>OY728132.1:1263576879-1264868530 GCA_963277665.1 Viscum album | reverse complement strand
GATTCAAAACATGAAGGAAGATAATGAAGTATCAAATATGGAATGGTGGGAGTTCAGAGAGATTTTCATAGAAAAATACTTTCCTCGTGACCATCGAGTTGATATGGAAATTCAATTTCTGAGTTTGAGAGAAAAGGGGGATGAGAATTTCGCAAAGTATGAGGCTAACTTTACAAGGAGAGAGAGGCATGCTGCAGATTATATACGTAACCCAAGAAGTAAGATTGATATTTTCTTTTATGGGTTAAAACAATTTCTTAATCTAGGATTAGTCTCATAATCTTTCTCAACGTACGAAGATATAGTCTAATCTGCTGTCAAGACAGAAAAGGAATTCTTTAAATCTTTTGACAATAAAGTAAAGCAAGAGAAGAAGAGAATGATGGAGCAAGAGAAAAATAAATGGAAAAAGGGAAAGAAGGATTTTCCATTATGTGAAAATTGTGGGAAGAAACACCCCGGTACTTTCCTAAAAGGAATGGGATTTTCTTACAAATGTGGAGAAAAAGGTCACCAGACTCATGATTTCATGGGAAAGAAGGAGGCTATCAATATTGAATGCTGAAATTGTAGATAAATGGGGCATTATGCAAATGAAAGTCCTAAGCATCAGGGAAACATACCTCAGAAGAGGCCAAGGGATCATGGCCATGGTTATGCTGTTACTATAGTTGAAGAAGAATAATTAATGTATTTGTGTTTTTGGACTCAAGGATTATATTCTGGTTATGATAAAAACATGATATATATAAGGATTGTACTGCAGTACATGTTATTTTCATTAAGGTTTTAATATGACCATGGTAATCATATTTTCAGTATGTGACAATAAGATAAACTTTACTCTATTTTGAGAATCTGATGTTGCGAATGATTTTGGAATTTAGATACCTTTTACTGAGAGTCTGGACAGAGATACTTTGGATAACTATAATGTTTTGGAATGGATTAAGTTGAAATTTGGATAGTATTGTTCAAGGTTAAAACATTTCTTAGGATTATTTTTGGAATATTATGATACTATAGTTTTAGGAAAAGGGAAACCTGCAGGTCAGGCGATAACCCGTCGCATCGGACAAAGCTATAGGAATCGAACCGACAAACATAGTACGACAAGCCTTTATTACCTACCATTAGCCTACAGGAAGTCCCTGGATATTAAAAATATATATTTTTCATTATAATGGTATGTGTTAATGATTGGATCCTTATACTATTAGGATAAATATAATATTTTTGAGTTCTATTATCTTTTGAAGTGAAAGATGAGTTTGTGGTAGAAATTAGTTGAAGGATGAAAACTCTACTTGTCAATATGTATATATATATATATATTTATCTTATTCTATGAAGAAATTAATTTTTTAGGGAAGGGATATTAAGACCAAAAATTTGTTATCCAAATACCTTATGTTTTGTTGAACTGATGGTATTTTAAATCATCATAGATTGATGGCTTTGAGGCCCTCAATTCTACACTTGTTTGTGATAGATGACCTCAATCACTCCCTATAAATATTTACATTTTTCCTCCAATTATGTGTCTCTAATTTCCACCAATTTTCTCCAAATTGATATCATAATTTTTTGGTGACCCTTTCATTTATCTTTTCCTATTATTAAGACTAAATTTTATTAACCCATTTTTCGATGTGGGTTTTCCCACAAAGATATTTTCTATTTTCAACCTTTTATATTCAAAGAACAGTTTCAAATTGGGAGGAAGCAATTTATTTAAGGAGGGTAGAATGTAACACCCCAAGCTTCCAAGGTACGTTTCCCTTTGAATAATTCAATAGCTTGCATTGTACGCAACTTCGAGATTCTAACACACCGCAACCAATCAAAGTAGCTGTTATGAATAGTAATACCCACATTTTGAAATTTATAAAATTTATCTCTCAAAATGGACTTCATTTTTGGATTCATAATATTGAATTTAGCCTAGGGTGAAATTTTCGTACTTTTCAGAAAACTTTTATATTTTGATGAATAGTGAAAATTACTAAATTTTAATTAAAAACAACCTTTTTAATAAAAATAATTAATAGTGATAAATTATAAATTTGAGTGTTTTTAAAGTATTTTTATAATATATTTTTACCATATAATACAATGTTGGTCACTGGACATAATTTCACAATTAAACCAGACATAAAAAAGTGTCAATCTTTTGATAGTTATTATATCCTAAAAACACGCTTTTTGTTTTGACAGCAGAAATTAATTTTAAATTAATTTCTGCCACTTCTGTGTTTTGAATTTGGAAAAATGGATTCCATATTTGGAATCAGTATTTCCAAATTGTGTAAATAGGTAACTTTTATTTTTAGACATTTTGAATAATTACTTTGGTAAATATTTTATTTACCATGGCTAAAGGGTAAATCTGGTAAATTAGGGTAAACAAATAATATTATAATAATAATAAATTACTCTTAAACGTGTCCTAACATTATTGGTGGATACATGTCCGACCATGGGCATCTTTGGGTTGATTTTGAGACCCCATGGAGATGCTTGTAGGTGATCGGGACACTTTATATTAATTAAGTTAATGTAAATACCAAAATGACATAAGCTTAAATCTTTTAGAAAAACAATTTTTAGATATGGTTATATATGTTATATTTTTTATTATAAATATTCATTATAAATATAAAAATATTTCATACATAATTATATTTTATTTATAATTTTTAGACATTAAATATATAATTTATTTATGACACAATGATGATGCAGTAATTACCTTATTAGTGAAGTATAAAAATAATTGATATTATAAATACCCAAATAAATATAATTTTAGACTGTTAATGAATTACATGAATTCAATAGGTTAATAGGAAATGTTATAGTTGATTAAATTAATTAGTATCGAACTAATAATGTTGTTATGAATTTATCAAAAAAAAATACCCAATAGTGTCAAAATTGACATAAAAGAGTTTTTAAAACAAATATTATATTATTAATTGATAGTTAATTCCTAAAAATCAAAGGTTCGACCAAAGGACTTATATCATTATTGGTGTATCATTAGTGGACCAATTTGGGGTTTCTTGGATGTATATACTATGTTTATTTACTATGTAATATAAAAATACAAAGTGACATGGTAAGTGTCAAACTAATTAACTAAGAGTTAAAACTAAAAGATAAGGTTAATATAATGACCCAAACCTGTCTAAAATCTATTGGATGAAATTATTTCAACCCATACTCACCTTATAATTTTAATAATCCACTTTTGAGCCATGAAAAACCAAATATGTATTTATTATAAAATAATACATTAAGTTTTTTCTAAAGAGCCCCTCCTCCCACTTATAAAAGGACACCACTTCTAACCAATTCATCACACCATAAAAGCCTTTTGAATTGGCCAAAACCTGACCAAATATCCTCCCAAATTCCCGCACTTTAACATAAAGGCCTTAGTTAGATCATAAATCCAACTTAAGGAGCCCTTTTGATCAAATCAAAAGGTAGAACCCGAAGAAGAGGTAACGTCTTCACCACCCTCTTTAGAGTTCCTTTCTTCTTCAAAATCTACTTTCTTTGTTATTTCTATTATAAAATAATAACTCCAGTATCTCCTATATACTATGATGTTATTATAAATATGTTACAACCATATTCAGTATTATATCCATCCCTTGAATGACATGTCACCACATGTGCGTATGTACGGCTTACCGTCTCCCCGTCGTAATGTAATTTTTATTCAATACATAATTATTTGGATGGGTATAATAATGATGATTGATTCATGTAAATAATAAATATAACATGATAATTATTCTTTATATATGATATACTACCCAATTATATATTATTTTAATATCAAAAGAATGATATTGTCGCTCGTGCGTACGTACGGACTACCGTCTCCACGAACGCGATGAGATTCATTCCCCAACGTATCCACTCAAGAATAATTTTCATTTGATGGTTAAAAATAATGTTTAAAGACTTAATATAATTTTTTATATGAATATGATACAACCTATACTTAAAAAACACATCATGTGTAACAAAACATATAAAAGAAAACGAGTAAGTTAACACCCAAAACGACGATAATACTAATATTTTATTAACAAAGTAATGTTAAAAGATCACATATGATATCATATTAATATATATGATTATTTTATAATTTATTATCAATTATTTCACCATTTAACATGAGGTTAACCTACCATCAATCAAGGAAAAGTACAAGGTAAGTGGTTTTTCATCTCACTCCTTATTCCCGTGAGATTCATGCCATATTACCACTATTACCTTTTGTGTGGTGTATGTATTGCCCATAATTGTATTATTTGTGTAATACACTTTAATTTATGTGTATTTACATATTAATTGTGTGATACCTATTTCATGGGTTTTATGTTTTGTAAGTTACCAAATTGGTAATGGTTTATTTCACAATCTCTTCATTATCCGAGTTTGTTTATACGTAATTATCTACTGGGACCTCTTTATAATCCACATCCATGTTTCTTAAAAATGTTTTTCAAAACATTCTTTCTATTTTATAGAATATGGGTTAAATTCATTTATACCCTTTTTTGACTTTTTACAAGAGGTTTATAAAAGGAATCTTCCCGTTATTTTCCAAACAGGGTCCTTTTTAACCTTTTCGACAAAATTAATGTAAGAATGTTTTTTTGAAGTTATACGGCGGGTGTGTCTATTTTCCGCCATTATAAAGTAGTCGAAGCTTTCCTTAAAATATTATAATATTTTTTCAAAATAAAGGTTTTCTCTATAATTATGTGACTTTTAAATGATTTCAAAAAAGAGATATTTCTCTCAAATAGTTTTGATTTCATCTATGTCAACATCCTTTGATAAATTTTACACTTGTTTGAAGTTGATTTATTATGATAAAAATTATCCATATTGTATTTAAGGTTTTTTGATATGTTTGACTATGGATGTTTCATTTTTATTGCATTCATGTTTTATGGAGAAAGTATTGACATTTCGTATGCTAGTTTTAATACGAATGTTTATGTTATATTTCATCCTCTTCTTAAGATGAATTATTTGGACTACTATGTTTCGGGTTGGGGACCAGTACAAGTAAGCCCTCTGGGTTGGGGTCCGGTTACAAAAGATCCTCCGGGTTGGGGTCCGGTTATTAGAGGCACTCTGGGTTGGTGTCCGGTTATTAGAGGCACTCCGGGTTGGTGACCAGTTATTAGAGGCACTCCGGGTTGGAGTCCGGTTACAGAGGCTCTTCGGGATGGAGTCTAGTTATATAGGCTCTCTGGGTTGGGTTCCGGTTATAGTTATCCCATAGGTCTTGGCACAAGGCCTTGACACAGAAATTAAAGTTCGGCATTGTGAATTCCATCATTATGAAAGCGGTTAGTGATATTGCATGTGATTATTCGACTAGTAGAATATCCATGTGAATAAGTAAATGGAATTATTTCATTTTATTTTTTCCATACTATGCTGATGTTCAAGTTTAAAAGGCTTTTGTTTTAGGTATACATTTCCTTAAATGTTTATTCTTATTTATTAAAGTTTCTACTATATTGCTTACCCTTACTGAGCGTTTGAGCTCACCCCTTTCTATGTTTTATTTTTCCCAAGATTCTAAGAAGTGTATTGTGATTGATATGAAAGGTTAATCCAAGCGAATAATGACGTTCATAAAGATTATTTATGTTGTTTTTTATGTATTAAAGTGAAATGTAACATTCATGCATGTAATCTATTTTCCAAGACTGCTAAACTGATCGGTCCTTCGGGACTTGATTCCTTGTAATCATTCCAATGTATTAAAATAATGCACTGACTCTGGGTAAATGGCGTCAGGGTGTTACACAAACTATCTATGAAGGGATCTAAAATATTTTTTTTTAAAGTGATCCAACAAATTAAAATAATTTTTTATTTATTAATGGATATTTTCTTGAAGGTAATAAAAAAACATATATTACATGGATATTTTTCTATTTTTTAAATTATTTTGTGTATTCATTTTTTTAAATTAAAATGTTTAAATATTTGTTTGTTTAATAATTTAGATTTGTTTGATATTTTAAATATATATTATTAGAAAATTTAATGTTTTAAATTATTATTTTATCCAAAAAATATATACTTTGTTTGTGTTAACATAATATGTGTGTTGAAATCTTGGTCAAAGAAAAAAAACAAATATTGTAATGAGGATTAATATTAGAAAATTATTATTACATAATAAATATTTCATTATTATATTTTACCACATTCATTCTAAAATAATTAATAATTAGTTTGGGTTTTTTATTCAAAAGTATCCATTAGATCCTAAAAATATAAGGATCATAAACATAGAATAAAAATCAATGAAAATGAGGTTTAAGGGTTCTAGTTATACCCAAAATAGAAAGACGAAACATCTCAACTAGAAGCTCATTAAGAGTGACCAAACTATTTTATTTCACTCCATTTTCTTTAGATAATTTTATATTTTATTGGTCTCTAAATACACTTGTGAGATACAATGATTTATACTACTAATATAAATTAAACATTGTTCATATCTCTCCATGAAGCTCTATGAAGGTGTCAGGATCTTAGATCTAATAAGGTAAACCAAAGCTAATGAATCAAGTGTGATCCAAAGATTCCCCCATACTTCTAGTGTGTCCACATTTATGAAGACATTTAATCCCTAAAGATTTAATTCTAGAGTAACTTCCCTTCTATAGCTCGTATAAAATCAATTCACAATAGTTCTAGTAATATCACAGATGACTACTCCACACTATGATAGAATCTCAAGTATAAAATACATTATAATGAAATATTTTAACACACCAACTAATTGATAAAATATATTATATAATTTTTATGAGATCTATTTACACTATTGTTAATGATAGATGAATTATATAATTCTTTATCCCTGGTAATTTTTTTAGATAAAGAGGTTTTGTGTAATGACCCACACCTCTGCCTGTAAGTGAACATAAAAAAGGGCCACACTCACCCCAATTTGTTGGATGCATGAGTTTGAAATTTTTTTATTGGATTGATATTGGGATATTTTTATGTATTCAAGAGTTTATAATGTATTTTTAGGATAAGATCCAATCATGAAATGTTTAGTGAAAGAATTTTCTTCTGAGCAAAATCGACTAGGTCTTGGTGGGTGGTTGTTGACCCTTCCAGTTTTTTAGTAGCAGCCTTGTGGGAGTCCAATGGGTTGGTTAGTGTGGCTATTCCTCTTCCCATTAAACCACTAACTTGATGAAATTAAATTGGGATCTAGATGGCATCTTTTGTAATTTTATGAGTTCCACCAACCTAATATCATCCTCATCCTCCTCCTTTTAGAAAGTGGGGTAAAACTAGGTTAACCTCTTGAAAATTTAATTCCCCACTTGGGGGAAGGTGTAATTATTTTAGTCATATGAGAGGTGATACCATCCCCTTTATCTATCCCTTTCTCCCCCTTGTTCTCCATATATCTAGGTTCTTCATAGTTGTTTTTTTACATAAATTTTTAGTAGTTTTCTTCCCTTCCTTTTTATTCCTCTTCCTCTTTATGTCTCTATTAAACTGATATGGAACAGTTATATATTTGGAGATTGATTCCATTAGAGTAATGTATAATTGCCTCTCCTGATGGTAGTTTTTTATCTATTACATAGATAAGGAAATAGAAGAGTGTTTTATCATTATTATACATTATTTTTCTTGAGGTATTATCGCTGGTGAATTTATTTACATATTTTGGTGATTTTGAGATAAATTTATGATCAATTGAGATTTATAAATTAGTGATTTTGTATGTCATAGGATTAAGTGTGTGTTAAGAGTGGTTATCACCTCAACACTTGGGGTTTTAGTATTATTACACCAATGAGTGAGTTTTAATTTATTTTATTAAATTATAAATTTTTATTTTAGATTATATGGTATTTAATTTATAATATATATTTTATAAGGTATGTTATTATTGTAGTTGATGAAGGTTGGTACAATATTAGATTAAATAAATTAAAAGTGTTTATTAATGTAATGGATTATAATTTCATGAGCCTTTATTCTGCGTGTTTTAGTTTTTATAATAGTTGAGATAAGGATAAATGGTGTTGTATGGAGTTGGAGAAAAAATTTCAACTGGAAGGGTTGTGTTGTGGTGTAATTTTAAGCATTCCTCCAAGATTAGTTAGTTGTAGGAATGGGGTTTTATACAGTATGGTGTGAATAACTATGATATATGGATTGCGATGTGATGATGCATGTTATGGACTGGGATGTGATCCATGAGGATTTAGTGTCATGTTATCTCAAAGTGGAAGAAAAGTTGTGTCATGGCATGTTACAATACAACATTAAGGGACTTAGGGATTTTTGGTTTAATTTTATGTGATTTTAGGGTGACATGGAGGTTCTCGAGTTAATCTCATGTTGGTCTATTCACGACATGGTTTCATTAGTTGTGGTGTGAGTTCTTATGGATTATTCTTATGTAGAGGGTCCTTGGGTTTTAATATTATGTGTTATCCCTTTTGAATCTTTCATAGGGGATTATTTTAGTGCCACTCCAACCTCTACAGCATAGAGTCCTCAGTGGTCATTTTCTTACCTCTATCTATCTGGGGTCTATTAAATTGTGGTTCCATTCATTTCATTTTGGTTTGGTTTAGGGTTTATTGGGTTTAAGGGGAGAAGGTAGAGTATCATGTTGTAATACTTGAGAGGTTAAGTCATGTGGTGTGATCACTTTGGTCTCACTATGACATTATTTGATTATATACATTTTAAGGAAGTCTTAGCCTAATATGTATAGAGATATCCTGATGTGAATTATAAATTAAGGGTGAATTTTAGTGTGAGGGGACTCATTGTGTTGTGATTCTTTATTTTTTTGAATATGTTATAAATACACATGTTTTCTCAAATCATATGTTAATTATATGAATTTATTAAAAACCTAGGTGACTATAGTTGAGTTTTGTAGATATTTATCCATCCTTGATAATTTTTTCCCTTGGATTCAAGAGGTCCAACTTTTTTTGATCCAAGTTGATTTATCTTCTTATTATTATTATTCATTCTCTTTTCATTCATTCTTATTCATTCACAAGGGAGAAGCTATGAAAATTATTTGGATTTAGTTTTATTAGTCTTTAGTCTTGGTTTTTGTGGATTTTTATATGTTATAATCTATTGAGTATCTTCTTAGTGTGTTCTGGGTAGTGTATTTATCTTTTTCTTGTTTTCTCATGAAACTTTGTTGAATAATTAGTTAAGGTAAGGGATTCAACCCCTTCACTTCTTAAATTATGTGCGAATATGGATTAATCACGAATTGGTTCTTATTGGGTGGATGGTATGAATTAACCTAAATATCATAATTAATTAGAATAAATAAATTTAAAGGGAAGGGGTGATTAACATTTTCTTTGCAATGTTCATGTTCTTTATTATTGGTTGATATTTCTCGATTGATACTTACAAATACAATAAATTTTGTTGTCGATGTAGTAATGGTTGAATAACCTTGAATAAGAGGTTAAAAAATTAAATATGGTAATTAAATAGTGCCATGTAAAAATTGAATTTATATTGATTATGATTTTTTTGAGATGTTATATGCTATATATGGCTAAATTTTACTCTATGTTGTCTATTTTGATTTATACATATAATGAATTCAGTTTTGATACACATATTTATCATGTGTTCCTGATGTTTAAAATGAAATTGTAACTAGTTTATATCTATAATTCTATAAATTTATTACTTATAATTAAATTAATCGATTAGTGAAAAATGGAATCCTTGATAATGTTAACATCAATTTCATGTTTCTGGATGTTTTTCTTACATTCATAATTTATATGTTTACCTTGGTGTGTCCTTGATAAATTATGATATTTTGGTATAATAAAAGACTATTGAATTTTTTGAGACAAAATCTTATAAAATTCATGTTTTAATAAATCATATATCATGTAATTTTTTAATATAAATTTATTAATTTCAAGACATAGCATATCAGTATTGGTTAGATGAAGAGAATTATAAGGATTATAAGATTAAAATTTAAATATATTTATCATACTTCACGCTTACTATTTTAATACATGAGAGTAATTAAAAAATCATATTTAACATGATATATTGTTCAATATTATTATAAGGCTAAATATTTCTATTTTTTGAAAATTCACTTCTCATAAGGAATGTTAAAATACTCAACTTGGAAAAAAAAAGTAATGCAATGGTGTTTAAAACCGTTAATTTCTTAAGAAATTTAATTTTTTTTTGAGTGATCAATGTTGTAAAATCCCAGCCTAGTTTTCCGTCACATGACTGATTCAAGTCTCTATATGACCATAGTCATGTCTCCTCATATTCTACAGGCTACCAAAAAAGAAATGAGGGTCTAATATGTATGGTGGAGAGACTGTACCCCCTAGTTTTGAATAAATATAAATAGTGGAAAATATGATAAACCATCAATATCAAACACAACTAAAATATGATATAATATAGAAACAAGACCAAAAAAATCCAAATATAATAAAATTTTCCCTGTCATATTGTATGTTAATATAAATTTCATGCTAAGTCTTACAGGCAAACAACTAAAAGAAAAAAACCATAATAAAGGCTCAAAAATAAATCTTGGTCTCAAGTCGCATTTTGGTCCCATATCTAAGGTCCAAAACCATCTATAAAAGAAAATTAATCAAATAAAAGTCCCCTTATCCTCATCCATACATGCATCTATGATGTTTTCTTGAATATAAAATAGTTCCTGAATAGGGTGTGAGTGAAACTCAGTAGGCCAACACCCACGGTGTCTAAAAAATCTAGTCTGAATATATAGTGCATGAAAAATTATGATAATAAAGGGAATTAATTCATAAATTAATGAATATAATCAAATAACTCACCAACCCTTGAGCTCTAGTTTAACACACATGGTCAACCAAACCTGCATCAACATGATGCTAAAAGTCTTTATATTTTAAACCTAGTGAAATATCTATAATATAACAACACGTCCAACCCTTATCCTCCAACCAAGAAATAATTCCATGTCCAACCCAACATCTCAACCAGGAAGGAATGTCATGTCCATTCTATATTCTCTTCCATGAAGGAACATCATTCCCATCCTATAATCTCATCCAACAAGTAATGTTATTCCCAAACTACATTCTTATCTAGGAAGGAACATCATGTACAACCTATAATCTCATCCAGGAATGAATTCAATTTCCATCCTATAATCATAATCCGGAATACATTACATGAACATCCTATAATCTCATCTCATAAAATAATGTCATGCCCATCTTATATTATCATCTGGGACAGAACAACATGTCCAACCTATAATCTTATCTAGGAAGGAACATCATTTCCATCTTATAATCTCATCCATGAAAAATAGCCATGTCCAACCTATTATTTTATCTAGGAAGTAATTTCATGTCCAACCCAATATCATACTTAGGATTTAATTAACCATGTATTCATAACAAGACAATATCCAAATGTATCCATTTATAAAACCAAGCATAAAACATGCTAAACGTGTTTTTCTAATCCGTATTAGTGATTTCATCAAATTACTAATTAAAAAATTATTCTAATAGTTTAAGTTACAAATTATCATAATAATTGTAACAAAAATAAACCATTTATTCTATTTCACACATCTATTAAGGTAAAATACTATTCACATGCTAATTATACCTTTAAGCCATCATGCTTATATGAAAAGTCAAATACATGTCAAATATCCACTTCAAACAAGGTGATTATTTATCAAGTCAATTACATCGATTCACTTTCAATGTCAATTAAAAATGTCAATCCAATTACAATAAACATTACCAATTTATTGTAGGGCTCTAAGATCATTCAATCATGTTCCAACCTAGGGTCAAGGGTTACCTATCAGGTGACCGCTTGTTCTGATCTCATTTCCAATATATGCAGTATATTCTATGAAAGGTCCAAGTATCATTATTTATCAAAATATTAGGTTACCAATCCGGAATAAATCAAGCGTATGACATGTAATCATTATCACATAGGTTTCACATACTATAAATTTAAATTAGACCTTAGAGATTTGTTTTAGACCACCCACCTAAAACAAGGAAAAATAATTCTAAAAAGATAAAATGATTGATCAATTTGAAGAAAAATTATCCCATATTAGATAGTGATAAATTAATACCATTAAGGATGGAAGAATGGGAAATCCAAGGATAATATGAGAGGATTTCATCAAATCCATGACAAACTTACCAATTTAGGTTAACCACATCGAAGAATAGATTGAACAATAAATGAGAGGTGTTGGAGAAGCCACAAAATCCTTAGAGAATTTTAAAAATACTAAATTAGGGTAAAATTGGGTGTTAATTAGGCTTAAAAGGGGGTATCATGGTGGAAAAGACCATCGAGTCCCTCGTTAATTCAGTCCATCCTAACCCCACTAGCTAAACAGTGTGCACTATAGGCAATACAATAGTGTCAAATAGTATCCTTTCATGGGTGAGAACTGCACAAGCTAGATAGTGGGTCTTCTGTAGGAGACCCATTCTTCCTAGATTTCATCAGTTAGACTATGGGTCTCAATAGCTAGCAGGTGGTGCAACCATATATCTATTATTACATACCACCTCTAGCCTCCTGCTAGCTCTGTTTTCCATGTATCTAAAAACCTAAAAACACTTCTTTTACACTAGGAAAATTATCATTTACTAAGGTTTAAATGGTTTAACAAGAACAAAGGGGGTTTAACCAAAAACTCAATGAGGGATAAACCTAGGTAAAAGATAGGATCTTTCAACTTTCCCATCATATAATAGTTAATCCTCAAGTTATACCCTCAAGAATTATGGTGGTTGTATCAACAAACAAGTATAGATAGCATGCCCTCATATCAAAATCTCACTCCATGGTCTCCTCTTGAACTCACTAATAATGACACTACACTGTCACTAGAGGCACGATCTTCCATTAGAGTGTCTTCTCACTATGGTCCATGATACAGATTAGTTGCTCCTCAAAGGATGCATCAACATCAAGCTCAATATCATCAACATCTGTCACTTGAAAAAGTTCAAAGTGATATATTCTAAGTTGAAACATGAAAAACATATTGTGCATGGAACTATGGAACTATTAGAAGTTTCAAATGGTATGCCACTAGATCGACCCTCTCTACTATCTCAAAGATCCCAATAAACTTGGGTGCTACCTTTCCCTGCTTCCAAATATGGCATTTCCCCAGCCTAGTTGGCACCTAATGAAAAAATTAGTGACTAACCTTAAACTATAGGGGTAATATATGATCATTAGAATAGGATTGTTTTCTTCTCTTTGGAGTCATGAACCACTTCTTAATCAATTGGACCTTCTCAAATGTATCTTGTACAAGACTAGGTCAAACCAACAATAACATATCTACCTCTAACTAGAATAGAGGTGAAAGATAATTCCTTCTATATATAGAATTAAGGGTTCCATTTGGAGAGATTACTAGAGGATATTATTATAATAGAACTCTCTGAGTTCTAGATATTTCTCCCATGAACCAAAAAAAATATAAAAAACTAGCTCACAACATGTCTTCTAGCATCTGAATAATCCAGTCAGACTGATCATCAATCTAATGATGATAATCTTCTCTCAAAAGGACATATTATCCCGATTCCTTATGAAGGCCCTTCAAAAATCGTGATGCAATATAGGGATCTTGATCAGAAATGATACTCCTAAGAACCTCATTAATATAAACTATATATCGTACATAGAGAGTACCTAGACAATCGATGGTGAAGGTCTCCCTAATGGTAATGAAGTGAGATACCTTCATTAGTTTATCCATGATCACCCAAACTTTATCATTTTTCCATGGTGTCCTAGGAAAACCTATCATGATGTCCATGGTGACGTTGTCCCACATAAATTATGGAATGGGAAAAGGCAATAACAATATTGTTGGCCAATAATTGAAGGAATTAACTTACTAAAAGGTATAGCATTATTCCATAAATCCTGGTATCTCCTTCATCCACGGAAACCAATATTTTCTATAATTATCAAAATACATATTTGTCAAACCAGGATGTACCACCTATCTAGAATCATGGGATTCCCTCATAAGCTCCTCATACAATCCTGTAGGATCCCATAGATAGCCATGGTTAATAAAGAAATTATCACTACTAATAGACTAACTTGATAGTAGCTCCCCAACATATATCTTGTCCCTTATATCTAGGGCCTCTAGAATATATAACTTCTCTCTCTTTATCTGGTACAAAATAATAGGAAAAATATATGTTTAAGTCATAGTCGCTCACCTCTAGGAATCTTGAACATCTGAATACATGTTTGTAATAAGTTCCAACATATTCCACTTATCCCAAGACTCCCAAAATACATTTGTCTTCATATTTCTACTCAAGGAATAAAAAATTAAATTTCAATTTCTTAGAGTGTAAACTTGTCACGACCGGTCCTCGGGGCCGATGCCGTGACTACCCCAAGCCCACCCTCTATAGGCCAGGGGCTGGCGACTAGCACCAAAGGCGTAAATCCTGATAAAAGAAGGGAAGGTATTGCATTTATATAAGTAAACAACACAACGGAGTACACAAGTGAAGTAAGCACTAGGTAAAACTGAATACAAAAGTAAGTGCTGAAAAGTAAATGGACCAATATACAAACCCAACTGAAAGTATAGTACAACTGAAATGAAAAATTACAACAGCATTAAAGTAAAGCGGCAACCACTGAGTCGTCCTCTGGGAATCCCACCTGAAGGGTGGGTATAAATGGCCTCCACAGCACCTCCGGTCCAATTGTCTGCTCCGTGAACATCTCACTAAGTGGTCCACCTACAGGTATTGTCCAGCTCTACAAGCCTCTACCTCGATCAGTGTTTTCCGTCATCTACATCCAACACAACGCAGTGAGGGCAAGCCCGTGCAGGGGTGAGTATACGATACTCAGTATGGACCCCGAGACCCCCGAAGGTCTCCCAGAATCCACCAAGGATAAACCACAAAGAAAAGATACAATAAATAAGTATCAAACAACTCTACTTAGGTATATTCCCATACATATACCTAAGTCATCAATCACAATTCTGCTCCAGCTCCCGATCCCAAGTACAACCCAGTCCACATAGGAAAGAATTCAATCACATCGAGGATAATGATTGAAAGTCAAGACTCAGCTCACACAGGTATACATATTTCGTATAGCGATAGAGATGATTAGATGTAGTCACTGATTTATCTAAGTTGTCGGACTCACATAGGATACAAGAACAACTAAGATGTCAGACCCACATAGAATACAAGAACAGCTACTCTACTGGACCCACTCAGGATACAAGTAAAGAGGCCAATACTACCGGACCCATATAGGATAAAAGAACAGTAGTCATCGCTGTCAAACCCACAGAGGATCCCAGTATAGTCGTCATCACTGTTGAACCCACGAAGTATCCAAGTACAGTCATCCTCGCTGCCGAACCCATGGAGGATCCATGTACAGTCGTCCTCGCGGCCGAACCCATGGAGGATCCAAGTACATTCGTCATCGTCGCAGTCGCAGCCAGCTCTAGGGTTCCCGCACACAGCACGTTCGATTCTGGGAGGGTCCACTCATCGAGCCAAGGGGATCGATACATCAACTGTCACTAAGTCTAGATTTGATGTATCCCAAAGTTACATCTTGTAAAATGAAACCGAACGTGACAGACGGTGTGTCAATTGGATGCTCGGTCTGATATTTATTGGCTTTTCTGTTCCAGGGGCCCAGTTGGTTTTTAAGCTAAAACCAACCCGACCATACTTCATATACATTCAAAACTCAAGTGTAGTATTCCAAAAGGACTGTCTCATCAAGGAGATTCCATCTTAGTTGGCGGCACATCAATCAGACGTTCGGTCCGTAAGTTATATGTGTTTCTGCTTCAAGGGTCCGGTTGGTTTCGGGTCCGAACCGACCCAGACGTATTCAAAATTTACAGAAACATTAAGTTTAATATATGAAAAAGACCGTCTCGACCCAAGGGTTCCTACACAACTAACGGTGCGTCAATCGGAGGTCTGTAGCTCAAGTTACAGGTGAATGACTAAAAATGGTCCGAAGTGGGGGGTCTGGGCCCTGACCGACCCGGTCCGCGTGACCCGCCCCGGCCCGGCCGGGGGGGGGGAGCCGAGTAGGGGGGACGCGGCCCCTGGTCTCGCAAATTCGGAACCAGGGTGGCGCCGCTGGTCACCATGATCCCGCGCGGCCAGGGGATCCTCTCCTTGCCACCGCGGCCGGTGCCACGGCGGGCTTTTGCTGGCGGCGCGCCGGGGCGCTGCTGCCTCCAGGCGGCCAGCCACCACCTCCAGCCGCCGCGCCAGCAACCCATGCCATCAGGGTCTTCGGCGGGCCACCGGAATCATTTCGGTTGTCCGTTTTTGCTTCCGACTGTGCCTGTGGTCGTCTCGGGATCCGTACTTCACTGTGATGGCCCCCAATCGCCGTTGCGGTCCCGTTTCGTCATCACTAAACACCCCACGTGCCAAGAAAAAAATAGCGGTGGGTCCGGAATTGTTTGTTAGTCCATACCCACCGCATTAGAGGTTCAAATCTTCACCCAACAATTAAACTCCACGTTCAAGGGTAGCAAACACATACATGAAATATAAAAAAATTCCCCCTACCTCGAAGTAGTTGTCGTACGTCATTGATCCATAGAAGAAGATCGTCGTGGTAGATGGGCGTCGCGGAAGAATGGTGTGGTTCCGTCAACTATGGAGGAAGGGTCACTGTCGTAGGTGACGTAGGCTCCTTGACATCAAGGTGTGTCTGAGGAAGATGTGTCTTTGGAAGAAGTTATTCGCGTTCTTCGCCAGGGATGTTCTTCGTTGAAGAACAATGTTCTTCATCGATGAAGGATCTCCTCTGCTTAATTCTCGAGATCCCTTTCCCAAACGTGATTTCCCAATGCAAGGAAAAAGGGGCTCTCCAATTAACAAAATTTTCATTCAATTCTTATTAATTCCAATGTGGTGCCAATTAAATTAACGCTGACATTAATTATCATATTTGGCACAATTAATGGGAAGAGGGAGGTGGGAAGGATCCACCATAATAAATGTGTGGAGTTTTCAAAGTAAACAGTAGGGAATTAGTGGGGAGTTAAAAGGTTGGAGCTCATGTGGGATCCACCTCACAAAATAAAATTTGTGCACCACCAAATTTTATTTAATTTCAGGAATAAACCACAAAAATTAACTTTCAACCCGCAAAAAATGCAACTGCGATAAAGGTCCCCTTAAGAAAATATTGGCGCTACAAGTTCATCGGTGCCCTCGGATTTCAAATCCGAGCATTGCTTCAAAAGATATAAAAACTCGCTCGTTCGTTCACTGAACGTACCCAAGCTAAACTTCATAAAATTATTCCGAGCACACCGGGCCTTGGAATTTGGTGTCATCAAAAACTGCGTACTCGAAAAAATTCCAAAGAATTTAAGAAAAAAATTCCTTGGAAATTATGGGTCTTTACAAAACTAACTTAAAGTTTAAATACTACAGATACTCAACACACATCCTCTATCAAAGGTTCATATCCTAATACAAAAAGATGTACTCTAGGATTTGGTGGTCCATATACACCAAAAACCACTCATTCATGAGATAATTCTACTAGAATCATAGGGTCTGTATTATCTTAGCCAAATCTATATCATGAGTAAGAAAATTCTACTCATTAGGCCACAACTATTTATAGCTATAAGAAACTCCTAGAGACCCCTACATCATAATTTCTCCAAGCCCAACTCTAGATGAATAAAATTACATAGTATATTGCTTACCATGATCAAGTATAGTGAAGATTGGTGTTGAGGTCAACCTACTCTTTAACTCCTAGAAATCCTCATCAAAAGCATCCAAACAAATGAACACCACCCCTTTCTTGCTCATCCTTGACTTTGGTGCTTCCAGATAGGATATTTCTGGGATAAAATGCCAATAATAGCCTACCATACCCAAAAAGATATGAATCTTGAATATATTAATGTGTTTTTTCAAAGATACCATGGATGAAAAATTCTCTATGTCCACTAACAATCTATCCTCATAGATAATGTGACCCAAGAAGTGAAATTTTTCAATCTAGAATAGATATTTATGTAGATTTTAATAAATCTAATTCTCTCACATTATACTTAGGATAACGTTAAGATATTAGGAATGATTATCTACAGATTTGGAGTACACCAACATGTAATAAATGAAAACCACCACAAACTATTATATAAATAGAAAGAATACCTAATTAATAGGGGACATGGATACTACCGGTTTATTTGTATGATTGAAATACATCACCATGAAATCATACAGGTGATACCTACTCTTAAAATTAGTTTAGGTTTTTTCTGATAGTCTCACCCTTAGCTTATAGTATCCTGATCTCAAGTCAATCTTGGAGAAACTTTAGGTACCACTCATCATATTGAAGATATAGTTGATGCATGAAAGTTGATATTGGTTCATGATCATCATCTGGTTCTTTTTTTAATAATATATACATAAGGGCACATTTATATCTACCTTTAGAAAGGATAATCCCACGATGATGTATTAGGCCATATAAATCCCTTAGCTTCTATATCTTTTATTTGGAATTTCAACTCATGCAGCTCCACTGGTGTTATCTTATAAGGTAGGATAGAAATTGTTTTAGATGAAGACACCAAACCGATAGTGAACTCAATTCCCTATTCAGGTGGTACGCTAGATAATTATTCTGGAAATATGTTTTGAAAATAGTCCACTACTGGAGGGAAGGTAATCTACTGAAACATGCAATCACCCAGAAAAAGGCATGCTATATAGGCCATGAAACAATATAATATACAATGAATTGGTCATGAAAGACCATCTTGAATATCCCATATTCCACAATGGATATAGCTACCCCCTTCTAGAGATAGAAAATTAACTCTACACTGATAATAGTCTATATGATCTTGGTATAGAACTGACCAATCAATACCTAGAATTAAACAAAAATCCTTTAATTTCTAGTAAAAATAGATCCCATAGAAAATTGTAGCCACTAATCCTAAGAGAACATCCCTAACAGCATCTGATACCCTCTGATCACACTCCTAATGGTGTGTCTATGGTCATAAATCCATCTAATCTCTCCAAAACAAAACCAAGATATATAAAGATTGAGTAGATATAAATTAATGTGATGCTCCTATATCCAAAAAAATTCTTATGAGGTTATATGATACTATAATCATACCTTTGATTGTGGAAGGTCCTACATCTATGTTGGTCATAATAGACTATATGGAAATAATTTAATAAACCAATCTTCCTTGTTATCCAGTATTACTCTCCTAAGATGATCCTACTGATTGATACCACTACTCCTTCATTGGGGTACCTCATCCCCTACCATATCTCAAGAGACTAATGGAACTCCAATTACTTGTTAGATAAGGTGTGGATGAGTCCTTCCTAGACTCTGGTTCTTGTCTTGATCCTCTAGAACAACTCATCTATTAAGTGATACTATATATCTCTTATAGATAAACCATCTTACCGTAAGTGCAACACTCCATGGTAGGGTAAGGAATGTAAGGGAACTTGTGTCTAGCCATTCCCCATTGATATAATTATACCTAGAGGTAGTCCTGAGATGACTACCCACTCCCTTGTTTACTCATCCCACAACTACCCTAGTGGAAACTATCATAATAGTGCTTCATTGGACCCAAATAATAGCTCTTAGATCATCCTTATAAGATCCTCATCCCCCGACATAGGGCCTCCTTCAAGGTACCTTCTATGATGAGAGCCTAATTTATCACCTCAACTAAGTTTCTCATGTAAAATATGTTAGCCTATGACTTTATCTTGTAATGAATACCATCCTAGAAATGATTTTCCTTAGTGATATCATCGGCTTCCAAGGATGGAGAAACATAACCCGTCACTAAAATTCTCCCAACAATCAAATACATAAACTTCCAAGCCATCTTATCCCTTAGTATCCCTTAATAAAATTGGCTTATAAAGTTATCCTCGAATACCTTCTGGGTTAACTCTTCTTGCTACAAATATTACTTTTAGCCATCATACCAGTGCCTGGATATTCCTCATAGCATATTAGAAGCCAACTTCGCCCTCTTATCTATGGGTTTCTCCATATGTTTGATGGTCATCTGGGTAGTATCAATATAAAACCCAGTTTCCTTGAGACCATCCTCTCTAATGAATGTAGGTATATGATTTATGTGTAACTCTCTTTTCATCTTATACATTTAAGGAATGGTACAACTAATCTCTCTCTCCATGGATTGTATGACCCTTAGGAAACTACCATGAATTTTCTCATCCATATAGTTCACCAGATCCGCAGGAATTTTTAGTTCAACTTCTAAATGAGTGTGTTTGTTACCACTATCTTAACACTCAACTCAAATATTATGTAGAGTAATTTTATTTACAAGGATCAATAGATACCTCAGATCATGGGGCATAAAATAAATAACCTCAATAGATCAAGACAACAACATAGAACCACTAACACAAGGTTACTCCAAAATTATTATTAATAATTGAATTGGAATGTCATAACATATTCATTTATTATTTTTATTATATATAACAATGATTTAATTTCATATTTCAGATAGAAATATATATCATAAGCGATAAATATGTCCCCATAATTAATAGTGCATGTCAAAATATTACACTATGTGCCTACCATAATTGATGTATAATCACCCTATATCATACCGACCTATGAGTAAAATATTATAAAATAGTAACATCACACAACAAGAGAATAAACCAAGGTCAAATAACATCACAAATATAATAATGAACATCAAGAAAAAAATCTCATCCTTAGGAAATTGAGTTTTTCACCACACATGGCTTAACTAATCCCATGCACAAGACCATTACCCAACATCGACACATCCTAGTATCCTATATGGCATTCTTAAATTGTATAGAAAAATAAAATAGCACTATTTATTCCAATTTTTAACATCCCTATATCATTTATACCGCACTTAACCAAGTTTGGTCACTACATGACCTCAAGTCTGTTTACCCATACACCATAGGATATCGACCATTGGTGATAGTCTAATATTTATAGTGGAGATTCTACACCCCCTGGTACTGAATAATTATAAATAGTAAAAAAACATGATAAAAAGAAATATGAAATAACCCTAATAGATAATCGTACATATAAAAAAACTAATCTAGATATAATAAATCATGTTATATCATACTATATGACAATCTAAATTCCTTGTTAAATCTTATAAAAAAATAAAAGAAGAATCCATAATAAAGACTCCAAAATTAACCTGGATCATTATCCCCATGTTGGTCTCATATCCAAGCTCCAATCCCACCCAGAAAAGCAAAGTAATCAAACAAAGGCCCCATTTCCCTTTTCCAAACCTGCATCCTTGAATTATTCCCAGGTACCAAAAAATTCCCAAATAGGGTGTGAGTACAACTCAATAGGCCAAAACACATGGTGTATAAATAATATAGTTTGATTATATAGTGCATGAATCAATATGATAAATAGGGTAATTAATTCATAAATTAATACAGAAAATCAAATAACTCATTGGCCCTTGAGCTCTAGGTTGACACATGGGGTCAGCTAAACCTATATTGACGTGATACCAAGAGTATATATCTTTTCAACCAAGTGAAATATCCAAAATGGAACCCCATTTCCACCCCACATCCTTGAACTAGGATAGAATTGCATGTCTAACCCAATATCTTAACCTATAAGGAACTCTATGTCTATCATATATTCTCATTTGATAAGGAACGTTATGCCCATCCTATAATTTCATCTGATAAGGAACCCCATGTCCAACCTATAATCTTATATGGGAAGGAACATCATGTCTATCCTATAATCACATCTAGGGAGGAAGGCCATGCCCAACCTATTATTTCATCTAGGAAGGGATGCCATGTCCAACCAAATCTCATCCTCAAACTTTAATTAACTAATGAGTCATAACAAGATAATATGTAAAGTGTGTCATCTAGAAAAACAACCATGAAACATGCAAAACATGTTATTATAATCCATATTGGTGATTTCATCAAATTACCAATTTATAACATTTAATCCAATAGGAAAAGTTACCAATTATCATAATAATTATAATAAAATTCAACCATTTATTCCATTTCAAAAATTAATTAAGCTCAAATATGATTCACATGTCAATAATGCCTTTAATACATCATGATTACATGCCCGGTCAAAGGAATTTGAAATATTCACTTTGAACCAGGTGATTCTTTATCAAGTCAATTACATATATTCACATTATATTCTAATTCAAAATGTTAATACAATTCCAATTAAAATTCCCAATTCATCATAGGGATCAAGGTTTAATCAATCATGTTCCAACCTAGGATCAAGGATTGGAACACCTATTGAGTGGTTTCATGTTCTTGTCTCATTGTAAATATACCCAATGAGATCCATGGAAGGTCAAAGTATAAGGATTTATCAAAATAGAGAGTTTTCCGTTAGGAATAGGTCACATACATGGAATACCTATGCGATCACATAGGTTGAACATACTATAAACCCAAATCACACCTTAGGGATTTGTTTTAGACCACCCACCTCAAATAAGGAAAAATAACTCTAATAAGATCCTATTCTAGATTAATGTGAAACACAATGATACCCTATTTGATAATGATATATTCATACCATCAAACCTATAAGAAAGAGAAATAGAAGGAGAATATGGGAGGATTTCATCAAATCCATGAGAGACTTATTGATTTAGGT
The DNA here is from genome assembly GCA_963277665.1 of Viscum album. Classification (NCBI taxonomy): domain Eukaryota; kingdom Viridiplantae; phylum Streptophyta; class Magnoliopsida; order Santalales; family Viscaceae; genus Viscum; species Viscum album. The sequence goes on along the minus strand of OY728132.1, from coordinate 1,264,845,631 downwards.
TAACCATATTGAATAATGGATTGAATAACCAAGGAGAAGTGTTGTTGAAGAAAAAAATACATGTATAACCTTAAAAAAATTTAAATCCAAAATTATATTTGAATTGAGGGATAACTAGGATTAAGAGGGTGTTTTAGGGTAGGGAAATATTATCTTGTCTCTCATTAATCTAGCCCTATATGACCCCACTATCTAGTTGGTTTTGTCCACTAGTACACATGAATGGTTGGAAAATCCATTAGCTAGCTGGTGGGTCTTCAATAGGATACCAATTCTTCTCAGATCCTACTGGTTATCCATTATACTACACCAGTTATCCAATGAACTGTATTGGAAAGACTATGGTTCTAAAATATCTCTATTATTGAACGCCACCTCTATATTCCCACTATCTTTGCTTCTCACGTCCATTAACACCTATAAAACCTTGTTTATCACTAGGGAGAAGGAATTTTTATTGAGGTTTAAACTGTTTAAAAAAACAATTAGGGTTAAACCAAAACTTCAAAGATGGATTCACCCAAGTAAATGATGGTATATTAAAAATCCTATTTAATTGGTATTAAAATAAGATTATTTTTTTGTAAATTTTTTATAGATTTGATCATGATGTTTTGAAAGTCAACCCATGTAGTTTAAAAAATTTTATTGTATTGGTTATTAATTATTACTGAACTTGTTTGCATGATGAAATAATTTATTAGTAATACGTTTCCTTAAATAAAAAATTAGGTTAATAGGTTTACTTTTAATAAATTCATGATGATTTTAAAAGTGATTTTGTAAAAATGTTTAGGAATGTTTTATAAAGGGTTTTTTGTTGACTTTTATTGAAGAAATATTTAATAATTTTTCTTTAAAAGGAGTTTTAAAAAATAAGTTATGAAAAAAAAAATTATTTTTCAAAAATGGTTTTTTCCCTTCCAAAAGAATGTTTTTAAAATGATGAAGTTGATGTGAAGTGATCTTATATTTTCTTGAAAACTATTTTTGAATTTTTCCCATTATGGTAGTAGGAATTCATGTTGTGTGATTGGTGTGAAAAATTATATGGTCATTTTGAATGCATGAGTTTATGTTGGTTGGTAGTGTTAGAGTGGTGAGGTATATTTATTAATTATAATAAAGGATGATGTTAATCAAGGAATATGATACAGTTATTTCATATAGGATTATTTTTTTGTTATTTGGTAGTGTTGGAGTGAATATCATCCTCATTATGTGATTTTTTATTCCTTTTATTTCTATATGATTCAATTTTTGGGATTATCATTATTAATTTTGATGTCTGGGTTTAAGACATGTCTTCAGAGCTTCGTCTGTACATTGTACTTAGGAAGTGGAAGGAGTAATTATGGTATGAGGTACTATCAAGTTTCTAATAGAAATGGTCATTGAAGGTATCTGACGGGGTGATGATCCTCAAGGATAAGGACTGGTTAAAACAAGTTAAGTTTTCTTCCTAATTGGAGGGGAATTCAGATCAATTTCAAGTCTCCCTTATAGTGGGTTTACAATGATGAGTGGAACAAATTTGGTAGAATAGGAATCATGGTCACCCAGAATAGTTTTATTGGGAGAAATTTACCATCATGGTTTAGAATGATTTTATTTCTTAGGTGTTGAAAGATGAATATATGAATATTTCTTTGAATTTATAGTAATGTTTATTAAGTTTTCATGGCCTTGTAGTTCATTTATGGGCCTTGATTACCCAATTTATTTAAGTCTTTGCTAATGAATGTATGAGATCATGAAATTTTGAATAAAATTTTAGGGTAGATATTTGATGGTGGAGGTCATGTTTTTTGATGAAGTCTTTTATGTAAGTGAGGGATCATGTCAAGGTCATCTAAAGAGATATGTTCCAGGATATTCAGAAATATTTTAATAGTTCCTCAAGTTATGGTTATTATAGTAGGAAAATGTGGAGAGTAAAGTGTTTTTTAGGGACTTAGTACAGCTTTGATCTTTGGGTTTGAATAGATAGAGGTGTCCATTATTGAGTAATCCAGTATGTTTTTCTTGTGATGGGGTGGGGAATTGAGAGTATGATTTACCTATGATTCATGGTGTTCCTTGGTTTATGTGAGGTTTTTTTTTCAAATAGAGTTGTTAGATTTTAATGGGTAGTCAGTGGAGATGGATTGAGATTAGTTTGAGAATTTAAGAGTGAGTATGTTATGATGATGGAAACATTATTTCTTTCATAATTATCTCTATTAAATGATTATTGTAATTTTAGTTTAAAGTATATTATTTAACTTGTTCCCACTTTACTCATCCTAACGTGGTTTTTAAATTCAATGTTTATTTTATTTTAATAAGAGTGTAAATTTAACATCAATTGGTTTAAAATTTTAAAACAAAAGTAAAATTAGTTTTCTAATTTTCATTACTTTTAAACAATTTTGTAAAGAATAAATGTTTTAGCAATCAAAATCCATGTTTATTAAAATAAAATCTAATAGGAACATTATTTCATGAACATTTTGTTATTATTAAATAATTAACTGTTAAAAAGAGGATAAATATTTTTGATGAAATGACTGGTTTTTCCCTCTTCTATCCTCTATCATGTTAATACCTTTTGATATTATAATTTATATTTGATACTTATCTCACAAGGTTACTGTATTTTAGGTAATATTCTATTAGAGAAGGGTCAATGTTGTAATAGAATTATTAATTCAAGGGTTATAAGTGTGTAGAAGATATTTCATTGAGTTTAGTAATCCATGATATTGGAAAATGGTTCCTATGATTGGTTGTTCGTCTTGAAGATTTGGTACTAGTTCCTTAAGATATTGTTTGACTTTTTAGAGAGGTTACATATTTTAGAAATTTCTTTTCCATGGTTTTGTGTGGATTTTTAAATGTTTGATTTTTTGTTGTTCTGATCAAGGTTGTTTCCCCGTTTGTTTTTTTTTTCATGTTTTAATAGTGATTAAATTCTTATTTGAGTGGAATATCATAGGGATGTTTGTGTTTCATGATTGTTTTCCTCTTTTATGGGTTGGTTTTGATTCTCAAGGATGAAAATCATTTGAGAGGTGTCTAATGTAATGGTGTGTACTTTTTCATTGTGTTAATTTATGTTTTATGGGTGTTAAAAGATTTGGGAGAAGGCTATAGGGATTATTAAAGAGTTGGATATGAAATATTAGTTATAAGTGTTTTGTGTTGGCATGGTTTTATGTATTGTGTAGTGATGATATGACCAAAGTAATGGGTTTTTCTATAGTCTAGTATTTCATCCTGTGATGGATATATTGTGTCGTGCTGATTCATGTTGTGTCGTTGTGTGTGATCATTGAGAATTTAGTGATGATTTTTCATGAAGCGTAACGATAAATGTAGTTTGGAATACTTCATTGAGGCATGTGGGGTCTCAGAGATTTTTGGTTTAGACTTATATGTGTTGGTTTTTGTCATAGATACTCTTGAGTTAGTCAAACACAGGTCTTTTGTGGTGTGATAGTTTCAGTTATGAAATTAGTGGACATTTATTATTTTTATGTAGAGGTTCATTGGGTTTTAATCTTATGTGAGATCCCTTTTTAATCTTATGTGGGGGGTTATTGTGGTATGATTTTACCCACTTCCACATGGATTCCTGGGTGGTTTGTTCCTTAGTTCTATATGTCTGAGGACTTTTGTACTGTGGTTACTTTCATTACCCCATGGGTTGATTTAGGGTTTTTTGGTTTTAATGGGAGAAGGATAAGGATCATTTCGTGATCCTTTGAAGTCCAAGTGTTACAAAACGATCATTTTGTTAACATTATTACCTCCATTAATTATATAAATATTAAGGAAGTTTGTCCCTTGTATTTGGGGAGATATCATGTTGTAAAATTTATATAGAGGGACCATTATAGTTTAAGGGAACCTATTATTCTATTATTCATTATTTTTTCAAATAAGTTATAAATTCATTCATTTTCATGAATTTTATCATATTGATCTATCTTCCTTAAATACCTAGTTGAATAAAGGGGCATCATTGGAGATATTTAGCCATCCTTTTATTGGTTTTTTCCTGCCACATCAAGATATCCACAATTTTGTGATCCAAGGTGATTCCTATTATTCTTCTTAATTCTATTTTCATTGTTTCTTATTCCTTCACCTATGATAATCTATGATAGTAGTTTTTCTTTTTGTTTATTAGTATTTGTTCTTGTTTTTTATGGATCTTAAAATTATATAGGCTATAGAGGATCTTATTTGGGTGTTCTTAGTAGAGTGCTCACCTTCTTCTTTTTTTCTCATGAAATTTTGTGGATTCTTTGGGTGAGGTACAAGATTTAAGACTTATCCTTCTGAAATTATGTGTTAATGTTGATTAGTTATGATTTTTTTAGTTGGATAGATGATATGAATTATCCAAAATAACATAATTAATTAGACTAGAAAAAATGGAACGGTTGACTTTTGTGATTTATAAAGGTCATGTTATTTCTTATTAGTTTATTTTTCTCAATTGATACTTATTATTATGATAAAATTTTGTTATCAATATAATAGTTGAATTAACTTCCAAAAAAGCTTAAACACTTACAGATGGAAATGAAAATATTTTCATGAAAAAATATAATTTATCTTAATTTTTTGGTGTGGTTTATTTATTTAATAAGGTAATATTTTTAAAGATGGTTTGGTGGGTTTTTTTAATCATTTTCTGAAAATAAATTCTTCCATATTATTCTTTTAAAAATCACAATACATTTCATGTTCTACTGAATTTGACTTGAGGTTTGTTTTTGTTCTATGTATACAATGCTATATTTTGTTTCAATAAGTTTAAAAATAGTATATTTATAACATTTTCAATATATAACAAAATAAAGAGTCGCATAAATTGTAATTAAGAAGAATATATTGTTTATTTTTTTAAGTTCGTTATAACTGATAGTTTTGCCTTATGTTCCTAGAGAATATATTATTAGTTTTCAACACTAATTATATATAAATAAGATATTGAGGATTCATGGACCAATTTTTCAATCATATTGATTGAAATTAATTTGATATTTTTCACCACCTCAGTGTTTGAGTTCTTCTATTTGTTTTTTTATCGATGTGATCTTAGATCATCTAATTATAAGGGTTTCATTGTATGAGATTTAAGTTTAATATTGAAATAAATTTATTCTTATTTGATTGTGATTGAAATTTTATTGGGATAAGAACTATTAATTAAAAACTCTTATATTTAAATAATTCATGTGGATGTTGACTTGGAATGTTCCAATATTCTGATCAAAGAGGAGATCTAGGGTAAGATCTTGTTTTTTCTAAACTCTGGTCTATGAATTTTGAGGATATAACTTATTTTGATTCCAATCCTAGTGAATTAATAGGTATATACTTGAAACATGGTTATAGATTATTTATATATTATCCTATTACTTTTGCTGAAGAGTAATGTGTTTTTACGTTTAAGAACCTAAATATCCTATATTAATACAACTTTCTTTAGAATTTTTCAAATTATTATTCGAAACATCATTGTTTTTTATATTGTTATACTTTGAACATTCTCCTATTTCAATTATTATTTCATAATAATGTGTGTTGTATGTTGTAACTTTTGAATTATTTTTATTCCACTACATTCATATACTTTATTTACTCTTACTTATCAAAATCATATCTTTTTTCATTAAGTGATTTCAAACTGAGTTGAAAAAAGGGATTTTATTAATTTTTTAAATAATATAATTAACCCCTCTTGAAGATACCTTATTGGGAAAATATATTTTTCATTGTGATCTTTATTACATGATGTTTTTGTGATATCTTCCACATTTTATAATCGAATAATCATGGAAATGTGTTAATTAATTTAAGGAGTTAGAATCTTAAAGTTGAATTTATGTTTTTATTCTCGAGAATATGGAAGTATGACTAAAGAGATATTTTTTGCTTGATTTTCTACTAAAATTATTATTTTTATTATTTTACTATATTTACATGTTTATTCTTTATATAGTATTCGTAGTGAGTCATGGTGAATGGTTTAGGGTGATGGTGTGATGTGGTTGTTCTTGTGACAGTTGGGTATGATAATGTGTATAATTATGGGTGGTTTGTCATTTTTTATGTGGGAAAACTATGTATTGTTGTGAAAGGGGTGGATTTATATTTTTTTTGTTTATTTAGATTATCATGGTGGGTATTGGAATGGGTTTTTTGGTGGTTAATGCTGTTATGGGAGAGGTGGATATGATTTGTGTTTTAATTTACTAGGTACTTGGTTTTCTAATGAAATTGAATAAATGAATGAATGAATGAATAAACCAAAGTGTAAGGGGTTATGGTTTAATGAGGTGATAAAAAAGTAATAATTTATGAAATAGGTAAAGTATAATTGAGTGTCGGTTGATTTAATAGAAAATGGGATAGAATTGATAAATAGTGGTTTATTTAATGAAATATTATGACAATATGGAACCTTAAATGTTGGAATAAATGTAGATAATAGTAAATTAATTTTTTGAAATTAAATATGATTGATTGAATGTAATAATCCTGATAATAGTAAATTTGGAATTAAAAATTGGGTTGTATAACGAGTATTTTTTTCATTTTGTATGGATGTTTAATGTGGCTTGGTATGATGGTTTAGTAGTTAGGACAATGGTTATTTTTGTGTGGTGAATAGGATGTTGTGTTATCAATTGACCCTTAGGTTGGTCTTATGTATGGATATTATATTTTTTTATTTCTTATGCACCAGCACCCAAGTCAGGTATTTTAACTAATTATTATATGAGAACCTGGGTTCTAGGTATTTTTCCTAATATCTAGGTTACAGAGGGAAAAAATGAATGAATTCTCACACTTCTCCACTCTCCCTTCAAATGTAGTATGGTTTTTGATTCCTCATCATAAATATATATATAATCTATAATGAATTTTTATTTTTGGGTATATATAGAATGGTTTACCTGGTTATATAGTGTGGATGCTAGGTGGGGGTTGTTCATGATAGGAAGAGGGCTTGAGGTTGATATCCTTCATGTTATTGATACCCTAATATAAAAGGAATATTATGTGGTAGTGGTATGTGGTATTTTTTTGTGATATGTGGATATATGATTATGAAGTTATATAAAAGGGGTTGATGCACATGACATATGTCTTTGGGGGTATGAGATAAACCAGATTAATGGGGAAGCGGTTTTGAGGTACCTACTTGACATATATTCTTTTATTACCATGTTACTATTTTTATATGTTATTGTAATATCCCATGTCGTTATGGATTGTGAAACTCATATAAAATTTAAATTTTTGAGCTTTGGAGTAGGGATACTTCGAGAATTAGGATTGAAATCATATTCTCATAAGTTGGAACATCTATGGTATATGTTTTTATGCATGAATGGGTGTTTTTTTGGTACCTAGGGGTATCAAGAGAAAAGTTAGAGGAGTTTACCTAGTTTCATGGAAAATATTTTTCAACATATGGATCATCATGTTGTAAAGGGTGAGGGTAACATTTTAAATAGGGTCAAGTAGAAACCATCACGCCACAAAAAGGGAACGTTTCACTACAATGGGTGCATGAGTAGGATAAAACATTACATATGAGGATCACATCATAGTGGATATCATCACGATATGGTGAGAATCCTTACATATCGCCTTGGAAAAATTTTACATAGGGAAGGGTGGACACGTTGTGACCCCTAGAGTCACACCGTAAAGGTGTAAATCCCCACATATCTTTTGGAAAAACTTATGTATTTGTTTTTCATGATTTTTGGGGTAAGGGTTGGTCATTTCATGTCCCCTAAACCATGTCTTGAATGCTTTATCAAGGGGAGGCATCATGATGTGAAGTGTGAGGGTTGTTCCATGGGAGTGGGGTCTCACGGGAAGTCATGTTGTGAGAGGGGAGGCCACACTATAAGGTATTGTCCATGAGATTTTTTTGTTCTAGATGATAGAAAAGCACCATGTTGTGACCAAAAGGTCTATTCCATGATGGTTGGTATTATGGGATATCAGTTTTAACTGGTAGGGGTGAGCCTCATTATGACCTGAAAGGTAACACTATGAGGGGTGGTTGTATATGTAGATTTAAACTATAAACCTTTGGGTTATGTTACAGCTTGACCCCATAGTGTAATTTTTCTTCATGATTATTAGTTTTATGCCATAAAATTATCATTTTATAATTTTTTTAAGTCAGGATAAACCTGTTGTTTCAAGGTTAGATCCTTCTATTCTTTAGTTGAATGGTCGATCGATCAAGGCCAATTGGCCAACCTATCCCCCTTCAATTTTTTCCCTTAAAGACACCGTGTTTCTCCCTTAATTTGAGGTTGATCGGGGGTATTTTAATCATCCTATATCTAGGTAAACTCCTCTATATATTCTTTTAATCATTATTATTACTTTGTTTATTATCATATTTTGAGTGGTCCTATCTAGGGTTTTGTTGATGATTCCATCAAAGTGTGGTGTAATAATACTAATATGATAAGGACTCTTGTTATAGTGGATTTTGGATGTCTTAATAGAGGATATTCCACTCATTTCTCATCTTTTAATTATATGTATGTCCACTGATGAATTTTCTAGGGTTTTACCATCTTGGAGTGGAATTAGTTCCAGATTGGATATCATGTGATGTGGATTTTATTTTTAGAGGATAGGGAGAAATTCAATGGAAATCATGGAATGAGGATGATAACTCCATTTTGGAGGTAGGTATCCCCTTTATTAAATATCCATATGTAGGTTTGTATGTGATCTCATGCATGTGCCTTGGGATTGATTGAGAGTTTCTACTAAGAGGGTCAAGTGAGCCTTAGTGAGATAGCTAAGGGGATTTAAGGGGGTTATCCCTTGAGGAATGGACTATTTGATGAAGACCATGGGAATTTTATAGAAAATGATATAAAAATAGCCTTGGGGCCAAATAAATCCTTTAGTGAGTTGAGTGGGATGAAGGTAATGCATCTAGTGTTCTAGGTAATCCATTAGGATTAAGATATATGTGTTTTCAATTTATGGAAGAGGGAAATAAACCTCCTTGGATATTTCATGGTGTCTCTTAGTGAGAGTGAATAGGAGTCTTGGGATCTTCTAAATATATGGATCTCAAGGGAGTAGAATAAGAATGTGAGATGGTTATGGATGAATAGTTGGAAGTTGTGTCTAAATTGTATAGTATTAAATAGGGTGTTTCATGGGTAAAATGAGGGATAGATTTATTTCACATGTGGAATTATTGTAGGGAGGGAAGATGGATCATGTTTCCAGTGAGACACCTTAGGGTGTGTTTTGGTACTACTCATGTTATAGGGAAAATTTAAAGATTAGTGATGGTTCTATAAGGTCTAATGGGGGTATTTCTTAGATTATAAGGGGATCGGTGAGGTGTGTAGCTAGATATGACCCACAATTAGATTTTTATGGTAAGTATTTTGAAGGTAGGTGATGTTGACATATTTTTCTACCATTTATCTAAGAGCTAAGTAGGTATGGGGTGTATCTAGTTGAATGATAGACTATGGGATTATATTTCATGTTAATATTTTCTTATTATTTATTCTATTGCCATGTATTGTTGTAGTGATGATCCTAAACCTGAGTGAGAGAGTGGATATACATGGTGTGATATGAGACTTGAAATAGGACCCTACCTTGAGTGATATGGCAGTGGTCGAGATGTGATATAAAACCCTACCTTGAGTGAGAAGTTAGTGGTCAATATGTGATATAAGACTCTACCTCAAGTGAGAAGGTAGTGATTGGGATATGATATAGGACCCTACATTGAGTGATAATGTAGCGGTCATGATTTGATATAATATCCAACCATGAGTGAGAATGTAATGTTAGGATGTGATATAAGACCCTACCTTGATTGATAAGGTAGTGGACATGATTCGATATTGGACTTTAACATGACTGAGAAGGTTCTTGTCATGATTTGATATAGGGCCATACCATGAGTGAGAAGGTGGTGGCCAAGATATTATATACGACCCTACCTTGAGTGAGATCGTAGTGGTAAAAATGTGATATAGGACCCTACCTTGAGTGAGAAGGTAGTGGCTAGGAAGTGATATAAGAGCCTACCTTGAGTGAGAAGTTTGTAGTTAGGATGTGATACAATAGACTACCATGAGAAAGTTGCTAGTGGTAGATATGTGGTATGAGGCCCCACAAAGAGTGATTTGGTTATGGTATAAAATATGCAAACATGTGGTACTAGACCCTGCCTCAAGTGTGAGGGTGGTTATGGGTGGATGGTTATGATATCAAGGTTTGGTATGATACCCTACCCTCAATGAGAGGGTAGTAGTTGAGACATAGATGTAGGACCCTAACTTTATAGATAGGTTATGGGTTTGGTTTTGTTATTGGGGATTAATTCTCTTCTAAGAATGGATAGAGTATGTGAGGTCAGGTATCATAGTGGTCTGGTTAGCATATGACGACCTAACATATTTCATCCATGTATTAAATTATTGTCTAGTTTATTTTCATGTACTTACATACACTATATATAACAAAGTATATAATGGGAACTTGATGAAACTCTGTTGATTTTTATTCTCACACCCTACATGGGAACCCCAATGCAAGTATAAACCTTATGTATGGTTTTTAGGTGATAGGTAGAATTAGAAATTTGGATAGAGTATATCGATAGATGTTGGGGGATTGGTATAAGGATGGATTTGGGTTTTATAGTTATAACCCTTATTTCTTTATATTATTCATCCTAGAGAGTGACACTTAATGTAGAAGTTTATGTTGAACATGTGTATCATTTATATTATAACATGAAGATGACTATATACTATTGATGGTTGGATTTTGGTAATAATTACTCACACTTACTTTGATGTTATATATTGATTCTATTATTCATTTGTTATTGGTTGTGATGGTACCAAGATCATAATTTCCCCATTTTTATTATAGATTCTCTTTATTAGTTTATAACTTTTAGCGTATGGGGAGGTGCACATGAGGTCTTGTGGTAACCCTTTCTAGGGTGGTGTTCGAGAAATCTGGGTTGAGGCATTATAAAATGGCATCAAAACATTATTTTTACCTTTATTATTGTATTGGACTGATAGTTTAAGGTAGGGAATGTTGTCAAATCTTGGGACAAACCTTATGAATGGGAGTAACTAACTCATGTATAAGTAAATTCCATGCAACCAAAGGTGTGGGATTGTTTTTCATGGATTTTCCCCATTTTAATTGATATTTTTATTCAAATATGGTGTTCTAGGTGAGGTTTTTTATTTATGGTTTTACTCTTAGCCTATGATAGCTATAGAGATTAGTTTTATGCATCATCTTAGGCATGTAGGAATATTTGTACATGTGCATGAATTATTATTTTTTATAAATTATTTTAAAAAGGGGGAAAACTTTTAAAAAAACCATTAATTTTATTTTAAAAATTGGTTTAAATATTTTTTTTGATTAATTAAAGTGTTAAAAACAAATTATTTATTGTTTTCCCAAATATATTATTGGTGGCACCTTCATTAATTGGGACCATATGGTGATTTTCATTTCCATTTTTCATGTGATTGAATTTTTGATCATATTAGATTATAAAAGCAATAACTATGTTATATTTTATCGATATTCAATTAATTTAGTTCCCTATTATATATTAATTCAATGGGTTTTTGGATATTTTGGTACAAAAGGGTCATTTCATTGGATTTTTCAAATATTTCATTAAATAGTATAAAGTGTGATTTTTTAATATTTTACTCTTATTTTTTGATTAATGGATTGAATAGAAGCCTGTGAATAATCCTTTTTTATAGATAAATGATTTTTTTGTACTAGTTTGAAAATAATTTGACTAAGATATAGAGTATTTATGTGTTATTTTACTCTTGCATAAGAGTCATTGTTAACCAACATTGATGGAAATTTGGAAAATCCTTGAGCCTCCATTTGTATATATGAGTCATTATACTCAAATGTAAGAGTCATTAAGAGGTTAAAAGTTGATAATTTTCTAAACCATCTGGTGTGTAAGTGTAACTTTTCATTCCATAAGGGTTAGACTGAGAATAAATAATGAAATTAACAAATTCTAGAGGTACCTTGAGAATAATATGGGTATCATTACAAATGTAAGTGTTATTTTTATTTTATAAATTTAGGGTTTACTATAGGGAATTTAAGGTTTTTTCGCTCAAATGTAAGTGTGGTCATTTCAGAATGTAAGGTTCACTAGGAATTTCCATATAAGAAATAAGGGTCAATTCCTTTACAAAATTTAGAGAAAGGTAGTTTGATCAAGGAAACTATTTTTAAATCCATAAAAGAAGTTATAGTTGTATAGATCATCTAAAACCACATAGTAGTTATATATGCAGAAATTATTTGGTAAAATATCATTATTTAGGAAAGCATGAATCCCTTAAGTAACAATATTGACTAATGAGGGGAAAGAATAATTCAAAGCTATAGATTTTTGGGAAACTTGAAATCTTAGGAAAGATATTATAATTCAAAATTAAAAATAATATTTCATGATGGTTGACTGTGAGGAAGGGGAAGCAATCAAGAATCTTATAAAGTGATATTATTCTGAGAAGTAAGAGGGAAATATATAATAATTTTATTAAAGTTTTGATTTTTTATTTTTGTTTTCACTACTATTGAAACTTTCTATTTGTTTATTCCCAAATTTCATTACCTAACTATGGATGGTTAAATAATTGTGTGACTGAGAAGGTCACGGAGAACCAATTTTTAATTCTTGAAAATGAATAAGAGTACTTCTACTATTGATTTATTTCTACATTTAATATCTAAATATGAGTTTCACATGATTGTGTTCAAATATGTTATTATTATAATATGTTTTCTACCTTGACTAATAATCTCATCATTATCTCCACTCAATTTAGCTTATATATTATGGATAGTCTAGGTTGAGTGGTGAGTATGTAGATATTTCTAATATTAGAATAGAAGACTTTGAATTTTCGTGAGTTATTTAGGGGTAATTTACTTTTGGGCATCATTTGAAACCTTTTCATTCATATGAGAAAGAGGATTGATCAGGTAATTATTACTACATGATTAATCCTCATAAGGTTTCCACCTTAATATATATCTAATAATATTATATTTTAAATATATCTTTTCACACCCATGAGTTTTTTTACAAAAATTTAACACCGTTTCCTTGGTGGTTGTGTTAAAATTTATAACATGTAATTGTATAACCCACTGTCATACTATCTAGTTATTGCATAATAATTGATAGATTGAGAGAATGTTTATAATATTTTTTTTTTAATTTATAGAAATTTAAAATTCAAAAAATGATTTTTAATAAATTTATTTATCAAAATCCATTGAAACTCTTAGTGTTCATTGTGAGCCTACAGAAAATCATAAATTGAGACAACTTTTTGCACCCCTCTTTTTTAATCTGAATAACAATATTTCCATGACTACGTTGCAAACTGATTTTTAATAAAAGACTAGTCTAATCCAATAACTATAATTAACATAGATTTCACTAATTATTTTCCTTAAATAATTATTATGTTAATAGATTATTATACATGAAACATTGAACTAAAATGAAACATTGATATTTTAAATAAATTTTTTTGTTATAATATAGTTTTTAAATTAATGGGTATAAAAGTAAGTACCCATATTAGGAAATCTATGAAGGAATAAAATGGCTTCAAGTAATGGAATAATTTTATATGAAGCTCCTTTTTAAAATCTTACAAATGAAGTATCTTCATTAGGTTTTTCTCTAGACTAAGCCTAGGTCAAACTTGAACAATTATAGTATTTATGAAATCATATGCTAGAGAAATTAAAGCTCATGGAAATTACCATGAGATCTATGCTAGAAAAATCACCATCATAGACGGCCACCAGAGAAAACCATATGCTTAGATATTACATGGAGATCTTGAGGGGAAACAAAAAAATAAATAATAAGTATATAAATTTTTAATTATTAATATAATAAGTTATTTATCACATGAATTTTTTATATTTCACATTTTGAATTATAAGGAAAAAAGAAGTTTATTTTCCATAAAAAAATTATTTATATTTCATTTAATTTTTTTATAAATTTTAGAATCCAAATTAGATAAAAATAATATTATTTTTGGATTTATAATGTCAAAATTAGCTTAGTATTAATTTTTATGATTTTTATAAAAACATTGGTTTTTAGGTGAATATTTAAAAAATACCAAAAATGTTAAAACCATCACTTTTATGAGATTATCATAATAAAATATTGAATAAAATTTTTTTAAACCTTTTTTATACAATATATACATTTATAAGTAAAATAAATCATTTAAAAATATTATGTTTTATTTATAAAACCCTTGCATATCGTTTCAAAAACATAAATAATATTTTTCTCTAAAAGATTATTTATTCAGTTGTATTTAAAATTGAGCTCTCATAACTAGTATAAATTAAAGAAAAAAATGTATGTAATATTTTATATCAGCATTATAATATTATTTACTGAGTTAAATTTCATTTTTTTCATAAAAGTGTGATTATTAAGATTAAATTTAACGACCTTGATAATGGTAAAATTATTATTTTCAAAAAATTATTTTATTAATATTTTATGATTTTTATCTATTTAAATAAATTAATATATTCTAAGAGGTGAATTTTTATATATTTTATGCCTATATTTAAAAATATTATCACTCATTAAATTTTAAATCAATACTAAATAATATTACGAACATTTAACAATCAAAACTACATTTTTCTTACAAAATTTGTTTTTCTATATGTAAAATGTTTTAATTTTAAAGTTAATTTTCTATTAATTATAAATTTAATTAGATTAAATGGATATTAAATTTAGTTTCATAACACCCAAATTTGATAAGATGGGTTATTTTATATGTTTTGTAAAATATGAGTTACTTGGTTAAAAATTAGTTACTGAGGTAAAAAAATCTAAAAGTAAATATATAAGAACAAATGAGTTCCAAAACGTTTAAGACGTGTTTAAGAACTGTTTTCTGAGGCTTTATCAACCCAATATCACCACAAACTCCATTATTTTGAACTTTTTGGGTCTTTGACCCTTTAATATTGAATATCCTTTTGTTTAATTCTGTCAAGTTGTTGTTTTTGTTGTCAACATTTTATATGTGAATGTTTTTATGTATGAGGTGAAAATGAGTTATTTATTATTAGAAGAATTTTAAGTTACTTACCATAAAAATTCATCTGATGTTTTTTTAATCTTCATAGTCCCTAAAATCATGATTTCTAAAATTTCTCATTGTACAAGATGAGTTCATACATGAAGTTTCCAGACGTAGAAAGTTTGTACAATGTTTGAGTTATGAATTCACTAGGATATGTTTAGCATATCAATATTACTGGGAAAAGATGATAATTTGGAAGAAATATTTTGAATATAATAAAATGAGAAATCGATTTTTATCTAATGAAATTTTGTGAATCTCACCTAGCAGATAAATTTGAGGATCATCAAATGGAGGAATGTGACTTCATCGGACAGATATTAGAAGAAGAAAGGTAAAGGTAATATTATGAGTTCACCAGAATAACTTCATCAGACAGAGTAAACCTATATAGAGAACTAAAAAGAGAAATAATTAGATCACCAGATTGAGAAATGTGAAGATCATCGATCAATGAAATGTGAAGACATTGGATGAGGTAGCCTTCATGTTTGTAAACTCCAAACTCGAGTTCATAAGAAAAAATGCTTCCAAATAGATGGGATCTAGATAAAGTAGAACTTGATGAAGAATTATTGGATGAAGGAGTTATTTTAAATTTTGTACATTAGATGGATAATTTCATACACTATATTAGACAGATATTCCTTCATGTTCATACACTCTAAACACTATGATGATACTTAGATATACTTTTAATGACTGTAAATCTCAACAAAAATTGAGGAAGGCATGAAGAGTTCATTAACACTAAGATTTTTGGAAACATTGATAATGTGTGTTGACCCTAACTTTTCAAATGTAATTGAAGGTGGTCAAATAAAACTTGAGTTGAGATAGAAATTGAAATTTGAATCTTGCTATTATTCCTTGATTTTCAAAGGAACCATGAGTATATAAAGGGGTTAAGGCTCATTTTGAGTTACTACTAAAAAGATAGATATTTCATATCATTTGACTAATCCTGTTTAAAATAAGAAGTTTTAAAAGATCAGAACAACAAGTTCTGAGGAAAACTTTGAGATTTCCAAATGAAGTGGGTCAGATGGACAATAACTATAAGGAGAATTATTAGATGAAAAAAATAAAATGGAGGATTTTTGGATGGATAGTCACTGGAAAGGGAAATTCTGGACAGATTTCATAGTGATTAGTTTTTGAAATTTATATTTTTATTTTTCTCTAAATAAAAATAACATATTGTAATTGATGGGAACCAGTAATATCACATTTCAGAAGACAAAAGGATCTTAATTAGAGTTAGCTCATTAGTATTAACTTGAAATATATTATGGATATTTTTTTATCAATGGGAGTCAACATGGAAATGATTAAGTTCCCACATTGGGATAAAACCTTTTAAATACTTGTGTTCCTAGAATTTTTAATTTATCTTTTCATATAGTTGAGGTTGAGTAATAAAGTTGAGAAGATTGAAACTTTAACAAGCTGCAAAGGTTAATTTCAGGATAAAAGAAATTGTAAAAGATCAACACGGATTCAAACCACCCTTCTTAGTGATCTACACATTCCTAGGAACTGTAATTGGTTTCAATTCCTAGGTTCACCTTGTAAGATCTCTTTATTATTTATCATGGGTAATCTCAATGTAGTCAATAGAAGAGGTATTCCTACCTTCAATGAAAAAAAATAGCGTGGATGAAAAAAATGATACTCTTATATTCTATCTCTTTTCCTAGAGGTGATTGACGTAACTATTGTAGGGTTTCCACCCATAGTCAAATATGATCCCATTTCATTTACAAATAAAAGGAATATAAAGGTTGATGTAAAATCATGGAATTCTATTCTAATGTACTTATATAATGATTTTTATATGAAGGTGATGGGTCTAAAAATAGAGAATAAAACATGGGACAAAGTTTAAAGAATATTTAAAGGAAATATAAAACTAATGGAAGAAAATATTCAAATATGTAGAAGAAATCTCAATGATATTATGATAGTAGACGATAAAACTATTGATTATTATTTCACTCGAGAGAATGAAATTGTTAGCAACATTAGAAGATTTATATATGTCTTTCAAGATTTAACTATTATTAAACAATGATGAGGAAATTTCCAAATAGTTTTGATCGTAAAGTATTTTCATTAGAGGATATAGTTAATTTATCCCTTGATGAATTACATTACATTATTATTTTGTATTAAATAAAGGAATCTCTAATATTCAGAAATAATAATTTCTAAAAAAGGAATATGTGTACATTAAAGAAATTAAATGCCTCAAGATGAGAGTTTCAGAATAAGGGAAAATAGTTAAAGATCTTGGTGAAAAAAATACTACCAAGTTAGAATAACTAAGTAAGAAATCATCAAGATATCTAGAGGTTGAAAATACATTGAAGAAAAAGAAAGAATTTTTCAATAAATATTCATAGGTAAATCCTAAAACAACTCATGTGTAATATAAAATATTTTTATAGGGGTAAGGATTATTTAAATTTCGATTTAAACCTATTGTTTTTACTCTAATAAAGTGTTTGAAATTTAAAGAATGAATCTGGAGCATCCGAGTCTTATTCAGATGCCAGATCTCAAGTTTTTTAGAAAGAGGATGAGATGCCTTCTTGGCACATAGTTAGTAATAACTTTATTGATCAATTGTGTGTCCCCAAAGAGGAGAATCATAGATTGAAAACAATATACAAGGGAGGCAACATGGATGTGAAAAAGAGTGCAAACTTATTACATAGGTGATATGCACTACGTGTGCATGGTTGGGCAGACCTTGTTCTAACTGTGGATGGTTAGTGACCCTTAGGTGGTGGTGGTGCAAGGTTAGGGGAACATTTTAGAAAACCATGTGCTCTTTAAAAATGGGTGAAATTATGATTTCACCCCTCATTATAATTAACTTACCTCCATATTTTCTTCTCTCATTTTCACACATAGTAGCCTCCATCACATTTGAGCTCTCCTTTGGAATCCATGCTAGGATTTGAGTGACCATATCTCTTTGACATTCGATTCCTTCATTATTTGTCATGTTGGATAGCCACTGATAAGCTCTTCAATTCCCTTGATTCTTTTCTCCATTCTTTTCTCCATATGAGATTCTAAATCCATGTAAGCTAATATTCCCATTTCATAGGGTATTCATCTATTTAAATTATTTCATCCATTCAATCTCGATTTAGAGGTCGATAATGTATGAGTATTCTACTACCCATATAAGGTTGGTGGTCAGTAACTATTACCATAATGTCATGATGTTTATTGATCACATCATAGTTTCGTATACCAAAACATCTAGTAATTACTTCTAAAATGAACAATACCTTCAATTAGACATTGTAAAACACATTGTTAGTTTTTTCCCCTTTGACATAGTTAGAGGACGTGTACCTCAACCCGAACCACCCTATGTGGTGGATTTGTTTGAATGTTTATTATTATGCCACCCTTTGGGTGTGTAGAGCATTCCACCCATGAGTGGATGTCATTTATGAATTAAAGATAAATGTTAATGGATAGATACATCTTATGGAAGCTTTCATTTATAATTTAAATGGAAAAAGAAATGCATTACTTGGAAATTGAAATGATATGGATTATATTTTGGCTTGTTCATTTAATGTAAATGATTGGTAAGGTTGAATGGAAACTAACATGGACCCCCTTTTTAACACTTATAAGTGAATTGATCAATGAATTAAATCATATGGATTTCATTGATAAAAATGGAATGGAAACTAACATCACCCCTTGATTTATTATATTAATTATTTATTCATGGATACTTTGGTATGGTACCAACCTCATGATATGAAACCAAGATCATGGTATGGCATTGAAATCATGGTATGGAACTAACAATTTACTTATTGGATGGATAAAATTATTACCCTTGGATTTGGATTGCATAGACTACCCTGGACTTTCTCTTTGGGATCCTCCCAAGTCTTTATTGAGTTTTATATGGATGATCTACGTGGAATTGAAGAGGATTCATTGGTCAATCGCCATATGTCCCAACCCATGTAGGTCTAAATTACACCAAGATTGTTATATATGAACTTTGTTCACTCAAATAGGATTCCCTAGCCTATGTAATTGGGTCATAACCCTCGTAAGTCTGATTCTCGATTAAAATGGACCTCATAGGCCTGATACTTGATGTATTTTTCCTTTATTGGTTTGATACTTGATATATCTAACATATATTATAGCTCATCATTTACTCATGTACATAGTCCTAGTTCTTATATGGACTTCTTATCACACCACATACTTCCAGTTATTTTGTTTTATAGTATCATTTATATATTTACTACTATTATACCTATACACTGCTAAATCTTATAATCATTAACTAGATTTTTGTAGACACCATTGGTGGTGGACTATATAGAATATCTCACACCCTGTTCAGGTCACCGTTTGGTACCTGGGAAAACTTCATGAAAACATGTAGGGATAAGGGGAATATTTCTACTATGGATGATTGAATTTTATTCTAGAATAGAATATAAGAGAAAAGTAATGGTCTTATGCCCATGATACTATTGAAGATATATTTGTTATTTTTTTCTTTTTATATAGAATGTTGTATCTGCATGTTCCCATATTCCCATGTTCCCATGATTTTATTCTTTTTTTGTATATCACCAATACATGATCATAATTTTTGTATATGATATTGGATATGGTTTGAACATCATTTATGCTAGACTTTTTATTAGAGTTAGATGGTTTATTTATCCAACTAACTTATCCTTTTATTATACCACTATGTTTCACTCTGTTCGTGAGGGTATAGTCTCCCCACCATACCATCAAAGACCCTTACTTATAGTTGGTAGCCTTTTGTGTATGAGGAGGTATGTTTAAGTCAATGTTTCCAATCACATCAATCGTGTGTTTATGAACTAAGATAGATCTATAAAAAAGTGGTATCAGATAAACCTTTTCCCTTTGTCTTACTATTTTGGATTGGTAGACAAAAAAATAGGAATCTTCATGATTTGGTCAAGAGTCTATGTCTGGGAGTAGTTGACCAACATACAGGGAAAATAAAAATTACACAGTATTATAATTTTTATTATGGATTGTAACTATTATATTTGTATTGATTTCACCATCAGGTGACACGCATGATTTTTGAAATTTAATATTTCTTTGTTGTTATTTTTTACCCTTGGCTGGTAGGTAGGGAAGTGTTGTCTCATGTATAATTATAGACACTCGAGGGTTAGTATTCCATGCATATGTCATGCCATGTTTATATTACTACATGCATTACATTTTTTATATTTTTGGTACCTTGATTATAATATTTTGAAATGTGCTAACATCTCTTGAAGGGATAAAATAATTGTATTAATAAAAGTGTTTGTATCCACCTAAATTGTGTTTTCCTCTATATCTTGAGGGTGGAATATTAATTAACTAATTGTTACATGTTTAAGCTATGTAATTACGGTTACAAGAGTTAAAACATTAGTTAACTGTGATTATATGGATTCCAATTGTAATTTATAAATGTAACACTTCTATACATTGGTAATGGTGATCCATCTAATTGAGAAATCATAAATAGACTTGTTACATTCCTATACTAAATGTAAATGGTTTGTCACACTTACATAAAGTTCCATTTATAACTTATAAAGCTTTGGAATGTATAACATAGAAATGGTAACTCTCTAATAGGATCATTATATATATATATAATGTAATTATGAACTTTATGATTCTTTGGAAATTAAATTATGGGGTTCCCAATAAACAGGGATTCAAATTGCAATATAAATGGTGTTTTCCTCTGTTAATTGCAATTGAAACCCCATATATCGGAACTCCTGACATGAAATAGAGAACTCACTTTTGAACCAACCTTAGTATGGGAAGTTGGGAGTGTCTCTTGGTTTTCTTTTTGAATTTCTATATCACCTAGACCTGGTTTTTGGTGCAGGTATTCTTGTGTCAAAAAACTATTTTTTTATTGAATCTTGTCTAAGGTGTGTTTCTGGAATTTGTAGTGATATTCCACCATGATTACCAAAGGATGTGCATCATGAGGGTGACGATGACCATGCTCTAGAGTTTGTGGGACATGATCCACCAGTATTACCTCCCATAGTGTCACCTACGACTCATCCTGGTATACCCAACATGGGAACTAACACCCAATTTAAAGAGTATTCTCTATGACACTTTCATACCATGCGGGGATCCCTAATGTCAACCCCTACCATGGTAGAGTTGACACAATAATTTCAGTAGCAGTATCCACCTACATTTTTAGGGGAAGTTGGTCCTTAAGATATTGAGTCATATCTATAGGTTATGTTATCTATATTTGATCATATAGAGACACCTCATGAGAGGAGGGTAAATATTGCAGTGTATATTCTTAGAGGGTTTTCCAAGAGATGGTGGGGAGTTTTGAACCATGATGACCAGCATCAAGTAATGTTCTGGAAGGATTTTTAGGCAAACATCTACAAATATTTCTTTCTGACAATGTTGATAATTGACTAAGACAAAGAATTTATCAACATGGATCAAGTCACTCTCTATGTTATGGATTATTCAGCTTAATTTATGGAGATTTAGTGTTTCTTTCTTTCCATACTTGGTGAAGAGTTTTCTAGAGTTAGACATTTTGAGGATCAGCTCGTATACGCCATCCTATCTCAGGTGAATGTGTCTTTTTTGACTACCATCATTGAGATAGTAAACTAGGACCTAATCACTAAGAAAAACCTTAGAGAAGATGGATTTGTGAGACATCTAATTTTAGTGCCTCATCAGAGTAGTGGTTCATATAGTGATAGAAAGCATCATTTTGAACTTTCCCAATGAGATGGAAGTACCCAGAGTGTGTACTTTAATATCCATTAAATATATCATTATTGTGGTAAGTAGGGTCATGTGAGGCCCAAGTGTGATGGAGACCCTATTCAATGCAGAGATGATGGTAGAATGGGTCATATTCAGTGGTTTTTCATAACCTTTTCTCCAGTATCCTATGAGATCACTACTAGAATAATGGGCTTTGAAGCCCCCCGGACATGGGTGACCGCCTTTGGATGTCGCTGTAGGTGGCCTATAGCGACCGCCTCTTGCGGTTGCTAGGTTTTTCAAAAAAAAATCAGGGATGCTTCAGTGCCCCCGCCCACCTCTCCCCCTGCCCCCTCTCCTTGAGAAACCCTACCGCACCCCCTCACCCTCATCGCCCTCCCCCATCGCCCTTCGCCCTCCACCCTCGCCACCCTACACCCCTCGCCGCCCTCGTCACCCTCCACCACCTGCCCTCGTCGGCCTCCGCCCTCCGCCCGCCCTCTGCATACCCTCCACCCTCTGCCCGCCCTCCGCCCTCTACCCCCCCCCCCTGCCCTCCGGCCCCTCCGGCTTCTGGCCTCTGCCCTCTGGCCTCCGCCCCATCTGGCCTCTGACCCCTCTTCTCTCCGCCATCAGGTCGGTCTCTGCCCTCCAGTCTCCACCCTTTTCCCCCTCGGCTCTCTGCCCCCTCGGCCCTCAGCCCTCCGCCCCCCGCCCCCTCGCTGCTCGCCCCCTGTCCCCTCGCTGCCCTCTGCTCTGGCTCCCCGCCATCTCTCGTCCCCTCCCTCTTCATCCCCTTCCCTCATCGTACTGTCGCAGCCCATCCCCTCCTTTGCTACACCACCGCTGCCCAGTCCCCTCCCTCCCTGCACAGCCGCTATGTCACGACCCGTCCCCCGGGGCCCGCATCGTGACTACCCCAAGCCCGCCTTCCATAGGCTAGGGGCTGGCGACTAGCACCAAAGGCGTAATTCCCTAGAACTGGGAAGGCATTGCCTTTTTAAAACATAAACACACACAACCAGAGTACAAGAGGAAGTAAACACTATGTAAAGTAGTATAACAAGTGTTCTAATAGTACAAAGGGGCCAGAACAAAAAGCCCAACAGAATGATACAGCTACAACTGAAATAAAGTACAACTGAAAAGACAAACAACTGAATGTTGAAGCAGCTTCTAGATCATCCTCCAGGTTCCTACCTGAAGGGTAGGTACAGATATCCTTCTCAGCACTCCACATCTGTCGGTCGGCTATGTGTGCTGTCACGCCGAGTTTCCACCTCCGGGTACCGTCCAGTCCTCGTACACTGCCTCGGTCTGCGTTGTCTGTCGTCTACATCCAATGCAACGAGGTGCGGGCATATCCCGTATAGGGATGAGTATAATGATACTCAGTAGGGACCTCGAGACCCTCAAGGTCTCATGAAAATCCAACAATGATAAACCACAAAGAAAGATCTCAACAGATAAACTTTACTTAGGTATATGCCCATACATATACCTAAGTTGTCAAGTAACCCATCTAAATCATGAGGAAAACACAAAGTCCATTGACTCAGATCATACCAGGATTTTCATTATCAAAACCACGGCTGTTGGAGAACTCCTCCTCTATCGAGTACAGTGGCCCTGTCACAACTCAGAGGCGATACTCACTAACATTAGATTGTTGAGGTACTCCTCCTGTTGAGTACCGCAGGTCTGTTGCCAAACAGGGAGCTCCTCCGTTGTGGGTCTGCCGCCAAACCGGGCACTCCCACTAATAGCCATCATAGGTAATCCTCCTGTCGAGTATCGTGGGTCTGCTGCTATACCAGATGCTCCGTCCGCCATGGTTCTGCAGCCAAACTGGGTTCTCTGTCCACTGGGCTAGTTGAATCACTTTGAGTCGAATCGGTCAAGCAATTGTCAGGTACAGCTTTTAGGTCTTCGCACTCTGTTTGCTCGTCTCTGGGAGGATCCGCTACACGAGCTACTAGTCGATACTCTAAGTTTCATGAAGTCTCAGGAAGAAGTATCTCAAAGGACTGCCACATCAATGGGGTATCAACGCAACAGACGGCGCGTCAATCGGACGTCTGATCTGTGAGTTATCAGCTTTTTTGTTCGAGGGTATCGGTTGGATTTCGGGTGCAATCCAACCTAGCCATACTCCAAACTCATCTGAACCCTATGTGTAGTATTCCAAAAGGACCGTCTCATCAAGAGGAATCCAACATAGTCGATTGCATGTCAATCAGACGTCCAATCCTTAAGTTGTAAGCGTTTCCGCTCCGAGGGCCTGGTTGGTTTCGGGTTCGAACCAAACCGACCATACACAAACTTCGCTAAAACCTTGAGTGTAATATACCTAAATGACCATCTCAATCAGAGGAATCCTACACAACTAATAGTGTGTCGATTGGAGGTTCGTAGCTCAAGTTATGGGAAATTAACTGAAAAAGGTCCCAAAAGGGGGGTCTGGGCCCGGTCCGACCAGGCCCAACCCACCCTGGGTCGGCCCGAACCGGGTCAACCCGACCCGGGTCTGGGTTCTTCCCGATAGGGCATGGTGCGGCCCGGCTGGGTGCGGCGCAGCGCGGCCCGCGGCTGGCGCGACCCGGCCTGCGGCAGACCGCGGCTCGGCCATGCTGGCCGAGCGGGGGGGGGGGGGGGGTGTCGGTTTCACGAAACAGTGGTGCCAAGCTAGAGCCTTCTTGTCTCCCAAGATCCCGCGTGGCGCGGGATCCACTCCACGCCTCTGTGGCCGGTTCCGCGGCCGACTCCTGTCGGCGGTGCGCTAGGGCGCCGCCGCAATACTCCGCGGGCCCCCGAAGTCATTCTGGTGGTCTGTTTTAGCTCTCGTCTGTGGCTACGGCCTTCTCGGGTCCTGCTCTACACTGCGATGGCCTCAAATAAACGTTTCCCTTCCGTTCATCCATCGCCAAACATTCTATGCATCACGAACAAGATGACGATGGGTCTAGACTTGTTCGTTAGCATGTACCCACCGTGTTAGTGGTTCAAATAATCACCCAACAAATAAACTCCCATGTTTGAGGGTAAAAATAACATATATAAAAATAAAAAAAAACCAACCTAGAAAAGACATCACACGATGTCGAACCGCGGAAGATGAACGTCGCGGTGGTCGGGCGTCATGGAAGAACGATGTCGATTCTGTTGACGTCGGAGGAAGAGTCGTCGTCGTTGGCGACATTCCTCGCGGTGGTGTCTCCTCCCTTGACATGGAGGAGGAAGCAGATTAAAGAAGTTGCTTCACGTCCTTCAGGTTGTGGATCGTTCTTCATGTTGTGGAGTGTTCATCGCCGAGATAGGACTATGTTCTTCATAGAAGAATGAAGCTCCTCTAATTCTCCATAGGTTCTCCCCACCAAATATTTTCCAACCAAAATTATTAGAAAGTCTTTCATAATTAAAAAAGAATTGTCATGCAATTCGAATTAATTTAAATGGAATCAAGGATTAATTAAATGTGGCATTTAATTAATCAAAATTGTTGGCTTTAAAAAGAGAAGGTGAAGAGTTGACAAAAGAGAGGGGACTTAAAGGATTAAAAATGGGGTTTCATGGGGGTTAAAGGAGTTAAAGGAGGACTTGAAGGGTTAGGGGTTTGTGCAGGCCCCACAACCCTTAGTCATATCCTCCTATGGGAAGTTAGGTGGGGTGTGGGCCCCACCTCCAACTTCCCTTTGGAGGAATTGACTTCCACTTAAACATAAATTGTAACATGATAATTTATTTAAGTCTTAACGAATCCCCAAATTTTAACTACCACATGCGACAGAACGAAACTGCAGTAAAGGTCCCCCTAAGAGAATACCGACACTGCGAGTTCATCAGTGTCCTCAGTTTTCAATTCCGAGCACCAGTTCAAAAGATAGAAAAACCTGCACGTATTTTTACTGAACGTACTCGAACAAAACTTCAGAAATTTATTCCAGGCACATCGGTCCTTGGAATCAGGCTTCGTCAGAAACTGTAGACTCATAAAATTCCAAATAATTTACGAAAAAAAATTTCTTGAAATTTCCGGGTCTTTACATTACCCCCCCCCCCCCCCCCTCAGGGATTTACGTCCCCGTAAAGCAACATCATACACTAGGGAAACAAAAGAGGGTACTGAGCACATATCTGAGCCTCCCGCTCCCATGTGCTCTCCTACAGGTTCCCGTGCTGTCATCAAACACGCACTAGAGGTATCGACCATCCACATAGGACCCTCTCCTATCGATTATCAATATCCACTGGAACCTCCGTAAAAGTCATCCCATCATCAATATCCAGTTCCCCAAGGTTGATGATGTGCGACGTGTCATGCACTTATCTCCTCAACTGAGATACGTGGTAGACGTCATGAACCTGGTGCAACTGAGGTGGAAGGACCAGGTGGTAAGCCACCTCACCTACACTACTGAAGAAGAGGATGAGTGACTGTAAGAGGTTGTGGAAAGGCTGCACCATCTCTATCCAAAAAGGATATATGGAAGGTATCCATATGCCCCATCACCTCTCCTAGCTGCTAAATACCAGTCCTCCTGCTGAGCGCAACCGCAACCACGTTCCCTTTATCAGGAGTATAGTATATCTCGAAGTCATAGTCCCGGAAGAACTCAAGTCATCGCCATTTTCTAAGGTTCAGATCCTTCTGAAAGAAGACACACCTAAGTCTATTGAGATTAGAGTGAACTATAAATTGATCGCTCAACAAACAATGGGTGAGACTAGCCAATAGTAAGAACTCATCTCCACCCTTCTTCATCTATGATTTACAAGAGTTGTTGTGATTTATCCTCTTTCGGAAAGAGAAATCTGGTCTCATCCCATGGATAAACCATGTCATTTGCCTAATACAGTCAATACTAACATGAACGATTCAATCCATGTCATGGATGACATCGTAAGGCCTCGACCCTACTACCAAGATATTTAACCGTTACTCTCGCCTCTAAGGGTTGAGTCACACAATCAGCATCATTGTGTGGTTACTGAGTCTCCTCCAGTAGAAATCTCAAAAGTGAGGGTCAAGTCAACAGTTTTAACTAGAAACTCTTAGTATTAACCACACAAAAAGAAAGGAAAGAAAACATCACAAGGAAAAGTGTATTTTATTACTGCAGCTCTAAGTACAAAGACACAAAGCAACCATAAAAAATGACATCAACAGAGCTAGAAGCATCATGAACAAAGGACTCTATGCCTGGAACTAGTCCCGCTCTTGTCCACCTGCTTCCAGAGCTCCATAGTCGTATGCTTCAACTGCCTGAAGCTGTGCTCTCCCATGTCCACATATTCCTTGCGGTCGAGGTGGACCTCCTGTTGGTGGTGGTGGAAACACCTCGATGATTCGTCCACCACCAGCTACATGGCCAACTCATTACGGTCCATCACGATCAAACCTCTGCCTCTACTTGGGAGGTCCTTCATCTATCTGCTGATCGTCTGCACGGTGGGTCGGACAGTCACGTGCCATGTGACCATGCCCACCACAAGAGTAACATTGTTCGTTCCTAGTATTCCTTGCTCTGTCTCCACCCAGGGTGCCCCGCACTACCGATCCTGAGTCGTGAGGTCGACCACCTGTAGGTCTGTTCCTCTTGGACCTCTGCATCATCTATCTACTGCCAGCTACAGAAGTCTTCACTGCATGTCGGCTAGTGGTGGGTCCCACTGCTGGAGACTACTTAGCAAAAAAACTCTCCACTAAGAGGGCTCGCTCCAACACCCATTTCTGTGTCGGGATGCTGTGGGAGACAACTGAAGCTCTGATCTCTCGCCTGAGTCCCTACTCAATGGTTTAGGCCCTGAAGAATGGGTCTCATACCATATCAGTGGATTATCATGAGTGGTCAGTGAACCTCGCTGAGTACTGCACCACCATCGTGCTACCCTGATGAAGAGGTAGTAGCTCTTGTATCCGCACTGCTCGAAAGGTGGCTGGTACAAACTCCGCTCGGAATAGGCTCTCGTAGTCTGCCCATAGAAGTGTTGCCTAGTCATGCATCTGGAGCATCAGGCTCCACCATATGCCTGCTACTACCTGAAGGAGGCCAGCAACAAGGATCACCATAAACTCTACTGGCATCCCTACTAGCATGAAAACTCTCACCACCACCTCTCGCCAATCCCCAACCACCTGTGGGTCCGTCTCTCCCCAGAACCTGGGTGGCCTCTAGTGTTTGAACTTGTGCAGCGCGCTCAAGCAGCGTGCATTGCCTGCTGTTGGGGCTGGTGGCATCGGTGACCCAACGGGTGGTATTACAGCTGGTACCTCCGCTGGAAGAGGGACCTGTACTGAGGCCTCATCGTTCGGCGGGCTGCCAGTACGTACAACTCTCGAGGCTCTAGCTGGTCGTCTGCGGGGAGGCATCCTGAAGAAGCAGATGTGACACGGTCAAAAGACTATACCTGGTGACCTGACCTGTTTTGATATGACTTAAAGAAAACTTTTGAAAACACACACGCAATCATTACTTTCGTGCACTGAGTCGGAAATCAAAATTCAAGGTCCTCTAGTATGGATATGTCGGCCGCCCGCACCAACACTGGACTCCCTGAACTGAAAACCACACTTAGTAACCTCAACACTATTGCTTCACATAAAAGAAATATTAGAGTCCTAAGTTTTGCAGTAGAACAAACTCCTCTAATACCAATTTTTCACAACCCGTCCTCTGGGGCCCACATCATGACTACCCCAAGCCTGCCTTTAATGGGTCAGGGGCTGGCGACTAGCACCAAAGGCGTAATTCCCTAGAACTGGGAAGGCATTGCCTTTATAAAATGTAAACACACACAACAAGAGTACAAGAGGAAGTAAACACTAATTAAAGCAGTATAACAAGCGTGCTGAAAGTATAAAGGGTCCGGAAATACAATCCCAAGAGAAAGGTACAACTACAACTGAAAGAAAGTACAACTAAAAAGAAAAACAGCTAAATGGTGAAGCTGCTCCTGGATTGTCCTCCGGGTTCCTACCTAAATGGTAGGTACAGATGTCCTCCTCAGCACTCTGCATCTATCGGTCCACTACGTGTGCCGTCATGCCGAGTGTCCACCTCCGGGTACCGTCCAGTCCTCGTACAGTCTCCCTCGGTCAGTGCTGTATGTCGTCTGCAACCAACACAACGAGGTGCAGGCATAGCATGTGCAGGGGTGAGTATAACGATACTCAGTAGGGACCCAGAGACCCTCATGGTCTCACAAAAATCCAACAAGGATAATCCACAAATAAATATCTCAACAGATAACCTTCACTTAGGTATATGACCATACATATACCTAAGTTATCAAGTTACTCATCTCAATCATGAGAAAAACACAAAGGTCATTAACTCAGCTCAAACCATGATTTTCATTATCGAAACCACGACTGCTGGAGAACTCCTCCTCTGTTTAGTATAGTGTCCCTGTCATGACTCTGAGGCGCTACTCAATAACCTTAGACTACTGAGGTACTCCTCCTGTCGAGTACCGCGGGTCTACTGCCAAACCGGTCGCTCCTCTGCTGTGGGTCTGCCGCAAAACCGGGCGCTCCCCCAAATATCCGTTAGAGGTAATCCTCCTGTCGAGTACTGCAGGTCTGCTACAAAACCAGGCACTCCATCTACCGTGGGTCTGCCTCCAAACCAGGTGCTTCGTCTACTGGTCTAGTCGAAATCACTCTGAGTCAAATCAGTCAAGCAGTCGTCAGGTCTATAACTACTAGGTCTCTGCACTCTGTCTGCTCGTCTCTAGAAGGATCCACTCCACGAGCTACTGTTCGATCCTCCAATTTTCACGAAGTCTCAGGTGGAAGTACCACAAAGGACCGCCACATCAAAGGGGTCTCAACGCAACAAACGGCACGTCAATCAGACGCCCGGTTTGTGAGTTATCAACTTTTTCGTTCCAGGGGCCCGGTTGGATTTCGGTTGCAATCCAACCTGGACATACTCCAAACTCATCTGAACCCTATGTGGAGAATGCCAAAAGGACCATCTCATCAAGATAAATCCAACATAGTCGATGACACTTCAATCGGACACCTGGTCCTTAAGTTGTAAGTGTTTCCACTCCGAGGGCCCGGTTGGTTTCATGTTCGAACCAACCTGGCCATACACAAACATTACTAAAACCTTGATTGTAATATACTGAAACGACCGACTCGATCTGGGGAATCCTACACAACTGACGGTGCGTCGGTCGGAGGTCCGTACCTCATGTTATTGGCAACTAACCGAAAAAGGTCCCAAAAGGGGGGTCTCGGCCTGGCCCGACCCGGCCCAACCCACCCTGGGTCAGCCCGAACCAGGTC
Organism: Viscum album; assembly: GCA_963277665.1. Lineage (NCBI taxonomy): Eukaryota > Viridiplantae > Streptophyta > Magnoliopsida > Santalales > Viscaceae > Viscum > Viscum album. Next base: position 1,264,815,280 of record OY728132.1, on the reverse strand, counting down.
GACCCGAACCGAGTCCGGGTCCGGCCCGGTAGGGTGCGGCCTGGCCCGCGGCTGGTCACGGCTCGGCCAGGCTGGCCGAGCGGGGGGGGGGGGTGGCCCTTCGGTTTCGTGAAACGACGGTGCCAGACTGGTGCCACACTGTCTCCCCAGATCCTGCGCGGCGTGGGATCCACTCCATGCTGTGGAGGACTCCTGCCGGTGGTGAGCTAGGGCGCTTCCACCTTCGTTCGTCTGCACCGCCGTACTAGCGACCCACGCCACCGCAATCCTCTGCGGGCCACCGGAGTCATTCAGTTGGTCCGTTTTAGCTCCTGTCTGCACCTACGGCCTTCTTGGGTCCCGCTCTACACTTCAACAACCTCAAATCAACGTTTTCCTTCGATTCATCCATTGGAAAACATTCCGCGCATCACGAACAAGTTGGAGATGGTCCGAACATGTTCGTTAGCCCGTACCCACCGTGTTAGTGGTTCAAATAATCACCCAACAAAAAAACACCCATGTTTGAGGGTAAAAATAACATATATGAAAATATAAAAAACCCCCATACCTCGAAAAGATGTCGCACATTGTCGAACCACGGAAGACGAACATCGCGGTGGTCAGGCGTCATGGAAGAACGGTGTCAATTCCATTGACGTCGGAGGAAGAGTCATCATTGTTGGCGACATTCCCCATGGCAGTGTCTCCTCCCTTGACACGGAGGAAGAAGAAGATTAAATAATTTGCTTCATGTTCTTCGGGTCATGGAGCGTTCTTCATGCCATGGAGTGTTCTTTCCTGAGAGAGGGCGATGTTCTTTGTGGAAGAACGATGCTCCTCAAATTCTCCAAAGGTTATCCCCACCAAATATTTTCCAACCAAAATTATTAGAAAGGATTTCACAATTGAAAAATAATTTCCATGAAATTCGAATTAATTCTAATGGAATAAAGGATTAATTAAATGTGGCATATAATTAATCCTAGTCGTTGGCGTTAAAAAGATAAGGTGAAGAGTTGACATAAGAGAGGGGAGTTAAAGGATTAATAAGGGGGTTTCATGGGGGTTTAAGGGAGTTAAAGTGGGAGTTGAAGGGTTAGGGGTTCGTGCGAGCCCCACCACCCTTAGTCATATCCTCCCATGGGATGTTAGGTGGGGTGTGGGCCCCACCTCCAACTTCCCTTTGGAGTAATTAACTTCCACTTAAAAATAAATTGTAACACAATAATTTATTTAAGTCTTAATGAATCCCCAAATTTTAACTACCACATACGATAGATCACAGCTGTGGTAATGGTCCCCATAAGAGAGTACCAGCACTACAAGTTCATCGATGTCCTTGGTTTTCAATTCCGAGCACCAGTTCAAAAGATAGAAAAACCCGCACGTACATTTACTGAACGTACCCAAACAAAAATTCAGAAATTGATTTCAGGCACACCGGGCCTCAGAATCAGGCACCGTCTGAAACTGCAGACTCGTAAAATTCCAAAGAATTTATGAAAAAAATTTCCTTGAAATTTCTGGGTCTTTAAACGCTACTCGTCCCCTCGCCACTGTCGCCCTCTAACTCCCTGTTTTCCTCAGTCCCCTCCCTCTTCGTCCCACCCTCGCTGCACCATCACCACCTCATTTCCTCCTCTCCTCTGGCTCATCTCCACCACCACTGCCCGTCCCCTCCCTCACCACACCGCCTTCGGCTTCAGCTCCCCTCCACTTCCTCTCCTCTCCCTTGTAGCACCACCTTCGGCTCTCCTCCCTTCCAGGTTTGTAGCGCAATCAGGTATGACATGAGCTTTCACTTATATTCCATTATATATTCTCTTGCTTATTATTCAAAGATATATTTTGATTATTTTATGAATGGTCCACAAACAATTTATTAGTATTTATTTTAAAAATATTTGATATGAAAAATGCATATGTAATAAGTCTTGTGTAAATGTTTATTATACAGATATTATTATTGTTAAGAGCTGGATTGATCTTCCAAATCAAATGTATAGAGAATATTTCAATTGAATTATGCAATTTATTGACTTCACTATAGGATTTTCAAGTGACTATATTAGTTGTCCATGTAGAAGATGTGCTAATAGATATCAATTCACACGAGATACATTGAGGGAACACCTGTTCTTTAATGGATTTCTAAAAAATTATAAGAGTTGGACTCGTCATGGAGAATAATATGTTCATTGTCAAAATACGGATGGAGTTTAGATGTATGTTATGCAAAGATGAATGATCCAATGCATGAAATGATTACTGAAATGGTACGTGGGTTGGATCCTGAAGGAATTGAAATCAATAATCTTGAGACCGGTGAGATAAATCATCACTCTAGTGTAGATCGTGATTTAAGGAGGTTTTATGAAGAACTTGATGATGCAAAAATAGATTTATATCCTATATGTACTTCTTACAATACATTTTCATTGATCGTGGAGTGGTTTCATTTGAAGACTTTGAATCAGTGGTCAGACACATCATTCGACATGTTTTTGGTGTTATTGAAAAAGGTTCTTCCTGTCGATTCTAAGATACCCGAGTCCTATTACTATGCTCATAAGTTGACAGAGAACTTTGGTTTTACATATGAGACTATAGATGCATGTGGAAACAACAGTATTTTTTTAGAAAGGAAACGTTCCATTTGGATATTTGTATGGTTTTTGGTGCTTCCGGGTGGAAAGAGAACAGGGGAAATCATACTCATCACATTCATATTGTGATACAGGGGAAACCGATTGTCGTAAAGAAAATTAATTACTTTCCCCTTAAACTGAGGTTGAAAAGATTTTTATGTCATCTATAGTTTCTAATTTAATGAGATGGCATGAAGAAAGAGTTCATGAAAGTGATATGTTAACCCACCTGGCAGACTATCATGCATGAAAGGATTTTGATAAGAGATATCCCAACTTTTCTAAAGATGTTCATAATGTCTGATTGGGGTTGGCAGTAGATGGTTTCAATCCATTAAATTCTATGATTGAGGCAACTCATAGCACATGGCCCGTGGTGTTGGTTCCGAATAATCTTCCTCTGTATATTTGTATGTAGAAACAATTTATATTACTTTCCACTCTTATTGATAGACCTAGAAGTCCGGGTGATAAGATTGATGTTTACCTTCAGCCATTGATTGATGAGTTGAATGAATTTTGGGGCGATGGTGTGATGAATTATGACTATGAAACGAATGAAATGTTCAAACTACAAGATTCTTTATTGTGTACAATCAATGACTTCTCGGATTATGTAAATTTATCAGGCTGGAGTACAAAAGGGTAATTTTCTTTCCCTTTTTTCAATAAAAGAAAAAAATCTGTATGTCTTAAACATTCCAAAAAATGGGCATACATGGGTCACATACATTTTCTTCCCCCTCAAAATAGGTTTAGAAAGGACAGAGTGGCATTTGAGGGTTCTAGAGAGTTCAACCCAACACCAAAGATCGTGACAGGAGTCGAAATGTTATCTCAGATTGAGGAAGAAAACATCCGCACGGTATATGAAATTCAGGATTTTGTGGCTCATCCAGTACGTAATATTCGTTTTGCGGGTAGGCAGTGCAATCACAATTGAAAAAAGAAAAGTATTTTTTATAGTCTTTCGTATTGGAAAACTAACATGATAAGGCATAATCTGGATATCATTCACATTTAAAAAAATGATTGTGATAACATATTGTGGACCATTTTAGGTGTCAGTGTAAAACAAAAGGACTATGTTAATCCACGTCGTGATTTGGAAGAAATGGGTTTAAGGAAATAGTTGCATTTACAGTTAGCTGAGGGAAACAAGGAATATATTCCTGTGGCACAATATACAATGACTATAAAGGAGAAAGAGACATTTCATTCCATTTTAAAGATGCTCAAGGTGTCTGATGGTTACTCTTCTAATATTTCAAAGTGTGTGAATCTGACGAGCATGACATTGCAAGGGTTGAAAAGTCATGACAATCACATACTACATCAACAGTTGATTCCAATGCAATTTGTGATTGTTTATCCCCCAATTTTGTTCAGTCATTGATTGAGATGAGTAATTTTTTTAGACATCTTTGTTTAAGAAATCAATGAATGAGTGGTTTAAAAAGTTTGCAGGACTGAATTGTACTTATGATTTGTCACTTTGAGAAAATATTTCCCCCCTCATTTTTCGATGTTATGGTCCACTTGATAGTGCACCTAATTGATGAATTAATGGCTGCTGGTCCAGTTCAATTCAGGTGGATGTATCCTATTGAGCGGTATTTGAGTACATTGAAATGATTTGTAAGCAAAAGAGCTCGTTCAGAGGCATCAATATCCAATGGTTATTTGATGGATGAGTGTACTAATTTTTGTGCAGAGTATATTACAGATGTTGAAACAAAATTAGATAATCCCTCTCAGATTCATGATGGTTCAGTTAGAGAAAGAACCATATTTGATATGGACAGCATCGAGTGGATACAAGTGCATCGATATATCTTGTTCAATACTTCATCAGTTGCACCATTAATGTAGTATGTGTCATATCACTTTTATTGTTTAACCTTTACATGTTTTGTTTGCATATGTTGATCATTTAAACATCGCATTATCATTTACAGGAAACACATTAATGATATAAAATAATAAAAGTATCGTGCGACAGAGTATCAAATTCAACAATCTCATTATGCATCATTTCAGTATTGGTTCAAGGATTATATACGTATAAATTGATTTTCATTATGAGTGAAGTATTATACTAATTTATTTCTACAGAAATCATTATTTAATTCTATGAATTATGTAGGTTCATAAGATGAGGGAGTTAAGGGACCCCACTCTAACTGAAGAATTTATCCAACTGGCTGAGGGTCCATTTATAACGACTCATCGTTATAAATCTATAGATGCTAATGGTTTTCGATTTCACATTAAAGATGTTAAAGAAAAATGAGAAACACAAAATAGTGGAATCGGTTGTCCATTCATCGATTCTAGTTATTACTATGGTCAATCTATAGACATCATTGAAGTTGTATACACACACAGGTTGAAGTACATATTGTTAAAGTGTAATTGGGTTGATCTAGTGCGTGGATGTAAAGTCAATCAATATCAGATTTCATTGGTTAATTTTAACTATATGTTATATAGAAATGAACGATTTGATAATGAACCTTTTATTTTGACATCATAAGTGGAAGAAGTATTCTTTGTTACTTTTCCTCCGAATCCAAGTTGGCAAGTTGTTGTCAAAATGTCCCAGCGAGGAGTGTTTTTATTTGAACAAGATGAACCTGAGACTGTTTTTTTTTGTTTCCCAATAGCTTGATCAACATAATGTAGTTCAACGTGAAGAAGATATGTATTGGGTCAGAGTGGCCATTGAAGGAGAAATGATCTATTTTCATGCATAACGAAAGGTATAATTATTTTTCCTATTATTCAGAATTGAAAGTCCAAGGATATCATAAATTATCTAACCATTTTATAAATCCTTGTATGTTTTAATCCTGACTTTTGGAAGTTTATTAATTTATAAATATTTATGGTGATTTCTCTTTTGGTATCTTCTTATTAATTTTAGTGTATCTTCCCATTGAGGTATTCTACATTTGGTTCTTGTGCTGCTTGATTTTTTATTAATTCAATCTGAAATTTGGCTATGCATCGATTGGTTTTGTATATAATTTGTATATATGTATTGTTAATTTTATGCTTTTTTAAAATTCATTTACAACTAATTATTCAATCCCTTTTTGTTTGATTAACAACTGTACAAGTTTTATTTTTTTAAAAACAATCCAATTTATCTTTTGGACACTTTGGATATTCCTCTTACTAATGTTTTCTATGACTGCAGGCATGTCAGGGGAAGAGACAACAGATCTGCATCATCCATCTAAACCATCTACGTCTCAGGGTTGAGGTATGCTTGAATGTCATTGTATCTATTTTTTATGTAATTGATATATATATATATATATATATATATAACATCTGTCAAATTATATATTAAATGGTTTTCAATGAGATTAGACTCGACTGCTTCATCCTCTCGCAAGAGAGGCCCTGGTCATGGCATTTTAACATGGAATTCTCACATAATGTTTGATGTTTCCTTTGATGAGGTATTTCATCCTATGGGACTGAATACCCCTACATTTATTCTTTAGCTGGGTCATATCATACGTGACCCACATCCATTTCCATTGACCACACGAGACTGGGCTTTTATCCCTCAGGACACATTATATCGTATTTGGAGGGAGGTTCAGGTAAGAAGACCATTTTAATTTCTTCCCTATGTATAAACAATACTAACATATGTGATTTTTTTCTTTAATAGAAAAATTTCAAAGTATGACTCGATGAGTTTCAGCCCATGTGTATGAGAAAATGTCATAAGATGTGGAATGATTATAAAGGAAAAGTCAAGAGGGACCATTGGGTACCAAATGTGGGTGCCCCAGATATTCTGGAGAAAGTCCTGAGAGGTGTCCTCCCAGCTCAGTTCCGTGAGTTAGTTTTATATTGGTATACTGAGGGTGTTTCGGTTTGTATATTTATTTTGGTATATATATATTCAAGAATGTTTGATTTGGTTGAAATTTGAATTATTGAATATAGGAGGTGTCAACACATCATTCTGAGAATCGAGCGTTGTAAGGACCACCTCACAGGCTCGGGACACATCATGTTTCTCAGATATGACATGAGGTATTTATTATTCATTTTTGAATTTATTAATTAATATGGTTATTTGTTTATATTCTATTAATATACAGTTACAGGAGGAAGGTGCACCGACTGATAAAATGTCGGTGTGGATGAGGACTCATGATTGAAATGATGCAGAGGCTGCAACATTGATAGTAAGTGCTTGTACTCATTACAAATACTTACATAAATATTTATATGAACATATATATGTATATATAAATTTAAATATTTCATAGGATCAATTTGAAGTTGAGTTAGAATAACTGCCAGAGGACCAGCGATAGCTTCCCATGCAAAGGGATGAGATCTTTCATTGCATTATTGTTCGGGACGGTCATGGATATAGTTTGACCAATGGAACAAGGATTCATCATTCTGTAGTATCACGTGTTGTGGTTTTTAGTCCGGCTGTTTCTCAGATGACACAGAAGTTGTCAGATTTCGAGGCACGGCTGCGCGCTTCTGAGGAGGTAAATGCGCAATTGATCACTGAGGTTAGAGCACTGCGGGAATATGTGCGTCTAGGTGATGGTGCAGGGGATCATACGACGTAGGTTTATACCATATTTATTTATTTATTTTATATTATTTTTGTTATGAAAATATTCATAATTTTTATTTGTTTTAGGCCCCTGGCCCACCGGATGGAGGTAGTAGTCATGACCATGCATGACGCATCATATTCACGAGATGTGTTTATTTTTTTATTGGTGGGGTTGTTATTGATGTTTAAGTTGGGTTTTTAGTGAGATTTTTTTTATATTATGGGGTATCATGTGTGTTTTGGCCTGATGTAATGTTTGTGTGCACGAATTGAGAATTAACCATGAAACTGATTAATGATTTGGATATTTTAAGTTCATATAATTCTTTAATGTTTTAAATTTCATATTCTGTAATAGTTTTGAAAAAACTATGTGACTCCTAATATAAACCATGAAACATGTTTTTGGTGAGTCATCTTAGGTTCACTATTTTTACGCCCCAGACAGCCCCCCCCCCCCCCCCCCCCCCGCACCCCGGACAACCCCCCCCCCCCCACCGCCGCACCCCGGACAACACCCTGGATAGCCCTCCCTGCACCCTGGACAGCCCTCCCCACACCACAGATAGTCCCTCGCACCCCGAATATCCCCCCCACCCTCGGACAGCCCTCCCCACCCCCGGATAGCCCCCCCCCCCCCACACACACACACAATTACCCCGGACACCCCCCCCCCCCCCCCCGCACCCTGGACAGCCGGGAATGTTGTGTATATCGCATAAAAAAATGAATTACACAATCTGTAGTAAAAACCCCACATGTGTATTAATAGTACACCACATGTGAATTAATTACATAATGTGTGAATTAATAACACAATGATAAAATTAATTAATTATAACACATGTGAATTAATTACACATCATGTGTAAATTAAATATGCAACATGTGAATTACACAGCATGTGAATTAATTAAATAATCAAAATTTTATTTTTATTAAATATACCATGTCTGTATTAATTATATAATGTCGGGTAGACGGCACGTCAATCGGGGGTGTCGTTTGACCACAGTGACCGGAAACGCATTTCGGGAGTCATAAAACACGGAAACGGCATCTAACGATCCAATTCAGAGAAAACATGATCAGAATTACTTGAAATCACACGAAAACAATATTAATATTATTTTTGACCTGTAGGAGGAGACGTCACGCCCATCAGACGTGCAGTGTGCGCAGTACGACCGAATATGTCATTTTCAACAGTTTGACGCGCTCTAAAACTGCGCGTTTGGTGGTCAAAACCAGTCAAATGACCTCGAAATGCCATTAAATCATACAAAAACAACTGTGGTTCTAATTGTGAAATGGCCGGGTAGACAGCACGTCAATCGAGGGTGTCATTTGATAGCGGTGATCGGAAACACATTTCCAGAGGCACAAAGCACCGAAACGGCGTCTAATGGTCGAATTCAGAGAAAACGTACACAGAATGACTTGAAATCGCATGAAAACAATAATAATGTTATTATTGACATGTAGGAGGAGACGACACGCCCATCGAACATGAAGTGTGCGCGGTACGACGGAATATGTCGTTTTCAGCAGTCCGGTGTGCTCTAAAAGGGCGCGTTGAGTGGTCAAAACCAGCCGAACAACCTCAGAATGCCATGAAATCATACGACAACAACTATGGTGTGAATTTGGAAATGTTCGGGCAGACGGCACATCAATTGGGGGGGTCTTTTGACCGTAGTGACCGGAAACACATTTCTAGAGTCATAAAACACTGAAACAACGTCTAATGGTTGAATTCAAAGAAAATGTGCTCAAAATGACTTGAAATCACACAAAAACAATATGAATATTATTTTTGACTTGTAGGAGGAGACAACACACCCATCGGAAGTGTGGTGTGTGTTGTATGACTGAATAGGTCGTTTTAAGCAGTTCAGCGCGCTCTAAAAGGGCGCGTTGGGTGGTCAAAACCAACCGAACAACCTCGGAATACCATGAAATCATACGATAACAACCTTGGTGTGAATTTTTAAATGGTAGGGAAGAAGGCACATCAATCGGGGGTGTCGTTTGACCGCGGTGACTGGAAACGCATTTCTGGAGTCATAAAACACTGAAACGGTGTCTAACGGTCGAATTCAGAGAAAACGTGCTCATAATGACTTTAAATAATATGAAAAAATATGAATATTATTTGTGACATATAGGAGGAGAAAACACGCCCATCAGACATGCAGTGTGCGTGGTATGACCGAATATGTCGTTTTCAGCAGTTCGCTGTGCTCTAAAAGGGCACGTTGGGTGGTCAAAACCAGCCGAACGACAGAGGATTGCCATGAAATCATACGACAACAACTGAGGTGTGAATTTTGAAATGGTCACGTAGACGTCGCATCAATCGGGGATGTCGTTTGACCGCGGTGACCGGAAATGCATTTCCGGAGGCATAAAACACCGAAACAGCGTCTAACGGTCGAATTCAGAGTTAACATGCTCAGAATGACTTGAAATCACAAAAAAAACAATAGGAATATTATTCATGACATGTAGGAGAAGACAAAATGCCCATCAGACATGTGGTGTGCGCGGTACGACCGAATATGTCATTTTTAGCAGTTCGGCGCGCTCTAAAAGGGCGCATTGGGTGGTCAAAACCAGCCGAACGACCTCAGAATGCCATGAAATCATACGATAAAAACCGTGGTATGAATTGTAAAATTTTCGGGCAGACGACAAGTCAATCGGGGGTGTCGTTTGACCGTGTTGACCGGAAACTCATTTTCAGAGTCATAAAACACCGAAACGGCATCTAACGGTCGAATTTAGAGAAAACGTGCTCATAATGACTTGAAATCACACGAAAACAATAGGAATATTATTTGTGACATGTAGGAGGAGACGAAACACCCATCAGACATGGGGTGTGCGCAGTACAACTAAATAAGTCATTTTTAGTAGTTCGGCGCGGTCTAAAAGGGTTCTTGGGTGGTCAAAATCAGACGAATGACCTCGGAATGAAATGAAATCATATGACAACGACCGTGGTGTGGATTTTGAAATATTCAGGCAGACGACACATCAATCGAGGGTTTAATTTGACTGCAGTGACCGAAAATGCATTTTCGAAGTCATAAAACACTGAAACGGCGTCTAATGGTCGAATTCAGAGAAAACGTGCTTAGAATGACTTGAAATCACACGAAAAAATAGGAATATTATTTTTGACATGTAGGAGGAGACGACATGCCCATCGTAAGTGTGGTGTGCGTGGTACAACCAAATATGTCATTTTTAGCAGTTCGACGCGCTCTAAAAGGGCGCATTGGGTGGTTAAAACTAGCCGAACGACCTCAGAATGCCAGGAAATCATACGACAACAACCGTGGTGTAAATTGCGAAATGGTCGGGTAGACGAAACATCAATCAGGGGTGTTTATTGACCGCGATGACCGAAAACGCATTTCTGGAGTCATAAAACATCGAAACGGCATCTCACGGTCGAATTCAGAGAAAAAGTGATCAAAATGAGTTGAAATCACACAAAAATAATAAGAATTTTATTCGTGACATGTATGAGGAGATGGAACACCCATTGGCCATGCGGTGTGCACGGTACGACCGAATATGTCGTTTTCAGCAGTTCAGCGCGCTCTAAAAGGGCGCGTTCGGTGGTCAAAACTAGTTGAACGAACTCAAAATTCCATGAAATCATACGACAACAACCGTGGTGTGAATTGTGAAATGGTCGAGTAGACGGAATGTCAATCGAGGGAGTCTTTTGATCGCAGTGACCAAAAACGCATTTTCGGAGGCATAAAACACTGAAACGACGTCCAACGGTCGAATTCAGAGAAATCGTGCTCAGAATGACTTTAAATCACACAAAAAATAGGAATATTATTCATGACATTTAGAAGGAGACGGAATGCCCATCGAAAGTACGGCGTGCGCGGTATGACTGAATATGTCATTTTCAGCAGTTCGGCGGTCTCTAAAAGGGTGCGTTGGGTGGTCAAAACCAGTCGAACGACCTCGGAATGCCATGAAATCATACAAAAACAATCGTGGTGTGAATTGTGAAATTTGCGGGTAGACGATACGTCAATTGAGGGTGTCTTCTGACCATGGTGACCGGAAACACATTTCCGGAGTCATAAAACACCGAAACGGCGTCTAACGGTCGATTTCAGAGAAAACGGGATCAGAATGACTTAAAATAACATGAAAACAATAGGAATATAATTTGTGACATGTAGGAGGAGACGAAACGTCCATCAGACGTGTGGTGTGCTTGGTACGACCAAATATGTCATTTTTAGCATTTTGACGCGCTCTAAAAGGGCGCGTTGGGAGGTCAAAACTAGCTGAATGACCTCAGAATTCCATGAGATCAAACTACAACAACCGTGGTGTGAATTTTGAAATGGTTGAATTGACAACATGTCAATCGGGGGTGCCGTTTGATCACGGTGACCATAAACGCATTTCCCGAGTCATAAAACACCGAAACACCGTCTAATGGTCGAATTCAGAGAAAACATGCTCAGAATGACCTGAAATCACATGAAAACAATAGAAATTTTATTCTTGACATGTAGGAGGAAAGGGCATTCCCATCGGACGTGTGGTGTGCGCGGTACGACCGAATATGTCATTTTCAGCAGTTCAGCTCGCTCTAAAACTGCGCGTTGGGTGGTCAAAACTAGACGAAGGACCTCAGAATTCCATGAAATCATACGACAACAACCGTGGTGCGAATTTTCGAATGACCGGGTAGATGACATGTCAATCGGGGGTGTTTTTTGACTGTAGTGACCGGAAACGAATTTCTGAAGGCATAAAACACCGAAACAGCATCTAACGGTCTAATTCAGAGAAAAAGTTCCCATAATGACTTGAAATCACATGAAAATAATAGGAATATTATTTTTGACATGTAGGAGGGGACAACACACCTATCGGACGTGCGATGTGCACGGTACGACTGAATATGTCGTTTTCAGCAGTTCGACGTGCTCTAAAAGGGCGTGTTGGGTGGTCAAAACCAGCTGAACGACCTCGGAAGGCCATGAAATCATACGAAAACAATCTTGGTGTGAATTTTAAAATGGTCGGCTAGACGAAATGTCAATCGGGGGTGTCGTTTGACTATGGTGACAGAAAATGCATTTCCGGAGTCATAAAACACTGAAACGGTTTCTAACGGTCGAATTCAGAGAAAACGTGCTTAGAATGACTTGAAATCACACGAAAATAATAGGAATATTATTCTTGATATGTAAGAGGAGACGAAATTCCCATCGGACGTGCGATGTGCGAGGTACGACAGAATATGTCATTTTCAGCAGTTCTGTGTGCTCTAAAGGGGCACTTTGGGTGTTCAACCAGCCGAATGACCTTGGAATGCCATGAAATCATACGAAAAAAAATCGTGGTGTGAATTTCGAAATGGTCATGTAGACAGTACGTCAATTAGGGGTGTCGTTTGACCACAGTGACTAGAAACAAATTTCCAGAGTCATAAAAACTGAAACGGAATCTAATGGTCGAAAACATGCTCATAATGACTTGAAATCACACGAAAAAAATAGGAATATTATTCGTGACATGTAGGAGGAGACGGAATGCCTATCGTACATGTGGTGTGCATGGCATGACCGAATATGTCATTTTCAGCAGTTCGATGCACTCTAAAACTGCGGGTTGGGTGGTTAAAACCAGCCGAACGACCTCATAATTCCATGAAATCAAACTACAACAACGTTGGTGTGAATTTTCAAATGGTCGGGCAGACAGCACATCAATCAGAGGTGTTCTTTGACTGCGGTGACCAGAAACACATTTCCGGAGGCATAAAACACTGAAACGGCGTCTAACAGTCTAATTCAGAGAAAAAATTCTCATAATGACTTGAATTTACATGAAAACAATAGTAATGTTATTCGTGACATGTAGGGGGAGACGGCATGCCCATCGGACGTGCGGTGTGTGCGGTATAACTGAATATGTCATTTTCAGCAGTCCGGCGCGCTCTAAAAGGGCACGTTGGGTGGTAAAAACTAGTCGAACGACCTCGAAATGCTATGAAATGATATGACAGTAGCTGTGGTGTGAATTCTGAAATTTTCGGGCAGACATCACATCAATCGTGGGTGTCGTTTGACCGTGGTGACTAGAAATGCATTTTCGGAGTCATAAAACATCGAAACAACGTCTAACAGACAAATTCAAAGAAAACATGCCCATAATGACTTTAAATCACACTAAAACAATATGAATATTATTTTTGACATGTAGGAGGAGAATACATGTCCATCAGACATGTGGTGTGCACGGTACGACTGAATATGTCATTTTCAACCGTTCGGTGTGCTCTAAAACTACGCGTTGGGTGGTCAAAACTAGCCTAATGACCTCGGAATGACATGAAATTATACGAAAACAACTGTGGTGTGAATTGGGAAATGGCTGAGTAGTAAAATCATAAATCGGGAGAGTTGTTTGACCGCGGTGACCAGAAACACATTTCTGAAGGCATAAAACACCGAAACGGCGTCTAACAGTCGAATTCAAAGAAAACGTGATCAGAATGACTTGAAATCACTCAAAAACAATAGGAATATTATTCGTGACATGTAGGAGGAGACAAAACACCCATCAGACGTGCGGTGTGCATGGTACGACCGAATATTTTGTTTTTAGAAGTTCGGCGCGCTCTAAAAGGTCGCGTTGTGTGGTCAAAACCAGCCGAAAAATCTCAGAATGCCATGAAATCACACGACAACAACCGTGGTGTGAATTTTCAAATGTTTGGAAAGACAGCATGTCAATCGGGGGTTTCGTTTGACCATGGTGGCCAGAAATGCATTTTCGAAGTCATAAAACACCAAAACAGCGTTTAACGGTCGAATTTAGAGAAAACATGCTCAGAATGACTTGAAATCACATGAAAACAATAGGAATATTATTTGTGAAATTTAGGAGGAGACGAAATTCCCATCAGATGTGCGTTGTTCATAGTACGATCGAATATGTCGTTTTGAGTAGTTGTACGTGGTGTGCGCGGAGAACATTCCTTTTTAGACAACAAAACACCTTCACAAACTAAACCAAAGACTCCAAAACAAGAAAAAAAATCATAAAATGATAACATTTCTTAAATTGGAGGTTTTAAATTATTATAGCACTCATGATTTTTTTCATATTTAATTTTATTATATGTATATAATAACTAAATAAATATGTATAATTTACATCTGTTTTTTTAGTTGTTTTCATTGTATCTTATTGTATGTTTATTGAAGCAGGATTGAAATGGATTAGCATGTTTGGATTGTTGAAGCAAGTTTATCATTTATTGTTTATGATGATTTTTATGTTTATGCTGTTTGTAATTATTTTCTATTTTTTATGAATTTTACTCTGTTTTTTCTGATTGGGTACCGTGAAATTTAAAAACATTTTATCGGATAGCGACCGCCATAGGCGGTCTCTATAGCCCACTGGAGATCGGCCGAGCATTAGGACAGTGACCTCCATTGGAAGTCGCTAATTCTTGTCTGAGAAATCCTTCAGCGGCCTCTATTGGTAGTCATTGTAGGCCAGAATTTTGGCCACCTTCAACGACCGCCATTAGTGGTCGCTGCAGGCCTACAACGTCGGGCCTAAAGCGACCGCCAATGGTAGTTTCTAAAGGTCAAATTTTTTGTAGTGGATGGGGTCTACAGAAACTCCATGTTCAGAATTAGGGATAGTAGCTCCACATCAGGAAGGAATCTAGAGTAATACTTTCCATTTATGCCAATGAGGTGGTTGTGGCTGAGGGAGATAAACACCAAATTTATAGTTCTAGCAGATCATACTTTCCCAGGGTAGTCAATATTTATCTCATGTTGGTGTATTTGTCCAGATATAAGTTGTACAACTGATACCTGAGGAGAAATGTGACAATTCATCTACATTTTGTGGTATTGTTCTAGTATCTTCTAATTTAGTGTCTATTTTATTTGACATGGGATCTTCAAACTCATTTATATCTGTGGAAATTGTGGAGTGTCTTGGGATTGAGATGTAGTATTTTTGTGGAGTAACCAAATTCGATAACCCATTGGGGATATAATTAGAAAGTTTATGCCAGTGCAAGGAATTCCCCCTTGAGTTAGGCAGCTATAATTTTACACGGAACCACTTCATCCTTAAGATGACAGGTTTTGAAATCATATGTAGGATGGACTGGTTTGTTTCTTATCATGTGTATATTTATTTTTATCACCAAATAGTGTATTTTACATCACCAGAGGGAAGTAAATATATTCATAAGGGTGAATAGGATTTCAAGATGAGTTTATATGGACTTGAGAATCATGTTCTGGGAAGAGTGGAAACCCATATTGCTAGTTTCTTTTAAGTTGATCATGGAATATGTCAGGAAAATTTGTCTCCAATAGTAAATTATTTCATAGAAGTTTTCCCTAGTTATTTCTCTTGGATACCTCCTAAGATAAATAGTTTTAGTTTACCATTTATCAAGTTCCTAGAGTAGCACCAATATACATTCCACCTTACATGATGGATATTATTATGTTGTAGGACCTCAAGATGAAACTAGAGCACTTAGAGTCTAAGGATTTTATATAACCTAGTACTTAGTCATGGATTTCACCCATGATTTTCACCAATAAGGTGGATGGGACCCTCATGGTTTGTGTGGATCATCATTGGTTGAACTAGGTTATAGTTAAGAACTGATATCCATTTCCTAATATAGATGACCTCTTTGACCATCTCTAAGGAGAAATGAACTCCTCCATGATTCATATGAGGTCATGTTATTACCTGGTATGTGTTAGACAATAAGATATACTTCTTACAAAATTCCATAATAGATATGTATTGTACAAGTAATTGGTTATATAATTCGGTCTCACAAAAATTTCGATAATTTTCATAGCTCGGATGAATCGATTTTTTACATGTATTTGGATTCATTTGTGTTAGTCTTCATTGATAGAATCTTGGTGTATTATCACACTTTACAAAACCATGAAAAAAATATTGATATCATACTAGATACACTGAAAGAGTGATAAATCTATGATAAAATCACAAAATAATACTTTTGGATTGATAAAGTTCACTTCCTAGGTCACATCATAACAAAATAAGGGGTATCCATGGTCCTAGAGAAGATGAGATCCATGGTTTCTTGGGAATATCCCAAAAATGTCTTTTATATATAGAGTTTCTTAGGGCTGTTTGGATATTACATATGATTTATTCAGGATTTCTCCTGACTTGCATCACCTCTGACGGGCTTGACAAAAAAGGGTGTGAAATTCCAATGGTTAGTAGTGTGTGAGAAAGCCTTGCAAGAGTTGAAAGGAATTTTGACTTCAAAACCAATACAAATTTTACCTGGTCCTAGAAAAGGATAAATAGTGTATTATGAAGCCTTAGGCATCAGGCTGGGATCCATTATGATACAGGGAGATTGAGTCATGGAATATAGGTCTCACTATTTGAGACCTAACAAGCATAATTACCGATACATGTTCTTGAGTTAGCTGTTGTGGTTCATGCCTTGTGTTGTTGGAGTAAATAATTTCTTGGAGTGTGGTTTGTGGTGTATGAGGACCAAAAAATCATCAAATACATTTTTACACAACATGATTTAAATCTTAGGCAGTGAAGGTGGGTTGAGTACCTAAAACCCTTCAACTTTGAGATTACGTATACACCTGGGAAGGGTAATGCATGGAATAATGATATGAACTGGAAGACTTGAACACAAGTGGTTCAGAAGGATAGTGGTGAATGATTGTTGATGGACTTGTTTTTTGAGATTAATCTTGAGGTTTAGGAGTTTTATATGAGGCCTATTCTTATATATTTGGTAGTGACCTCTTCACTTCTTGATAGGGTAAAGATGAGTCAACTTTATGATCCTAAGGTCTTGGTCCTATGGGAGAGTGTTTTAGGTGAGGACCCACCACCTTGTTGGGCCATTTATGGGGATGAGATCTTACACATTCATGTGCATGTTTGGGTGCCTGCATACATCTAGGGAAAATTGATGTGAGAATATGACTCCTAAAATTGTGTAGACATCCCATACTTACTAAGATGTACCAAGACTTATGCAGCCAGTACTGGAGATCTGGGATGAAATGTGAGATAACGAGTTTTGTTAGTCAGTGTTCCACTTGTTAATAGGTGAAGGTGGAACACCAGAAGCCAGTAGGGATTTTTCATCCATTACCCAGTCCTAAGTGGAAATGGGATGATGAAATGATGTATTTTGTAACATGTTTACCTAGGTCACCTTGAGGTAGTGATGTGGTATAGGTGATGGTAGGTAGGTTGACAAAGGTCTCTCAGTTCTTACCTATTCAAGAGACCTATTCCGTGAAAAAACTAAGAAGGATATATGTGGGGGGGGATCATATTCCTTCATGGAGTTCCATGTACTATCATATCTGGCAGGGATGTTTGGTTTACATCATGGTTCTGGAAAGGGTTATAGAAGGCACTAGGTTCACAGGTTCTTTTGAGTACAACCTATCACCCTAAAACCAAAAGACAATCCGAGCATACTACACAAGTGTTAGAGGACATGATACACGCATGCATCCTCAATTTTGGAGGTTCTTAGGATAAAAAACCACCTCTCATGAAATTTTATTATAATAATAGATTTCAGGAAACTATGTAAATGAATCCTCATGAGGCCTTATACTATAGATCGTGTCATTCCCCCTTGTTTTGGTAAAAGGAAAGAGAGGCAGCACTATTAGGACCTTATCTCATTTAGGAAACTTAGAAGTATGTAAAACTTATCAGGATGTGTATCACTATAGATCAGTCTAGGAAGAAGACTTATATAGATCATCACCAACAACCATTAGAGTTTGTGGTTGGAGATCATGTTTTCTTACGTGTTTTGCTTAGGCTGGGGAATATATGGATTTGGAGACAGGGTAAGATATCACATCATTATGTTGTGCCATTCGATATCTATGAGAGATTTGGGATGATATCCTATCATATAAATCTTCCAAAGAGGTACCATGAAATGCATGATGTCTTTCATATATTTCAGTTACGTCTTTATCATTCCAACATGTATCATTTTTTAATCCAAAGAAAATTGAGTTGGAAATAGATATTATCACGACGCGTCCCACGGGGCCCGGACGTGACTACCCCAAGCCCGCGTTCCATAGGCCAGGGGTTGGTGACTAGCACCTGAAGGCTTTCCCGAACAGGGAAGGCATTGCCTTAGAGATCTGTACACACTCAAAAAGGTCAACTGAAGTAAACAACCAACAAAAGTAAGGTATAACCATGAGGGTAAAGTACAACCACAAGTAAAACTATAAATTGAAAACAGTGAGCAGGAATACAAGCCCTAGAAACTGAAAAGAATGTAAAAAGTTATCGCACCTGCCTTGGAGCTCTACCTGGAGGGTAGTAGCTGCAAGTCTGAATTCTAAGAAGAGGGTCTCGACTGCTCTCGTCGCACCAAGCTCCACCAAGTCCCGAACCTCCAAAGTCTATCTCGTAGTGTCAGTAGTCTACACCAAACATATGCATGTGGGAGGAGCCCGTGCAGAGGTGAGTATAATAACTTAGTAGGGGACCCTAAGACCCTCAAATGTATCCTAGTAATCCAAAAAGGAAAACATCACAAAAATTCCACAAAGGTAATATCAAAAGCATGATCTAGATCATGAAGCACAAAGAAAAAGAGACACCTCATTCTAACGGTATAACTTCAAGGTTAATGAGATATGGATGACTATTCATAAATCCAGATCATCCTATTCTTAGTAACTACACTGCTGACCTGTATAGGTCACTATATGATGGCATGTATTGGTCGTTAGATGTTGACCTGTATTGGTCGTTGGTGCTGACCCGTATTGGTCGCTGGTGCTGACCCGTATTGGTCGCTCATGCTGACCCGTATTGGTCACTGGTGATGACCCGTATTGGTTTTTGGTGTTGACCTGTATTTTTCATTGGTACATAGGTAGGAATGATTAGTCGTACAACTAGATAATCCTACTTTGGAGTTTCTGATGCTAACCCGTATGGGTCACTCTTCTTCTTCATGTCACAGTCGGCCACTAGATTCCCGCAGAAAGCACACCTGATCTCCGAAATACTATTATCCTCAAGCCATCATTCAAATATCAATTGGTATTATGTCTCGCAAAAATCATACCCAAGGTACTTCATCATCATAGGGGTCCCAACGTGACAGACGACGCATCGATCGGATGCCCGGTCTGTGAGATATGGGCACTTTTGTAAAAAGGGTCTGGTTGGATTCAAGTATAATTAGACCTAGGTCACATGTAAAACTCCATTAAAACACACTTAGAGTATCTCCAAAGGACTGCCTTGTAACAAGCATCCATATGCCACAGACCGCACGTCAATCAGACGTCCGGTCTGTTAGTTACACCACTATTTGTTAAATGGGGGTGATTGCACCTCGATCTGGCCCAGCTCGGTCGGGCCCACCAGAATATTCCAAAGGGACCACTTCTAAAAAGAGGTACCAACACCACTGATTGATTATAAAATGGACACCCGGTTCGTCCGTTACGGGTTTTTCTTTATTTGGGGGTCGGTTAGGTCTGGGCCCGGTCCGACTCGGTCAGGTTTGCCCGACGCAATGGGTCCCAGGGTCTACCTATCTTTTCTTGGGTCCATTCCATTAAGGGTCATCCCAATTCACTGGGTCCAACCTGTTGGGGTCGGTCTAGAAGGTTCGCGGGCCCAGGTCGTGGTTGGCACGGCCCGCCATGTGGGGCTCGGCCCACCCGCGTTGTCCCGCACCCATCCCGGTCCGCCTGAAGTAGGATCGTGTCTCTAGCTGGCCCCGTGGATGTGGGGCCATTTAATATGTCCAATGGGGCGCTGCCCCACCACATGCAATGGTCGGCCAAGTGTCCGACCAGTCTCCAACTGACGCGGCACGCCGCAGGGCCACGCCGCCCCCTCCCGTCGCATCTCGCTGGCGGCGCCTGCAAGCGCCGCCCTTCTCCCGCGTGGCCAGCAGAGGCCGACTACCTCTGGCCATTGCAGTGCGCGATAGTGCGCCGCCTTCCCACCGCATGCGACCGGTTTCCGCGGGCCTCCTCCGGCCGCCGCCGGCATGGCGCACCGGTGGTTCTTTCCACGGGCCACCATACATGCTTTGGTTGTCCGTTCTTGGTGTCGTCTGCGCCTAAGAGCTTCTCATGTCACCGCCACCACTACGTGACCCCTATCTCTATCTTATCATCACATTTCCTAGTCATGCATGGGAAACACAAGAAAAAAAAAGATCGGTGGAGGGTTTGGTCCTTGTTCGGATTGGCTTGTGCCCTACGCATTAGCGTTTTAACAAGGGGTGTTAGCAATAATCATAGAATTTATAAATTACTCATGGCTTGTAACCCCGCATCAACCTCCCATGTTTAAAAATGATCCGCGTATCAACCTGTTGGTCGGTTGATCTGTGTTTTTCATATAGATCAAGAATGGGGAAGGAGGAATATCACAATATCAAAAACAAAAACCCCTACCTCGAGATTCGTTGGAGGTTTCACGGTGGGAGGAGCGTCCATGTTGGATGGAGTCGTTGGCGTTTGTCGATCCCAAATCATTACCGCTCGAGCCTCTGTCCTTCATCGGTGAATGTCGTCGTAGGACTTCTCCACAGTTTCCTCACTTGAAGAAGTCATGCCAAAACCCCACCCCGATCTCTATTTAAATAGGAGGGGGAAGGTGAGTAACGCACCGAGTAATTAATGAGGTTCATTTAATGAATGAAACTCTTAATTCCCCAATAGTTTGGTTTCAAAAAAAGAGATTCACGCCCTTAATTGGCTTAACAAGTCACCAGTTTCCACCACTGCCGCTCATCTACTGGAGAAAAACAAATAAAATAACTTGTTAAGTTATTCGATTATTTTTATGTAAAGTCCAAAATTTAACTTTTTCTCCCGACCTACTTCAGTTGAAGTGAAGCTTCCCTTAAACGAATCTAGGTGCTACAGATTCAACAGTACCCTCGGATTTTTAATCCAAGCACTGGTTCAAAAGATAGAAAATGTCGTTGGTGAATTTATTAAACGTACCTTAAAAAAAGTTCAGAAATAATTCTAGGAACACCAGGTCTCGGGGTCAAGTGCCATCAATTTTCACAGACTCGTAAAAATCCCAATTAATTTAAAAAAAATACATGTAATTTTTAGGTATTTATATTCTCTCGACCTTAGGGATTAACGTCCCCAAAATCAAAACAAGGATACACAAACAAATTGGGGTACTGGGCACACATATGAGCCTCTCACTCCCATGTTCTCTCTTGGAGATTCCCATGTTGTCACATAACGCGCACTAGAGGTATCGACTACCCACAAAGGATCTGATCCTGTTGATCCTCTATATCCATTGGGTACTCCACAAAAGTCACCCCATCTTCAATCTCCAGATCTCCATGGTCGATGATGTGAGATGGTTCATGCATGTATATCCTCAACTTAGATACGTGGAAGACGTCATGCACCCTCTCCAACTGCGTTGGCAGTGCCAAGCGGTACACCACCTTTCCAATCCTCTAAAGTATCAAGAATGGTCTAATAAACCTCAGTGAGAGTTTGCCTCCTCATCCAAATATCCTTAGTCCCTGTCGAGGGGAGACTCACAAGAATATGTGGACCCCATCCTAGAACTCCAGTGGTTTCCGTCACCTATCAGCATAAGACTTTTATCAGATTAGTACAGTCTTCATCCGCTCTCGGATAATCTGCACCTTCTCAGTGGTATCTTATACCATCTTTGGGTCCACGAGTGCTGGCTCTCATAGATTCGTCAAGCACAAGGGTGATCTACACAGTCGTCCATATAATGCATCAAAAGGGTTCATACCAATGGTGAAGTGATAGTTTTTTTTGTATGTGAACTCCACTAAGGGTAGGTGGTCCTCCCAACTGCGACCAAAATCTAGGACACATGCACGAAGCATGTCCTCTATGGTCAGGATGGTCCGCTCAGTTTGACCATCCATCTGCGGGTGAAAAGATGTGCTCAAGCGAAGCTGAGTCCCGAAAGCCTCCTGTAATCATTTCCATAACTAGTATGTAAAGCATGAATCATGGTCTTAGACTATCATCAAAGGAACCCCATCAAGTCACTCGATCTTTTGAATGTAGAGACGTCCCAAGATCTCTACCGAACCCTTCTCTCGAATAGAAAGGAAGTGGGCCAACTTGGTGAGTCGGTCAATGATCACCCAGATGGTATCATTCCCTCTGGACATACGTGGTAACCCTGTCACGAAGTCCATTGATATCCCTTCCCACTTCCACTCTAATATCTCGAGGGGTTGGGTTAAGCCTGATGGTACCTGATGCTTGGACTTTACTTCCTGGAAAGTGAGGCATCTAGAAACAAACTTCTCCACAGCTTTCTTTATCCCTGGCCACCAGTACTGAAGCTGGAGGTCCTAATACATCTTCATCATGCATGAATGTACTTCCAAGGGGGATGTATGGAACTCCCTTAGCACCTCCTCTCGTAGCGCCACTGGTATAACTGTAAGTCCTCTAAAAAGGATTGTGTGCTCCCCACCTTCAGAATATCCATCAGGTGCATGGCCTGAGGATATCAGAGCATGTGTAGTCTCGCAGCTACTGTCTCCGAGTTGTTCCTCTCTGATTCGTTGAAGGAGTGGATGGGTAACTATCTTTTACTGGAGGTAGACTATCTCATATCTATCCATGTAGGATATCTAAAGCAAGGATAACTATTTTTAAGCCTCGTTTAGAAGCTGCAAACTCGATCTCCGGCTAAGTGCATCTACCACTATGTTTCCCTTCCCAAGAGTATAGACTATCTCAAATTCATAGTCCTGGAGGAACTCTAGCCAATGTCGTTATCTTAGATTTAGATCTTTCTATGTGAAGATATATCTGAGACTCTTGTGGTCTGAGTAAACAATGAACGTCTCGCCCATCAAGTAGTGTCGCCACATCTTCAGAGTGAAGACTACTGCTACCAACTCCAAGTCATGAGTCGCATAATTCATCTCATGAGGCCTCAAATGTCATGAACCATAGAAAATCATTGGATCATCCTGCATTAGGAAGCAACCGAGTTTGGTCCCTAATGCATCACAGTAAACCATGTAGTTAGTGCCCTCCTCTGGAAACCCCAGGATGGGAGCACTAGTCAAGATCTGCCTTAGCTGTTGAAAGCTCTACTGGCATGTCTCTGACCATAGAAATGTTTTCCCCTATCTTCGTCAAGGCAGTCATAGGTACTTCTACTCTGGAGAAATTGGGTATGAACCTTTGATAGTAGCCTGATAATCCAAGGAAGATCTGCACCTCAGTAACACTCCTGGGTAGCTCCCAAGAAAGTACTACCTCGATCTTTGCCACTGCAACTCCAGCCTCTGAGATGACGTGTCCTAAGAAGTGGACCTTCCGTATCTAGAACTCACACTTCGAGATCTTCCCATATAACTAGTGCTCATAGAGTGTGTCCAAAACTATCCTCAAGTGTACATCATGGTCTTCCTCAAACGCTGAGTACACTAAGATGTCTTCTATGAAGACCACCACGAAGTAATCGAGGTATGGATAGATGATCCTGTTCATGAGCCCCATGAACACTGTGGGAGCATCGGTCATTCCGAAAGGCATCACTAAGAACTCATAATAGCCATACCGACATATGAAGGTTGTCTTTGGTACATCATCATCTCGTACCCTGAGCTGGTGATAGCCTAATATGAGGTCGATAATTGAAAACCAATGAGTTCCCTTCAACTAGTTGAATAGATCATTGATTCTCAGCAGAGGATAATTGTTCTTCACGGTCACATGGTTTAGGCGCTGTATGTCCACGCATAGCCTCAAACTCCCGTCTGCCTTCTTGTAAAACAACACTGGGGATGTCCATGGAGAAACACTGGGTTTTACGAATCCCTTCCTCTGTAAGTCCTCCAACTGTACCCTCATCTCCTAGAGCTCCGTAGGGGCCATCTGATATGCTGGTGTAGATATAAGTGTTGTTCCTGGGTATAAATCAATGAGGAAGTCTACCTCTCTATGATGAGGTAGTCCTGAGACATATTTTTGAAAGACGTCCTCATACTTGTCCACCACCACTGGGAACTATGGACTCACCTCATCCACCGTGTCAAAGGTCATGATATCTAGCTGATATGTAATCAGTTGCACCCTTCTGAGCGCAAGTCCATCTCATGTTGCTCTATTTTCCTTCTCATCAAAATAGTAAAACTGGCCTATATCTCTACATGTACATCGCACTGTACATATCAAGCAGTCAATTTGTGCACGAACTGTTGATAGTAATTTCATGCCTAGAATGACATCGTAGGGATTCAATGCTGCTACTAGAAGATTCCATCTGAAACTCTCTCCTTTGAGAGTAAGATCATGCTGTCAGTACTAGTGTGTGACCGCTGAATCTCCTCCCGTAGGAGTATCCAAACGCAAAGGTCAAGCTAAAAGCTCAGTCAAAATTTCAAATTCCCAAAATAAGTTTGTGGCAAGGAAAGAATGGCTATCACCTATGTCGATAATCACTGCTACTAAAGTAGGGAAGATACAGATCGTACCTCGTATCGTCTCAAGGAAGTCCGGATCGTGAGCCTCTACTGCCTGTAGTTGGGCCTGTCCCCGTCCACCTGCTCCCTGAGCTCATGTTGGACCACCTGGCAGTGGTGGTGGTAGTGTCTGGTGACCCCAACCACCTCCTGCTGCACATCCTGCTCCCTTGCCTTGTCCTCCACTTGGCTGACACTCATGCTCATGTCGTTGTCACTACCTCGGTGACCCCTCCACCATCTGTCGATCATCTGTGCGGTTTGTTATATAGTCACGAGATCTGTGACCCTATCCCCCACCGGAAAAACATATCATTCCTCGCAAGTGGATCCCTCAGCATCTTGAGCCTCTCACCTCTGACCCTGCGTCTCAGGGTCACCCTCCGAAAGGTCTAACCTTCTTGGGATTTTGTGTCATTTGTCTACTGCCAGTTGTAGATGACTCTACTACCTGACGTCTAGTAGGGGATCTCACTATTAGTGCCTTCTCATCAAGGAATCTCTCCATCAGCAAAGCTTGCTCTAGCACCCCAGCCTGCGTCGGAATGCTAAGAGAAATTGTTGCAGCTTTAATCTCTCATTGAAGCCCCTGCTCAACGGTTTGGGCCCTAAATCAAGTGTCGTGTACCATGTCAGTGGAGTATCAGGAGAGGTAAATAAATATCACCGAGTACTGAGCCACAATCTGGCCGCCTAGCTACAGATGCAGCAGCTCCGGAATATGCACATAGTGTAGTGTCACTGGCACAAACTCCGCGCTGAAAAGGCTCTCAAAGTCTGGCCAGTTGAGGGTTATCTCCTCATGCATCTAGAGCATCGAGCTCCAATATCGTCCTATAAAGCCCTGAAGAAGTCTATCATACAAGATTTCCATCTACTCGGCGGGTGTCTCTACGAAGAGAAAGACCCACAAAACTGCCTCAGTCAAGTCATCTGCTACCTGGGGGTCCATTTTGCCTCGAAACCTTAGAGGCCTATGTCTCTGGAACTCATGTAACACGCTTTTCCAGCGTGCATTATCCACTGGTAGCATCTGCTACTCAATGGGTGGTGGTGGTGCTGGTACACCACCCGAAGGTGCCATCACGGTGAGTGGTCCCTGTACCGATTCCTCATCGCTCGGTGGGCTACTATCACGATCTCTAACCAGAATCCTGGATGGCTATTTTCATGGAGGAATCCTGTAAGAAGCAGATGTTCCATGGTCAATAAGTTATACCTGGTGAGATAACTCAAGAAAGATCAATAAAAGTTTTCAAAACACCAGCAACCAGTGTTTTCATGTACCGAGTCAGAAAATTGAATTCAGGGTTCTTGTGTATGGATACGTCAGTTGTCGTACCAACACTATACTCCCTGTACTAAGAAACAAACTCAAGACACATTACATCATTGCCTAATTAAAATTATACTCTTAGTTCTTTTGGTAGAACCAACCTTCCTTTGATACCACTTTGTCACGACCCGTCCCACGGGCCCCGGACGTGACTACCCCAAACCCACCTTCCATGGGGCAGGGGTTGGTGACTAGCACCTGAATGTTTTTTCCGAATAAGGAAGGAATTTACTTAGAGATCTATACACACTCAAAAAGGGTAACTAAAGTAAACAACAAACAAAAGTAAGGTATAACCACGAGGGTAAAGTAAAACCACAAGTACTATTGTAAACTGAAAAAAGTGGGCCGGAATACAAGCCCTATAAACTGAAAATAACGTAAACAACTGTTGAATCTACCATGGAGATCTATCTGGAGGGTAGTTTCTATAAGTTTGAAGTCGAAGAAGAGGATCTCGAATGCTCCCGTCACACCAAGCTCCACCAAGTCCCGAACCTCAAAAGTCTGCCTCGGAGCATCAATAGTCTACACCAAACACAAGCGTGCCAGCAGAGCCCGTGTAGGGGTGACTATAACAACTCAGTAGGGGACCCCGAGACCCCCAAAGGTCTCTCAGTAATCCAAAAAGGAAAACATCACAAGAAATACCACAAATGTAATATCACAAGCATGATCTAGATCATGAAGCACAAAGAAAAATAGAAAGCTCACTCTAACAGTATAACTTCAAGGTTACTGGGATAGGGATGACTAGTCATAAATCTAGATCATTATATCTATAGTAACTCCACTACTGACCCATATACGTCACTGTATGCTGACCTGTATTGGTCGCTACATGCTGACCCGCATTGGTCACTGGTGCTGACCCATATTGGTCGCTGGTGCTGACCTGTATTGGTCGTTGGTGAAGACTTGTATTGGTCGGTGGTGCTGACCTGTATTGGTCGCTGGTAAAGAGGTATGAATGATTATCCATACAACTAGATTGTCACACAATGGAGTTTCTAATGCTATCTCGTATTAGTCGTTCTTCTGCTTCATGTCACAGCCAGCCACTAGATTCCCGCATGAAGCACGATTGATCTCCGGAAGACTCTTCTCTTCAAGCCATCAGTCATATTTTAACAAGTAAGAAGTCCCAAACAAAGTATACCCAAGGGATAGCCCTATCATAGGGGTCCCAACGTGACAGATGACGCGTTGATCAGATGCCCGGTCTGTGAGATATGTGAACTTTTGTAAAAATGGTCTGGTTGGATTCAAGTATGATCTAACCCAGGTTGCATGTCAAATTCCATCAAAACTCACTTAGAGTATTTCCGAAGTACCTCCTTATCACAAGAGTCCTTATTCCACAAAGGACGCATCGATCGGACACCCGGTCTGTTAGTTACACTCCTTTTAGTGAAATAGTGGTGATCGCATCCCAGTCGAGCCCGACTCGGTCAGGCTCACCTAAATATGCCAAAGGGACTGCTTCCTAAAAGGGGTCTCAAAGCCACCGATGACGTGTCATATAGACACTCGGTTCTTCAGTTACAAGTGTTTCTTTATTCGGGGGTTGGTTGGGTTTAGGACTGATCTGACTCGGTTAGGCCGACCTGACGCAATGGGTCCCGGGGTCTACCTGACCCTGCCCGGATCTGGGCCGTTAAGGGTCGGCCCAGTTCACTGGGTCCGACCCAGTTGGCTCGCGGGCCCGGGCCGTGGTTTGCCTGGCCTACTAGGTGGGGCTTGACCCACCTGCGCTGGGCCGCGGGCCCGACCTGTTCGGCCGGCCCGCATCCGGCCAAGTCCGCCTGAAGGGGGTCTGTGTCTTCAGCTGGCCCCGCAAATGCAGGGCCATTTCATCCGGAAGGTGGGGTGCTGCCCCACCGCGGGCAACGGTTGGCCAGGTGGCTGACCAGTCTCCAACCGACGCAGCGCGACGCAGGGCCGCACCGCCCCCTCCTGTCGCGGCCCATCGGTTGTGGCTGCTGCCGCCAACTGCACCTGCGAGCATCGTCCTTCTCCCACGCAGTCGGCTCGGGTCAGCCACCTCTGGCCACCACGACGCATGATGGCACACTGCCTTCCCACCACCCGTAGCTGGTTGCCACGGGTCTCCTCCGGGCACCGTCGACTGCCACCGGCATGGCACGTCGGCGGTTCTTTCTACAGGCCATCGGATGTACTCCGGTGGTCCGTTCTTAGTTCCCTATGTGCCTATGATCCTCTTCGGTAATCGCCGCCACTGTGTGACCCCTATCTCTTCCTTGTCGTCACATTGCCTAGTCACGCACGGGAAACACAAGAACAACATGATTGGCAGAGGGTTTGGGCCGTGTTCGGATTGGCTTGTGACTTCCGTGTTAGCGTTTTAACAAGGGGTGTTAGCAACAATAAGAGAATTTAGAAATAACTCCTGACTTATAACCCCACATCAACCTATCATGTTTAAATAATGATCCACGGATCAACCCATCATTCGGATGATCTCTGTTCTTTATATAAATCAAGAATGGGGAAGGAGGAATATCACAATATCAAAAACAAAAACCCCTACCTAGTGATTCACTAGAGGTGTCGTGGTCACGGCGGGAAGAACATCCATGTTGGTTGGAGTTTTCAGTGTTCGTTGATCCCAGATCATTTCCGCCTGAGCCTCCATCCTCCGTCGATGGATGTCACTGCAGGACATCGCCAGAATATCCTCGTTTGAAGAATTCGTGTCAAAACCCCACCCCAAGATCCATTTAAATAGGATAGGGAAAAGTGAGTAACAAACTGAGGAATTAATGTGGTTCATTTAACGAATAAACCACTTAATTCCCCAACAGTGTGGTTTCAAAAAAAGAGATCCAAGCCATTGATTGGAATGAAATGTCAACTTTCCCCACCATCGTCGCTCATCCGCTGGAGAAAAAGAAATAAAATAACTTGTTAAGTTATTTTATTATTTTTTCTGTAAAGTCCAAAATTTAACTTTTTTTCCCGACCTACTGCGGTTGAAGTGAAGCTTCCCTTAAGTGAATCTCAGCACTTCGGATTCAATGGTTCCCTCAGATTTTTAATCCGAGTACCGGTTCAAAAGATAGAAAATGTTGCATGCGCGTTTACTGACCATACCTTAAAAAAGATCAGAAATTCATTTCGAGCACACCGGGCCTCGGAATCACGCGCCGTCAATTTTTGCAGAATCATAAAAATCCCATATAATTCAAAAAATTACATGGAATTTTCAGGTCTTTACAGATGCTTATTTTGAGGAGCATATAATACATATTTGTTGATCGAAGAATGAAGGCTCTCAAAGGTAGGTCGCTCCTCTAGTATGGGTGTTATGTTAGAACCACCATATACATGATGAGTCATGGCAGTGAGAGGCTGACGTATGTGTTCAGTGGACAGAATTATTCTCAGATGATGATCAACCACCCACATAAGGCCAACTTGAGGATGAGTTGTTTTAAGGAGGGGAGGTTATAAAATCACAAATTTTCATAGAGGTAAAAAAATATTTAAATTGATATTTTAACCTCTCTTTTTTACTCTAATAAAGAATTTGAGAGTTAAGAAATGGCTCGAGAGAATATGGGGATTTTTTAGAGCCCATAGCATTGGATTTTGGATAAACAAACTGAGGCACACAAATGGATCATGGTTAGTAGAAACTGTTCCTCCCTAAAGAGGAGAAGTACAGTTTGAAGAACCACGAAAGGGAGGATTCATAGTTTTGGAGAAGGGTGTATACATGTTATAAAGTTTATGTGCATTTTGTACACATGGTTAGGTAAACAATGTGAAAACCAGGCATGGTTATTTTCACTTAGGTAGTGGTGTCACACGGTTTGGAAAACTTTGCTGCCAAACCATATGCCCATTAACCAACAAATAAATTTTTTTTATTAGGATAAAAGGAAATTACAAGATCCCATAAAAATAAAATGAGATAATGGGGAGACAAGGAAACCAAAGATGAGGAGGGAGAAAATAATTAAAAATGAGGGCATTGCCTTGGATAATGTTCACTCCCTCAATTGTAAGTGACCCAAGGCTAGAGAAATAGGAGAAACTTGAGTCTTGGGTTGCCAGAGAGGCGAGAAAATTAGAAACTCTGTTACCCAAATGATAGACATTAAGAACTTCAGTTTGTGATCTGATAAGACCTCTACATCTGTGAATAAGGTGGGCGATGGACCAGGGGACATCCTGAAAATGCAATATAGATCCTTGGATGATTTAAGAATCCATTTCCACCATAGTGATCTTGGTATTAGCCTCATGACACATATATAGGCCTGCAAGAAGTGCATAAACATTATCTTGGAGGGAGGCCCTACTTCTAAAGTGAGCCGTGAAGGCCGTGATGATGGAACTATGAGGACCCCGAACCACTCTTCCTGTCACCATGGTACCTTCAATATAAGAGCCATCAGTATTAAGCTTGAAACCTGTTTCACGAGGCCACCATTTAACCCACTGGCCCGTTTTGGTGCTGCAACTCTGATGGAGAGAGCATCTCCCTTCCATGACCTTGCCAAGAGGAGGCGCTTCCTTCCAGTTGGAAGGAATCCTAGAAAAATCACCCAGTAGGTTTATATATTTGAAAACAAGACCATTCATGGTACAATAGGATCCTTCATGTCAGGCATTTTTTCTCACTAGCCAGATAATCCAACAACCAAACATAATGATCATTGCACAAGCCATCAAATCATGACCATTGATACCCAATCCCTGGAGCCAGTGGAAGGGAAAAAGGTCCCCTAAGACAGTCTGAGCATGAGAGTCCATGAATGAACTGATATATCTCCAAACAATTTGTTCCCAATCGCTACCAAATAAAAGATGATTCACAGTCTCTTATCGATGATTTTTTCAATAGAAACAGTGTCATTACAAGGGGATTCCCATGAATTTGACATTGTCATCAGTTGGGAGATCTCGATTAGGAACACACCAAGTTAGAAAATTATACCTTGCCAGTATCTATGGATGCCACTAAATTTCCCCACAATGATCTACTTCATTGGAAACCGAGGTCATCCTTATATACTCCCTAGCTGAAAAATGTATAGATGAATAACCTGTAAACACACATCAGTCTGGCACGATGTTAATCTCAATAAGGACAAAAGTGTTGTGCTGATCGATTCCCATAACTACCTGAATGAAATTAGGGAAAATGATGGATTGATTAAACATTAAAGTCGGAGTTGGAAATCCAGGAAATCCAAGTTGTGAGCCAAACCAATTATGAACCCAGAAATTAATGTCTCCCTTTCCAATAAGCCACCAAGCATGAGGCTAAAGGTTAGAGAAAAAATATTGGAGTGTACAACAGAGGAAGAAAGGGTGATCTATTGACAAGCCCATGTCAGTACCATATTTCTCAGGCATGAACCATCCCCAAAGCATGCACTGATCA
The DNA here is from genome assembly GCA_963277665.1 of Viscum album. NCBI lineage: Eukaryota > Viridiplantae > Streptophyta > Magnoliopsida > Santalales > Viscaceae > Viscum > Viscum album. Next base: position 1,264,783,699 of record OY728132.1, on the reverse strand, counting down.
ATAATCCCCCAACCCATATTTACATGAAACCTAATGATTAAAGATAAAAAATTCTTGACATTAATTCCACCCTCACACGAAGGACGTTCCATTCTCTTCCAAGTGATCAAATGGTGTCTTCCTTCAGACTGAGCATCCCAGATGAAAACTGCCAGAATTTTCTCATGGCCCTTAGTGACACCTTTTGGAATCTTGAGCACCGACATCACATTCATAAGGAAATGAAGTTAAAACACTCTTAACCAAAGTGATTCTACCACCAAAGGATAGCAACTAAGTATTCCATTTGAATATTCAACCTGTAATCCTACCAACCGGTTTTTCAAAATGTTGGATCTAAGGATACCCTGAAGAAATCAGAGCTCTAAGATATATCGTCAGGAAGTTATTTATGAGGATCTCTAAGTTTCCTTGTAAGAGATTAACCCACATTCCAGATCAATTAAAGGAAATATACATACTATATTTTGATTGGTTAAACACCTTCCCACTCCACTTTCAATAGGTCCTGATAGTCTTATTGATATTATGGATAGATTTTTTATTGGCATTCACAAAGACAAGAGTGTCTTCTGCAAACATAATATGAGAAATCCACATTGCACTGTACTTACATGAATAGGGGTGAATGTCACCATGAGAAATAATCCTCTTGATCAACTGTCTAAGGAAATCCTGAGACAAAATAAACATGCTTGGGGATAGAGGATCTCCCTTCTGAAGACCTCAAACTAATTTGAAGAAACCGTAGCTCTTGCCCATAAAGTAAATGGAGATCCAAGGAGAGAAAAAACACCTAAACAATATATATCTGGCCCAAACAAAAAACCCCATACACATGATAATCTTGAGGATGAAGTTCCACTACCCACAATTATAGGCTTTGTCCATATCATGTTTAATAGCAATATTGGAGCCCAAGGACTTTATGTTGATATTAAAGATCATTTCTTATGCTAGACCAATATCCCCTTGAATAGATCTCCCCTTGACGAACCTGTGCTATTTTTCCGATATCCATATTGTAAGATGCTCAGATGGTCTGTTGTTGATCACACATTCCATTAACTAATATGTGAAGTTACACATGCTAATCAGGAAATAGTAGTAAAGCATAAAGGGATCCTTAGTCTTCAGGATGAGTACTAGTTTGGTTTCACAAGGAATGTGAGGCAAGTTTCCTACATGAAAGAAACCTTGAATCATAACCACCATATCATATTTAATAATGTCCCATGAGATCCTATAGAAGAAACCAGGGAAAACATCAGGGCATGTTGAATTCTCTAGGTTGAGGGTCCAAAGAGCCTCATGGATTTCATTCTCATCCATGATATCATCAAAGGCCTTATTATCTTGAGTAGAGACACCTTCGAGGATAACAACAAACAACTCTTCCTGATCACTCAAATAGCCTTCACTGCAACTGTAATTATGACCTGCAAGAAGGGTTTTAAAATAATTCTCAAACATACCTATGATGACCTCTTTATCATCAATATCAGATCCATTGTCATAAAGAATGTTAGAATTATAATTTTGGTGATTCTCATTGATTCAAGCATGAAACAATGTCGTGTTGCGATCACCTTCCTATAGCCATATAACTCTATAATGCTAATGGGCCTAATGATTATTCCTTAGAACCATCTCTGTCAAGGTTCTCTTATGGTTAGTCAAATCATCAAAGGTGACGTCATCCCACTGGGACTCCCAGATGATTTCTAGATGAGCGATCTTTGAGGCCAGCTCCTCCAGGTCCTAAAAGGTAGAAGGAATATCACTACTAGAAATTTAAGCTATAGCCACAGACCTATAGCCACGGTTTTATAGGTCTATGGCAATAGGTTATTTATATCCACGATTTAATTACCCATCCATGGATAAACATCTTGGTTCTTTTTTTTGTGATCTGCATCGCATTCTCCTCTCATATTTTTTTTGTGATCCACGTCAGGCTCTCCTCTCCTCCTCCCCCGATCCAATGTGACCCTCTTCTCCTCTCTGTCAACATCTCTCACCGTGGCACCCTCCTCTAGACGCTTCCTAACAACACCCTCTATGTTGTCGTTAACCTCTCTCACCACAACCCTCCTCTTCAAACCGTGAACCTCTCATGATCTTCACAGCGGAATCCTCATCGTGGCGTCCTCCCCTGACTCTGCCACCCAACTCTGCCACCCCACAGAAACTGCCCCGAAACAGCTGCCCCACCTCCTCTTCTGGCGCGACTCTGATGTGGCTACCCCACCTCCACAAATCATCCTCTTCCTTGGTTGGTCAGACCTCCTAATTACCCACCAAAGGTATTTAGGGTTTTAACCCCTCAAATTTCACTCATGTGTATTTTCTCCAATTGATAGATATTTGGATGTACACCGGTTGTATGCATCAAGAACACCTGTATGGTGGAAACCCAAGTCACCAAGGGTGTTGTTTTCCATTATAGATTTACAATGTTATCATTGAGATATTTATTCAAGTATTATTTTTGGGTTGAGATTGTTATTTTTTGTTTGACTCTTGGCATGGGGTGGAAATAGAATCTGAGTTCATGAATTATACTTGAAATATAGATATTTTCGTACATGTTCATGAACAATTGTCTATGAAAAATAGTTTTAAAAAGGGAAAGTCTGTTTAGATAGTGGGTTTGAGAAAGTAATATTTGTGGTCATATTTTTGGAAAATTAATTTGAAAGTTGTTTTGATTAATTAAAATATAAATAATATATTAATTGGTGTTTTCTAGAATAATCTATTCATGATGTATTAATTAATAGAATCTGAAATAGTGGTTTTCATGTGTTTTTGTTTGATTTATGATATCTTAATCATGTTTATATGGTATATGAAAACCTTTAGATGGTTTTTTAGGATATTAGATTCCAAGTAGTTTGGAGTATGATGGTTATGTATTGGGTATGGTTTGGATTTGTCTTTGGGGTTTGGGTTGGTGGTAATCCATCAAGTTGGTGGATCTTGTTGGGGATTTTCTTGATGTTTTGATGTAAAACTCTCAATATAGGGAATTTTGGTGATTTCTGGGTGATTTGATTGTGTATTTTTATTAGGAAGTTCTTTGTTAGATCAGTTAAGGGGTGGATGGTTTCTTATTATCAGGGGTGAATGTGTGGGGTTTGGTTGTTATACATGGTGTGTAGGAGAGTAACTCTTATATTATTATGATAAACCTTAGGGTTTGGTGTTTTGGAAATGATATTTTGTTATAAATTATGGATTAAAGGTAGTTTCACGATTTTGTGGTAATAATGCATGCTTAGGATTGTGGTGTGATGGGTTTATAATTAGTAATGTTGTTATTACCGAATAATGTTGAGTCAAAATTCATCAACAAGACATCTAATTAGGATGGCATTGTCTTCTCAAGGGAAATATGATCAAGTGGTTGTTTCCCTCATATTAGGTTACAACTACTTGAAGAATGTTTAGTTCCTATTTGAAAGGATTAGAACTCTAGAGGATATATGTGTGAAACTATAAGTTTCTAAATTAAAAGGAGATGATTCAGAATGGATAAATACATTTGATCATAAAAGAAGGAATGAGGAGGTTTTATGGATCGAGTTTCAGTCCCTCTTCTATGAGAGGCTATGGTAGATTTACAGAATAAGAGCATGTTTTGGGAATTCATGGAGCTATATCATTTTTGGGCCAGGATCTTCTATAGTGATCATAATGTGATATTAGGAACTAGACATTTGTATGTATGATTGATGATGGTATCGATTATACTATAGTGGGTAGATTCATACTCGTCTTTTTTTAGTGAAATCTATATCAAGGGATGGTGATCATTATCAAGGTTGTGAAATGTATGAACATAGATAGTAAATAAATGAATTTAGTGTCTGGAGTTGGATGTTGGAAGAACCATATTTTGTTCCAAGACCACACCAAAATTATTGATTTACCTATAGTGGTTGGTATAGTCAGTGTGTTCAATTAATTATGAAGAGTTTATATTGGTAAATATGCTATTCAGAGCTTATGTATTTCGAAGATGTCATTCAGATCAATGTGTTGGGTTATGTATCAATATTTGATATTGTAGTGGGCTAGTGATTGACAATTCTAGTGTGGAGTTTGAAAGGGAGCCTAAAAAGGGTACTCTAAAGGCTGTTGAAAGTGTGTGTGGAAGGGAAACCAAGTAGTCCAAATTGTTAAGAATTTATGACATAGATTCTATAACAATAATAATTGTTGAAAGATAAAAGGAAAGAACCAATTATCGACTGTTCGGAAATAGTTTCTACAAAGAAGGAATATAAAAACATGAGGAAGGAAGATCATGCACAAAAAGATTGTCTATTCATATTAGCAAACTGGTTTGAAAAATCCTAGCGGATTGAGTAATAATAAAAAAAGGAAAATTCTCTACTTTATAAAATTTATAAACCTATATAAACTAAGAATAAATGTAAATTCTAGAAGAAGAACATGCTAAAAAATGATGTTTCAATCTAGTAAATTAAGAAGGATATAGGCATGAATATTTTTAGGTATTTTATACATTCAAGGAATGAATTTTCTAGGTTATGAACAATGTCTAATCCCTATTTCTCACTTTTAAGTAATGATGTAGGTTTACTTTATTCTCATATTTTGGTGATTTTTGATTTTTGAATAGGCAATTGAATGTGATGTTTGAAAAATAAAGAGCTTTATTAATGATCATGTTATTTAGTATTGGGATGTAAATATCAATTTGAATATTATTTGTTCATTGTTAGTTATGGATTCATGTATCATTTATCATGTACAGTTGACACACTGATCACATATATATAAGAAGTTGTTATATCTCATTTCTTTTCCCACTATTTTCTTATAGGTGGTTTCTTATGCATAAGAAGAGTATTTTTCTTCCTATTTTATTTATGCCAATTCCATAGTGAACTACTAGAGTGTCGGTCCAAAATTATTGATTTACCTATAGTGGTTGGTATAGTCAGTGTGTTCAATTAATTATGAGGAGTTTATATTGGTAAATATTCTATTTAGAGCTTCTGTATTTCTAAGATTTCATTCAGATCAATGTGTTGGGTTAAGTATCAATATTTGATATTGTAGTGGGCTAGTGCTAGGAAATTCTAGTGTGGAGTTTGAAAGGGAGCCTAAAAAGGGTACTCTAAAGGATGTTGAAAGTGTGTGTGGAAGGGAAAAAAAGTAGTCCAAATTGTTAATAATTTATGACATAGATTCTATAACAATAATAATTGTTGAAAGATAAAAGGAAATAATCGATTATTGCATGTTCGGAAATAGTTTCTACAAAGAAGGAATATACAATCAAGAAGAAGGAAATCATGCACCAAAAGATTGTCTAATCATATTAGCAAACTGGTTTGAAAAATCCAAGCGGATTGAGTAAGAATAAAAGAAAGAAAATTATCTACTTTATAAAATTGATAAAGCTATATAAACTAAAAATAAAGGTGAATTCCAGAAGAAGAACATGCTAAAAAATGAGGTTTCAATCTATAAAATTAAAAAGGATATAGTCATGAATAGTTTTATGTATTTTATACATTCAAGGAATGGATCATCTAGGTTAAGAACAATTTCTAATCCCTATTTCTCGCTTTTAAGTGATGATGGAGGTTTATTTTATTCTCATATTTTGGTGATTTTTGATTTTTGAATAGGCAATTGAAGGTGATGTTTGAAAAATAAAGAGATTTATTAATGATCATGTTATTTATTATTGGGATGTACATATCAATTTGAATATTATTTTTTCATTGTTGGTTATGGATTCATGTATCATTTATCATGTACAGTTGACACACTGATCACATATATATAAGAAGTTGTTATATCTCATTTCTTTTCCCACTATTTTCTTATAGGTGGTTTCTTATGATAATATCGGTTCTATCCACCACAATCAAAGACAATGAGTTCAAGATTTGGGTAAGGTTTATTCTGTTTTTATTCTTTGGCACAATTTTAATTAGGGCTTTTTTGATTTTTGGGTTCCTTATATTTTTGTTGTGTGTTTTGGATTTCATTGAGGTGGATTCGAGTCTCCATTGATGAAGGATTACATGTGTATGCATAGATAGGCATATGCATATATAAGTTCCCCCTATATATATATTCACTCATGGCAGTATGAATATATATATTGGGGATAGGTGTGCCTATATATAGATATGAAAAATCCATACGCGTCTAAGTGTAAAAGGGTATATGCAAGTATAAACATATATCTAAGGACCCCCTTGTGGATATTTGTCCATGAAAATATGTACATAGGGGCTAGGTTTCCTTATATATATGTTAATTTTCATATGTGTGCAAACAGAAAAAATGAAGATTCGAGTTATCGTCGTCAAAAGCAAACGCGCCTTGAGGGTGAGGTAGGGTCCCTCTCCTAGCCTATTTAATTCAAGAATGTTTTAAAATGCATTTAGTTGCCTTCTTAATTCTGCATGTTTATATTAAATTGCAATTCTTTAATAAGTGTTAGTTAAGATAATTGTTTTTTTATAAATAAGTCATGGTTTTGTAATAAAACCCCTCCACAGAAGGTGCGCTGTCTGCGAAAACTCACAGTGGTATACCTTTCTTAACATTATTACATTGATGTTTTCCTTATACTTGATGTCGTTATTAGTCATAAATCACACATCGTACTTGACCCTTTTTATATCCCTGTATGGTGTTTCCTGCTTTTTATTAAAACAGTTGGTTGAACCAAGACACTCTTTAAGTGGCGTAAGACATTTAAGATGGGTCCCATGTTGTGTGACCATGTCACATGGCATGTGATATTTAAATCCAACCAAAAGCCCAGTTCCACAGCCCAGGGGTCCCACAGTACCAGTAATGTAAGATTACATGTTATATAACCTGTGATTTTCCAGATCCCATTGGGTTTTCCTCTAGGTATTCCTACACATTGTTAGATCTCTAAACCTCACCAAATTAGGTATATCAGGGGTCATCCAATCCTCTTGTCATCACAGGTTAGCATTAATTTCTTTAAATCTTCTGAGAAAACATCCTCTCATGCCATTAATATCATCCTATTTGAAACTAAGTGGAACAGATACTCCAATTCCATTCTATTCCACCTCCAAAATCCATGATAAAAATTATATAAATTTCCCTTATAAAAAACAAAGTCAAGGAAGGCAATGATTACCCAGTGGAAAACCACCAACCGACCAATGGCCACAAAATTTTTGGTTCCAATCATCAACCATCCAGTAGTTTGTCTAGATCCAACCCTCCCCCACTATCACTATTAATATGTTCATGGTGCTTTATAATAGCTACCTGGTGGCCCCATCTACTGCTTTTTAGGAACACCACATACTTCATCCCCCTTTACTAAATCCATCCACCCGAAACATAAAATTTCAATTAAATATTAATCATTTTAATTATAAATAACCAAAATTATATTTTAAGAACCCAAAAAAAGAAATCCATAGTCATTACAAACTATCCACTATACAATTTCTCATACATGAGAAACATTACTAAGAATCACGATAACTTGAGGTTTTAGGGGTTTGGAGCTGCCTTCGGGCCTACTACTTCCCTGTATAGTTTCCCATCCTTCACCTTATCTATTATTCGGTACCTTGAAGTCTCATTTACCTTCTTCTTCAATGCCTTTTTTCCTAGGGTTCGACATGCATCAATTTTGAAATCACTTCTTTCAAGATCGATCACTAGTATTCAGGTTAACCAGAATGCTTCAGTATTTTTCAAATGTTTTCTAGCAGTCGAACATTATTCCCTCCAATTTGAAAATTCTTTACTTCCCTAATAGAATAATTGATCCAGTATAGGTGTAATGAACTGAGTTCTCATTGATTATTTCTCAGGATACTTGAAGTGGTGGATCTAGCTTTGTCTTTGTCCAAATATTCATGTTCTTTCAACAGTTAACCATGTTTCCTCTACTAGTGGAACATAATTTTTCACTCTAGGAGAGACTATCGGTTTTCATCCCAATGGATTTAGATTATCTGATTGCATCTGCCTTTTTAAAATCCTTCTTTTCTTACTATTTTCAGTAACATTCTTGGAAATATTTTAGGTCAATCAGAAGATGATTAAAGGGAAACATCTCATTCATTATTTTCTGTTGGTAGAGCTTGACCTGTCTAAGAAACATCTAGAGTTTATTTTCTTCTCTATTGAAAAATAGTTCAAATTTAAACAACACATTTTCTAGGAAACATAAGAAGAGTGATTTTATTCTTATTTTATTTAATGTAATTCCATAGTGAACTACTAGAGTCTTGGTCCCAAGGTATATTCAAGGCTTAATCTAGCACTCATCTTGATGGGGAACATGTGTTTTATGCTTATCTAGCTAGTGAGTCACTGGATACCAAGGGTCCTCTGACACATGAAGGGGAGGTGAGGAGGATCATCTAGTCACAGTGTCTTTTAAACTCAATAAGGGTATAATTCTCTGAATGATTTGAAGGTCATCAGGTACAACACCCCTGTGCTTCAGATAAAACTAATCCTAAGGAGGGACGAGTGTCACCTACTTCTTTTTCTATTTAGAAATCAGGAGCCACAATACCTAAGATATTTTAAAGGGTTTTAATCAAGAATCCTTAAACATCTGAGATAAAATCCAAAGAAGGTGAGGATTATCTGGACATGAAGACTATGGAACATATTAAGGAAGAATACCATGTGTGTTTAGGAGATCATAGTCTGCAATATGATCATGTGCGGGGGGGAGGGGTGGGTGGAGGGGGCAGGGGGTGGGTGGAGGGGGCAGGGGAAGGGTGGTGGGAGGCAGGGGCTAGGGGGAGGTTTGTAGGGCAGGAGGCAGGGGGCAGGGGAGATGTATGCAGGGTAGGGGGAGTGGGGATGGTCAGAATGTTGCCCCGCCTCCTCCTGCTCCCTTCACTTATGGCCGAAAGATGTTGCCCCGTGTATGTCGCTGGACAGGGCCAACACGCCGCGGTCACACCGCGGTCACGCCATGATTTTTCCCTGCTCTAGGATGACACCCTGCGGCGGTTCACAGTGATAGTATTCCATGAGTCTTGTGAACAATGTTGAGACTGAGTAATCACAATTTCTGTCGGTGGGGCGATGACTAGAATGTTTCCCCACCACCTCTCACTCCCTTAACTCCTCACCGGAAGATGTTGGCCCACAGATGTCACTGGGCCGGGCCAACACGCCACAGTCACGTCGCGGTCACGCCGTGACTTGACCCTGCTCCAGGATGACACCACGCGGCAGTCCGCAGTGATAATATTCTATGAGTCTTGTGATCAATGTTGAGAATGACTAATCAAAATTTCTGTCGGCGGGGCGACGACCAGAATGTTGCCCCACCTCCTCTCGCTCCCTTTGTTCTTGGCCCGAAGATGCTGCCCCGCAGATGTCGCTGGACCGGGCCAACACGCTGCGGTCATGCAACGGTCATGCCGCGGTCACGCCACGGTAATACCGTGATTTGGCCCTGTTCTAGGACGACACCCCGTGGCGGTTCGCAGTGATAGTATTCCATGAGTCTTGTGATCAATGTTGAGACTGACTAATCACAATTTTTTCCAGCAGGGCGACGACCGGAATGTTGCCCCACCTCCTCCCGCTCTCTTCGCTCCTGGCCGGAAGATGCTCCCCACGGATGTTTCTGGACCGGGCCAACATGCCGCGATCACGCCGCGGTCACGCCGCTATCACGCCGCGATAATGCCATGATTTGGCCCTACTCCAGCCACATCCAGCCCACACCAGCCCCCTTCCACCTTCATTTCATCCCACTGTCACCAGCATTCCAGCCCGCAACAGCCCCCCTGCCAACTTCGAATTAGCCCGCACCATCCCCCTAGCACCTGCAACCAGCCCCTTCCACCTGCATTCGAGCCTGCACCAGCCCCCATCCACCTGCAATCCAGACCACACCAGCCACCACACCAGCCACCACCTCCCAGCCTCCTGAAAAACACTCATTCCATCCCTCTCCCACCAATAAAACAGCCCCATCCACCAGTTCCATCCCTCAGCAGCCCCCAACCTCCTACTTCCCAGCCCTCACCAACCCCTGCCACATGCCCAACAGCCCCCAGCCACCTGTAATCCAGCCCACACCAGCGCCCTGGAACCTATTCTAGCCCACACCAGCCCCTGCCATCCCCCTTCTGCCTGCCTTCCCACCCGCACCAGCCACTCCAGCCCACACTATCCACCGCACCAGCCCCCAGCCTCCTGCATTCCAAGATGTGTGAGAAAAACTCCATGCAAATCAAAAAAAGGAAAGGCGAAAGTGGATCCCCTTGCCTGAGCCCTCTTTTCCCTGAAAAGTAGTCATGTAAACTGTCATTAATGTTCACCAAGAACATTGGGGTAGAGACACATCTTTTAACCCAAGACGAGAACCTAGCCAGAAAGATGAACAGATCCAAAGCATCCCATAAAAGTCCCACCTGACCGAATCAGAAGCCTTGAATAAATCGATCCTAAAGGCACACCTAGGAACCCCAAAATCAAGATGGTAGCCCCACAATAATTCATGGGTAACAAGATTCTTATGATGAATTGGTTTTGGTACTGAAGGTTGAGGATATTTTTCTCCAGCTTTATATTTATGATTCTCTTAAGGTTATTTTTGTAACCATCCTACTAGAGGGTCCGAGTTATAAGTGGTGGAAGTCTATTATTCAGACTATGCCAGACAAAGACTATTCTTGAAAAAGTTTCAAGGCATTGTTCATTTACCATTCTTTCATAATGAAGTGAAGGTACTGATGGCTATATAATTTTATAGTTGGGGTTGTCTAGGTGGGGTGTCCAAGGGCTGTCCAGGGGGGTGTCGAGGGATCTGCAGGGCAGGGGGGAGGGTGCAGGTGGGGTGTCTAGGAGGGGCTATCCAGGGGGGTGTATAAGGGTTGTCTGGGGGGGTCTACAGGGCAGGGTGCAGGTGGGGTGTCCAAGGGCTGTCCGGGGGGGGGGGGTGTTGGGGGGTCTGCAGGGCAGGGGGTGCAGGTGGGGTATCTAGGAGGGGCGGTCCAGGGGGGTGGGGGTTCGGGGGGTCTATATGGTAGGGGTAGGGTGTAGGTGGGGTGTCTTGGGGGTTGTCCAGGGGGGGTGTCCAAGGGCTGTCCAGGGGCTAATTTGAAGAGATAAACCCACAAGCAATGGGACCTGACCTCATAGCAATAATTTTTCTAATGATTTTTGGAAAGGTATTCCCAATAGCAATAGGTCTGAAATCCTTTACATCCACAACATTTTCCTTCTTTGGGATCAGGAAAATAAAATTGGAGTTGATTCCATAGGGCATTTAGGCATGGTTAACGAACTCCCTCACAGCGTTAAGGATCTCATCACGAACTATGTCTTAGTAGAACATAAAGAATTAATTTGTGAACCCATCAGGACCAGCCACACTATCAAGATTTAGAGAAAAAAGCGCACTCTTAACCTCTTTCTCATCAAGGGATGCAACAAGAGAGACTGTTGGATTGATGTAGCCCGATCCGGTTGGGCCGAATGATTATGTCCCGCAACTGTAGTAGGTCGAGCTTCACGGTGAGCTCATTGGGGGTTGCAGGGGCAACACGCGCCTGCTATGGGGGTTCGGGGCCAAAGGCCCCCGACCCAATTTTTTTGGAAGCTATAGCAACTTTGACCACTGTAGCAGTGCGGACTTTGGAGTCAACTTTACTGTTGAACTTTTTACTTAAAGTCGACAGCCACTAGAGTATTGGATACATATAGGAAAGGCTTCATAAGATTGAAAAAGTCTATAATAATATTCCCTCATCTCTCACATTGGTTTAATGAATTCACTGCATGTGCTATTTCGATTTTTTTCGAAGGATGAATATTATAGATTTTGGACTAATGTATTTTTGTCCATTGGGGGTTGCAGAATGAAAGTTCTTAAATGGTCTCTAGACTTTTGCTTAGGTGTGAGCCCCCCATTGTTCCTCTCTGGCTAGGGTTCCCGAATTTACCCCTTCAAATTTTTAAACAGAGTGCCTTATTTTCCATTGTTGGTATATTCAAGCTACCCATTAAGACTGATTTTTCCACTTTAAACCTTACACGCCCCCTTGTCTCTAGGATTTGCACCGATGTCGATGTTTCTAAATCTTTTCCATCCCGGTTCTGGATTCAAAATGGGGATAATGGTTTTATTCAAGATGTGGTCTTTGAGAATGCCGCAACATTCTGCAAAAAATGATCACGAATTGGTCACTCTATGAATGAATGTGAGACTCAATGTAATGACCCTCGACGTCCCCCTCTCTATAAATATGTTTGGGTGGAAAAGGAAACCCCCATAATGCCCCCTATTTGTCAGACAGTTACTACTGACTGCACTAATAACAAGAATCCCCTTGGCCTCTCTAGGATTCAGCCCCCCTCCCATTATGTAGTTGAGACCTTGCACATCCCCGGGACTTCTAAAGAAGGAAATCAAGATACCTTCAATGATGACTCACCTATTCTTGAAGTAAGAACACCTATACAAAGAGATACAGAGGAGGTGAAATTGAATCATGAAGATCCTTTGCATGTGGACCTAAGAACTTCTAAAGAATGAAAGAAAGTCTTCAATGCTGACTCACCTATTCTTGAAGAAAGCAAACCTATACAAAGAGATAAAGAAGAGATACAATCGGATCATGAATGTAACGACCCGAAATTTTGAATAAGTCTTGTTTCCTGATTTTTTGTGTTATTTTATTTTATAATTTTATACTCAACAAAACTATGTCATTTGATAACATGAGTATAATTAATATGAGATCGTTGGGTTTTGACTGTTATATGACCATTGGTCAATATTACCTATGGAAACTAAACGTTTCAATTATTGTCTCTAAATACAAGTAATCTTGGTTAATTAATATAGAAAGAAGATTCGATGGCCTCACCCAGTAGTCTTGCACCGATCAAAGCCCATATAACAGAACTTGGGAAGGAGGTAGCACCACTGGGCTTTGCTCTGGACCAAACCCAAGACGAACTTCATCATGTGAAGCTAGAATGGAATCGCCTTCGCGAGAAGTTCAAACTGATAGAAATTACTACTCATGCGATGTTAGCCGATCCTCCCTCAGATTCTCTCACCTTAGCACACCTTACACTTAGGTCCTATGCTGGTGTGATAAGGGGCTATGTAAGGAGACTGTAACTGCCTTGTGCAATCCTTTGTTTTAAATAAAAATTTGGATTTCTTCTTATGATGATGTTTATGACTTTTTAAATGTCCGGATTAATATAGTATGCATATTTTTTTTTGAATTTTAGAGACAGGATATTTTAAAAAAAATTATGTAAACCATAAATAATTAAAAATGTGTAATGATTTTCAAAAAAATGGTCTTCTATAATTATGTTCAGTATGAAATTTAGAGTCTAATAAGATCAACATAATTTTAGACGAATAGTAAATTATGAATAGTGATTTTATGATTAGGATTAGTAATGTGACCAAATGGATTAGTAATCTCATTTAAAGAATGTATTAATATAATCTAGGCACCTTGATTAAGTAATGTGATTCAATAAAATGGTTAAAAAACAGTTTCATAAATTATTATTCTAGTATTAGTTTTTTCAGGTGATTAGTGTTTTTTAATTAAAAATTAAATTAAAATATTTATCAAATTATTTTTATAAAATGGATTTCAGTTTTGAACTTAGAGCATCGATATTATGTTATGGTAATTTTTGGGGATTTTTCTGAAAAAAATGAATTTTCAGTGAATAGTGTATTTATTTAAAAAAACAAATTAAAAATATTTTGAAAAATATTTTTATAAAATGGATTCCATTTTTGAAATCAGAGCATTGATATTTGGAAGAGGTGAAATTTTGGGATTTTTCTGAGAAAGTTGAATTTTCAGTGAATAGTAAAAATACAGTTTTAGGGTTTTAGTATGTTTAATGACATCATAACTGTGTCATGATTATTTCATGAGATATTTTATGGGTTGGCGGGCCAAAGGTGATGAATTATTGTATTGGGGACCCCATGTGTCCTAACATCATGGGAAATATCTTGGGAGAGCACATGGTTTTGAGAAACCCACTTATGAGGTGTCCCTTGGCCATTAATGCATTGTCCCCTCACTTTCCCTATAAATACCAAGCCATTGTCTCATCCTTTTGACTCCAAAATCAATCTCAACGACGTTATGGTATCCTTACCTCCCATGGAGTCCTCCCAAGGTGACCTCAATCCCCTCAAGGTCCAAACCTTTGAGTTTTAAGAGTTACATTTTAAGGTAAGGGATCTGACCTCTCTCTTTCATTTCAAGTAATCTCTTTTATGTCATTCCTTTTATGCTCCATGTTATTATGTTGGAGGATGTTATTTTATATTCATTATACTGTCCTATTTATGTTAATATGATGACATACCCCCTCTTACTCTCATCATTTCATTTTATGAAAGATTATGTGGCGTTGTTTGGCTGCCGAAAGTTTTGTAACAGATTCTTTCACCCTTCTCATTTTCAAGTTCTATTTTCTTTTGAAGTATTTCAAGTTACTTTTTATTATTTTGGGGTATGATATCTATATCTATCATAATATTATTATATGATAATATGATGAGATACCACATTTTATCTCTTCAATTCAGTATTTTGATATTTTATGTGACGTAGTTAGGCTGCCGAATTTTTAAGGGATTCTTTCACCTTTCTCATCTTTTTCAACGTTCTAATTCCATGTCACGTCTTGAAAGTTCCTTTTTATTATGTTGGGGTATGATCTATATATATATCATACTGATATTTTATGATCATATGATGAGAGACCCCATTCTCTTCAATTCAGTATTTTGATGTTTTATGTGATGCCGTTAGGCTGCCGAATTTTTAAGGGATTCATTCTCCTTTCTCATCTTTTTAAACGTTCTAATTCCATGTCAAGTCTTGCAAGTTCATTTTTATTATGTTGGGGTATGATCTCTATATCTATCATACTGATCTTTTATGATCATATGATGAGATACCCCATTTGATCTTTTCAATTTAGTATTTTGAAGTATTAAGTGGCGCCGTTAGGCTGCTGAATTTTTAAGGGGGTTCTTTCACCCTTCTCATTCTTTTCAAAGTTTTAATTTCATGTCAAGTCTTTCAAGTTTCTTTTTAATTATGTTGGGAATGATCTCTATATCTATCATACTGAACTCTTATGTTCACGTGATGAGAGACCATATTTGATCTTTTCTAATCATTTTTGTTGAAGTTTAAGTAAACGCCGTTAGGCTGCCGAACTTTCATAAGAGAAATCTAATTTTTGTCTTCCTTCCATGTTTTTCATTTCAAATGGTATGTACTTAAAATTTAATTAAAATCCTTATTCTATCCCTATACTATTTTATGGGTCATTTATGAATGATTGAACCATGTCCCCTCTCTTTTCAATGTTTTCTAAAGACCCAAAACATAGCTGTTATGCTGCAGAATTTTCGTCTCAAAATGCCTCTCTCTTTTCTAAAAATTATTTTATGTTATAAAGTGAATACTCAAAGATCTTATTTCTACTGGGGTATTCACATATATATCAAAATGTTCTATTTTAAATTCTGCGATTTACATACATGAGACCCGCTCTCCCCTTCCGTGGGTTTAATGTGACGTAAAGATCATGTCTTTAAAGCAGTTTTTTTAAAACGTTATGATTATGAAAAGAAACAAATTTATTTTATGCTATATGGGTTATTTATGAAATTTTTGATGATGATATATGTGTCTCACATGATAATAAAATCAAATTTAAGGGTGCACCCTGATAGCGCTCCAATGCATTGGGTAATGATGTAACCACTAGAGATTACAATTTTCACGATATCTTGGTGAATAACCTTGGTAATTTTCAAATGACACCTTGGGGATGGACCTTGGTGATATGTTCATGATTGTCTATGTTAAATGATGTATCCAAATTTTAAATTTATGAAAAATGTTATTTTTATTATGATATGCCACATGATTTCTTTCTCATGCCTTAATGTTCTTTTTCATGACATAGTTGATGTATCTCAAGTTCACGTGTTAAATGTTTATATTGTTCCCTTAATGGGCCTTCTGCTCACCCTTTCTTTTGATTTATGTACCCAGGTTATGAGATGCAGTAATGAACCTAGGATCAACTTAAGGATAATCCTTTCAAGTGTTTAAGAAGAATTTTTTTTCTCATGTAATAAGTTCCTGGTTTCCAAGACACTAAACCTTAAAGATCCTCGGTTTTGTAGAATGTAATGAATGTTTATGTTATAAAAAGGCGAGATGTTATAGTTGGTATCAAAGGATTGTTTATTTATTTGTGGAAATTAGGATATGAAAAATTTAGGAATAAGCCAATAGAAAAGTTTATATATAGGAAATCTTCCTGGTATTTTGGTGAGTATTGAGTAATGTGTTGCCAAGCAAATACATCCATGTCTAGATACGAGCAGGTAGAGGTGGCTCTGGAACAGATGTACATAGGGGTAAAACCCAAAAACACTGCTTTGAGATAGACTCAAATGGGAAATGGTACACAACAATGGGCCTTGCTGCACTCTTGGTTACGACACTCTCGGGGGATATGCTTTGGAAAATTCATAAGCTTAGTATGAACCATTATTAAAGGAAGAAAGATAAAATAAAATAAAGATTCACATAGGAATATATGATCATGGATAACCTAGATTGGGACCTAGGGGATCACAAGTTAGGGTATACTTATCTTCTACAAGTTATACTTTTATGTTTTAAGTTCATTTTCATGATTATTGGCTAAGTATTTAAGCCCCTAATTATACTTTCTCTTCTTAGTTAATGGTGGGAAATAGAAGAACATGTCCCAACAACCAATGTGATAGGAAATGCGATGATTTCCGTATTAATATGACAGAGATGATTAGGTGATTAAAAGATGATTATAATTTTAGAAGACGTTCACTATTTTAGGGACCCTATATGATCGAGGTAAATAGATTACTATGGTATTTTCATTGAGGAGTAAGGTTGACTTATATTTTGAAGAATTGATGAATTTAAGGTGGTCTTATAGTAATTTAGGATACTTATGGGAATGATTAACCTATCTTGGGTAAAATATGTGTAGGTTAGCTACTTTTGTTATAAGATGTTATGAGTGGTTGTTGTTGTTTGGAGATGAACAATGAAGTTTATTTTGGAAGACTATGTTATCAAATCCTTCTTGTATTTGGGTTTCAATCATAGTTTGGTTTATTTTGAGGGATTTTATGGACAGTTATTTATGGAATGGTCTATGATGAACTTTGAGTAGTACCATGGAACTTTGAATATTTAAAAGTAGTTTCCATTCCTATGGGATTCTTTCTTTTTGAAGAGTTGTTTTACCTTAACCATTATATTTTTGGGATAATGTTTAAAGATAGAATAAATAAGTACTTAATATTTTGTGGATTATGTGATTCTCTAGAAGATGATTCTTGTGTTTTGATGATACCAAGTAGTTTTTAATGCTCGTCGTTTGGAGAAAAGATTAGTTTTGGTAGAGAGTTATTAAAGGATGAAACTCTACTTGAAGGTAGGTATATTTCCTTATGTGTTTGTTCTATGTAGTATATGAATTCCTCAAAATTATTAAAAGGAACGTAAAACAAAAACGTTGTTGGTTTACGTTTCCTACTAGGTAATCAATGACCGTTTACACACATCATAAGTTTGGGATTTTCTCGTGTTTAACTTTCTCCTAATCAAGTTATCTATCACTCTCCCTCAGAACTTGACCCTTTTTTTTCTCCTCCATGTCCATATTTTCCTACATGGAATCCTAGTGTGGGTTAACTCAGGTGACCTTTGTACTCCCCTTTCGTTCTTTTAATATAATAGATTTACTGACTCCTCATCCAATGTGGGACTTTCAATGATATTTCAAAACCCAATTTTAAAAATTGCGAGGACGCAATTTATTATGGGGGGAAGATTGTAACAACACGAAATTTTGAATAAATATTGTTTCCTGGTTTTTTGTGTTATTTTATTTTATTTTTTTATACTCAACAAAACTATTTCATTTGATAACATGAGTATAATTAATATGAGACCATTGGGTTTTGACTATTATATGACCATTGGTCAATATAACCGCTGGAAACTAAACGTTTCGATTATTGTCTCTAAATACAATTATTCATGGTTAATTAATATAGAAAGAAGATTCGAGGGCCTCACCCAGTACTCTTGGACCGATCGAAGCCCATCTAACAGAACTTGGGAAGGAGGTAGCACCACTGGGATTTGCTCTGGACCAAACCCAAGCCGAACTTCATCATGTGAAGATAGAATGAAATCGCCTTCGCGAGAATTTCAAACTGATAGAAATTACTACTCGTGCGATGTTGGTCGAGCCTCCCTCGGATTCTCTCACCTTAGCACACCTTACACTTAGGTCCTATGATGGTATGATAAGGGGCTATGTAAGGAGACCGTAACTACTTTGTGTAATCCTTTGTTTTAAATAAAAATTGGGATTTCTTCTTATGATGATGTTTATGACTTTTTCAATGTCTGGATAAATATAGTATGCATATTTTTGTGAATTTTAGGGAAAGGATATTTTAAAAAATGTTTATGTAAACCATAAATAATTAAAAATGTGTAATGATTTTCAAAAAAATGGTCTTCTATAATTATGTTTAGTATGAAATTTAGAGGCTAATAAGATAAACATAATTTTTGATGAATAGTAAATTATGAATAGTGATTTTATGCTTAGGATTAGTAATGTGACCAAATGGATTAGTAATCTCACTTAAAGAAAGTATTAATATAATCTAGGCACTTTGATTAAGTAATGTGATTCAATAAAATGGTTAAATAACGGTTTCATAAATTATTATTCAAGTATTAGTTTTACCGGGTGAATAGTGTTTTTTAATTAAAAATTAAATTAAAAATATATAGAAAAATATTTTTATAAAATGGATTTCATTTTTGAACTTAGAACATCGGTATTATGTTATAGAAATTTTTGGGGATTTTTCTGAAAAAAATGAATTTTTGTTGAATAGTGTATTTATTTAAAAAAACAAATTAAAAATATTTAGAAAATTATTTTTATAAGATGGAGTCCATTTTTGAAATTAGAGTATTGATATTTGGTTAAGGTGAAATTTTGGGATTTTTCTGAGAAAGTTGAATTTTCAGTGAATAGTAAAAAAATACAGTTTTAGGGTTTCAGTATGTTTAATGACATCATAACTGTGTCATGATGATTTCATGAGATATATTATGGGTTGGCCGACCAAAGGTGATGAATTATTGTATTGAGGGCCCCATGTGGCCTAACTTCATGGGAAATATCTTGGGAGAGCACATTGTTTTGAGAAACCCACTTATGAGGTGTCCCTTGGCCATTAATGCCTTGTCCCCTCACTTTCCCTATAAATATCAAGACATTATCTCATCATTTAGACTCAAAAATCATTCTCAACGAAGTTATGGTCTCCTTACCTCCAAAGGAGTCCTCCCAAGGTTCCCTCAATCCCATCAAGGTCCAAACCTTTTAGTTTTAAGAGTTACGTTTTAAGGTAAGGGATCCGACCTCTCTCATTCTTTTCAAGTAATCTCTTTTATGTCATTCCTTTTATGATCCATGTTCTTATGTTGCAGGATGTTATTTTATATTTATTATACTGTCCTTTTTATGTTCATATGATTAGATACCCCTCTTACTCTCATCATTTCATTTTATGAAAGATTAAGTGGCGCCGTTAGGCTGCCGAAATATTTTTAATGGATTCTTTCACCCTTCTCATTTTCAAGTTCTATTTTCTTGTCAAGTATTTCAAGTTCCTTTTTTTTATGTTGGGGTATGATATCTATATCAATCATACTGATATTTTATGATCATATGATGAGAGACCAAATTTTATCTCTTCAATTCAGTATTTTGATGTTTTATGTGACGTCGTTAGGCTGCCGGATTTTTAAGGGATTCTTTCACATTTCTCATCTTTTTCAACGTTCTAATTCAATGTCAAGTCTTGAAAGTTCATTTTTATTATGTTTGGGTATGATCTCTATATCTATCATACTGATATTTTCTGATCATATGATGAGATACCCCATTTGATCACTTCAATTCAGTATTTTGACGTTTTATGTGACGTCGTTAGGCTGCCGAATTTTTAAGGGATTCTTTCACCTTTATCATCTTTTTCAACGTTATAATTCCATGTCAAGTCTTGAAAGTTCCTTTTTATTATGTTGGGGGATGATTCATATATCTATAATACCGATCTTTTATGATCATATGATGAGAGACCCCATTTGATCTCTTCAATTCAGTATTTTGGAGTTTAAAGTGGCGCCGTTAGGCTGCCGAATTTTTAAGGGGATTCTCTCACCCTTCTCATTCTTTTCAATGTTCTACTTTCATGTCAAGTCTTTCAAGTTCCTTTTTAATTATTTTGGGGCATGATCTCTATATTTATCATACTGAACTCTTAAGTTCACATGATGAGAGACCCTATTTGATCTTTTCAAATCATTTTTGTTGAAGTTTAAGTAAACGTCATTAGGCTGCCGAACTTTCATAAGAGAAATCTAATTTTTTTCTTCCTTACATGTTTTTCCTTTCAAATGGTATGTCCTTCAATTTTCATTACCATCCTTATTCTGTCCCTCTACTATTTTATGGGTCATTTATGAATGTTTGACCCATGTCCTCTCTCTTTTCAATGTTTTCTAAAAACCCAAAACATAGCCGTTATGCTGCAGAATTTTCGTCTCAAAATGCCTCTCCCTTTTCTCAAAATTATTTTATGTTATAAAGTGAATACTCAAAGCTCTTATTTCTACAGTGTTATTCACATATATATCAAAATTTTCTATTTTAAATTCTGTGATTTACATACATGAGACCCGCTCTCCTCTTCCGCGGGTTTAAAGTGACGTAAAGATCATGTCTTTAAAGCATCTTTTTTTAAAATGTTATGATTATGATGTGAAACCCATTTATTTTATGCTATATGGGTTATTTATGAAATTTTTGATGATGATATATGTGGCTCACATGATAATAAAGGAAAATTTAACGGTGTTCCATGATAGCGCTCCAATGCATTTGGTATTGATGTAACCACTAGAGGTTACAATTTTCACGATATCTTGGTGAATAACCTTAGTAATTTTTAAATGACACCTTGGGGATAGACCTTGGTGATATGTTAATGATTGTCTATGTTAAATGATGTGTCCACATCTTAAAGTTATGAAAAATGTTATTTTTATTATGATATGCCACATGATTTCTTTCTCATGCCTTAAAGTTATTTTTCATGACATAGTTGATGTATCTCAAGTTCACGTGTTAAATGTTTCTCTTGTTCCCTTACTGGGCCATCTGCTCACCCTTTCTTTTGATTTTTGTCCCCAGGTTATGAGATGCTGTAATGAACCTAGAATCAACTTAAGTATAAGCCTTTCAAGTGTTTAAGAAGAACGTTTTTTTTCTAATGTAATAAGTTCCTGGTTTCCAAGAAACTAAACCTTAAAGATCCTCGGTTTTGTAGAATGTAATGAAATTTTATGTTATAAAAAGGAGGGATTCTATAATGAATATCCATTGAATATAGAGATTGACAAACCCTGCCAATTGGAAGAAGACTTCTTAAAATCAATGGCTAGGAAAGGGAACAAAGCATTGGTTGAATTCGATGGCTTCATCACTCCAAGTGCTAGAAACACCTAGAAATGTAGGGATAATTCCAATTTTAAAAGAACAATTATCACACGTTCCATAGCTGCCAACATGAAGGACCAAAACACAATACCCCCACAACTAGCCCCTACAGAAAAAGTGTCTGCCTCATTAGATGCTTCAGCAAGCTCCTCCAATTCTTGTGAATTGGATGAGTCATCTAGTGAGGATGATGAAAATGACCCAACTTATAGGGATGCCTATGTAATTCCAGAAAAGCTTGATTTTCCAAATGACCTCGACGCATGGATGGATGAGAAAGACACTAATGTATTTAGATAGTATAAAAATGGTGAGATGTCAGAGAATTCATATCTTGATATCAGAAAGAGGATGTTCATCAATGTGGTAGAGGAATTTAAAAAGAATCCAAGCTTCAATTTTAATGAAATCCCATGGAAAGGAAGCTGTTGAGATTCTTCTGATTCTCAGAAGCAAGTTCTTATTTGTCTTGTGTTGTTTCTCTTTTTCAACCGGTTCAACTCAATGGCACTGTACAGTGGATGTTTGCAGACCTGCACTACGAGGGCTTTGAAATGTACTCCTGCTAGTTTCAGAACATGCCTGATCATGCAGCCTTCTTAAATGAAGTTGTTATGATGTTTCTTCTGGCGTTTGAGATATTTTGGCTAAAGAGAAGCTTCAGTCCTTGGATGCTTGGGTCTACTATTAATAGAGTTTCTGTTTTCCATGATTTCATCAAGGGTTTTTGTTGGTTTTTCAATGAATAAATATGCTTTTCTGTTGGGTTGGTCTCTCGAAGGACTGGTAGGGGGAAGGGGGGTAACTGGTAGGGGGTGCAAGGGGTGGGGTGTCCATGTTCTGGGGGGGTGTCTAGGGTCTGGGGGGTCTATCCTGGGGGGTCTGTCCAGGGTCTATCCGGGGGGTTGTCCAGGGGGTCTGGGGGTGTCTAGGTTTTTGGGGGGGGGGGGGGGGGCAGGACTGGCAGGGGGGAGGGGGAACTAGCAGGGGAGGGGGGGAACTAGCAGGGGGAGGGGACTGGTAGTGGGGACTGGCAGGGGGAGGGGGTAACTGGAAAGTGGGGTGCAAGGGGTGGGGTGTCCAGGTTATGGGGGTGTCCAGGTTCTGGGGGGGGTGTCCAGGGTCTGGGGCGGTCTGTCCTGGGGGGTCTGTCTAGGGTCTATCTGGGGGGTCTGTCCAGGGGGTCTGGGGGTGTCCAGATTTTGGGGGGTGTCTAGGTTTGGGGGGGGGGGGGGCAGGACTGGAAGGGGGAGGGCGGGAATGGCAGGGGGAGGGAGGAACTGGCAGAGGTGACTGACATAGGGTGAATCCTCAGGTGAAGAGGCCTTCGGAAAACTACAAACATCTTTAGCGAGAGCATGATGAACTTGAGACCTGAGGAGCATCATAACCACTAGAAATACCATGAGACTACCCTTCTCCCCCGAGAGATTTTACTTTCTCCAATTGTTGACACTTCACCTAAGTGGGAGACCTTGGTGGATTTCAGAAAGAGGAGATAAAGAGAACTCCTGGAGAAGACAAGAGTGGCAGAGGGGGAACCTGAAGAGGATCCTCTGGAGCTGACCTCTCAAGGCTGATATCAGTAGATAAAGCAGGACACACCTGAGGAGAGTCCCTTGACTCCTGATTATCATTCTAGGTAGCCAGAGGTGCTGCCCTTTGAAAATAAAGTGGAAATTCACTATTCCTACAGGGAGAAGGTAGACACCCAGATAAGTCGGGGTCCCGTGGTGGTCCTCTTGAGGGAGAAGAGGATAAGAAGGCCCCCTTTCCTTTAGATCTAAAATTGACAGAGGGTCGCATAGGCACTGTCGGAGATTTATAATGAGGAGCTAGAGGGACTCGTGCTCTAAATGGAACCAGGGTCAGAGATGGCACAAAGATATGATCTTTGGCGATGGGATTCACTAACAAAGCAGGCAGAACTAGATTCTGAGAAAAAAATGGTGATCAGTTTGCATATTGGATCTGAATAAAGGGGGAGCACACCCTTTCAGAGGCTGGAAATCCTGACTTCTAGAGGACACTAAAGATTTAAAATCCTGACTTCCCACACGGGATCCCTACCCTGATGAACCTCTATAGCCCACCTATATAAGATAAAGCACCATCGACCAAATGAACGAGGGCTAAAACACCACACCTTGACTAGATCATCTCTTTAGATTAATACCACAGAAAAGGCCTTTCAATTTAGAACAGAGACCCTAGCTGGATGACCCAAACACTAGGAATCAACAAAGATTTGTAATAAATTCAACAGGGGTCTATCCAAACCAAATCGCGCAACCAATGTACAAGAAATAAGTTGCGATGCTTTATCATAGTAGGAGGCCGAGGTATTCATCACCGACACATCACCCTTTGAAAAATCCTCTGAAGGTTCCAATAGGATTTATAGGAAAATAGGGATCCAGGGAGCCTATTGGAGAAGATCCGACTTAATGGAAGCAATAAAAGAGGAGGGATTCTCGAAAGAACCGGCCTTACTGGTCGGAGATCCATTGGAAAGCCACGTTTCTCCTTCCATTTTTTCACACAACATACTCTCTCATGTTGGAGTTGTCCTTTGAAATCCAATCTAGGCTTTTACTCACTGTATCTATTTGATGTCTAATTCCTTCATCATTCATCATGTTGGATACCCACCGGTAATCTCTTCAATCCACTTGATTCTTTTCTTCATTTATCTCACTGTATGGAATTCTTTTCTTCATTTAGATAGGGTATTCGTGTATTTCTATGATTTATTCCATTCGACAATGAGTTAGAGGGTGATAACTGCTGAGGATTCAACTACCTATCTAAGGTAGGTGGTTTATAAATTTTCCCTTAATGTCATGGTGTTTATAGATCCTTTCATAATGTCGCACACCAAACATTCTAGGAGTTTCATTAAAATGAGTAATACCTTGATGTAAATGTTTTAAAAACATGTTTTGATGTTCTATTTCCCACTTTAACATAGTTGGAGGACATCTACCTCAACCTGAACCACCCCATATGGTGGGTTAGCTTGAATTCTTATTCATATGCCACCCCTTTGGGCATGTGGATCTTTCCAACCATGAGTGGAATCCATTTATGTATTAAAGAGAAATGTAAAAGGTTAAATACCTCTTATGAAACCTTTTAATTTATAACTGAAAGGGATGATGAAATGGATTAATTGGAAATTTAAATTATATGGACGATCTCTTGGCTTATTTAATTGATTAGTAATGTAGCATGGACACTAACATGACCCCTCTTTTATCACCTGTGAGTGAATTTATCAATGAATTAAACGAGATGAACTTAATCGATAAAAATGGCATAGAAACTAACATGGCCCATTAAATCATTATATCAATTGTTCATTGATGGATTCTTCAGTATGGCCCCGACCTCAGAGCATAGCACTGACATCATGGTGTGTCACTGACATCACTGTATGGCACCAATAATTTACTTATATTAGATGCCTTAGATTATTATTCTTAGATATGGCTTTCTTGGACCGCCTTTTACTTGCTACTTGGGCTCTTCCCATGTATTTATCGAGTTTTCTTTAGATGAGCTCTATGGAATCTAAGAGGATTCCTTAGTCAATGGCCCTATGTCTTGACCCATGTAGGTATATGTTACAACGAGTTTGATATGGATGAGGTCTGTGGACTCAAAGAGGATGCTTTGGTAAATGGCCTTGGGTCATGGCCCTTGAAGGGTTCATACTTGATGCACATGACCCTTGTAGGCCTGATGATATATATAACCCTCATAGGTCTGATCCTTAATAAATATGGTGTATATTGTATGTGATTATTTTCTCATGTACACCGTCCTACATCATATATGGATTTATTTTCACAACATGTACTTCCATTTGTATTTTTTTATTGTATCATTTATTGATTTAGTAATATTATACTTGTAAATTGTTACAAATTATATTCATTGATTGGATTTTTTATAAACACCATTGGTGGTGGCTTGATGATTATATATCAAACCCCATTTGGGCCACTGTTTGGTACCTAAGAAAACTTCATAGATGTAGGTAGGGACAAGGGGAAGTGGTTTTCTATGGATGATTGAATTTTATGCTTGGTTGAAGTATGAGAATAAAGGACCGAGCTTATGCTCGTGATGCTATTAGAGATAGCTTGGGACATTTTGTTCCTTTCGTACAATAAGCTTTTTCTGCCTGTTCCGATATTCTCATACTTTTTCGAATTTTTATATCACTATGACATGATCATTAAATTATTATATGATATTGGATGTGGTTATTCCATCATTTATACTAGCCCATTCATTAAGTTGGATGGTTTATTTATTATTCTTCTTATCATTTTATTAAACTTCTATGCTATGATCTGACCATGAGGGTATAGTCTCCCCACCATAACATCATAAGAACTTGCAACTAGTCGGTAACCTCTTAAATATGGGGAGGATCACATGAGGCCAAGTGGCCAACCAGACTAGTTACATGTATTTTAACTAAGCCCGGGATGTCACACAAGTTTCTGGAAGAACTCATCCAAAAAATAAGTCGAAATCTATATCCACTAAGCTTAAAAGTTAATCTGATTACACTAACCATGAATGTTTTAAAATCAATAATGGAAGATATTTGGTTGATAAAGGATGTGAGAAATGCAGCACATCAACAAAAGTTAAAAATAACTTTCAGAAGAATTATTTTGCATGCCAATTGAAATCAGATATTGTAACTCAAACAAAATATCAACAAACTTATCCAAAAGAAAATCATACTTCTATAGAAGATCGATGTTTAATTGATATTGTTGGTTTTAGGGGATATTAAAACACAAATCATATAATTGTTTGTTTAGTATTTCTCTCCCTAGGAGTATGAAAGAATCAAGGGGGAGAAAAAATGGAATAATAAGAAGAAACTTCTTGATGTTAAAAGAGGATATAATAGAAAAGGAATCAAAAGTTAAAAACTCATAAAGGAAAGCCTAATTTTAATGATTGAAGGAAACTTGAAAAAGGTGCGAAAAACTTGTTCACTTTTCTTAAGACCCCATGAAAACAGATATAGGGAATGTTACTTGTACCATAAAATAAAAAGATGTTGGGAAAATAAATATTAATGAAAAATTTTCAATTGCTGAGATCACTCTATAAGATAAAAAATAAATAAACCATGGAAAATTGGAAAAAGTTTTCCTCACATATGACAGGTGATGTGAAAATATTTAACAACATCTAAGAAAATAACGGAAGAGTAGTGACTTTCAGATATAAAATTTCTTAAAAAATAATAGGAATTAATACGACAAAAAATGAAGCACAGAAGTTTAAGTCAAAGGAAGCTCTGTTTATTGAAGAAATTAAACACAACTTACTAAGTGTTAGGAAAATTTGTAATGATGGGAAGTAAGTTTTCTTCATAAAAGATTCATGTATCATTCACTAATTGAAATATGGAACATTTGTTATTATGGGAGAAAGAACAAGTTGTAATATCTTCCAGATTGGATATCCTTGTAATTATTTCTATTTGAGTACTAAAGATGAAAAAAAGTTGTTGTGGCAGATACTTGGTCATCTTTTCAAAAAATTCATGAAACGAAATTCAAAGAAAGATGTTGTAAGATATTTACTTCAACAGAAGAGGAAATATGATGTTATCTTCACAACTTTACAGAATGGAAGGATGGTCAGAAGAAGTTATAATAAAGCTGAAATATAGTCCACTAGACCCTTTAAACTCATAAATTACAACCTATGTGGGCCAATGAGTCATCAATCAATGAAGGTTTATTTACAATTTGTCACTTTCATTGACAATTTCACTCTAATGACTCGAGTAATATTTATGAAACATAAATTAGAGGCTGCAAAGTTGTTCAAAAGTCTCAGAAGGAAAGTTGATAAGGATATGGGTGTATATATATTAAAGTTGAGAATGAACAATTAAAAAGAGTACACAAGTAAATATTTTGAGTCCTACCTGAAGAAACATGGAATTAAACACTAATACAGTGCCCCTACACTCCTCAAAAAATGGAGTAGTAGAAATGATAAAAACAAGTCTAGTTGATATGGGAAGAAACATGTTATCTGAATATAAAATATAATAATTCTTACATATAGGATCTATAAGTAAGCCTATTCATGATCAAAATAGATATTCTCTACCAACAGAATATAAAATTACTCCATATGAGATGTGTTATAAGAAAAAACATATAGTGAAATACTTCAAGCATCCATAGAGGAAAATCTTCATGTATCATTGAGGGGGATAAATAATGGAATAATAAGAATAATTGAGGGGAAAAACAACGGAATAATAAGAAGAAACTCCTTGATGTTAAAATAGGATATAATATAAAAGGAATCAAAAGTTAAAAAATCTTCAAGGAAATCCTAATTTTAATGATTTAGGGAAATTTGAAAAAGGTGTGAAAAACTTGTTCACTTTTCTTAAGACCCCATGAAAACACATCAAGGTAATGTTACTTGTACCAAAAAATAAAAGGAAGTTGGGAAAATAAATATTGATAAAAAATCTTCTATTATTGAAATCAATCTATAGGCTCAAAAATAAATAAACCATGGAAACTTGACAAAAGTTGTTCCTCACATATGACAGGTGATGTGAAAATATTTAAAAACATTTAAGAACATAAGGGTGGAGTAGTGACTTTAAGATATAACATTTCCTTATAAATAATAGGAATTAATACAGCAAAAAATGAAGCTTATAAGTTTAATTCAATGGAAGACTTATTTATTGAAGAAATTAAACACAACTTACTAAGTGTTAAGAAAATTTATAATGATGGTAAGTAAATTTTCTTCATATAAGATTCATGTATCATTTATTGACTGAAATATGGTAAATTTGTTACTATGGGAGAAATAATAAGCAGTAATATCTTCCAGATTGGATATCCTAGTAATTATTTCTATTTGAGTACTAAACATGAAAAAAAAGTTGTTGTGGCTGATAGTTGGTCATCTTTTCCCAAAAATTCATGAATTTTTTTTCAAAGGAAGATGTTGTAAGATATTTACTTTAACAAAAGAAGAAATATGATGTTATCTTCACAACATTCCTAAAAGGAAGGATGGTCAGAAAAAGTTATAAGAAAGTTAAAATATAGTCCACCAGACCTTGTGAACTCATAAATTAAAAACTATTTGGGCTAATGAGCCATCAATCAATGAAGGTTGATTTTCAATTTGTCACATTCATTTACAATTTCACTCTAATGACTTGAGTAATGTTTATGAAACATAAATTAGAGGCTGAAAAGTTGTTCAAAATATTTATAAGGGAAGTTGAGAAGGATATTGGTGTATATATATTAAAGTTGAAAATGAACAATTAAAAGGAGTACACAAGTAAATATTTTGATTCCTACCTAAAGAAACATGGAATTAAACACTAATAAAGTGCCCCTTACACTCCTCAAAAAATGGAGTAGTGGAAATGAAAAATATAAGTCTAGTTGATATGGGAAGAAACATGTTATCTGAATATAAAATTTTAAAATTATTTTATATAGGAGCTATAAGTAAAACTATTCATGATCAAAATAGATATTCTCTACCAACAGAATAGAAAATTACTCTCTATGAGATGTGGTATAATAAAAAACCTACAGTGAAATAATTCAATCATCCACAGAGTAAGAGATTCATGTATCATTGAGGGGGAGAAACAATGGAATAATAAGAATAATTAAGGGGGGGGGGGATAATGGAATAAGAAGAAGAAAATTTTTTAAGTTAAACATGATATAAGAGAAAAGGAATCATAAGTTAAAAACTCTTCAAGGAAAACCTAATTTTAATGATGGAAGGAAATTTCAAAAAGGTGTGAAAAACTTGTTCACTTTGCTTAAGAACCCATGAAAACACATCTAGGGAATGTTACTTGTACTATAAAATAAAAGGAAGTTGGGAATATAAATATTGATGAAAAATCTTTTATTCTTGAGGTCACTCTACAGGCTAAAAATAAATAAAACATAGAAGCTTGGAAAAATTGTTCTTCATATATGACTGGTGATGTGAAAATATTTAAAAACATCTAAGAACATAAGGGTGGAGTAGTGACTTTCAGTTATATCATTACCAAAAAAATAATTGGAATTAATATGAAACAAAATAATGCTGATAAGTTTAAGTCAAAGGAAGATATGTTTATTGAAGAAATTAAACACAACTTACTAAGTGTTAAGAAAATTTGTAAAGATGGGAAGTAAGTTTTCTTCATAAAAGATTCATGTATCGTTCACTGATTGAAATATGGAAAACTTGTTATTATGGGATAAAGAATGAGCAGTAATATCTTCCATATTGGATATCCAAGTAATTACTTCTATTTGAGTACTAAATATGAAGAATAGTTGTTGTGGAAGATACTTGGTCATCTTTTCCAAAAAATCATGAATTTTTTTTCAAAGGAAGATGTTGTAAGATATTTACCTCAACTGAAGAGGAAATATGATGTTATCTTTAAAACTTTCTAAAAAGGAAGGACAGTCAGAAGAAGTTATAAGAATGTTAAAATATAGTCCACCATACCTCGTGAACTCGTAAATTGTAACCTATGTGGGCCAATGAGGCATCAATCAATGAAGGTTGATTTTAAATTTGTCACTTTCATTGACAATTTCACTCTAATGAATTGAGTAATGTTTATAAAACAAAAATTAGAGTCTGCAATGTTGTTCAAAATTTTATGAAGGTAATTTGAGAAGGATATGTGTATATATATATTGAAGTTGAGAATGAACAATTAAAAGAAGTACACAAGTAAATATTTTGAGTCCTACCTAAAGAAACATGGAATTAAACACCAATACAGTGCCCCTACACTCCTTAAAAATGGAGAAACGGAAAGGATAAATATAATATAGTTGATATGGGATGAAATATGTTATATGATTATAAAATTTTAATATTCATACATATAGGAGCTATAAGTAAAAATATTCATGATCAAAATAGATATTATCTACCAATAGAATGAAAAATAACTCTCTATGAGATGTGGTATAAGAAAGAACCTATAGTGAAATACTTCAATCATCCATAAAGTAAAATATTCATGTATCATTAGACGGAGAAACAATGGAATAATAATAATAATTGAGGGGGAGAAAAAATGGAATAAGAAGAAGAAACTTCTTGATGTTAAAAGAAGATATAAGAGAAAAGGAATCAAAAGTTAAAAACTCTTCAAGGAAAGCCTAATTTTAATGATTGTAGGAAATTTGAAAAAGGTGTGAAAAACTTGTTCACTTTTCTTAAGACCCCATGAAAAGACATATAGGGAATGCTACTTGTACCATAAAATAAAAATAATTTGGGAAAATAAATATTGATGAAAAATATTCTATTGTTGAGATCACTCTACAGGCTAAAAAAGAAATAAACCATGGAAACTTGACAAAAGTTGTTCCTCACATATTATAGGTGATGTGAAAATATTTAAAAACATCTAAGAATATAAGGGAGGAGTAATGACTTTTCGATATAACATTTCCTTAAAAATAAAAGGAATTACTATGACAAAAAATTAAGCTCATAAGTTTAAGTCAAAGGAATATATATTTATTGAAGAAATTAAACACAACATACTAAGTGTAGGAATATTTGTAATAATGGAAATTATGTTTTCTCCATAAAAGATTCATGTATCATTCACTGATTGAAATATGGAAAAAAAAATTTTATGGGAGAAAGAACGAGTAGTAATATATTCTAGATTGGATATCCTAGTTATTATTTCTATTTGAGTACTAAATATGAAAAAAGTTGTTGTTGAAGATACATGGTCATATTTTCCAAAAATTCATGAAAAATTTTTCTAAGGAAGATTTTGTAAGATATTTACTTCAACTGAAGAGGAAATATGATGTTATCTTAAAAAATTTCCAGAAAGAAAGGATGGTAAGAAGAGGTTATAAGAAAATTAAAATATACTCTACCAGAACTCTTGAAATCATAAATTACAACCTATGTGGGACAATGCGGTATCAATCAATGAAGGTTGATTTTCAATTTGTCACCTTCCTTGAAAATTTCACTCTAATGACTTGAGTAATGTTTATGAAACATAAATTAGAGTATGAAAAGTTGTTCAAAATTTTTAGAAGAGAAGTTGTGAAGGATATGGTTGTATATATATTGAAGTTGAGAATAAACAATTAAAAGGAGTACACAAGTAAATATTTTGAGTCCTACTTGAAGAAACATGGAATTAAACACCAATACAGTACCCCCTACACTCCTCAAAAAATGGATTAACAGAAAGGATAAATATAATTCTAGTTGATATGGGAAGAAACATGTTATCTGAATATAAAATTTTAAGATTATTACATATAGGAGCTATAAGTAAACATATTCATGATAAAAATATACATTTTCTTCCAAATGAATAGAAAATAACTCCCTATGAGATATCGTATACCAAAAAACCTACAATGAAATACTTCAAGCATCTATAAAGGAAAATATTCATGTATCATTGACGGGGTGAAACAATGTAATAATATGAAGAATTTAGGGGGAGAAACAATGGAATAAGAAGAAGAAACTTCTTGAATTTAAAAGAGGAAATAAGAGAAAAGGAATCAAAAGTTAAATACTCTTCAAGGAAAGCCTAATTTAAATGATGGAAGGAAATTTGAAAAATGTTTGGAAAACTTATACACTTTTCTTAAGACCCCATGAAAACACATCAAGGTAATGTTACTTGTACCATAAAATAAAAGGAAGTTGGGAAAATAAATATTGATGAAAAATAGATTATTGTTGAGATCACTCTAAAGGATACAAAAGAAAAAAAGCATGGAAACATGAAAAAAGTTGTTCCTCACATACGACTGGTGCTGTGAAAATATTTAAAAATATCTAAGAACATAAGGGAGGAGTAGTTACTTTCATATATAACATTTCTTTAAAAATAATAGGAATTAATATGAGAAAAAATGAAACTCATAAGTTTAAGTAAAAGGAAGCTATGTTTATTGGAGAAATTAAACAGAACTTACTAAGTGTTAGAAAAATTTGTAATGATGGGAAGTAAGTTTTCTTCATAAAAGATACATGTATCATTCACAGATTGAAATATGGAAAATTTGTTATTATGGGAGAAATAAAAAGTAGTAATATCGTCCAAATTGGATATCCTAGTAATTATTTCTACTTTAGTACTAAAGATGAAAAAAAAATTGTGGTAGATACATGGTCATCTTTTCCAAAAATTCATGAAATTCTTTTCAAAGGATGATGTTGTAAGATATTTAATTCATTTGAAGAGGAAGTATGATGTTATCTTCACAAAATTCCAGAAAGGAAGGATAGTTAGAAGAAGTTATAAGAATGTTGAAATATAGTCTACCATACCTCCTGAACTCATAAATTACAACCTATGTGGGCCAATGAGGCATCAATAAATGAAGTTTGATTTTCAATTTTTCACATTCATTGACAATTTCACTCTAATTACCTGAGTAATGTTTATGAAACACAAATTAGAGTTTGCAATGTTGTTCAAAAGTTTCAGAAGGGATGTTGAGAAGGATATGGGTGTATATATATTGAAGTTGAGAATGAACAAATAAAAGGAGTACACAAGTAAATATTTTTAGTCCTACTTGTAGGGACATGGAATTAAACCCCAATACAGTTCCCCCTACACTACACAATAAATGGAGTAGTGGAAAGGATAAATATAAGTCTTGTTGATATGGGAAGAAACATGTTATCTGAATATAAAATTTTAAAATTATTACATATAAGAGATATAAGTAAACCTATTCATGATCAAAATAGACATTATTTACCAACAAAATAGAAAACAGCTCCCTATGAGATGTGCTATAAGAAAAAACCTACAGTAAAATACTTCAAGCATCCATAGAGGAAAATATTCATGTATCCTTGAGTGGGCGAAATAATGTAATAATAAGAAGAATTTTGGGAGAGAAAGAACGGAATAAGAAGAAGAAACTTCTTGATGATAAAATAAGATAAAAGAGAAAAATAATCAAAAGTTAAAAACTCTTCACAGAATGCCTAATTCTAATGATTGAAGGAAATTCGAAAAAGGTGTGAAAAACTTGTTCACTTAGCTTAATAACCCATGAAAACACATCCAGGGAATGTTACTTATACCATATAATAAAAGGAATTTTGGAAAATAAATATTGTTGAAAAATATTCTATTGTTGAGATCACTCTACAGGTTAAAAAAGAAATAAACCATGAATACTTGAAAAAAGTTGTTCCTCACATATGACATGTGATGTGAAAATATTTAAAAGAATATAAGAACATAAGAGAGGATTAGTGACTTTCATATATAACATTTCCTTAAAAATAGTAGAAATTAATACGGAAAAAATGAAGCTCATAATTTTAAGTCAAAGGAAGATCTATTTATTAAAGAAATTAAACACAACTTACTAAGTTTCAGGAAAACTTGTAATGACGGGAAGTATGTTTTCTTCATAAAATATTCATGTATCATTCACTGATTGAAATATGGAAAATTTGTTATTGTGGGAGAAATAACAAGCAGTAATATCTTCCAAATTGGATATCCTAGAAATAATCTCTATTTGGGTACTAAAGATGAAAAAATGTTTTTGTGGCAGATAATTGGTCATCTTTTAAAAAAATTCATGAAAAAATTAAAAAAGGAAGATGTTGTAAGATATTTACTTCAACTGAAGAGGAAATATGATGTTATCCTCACAACTTTCTAGAAAGGAAGGATGATTAGAAGTGGTTATAAAAAAGTTAAAATATAGTCCACCAGACCTCTTGAACTCATAAATTACAACCTATGTTGGCTAATGAGGCATCAGTCAATGAAGGTTGATTTTCAGTTTGTCACTTTCAATGACTATTTCACTCTAATGACTTGAGTAACGTTTATGAAAAATAAATTAGAGTCTTCAAAGTTGTTCAAAAGTTTCAGAAGGGAGGTTGATAAGGATATGGGTGTATATATATTGAAGTTGAGAATGGAAAATTAAAAGGATTACACAAGTAAATATTTTGAGTCATACCTGAAGAAATATGGAATTAAACACCAATACATTACCCCCTACACTCCTCAAAAAATGGATTAGTGGAAAGGATAAATATAAGTCTAGTTGATATGGGAACACTATTAGAAAAATTATATATAGCCACACATCAATAGCCACGCATTAATTTATCCATGGTTATAGGTAAGATAAAACCACAAGCTGATTCTCCGCCGTGGAAACAACACCCTCAAATTTTGATCTCCCACCCTTGTGGTCGGGTATCCACTCGCCTCTCCCACCCCGAGCTCGCAATTTCCTCTCCCACCATCACATTCGAGTTTCCTCTCCCACCCCCTCACTCGATATTTTCTATCCCAACACCCTTATCCTTAACAGATATTCACCCGATCGATTCTCCCTCATCAGATCATCATCGGCTTCTCCTTTGCGGTTCCTCTATCCTTTGTCGACTTCTCCATTTTCGGTTCCTCCATCCCTCTCACATTATTTGGGTGTTCCTCCTACTTTCAGTGCATTGGAAAGTTCTTCCCCTCTTCACAATGGTTCTCCCAATCCTCCACACGATCAAACTTCCCCTCTTCGTGATTGAGCTCCTCTCTTCTAGCATTCATCATTTCACTTGAGGTATGTTTCCTTATATATATTTTCAGACTTTCTAAAAATTTTGGGTGAAATTAGCTGTCTATTTCAGTTCATTGGTTTGGGTTTATTTATGAATAGACAAGTGGGAAGTGTTGAGTGGTCAAATTTCACAGGTTGTGTTATCGGAGCTCTTTTGGTCCTGTTTCTCTGTCTATTTTTATTTTGGATTTTTGTATCGGCCTTTTTAATCCTATTATATTTATATATCTTCTTCCACATTGTTTTATTTTATTTGAATCTATATCCTTTTATGGATATTTTGTTATACTATGTTTGTAAGGATTTTTAATTCTTTTTTCCATTGTTTGTTTATTTTCACATTAATATTCATGGGAGAAATCATTCCCAAACAGGTTTTCTCAATACCCATGTACTAGTATCTAGATTGGGGTATCAGGAAACCCATTTGGGCTAGTGGTGGGTTAGGTTATGTGTTTATTAAGATGGTATCTCCATGACAGTTCATTGTAAATGGTATTAGATCCTATGATTCAGTATAAGGACCTTGGTTCTCCAATCCATCTCTTGTTATTTGGGGAAATTGGGTATGATTTAGTTGGGATTGTCATCAGGACTTTTGTGGTTGGTCATGAGTGGTTTCTTAGTCACCACCCTTCATAATGACGCATGAGTTTCCACGGTTAATGGGGTTTGAGTTATGAATTTTGAATTTCACTTGATTTTTTGTGATGATGTGAAAATCCTCATTTGTATTGTGTGAGTTACCTTAGGTCTTAGATTAAATTTTGTGATGGGAAAAAATATGTTCGATGGCATTATGTTAGTTAACGTGATTGGATAAACAGGGTAGTGAACAAACCCTCAACCTTAATGACATTATAGGGAATGTTAGATAAATGTCCCATAACCTATCTAACTACATGTCTTAGTAAAGAATGGTTTTGTATCCCATTTCACTAGATGTTTAGACTACCCTTTAGAAATTTAATGCAGAAGTAGTTTAGTCAAGGTGGGTCTTATTTTATGTTGACGATGTAAATTGGTTTTTACATGGATTTGTTTTGTTCCCCCATTTTTGAGTGACTGTTCAAACCATTTTCAGTAAAATGTGAGTTTTTTTATTGAAAGTTATTTCGTTTTGAAATGAAGAATTTAAGATCGTCTAAAAATGGTTTTGAATTTCGTTAAAGATTTTAGTTTTGAGGGTTACTCCATTTTTTTGTTTCTAAAATGGAATTTATTTTCCCAGTTTTTATTTCTTTTTTTATACTAGTTGATTTGGTTATGGAATCTGAAAAATGTTTTGGTTATAAAAATAATTGGCTATACAATTGTATGATAATTTTAGACCCCTTGGGTTGTGTTCCAAAAAATATTTTTTGTTTTCATTGGATGATGCTGATGTAGTTAATTTTTAAAACAAAAAAATAATTGTGGGTGAATTTTTTGGAAAACGGTTTGGAGAATGGTATTTAAGCATTCTTGTTGATTCTTTATTTTGTAAGGGAATTAGTGGTTTTTAAAATAGGGATAAAATGTTTTGGACCTCCCTACGAAAATTTTAATTTTAAAAGAAATAAATTTTTTCCAAATGGTTTTGTGCTTCTAAAAACATTGGAGTTATCAGAAAATGGTTTTTTTATTTGGGAATGCAGTGTTTTTTAAATAAATGCGATTTTTGGAATATGGGTTTCCCTGTTTTCATGTGCTTTATGGGTTTTATCCCATCCTGTAGGTTGGGACCATTTGACGTTATTTTAGAAACACAACAAAGTGTGGTATATGTTTTTATTTGATTAAATCATGCCTCCCTAAAAGGTATCGGGTTAAAGAAGAGTGTTTATCTTCAAGGGTAGTCATTTTCTTATTCATGGATCTTGCTAGTTTTAAAAGTGGAGAGTAAATTGTTGACCATTTTTAGATAATTGAAGGTGAAGTTTTTGAACCATTCTTGAGAGGACTAATCTCCTTATGTTAGCATGTGTTGTCAGTTTTGGGGATTAGTGCATGATTTTAGATCCTTGTATCCTTGAGTTAGATTCCAATTGGTATGACCCTTTGGGTGTTCATTAGGTTTCACTTAATCTGGTTTCGCTGTTCTGAGATTCTCACTCTATAATTTTCATATTTCCATGTAAGGATTATTGGGATATGTAGGGCTTGTGGTGAATAAAAAATGAATATGGTGTGGTTGGAAACCTCTTTTCATTTATGAGAAAGGGGATGCGAGTCCATAGTCATACAATTGCTTTACTTTAAAGTGGTGAAGTCAACAAAGACAAACAATGATGCATACAAAGAAGTGGTGGTTAAAAAATCAGCATATATGTTCATTAAAGGCATATAAAACAGACAAACACTAAACAAAAGTGTAAATAAATACATATCCAACACAAGTTAAGTTCAAAATAGATAAAAATTGGTGAGTAGGAAGATCCTAAGACTTTAGGTTCACATCCACAGGATCCTTGTCTGGTTTTTTCCATATGAGTATCCTTCTCATCGGGAGAGAGCTACTTAATATGGTTGATATTATCAATAGAATGAATTGTTACCTATTATGGATAATGTGAAACCAAGGTGGAAACTGGATACCCATCTAGAATGGGTTGGTCTAAAATAAGAGGAGTCTAATCTGGGGTACTGGGTGCAGCCTGTTCATATACTACTAGGGAACTCTATAATGTATTCGTGGTCTGTTTCAGAGTTTATATTGAGGGCTACTCATTAAGTACCTTTATAATCTAAAAAAATGTTTTGGTTTGAAACCCTAACCACTCCGTCGCTCCCTACTCTCATGACATCAGCTCAGGTGAAGGAACACTACCCTCTCCAGATATGTCAAAGGAAGCCTACCTGCTCCCTGCTCTCCAGATGAACCCTTCCTACCAAGGGAATGAACCTTCTGGCTCCCTTCTATCGTGATTCACCCCTTCCTGTAGGTAATCACAATTCTTACATCTCTTTGAATGATATGAATCCTCATCTTCCATTCATTTATTTCTGACCAAATTAAACATATGTTGAGATATTCATTGTAAATTGCCTGTCTTTCATGTTGTAATTTTTACTTTCATGATCATTGATATCTAATAGCCTGTTTTCATGTTTCGACTAGCCTGTTTCCAAGAGTGCTTTTGATTTTATTTTCATTAGGGAGATTTTCATAGAGAATCCACTTCTGTTGTTTACATTGTAAAAGATATAATTATTTATTCTTGTAATTATTTGTTTTTCCAATTATTGAGATCAAATAGATATGGTATAGGACCCAAATTTTTATGATAATGCATGATGAAGGGCTAATGATGATCCATTGAGAGTAATAGATTCCATGGTTAGTAATAAATTTTTCATTTCTTTGATTGGTGAAGGAATTTTTTTCTTGGAGAATAGAGTGTACAAGGACTGGTTGTTGATACATAACAATGGGGTTTCAGTCGAGGAAAATCTTGGGGACAGAATTGAGATACCTTGGCTTAGGTTACAAATCACATGTCAAATAGTTCTAAAAGTTAAGGGTTTCATAGTTGTATTTTTTTGTTAATTGATATTCTTTAGGGATATTTGAGTTGTTACTCAATACATTATTTTTTATATATCATTGTATTTATAATTTCTATTGTTGAAATTCTATTCGATGAACTATTTTTAAGTGATAATAGTTTTATTCACCATATATTTATATTGTACTCTATTGTTATGTGATTTGATTGGAAGATTGTATCATCTGGTCAACATCAACAAGACAAGGATGACTGTTTTTTTAGTTTTTATTTTACAATTCTCACCCTATTATAGTTTCATATCATATCACATCACATCTAAAACCAATAAAATAAACACTTTTGTAAACTAAAATGGCAATTGTTTTTTTCATCTAAGAGATTAAACAAAGAAATATCTCATCTGTACAAGAAGAATAGAAAAGCTACCATTCTAATATCAATCTCACTCAATCATTGAAGAGGAAACTATTGAACCACAATGTAAAATTATCTAATGAATAAAAATTGTCTAATTAGGAAATCTGGAAAAATTTGGAAATATTGACAGGTAGACTTTCTTGAGTTCTAACATGTTATCTAATGATTCCTTCTTATCCCTCATTATTTTAATGTTCTCGACTTTAAAATATTTTTCTCAAGATCATAGCCTCGTAAACCACCTTAACACTACACATCCTCAACATCCTCTCCATGGAAGTCTTAACTGGGCACTCTTACTATAATGTGACAAGAACTCATCCCTACTAACTAAATGAAAAAAACCCATTTTCTTCTGGCTGAGGCATTGTGTCATATATACCTGGATAAAATTTTCTATTATTTCACACTTAATTTACTTTTACAAAAAAAATTTCAGAAACTTCTCCTACTATCAATGATCAAAATGCCACGTATCACTAAACAATAAACATGTCAGATTCTTTCAGCCATAGACAACTTCATTAAGCACATAACCAAGTCCAAGATTATTCATCCAACCAGATCACAATCGTGACTTACCTTGCCCGAAACATTCTACAGGGAATGCAAGAAATCTCTATAATCATTAAACTGCTTCACTCACTAGCTCAAGATCAAAATATTTTCCTCAAAATTAACTTTTCAATTATAAATTAGTGCTTTTTTTGTTTTCAAATCATTTTTTACCCTTCCATAGTTCCCTTGAAACATGGGTTACCATGATTAACGTGACGTATCCCACTTATGCAAGTCATCTTAATCATCCAAAACCTTATTTCCAACCTATGTCAGCATCATACATGAATTCAAGCTTCTCCACATTTCAATATCCATTCTTTCAAAAGACATAACACCCAAAAAAACCCACATTATTAATATCCATCAACCATTTGAACTCAATACCAATCATATTTTTTTGGTGAATACATCTCGGACAACAACATTTGAATTGACATACCACTACCTTACTTCGACACCACTCTACTCGTCCTCAGCAAAACATAGGAATTTCATTTGTTAAATATTCTATATTTATGAAACAAAAATAATAAGGAAATTGGAGGCTCTAATATTATAATTTTATTCAACCAAAATAGAAAACACTATCCATTGGATAAAAAAAATTCTTTAATAGCCTCATAATGGAATGATGCTTGCCTTTAATTCCATATCCATGGAAATTTACTTAAAATCATTATTTGGAAATCGCTTCAATCCTATCAATTTATTCATTCATCATTGTTCCCATTTTATTTATACTGAAATTCAATGTATCTTCTCTATTCCGTTTCTTGTTCTCCAAGTCACCATCTTCGATCATAACATTTAAAATTCATTCATGAAATCCCATTTTTCCAAAATCTCTTATAAGTCTGGGATATCTTCGTTTAAATGGGATGAACACATCCTTGATTGGAACTTGATGTTTTAATATACCAACACTACATCACAATTAAATAAAATAGTACATTTTGAATTGAATCAATTTCAATTCAAGAATATTATCAGTTTGAAAATGTTAACATATTATAAGGGAATCTATTAGGATGTATTAATACTTGAGTTTGTATGGTAACAAATTATAATGTATAATTGATGAAATCATAAAAATACATTGTGATCAATATACAATGATGTATTTTAAACTATTTTTATAACATCAATTATACATATAATGTAATAATCAGTTGTATTTATAATAACCAAGGAAGTGTTCTTTCTTCAATTAGAGGAGTTTATTAGAGTTTCTTTAGAAAAAACCAACTTAAAATCAAGTTTGTTAACACAAAAATTGTAAACTACAATTGAAATTTTAATTATAAGAGATCCAACTCAACTATGTTGGTATATTTATTATTATGTATTTTTATTTTTTATGAACAGTGCATGAAAATTGTACATTGATTTAATAACATAATTGATCCAACTCATTTATGTTCACATCAAATAATTGATGTTATCATAATAAATACATTTTATTATTATACATTGCTATTTTTTATATTTTTAGTATAATAAAATTTAGCAATACATTATTAAACCCCATTTTGCATATGATGAATCATTATTTTTGTGGTCTAACTATAAATTTCATTGTATTATAGGTTGTTCCTTCTGATGCAACCTCTCGAAAATCTGTTTCAAGTACCACAACAATGTCATCTTCATACTCAATAGTATGAAATATTTAATTTTCTTTCTATTTCAAATTTATATTGAGAACACAATTTTTTTATGTAAACCTTCACATTTTATTGGTGAAACTTTTTTTTCATTATATGAAATCTATTTTTGAAAAATACTTAAGCTAATATTTTTCTACAAATTCTAAAAAATTAGATTTTCAATATGTTATGTATTCTCCTCTTATTTTCCACAGCTGCTGCTATATCAGTTTTATATATTCCAGCAACATACACCTTTCATTCAAGGTTTGATAATTAATCTCCTATTCTAATTTTTCCGCACTCCTTCTAGGTGTAGAACAATGTATTATTTTGTTCAAGAGATTTCCTTTTAATTCATATAATTTCTCAGGATATTTTTCCATGATCTGCTCCTTTTTATATTAGTGTTGTGACGTCTGTTATTGTGTGGTCTTATAAAATTGTTCAGCTAACTCCCCAAACTCCATGCCCTTTGTTCTTTATTTTTATCATTACCCATATCTGGAATTATGGAATTTTTTTTTCAATCATTCATGTATTATTCTAATATTTAGTTATGAATTGTCTAGTTATTAAGTAGTTTATGGTATTGTAGAAGTTAAGGGATACACTCGTTATCGGTTTTAGGAAAGTTCCCGATTGAGGATGGTACCTATTATTTTTTCATGCTGCAAATCCTACTTGGGAAGCTCTCTCAAAGTCTATATAGTCAGGTATGTCCTGTAATTGAAGGATGTTCAATGCAATAGCTTCAAGAATCCATTTTTCTTCATTTTTTAAGATGATTTTGGTGTGGGAGTAGGCAAGGGGCAGGGGTCCTATCCGGGTTTGGGGGGGATCTGTCCATGGGGGGGGGGAACTGGCAGGGGGGAGGGTGAGGGAGGGTAGTGGGGAGGAGGGCAGTGAGGGGGGGGGGAAAGGGGTCTATAGGGTATAGGGGAGGGGTGTAGGAGGGCAGGGGGGTCTGCAGGGGAGAGGTGCAGGAGGGTAAGGGGGGGGACTGACATGGGGAGATTGTGAAGGAGGGCAGGGGGTGTCTGCAGGGTAGTGGGGAGGAGGGCATAGGGGAGTGGGGGGGGGGGGGGCTGTAGGGGAGAGGTGTAGGAGGGAGGGGGGGAACTTGTAGGGGGAAAGGGTGCAGGGGGCAGGGGGGTGTCTGCAGGGTAGTGGGGAGGAGGGCAGGGGGTGTCTGCAGGGCAGTGGGGAGGGGTGCAAGGGGGAGGGTCTGCAGGGGATAGGGGAGGGGTTTAGGAGGGCAGAAGGGGGGGGGGGTATGCAGGGGAGAGGTGAAGGAGGGAAGGGGGGAGTGGGGGGTGTCCAGGGTCTGGAGTGGGGAATTTGAAGGGGCAGGGGGGACTGGCAGGGGTGGGGGGATGACAGGGGGAATGGGCAGGGGAAGGGGGGGTGCATGGGGAAGGCAGAGGGCAGGGTGGGGAGGGAAAACTGGAAGAGGGGGAGGGTGAAAGAGGGCAGGGGGTGTCTGCAGGGCAATGGGGAGGAGGGAAGGGGGGACTAGCAGGGGGTGACCTATTTAATGTTATTTAACTATCTTATGTACATATTACTAAATGACTAATCAAAATAATTTCGTTGTGGTCGGAAAACCACCCAAATTAACCCAAACAATCATCATTTAATTCTTATCTAATGATTCATTCACATGGAATACCATATAATTTATTATAAGATCATTTAAACTTCTATAATCTCATTAATAACTTGAAATATCATTTCTGGATGTTTATCCATGTTCTACATGAAAATTCATTTAAGAATACAAGTGAACCACTCAAGAAAACCATAAAAATGAACATTCCTAAACAATGTTATTAAACCCTATAACTCATCAAAAGGCCCATAAAATAACATAATGAAACTGGACTGGGCCAAAACGCCACGGTCACGTCGTGGTCATGCCGCGGTCACGCCGCGGTCACACCACAGTCACGCCGCAGTCACGCCGTAGTCATGCCGTGGTAATGCCGTGATTTGGCCCTGCTCCAGCCACATCCAGCCCACACCACCCCCCTTCCACCTTCTTTTTAGCCTGCTGCCACCAAAATTCCAGCCCGCAACAGCCCCCCATGCCACCTTCGAATCAGACCACACCATCCCCCCAGCACCTGCAACCAGCCCCCTTCCACCAGCATTCCAGCCTCTTCTCGCTCCATTTTCTCCTGGATGGAAGATGCTGCCCCGCGGATGTCGCTGGACCGGGGCAACACGCCGCGGTCATACCGCGATCACGCCACGGTCACGTCACGGTCACGCCATGGTAATGTCATGATTTGGCCCTGCTCCAGCCACATCCATCCCACACCACCCCCCTTCCACCTTCATTTCAGCCTGCTACCACCAACATTCCAGCCCATAACATCCCCCCCTACCACCTTCAAATCAGCCCACACCATCCCCCCAACTCCTGCAACCAGCCCCCTTCTACCAGCATTCCAGCCTCCTTTCACTCCCTTCACTCCTGGCCAGAAGATACTGCCCCACGGATGTCGCTGGACCGGGCCAACATGCCGCGGTCACGCTGTTATCACGCCGCGGTCACGCCGCTGTCACGCTGTGGTAATGCTATGATTTGGCCATACTCCATCCACATCCAGCCCACACCACCCCCTTCCACCTTCATTTCAGCCTACTGCCACCAACATTATAGCCCTCAACAGCCCCCTGCTACATTCGAATCATCCCACACCATCCCCCCAGCACCTGGAACCAGCCCCTTTCACCAGCATTCCAGCCTTCTCCCGCTCCCTTCACTCCTGGTCAGAAGATGCTGCCCCACGGATGTCGCTGGACCGGGCCAACATGCCGCGGTCATGCCGTAGTCACGTCGTGGTCACGCCCCGGTCATGCCGTGGTAATTCCGTGATTTGGCCCTGCTCCAGCCACATCCAGCCCACACTAGCCCCTTTCCACCTACATTTGTATTCTCCTTGGACAAATCATCCATTGTGCTATTTCTTGCCTCTATTTTCACATACAAGAAAGGCTTTTTGGAATGAATAT
The DNA here is from genome assembly GCA_963277665.1 of Viscum album. Taxonomy (NCBI): domain Eukaryota; kingdom Viridiplantae; phylum Streptophyta; class Magnoliopsida; order Santalales; family Viscaceae; genus Viscum; species Viscum album. The sequence continues at coordinate 1,264,739,188 of OY728132.1, read as the reverse complement.
AAGTTTTTATCCTTCTTCCAGGATAGAAGAACCGATCCTTTTATATTTAGCACTTTTCTTAGACTTCTTAGGTTTATTACCCAAGGATGTATGATCTGCCTTCTTTAAAAACTTCTTGGGAATAGTGTTTCTAACTTCATTTTTTTTAAATTTTCCAAAGGAAGTTTTCTTCCATTTTTCATCATCAGTGGTCTTCATTATCCATTTGTTTTTAACACTTTCTTAGATGTGCATGCTCCATCATAGTGACCACACTCAATTAAAATACAATAGCGATCTTAAATCAAGAAGTCACCCAAGTTGAATCATTACATGTTTTTAGGAAAATAAGAGTAGCTACCACACAAACTAATGATGATAATATTACTAAAAAAAGACTCATAATTGTGTCAAAATAACGTTAATTGATCCACTTTTTTTTCACTGTAAGCTCATAGAGGAATGTGAAATACTATCCTGATAAATCTGTTGTTACTCATACATATTTATCTATTACCCGTTGTTTAAAAACAAATTCTGTACAAATATGGGTGTGATTAAATAATGATACTCCATCCATATCATTCAATTTGGCTATGAGCATGAATAAAATACTTGGATCTCTAAATAAAGCTCAAGATTATATTTATGTTGTCCAAAAATAGAAAGCAAGAAAAACTAGATATACTACATACAATAGAAAGATAAGGTGATTTATTTGTCAATAATAGTGATACTAGAAATTTGGACAGAAGTATAGTGAATGTTGGCATAATAACATCATGACTGATGGAAGTGAAGAGGATGTTGAAATAGAGATGAACTTCCCACACTATGGAAGAATAGTCCAGATCATGGTCCATTGAAAATTGGCCATTAACGTTATGACCGATAGAAGTGAGCTAATGTAACAAATGTAATCAATTCAGGAAAGTAATCATAGAATTCATTTAATTAAAGATATCCTAGAAGAAGAAGAGTAATACTGACTTATAAATAAAGGTATTATAAATAATACCAATGATATACTAGAAGAAGAGTAATACTGGTGCAGGAGGGGGGTGGGGGCTGGGGGAAGTGGTTCAGGGGGGCTGGGGGAGTGCAGGTGGGGGGGGGGGGGCTGGGGGGGTGTAGGTGGGGGGGTGCTGGGGGGAGTGGTGCTGGGGAGGGCTGTGGGGGTGCAGGTGGGGGGGGGGGTGCTGGGGGGCAGTGGGGGGTGCAGGTGGGTGGGGGGAGGGCTAAGGGTTGGGGAGGGGTTGGGGGGAGTAGTGCAGTGGGGTGGGGGTGTTTTGGGGTGGGGGTGGGGGGAGTGGTGGGGTGGGGTGGGGTGTGTAGGGGGGAAGTGGGGGGGGGAGTGGTGCAGGGGGAAGTGGGGGGGGGGGTGCTGGGGGGCTGGGGGGGAGTGGTGCAGGGGGACTAGTGCTGGCTGGGGGGCAGTGGGGTGGCAGTGTTTTGGGGTGGGGAGGTGGGGTAGGGGACTGGTGCAGGGGGACTAGTGCTGGCTGGGGGCAGTGGGGGTGCAGGTGGATTTGAGTTGTCGTTGACGAAGGCTTACATGTGTATGCATAGGTAGGAATATAAATATATAAGTTCCCCCTTTATATATATTCACTCAGGGAAATACAAATATATATATTGGGGCAAGGTGTGCTTATATATAGATATGAAAAATGCATACATGGGTAAGTGTAAAGGGGTATATGCAAGTATAAACATATATCTAAGGACCCCCGTGTGCATATTTGGCCATGAAAATATGTACATAGGGGCTAGGTGTCCTTATATATATGTGAAGTTTCATATGCGTGAAAGTGGAAAAAAAGGAAGATTCGAGTTGTCGTCAAAAGCAGCGCCTTGAGGTTGAGGTAAGTTTCCTCTTCCTAACCCTTTAATATGAATTCTATAATTGCTCTAGTATTTTAAAAACTTGTTTTCATTATTATATAATGTGTATATGCTATTCAAATTGGTTGTGGCTCTTTATAATGACATTTTCACCTATTTTACATGATTTCCCTAAGCCTTCAATGTGGACTAGTAGAAAGTTTCAGCCAACTCAATAGTAAAAAATGAAATTTCCTTCACTTTAGAGATGGAAGTTTCCTCATTTTGAGAAAACATCAATCGATAATTCTCATAAAAATCTAAAACTTAAATAAAATCTTTGTTTTCATTTCATCAAACACAAACAACCAGCTTTGAAAACTTGATACTTTCTTCAGTCTCATCATTGTGAAACACTTGACCTAGGAAAAGACAGAATTTAACCTATTAAAATAAATCCACCTAGTCATGATTCACGGTGTGACCAGGGGTTTCACACCATGAATCCCTACCCCTGGGAATTTCAAGGATTGAACTGAGGTTCACAGCCGGAAGTGTTCTAGATAGGGGGTTCACCCCTCAACTAAACATAATGGTGCTTCTAACCATATGAATTTTTAACTGAGAATGATCTTCCAACGGTCTATCAACCGGGTAATTGGATTTTGAAAAATGATCTCAATGCGGTTTTCAGCTCACTGCATCCAACCCCATGAAAAACACTAGTCTGTTATCCTCTAGATGAATTTTCCTGAAATTTCTTGGTTTCACCCGTTGGTGTGATATCGCATCTCTCAATAAATATTTGATGATTCCCTAAGGTCATATTAAACCCAAGATCCATCGATGTATTGAACACAATCTTGAAGTATATCATACAATATATGTATCATCTACTCTTAGTGTCTGTCTATATATTGATGGTACGTTGTGATTGACATTAGATGATTTCCTAAGGTCATATTAAACCCTTTCCAAAAATCATGGCATAATATGTGCATCTATCTATAATATAATTCTTAAGGGAACTCCATGATAGTATTATTCTTCACAGATATAAAACATTCCTATATTTTCTACTAGGTCCATGGCCACCAAAACAGACACCCGAATTCATCACCCATATTTGTCTCTCTAGGATTCAGAAACCACATAGGTATGACAGTATCTCATAAACTATTCACCAAATGATTCAAGGACTATAACTATTATAAAATTGTAACACAACATCATCAAACAGTGAACACTCAAGTGTCATTTTACCACTTTTTAGTTATTCCTGCATCACATTAAACACAAGGGTAAATTCTATACTAACCTTCCCCTAGCCTATATGAGATGATATGGTAACTAATGGGGAAAAATCAATTGATTACTGGTCATTAGAATCATCCATCCTCCAATTACCGTACATGATCATAATGTGTTATTGTTCTTCAAAAGGATTTTAACCAGGTTCCAAGGGGGGAGGGGCAAGGGGCAAGGGGGTGTGCTGGGTTCTTTTGAAAGGGGTAGGGGTAGGGTGCAGGGGGGGTGTGATGGGGGGAGGGGGTGTGCAGTGGGTATGTGCAGGGGGGAAGGGGGCAGGGGGCAGGGTGTGCATGCAGGGGGGGTGCAGTGGGCAGGGGGCAGGGGTGTGTGCAGTGTGCAGTGTGCAGTGTGCTACGGGGGAGTGTAGGGACCAGTGCTGGGCTGTGGGGGAAGTGCAGTGGGCAGTGGGGAAGTGCAGGGGGGTAGTGGGGGAGTGCAGGGGGCAGTGCTAGGCTATGGGAGAAGTGCAGCGGGCAGCGGGGGAGTGCTGGGGGCAGTGCTGGGCCATGGGGGAAGTGCAGTGGGCAGTGGGTAGTGGGGGAGTGCTGGGGGCTGTGCTGGGCTGTGGGGGAAGTACAGTGGGGGAGTGCAGGGGGCAGTGGTGGGGAAGGGGGCAGGGGGTGGGCTGTTTTTTTTATAGAATGGGTGGACATATAGCCACAGTTTAAAACTATGGCAAAAGGCCTATAGCCACAGTTTAAAACCGTGTAAATAGGCCTATAGACATGATTTGAAACCATGGCTATATATATTGCCAGAATTAGGATTCTTCCACGGTTTGAAAACCGTGGCTATAGGGTGTTGCCACGGTTCAAACCGTGGCTATAGGCCTTTTTCAAGGGTTCAAACCATGGCTATAGCCCTATAGCCATTGTTTTAAACCATGGCTATAAGTTTTTCCTTATAGCCACGCCACGAATTATGAAACTGTGGCTATAACCTATAGCCACGGTTCCAAACCGGGGCTATAGCCTTATTTTTTAGTAGTGGAAGAAACATGTTATCTGAATATAAAAATTTAAAATTACTACATATAGGATCTATAATTATACATATTCACTATCAAAATAGATATTCTCTACCAACAGAATAGAAAATAACTCCCTATGATATGTGGTATAAGAAAAAATGTATCGTTCAATAATTTAAGGTTCTAGGATTCCTTTCTTAAGAAATATTAAAAATTTAGAATTAGGAATATTTGATGAAAAAGAATAATAATGATTTTTTAGGGGTTATTCATCCAATAGAAGAATCTAAAAGTTTTGGAATAAATGACTGCATAAGTTGGTTGATTCCTTTGATGGTAAAGTTATTTAAAATCAATACACCTTAATAGAAGATTTTAAAGATGTTATGGATAGTGTAATTGAAGATAGAATGATAATGTCCAGATATATTAAAGTGAAAAAGATGAATGTGATCAAAAAAATTATACAAGTTTATCTTGATCATTCAGTGATGAGGAATTTTAGGATTGGAAGAAGAACACAATTATTTTCTTAACAAGAACAAGTTTTATAGGATAATATCTCCAAAATACGTGAAACTCCAGTAAAAACTAGACAATAATTGAGGTCTTATAATTAAACATCAACTATCTCATTGATAGAACCACATTCCGATTCAGAAGCATTTGATCATTCAAAATGGATAAGTGGGATGAAGGACGAGTTTGATCAAATTGAGAAAAATAATACTTTGGATCTTGTTCATCGATTATAAGGGAAGAATATTATAGGAATAAAATGAGTTTTTATAAATAGAGTCAACAAACATGCATAAATTTCAAGGAATAAAGCATGGATACTTTGCAATGGTTATTCATGAGTATATGGGGTTAATTTGAATGAAAATTTTTCCCCTATTGCAAGACTTGAATCCATAAAAATGTTTTTAAATATAGTTTCCCATTGAAATTAAAAAATCCATCAGATGTATTTTAAGTCATCATTCATGAATGGAGAAATTTACGAAGAAACTTATATTGATAAACCCAATGATTTCATACTTAATAATTATGGAACAATGGTGAGTAAAATGAAGAAAGGCTTGTACATATTGAAACATTCTCCTTATGACTAGTATTCAAAACTTGACAGTTTCCAAATGCAGATGAAATTTTCTAAACGAAAAGTTTATAGATTCTTGTATTTGAAATAGATGGGTATAGTTACCCTAACAATCATTATTTATGTTGATGATATAATCATTACTGGAGATAGTGATAAATCTTGTAATGAATTTGATAAACAGATGAAGAGTTACATTGTGATGTCAATTGATAGATTTTTAAACATATTTCTTGGATTATAAGTTAAAAAAAGGAAGATACATCTTCATCTCACAATAAATGTATGCCAAGAATTTATTATAGATGTTTGACATGGAACATTGAAATGAATTTTATACACCTTTTCCGATTGGTATGAAGATGAGTAAAGATGAAGCTATCCAAATTATAAATAAAAAGGACTTTTATAATTTGATCAGAAGTTTAATCTATCTTACGACATTAAGATGGGAAATTTCACATGCTATAACTTTTTTGGCATGATATTAGATTGATATAAAGGGCTCACACATACTGGTAGAAAAAATAATCCTCAAGTATGTTAAAGAAACATCAAATTATAGCCTAATGTATATATCGAGTAATTATTTGACCTTACTTGGTTTCATTTATATTTATTAGGCTAGATATTATAATGATATAAAATCCATATTACGAGGAACGTTCTTCTTTAGAGAAATTTTTGTGAGATAGAAAAGTAATAAAATAGTTCAATTACTTTGAGTAAAACATATGTGAAATATGTTTCCGCCACCTAGGCATGTACACAAATGATGTGGATGAAATTTCAGCTAGAATATTTGATGGTAATATTGAAAAACCATTGAAAAATATATATGATAATAAGAGTGTTGTTGATCTATCTAAAAATATTGTACAATATTCTAGATTTAAGCACATTGATATTATACATCATTTCATCAAGCAGAAAGTTGCTAGAGGGGATGTAATTATTGAGTATATTTCAAAAAAAGATCAAATTATAGATGTTTTCACAAAATACTTTAAAAGTAAAATATTGAAGGAATTAATTATAAAATTATATTTTCATCCACCATTACTAAATTAATAACGTTCTTGAGTTATACCCATTTTACTTTGGTTTTTTTGTCAAAGAGGGATAAATTGTATAACTTTATACACTAATTTTTTATATTCGAAGATAGTGTTATCATAGAAGGGGGGAGAAAAAGTTCTAGAAGTTACAATTTAAGAATTTGAGATGGTGGAGGGGGATTTTATCAATATCATGGCCAAAAAATTTCTTGCCACCGAGGGATGTATTTCCTTACAAAACATTACTTAATCTGAATATCTGTTTTCAGGATACCTCATAATGAGAAAGGTTGCAGTTTGATGAATTATGAGAAATTATTTATTAATAATGTTGCCAGAAAATAAAAATGGGGGACATTGAAGATACTTTGGTTTGATTATGTAGATTAATTTATTTATTTTTAACATTTTTTCTATTAATGTTTTTTACAGGATAAAATTAGTTGATGTTTATCAAAAGAAGTTTGTTTCACTTCTCTTACAAATTCAGATGATGCTTGGTGATCCTCAATGCCTTAAAAATCGTGATTACTAAAAGTTATCATGGTTTAATCTACGTTCATTCATGATGTTTCCATACATATAAATTTTGTATAGAATTTGATTTGTTAATTAATCAAAAAATGTTTAATGGGTCAAGATGATCAGAAAAATACAATGAAATGGATGAAATATTGTCAGTGTATTGGATATAGAAAATAATTTATACCAGATGAAATTTTGTGAAGCTCCTTTAATAATGAAATTTGAAGATCACCATATAGAGGAATGTGAATTTATCGGATTGAGATGAGAAGATGGAATATGGAGGAAATATTTTGAGTTCACTGGATGAACTTCACAGGACAAAGGAAACCTGTGCAAATTATTGAACAAAGAAATATTAATATCATTGGATAGGGAAATATAGAGATCATCAATCTGTTAAATGTGAATACATCATAATAGGTATGCTTCATGTTTTTAAACTCGAAACTTGAGTTCATTGTAAAAGGGTTTCCAAATTGACGGAGTCTAGAAAATCAGAACATGCAATAGAATTATTAGACAGAGGAGTTCTTTCAAAGTTTATACACCTAACAGATAAGTTATTACACTAAATCAGATAGAGATTCCTTCATATTCATAAACTCTAAACATTATGATGATTTTGATCTATAAATTCATTGATCATAAATCTAGTAATTATTTGATGAAGGTTTTAAGAACTCATTGATTTTACGATTTTATGAAAATTTAATGAATTGTGTTAACCCCGATTTGTTTGGAGACATTGAATATGGTGAAATGAAACTTGAGTTCAGTAGGAAATTCAAATTTAGAGCCTCTGATTCTTCCTTGATCATCTGAGTATTTATGAGTATATAATGTGGTTCATGCTCATTGTGAGTTTTTTCTAGCATGATAGATGATGTCTAATTATATTAATACTCTGTTACACTTATTTTTTGTGTGAAATAAATTGAATTTTAATTTAATATTAAGCTTATAATAACAAATCATCGAATCTGGAAAAAAATCTATTGAATATTCTATTATTTGAATATTTAGGTAAAATTTAATTCTTTTAGTTTTTTATTGATTAAAGTTCTTGGTTAAAATGTTCATTTTATTTAATAATTTTGATTTTATTTAAAATAAGTTTTTCTAAATTGAAATTCTTATTTTGTTGTTTTAATTGATGAAATGTTCATGTGTTAATTTCTTCAATTTTTTGAGAACATTTTTATATTAATAATAATTCAAAAAGATTGATTGAAATACATTTTTATTTGTTTTAAAGTGTTACTAATGTTTCAGAATTAATTCTTCTACAATTCCATAATTTCAAATCAAAATTATTTTTTGTAATTTTATCATTTGAAAATACAGTGATTTTTTGACTCTATTTATTTCCAATAATTGTGAATTCTGTGTTTTAAGGATATGTGGAAAAAAAATTACATGGGGTTTCCATAGTCACTTAACTAACCATGATCTACCTACCACATAAAGGGAAGCACAATCTTTCAACTAAACACATGATGCTAGAAATGAACATGCCCTCTTAGTCAACCAACCGCGATGGGGATTGAAGTTTCCACACACTCAAACTAAAATTGACCACAAGGTATACCATGGTTACTTATGTTACTGCATGAAAAAAATACAAGTTACCTCAAAAAAAACGTACAATTTATTAAGTGACCATGAACTATATAAAATAAAGTGACCATGAGACCACACTACACAACCCACTGCAAGAAGAAAAAACTAAGTATCTATGCTGCTAGAACTGACCACAAGGAGTTGTCACAAATAAAAATCCAACCTACTATAATAATTTTTCAATGGACCATGGTAGAGGGAGAATAAATTTTCATGATCAAATGACTATGAGATGAAACTAAAACCTATAATAAGCTACCATATCAAGATACTCTGAGGTGAGAAATACACAACTCATAGAACATGAAATTGTAAGTAAGGGATAAAATCAGACCATAATGAGGAACTAGATGCTCATCGGGCAATTCCTGATGAAGAACGACTGATCTCATCATGAATAGAAACAAATAATCCAAATATTATTTTTGGAAGAAGATGTTATACAACGAAATCATAAAACCAAGACTCACCAATCTAAAGAGACAACTCAAAGCCTTAAAAGATTATTCTACCTTAGAAGAACACCTTCATTTCCCGCCGACCATCCATTTACTTAAAGATGTAGATACCGATGCCTCTTGTTGAAAAAAATCCAAAGAATAATCTATGACTGATTATCCTTAACTAATTACACCACAAATAAAGAACCAGGCACTGAAAGAGGAAGTCAATCCATGATCTAATGCCATTCCCATAAACCGATATTAAAGGTGAACAATAGAGTTGTGATGGTATAAAGATTAATACCCAGTGAAATTCTTTGAGATGAAGAACACATTTCTAACCATTGGATAGAGAAGATGAAATAAGATCCCAAATTTAAGATTGATGAGGTAAAAAAATGATTTTGGTGCTGATTAAACTGAACCCTTGACCAGGGATGTTGATTCAACCATATGAAGTTGGAGATTCTAAGGTAGATCCCTGATTATTCTTTTCCTAGATAGAATAAATTTGAATTTCAACTTAAAGGTTGAATAATATGATGCCTAAAGATGACAGATCACTTGATTTTGACACCTGAACCACCAAGCACTGCTGTAATTGAGACATGAATAATATTTGAAGGCATTGATCCATCAAAGGATTAAGATACCAATATTAAAGAATAAATTAGGTTCCCATAAGTTTTGATAAGGGTAACAAGTGAATAATGTTTATAATTAGTATCCATGTAAGGGTAGTAGTAAGATCATGTAAGTGTAATGAAATTTTCATAAAGGTATAAGTGGAGAAGGACTAACCTAAGGAATATTTTTTTATAAGGGTTTCGTGTTGGGAGAAAAGGAAGAAGGTCATGTTACGGTATCAGGAATGAAACATAAGGGTTAAATAAAAGTTTTTAAGGGTGTAAAGGTAGTTATGTAAGGGAATTTTATTTTTTATGTAAAGTCACCAAACTGTTCCATGGCTTGAGAAATTTTCAAAAATGGGAAATTAATTTTGTAAAGAAGAGCTGCTCAATATCAAATCTTTTTGTTAGTCTATTGGAATTGGGAAAGATCAGCATGAGGGATATTGAAGTTGATAATGTTCATTTCATGGCATATTCAAGGGTAATAACATGTAATTATGGGAGGCCATTTATTCTTACAAGTAATTTAATGGGAGCTGGTGATGAGAACCTAAGAGCATGCCAAGTGGATTTCACTACCTCTTTTGATTTTTTGTCACCACTTTTGTATTTTAATTTTTTAATAATTGGAGTTATTATAATGTATTTTATTTATCTTCCTTGAAATTATAGGTAGTATATAATTTTTCTTATCCCTAAAGATGGGAAGAAACCCTTTTTATTCCCTATTTCCTTCCATTGTAACCATACTTTTAGTTTATAAATTTATGTTTTTTCATTCATATTCTTATATATTGCGATATTAAACCAGTATAGATGAATGTATAACCTATAAATCTAACTCCAGTTATTGAAAATCTAATGGTTCTTAGTGATCTGTGCATCATGTGGACCATTATCCTTCTTTATTTCTCTTAGCGGTCAGTGACTATATAAGTGGTGAAGCAAGAGAACAACCACCCATGGGAAGTTTTAATAACTATTTTCCCTATAATATATATTTTACATACTTTCCTTTACCCCTTGATAAAGTATCTAGGAGTGTCTATGTGAATGAAGATCTCATAAAGACCACTTTATCCATGAATATTTTCATAACACCTTAAGATTTTAAAAGAGGAACACCATATTTGATAGCATATTTCACATGCAACACCACGATTAGAAGAGAATGTAACACAAAAAGTCTTTATTATATATGTATTTTTAAATTAATTCAATCTCATCAATATCTTTCCATGAACACAACATTGGGTTTGAACAAAATGTGATACTCAATTTAAATATTGTTATTTAAAAATGACCATTATAACATAGTCGTTAAGTTGGAGGGTATGAATAGTAATAACTAAGTTATGAAAATTATATGGTTTAAAATTTATAAAATAAATTCAATATATATCTATTGATTAGAAATAAAATAAGAATCATTTGAAATAAAAATAAATTCTTTTTGAAAAAATATTATTTTTCTAAAAGGCGATTTAGTAAAGCTTTGCCATCATAATTTAAAATCGATCATTACCACTTTTAGAACAATAATTTTAAAAAATAAATTTAATTTTATAAATATAAGCATTAAAATTATCTTTGGGTGATTTTTTTTGAATTTTTTGAAAATATTATTTTTTTGATGAATAGTGAAAAATATTGATTTTTATTGAAAGTTTCCTTTTCATTTAAATTATTTAAAAAGTTAAATTATATTTTAAATTGATTTTAAAGTAAAATAAGTTTTATTCTATTAAAATTTAGATAATTTATTTCATTTTAATCAATTTTATATTTATTTTGACATAAAAACATTTTAAAATTGTGAATGTTTTTCTTCAGAAAAACAATTTTTTCGATACGCACGTGAGTTTTATATTAAATTGAAACCGAACAATTATTTTAATTAAATTTTTAAAAATATATTTCATATTTGGAATCATCATAATTTATATTATCTAATAATTTCATATTATTTTTTTCCATAATGAATAATGGAAACAGTAAAAATCATTATTATGGTTTAGATAAAAATGGGTTTACCAAGGGTTAATGTAATAAGATAAGGGTTAAATTTTTTCTAAAACTTATAAAAAACCAATTTTTTTGTAATATTTTAACCTTGTAGTCTCTTATATTCATTAATGAACCATTTTATAGGCTTTTTTAATGAGATAAACATGGGTATCACTTTTTATTTTCAAAAATACCAAGTATTTTCTCTCCCCCATTTATAAAGGGCCACCCAATATTCCCTCATAATAAAACATAAACAACTATTTGGTTATAAATACCTTCCCAAATACATTCCTTAATATTATATCCACATTCTATATTCCTTGGTTATGTCATAAATTCAATCTAGGAAGGATTTAGGTTAAACATAAATTGTTTTCTTGAAGAAGAGGTAATGTTTTTAGCTATGCATTTTCATTTTACTTATTCTTATAACTTGTTAAAATATTATTAAAATATGATAATATAATAAAAAATATATCCCCTATATAATAATTTTTTATTATGTTAATTTCATATACCATAACAATTTCTACACCCATCAAATGGGAAACGATACCATCGATCGTGTGTATGGCAGACTACCGTCTCATGAACCGATGTAATTTGTTTTCCATCACCACCTTTCAAGGATTTATATAATGATGGATTTAAAATATTTATATTAAATTCATGAAATTATTATACTTATGGATTTATGATATCACATATACCATCTTACATCCCTTTCCATGGGTGGATAGGATAATGTCGCTTGTTTGTACGTTGGACTTCCATCTGGCAAAGCGATGTGATTCATTTTTTACATACAATTTAAATGGAAGGTAGTGAGGTTAAATTTAATAAATATATTCTATATTTATAACCTAATAATAACTATAGAATTATAATATCACATATAACTTATTACCTTTCAATCTATTGGAAAACAATAACGTCGCTCACTCGTACGTGTGGACTACCACCACCACGCAGCGATGTGAAATGTTTTTCATTTTATTTTTAAATAGATAGTAATAAATATTTATATTATTAATATACATGATATATATAAAATAATAATTATTTTTTAATGGTTAATTGAAATTTATTTTCCTTTCCTTCTGTCTATCAAGAAAAATGGAAGCATCGTTCACACGTACGTATAGTTTACTGTCTCCATAAACGGTGTAATCCATTTCATATTTATAACTTTTATAAATTACTATAATTACATATATAAGGAATTCATATGATTTTTAAATCATGGTTAAAATTCTGTAGATTATGTAACCATGATCAAATAAAAATACCAAGATTACCAAACAAAAACATACATGAAAAATGAAGCAATTATCACCCGAAACAATGATTTTAACAAATAAATGTTAATAAACAGGTGATGAATGACAATAATTAAATTATATGTGGTATGAAATATACTATTATGGTTATTTAGTAGATGTATAATAATTATATATTTATTAAATATTAGTTCCGAACATGTACTAAGGAAATCATACTTGAGGTAAGTGTTTCTTGTCTCTGATTACTTCCATGAGACATATGCCATAATCACCACTTGTTTCTTTTTTTGGTGTATATAATTACCATTTGATATTTATATCATTATTATACTAATATTTTTTTTATTTAAAGATTAATTTTAGGGTTATTTATTTTATGGGGCTTATGATTTAGAAGTTATCAAAGTGGTACAGGTTTATTTCATAATCTCATCAATATTTGAGTTTGTTTATACTTAAGTCTCCCTTCGGGGAATTATTTTGAATACCTACCTTAAAAACAATATATTTTCAAATAAATTGTTTGATCTTTAAATTTTCATGTAATATTACCATTTTCCACTATTTTTACTTAAAATTATTGGTAAAATGTTTTTAGGAAAAATCTGATTTCATTTCTATATTTGGTAAAAAATCCATTTTCTTCCCAAACAGTGTTTTCTAAAAATATTTTCAATTTTGATTTTAATATTATCTAAATTATTTATTAAATAAAATATCACCCATGTTTTAATTTTTTAATTTTTTTAAATGAATATTTATATCATTATCCAAACTATGATTGTTTTTGTTTTACCGAAAATGTGAAAGAAGTCATTATTTTAACTTGTACGACATGAACGAAATTTTCCACTATCATGAACACTAAATGTTTTAAATATTTATGTATAGTTTTAAAAGGTTATTTTCAAGTAATGTTATTTTGAAAATTTTTTGTGAAGTTATATTTCAAAAAAGTGATTTTGAAAATGAAAAGGTCATTTTCCTAAAAGATGTTTTAAAAGAATATTTTCATTGTAATTATATTCATCAATGACATGTTCCCTTTTTTTACTAATGATCCACTGGGGATATGTTTCATTAAAACCATAATTATTATTTATCTAGATTTTTTTGATTAGTTTTATTGGGGTGTACTATTTTGATACCATTCATAATATTACTCTGAAAGGTTTATGATTATGTTTATGGATTAGGGTATGTATTAACATTTCGTATGTTAGTTTTTATATATGAATACATATGTTTATTAGACTTAACCCAATTAATATGAGGAATTAATTATACTTATTAAGTCATAGGTGTCAAATGAAATTAAATAGACCCTCAATGCATCGATATGTCCCATGAAATAAATCAGTTATCCAAATTAAATGGGTTCTTACCCATATATTTAAACTATCTTCTGAAAGGTATTGATAATATGTTTCAGATATTTGAAATTATGCATTACCTTATTATCAGATTTTTCATTTATGTCCATTTGATCATTTAATTAGATAGAATATCTATAGAAAAGTTCCATGATCTTGTGATTATGTATATGAAATTATTTGACCATTATTTATTCCTGCCATATTATGATCAATTAATTATTAAAATGGAATGTGTTTCAATTATTTACCTTTCCATATTAATTATAATTATTTATTAAAGATATATTCTTTTGTATTCTTACCCTTACTGAGCATCTAACATCACCCATTTATTATTTTTTAATTTCCCCAAGATACCAAGAAATATTTTATGATTGATATGAAAGGATATGTTAAGGGGAATAATGGTTTTCTCAAAGAAAACACTTCATGTCTTTGATGTTATAGAATGCATGTGAAATTCAAGTATGTATCTTGTTTACTAAGAATATTATACTATTTGGTCCTTTGGTATGTGATGCCATGTATTTAGGGACAATATAATAAGTAATCCACTGACTCTGGGCTACTAAGGTTAGGGTCTTTATAGTTAGTATCACGGAAAGTTTAGTAGAAACCTTGGGAACTAGATTTAGGAAAATAAAGATTATGGAATATAACCCTATCAATTACTTTAATGAAAAGTCAAATTATAGGATAACATCAAAATATTTTGGTAATATAGTGATTATGTGGGTTTCAAATAAATACATCCCTATTATGATACTACAAGTGGATTTGGTTTGACACAGATGTACCTAAGGGTAATAACTAAAAAATCGTGTATCAGGTTTGACTCAAGTGTTACCTGTTACAAAAAATGGGTTTTACTATGCACCTGGTTTGAAACGCCTGAGGGATATTCATTATTCAATTTACATTTTCTTTAAAAACCATTATAAAGGATTAGAAAATATTGTTATGATTTGAAAACCTTCCAAAGAAACCATTTTTATGATTATGAGATTAGTCGTGCATTAATTTTTCATTTTATGAATTTTTTTTAAGGATTTTGAGATTATACATTATGATTCATAATGTTATGATCTAATATAGTGTATTCCATCATTTAAAAATGGAACCTAGAAGAAGGAATTGGAACCATATAAATACATGTAATCTAAAGAGTAAGAATGATCATTTATTTGATGGTATTAAGATAATATTTCAAAGGGAACTAGTCCCACAAACATTATCATAATATGAGAACGTATTATCTTGTGATATCAAGATATAGAAATAATTCTCTGTATATTATATCATTGAAAGGAAGAAAGATAAGAATATGATGATAGAGAAAAAAATAGATAAGCGAAAGAATGATTTTCCCATATATAATAATTGTTGAAATAATCACCATAGTAATTTCTTAAAGAGAATGAGAATTTGATACAAGGGTAGAGATAAAGGCCACTATGATCATGATTTCAATGAAAATAAAGAATATAATAATGTGAAATGATTCAACTATGAGGATACAAGGCACTATGCAAATTAATTCCCCAAGTGTCAAGGGAATATACCTCAAAAGAAGCTATATGATAAAGGTCACGTTTATGTTATGACTACAAATAAAGTGTAATGATTAATTTTCTTATGTTAGGATTCAAAAATTATGTTATAAGGGTATTTTTATCAATTATATTCTGGTTATAAGGATTATGAGATGTATAAGGATTGTACTGTAACAATTTTTCTTTGAGGATTTGGGAGAATATGTTGAGTGGTACAAATAACCAAGAAAAGCGATTAATTGGCATGCTGAACCAATCAAAAAAAAACATTACTGAGGGAATATGAACGTTAATATGTGCTCTATTTTGATATATTAATGATAAATATAGGTTTATGGGATAATATTGGTGACCTTAAAATTGGTTTGTGATTAGATGGTTTATGTTTCTTTGTCAGAGTTTACTGCATGTTTAGATTTATGAAATATATTTGACCAATTTAGATTTTATTTTTTGGAATCATGAATTTTTTCATTAAGGTTTTTTGGTGATCAACATAATAATATATTTATAATATGACATTTAGAGCCACTTTATATTGTATGAGGAATATAATGTAGATTTAGTGACCTTCCTTCTAAATTTTTGGGCTTTTGATTTGGTTAGAAATATTTGTTGTGGGTATTAGGGTTAACTACATATGTAATGGGTTATATTGAACTTTGGGTGATATTGGATAATTTTTATTAATCTTTTTAGTTTTGGAAAGTATCTTGAGATATTAGGAATGAATTGTCATTATTTTATTGATAAAATGATATGTTATATTTTAATTTTAGTGATTCATGCATAAACAATTTTCTATTGGATATTCATTTCTTGGAGTAAGATATGAAGTAGATATTTATTAAAGAACAACCAAAGGAGAAAATTATAAGTATATTTTTTGGTGTTCCCTATCATAATTGTAACATAATTCCTCAACTATAGAAAAAGGATCTTGAAAAAAAATCTTTACTCTAGTATCTTCATTTCTGATGAATCAAATGGTACCTTAACTCATCACCGATTTATTGATTTTTTGTCATTAAAATTTCGAAATAATTAACATTCTTGTGATTAATGATCTCTATCATTCTCTAAAATTAGTTACACTTTTCTTACATCTCTAAATCTTTATTTCCCACTAATGTTCTTCTACATGGAAACCTAGTAATGTGTTATTCTCGATATCCTTGGAACATCCCTATATTATATCAATATGAAGTATTATTAACCATTTTTACAATTTAGGTTTCCAAAAAAAGTTATTTTCAAATTTATAACCATTTATTATTGAGATCAAGATTAAATTGTGAGGAAACAATTTACTTTAGGGGTAGAATATAACACCCTGAGATTTTAAAATAGGAACATCATTTTTGATAGAATTTATGATACAAAACACTAATATAAGAATATAATGTAACACACCAAGAATTTATGATATATTTATTTGTAAATAAATTAAATCTTTTTGATAGATTTAAATTCACAAAACACCAAGTTTGAACAAGACATGATACTCTATTAAAATATTATTCTTTAAACATGACCATTATAACCTTATCGTTAAGTTGTTGGGTATGAATAGTAATAACTAAATTATGAAAATTATATGTTTTACACATGTATAAAATAAATTTAATGGATATATATTTACTTTAAATAAAATAATAATCATTTGAAATAAAAAGAAATGTTTTATGAAAAACTATATTTTTCTACAAGGTGGTATAGTCGCGCCTTGCGCACAAAATTTGAAATTAATTTTTCCCATTATTAGAAATTTTATTTGACCAAATAAAATTCATTTTTGAAATAAACCAGTCAAAATTATCTTTGGGTGAATTTTTTAGAAGATTCTGGAAATATTAATTTTTTGATGAATAGTAAAAAATATAAATTTTATTTAAAAATGTATTTTTTATTTAAATTATATAAAAAGTTAAATTATATTTTAAATTGGTTTTAAAGTAAAATTATATTAAAATTTAACGAATTAAGGTTGTTAGAATCAATTTTATATTGAATTTTGGCATCAAAATATTTTATGCTTTTGAATGTTTTTCTTCAGAAAACCCGTTTTTTCGATGCATAGGAGTTTAATTTTAAATTAAATTCCACCAATTATTTGAATTGAATTTGGAAAAATTGATTAAATATTTTTTATTAGTATAAATTATATTATCTAATAATTTAAACTTATTTTTTTACTATAATTAATACTGAAATTGTAAATATTAATTACTACGATTAAGGTAAAATGGGTTTACCAAGGGGTTAAACTAAGAGGATAAGGGTTAAAAATGACCTAAAACTTGACCAAAAACCATATTATAGACATATTTTTACCTTATAACCTCTAATTTTTTTTAAAATGATCTGTTTTGGATGATTTTGAAATGAGAAAATTTTGGGTATCACTTTATCTTTTCAAAAATAACAAGCATGTCCTCTCCCCCACTTATAAAGGGCCACCCAATCCTCTTCTATTCACACATCCAAAACATTTTTTTAGAAAATACGTACAAAAATATCTTCCTTAATTCCCTCGACACATAATATATTTCTTTTTATATCATAAATTCAATCTAGGAAGGCTTTAGGCTAAACCAAAAGAGGTTTCCCGAAGAAGAGGTAAAGTTTTTAACTATGCATTTCCATTTTACTTCTTCTTCTAACTCCTTATAATATTATTAAAATATTATAATATAATAAAACAAATATACCCTATAAAATAATATTTTATTATGTTAATTTAATAACCCTTATCCATATTCACTTCCATAATTTTTGAAATGAAACCATCGATCATGTGTACAGTGGACTACGACCTCTCAAACCGATTAATTTGTTTTCCATAACTACCATTAAAGGATTAATATAATGATGTATTGAACATATTTTTATGATATTTATGAAATTATTATACTTATTAAATTGTGATATCATATATATCTTTTTTTACATTCCATTACGTGGGGGGATATGATAACGTCACTTGTGGGTACGGTGGACTACTGCCTCGCGAAGGAATGTGATTCGTTTTTCACTTACGCTTTACATGAATGGTATTAATTATAACGTTAATGAATATATGTCATATTTATTAAATTAATATACGTATGGAAATATAATACCACGTCTAAATTCATACCTTCTAATCCATTGGAAAAAATAACGTCGCTCGTGTGTACATGGGAACTACCACCTCCACATAGCGATGTGAAATGATTTTCATTTTATTTTTATATGGACAATAATAGGGATTAATATTATAAATATAAATGATATATATATAACATAATAATTTTTATATAAAGGTGAATTATAATTTCTTTCTCTTTCATCTCATCCATTGAGAAAAATAGAAATTGTACTCATGCGTACGTATGACTTACCATCTCCATAAATGGTGTAATCTATTTTCAATATCTAAATTTTATAGATTATTTTTATTACATATATAATGAAAATATATCACATTTAATTAAATTTTAAAATTATGTATATTATGGAACCATTATCAATGAAAAGGACTAAAATTTTCAATCCAACACATTCATGAAAAATAAAGCAATTATGAAAAAATAGTGATTTTTACAAATAAATGTTAATAAATAGGTGATAAGATTAATATATATATATAATTTGGATCCTTTTTTTATTATTTTATGAAACTTTATTCGATAATTCACTGATTTTTTGTTTATTTTTTCATAAAATATATGTTCAAGAGTGAAAAGGAAGAGCCTTCAGAAATGGGAAAAAATGGACTTTACAGGTCATGACGAACGTACAAGACGTGTTTTCATAATTCATAATAAGACTTTAAGAGGATATAATAACCCATGATAATATAAAATTTAGGAAATAAGATATTAAATTAATCTCTAATACATGTCATGTAAACTTTTGATGCCAATTCCAGCTCAAAATTCAATTCGGGAAGAAATAACATGCAGTGAGAAACATACACATTGTGAAAGATATGATATATATGGATCTTGAAGATACAGACCACCTAATGTAAGATTCATGTATAAACATTTGGATTTATATTACATGATATGTAAAGGTTACACTTTGTTTAATCCTTGTTCTTATACAAATTTGGTCCAGGGATAGCCACATGACACCTTTCTAGAGAATCTCTTTTGTTTTTCTTTCTCTCATTTTCTCCTCTATTCCTATTACCATTCATATATAATCAATTCAACTGACTACTTTAAATAAATATAAGTTTCTATTTACCATTATACATCCATTATTCATCAACTTTATCTCTATTTTTTTGATTATTTTTTCCATTACTTTTATAATTCGACACCAAACACATGCCAAGTTTATGATTTTTTACCTTTTAAAGTAAGTGATTGATTGATTTCTCAATTGTTTTTATTCCAAACTAATTTTTTCTAAACTCCTCAATTTTTAACATCTCTATTTGTACTAATTTATCAATATCCCAGTCATGTTTTATATTATTTCATCGCTTTCGATTAATACCATCATGAGCAGCTAATATAATTAGGGTATGGGATAAAAGAAATGGTTCTTTTGTGCTTAATGAATATATAAAATAAAACTTAGTAAACATATGGCTATGAATTATGTTAAAAAATAATTTTTTTATTCAATTATTTTATGTAACCGTAACCATAGTAAGTTTAAATGAACGAACCTGGCTTAATTGGATTTGAGCAGCCTATGACCATTAGCCTATGGAACTTTCTACCATAAAAGCTAAGATTAATGCATCTAGGTTGTTATCTATATCCAGACTAAATAATTGTTAAATATTGGATATATCTAATTGGTTTTACCCTAATCAATTCGTAATTTATGCACCGCTTTACAACATAATCCTTCCAACTATTCCAAGTTATGCATGAGATTATCCTTTTTACCTAAAACCCAAAAATTGACCTTGATACCTATTTTATTGTTGAATCTAAAATCAATCTAAATAGAATTAATTAAATCCAAAACCCAAATAAATTTGTGAGGAATCCTATATAAAGGGTTCAAAATCACTGGTTACCTATTTTCCAATTCTTCCTAGGGGTTGACCCGCACCACCACTTTAATATGCCATTTCAAAAAGTGTAGTTCGAAATAATGGAAATTTCCAATATGACCTATGCTTGTTTTAATTACAAAATCCATTTAGGTGAATCAAATTTTGGCACCATTTTCTAGGATTGACTGTTGTTTATGCATAGAATCATTCAGCATGAACCTGGGATTACCTCACCTATCCCCCTTTTCTCTTTTCATTTTTACTTCTTTATTGTGGACTCCATTATATCCTTATTTGTCTCCAGCCAATTGGATGCATCAAAGACTCTTGAATCATTCAATAATTCTTGAAACTCAAGAATTGATCAATTTTTTATAGAGATCTAAATATATCTTTCTTCACACCTCCTTCTAAGTATGGTTGTCCGTATAAATCCCATAGGCCCTAACCCTAAAACATCCAATATGTGCCACCTAAATTGCTAGGAGATAACCCCTTAATGTAGGAGTGAACCATTATGGATTAAAACTTTCCAGCTACTAGTGGTGCAACACCCAACATTGTGTGCCCTCCTATCCGTGATCATACATTATAAATAAAACATGGTCTCATCAACATGATCTAGAATATAGGCCATTTCAGTGGATTTCATACCGAATAACCTCATGACCATATCACTAATTTCCTATATGTTTGTGATACCTTTTGAAAATAGTGAGTTTCATCGAATTTAATAGGACTACGAGTCTTCCCATTCTCCTTGCATGATTGATCCAAGGATTGGATAAAAATTCAAGCACCAGAGTCAATCATGACTTGGGATAACCTTTCCAAAAAGTTCCTAGATAAGTATTTCACACCAATATGAACATGGAAGCTCCATAATGACATCCAAAAATTTTCCCAGATAGATGGAGAGTTAGTCTCGGAGGCTTGGTATAACTTCAAAGAGATCACTCGAAATTCCTCACATCATGGACTTTACATATAGCTTTAACTGCAAAAATTATACTAAGTATTCTAACCAGCTTGTCACACAGTGGTAGATGTCGTCGCTGATGGAATTATAATGCTCAAAATGCCCAATGTAGGCCAAGAACTTTTATATGATTTTTCTCACAATTCCAGTCTATCAAATTGTGATTGAGGACAACTTCAATGTAGAATCCACCAAGTATAAGAAGACACCGATATAGAAGCACAACTATAGGCACTTATTAAGAAGTAACAATACTTTTAGGTACCTACTACACCACCACCCCATCCTGCACATGTGATGGAGATTCAATCATATGATATGTACAGAGGCCCTTACCCGTACCAATATTTCATAGAAATATTAGATAAACCGAATAGTTAATATTGTAATTATGTTAATTATAATCATTAAATCCAACAATTATAACAACCATAATAGTACTATCAATATATTTTGTCTCAATAGACACCACAAATTAATCAAGGGAACTATCAATAGATAAGTGGTAAAGCACCACCAAGAAACTGAGGACCACTTAGATACCTACAAATGAATTTGGCTACTCAACCACCACAACAAGTACCCCAAAAATAATTTCCCCATAGAGCCTAGAAATAATTTCAACTGGATCAAAAAATACCACATAAAACTATCCCCACCTCATCAATAAAATATGGAGAATATGATCAAAAACATTGTTCAAAAAGAATATCAGAGGATGGATACCTAAGAAAAAAAATACATAATCAAATGGCGGAGCTCCAAAACCTCAAACACCAAATGGTTCAAATATCAAAGACCTTATCAGTTATATTACCATGTACGTTTCCTTATAATACTAATACATAACCAAAAGAATAATCCATGGAAGTTATACTAAGGAGTAGAAAAGTGAAAGAGTTTTAGAAACCAAGAAGAGGAGAAGAAAATAATTTTGAAGAACCTGAGAAACATGAAACAATTATTAGTAATGATGACAAGTTAACCACGGCTGGAACTGATCAGGAGAAAAATATGGAACCAAAACCTTCTGAAAAAATTCTAACACAAGATAAAACTAAAGGAGACATATATATAGAACCATAATCTTACAAACCACCTCTCTCCTTCTTGTGAAAAATGAAGCAGGGTAATATTGAAGGGAAATATAAGAAATTTTTTGAAATGTTCAAGAAATTTCATATCAACATCCCATTTGATAAAGTCATTTACCAAATTCCCTCCTATTCATAATTCCTAAAGGAAATACTCTCCAATAAGGGGAATATAGAAGACCTTGGATTAATCTCCCTAAATAAATAATTCACTACTATTGTTAATCAAAATCTTCCTTCAAATATGTGAGACCTTGGTAATTTCTGAATCCCTTTCACCATAGGGGCATGTATGATTAGAAGAGACCTATGTGATTTATGAGCCAATATTAACCTTATGAATATGATTGTATCCATTAATATGGGACTTGAAAAATTACATACAAAAAGAGTGGCTCTTCAACTGGTTGATTGTCCAGTTAAGTATCCTTAGGGAATTCTTGAGGATGACCTAGTCAAAGCTAGAAAATTCATTTTTACAACAAAATTATTCATCCTGAACATGGAGGAAGAAGGATAAATTGTGATTATCCTTGGTCCACCCTTCCTAAAAATTGGAATGGCACTAATTAACATGAATTTATGGAGATTGATATTCAGAGTTAGTGAGGAATAAGTTGTGTTTGACCTATTCAAAGCTAATGTACAAGTTGATGATTCATTTGGCTGTTAAGACATATTTCTCACTAAATAGAATAATTAATACATGACCACCAAGGATGACAATGATATAAATTATCCTACTAAAAATGTGGAGTATGAATATGATGTAGTGAACTACATATAACCTATGATAATAGAAACTATCACACCATTTATAGACTCAGTCATATAACCACCAAAACGGGAGCTAAATCCTCTCCCAAGAACACTCAAGTACTCATTCCTAGAGATGATAGTTTCACATCCAGTCATAATTAGCTCAAAAATGACATAGGAAAAAAGAGTAAAAGTTTATATAAGTCCTAAAAATATATAAAAAATCACTTCACTGTGGAGTGGCTAATATCAAAGGGATCATCCCCACAATCTTTACATAAAATATTTTATTAGATAATGGTGCGAAACCCAAACACCATACCCAGAGGTGACTCAACCCACTGATGAAATAGGTTGTTAATAAATAAGTAATAAAACTTATTAACACCATAATAGTATTTTCAATCTTTGACAATGAGTGGGTGAGTCCCCTATAAGTCATTCCAAAGAAAGGCGACCTCACAGTTATGAAAAATAATGAAGATGAACTAATCTCAAATCAATCCATCATTAGATGGAGAATGTGCATGGATTATAGGAATCTAAATATAGCAACCTGAAAATATCATTTCCCATTTCCTTTCATAGATCCAATTATAGATATATTAGTAGAACATTAATTCTACTATTTCTGGGATGGATATTTATGATAAAATCTAATTGAAGTCAACGTAGATGACTACTTCAAAACTAAATTCACTTGTCTATTTGATACCTTTACCTATATAATCATGTTATTCATTATGTTTAATTAACCAATGAACTTTAAATGGTTCATAACATATATATTCCATGATATGGTGGAGGAATTCTTAGAAATATTGGTGGATGATATTCAGTTTATAGAAGATATTTCAAAATATGCTAAAGAAATCTAGAATTACTCTTACAATGCTATGAACAATATTTAATTGTTTTAAACTATGATAAATTACACTTTATGGTTCAAGGAGGCATTGTAATTGAACAAAAAATCTCAAATAATGGCATGGAAGTTGATCTAGTAAATATCAAAGTGATCAAATACTTACCTGAGCCCTCAACTATAAAAGGCATAAGGAGCTTTCTAGGCCATACAAGATTATACCACTGGTTCATAGAAGTTTTTTAATAAGTATCCCACCCTTACACATACTTGTTATTGAAGAATACTAATTAGGAGTACACTAAAGAGTTTATTTGGGCATTCAGTGTTTAAAGGAATAGCCTTGTGGCCACTCTTGTTATCATTTCACTAGTCCGGGACAAAAACATCGAGTTAATGTGTGATGCCAGTGACTTCACTATAGGCACTTTCTTAGGAAAATAATTTGGACACATATTCTTTTCCATTTAATATTCCAGTCACACACTAAATGAAACATAGGTAAACTACACAACAACAGAGAAGGAACTCTTAGCAGTCATCTATGATATTGATTTTTTTTCTCATACTTTGTTTTTCCAAGGGTTATTGTCTAAAATGACCATCCAAACATTATATATTTATTAATTAAAAAAGGTTCCCAAAACACAAATGATAGGGCAGATCATATTATTTCAAGAGTTTGACATCATCATAAATGACACTAATGGGACTAATAATTCTATTATTGATCATCTATCCATACTCCCACTACCCATTATTAATAATGATGATAATATGGACATTGAGGTTTACATCCCTGATGAAACTATTTTCAATAAAAACAAGAAAGAACTCCTATAGTTTTTTACATTGAAAACAATAATTATATGGGATCACTCTACCCAAACTTCTTCTACCAGCAACCTAATAGATTTTTACTCAAAGCCTCACATTACTACTAGGATGAGACACTACTTTTTAAGCGTTATGATAATGGATTAATGTAGTGCTGCATCCTAGTAGAAGAAATATGAATTGTGTTAAACATGTGAAACACCTAATAAACTAGAGGGATCCTTGGATATGAACTTAAAATAGAATAAATCCTAAAAATTGGATTTTTTCCACACTCCATCAAGATGAAAGAAACTTTTTTCAGAGTTGTGATCATTTCCAACTAATTGGAAGCATCTAAAAAAGAAATCAAGTACCAAAAAACCTTATCATGGAAGTCTAAATATTCTATATATGGGGAATATATTTTAGGGGGAAATTCACTAACTCCTTTGAAATTTTATATATCTTTGTTGGCGTTTATTATGTCTCGAAATGGGTAGAGCATAAGATACCACTCATGAAATTAAAAAAGTTTTCATGGAAATTTTATAGAA
The DNA here is from genome assembly GCA_963277665.1 of Viscum album. Lineage (NCBI taxonomy): Eukaryota > Viridiplantae > Streptophyta > Magnoliopsida > Santalales > Viscaceae > Viscum > Viscum album. The sequence goes on along the minus strand of OY728132.1, from coordinate 1,264,713,424 downwards.
AAAAATATTTTCAAGATTCGGATTCCCCAAATTAATCATAAGTGATTGATGAACTCACTTTACCGATTATTATGTCAATTAATTACTTGAAAGGTATGGAATATGATACAACACAGGAACACCTTACAACTTCCAAACAATCAAGAAAGTTGAATGGTCAAACAGGGAAATAAAAAAAAATACTAGAAAATACCATGAACATAAGTTGAAGGATTTGGATCCTCAAATATGATGATGAAATATGGGAAAATTCTAAAACATAAAAAACTACCATAGGCACTACTTCATTCCAACTAGTGTATGGAAATCCATGAAATTTACAAGTGGAACTAGAGAATAGGTCATATTGGTCTATTAAGAAATTAAATACGGATGCTCAAAAAGAAATTAAAGTAACGATTCTGCAAATGGATGAACTGAAATATATAATAAAATATTCCTATGAGAATTCCTTTATTTATAAAGGGAATACCAAAAAGTTTCAAAACTAGTTCATTTTGCGACGAGGCTTTACACCAGAGGATATGGGCATATTATTAAATTCACAATTGAAACTGTTCCAAAGGAAGCCTAAATCTAGATAGTTAGGACCCTTTGAAGTCGTTAAAGGTATTCTATTGTAGGAATATATATATTCATAAAGGTGGATAACTAACCTTAAAATTTAATTTCTAACGATTGAAAATATACTATGAAACATTCCATGAGGGTTGTGTCGTCACTTTAAGATTCATCTATAAAATACCGAGTCTAGCTCTCAACATTGAATTAAGCGCTGACTAGGAGAAAACCCCTGATAGTTAAATTATTATAGAATAGGGTAGAGTAGAGTTTAGGAAGGCCTAGGGAATTATGTAAGTGAAGGATGTTGGGCTTGGCTCCCATAGGGTCAAGATGCTTAAACTACAATTCATGTAGTCTTCACATGATGTGTAAGTATCACGACCTAAAAAAATAAAATTTAATGCATTTCACATAATTTAGTTTTACACAACATGAAATTTTGAGTATCATTTAAATTTTGTGAACCTAGGGTTCATGACGCATGTGATGCCTCCCCTCCTCTCCTACCCCTCTCTCCCATGTGAACCACCACCTTCCACATCTCCCTCTCCCTCACTTCACCCTCACCACACCAATTCACCCTCCTACCTCAAAATATTTAAATAATCACCTCTCTAATATACACCTCCTTATATTTCCATTACATCCCAAATAGACTGAAAAAAGACTACTCAAACCCCTCCTACTGATTACAGACTTCAGCATGAGGATTCACCTCTAATCAAGCATCTGAGGGATGCACCACCTTCATCACCCTTTTCTTAACCCTCTTATCGATCCACTGATACCTATAAGACCCATTCAACCACTATGGAGTCAAATTAAAATTCTAGTGGGTCACAAGGAACTTCCAATTTACATCTACACCCATTCCTTCACCTTTCTTCTCCTGAGAAGTAGGTCACATTGTTCTGTTTATAGGCAAGGCCTATGGAGACCAATAAGACCATTGAACTTTCTATGCTCAAGAAACTCCATATTAACCAGGAGGTTCTTCAAATCATTGATATATTTCACCTATCCCCCATTATCGACATATGCTAGGAGACCTTCTAGGAGATTTTCCTTGAGTTCTTGGCCACCTTCAAGCTAGTTTTCGACAACGTCTCCATCCGTCTAGCCTGAAGACCCCATGAGTTGGTGATTTTGGAATCGTAATTAGCCTCTATTCCACCAAATTCATTGCATACTTAGTCTTTTTGACTCTTAAACTTTATTTAAGAAAGTTGGAAACAACACAATTTTGGAGGTTGATCTCCCAAGACCCTCAGAGATCCCATGATCCTTGGACATCAAAGTCCACACAAGTTTGAGGTATTTTACTTCAAATCCTTAAACGATCATTGACCCACATCTAGTTCGTGTGTGCATAGGCTCATCGGTGTGTGATCTAGATCAATGTGCTTATTCTCACCATAGACATTCGTTGACCAACCATCAACATGACATCTCAATTTTACTTATATTATAAGGTACATGCGAGGTGGACTTGAGCCATGCTGGTGGGAGGATGCTTCATCAACCATCTGGCCAGACAAATTGGATTTTTTGATGTTTCCCTTCCCCTCACATCCCTCGGCCTAATGGAGTCAATCGACTTCCTCCCGGTCCTCAAGATGGGGTAACTCAGGAAGTAAAGCACCATATACCTATGGTAACAATGATACATTGAGGTCACTGATGAGGTGCCCGAACACCATTTAGATGACCCAAAACCATCCTCTACCACCACCTATACCCCTACTCATGTAACCTCAATCTCCGTCCATCCCTCCACCACCACCCTCCCCTAACCCATTACCATTCCCATAGCCACATTTCCCCCACCACCACTGGCCTTGTCACATTTTCACCTCCCCATCCTCCTTCTCCTTCATATGACCTATGATCTTACATCTAGTTTCTTCTTGAGAACTATTGCCAGATGTGCTTTCATTTTAGAATTCCCTTTAGTGAACCATCATATTTCTCTATCTCTAATCCACTATCAACATCTGCATCTACCCACCCACCACCCTCTATAGAGCCACTCCACCATATATTCCCACCCCCACACACCACCCTTATCGACCAACTCTGGGATCTTACTAATTTTTTAGTCTAGCAGGCTATGCGGGGCAAGGGACCAACCATCCTACCATCAACCAAGGAGTCATTCATCGACCATACTTCCAAAAACACAACCACCATCAGGATCAAAACCTCACCTCCACCATCCAATGACATTGTTTCCAGTATGACAACACTTTTAAAGGCTGTTGATGATACTATGTCTATATTCATAGAGGATATAGATTTGGTGGGAAACGTCAAGAGACCCACTAATTGGGTGGGTACTTCAGATGCATCGGTTAGTGATTTTGACCCTGAATTATAGTTTTCACTTATACCCCTCCCATGATGTACTCTATCTGGGTATATTTCTTGTTTACATTGTATCCATGAGTCCATATTTTACTCCATTTTACACATTTATGGATGAGGTATACTTGTTTGATTCCCATACATGATTTACATTTCTCATACATATTTATGAATTTTTATAGAAATGCCTAGATCTCTTACTCCCCCTTGCTTCTTGATACATCAAATCAGCCCCATGTGGTGTCTCACATGAGTTATATTAGTACCTGGATAACATAGAGTGCAATATTAAAGATCTCCAACTAGATATCGAACCTCCATAGGTTCCCCCTCTATGTAAATCATGAATTTTATTCTCCCACATGAGCACTTTCCTCCACCTGTTGTTGATGTGATAAACCCAAAAAAGTGGTCCTGAGAGATCGAAGACATTCCTAACACATCTAGGAGGCCTAAGAGGCCTATACTGATGGATGACATTGGTTGATACATAGTCCATATGTCTAGATGAAGATGTTAATGCCCACACTTATGGGAGGAAACACATATTCTCCACCATCTAGAAATGTTAAGGATGTTTTACTTTTATTTTGGTAATTTATTTTTGTAGTCCGACTCAAAATAATGTTATATACAAAATTATGTATTTATTAGATCCAAATTATCTTTCAATACAAACTATGTACACATACATGTGTTCTATAATATTATATTTCTTATAACCTATTTTTAATTTTATATCTGGTGTAAGGATCATTTCTGTCAAATAACCTATTAGGCAGCATGATTGAACTACATAATCTACCAATTTTTACCACGGAATGAAATTCATTACAGGGGCTATCAATTTAGTATTTTCACTATATATTTTTCATTTAAAAATTTTCTTTTCTTTCCATTCTTTTTCTCTTACAACACTTCAAAAAAAAGAGCATACACTATTTCATATTAAGTGTGAGGGGAGATTCTTTGATATTTCTTGTCACTACACTTGATATTTTTTGTTCTGATTAATATATGAGGCATTTTCCATTCAATATCATTATTTAAAATTTAAACATAGTTACACCCATTTTAAATAAAGTAAAATTGGTAATCAGTTTTATTAATCATATTTTCATTCATTCTTTTGAATTTCAACGTGATTTCCAAGTTGAGTTACTTAATTCTTATTCAATATTATTGAAAATTATTTTTAATAACTTATTAAATGATGATATGAACTGATTTATTTTTTTATTATATTCTCTCATTCTTGAGAGGATTATGGACCTATAATTTCATATTATTATCTAATAATATTTCTTGAGAGACACATAGGGTATGTAAACCTATCAGAACTTTCATTGTGATCTTATTGAGGCTATGAATGAAAAAATGCTATGTTAAAATGATTTAGGAAATATTTTGGGATCCATTTTTCCCTAATAACCACCTTCACATTTATCCTTATCTAGTGTTTAGTATCCATGAATGACCTTCATAGGATGCAGCTATTTCATGCCAATTATTCATTCCTACCATACTCTAACTTTTTATGCATGGTTCTCTTGTGAACAAGTGTAGGGGTTCTTTAATCTCTTATAAAATAGGGATGTTTGATATTGATGATACATATGGTGGTAATTTAACCAGGCTTCCAGTTCATGATTACCTTTGGTATTCCTCAATGATTTCCCTATTCCGCTAAAAAAATAGATTTTGCTTTATGAGGGTCAAAAATCACCATCTCTAGACCAATGATTCTCTCGATAGAGAAAAAGTGGTTAGGTTATGGATGTGAGACCCATATTAGGTATTAATTTTTAAGGAAAATAAATAAAATAAAAAATGATTGGGAATTTTATTTATGCCTACTTGATACAATCATGGACATTTGGTGCACTGTAGAGAATACTAGGAAACTCATTCCTAGGAAGAGTTCTTTTATTGAACTATTCATGAATATCATGAATTTTAATATAGTTTAACCCCCAATTTGATCATATTTTTATCATCTACCAACCTACCGTCAACCTCAGAGTCATTTGAAACATATTTCTTAAGCCCTCATGATAAATATTGTAATTGTTATTATAAGAGTAGAGATTCTAGAACCAATGCAAGAGTATGGTTAAGATTATGTATTCAAGGTATAATAATAACTCCAATCATATTTTTCGTTGAGTTATGAGAGACAATTAATTGTGAGGTAAATTGAAACATGTGTGTAGTTTCTAAGGAACAATTGAATGATTTTAATTAAATGAAAAATAAATTTGGTTACAGAATTTGAACATGATGCATAATTGACATTCTCTGTTGAAGTGATTCTAGAGGAAAACCTATTTCCACTAACATAGATTTATTAACATGGTTGGAATGAATTTTTACCATTTAAAAATTCTTCTAGTTTTTGGTATGATTCTTGAGATACTTTTTCTTAAGGATAGGAATATATTCAATCTTGTGGAAATTTAATAAGAATAATTTATATATATAATTTGGATTCATTTTTTTTATGATTTCATCATGGTTTATTAGATAATGCACCAGGATTGTGTTGAATTTTTTATAAAATAGTTTTCCAAGACTCAAAAGGAATAACTATAAAAAATGGAAGAAATGGAATTTACACGTCATGACACACATACATGATGTTACTGTACAATTCAAAACATGCCTGTAAGATAATAGAATGGTCCATGATAACATATATGTTGTGAAATAATACATGACCTGAATCTATAAAACACATCGTGTAAGCATCAAATTCGACTACCCACTCAAAATTCAAGTAGTGAAGATATATAATGTCATGAGAATCTTACACATCCTAAAAGATATGATATATGTGGATCCCAAAGATATAGGCCACCAGATACAAGATAAATGAAGAAATATTTGGATCAAGATTACACAATGTGAAAAGGTTACACATCATGTAATCCTCGGGCCTATAAAAATTTTGATCGCAAAAATCCACAAAACAATTTTCTAGTGAAAATTGTTTCTTGTTCTTTCTCTTGTTTTATCATCTGTTCCTCTTCCCATTCATCTATAATGAATTACATTAAGTACTTTAACTTAATTTGAGTTTTTGTTTACCATTATGCATCCATTATTCATTAAATCTATTTATTTTTTCTCTTTTGATGATCATTTTTCATTACCATTACCATTCGACATCAAACACATGCCATAGTCTTTCTTGTTTACCTTTTCAAGTAAGTGTTTGATTGATTTTTCAATTGTTTTAATAAAAGTTTTATTTATTCTGAAATCCTCAATTATGAATTGCTCTACTGAAACTAATTTTTTAATATGAAAAGCATGCTTTCTATTATTTCCTCACTTTCAATTAATACCATTATGAACGGATAATCCACTTAGGGTATGGGTTGATAATGAATCTATAAACTAAAACTGGTTAACCCTAAGGATAGAAGTTAGGTTAAACATTAATTATTTATTCAATTATTTTATAGAACCCTGACCATGGGAAGATTAAATGAATGAACCAGACCTAATTTTAGTGGTGTAGGCTATGACCATTATCCCATGACACTTTCTTCTATAGAAGACAAGTTTAATGCTTCTTGGTTGTTATTTATATCCGAAGTAAATAATATTTTCATCTTATATATATATAACTAGTTTAACCATAATCAATTAGTTATCTATGCACCACTTCACAGCATATTCCCTAGGACTATCCCGAGTTAGGCCTGAGATTATCTTTCTTACCTGAAACCCTAAAATTTACCTGATCCATATCTCTTGTTGGTGCCAAAATTTGGGAAGAATAAGAACAAGAGGGAAGTCTCTAGGGCTGCCTCGTGAGAAACTTTCGCAGAGCCCCATGGCCCTATGCCCACCGCGAAGCAAGGACGTGGGATGCTCCACAAAAGAATTTGGCGTTCACAAGCCCACCATTGAGCAAGGAGGCGGGATGCTCCAGAACGAATTTGAAGTTCGCGAGCCTTCCACGGAGCAAGGAGGCAGGTTCCTCCACGAGCCGATTTGACGTTTGCGACCCGTCATGGAGCAAACTCTATCTTTGTGCCGAGTGAGCTCTGCATCGCGGTGCCTCTTTCCTATAAATAAAGGGCTCCCCTCGAGCCAAAAATACATATCATACGACCTTTCACCTTCTGAGCTCTCAAATCACAAAGAACTTCTTTCTCTGTGAACTATTATCTTCTCAAGGTACTTTTGCATTGTGAAGTGCCTCCCCCTTTTCTTTAATTCAACCACTCTTCCGAGATGGATGCCTTTCGCAAAGCCCATGGGCCTTCGCGAAGGAAGGGGATCCCCATGGGGACTCGGGTTATCGTTAAGCATTTATGCTTCGCAAAACAACCTCCATGCACACGTGACCCATATGCTAAGGCAGGGTCACAGTGCTTCATGAAGCACATTGCTTCCCAACACCTTGCTTCACGAGGCACCCTTACTTCATGAGGCATTACTTCGCGAATGCCTTTACACTTCATGAATATTCTCTTATATGCACCTGTGCCCTATGCCTACGCTAGGCCACTTTGCTTCATGAAGAATACCCCTTCATGAATCTCCTCTACTACATGTAGCACCAGAGCTCTACAAGGCTTCTACATATGAACTCCTTTTCCCTGCAACTCCTTTTCTTGTTAAACCCTCTGGGTTTTCACAAAGTAACTTCAATGTCCCTTGGGCAGTTCTTTACATTGAATTGCTTCACCTCAGGCTTCTTCGCATAGGCACGTTAATGGCTATTTCTTCTTTTCATAACCACGCTAATGTGAACCCCTAATGGGATCACCTTATGACACCCCCTCGCTATGGAATTGCTGATGCCTTCCTTCCCTCAAAGTCAGGTGGGTATCGGTTATGTATGTCCTAGGGGTGCGGAGAAAAACAACCTGGTCTGAGCTTCAGGACGTTAAACTTCCAAGCGCCGTCGTCCTCAGCACATGACATTAAACTGTGACCTCGCCTTGTGCCGTGCACGTGGGGTTACCCCACCTTGGACATTCTGCATGCCCACTGGCCTCCACGGGAGTGAGATCATTCCTCACATGGAATGACATCCTCTTTATCGGAGCATCTTCTGTCTGTGGGGAAAGGGAAACCACCTTGGTGCAAGCCCCTAGCTTTCCTTACAAGAGGTATCATCCCTACTCCTCCTTCCTTCTTGGGTGCCAAATCCCTCTCCCACAGGGCTTTGTCGCTATCTAGTCCTCCATCCTAGAGTAAGTCCCAATCTCCATCACTTTGGGCTGCTAACCACTCATAAGCCCTTGTTTCATCTTTGGGACACCAACTACGTGTAGCCCCAGTCCGCTTCCCACAGATGCACCTTTCACGATGCAATAATCAGGTCTTTGTTGCCTCTTGTTTCTCACACCGAGTATGACTCATGTGGGCTTAGAGTAAGCATTGAACGCGACATCCTCTCTAGGTAGCCAAGAGTGTAAGCCCCACACCCACTTCAACTACGATGTATTTGATCCTTTCCAAGGTGAGGTACTTAGGAAGCCTCCCTGAGGTTCAAGCCCACTACCCATTGGTCCCATCCATCTTCACGTCAGTTCAGCAACCCCACCTGAACTATCATGTCTTTGATCCTTTCCAAGGCGAGGTACGTAGGAATCCTCCCCAAGGTTCAAGGCTACCACCTGTTGGTCCTGACCATCTTCACGTTAGTCCACCAACCCCACCTGAACTACATGGTCTTTGATTATTGCCAAGGCAAGGTATGTAGGAAGCCTCCCTGAGGTTCAAGCCCAACACCCAGTCACTCTGACCCCTTTCACATCGGTTCAACGAAACCATCCTGAACTATGTGGACTTTGATCCTTGTCAAGGCAAGGTACGTAATAAGCCTCATTGAGGTTCAATCCCAACAATCATTGGTTCCAACACGCCTTCGCGTGAGACCACCTTTGTTCCGCATGACATTAAGTTTCATGCCCCATTTTCATCCTACACAACACTAAACTGCATCCACCATCCCGAACTACATGGGATTTGATTCTTGTCTCCAAGATAAGGTACGTTGGAAGCCTCCCTGAGGTTTGATCCCATCCAGCGGTAAGCCATTGTGACCCCATAAAGCGGTAATCCATTGTGACCCCATCCAACGGTAAGCCGTTGGGACCCCATCCAACAGTAAGCCGTTGTGACCCCATCCAACAGTAACCTGTTGTGACCCCATCCAGTGGTAAGATTTTGTGACACCATCCAGAGGAAAGCTGTTGAAATACCTAGTCATTGATATGTCGTCTTCAGGTGAACTTTGAGGACTTTGATTCCCTGCCACAGGGATACATAGGAGGTATCTTTGAGACTCAAGCCCAACATCATCATCGTCCTTGAGTAGACTCCATCTAATTCTCCACCCACTTCACTTAACCATCCGTCATCCATCTTGATTCTTACTCAGGCCACCACATCCCAGTGGGATCATGCCACCTCATTCCCCATCCTATTTAACAACAATCGAGTAGCTAACCATGCATTAGCCCAAAATTCAGTGTTACCTCAAGGGGTTACACTCACCTGAACCTCTCTAGTCAGTGTTCAGATCAGTCCGATCCATCTCCACTAGACGTTAAACCTGTGGAATACCCTGTTTTAAATATAAGAAGATAAAGAAAACATCAAATATATGACTATGGAATGAAATTCCCCACATTTGTCATGAGATACCTTGGGAATCTGTGCCCTCGAGAAGCCCTCTAATAAGGGGAAGAAGCCTAGACGTGCCAGTGTTATAGAGTCCAGACACGCTAGTGATGTCCAATGTAACTAATCCTCCAACTGAAAGTTGCTGCCCTGACGGGACCCCTTGGAATTTCTTGACAGAAGTGGTGTAATTAACTGGTGTCCATGAAGATATGGAACTAGGAAGATTTTCACAAACAACGACTTAATCTTTAAGAGAGACCCGAACTAGGTGATGGGTTATGAGGAGGAATCAATGGAAGGAAGAACCGAAATCCCATCATCCCATTTCAATCTAGGAGAAAATGTCCCTAAATAAGGAACGAATACCACCCACCTTTGGAAATCGGGAATGTGGGGAAACAAATAGTGTTTCCATCCTCGAACAAGATGGACACATCCACCCCAGTGAAAGCATCATAAACAGAAATGGTGAACCCGATGTGAAGTTATTCTCCTCAATGTGGAGGTTAGAATCTTTTGAGACATCAGTGGACAAGCGTGTCATCAGATCTAGCTATCTGACACCGGGTCCTGCCAAGAAAATAGCAGACCTGGTGTGAAACTCACCAGATGTTGGGGCAGTCATAACATTGGACATCCCGGTCTACGACATTGTCAGTGCAGATCCATCTTACCAGCTAGGGAAGACGGAATGGAATTGGGGAACTAGTCCCCGGTTCCTTTCCTTTCCGCACTAATGGGTTAATCTACCTACTTTTGAAGAACCAAGCTGCTGCAGGAATTTGATCACCACCCACCCACCGGTGTAGGGGTAGGGGCGATGCCAACCCGGCAGTCCCTTGTGACTCCACCACTTTTGTAACAATCTCCACGACTAAAAACACTGGGCGTTCATGCCCAATTTTCCCATCTAAATTCATTCAGTAGAGAGTGATCAATGACCTCATATGCTGGTATGAGGATAAGGTGATTATCCCAACTCGGGATATGTCCCACCAGAATCTAAAGTCGTATGCACCTCACCACCAATGCCACCCCCAAGGGCCGCGTAGAGAGACACTACTCCCCACCCCAACTTACAATAGTTTCGGGAGGCTCTCTCCCGAATGCCTCGATGAATCTCTCCCCTACGCCGACGAGGTATGAGATGTGCAGGTTGGCCCTGTCGGTATCCCATTTTAGGGGCCCCCATGGAGGGCTCCCTCTAGGCCACACCAGTGCCACCGTCTAGTCCCACAAGTCGAGGAGCAGGTAAGCCATGCGCCTGCACCGTTGGCCCCAATCCAGTTGACCCAATGCCAATATTGGGCATATGACAAGGTAGATGCCCGTCAAGTGGCGTCAACGCCAACAACTACTGTGGCTCAGGCCACCGCCAACATATATCATCAACCCATTATGTATGCTAAGCTTGGTAACTTGTATATCCGGCCCATATCGAGGCCCCGACCACCCCACTGGTAGGATGGGTCAACTCTCCCAGCCGCCGATGCAGGTAATGGCCGCCGCCAGTATGGAGGCCCTCCCTGTACTACCACCATGGAGAATGCGGGTCTTCCCTGCTTCCAGGATCTACATGGAGGTCCGCCTCATGCTACCCTCAGTCTGAATGAGGGATCTCCCCACGATGGTGACACCTAGTATAGAAGCCTCTTTCATGCTCATTACATCGGGTATGGAGTCATCTCGCCTGCCACAGACCGCCGGTGTGGGGACGTTGCACATCCGTTCAATATCCAGTGTGGAGGGCCTCCCCTTTTTCTTATAGTAACCAGAAAAGGTCCTCCTTGCCTCAAAAACTAGTGGAGTGAAGGCCAGCCTTGCTTCACCAACACCCAGCATGGAGTCCTTACCCGTGTTCGGCTGGACTAGTACGAGGACCTTCCTCGCATTGATGTTTACAGGGTAAGAAAACATGGGGGTCCCACCCGTGCTTCTATGGGATCGAGCGGAGGTCCTAACTGCTCCAGAAGTCCCCACAGAGGTCCTCCCCATATCCCCTTTGATAACTGTCCCGGTGCTCCTTGCACCCCAGCTTACTCTGGAAGATGTCCTCACCACCCTAGCACCAGTATGGCCGAAGGACATCCTCATGCCAAATGTCTTCCCTACCCTAAAGAACCATCCCAGGGCAGAAGGGTGGGTCGTCGCTTCCATAAAAAGAACACTGAGAAGATTTAGACTGAGATCAAACTGGTTTGATTCTCAGATTCTGAAGCCGAATACGACTCAATGATGGAACCCTCTTCTAGGTCCTCCGTGTCAAGGGATAAGGTAAGAATAAGGTGCATCATCCTAGTACTCCCAGAATGCGATATACATTGGATTCCCAACTCCCTCCATAGGTATATCCAAGAGGAAAAAAATTAGGAAACTCCAAAGATTACAGCAGTGCAATCAGCACTGTTGTCACCAGAAGCACTCTCTACCTTGACTAGAGATCACATAGAGATATTCTGGGGACTAATGGTGGATGAGTGGTAGCGCGGTCCATCACCTGTAGCCCTAGTCCCTGCACCATGAACTATGGCCGTCATCCCGTCATACAACGATGTGGTGCCTAAGTCGCTACACTCTTCGAAGGAAAGCCCGAGATTTGGTTGTTTCTCAGCTCACTCGCTATACTATCCACCAGCCAGCCTATCATCCCAGCGGTCTTCCTTGGTACCAATACCGGTTACTCAACTGCCTCCGGTTGATGAGTGGGGTAATGAAGGGCCAGACCCTGAATCCGATCCAAGGAGCTTATGGAATATCCTCCCAGCGGACCACTTCCCTGAGATGTTTTGGCCCGTGGTAGCGCCGAATTTCTACGTACTAGAATCCATCACCCCAGATGAAGTTGAGTGTTTCTTTCAAACCCTCTGGGCGATGCACTTCTTCCTTAGTCACTAGAGAATGTCTTATCCAAAGAGCCAAGTGCATTTTGAATACATTGGCGAGAAATGTTGTCTGGTTGATCTATCTGCACTCTTTGTGGCCTAGTGCCCTAATTCACTAGGCCGTCGTAAGGCCATCCAGCAAAGATGCATCCAGAGTTTCAAAGTACTCTGCATGATTTTCAAAGAGGCTTAACCCTATGTGAAGATCCGTGGATGGGAGAAATATGCTACCCTTCTCTTCAGTCTTATCTGGTGGCAGCCTAACATCCTAGGTGATATCGAGGACATGCTCCCGAGTAGAGCGGCGGTCAACATGGTCAACCTATAAGAAGAGTAGAATGAGCTAGAACTCCTTGAAGGGAGCCTCCCCCTGATGTCATGCCACAACTATTGGATACGTTGGGGAGGGTTACTCGCCAATTGAGTAGCCAGTTGGGTCTCTCCACGCCCACCGAGACATTAGTCCTTATCCAGAATCACGGTAAGAGTAAGGGACTCCTTGGAGATGTCAAGCCCTACAACCCATCTAGCTTAGTGGAGAAGATGGAGGAAGAACCTGAAAAGTCCGCGTTGCGTCAACAACTTGCTGAACAGAAGAAGGTGGTTGATGACCACCTCACTGAATGTGCTCAGAACAGTGGCCAGACTATGGTGATCCAAGGCTGGGGGAGCAGGAGAAGGCACAAATTCCCTTCGGTGAATTGCCTCTAGTTGACCCTAACCATCATGCCCATGCAGATAGGGTTGAGGCCAGAGCTTATGGAAAGAGGGCGCGGTACGTGTCGCCAAATCCTTCTGAATGGCATAACAACCCTCAGGATCCAGATCGGGCTCGGCCTGCTTCCCCATAGGTTGTTCCACCAGCTGCTCCATGAGTTGTTGGGCCACCTTATCATTTTGAAGAACCCACCAATGAATTGGTAGTTAGGGATCACCATCAAGACAGGAACCCACACCTAGATGATCCAATGGTGTCCCTCATTTCCCATCTTAAGGCATTAGAGATGTGACAGTTGGCACTCCCGCCTGATGGAAATCCATATCCGGCATGGTTGGATGATATGCCTACACCCCTGGGTTTCGGGAATCCCACATTTTCACTCTTCAATGGGATAGAGGACTCACTATAGCACCTGGACCACTTTACCACATGGTCTAGCACCATGTTTGGAACTCCAGCGTAGCAGGAGGCCGCCAATCTCTGATGTTTTGTGCAGACATTGGAAGGGCCTGCATTTGTCTGGTACAACTAGCACCCCATTGGATCAGTAACCAGATGGGAGGACCTCCGTAGGAAATTCCTCTACCAGTTCAGTTCCACCATGTGGAAGATGAGTATCGTAGTCCTCTTTATGTGCAAACAAAGGCCTGATGAGCGCGTAACCAACTTTGTCACCCGGTGTAAAAGAATCACGTATTCTTAACATGCCTCTGACTTAAGAGAAATTGCTGAAGATGTGTGTAGGGAACGTCAAGACGGATCTGGTCCCCTCTCTGATCACCCAGAACTATCTTGGGGGATTCTGATACTTCTCTGATAAGGCCCAGCACTTAGAGGAAGCCTTACAGCAGGCCAAGAAGACACATCTGTTGCCTCCTACGATCCCCGAAAGAAGGGCCTCCTCGGCCAAGCCCACCGTAGTGGCCCAAATAGAAACCCCCAGATGACTAGAGTTGTTTCTAGTGGAGCCGCCTCTATAGCCCCACAGAGTCCCCTTACCTCAGGTGCAACCACTGGCCCAGCAGCGCCCACCCCAGAATCGGCAGGTTCCCCCGCGCAATGCACCACCACTGCCCAGGTAAGATAACCAACCTCCACCTCATCGATAGGGTCCTACAGCCCCTTGTTAGTGTCAAGATCCAATGGCCCACTTTATGGATAGAAGAAACTGAATGTACTCATTCAATGAGGTAGAGGTCCCCAATTACTTCCACAGTGACTTAGAGAAGGGGATTCTATATTTGCCTCAGTGTAGAATATCGGAAGAAGAAAACCTCACTGATCACCCTAATTACTACCCCTACCACCAGATCCAGGGGAACACTCTCGAGAATTAATATGTGCTCAAAGTATGGATTCAAGACCAGGTAGATAACAACATAGTTCGTTTAGTCCTGACTCTGGCATATGTGGCATGCATCTTCGTGAGGCCAGATAGTATCAGCGACAATGAGGGTGAGAGGCATCCAGTCACGGGTCCCAGAAGTATGATAAATTGATGGCCCATAAAATAGTCTCCCATGCCTATGGTGTCATCTGGGCACACCTAGATCATCCATAGCCTTCAGAGGCTACAACCACCACTTCTGCATTGTCATCTCATCTAGCCTCTACCCAGAAGAGAAAACAATGACAATGCAAGGTAAAGCAAAGTCCACCTCCGATGCCATCGTCATCTAGTACTCTCGGTGACTTCATGCCCCCAGAGATGGAAATCCCTCCCAAAATCTATCCAGTAGTGGATGACTCTTCGAGTGATGGTCAAGGGTATGCCTCAGTTAACACCGTAGAGCTGGTAAAACTCTACATGATTCCGGACAATGAGGAGCTCCAGAAAAATCCTCCCAACATCCCCAGTCATCATCATCATTGACGGAGCCATGGATATATGGGCCATCGGAGTGCCTCGTTCAGCATTTCCATCCAGGCAGTGCATGCTACTAAAACCAGGCAACAGGCTCAGTGCAAGGCTTAGCATGCACAACCTTCTCATCTAATGGCATCAGAACTGCCTTCTCCACCGCTTGTATTGCTGAATCAGGCAGATCCACCCCAACCATGCCGTGACTAGCAACAACCTACTATAGGCTAGTCTCAGTCATCTGTCCCTCATCTGGTAGCCACTCTACAGGCCTATAAATGTGGGTTGTGGGATGTTCCCAGTACCAGTCAGCCACCGGTCCAGTTGGCAGGGCCCACCATACCTCGTGTCATAGACCGACCTCCTATAAGCTGAATTTCACACCTGGTGCAGAAGAATGATGTTCTTAAGCATCTCTCCAGTATTCCAGCAAGACTCTCCATCATTGAGGCCCTTATCCTATCATCAAGTATGCATGAGGCCCTCACTGATGCTTTAAGAAGCCCCCTCCAGTTTGAGATCGAAGTAGCAGCCGTAGAATCCTTCCATGCTAAGGCAATCGAGAATGATGAATGATAGGCCATCATCTCGTTCTCTAGAGAAGATGAAGGCTCTCCCACATAGCGGCACATTCACCCACTGTACATCACTGTACAGTTCAATGGCATAGAGGTTCGTTGCTGTCTTCTCTGAAGATGATCTGAGTCCCTATGACCTAAGAATCCAAGGTTATGACAGGACGGAATAGACACCGGTCGACAAGATCTTCTTGAAGAACCAAATTTGTGGCCTAGTTTCTAGCACCGAATTTATGGTTGTCAATTAGGATATGGCCTACAATGCATTGATGGGTAGGCTGTGGATCCACCCGCATGCGGCGGTTCCCTCATCGTATCACCAATGTCTCAAATACCCCCTTAATGGTTGAGTGGGCATGCTTCAAGGTGATGAATATCCCATTGCCTCTTGCGAAGCCCACTACATGAATGCTGACTACTACAAGAGTAAGGACATGAAAATTCAGACTAATGAGGTCGAGCATGCCACAACTACGACTGACCCTTAGATAGATCTAGATGATGCCTACGTCTTTCCAATCCACTGATTGGAGGCTATGACCCCAAACATGGGACAATTCTTCGTTGTTTCTGGGATGAGGGGGAACACATTCCCATGCCTAAATGGTGCCATAAAATCACTTCGTACTTCTATAAAAATTAGGCTCAGGTGATCCTAGAGCCTCCTACTCCCATAAGGTATCGGGATGTCTTTCCCATGTCAATGAAAATACGTCATATGTGCTTGTTCCACTGGGCTGGAATCAACCGAATCAATCCAACAATCCACTATTGATTTGACATCATCAAGCGTGGCCCCTTGGGCTGAAGGCCATATGGGATCAGATCAACAACCTTCATCATTATAGTTGTGGCAGAACATGAGTCCTCTAATCCAGTGACCACTGCCACTCAGGCTGGTACCAGCCTCCTGTTCGGATCTTCTGACTCAGAGGAAACTCCTCCTGCTAAGGATTCCACCTCCATGAGTGAAGAAGAGGATTTAAAGGATTCTCCCATTGCCATTGAATAGGGCGTCTCTATAACAGTCGACGAGTTGGTACAGGTGAACCTCAGTAGTGAGGCAGACCTAAGACCCACATTGATCAGTGCTGCTATGCCCCTCAAGGAGCAAAAACAGTACATATAATTCCTAAAACAACGTCATGATGTATTATCCTAGAGTTATAACGAGATTCCAGGAATTGATCCTCAGGTAGCCATCCACCACCTCATTATTCTGGAAAATCATTGCAGGTTCAAGCAGCCTCCCAGAAAGATGAACCTTTCTCATAGTGCCATGGTAGAGGCGGATGTTGATAAACTCATCAAATACAGGTTTGTTAAGAAGGTCCAATACCCCAAATGGATGGCCAATATTGTGCCGGTAAGGAAGAAGAATGGTTAGATCAGGGTCTGCATAAACTTCCAGGATCTCAACTGTCATTGTCCGAAGGATTATTTTCCCCTTCCTATGACGAAGCTGTTGATTAACGCTACAGCTGGATTCCAAGCCCTCTCCTTCATGGATGGGTACTCTGGATATAACCAGATCCAAATGGTCCCTGAGGACAAGGAGTTCACAACATTCAGGGCACCACAAGGTACTTTCTTTTACCAAGTCATGCCCTTCGGTTTAAAGAATGAAGGTTCCACCTACCAGTGGGATATGCATCGCATATTTAAGCTGATCCTTGGATCATTGGTGGAATTATATGTGAATGATCTGGTGGTAAAATCTCACCAGCATCAGGACCATCTCAAAGACCTTGAGAAAGTGTTCAACGCCCTCTGTTCCCATCACATGAAGATGAACCCACTAGAGTGTAACTTTGGGGTCACCTTTGGAAAGTTTCTCGGCTTTGTTGTCAGATATAGGGGCATTGAGATAGACCCAGAGACGATCAAGGACATTAGCCAGATATTTCTTTTGAGCAACATTCAGGAGCTTCGAGGTTTCCAAGGAAACTCAGCCTACATACGCAGATTCATTGCAAATCTGGCTGGAAAGTGTAATCCCTCTTCTCAAATCATGAATAAAGGCGCACTCTATGAGTGGGATAAAGAATGTTAGACTGCATTCAAGGAGATCAAGCAGTATCTACTCTAGCCTTTGGTCTTAATGCCACCAGTCTCTGGAAATCCATTGGTCCTTTATGTGACTGCCCTGAAACGATTTCTCAATGCCCTTCTTGCCCAGAAGAACAATAAGAGGATGAAAAATATCCTTTACTACCTTAGCCACATGCTTCCTGATATGGAGAATAACTATCCCCAATTGAAAAGAGATACCTTGCGTTGGTATTCTCAGTACAAAAATTGCGACATTACCTACAGCACCATGAGATACAGCTGGTGTCCCGGGTAGATCCACTGAAGTACATCTTGAACCGTCCCATGTTGACAGGCCGTCTAGCTTGGTGGACGGTAATTCTCTAGTAGTTCGATATTAGGTTTGTCCCTCAGAAATCTATTAAGGGGAAATCATTTTTGGTTTCCCTTACTTCCCATCCGGCTCCTTTTGACCAGTCCTTGAATCTCGATTTCCCTGATGAGGCGATCCTCTTGGTGGACCAAGCCATGTTGTTTTGGCAGATTCACTTCAATTGTGCTTCCCGAAGCCGCACCGGCAGGAGGCTCAATGACTCTAGGCTCAACAAAGTAAGCCTGGATATCATCTTCATTACCCTGGCACAAGCCATCCTACAATACTCATTCCTATTGTCACGAGGATGCACCAACAATGAAGAAGAGTATCAGGCTCTCATCACTGGCCTCAAGCTCGCTCTCGAGATTTATGTGCCACACCTACATGTGAAAGGGGACTCTGAACTAGTCATCAAACAGATCAATGGTGACTATTCCATTAGAAAGACAGAGCTCGTACCATTCTTGGGACACACTCTCCAGCTAATGGCCCAGTTCCCATCTCATCCATAAGTCACTCATGTTCATTGATCTCAGAACGGTCGAGCTGATGCCCTGGACAGCCTGTCTGCATCACTTGCGGAACCTGAGCAGGATGATCTGATTATCCATGTTGCTCATTGGAGAGTCATTTCTCCTATCACCCCAGATAACGATGATGGACTGAAAGTGAGCCATCATACCACCAGAGCCTCCATGCCAGGACCCCCATATGCAGTGATTGAAGTGAATCCCGATTAGAGGGCCTCTATTGTCAGGGATCTCCCAAATGGTTACCTCCTGGCTGATCGGGCCATGTGCGAGTGAATCTGATGCCGTGAATAGAATTTCACCCTCTAGGACGGCCCTGGCCATGAGAAAATCCTCTACAAGCATGGGTTTGATGGGGTTTTCCTCAGTTGCATTAAAAGAGTATAGATTCCTCAGGTCATGCAAGAGGTTCCCTCCAGTTCCTGCAGGGCTCATCAGATCGGGCCGAAGCTATCCCACCAGATCTAGAGATTAGGGTACTTCTAGCCCTCCATGATCCATGACTGGATCGAGTTCGCAAAAATATTCCATGTGTTCCAGATTCATGCTAACTTCATGCATCGGCTGCCAGAACCTCTCCACTCCACCATGTACTCTTGGCCATTTGCAGTGTGGGGACTCGATGTCGTGGGACCATATCCACCAACGACAGCTCGCCAGTGCAGGTTCATCCTGACTGCCACAGATATTTTCTCCAAGTGGGCATAGGTAGTTCCACTCAAAGAGTTCAAGGCCCATTCCATCGTTGACTTTGTGAGCTCCAACATCATCTACTAATTTGGGGTCCCTCACACCATCCTCACCGATAACAGAACAAACTTATGAGCGGCTGAGCTGAAGAAATTGTACACTAAGTACAACATCTACTCTAACCATACCTCTCGTCATCGCGCACAAGAAAATGGATAGATCGAGGAATTCAACAAGACCCTCTCTAATATTTTGTAGAAAATGGTTGGTCAGAATAAGATGAGTTGGCCGGACAAGATCCACAATGCCCTCTGGGCTTATCGGACGACGACTCATAATTCCTCCTAGGTGACCCCATATTCCTTGGTGTATGGGATGGAGGCCATACTACCCATCGAGATTCAATTTCCATCATTGCGCACAATTGTCTATGATCAGCAAGTGCTCGATGAAGTAGCCGAAATCCATCTGGCTGAGTTGGAAGCACTAGATGAGAATAGGCTTTGTGCCGTGCATAATCTGGAAAGGAATCTGAACAAGATAACTAGAGCTTTCTACAAGAAAGTTCTCCTTTGTTACTTCTTTCTAGGTGACTTGGTATTTTCCTTGAGGGAACCAATGATACCTAGTAAGAAACTACCAAAGTTGGAGCCCAAATGGGAAGGACCTTACATCATTCACAAGGTTTACTCTAATGGTGCATACTCACTGGTTACCATGGATGGTGAGTGTATAAATCCTTCCACCAATGAAAAGTTCCTCAAGAAATACTTTTCTTGAGCTCTCTGGTCCCGCATGACCACAAACTATATGGTCTCTTATGACCATAAACTGTATGGTCCAACATGACCCTAAACTGTATAGTCATGCACGACCCAAAACAACATGATGGTCCAACATGACCTTAAACTGTTCAGTCCTACATGACTTTATGCTATGCATCGTCCTGTACGACGTTAAACTATATCTTGATAACTATGTACGACTTGATTCCCATCCTCATGGGATACACAGGAATGCTCAGACGCCTCGTCTTGAGTCCAGACTCATCTCCCTCTTTGACTATACCCTCCTAGGCATGATTCCTTTGGGGGATCTCACACGGCGTCATGTAGGCTTTTTAAGCCCCACACATGTGAGGGTTATGATGATTGCACCATGTTACCTCCTTCATTCTTCTAATCCTCCCAAATCCTTACCACATGATGCTAAACTGCATGAATTTTTCAGAAATACGTGTGGCTTGATTCCCATCCTCATGGTATATGTAGGACCGCCTGAACATTTCATCCGTAGGACCAACCCTAAATTTTAGGGACCTTCCATTGGAACGAAACCCATAGTGTGGGACATGCCTTTTCGTTCATTCACATCAAGTTCATCAAGATCGTACAATGTATCTCTCTCCCCTGAAGATCTCTATCTCTTCTCTTGTCTAACTATAGTTAAGATTTCACGGGCTCATTTATGCTCCATCACCCCATAATTTGGGTTCCCAGTATCTTTCACATTCAAAGGGGCCCCAGAATGATAAGGATACTTAGCCCAAGGTCTCTCCTATCATTTCGGGCCAACGCCCTCAAGGGGTTTAGACAATAGAAAGATACAAGTCCCACGTTGCGAATATGGTCAACAGTCGACTCCCATTTTTTGTTCCCATTTCGAGTCACATGATATAGATACTGTGTTTCGAATCTGGTCAACAACTATCTTTGGTCATTTTCTCCACCCCTATATGTCCCAAACATGGAGTAGTGGTTCATTCTTCCCCACTGTCTCTCCAAATCTTGGTCTGATTCAAGTGGAAGAGTAATTCCAGATGTCGGACCCTTATGTGATGGGGAAATCCTAATCCTACTCATTGTTTCCCACACAGAGAATTGCTCATGTGGGATTAGGAGTTATGAAGGAAATGCCCGCATGAGAGGTTATATGACTACAATTGGCTGGGAAACTCAGCCTCAGGTCCTTCGCCCCCCTTTGGGCCCTTGGCCCAAGTTATCATTCAGGATTGTGTGGTGTGGTATGGGCTCACGTCCTCATTCACATCAAGTTATTTCGCCACACCACACATATCCCCTTGAGATATACCTTCCCTTATTTATCATCTGTCCTACGAGTACAGGCCCTACCGTGTTTGGCATAACCCATCATTTGGGTTTCTGTCACCCTCTATATCTAGAAAGGCCCCCGAATGGCATGGATGCTTGGCCTGAGGGCTCTCCTACCATTACGAGCTAACTCCCTTAAGGATTGCGAGTGATAAGTTGATACACGTCCCATGTTGTGAATTAGGGCAACATTTGATGTTCAATTTTTCTCCCCCCTTCAGATCACACAAGGGTGGATATTGTGTTACGAACCTGTTCAATAGTTTCCCTCTATCATCGTTGACTCATGTTTGGTATTCCATAAGCATGATGATTCTCCCTATTTGTTCCATGAATATGAAATTAAACTAGGAATCTATGGTCTGAGCTTTATGACCTTATACTAAGATCATCTTTATCCTCACTGCAAGATGTTAAACTACAAGTTGGCCATGAAATTCTATCTGATGACCAACCTCAGCCCCCTTGCCCAAGTTCTCACTTAGGCTTGTACGGTGTGGTGTGGGATTATTTCCTCATTCACGTCGGGTTACTCACTCTTCCATACACATACTTGGACGAGATACCTTACCCCTAACTTCATCCTCACTACAAGACGTTAAACTGCAAGCTTTCCATGATATTCTGTCCATGGCCTAGCCTCAGGCCCCTCGGCCTTTTCAGGCCCCTGGACCAAGTTCTCACTTAGGGTTGTACGGTGTGGTGTGGGATTATGTCCTCATTCACATCAGGTTACTTGACTTGCCGTATACACCCCTCGTTGGGGTATCATTCCCTTATTTGCATCATCCTTTCCATTATAACTCTGTATAGCTTGATTCCCATCCACACGGAGTATGTAGGACCGCCCGAACGTTTAGTCTTCAAGTACAGCCCCATCTCTTAGAAACCTCCCTATCATTTTGGCCCCTTGGCCCACATTCTTTCGGAAGAAGGGTATACAGTGTGGTATGGGATTATGCCCCCATTCATGTCGGGTTTATAACAACCACACCGCATACCTACCTCTCCTGAGCGGCCTTTGCTTCCTTTCCCTGATTTCATCTCTTTGAGTCGGCTGCCCTTAAGTCGGGTCCTTGTTCCCTCTTAGGTGATTCCCCAATTGGCCCATGAGTACTCTGGTCTAGAACCTAGAGTGTTAGATTCTATGTGGGCATGCTTTCACCCACTTTTCAGGATTCATGTTCCTCTTCATTTGGGTTTCCATTATCTTTCACACCCGAAGGGGCCCCTAAACGACATAGATGCTAGGCATAAGGGATCTCCTACCATTATGGGCCAACATCCTCGAGGGTTTCAAACAAAAAATCGATACAAGTCTCATGTTGTGAATATGTTTAGTGGTCGACGCTCATTTGTTGTTCCCATTTCAGGCCAAACGATATGGATGATGTGTTTCGAACATGGTCAACAGTTATCCTCCATCATCACACCAACCCCTTCAAGCCTTGAATGTTGGTTACATGATTCAAATTATTTTCCACCCCATCAAGTCCAAATGGAATTTTGACACTCCTGGCACTTTCCCTCAGTACACATTCGCATGTTAGGAGGAAAAAAGTCACGGTAAAGGCATCATTCAGGGCTCCGCACTGGCTTCCCTTTAGTGTGCATTCTAGGTATTGAAAACACCTCATCCACCCTTATTACCCACACCGAGTTTGACTCACGTGGGCTTAGGGATCAGGTTGAGGTCCACACTTACTAGGAAGGATTACTCTTCTCCTTAGTCTGAGCTCTAAGACCATAAACTAATATCTATTTTAGAACTATGTGTGGCTTGATTTCCATCCTCATGTGATATGTAGGAACACCTGGACTTCTCGTCTTTGAGTCCAGCTCAATTGGGAGCTAGTTTCTCCTACCCCTCATAATCTAACCTTTCCTAGCCCCTCAGCCCGAGTTTTCATCCTTGGAATCATGCACAGTATGATGTGGACCTTTTCCTCATTCACGTTGGGTATGCTTTATCACGCCGTTCACATTCCCTTTTGATACTATGTTTTGAACACAGTAAAAAATCTTCCTTTATTGTCATGCCACCCTTACAATGTTCCAAACATTGGGTATCGTGATTCACACATTCCATCCCCCCTATATTTTGATTAAGCCGAACGCCCTTGGAGTTACCCCACTCATGCACTAGAGCACATTGGAAGGACGACATGTCGATTGTTCTGAGGTCCTTGTCCTACAATAAAGACTCTCCAATTTCTTCCCAGTAATACAGATTGGTTGTTCAAACCACCGGATGTTCGAAGCTTGGTTTGCACTCTTACATTTGGGTGGAATAATAAGGTGATCATCCCTCATTTCTCACACCGGGCCCGACCCACGTGAGCTTAGGGATTGGTCACTGGATGCTCCACAAATATGATGGGATTGCAATAAACCAATAAAAATAACGAAACTCGTGCATGCATCTGGAATAAAACAATCAAAACATTAAAAGTACGTTTGAGGGTTTGTAATCATTACAGTACGTGAGAGTCAATCCCTCCCATGGATGGATTAACCCCGTAAAAAGAAAGTTGCAGCTCCACCACCCTCTGTCTTATAGCATCCAGGATTTGCTGCCGCCTGTTCAGCTCCCACTTCTCCTCAACAGCGATGGGGCGCAATCCATTAGCTGCAATCTGAGCCCTCTCTACGTCGGTCTAGATGATGGTCAACTATTTGGAGGTTTGATTCATGTGCTCCTCAGCCTCTGCTAGCAGGGCCTTCAATCTCAATATTAGATCTGATTGCACATCCAGAGAGGCTTAGTGCACATCCACCCGGACCTGCAGCCGTTGAATCTAGTCTTTAGCCTCCCATAGCCTCTTGATGTTCACCTCTTTCCTCTGCTGCCAGCCCACACCGAGGCCATGGGCATACTCTCGAATCTTTTCCGCCATTGGATCTCGAATGAGCATGTGGGGACACCGGGCATCCACTTCCCCAGCACACAGTTCACACAGCCATGAGCGAAGTCTATCCATCTCATCCAACCATTGTATTTGGGGGGTGTCATCGATAAAGCTATTGATTAGCATCCATGATCGGTGACATACTACTTTTCTATCCTTTTCACCAGAGGCCGTCTCATCCCAGTCTACATGGTTGGTAGGCTCATATGCGGGGAATGCCCCCAGGAACTTGTCAGTAGGGTCTACATATGGCGTTTGATTGGGTATGGTAGGATCCAAACTGTCTGATCGATCCTCATCATCAGACCCCACCTCAATGGCTCATCCCTACTGATGGTCCCACCAGTGATTGAGAGCGTCGTAGCTTGGTCGGTTTGGATATCTACCTCCATGATCACCGAAATTCCTCTAGGAAAGACGATACTAGAAGCCCCGGCCAACCAAGCCAAGGCAGCCCACACCATTTGAAGAACTGTGCACACCAAAAAGGGTCTTGGACATCAGTTGAGATAGTCAATGGGTGACAATCATGAATTTGGTAGAGGAGACTTACCGAAATCAAATTACTGGTCTCGTTCTTGGGTTGACCCCATTGAGACCCCGAGGCGTGGCCCCTCGTATATTGTTGGAAGGTATAAAATCTTCGAAGAAGCCACCTCGGGTGTCTTGGCCACTCCAGACGTACTAATCTCCATAGTGGTGGGCGTGGATCCTGAAGGCCCCACATCTACATAAATTGAGGGATGAGAACGAGTTTT
This sequence comes from Viscum album, assembly GCA_963277665.1. Lineage (NCBI taxonomy): Eukaryota > Viridiplantae > Streptophyta > Magnoliopsida > Santalales > Viscaceae > Viscum > Viscum album. The sequence continues at coordinate 1,264,688,398 of OY728132.1, read as the reverse complement.
GTGTACAAGGTCCTCCTGTATAGTCCCGATGTTATTAAGGAGTCCAAAATGACCTGGAATCATACCCTAAGGAAGGGGTTTGGGATTTTACATAGAGGGCCTTTGTGAAATCTTCATGATACGGGTCTTGATCTCCAACTTTTCCCTCCTCCAATGGGATCCCTCTACCGGCCTCGTTCCCATAGGAGGAATCGTCCAATTATTTCGACATTGGGAAGAACTCTCTCAGTTTAGTGGATGAAAATTGCAGAGGGACTATATGATCCAAGAGCTCCTTGAAACAGTCTGTCTTTGGACGTGGGGTACCCCGGGAATGCACAAAGTCCTCCAGCTCTGCCAGGTATTGCTCTGCCTCCGCCCGAGACACCGCAAATCTAGCCTTGATAGGGCATGTCCCCAGCAAATCCATTCCAAGGCGGTTCAAGTGATTCCACATATCAAACAGGATGAGTAATTTCCAGTTGACTTACAAGATGTCCCAGGCCTATAGGAAGACAACATTCTCCGACATGTCTATATGGCGCAGCTGCTTCCCCAGAGCCTTGGTGGATATCCTACAGAATCCTCTCGGTGGCATCCCCTCTAGATAACCATAATTTTATGAGACCACTAGGTCCAATATCGGTGCTGGATATGATGCCACTAACTCCCCATCAATCGGTGTAGGACTCACCACCACAGCAACCCCGACACAATGAGATGCCCTTGCCGCCTTCTAGCCCTGACCCCGAGGTTGGGAAGGCTCACCATCACAGACCTGAATAGTTGGATGCTTCAACATCTCCCCCAGGTAGGCCACCACCAAGATTTGGGAATACTCCTTTACCAACCCAAAAATGATGGTAGGTAGAGGTAGATCATTCTGCATCTTCCCATATTCCCAAGTGAACATGAGCCACATTTGCCTCATCACACACGGGTGTTCCTCATGGCACACCCCTAGATGGACCTGTGGGTTCAGTCGCTGCAGATACCGAAATTGCCTGGAAAATCGGTGTAGGGTGTACGACTCACAGATGGGCTCATGGTCCACCCTTGTAACTAGCACTCTACCTCTAAAGGCCAGGATATAGGACTGGTGCTCTTTCATTCCTTGGATGTCATCAGTAAAAGAACCTGTTGGCAACAAAAACGGGTGAAAGTTGAATTCCTCCACCTTCCACACCCGGTTCAATACCAACGGTGTGGTCACCTTGGCCAGAAAGATTCTCACAACATTCATAGTTGATGGGTGGAAGTTCGATCCCGGAGGCGATATGGGGTTCTAGTATTCATAAACACCCCTAACATGCCCCACTATCCACCCATACAGAAGGTGGAATGGCCCTCACATCCTCTGTGGCCTCTTCCACTCATTGATGTGCCACCACATCTTGTATAGCTTGGCAAGCATTGGGATCCCGAGGTTGACTCGCCCTCTTGTCACCAACATGGACGCCATGATGAATGTTCTTTGTCGCACGCCCATGTTTATATCCCTTACCGGTTGGATCCAACCACAGATGAGAGCCGCAATGAATGCCACCAGCCTGACTATCGGCTGCTGCTCGATGATGATGCTAAATCCATAGGTTTTCCAATGGATGTCCTCCAAGAGTCGTTAGTATGAGTGCTCCTTGTCCCATTGATCCCCCTTCGGGAAAGTCCAAGGCCTCACTAGAAACAGCCTCTCTTTTGGAAAATTTATAAACTGCTTGAACCACCGCCTGAAATAGACATCCCTCACTGCTTCCTTGTCCTCTATGGGCACCATCCTCATCAATGCCATTTCCGGTGGAGGCATCTGCTCTGGATCCTCCCAAGCTCCCATAACGGGGAGGAAATCATCGTACATCGCCCCCAATAACGGGACCCCTGAGATCTGGTGTACATCCCACAAGCTGATGCCAACCTCTCCATGGTGCAAGTGGAAGGTATTGGTCCTCGATGACCACCTGCTCAACAATTCCAGCACCAGTTTCTTCAGTTGGTAAATGTGAAATTGGGAGGCCCAATCCACCTCATATAGACCCACTCTTCTCAGCTCCACACCGAACTCCTCACACGAGGCACCTACCCAGTAGGCCCAGGCCCAATCATCTGTGAAGTTGCTGCCCTGGCGCAGGTCCCACACCTCAGACCATCCCTTCCCCGAGTTCCTCAAGCCTGCCTTCAAAATTGTCTGGTGCAGATGGAGGGATGTCTCCGGCTATAGTGCCTTCCCATCCACGTTTTTCAGGTCGTTATAAAATCATTTAACATTGATGGGTGTGAAGTCTTCTCGGGCATGGCTACCAGTCGCCCTGAACCATTGGCACTAACACGACGTACTCCTGAACCGGTAAGCTAGATCATCCCTACTTTCTTTTAGAATGAAGATATCATCCCTCAGCTCGAATTCATACAAAGGAATCCTCTTGAACAATTGATAGTTCCTTTGGATATCTGATAGAAGCTCCACCAATGAACCGTGGTCAAAATGGATCCGTTTTAACTCCCCTAGGCCCAAGATATTCGCTATCTCCTCCCTTTGGGCAGCGTCCGCAAGGACCCCCTGGCAGCCTCTCACCGAGCCATTCAGTTTTCAGTTTGGGTAATTTTTTGGTTTCGATTCACAAAGCTCATTAACAGAGCACATTTGCGAAGACTATTTACAGAACCCTGCCCCGACCTACCAATGCCCAGATCCAAGGCACTCTGATGCGAAGTCAAACACTCACTGTGCGCCGCGAAGCAGAAGACCCGATTCGCGAAGAGAAATCACAGAGTATGCGGTAGATTCATGAATCAAGAGTAATAAATCCAAATTTGTGAAGGAAATAAACGAAACAACAGAGGTAAGATCCTCTATTTATAGGTGACGACCTTTGGAGCCTCGCGGCGTGTCCATACAATGCTGAGCTTCGCTGCGCGCTCAGCCTATATTTCGCATATCCGCCTCACGAGCCCTCTTCGCGAAACAACTTCATGGACTACAGAGGGATTTTGGCGATTGACCCTTATACATTGACCCTTGATTTCTCCGCGGATCCAAGTCTGAGACGGGGGGGGGGGAGGGATTTGATGGCGCCAAAATTTGGAAAGAATAACAAGAGGGAAGTCTCCGGGGCTTCCCCGTAAAGACCTTTCGTGGAGCCCCATGGCCCCACACCTGCCCCAGAGCAAGGACGCAGGATACTGTGCAAACAAATTTGACATTCGTAAGCCTGCCTTGGAGCAAGGATGCAAGATACTCTACGAACAAATTTGACATTCGCGAGCCCACCGCGGAGCAAGGAGGCGGGATCCTCTGCGAGCCGATTTGACGTTTTCGACCCACCGTGGAGCAAACTCTATCTTCATACTGAGCGAGCTCTGCTTCACAGTGCCTCTTGCCTATAAATACATGGCTCCCCATGAGCCCAAAAGATGGATCATCCAACCTTTCACCTTCTGAGCTCTCAAATCACGAAGCACTTCCTTCTCTTCAAACCATGAGCTTCTCAAGGTACTTTTTCATTGTGAAGTGCCTCCCCCTTTTCGTTAATTCAATCCCTCTTACAAGAGGGATTCATTTTTCAAATCCCATGGGCCTTCATGAAGGAAGTGGATCCCATATGGGGACTCAGGTCATCGCAAAGCATTTATGCTTCATCAAACACCCTACATGCACATGTGACCCACATGGTAAGGCAGGGTCATTGTGCTTCACGAATCACACTACTTCACAACCCCTTGCTTCACGATGCACCCTTGCTTCGTGAGGAATTACTTTAAGAATGAATTTCCACTTCGCAAAGCTCCTCCTATATGCACGTGTTCCCTATGCCTAGGCTTGTCCACTTTTCTTGGCGAAGCATACCCCTTCATGAATCCCCTCCACTACATGGAGAACTAGAGCTCTATAAGGCTTCTACCTATGAACTCCTTTTCCCTACAGCTCCTTTTCATGTGAAACCCTCCAGGTTTGCACGAAGTAACATCAAATTCCCTTGGGCGGTGCTTCACATTGCGTTGCTTTGCCTCATTATTCTTCACATAGGCATGCTAATGGCTATTGATTCTTTTCATAGACACGCTAACGTGGACCCCCAATGGGATCACCTCATGACACCCCCTCAATATGGAATTGTCTATGCCTTACTTCCCTCAAGGGAGGGCGGGTATCAGTTATGTATGTCTTAGGGGTGCAGAGAAAACCCACCTCATCTGAGCTATAGGATGTTAAACTACCAAGCGCCATCGTCCTCAACACATGACGTTAAACTGTGACCTCTCCCCATGCCATGAACATGGGGTTCCCCCACCATGGACATTCTACATGCCCACTAGTCTCAATGGGAGTGAGATCATTCCTTATATGGAATTCCATCCTCTTTATCGGGGCAGCGTCTGTCCGTGGGGAAAGGGAAACCACCTTGGTGTAATCCCCTAACTTTCCTTGCAGGAGGTAACATCCCTACTCCTCCTTCATTCCTGGGTACCAAATCCCTCTCCCGTTGGGCTTTGTCACCATCTGGGCCTCCATCATAAAGTAAGTCCCAATCTCCATCACCTTGGGCTTCTAACCACACGTAAGCCTTTGTTTCCTCTTTGGGCCGCCAACTATGTGAAGCCCCAGTCCACTTCCCACAGACTCACCTTTCACGACGTGATTCTTAGGTCTTTGCTGCCTCTTGTTTCTCACACCGAGTATGACTCACATAGGCTTAGAGTAAGTATCGAACACGACATCCTCTCTGGGAAGCCTAGAGTGTAATCCCCACACCCACCTGAACTACGAGGTCTTTGATCCTTTCCAAGGTGAGGTACATAGGATGCCTCCCTGAGGTTCAAGCCTACCACCCAATGGTCTCGATCATCTTCACGTTAGTTCACCAACCCCACCTGAACTATGAGGTCTTTTATCCTTACCAAGATGAGTTATGTAGGAAGCCTCCCTGGGGTTCAAGCCCACTACCCATTGGTCCCAACCATCTTCACATCGGTTCACCAATCCCACCTGAACTATGTGGTCATTGTTTATTTCCAAGGCAAGGTACGTAGAAATCCTCCCTGAGGTTCAATCCCAACACCCGGTCGCTCCAACCCCCTTCACGTCGGTTCGCCCAAACCATCCCGAACTACGCAGGCTTTGATCCTTGTCAAGTAAAGGTACGTAGGAAGCCTCCATGAGGTTAAATCCCAACAACCATTGGTTCTGACCCCCCTTCGCATCGAACCACCTTTTTCCCACAATACATTAAGTTGCGTTCTCCCTTTTCATCTTGCACGACGCTAAACTGCATTCACCATCCCGAACTATGTGGGCTTTGATTCTTTTCTCCTAGATAAGGTACATAGAAAGCCTCACTGAGGTTAGATCCCATCCAGAGGAAATCCATTGTGACCCCATCTAGCGGTAAGCCATTGTGACCCCATCCAACAGTAAGCCATTCTAACCCCATCCAGCGGTAAGCCACTGTATCCCCATCCAGTGGTAAGCCGTTGAAATACCCAATCAGCGGTAATCTGTCATCAGGTGAACTATGAGGACTTTGATTCCCTACCACAGGGATATGTATGAGGTCTCTTCATGACTCAAGGCCAACATCATCATCTTCCTCGAGTCAAATCCATCTCATTCTCCACCCACTTCTCTTAACCATCCATCATCTATTTTGATTCAAACCGGGGCCGCCACATCCCGGTGGGATCATGCCACCTCATTCCCCATCCTCTTTAACAACAATTGGGTAGCTAACCATGCATTAGCCCTAACATCGGTGTTCCCTCTAGGGGTTAAACTCATTTGATCCGCTCTAGTCAGTGTTCCGTTCAGTCAGATCCATCTTTGCTAGATGTTAAACCTATGGCATACCCCGTGTTAAATATAGGAAGATGAGGAAAACATCATATATATTCCTATGGAATAAAATTATCTGCATTATAAGTGGGATTAATTGGGCTTCCGCGCCCTCAAGAATCCCTATAACAAGTGGTAGAAGCCTAGATACACCAGTTTTCCAGCATCCAGACACACCGATGATGTCCAACGTGACTACTCCCCTGACCGAAGGTTGCTGCCCTGATCTGAACCCTTGTAATGTTCTGACAGAAGTGGTGTAATTAACTGGTGTCCATGAAGATATGGAACTAGGAAGAGTTTCACGAACAACGGCTTAATCTTTAAGGGAGACCCGGACTAGGTGAAGAGTTTTGAGGAGTAATCCATGGAAGGAAGAACCGACATCCCATTATCCGATTTCGATCAAGGAGAAAATGTCCCTGAACAAGGAACGGATGCCACCCACCTTTGGAAAGCAGGAATGCAGGGCAAAAAATAGCTCCACCTACCTCAAACAAGAAAGATGCGCCTGCCCTGGCGAGAGTGTCAGAAACATCTCTTTATTGAATCTAAAACCAATATAGGTAGATTTAACTAAATCCCAAACTGAAATAAATTCATGATAAATCCTTCATAAAGGTTTTGTAATCTCTATCCACCTATCATCATGTTCTTCCTATGGGTTAGATCCCACATGGCTACTTTACTAATCCATTATAATAAGTATATTTTGGGATAATATAAATTTCTAATCTTATTAACACCTATGTGGATTCAACAATGTGTACGGGTACATCAGTAGGTGATAAAAGACAATATGTAAATCTCATATGGAATGAAATATAGGAATATGGTTCTGTATATGTATAATAAACCTATATTTATTATACATATTGTTTGAATGTGTATGAAGGAAATCAGACTTGAGGTAAGGGTTTTTCATTTCACTTTTAATTTTATGAGACATATGTCATATTAATCACTTATTTATTTTGTGGTGCATATACTACCCCTTTGATATATTATATCATGAATCTATTTATCTTAATGTTATTTATAGTTTTATTTGATGATTATATTTTTTATTTGGCTGATGATTTATATGTTACCAAAGTGTTAAGGGTTTATTTCACAATCTCATCATTATTTTGGATTATTTATGTTTAAGTCTCCCTTGGGGGAATTATTTGGTATTAATATCTCCAAACCAATATATTTTCATCTCCTTTGGTTATTAATTACAATTTTATGTAATAATACCATTTCCCACTCTTTGGTGATTCAAATGATTAAGAAAATAGCTTTAATAAAATCATATTTAATTTCTCTCATTGATCGAAAATCATTTTTCTTCCAAAACCATGTTTTATAAAAATGTTTTCAAAAATGTTTTTAACATTATCCAAATGATTTATTAATGAATTTTTTTACCAATTTTTTCCTTTTTTTTTACAATTTTTAAGGAGTCTTCATGTCATTTCTTGAAGAATTCCCATTTGGATTTTACCAAAAATGTGAAAGGAATCTTTATTTAAACATGCACGACATGAATGAAATTTTCCTCCATCATGACCAATAAATGTTTTAAAGATTCTTTTATAGTTTTCAATGTTTATTTTCAAAGAAAATTATTTTTAATTATTTTGTAAACATTTAGTTCCAAAAGGTGATTTTCAAAATATAGTGATTATTATCCTCAAGAGTATTTTTAAGGCATCCTTTCATGGTAATTATATTCATCAACAACATAAAACCTTTATTATAATTATGATTTACCAGGGATGTGTTGTATATATACAATCATTATTACTTCTTTGGATGGTTTTGGATTTTTTGATTAGGATATACTATTTTGATACCATTCACAATATTACTCTGAATGGTTAATGAGTATGTTTATTGATTGATGTAAGTATTACAATTTCATATGTTAGTTTCTCAATAAGCATGTTTATATTGATTATGTTTCACCCATTTAATATGAGGAATGCATTAGAAATATTATGTTATAGGTGGGGCCTAGAATTACATAGACCCTCGATGCATCAGTAGGTCTCATGAGAAAAATTAGTTGGTAAAATTAAATGGGTTTTTACCAATAGGTTTAAAATATATTCTTATTTGTCTTGAAAATATTTTTTAGATATCCAAAATTATAAATTCCCATATTATGAGATTACTCATTGATGTCCATGTTATTATTCAATTAGTTATAATATATATAGATAATTTCTAAGCTCATGTGATTAAGTATATTATATTATTTGATCATTATTTATTTCTACCATATTATTCTCAAGTTACTGTTCAAATGACATATTTTTCATTTATTTACCTTTCTATATTGATTATGATTTCTTATTAATGATAGATTACACTATATGCTTAACCTTACTGACTATATGAGATCAATAATTTATTATGTTTTAATTTATTTAGGATACCATGAAGTGTTTTATGACTGATATGCAAGGATATACTAAAAGAAATAATGTTTTTCTGAAAAAAAAACACTTTGTGGATTGGTTTGTTAAAATTTATGTGAAATTAAAGTATGTATCTAGTTTATAAAGACTACTATACTAGTCTGTAATTTGATTTGAGATACCATATATCTAGTGACAATGTAATAAAGTAACCACTGACTCTGGGAAACTAGGGTTGGGGTCTTTACAAGATTATTGGTATGAGTGGTTGGAAGTGACAATTATTTAACTTTGGGAGAGTACTTATATACCAGAAGAGATTATGTGTATAAGTATACATGATTTTTGGTGAAAAATGTGTGTTAATTGAGATATTCAACATACAATAGGTGAGGATCATAATTGATATAATCCATATAGGACCAATGATAGGTAGTTGAGGAGTGGATTGACCTAGATCAAGAAATGTTCTCACTTTCTTTTCTTTCTCTTAATCTTTTTTCCCCTGTTTCCAATTGTTTTTCACAATTTATATTCCAGTCAATTCCTTTGGGTTTTTTATCACATTTTCAAAAAACTTTCATGTTTTTTTCTACTTTCAAAATATTTAAATAAGAAAAAATAGTTTTGGGAAGACCACTAGGGAATTTAACACTGCTTCCTTATGAACGACCCCTAAGACGGACATTGTGCTATATTTATTGACCTAAATGAATTTGTCACTTTCAAAATGATAATTAAAAAATCATAAATAGTTATTTCATATAATTTTAGTTAGCATATTTAAAGGAAGAAGTTTGAGAATACCATAACTATAGGTGTTGAGGAAATATTTGAGAGTTCTGAATGAATTGGATCAGACAGGAAAGAACTGAACTGAGAAGTGCCAGATGAAGAAGAATTGAGCATAGTATTTTTGTTTGGAGAAACAAAAGATAAATAAATTTAAGATATAGTTTATGGTGATATGTTTTTCAAAGATCCTATTTTTTATTGGGATCCAAGAATAATCACATCTAGTAACTGGTGAAAACTAGTAATATTTCATTTCAGGAGATAAAAAGAGCTTGATGAGAGATGGCGCATTTGTATCCACTTGAATTATATATTGGATATCCATGGGTTGAAGGGAGTCAATGAAGTAAGGATTCAGTACCCACATTTGGATCAAACCTTGAAAAAACTTGTGTGCCTAAAATTATTAAATTATATTTGTATATGGGTGAGGTTGAGTTACAAGAGGATAAAAATATTATCAAGTTGTAGAGGATAATTTTAAGAGGAATAAAATTTTAAAAATATCCATTGATTCAACCCACACCCCCTTAATGGTCTACACATTCCTAGGAACATCAAATAGTGTAATTATATTATTAAAAATTAAAGGAGTATTCACAAAAGTAACCTTTTCTTTACATATAAAAGGGGACACTTCCAACCCTTAATGACACACCTATTCATTAAAATTACTTCATTAAAATATGATATTTTTATCCTTATATAATCCTATCTCAGGTTTATATCCCACTGGTCTCAATTAATTATCCTAATCCCCTCATTTCCAAGGAGGCTTTCAATAGAAACTCTAAGGGACAAATAAGCATTACTAACTCCTTAACATTTATTCTTAATATTTTATCTTACAAACCAACCATAACCATGGTAATATAATGACATAAGTATCATTAAAATAATAAATTTTAATTATATTAATGGAAAAAATATTATTTACTCATTTACATCGACTTAGAAAAACAAAAGAACGCTAACCAGGCATTATGCGGACTACCGCCTCCACATAGCAACATTTTTAATTTTTGATTTGGCTTTAATTATTTATCTAAACCACATAAAATATGATTTAAAAACATAAAAAATCTAAATAATATCATTATTCTTATGTTATAGTGATATTATACACTTCCTTAACCATACTCACCCATCGAGATATAACATGTTCATGCTTGGGTTGGGTTAACTACCTTCTTCAATAATGCTATAAAACTCTATCATGGATGATTATGGGAACTTAAATAATAATAATACTAATAATATTATAAGTTAATAAGAAATTAATTATTGATATTTTATTTTTGAAAATTTATATTAATAATTTGTCTTATTATTAAAATATCTTCTTTGATATCTAAAATTATCGAAATTAGCCGACATCAATTCAATTTTCATGAAAACTTAATAGAAAACTATGTAAAAAATAAATAGAATATGATAATAAAATATTCTACATTAAATTAAAATTTTAGGAATAATTTAACTAATAAGGTATTTAATAAACTTAATTTTATTATTCATTATATTGCGCGCATGCGCAAAATGAATTAGGAATAAGGTAAGGGTTTTTTCTAATTCAATTTTTTCCTTTGAATTATAAAATTTATTATTGATCTATACTATTTCAATTTTGATTTATTATAAATAATGAATAAATTTTATTTTATTTCCTCATTTTTTATGAGGTTTCAAAATTCATCCTTATAACCGCATTATCAAATGATTCTTACCACAAAGATTATATGGATTGTAAGGGTTTGTTGTCTCAATTTTCATCACTATGAGACATATTTCTTATTATACACCATGTTTTCTTTGGAATGGTGTATATACTACTATTTATTAATTTTGAATCATGATTATCTTATAATTCATGATATTAAATATTCTAATCATTTTTCTTTCTCTCATGGGGTTTTGAAACAAAAAAAATTGAACGCCATAAGGGTTTTCATCTCTATCACCCTTCATTGAGGCATGTTTTGATATTATAAACCAATATTTTTTTGTATAGTTTTTCTAATAATTCCACTTGAATTATAATATCTTAAATTATGGTTGATCATGGAAACTTTACTTCCATTTGTGCTCTTCCTTGCTTCAAACTATGATTGATATATTCCCTAAAATATAAGGCAATTTTCATTACTCAAGTTGATTTATTGAGTATAATGTTCCCCCTTGAGCTTTATCTTTAATTTAAAATGGTAATCACTCTTTCTATATTTTGAAATAAATTTGGTTTTAAAATAAACCTTATTTATTAGTTCTCTTACTTCTTGAAAATGAAAACATGTTAAGAATGAAGGTTCTGGGTGTAGTGGAAGTGCGTTTGGACCAGTACCCAACTTAAATTTTTACTATGATCAATGAGTATTCCGGGATCAATATGATAATGAACACCAATATCCACAGAATAGATTCAAATATTTTGATAAATATGTAAGAGGCCCAAAACCTTTAGAGAGGATCTTACACATCATGTTTATAATTAATTTAATTAATTTCATAAAGAAAAGAGTACTTAGATATTCCATATTTTCTTCATTGATGTTGTTGATTTTATGGAATGACTCTTCTAGATTATATCATTTCTCTTGTGAGGATCCAAACTAGAATACATCTAGTGGTGATACACACATGCTTCGATGGCCTCCGATCGACACCACTCGTTCTCCGGGTGCTAGCGCGGCGAAGCGAGTGTCTTATTTCGGTCGTTCTTGATCACTTTTTCTTAGACCTTTAAGAACATCTATGATTATTAAGAGGGGTAGGAAGAGGATTCAAGAGATAAATTGTTTATCTCAACAATTATTAATTCACCGAGCATGCATTTCAGTACATGGCACAATAGACTTACATGTCTATTTATTGACATGGGGATTCCGTTACAATATTTAATTGCATAACAACAATTAAATACATTCATAACCTTATAAAAGACCCATGTTTTTAATAATAATACCACGTCATTATTTATAGTGCACCAAATTGAGAAAAATGGAATAAATAAAATTCCGTGTCACAAAATAATAGCAGCGTTATTATTATTTTTAATTTGTGCCAACTAGTTAAATAAGTATTCACCATATTTCAAATAAATATTTTACTACCAGACTAGCCATGGTCCGCTCGAACTCCAGCTCCATTTATTGAACACCCAAATAAATAAATAAATATTTTATTTGAAAATTAGTAAATAAATATTTATTAAATGTTAAATAAAATAAATAAATATATTTTACCCACAGTTTGGTGAATAAATATTTATATAACTTATGAAATAATTTTAACTTGAATAATATTATTCCACTGTCTTTAGAATAATATTTATTAATTAAATTCAAATAGAATTTAACTGGGAGCACCAAAAACCCTTAGTGTGTGACCCTCTAGAATTATTTCTCGTCGGTATTAGGCGGGCTTGCCTAAATTCAAAGAGTACTGTCTAGCAATGGGTCAAGGAACCCAAGAGAAAGAGCTTAAATTTGCAACAATGACATCCACATACAAACAGTCACTATGTAATATAATCCCTTTGTCTCAATATCTCATAATGATGGATTCATGAGAGTGTCATCAACCTTTATGATTGATACATCTTTCTTTGACTACCTGAAATAAACTTGTTACACCATGGCCATGGAATTTCGTACGACGGTTCTATTTCAATCAAAGGGATGAGATATCAACTTCCATAAATGGAAATGATAAATCCTTCCATGACTAATCCATTAATAACTTTCCACTCGTGATGCACCCAACATACCCTACTTCCCGCCAACTGTCTGTGTAAAAATTTTCATTATTAAATCAAAGTGCATGAGTTGTGACACTTATTAATGATAATCATAAAATCTAAGGATCATTACACACGCTCACAGATAGAAATATCCGATGAAATCAAAACATGTGGAATTCTTACTGGTGGGTATATTCTCACAATCTCTTATCTTGGAGGTTACCAAGTTCAAACATCATGAGAGGAAATCTCATCTTCTTACGAGTACTCACACATGATGATCTATATACTATCAGTCCCATTATAGTATGTCATCCAACTAGAGAACTATATTTAAGTATTTTTTCATTGCACTTCAAGGTTCTCATCATAATAGGGAACTTTTATGACCTTGTTAATGAGAAAAATACTCTAGGATATTATTAAACTATAGTCATATATAAAGATGAAAGATATGTAATAATATGTTTAATATTTAAATATATTAAATATTAATGTAATAAAAGTAAAACCAGTTGGTTCTAGGACACCAAATCTTACAAAATCCCACTTGGACTAGAGCCAACTGCCTATGACTTTCAGTCCACTAGACCTCACTTGATGATCATGTTTCTGCTAATTCAAAACTTTAGTCAAGGGGTCCGCCACATTATCTTCCATTGAAATACTGCTCACTCCAACTTCACATCTCTGAGAAAAATACCACAATAGATGATACTTCCGAAGTATGTGCTTCTTCTACTGATGTGTCCTTGGATCTTTTGTGAGATCCACCACTGCAATATCATCACAGTATAGTGTTATGGGATATTTAATACTAGGTATCAAATCCTACCCCTGGAATAAGCTTTCTACTGCTTCATTAGCTGCCTTAGAATCTTCGATATACTTAGAATCTGCTATAGAATCTGTGACCACACTCTTATATGAGCTCTTCCAGCTCATTGTACCTTCATTTAAAGTGAAGATGTATCCCGTTTGTGACTTCATGTCATCTTGATTAGTCTGGAAACTAGCATCTACATATCCTATGATGACTAGCTCCTCATCTCCTCCATAAACCAAGAACATATCCTTAGTTCACCTCAGATACTTTAGGATAGTCTTCACTGCCATCCAATGGTGGTCACTTGGGTCAAATTGATATCTATCTACCACACTCAATGCGTAGGCGACATCCAATCTAGTACATAACAGGAAATACATGACTGACCCAATCACATATTCATATAGAGTCCTTGTTATTATATTTCTTTCCTCATCTGTCTGAGGACACATTTTCTTGGAAGGATGAATTCCATGTGACGCTGGCAACAATCTCCTCTTGGATTATTCCATAATGAATCTATTTAGTATCTTATCAATATATGTACTTTGACTTAGGACCAAAAATCTCTTGGATCTATCATGATGGATCTTGATCCTAAGAATATACACTGCCTCACCCAAGCCCTTTATAGAGAAACATTGATTCAACCATGCCTTAACAAACTATAAGACTGGTATCTCATTTCCAATAAGTAATATTTCATCAACATATACTATTAAAAAAATGACTACACTCCCACTAAACCATTTGTAGACAGAAGGCTCACATTTGTTCTTAATAAAACCAAATTTCGTTATGGCTTCATCAAAATGAATGTTCCATGACCTAGATACTTACTTTAATACATAAATGGATTTCTGCAACTTGAATACCTTATTGGCATCCTTTGGAGTCATAAACCCTTCCGGTTGTGTCATGTAGACATCTTCCTAAAGGTCCCCATTAATGAAGTCTATTTTGAAATCCATTTTCCAAATATCATAGTCTTGTTAAGAGGCAATGAACAATATAATTCTGATGGATTTTAGCATTGCAATTGGTGAAAGGGTTTCATCATAGTCAATTCCTTGATGCTGCTTGAACCCTTTTGCAACCATTCATGCCTTATTGATACTGAATTGTCCTTCCATGTCCAGTTTCATCTTGAATACCCATTTGCAAACAATAGGCTTTACATCAACTGGAGGATCTACCAAAATCGAGAATTGGTTTTGGTTCATTGAATCCATTTCTAAATTCAAGGATTATTTCCACTTGGCATCATCTGTGACACTTACTCCTTCCTTTTAGGTTAGAGGATCATTATTATCAACTAATAATGAGTCACCATCCTCAGTAACTAGAAAACCGTACCATTCTGGTTCTCTAACCTCTCTTGTACTCCTACGCAGTTCTTGTATCACTGGAAAAATTATTTCTTCCATGGGGCTTTGTGGAATATGTTCTTATACCAACTCTTGTGTACCTTGAGCCTCAAATTCATTGAAGTCTATATCACTCCCACTATCTATTTTGGATATGTGATCCCTCTCATGTAATATTTCATTTCTTGCCACTATAAACTTTTTTTACGAGGGGTTGTATAGGTAATATCCCCTTGTTTCCTTTCGGTATGCTATAAAGGTACACATTGTGCCTCATGGTGAAAGTTTGTTACCTGAAGATTCCTTAACAAATTCATTGCTTCCCCACACATGTAAATTCAATAACATGTATTTATTTCCTCTCCAGAACTCGTATGGAATAACATTTATCAATTTAGTTGGTACTTGTTTTAGTATGTGCACCGTTTTTTGTAACACATATCCCCAAAAGGATAATGGAAGACTCTCATGACTCATCATTGATCTCCCCATGTCCAAAAAGGTGCAGTTCCTCCTTTCTCTCACACCATTCCACTGGGATGTGTATGTAAGTGTGAGTTGGGATAGGATTCCAAACTTCGGTAAGTAATAAATGAAGTCTTGATTAAGATATTCTACACCTCTTTCTGAGAAGAGTTACTTAATGTTCTTACCAAGATGTTTCTCAACTTCATTCTGGTATTTTTTGAACTTATCAAAAGAATCTGACTTATACCACATTAAATAGATATATCCATATCTAATAAAATCATCAGTAAAAGTTATGAAGTATGAGAAACCTCCTCTTGCTTCAACTAGAAATGGTCCACACACATCTCTATGAACCAATTAAAGAATCTATTTATCCCTTTAACCTTTCACACTAAATGGGGCTATGGTCATTTTTCTTTTTAAATATGCATGGAACATGCCAAGTGGTTTTATTTTGAAAGAATATAAATATCCATATTGATGTAACTTTGTCAAGTGTTTCTCATTTACCTGACCTAGATGGTGATGCCAAATTTGGGTGTCGTGTGAGTCATGTGAAGTATCTTTGTTATCGATTTCAATTACTTGGTTTCTGTAATCCAACATGTAAAGACTATTGTATAAATTTTCCCTACCAAAAAAATGCTATATTTGTAAAAGAAGCAACATTCATTTCCAAAATTCAAAAAAAATCCATCTGTATCTAATCTGGATACAAATATAATGTTTTCAGTAAAGGTCGACACATAATGAGAACCTTTTAACACCAAGATCATCACATTGGGGAACATGAGGTGGTAGTCCCTGACAGCTATAACAGTGAGTCTAGCTCTGTTGTCTTCTCGTAGATCTACCTCCCCTCAATCAATCTTCCTAAATCTACTTGGTTCCTATATTTGGATACAAATGTGAGAACTACAATATGTATCTAATACCCAATTTTTAGAAACAAATAGATTACATTCAATAACAAACGCGCCTGATGCTTTCCCTCACTTCTTAGTATAGATGTAGTTATTCTTCCTATGACCCTTCTTTCCACATGAAAAACAAAAAACTTCATGTTCCCTTTTCTACCCTTTGATCTTACTTTTCTTGGAAGGTCATGAAGAATCTTTGGGATTAAATCTATTTTCCTTACCCTTTCTCTTATTCACAATAATGACAGAAAGCATGTCATTCTTCATATATTTTTCCACTTAGATAATGAGGATAAGAAGATCAGATAGAGACTTATCAATGTTGCTCATATTAAAATTAACAAAAAAGATGGATAAGATCTGAGGGAGTGATGCGAGAATGATGTCAGTGCCGAGTTCTTCAGGGAGTTTAAACCCTAGAACCTCTAGGCATTCAATGTAGCCAATGATATTGTGTACATGAGGCCCAGCTGGGGAACCCTCTACAAGATTACTTTGAAAGAGTGCCTTGGAGATCACACAATTTTCTTGTCTTTCTCTCTCCTAATAACGACCATGGAGGTGATCGAGCATTATATAAGCATCCATCTTTTCGTGAGACTTCCTGAGATCACTAGACATTGATGATAGCATAAAAAATTGAATGTCGACCAGGTCGTTCATATGTTTCCTATAGACCATGAAATCCTCATCACTTTCCTCTTTGGAAGGCGGATTAGGTAATGTTGACTCTAACACGTAAGACTTCCGTTCATGATGTAGGATAACATGAAGTCGTCTAAACCATTCCTGGAAGTTACTGCCAGTGAGGATGTTGTCTTTATCTAGAATTGATCGCATGGATAGTGTTGTTGATGAGCTTTTAATTTTTATTCTACAATTAATAGATAAGATCATTATTACTTTCTGGATTACATTTTATGAGAAATAATAAATTGATTTTATTAAGTATCCTATTATTTTATCAAGTCCCAATGTCCCTCAACATTGAACTCAGAATGTCACATTCCCATGACATTCTAGTGGAAAGGATCCATATTCCCCTTAGCATAACCCCAAAAGGGTTGGTCAAGATATTTGAAGGTATTTAGGTAGGCAGGTCTTTGGCAACTATGGGCTTGCAACTCCTTGATTTGTTGAGTGGACTCCCCAATCTTAAAATCCTGACTTTGGATTTTCTTAACTCTTGCCTCCAATATTACACCAAGTCTAGAAAGGGCTACTCATATTAATGTAATATGTTTAAGTCAACTTGAAACCTTTCATAAGGGATTCCTATATATAATTATGTGTCTCAACAAGGTTTGTTCAAATACAAAGTTTTATTGAGTTTTCCCCTTAATCCAGTAACATAAGGCTTGGTTTGACTTAATATTTTATTTGAGGGATTTTATCTCTTATACATGAATTGATTATTATCATTATAACATTATTGTTAATATTAAGTGGAACTTACTTAAGTGATTAACCATGTCTTGATAATATTTATGCACAATCCTGATTTATTTTAGTTCCATCTTGCATGCTTGTTTAATTCATTAATTATTTGATCACAACAACACATCCATAATGATAAACCATGAAATTGACATAAATAAAATAAAGTAAAGGGTATGATCATGATATTTTCTAATGGTTAGTTTATCTAGTGGTTGATAAACTAACCTTGACCTAGGCGATATACACCTTGAACCTTTTGGGTTCATTTTTATAGCTTTCCACCAGTCCACCTCTGTATTTCATGGGATTGGTTTCATCTTGGCTCCAGCTTGAACTATCTTTACTAACTTGGGAGTTCCATCCATTACATATGATTTTAAACTCACATGCAGGTGAGGGGTAAAGAAGGGGGGTTTACATAAAAGAAACCATGGGTACGTAGACTCTACATATTAATGAGGAGAGATGGCTCATAGGCCCACAACTAATTTAATAAATAAATTTAAAGGAAACCAATCGCATACAAAGGTCTTGGTCTAGATCATGATCACTCACATACATGCAATGAGTTACACTTTTAATAAAACTAACATTCAATTATTTAATCATTCTTGTTTAAGATAAATCATGATCGAATCAATAAATTATCATTTTTAATAAATCAATCCTTTTATCTTAAACCCATTTTCTAAATTTCCTTGAGATTCTCATCAATAATAATTTTAAACAAATAAATTCATTTAAAATTATATTTGTACATAACTTATACCTTAGAGGAAAATCGGTGAATTCTCATTTATAACTACCTAATGGGTAGGAATGAACATCACACAGATGTTAAATTAAACACACACACACACATATATATATAAAGAACCTATCACGTGTTGTGCCCCAACTTTACGCCTGCACCATGGTACATGTATCAAGGGTTTGTATATTATAATAATAAATATTAATAAATCTACGTAATTTGGATGAGTACACAGTGTGTAGTTCATACTACATGGCATGTACTATCATTCATCGTCCATCCAAATTATGTGCCTAGAGATACAATGTATATATGTACTTTAGAAATCCTCAGAGTACATGACATGTCCAGTGGGCCACATGCCGTGTAGTATCCGAGTTACACAGTCTCTATCTAGGAAATCCATGTATGGGTTACACGGTCCAACCCTAACCCAAAGGGACTACACACTGTGTGCAGTGGGACACACGACGTGTAATATGGAAACCATGTGCCACTTATTACTTGTCAAAACAAATATTATTTAAGACATAGACAAACTACCATGACACAGCTTGGTTTGGAGAACCAGTCCCGATGCATTGAACCTTGATACACAACATTTGAGTGAAACTACATGCCATGTATTCTGGTAATGTATGATCAGGAATCTTTGGCACCTCCGGATGAGATCCTTTATTTTATTTTAATCTAAATTAAAAGAAAAGATCATTTCTGTAAGGTGAATGAGAAATGAAAGAGTTGGAATAAATATCAAGATTCATATTTATAGAATAATTAACTTGAATTGAAAAACTAAATTATTAAACCGTAAATCATCAATGAATTATTTAAATAATTATAAAATATGATGTAATTGCTCTGATACCACTTGAAGGTTCTGAGCACATTAGAAGCATGGTTGGACTGGTACCCAACTTTAATTTTTACCACGATCAATGATTATTCCAGGATCAATACGATGATAAACACCAGTCTCCATAGAATAGAATAAAAGATTTAGATAAAGAAGTAAGAGTCTTGAAACCTTTAGAGAGGATCTTTCACATTATGTTTATAATTAATTTATTTAATTTTATAAAAAAAGAATACTTGGATATTAGGTATTTTATTCGTTGATGTTGTTGATTTTATGGAATAAAGCTTCTGGATTATCTCATTGTGCTTGCAAGGATCCAAAATATAAATCCTTTAACAGTGATCCACACGTGCTCTAATGGCCTCCAATCGACACCTCTCGTTCTTCAGGTGTTAGCACGGCGAAGCGATTGTCTTGTGTCGGCCGTTCTTGATCTCTTGTTCTTCGGTCTTGAATAACTTCTCTCATTCTTGATAGGGCAAGGAAGAGAATTTGATAGAGAAATTTTATTGCTCAACAATTCTTAATTCACCAGGCATGTAGTTTGGTACATGGAACAACAGACGTACATGTAAATTTATTAACATGATGCTTTAGTTACAATATTTAATTGCATATCTGCAATTAGACACATTCATAACCTTAGAGAAAACCCATGCTTTTAATAATAATACCATGTCATTATTTATGGTGCACCATCTTTCACAAAATGAAATAAATAAAATCTTGTATCACAAAAATTATAGCCACATTATTATTTATTTTAATTTGTGCCAACTAGTTAAATAATTATTCACAATCTTACAAATCATTATTTTAATAACGAAACGGACTTGGTCTGTTCAAACTCCACTTCCATTTATTGAACACCCGAATAAATAAATAAATATTTTTTTCACTTAAATAGATATTATATTTACAAAATAGTAAATAAATATTTTTTAAATGTTCAATAAAATAAATAAACAAATTTTACCCACAATCTGGTGAATAAATATTTATTTAATTTATGTAATCATTTTAACGTGAATAAAATTATTCCACTGCCTTGAGAATAATATTTATTAATTAAATTCAATGATAATTTAACCGAGACCACCAAAAAAACTTAGTGTGTGACCCTCTAGGATTATTTCTTGTTGTCATTAGGTGGGCTTTCCTAAAGTCCAAGAGTATTGTCTAGCAACGGGTTAAATCACCCAAGAGAATGAACTTAAATTCATAACAACGACATCCACATCCACATAAAAATGATCAATGTGTAATATAATCCATTTTTTTAATATCTCATCAATATGGTTTCATGATAGTGTCATCAACCTTTATTCTTAATACGTCTTTGTTTGAATACCTAAAATAAACTCATCGTTACACCATGACCATGGGATTTCACGTGACAGTCCTATCTCAATCAATGGGCTGAGATAACAACTTCAATAAATGGAAGGGACAAATACTTTCTATACTTATCCATTAATAACATGCCACTTGTGACGGACCCAACATACCCTACTTCCCACCAACTATCTGCGTGACAGTTTTCATTAGTAAATCAAAGTGCGTGAGTCATGACACTTATTAATGATAATATTGAAGTCTAGAATCATTACACAAGCCCATAGATAGTAATGTCTGATGACACCAAAACATGGGTAATTCCTACTAGTAGGTCTGTTCTTATAAAATTCTATCTTGAAGATTACCAAGTTCAAACATCATGAGAGGAAGTCTCATCTGATTATGAGTACTCGCACCTAACAATATGTATACTATATGTCACATTATAGTATGTCATCCAACTGTAGAACTATATTTAAAAATATTTTCATAACACTTCAAGGTTCTCATCATAGCGGGGAACTACTATGACCTTATCAACGCGACAAATATTTTAGGACATTATTACACTATAATCATGATGGATAATGAACAATATGTAGTAATATGTTTAATATTTAAATATATTAAATATTCATGTAATTAAAGTATAAATATTTGGTTCTAGGACAAAAACTCTTACAAAGAATAATTCTCATCCTCTTAAATAATGTTTTATTGTCCATGTACATGTTTTCATCTTCCCACCAATGTTTTACCATAATATTTAGAATAATAATCATGTTTTATTCCATGAATACTTCTTCTTACCCCATTCATAAATGATTTTTTGAATTTTTTTCATGATGTGGGATTTCAATAATGGTATAAGAAAATATGTTTTCTTCCACTTCATAATCGAAGGTTTGTCTTCTACTCTATACTTACTCAAGAAAAAACGTTATGTCACTTTAAAGTCTTCATTATTTATATTTCCTTTTAAAAGAAATGTTTACCAAGGGATTCACTTAACTCTTTTGAAAATGGATTTTGAAAATTACCCATAACATCGTCTCTTATGACAATGTTAAAAGTGTTTTCAAAAAAATATTTTACATTTTTACATCCAATTTCACTTTTAATTATTAAAATAAATCACCCTCAAGGGATTTATGTTTCATTATTTAACCTCTCATTTACATGATTACATTTTATTATTATGTAATTAAACTCATGGCATCAAATTAAAACAATATATTAATCTCTTATGTAGAATTATTTTGAAGCATTATTTTTTCAAGGGAGTTTTTCCATATATTCTAACATCCTTTAAAGTTTTTTTGTTAACCAGGGATATATTATTTTTTAACCATCCACCTTACTCCTACTGATGGATTAAGTTACTGTTTTTTTGTAAATAATCATGAAACAAATTTATTTCATGCATTAATATTACTTTGGAAAAATTATGAATGTTTTCTATATGGAACACTTATGTATGTACACAATATATTGTGATGGGTGGGCCTGAAATTATAGATCCCTCCAATTAATTAGGTAAAGATTTATATCTCATGATATATTATGAATAAAATTGTAGAGTGAATCTAATCCATCATGGAACTTTTTCTATTATGTGATGATAGTCTTGGGAGATAACATTGACTTCTATTAATAATTTCATGCATTATATTGTGCTCACAATCTTAAGATGCCAAGATCATTTGATATCAATTTCTTTATGCTAAATCCTCGCACTATTATTCTTAGCCCTTTATCCATGTGTTACTGGGTATGGATACTATATTTCTTTCATGTTCCTTTTTTACAAGATCATTCTCATTTATTTATCTTATACTCAATTATGATCCTTGATTGTTATATCTTATGATTATGCTTATTGATCATTTGATCTCACCCCTTTCTATGTTACATTTTTCCCCATGTAATGAAGGAAATTAATACATTTGGTGTGTGTAGAATATTTTATTGTGTATATAATTTATAGGATTTTTTGAATATTTTTATGGATTAAACAATCAATTATATATTAAAAAACTTTCTTTAGTTGAAAAAGACTTGAGTTTTTTTAATTAATGTTTTTTCAAAATTCTCTAAAACACTAAACCTAAAAGATATTGAGTATGTATTGTAATGAAATATTTACTTTAAGTCCTATAATTTTTCTATCATGTCCTTAGAGAGTCATAGTAGCTACATAGATTTCATATTATTATAGGTGGAGAACCCAACAAACATATCAAATAATTCACCTTGTTATGTTCCAAACTCAATCCTAGATTAATAGTAGAAGAAAAAGTGAATTGGGGAGTATTTATATTTACATTGGAAGAAGAAACTATGTAATGGTTGTACATTTTTCATCCAGGAGAGGTAAATAAATGGGATGATATTCAAAGGAGATTAATATTTACAATATTCCCCAATTCATGGAGAAAAACTTTTATAAAGAAGATATATTCTAGAATATAGACATTAAGATAATTTTTTTATGAATACTAGGAATGATTCAAGAAATTGTGTCCAAGATTACTTTACTTAGCCTTTATGGAGAATCACTTTATAGTATTTTTATACCATGTATTACGTTGTAGTGAAATAAATCTACTAGATACATAATTGGTAGGATATTAGATTGACAAATTCCTAGTAGAGACCAATGGATTAATAGAGAATATTCCCTAGAATTCATAAAAATTTGGTATTAAGATACTTGTACTAGTGGACTATATGAGGTAAGATCTTATGAATCACCCATTATATAGTCAAAACATTAAGAACTAACCACTCTAGTTAAATAAATTACTCTTAAGTATACTGGTGAGAAACAAGAACCAACAAAGGATTGTGGTCTAAGTTCTAATCTTAACCATTATACCTATCAATGTGCTGAAGTGTAGGGAACTAAAAGTTTTGTAGTTTCCTATCATTAAAAGAAATTCTCTATCAAAATAAGGATAGAGAGATACTTTCGAAGTAAAATATGGATTTGGGGTCTAATAAATTAAATTTTATCACCCTTTCCATTATAATATCAACATCCTCCACTATTTCAACAATTATATAAGAATCCCCATATCCAATAATCTTACTACCCCCCCAAACACACATTCAACAAAAGAAAACCCTTTTAGAAACCATAAACCAGTGAAAAACTACCTATGGAGAAAAAAAAAGGATCATATTGTAAGGATTTAATAAATGAGTGGAAGTAATTAAATAATCATCTAGTAATCCTGGAGGAGATACTAACTAAAAATCTAAAGAAATTTACAGACCAACTAGTCCCTAAACCTAACAATTATGTGATCCTATTGACAACTATAAGTGGAAAATAGATTAAACTTGTTACTAAATCTGATCTTATACATAACCATACCAATATTAAATAATAGGAATAAAATTCCTAAAGGAATAAACATAGATCATAAACACCATTACAAAGAAATTTTAGGTGTAAATAAGCCTTTGAATACCATTCCCTTTAAGATTTATTCAATACAAGAGGGTATACAAGGAAAAAATTTAAAAGGAAAAATTGAAATCCTTTCAAAAGGATGAAATAAACATACTAATGATTGAATAACTAAAATAATTTACATATTATTTTAATTTACTTAGGTAATAATTCATCATAAAGTGGAGACTTAAAGGGAATTAGAGAGTGAACATAGGAAGAAGTGTTTCATCCTTGATCACACCACTGTTTCTTACTAAATTTTAAGATCTATGGACATTTTATATCCATTGTATAATTAGATCTATTTATTTTAAAGATTCATTATATGATATTGGACCTTATATAAATATAATTTTTCATTATATTTTTACTTTTTTATAGATGGTAGGACTCAAACCCACAAGATTTTATGTTCATATTTCCAATAGAATCACAACATTTAAAATAGAATTATTAGAACATTTTTTGGTTAGAGTATATAATTTAATCTTCCCATCTTGATTATATTTATTAAATATATGGGATTATTGAAACCCATATCAATAACCTATCATCTTGGGAAGAACCTTCATGAAAATGGCTAAAATAGTAAAAAAATTCCATGAAGTAACTTCACTATAGAGTTTGGTGAGAGAACTACACACTTTATAGTTTTTGATTTCCTGAAGTACCCATAAGGACAACATCCAAATTTTACTCTTTTACACATTAAATAATTTGATCCTTATGAATAATATATTTTGTTAAAAGATATTTTGAGTTTAGTAAATCAGTTAATATTTGAGAATTATATCAAAAAAATTACAAGAAACATAAATACTGAATGAGACCATATGAAGATGAGGTGAATATTGACCTTTTTAATGATTTTTATTTTTTATTCAATCATAAAATAGATGAAATTTTACATTATATAAATTAATCCCATCCCATGGTGGTAATTAATCCAAATCTAGTTTCATAATTAATTTCCACCCCAAATCTAGAGTTAAATCCTTTCCCCACTGATTTAAAATATGTGTTTCTAATAGAAGAAAATAAGAAATCCATTATAATTACTAGAAAATATTCTATTGAACCCAAAAAACAACTGATTAATCTATCAAGGGAGAATGAAAAAGCTATAGGTTGGATATTAGAAGGTATCCCTAGGGTAAGTAAAAAAATTTGAATGTAAATAAATCTATTGTAGAGAGATGTAAATCAAATTAGATGGACCCAAAAGAACTTAAGCCAATCATGATAAATTTAGTTAAAACGTGGATTGAAAAAAATATTAGAATTATGTATTATCTACCCCATATATGACTCATAATGGTCTAATCCCACTCACATAGTGCCCAAGAAAATTGGACAAATCTTAGTGAAGAGTAAGTAAAATGAACTAATTCTTATAAGATTCTAGACAGTGGGAGAGTCTGTATAGACTATAAGTAATTGAACATGGACACTAGAAAAGATCAATTCTCTATTCCGTTTTATGAAAAAAAAATATAACTGTTATCCAGTCAAAATCAATACTATTTTCCAGATGGGCTATTATGATACTTTCAAGTACCCATTACACCTGAGGACCAATAAAAAACAAATTTCACATGTCCTTATGAATTTTTTCTAACCAAAGGATGAAATTTTAATTATTAAATGAACTAGGTAAATTTAAAATTTACATGTTAACATTTTATATGAACATATAGTATTGATTAAAAGTATTTCTAGATGAATTTAAAATTTTTATAAATTCATTTGACCATTAATTTTTAAATCTAAATAATTTCTTTAAGACTTGTGTTGGAAAAATATAATTTTGAATTTATAAAAGTTCCATTTTAGGGTAGAAATAGGTATATTTATGGGGTATTTAATTTCACAACATAGTATTGAGGTTGAAAAATATAAATTAAATTTATTAATGGATTGCCTTACCCCACCCATGAAAAACATGTTAGATTTTTATTAGGACAATAAGGGTTCTACATAAGATTTATCATTAAATTTACTAATATTTCTTTTCTACTTTCTAGATTACTTTTAAAAGATTCTAAAGTAACTTTTGATTTTTATTATAGGAAATATTTGTTTTAATTAAAGTTTAAACTAACCATACCACCAGTAATGTAGCCACCAAATTTGGAGCACCCCTTCGAGCTACTTTGTGATGCTTCCAACCAAGTTATTGGAGTAATTTTATCTCAAAAAAATTAAGGAAGAATACAAGACATTTAATTTACTTAAGGAACATAATATTTATCCCAAAATAATTCTACTTCCACTGAAAATGAGTTCTTGTATGTTTTTTTTCATTGGATAAATTTAGAACACATCTTCTTGGTATTAAGGTAACTATTTTATCTAGTAATGCAACACTTAGGTAACTTTTAAATAAGAAATACATTGTTAAAATGTTTTATAGATGTATTATTCTTCTCTATAAGTTTGATTCATAAATAAATGACAAGATAAGAGTTGAGAATAAAATGGTAGACCACTTGATCAAGATTCCTCATACACCTGAGGTGGAAACTCCAGATAAATAACTATTCAATGAATTTATTCCAGTAGAGAATTTTTATTTGGTAGAAAGAGATGTATTATGGTATAATGATATGATAAAGTTTCTAGCTACTTATTAATTCCTATATATTTTAAACCCATGAAAAATTCTCATGATTAAATCTGAATGAGGCCTCTATATTTGGGATGATCTATATTTTTGTAATATTTTTAATGATAAAATGATTAGAAGATATTTTCCTGAGAGTGAGGTATATTTTGTACTAAAATTATACCATACTTTAGCTTTTGGAGGAAAATTTATTCCTCAAATTACTACTTGGAATGTTTTATAATCTGGTATATATTTCCCCACACTATTATTGATTCTAATAAATTTTATAAAAGATGTTGTCAATTCTAGTTCATTGGTAATATATCCAGAAGAAAAAATATACAAAAAAAACCAATGACAATTAGTGAAATATATGAATAATGGGAACTAGAATTCATGGGAAAATTTCTTATATTATTTGGAAATTATTATATCCGAATAAGAATGGACAATGTTTCAAAATTGATGGATTTTAATTCTTCCAAAGCTTGTGATGCTAATATATTTTTTCTTTTATTAGGGATACCATATTTTATAGATTTGGAGTCCCATGATTAATCAATAGTGACCAGGGAACTAATTTTTGAAATAGGATCATGAAATATCTAATGAATAAGTATGGAGTACACCAAAGTATATACACACCCTACCATTTACAAACCAATGGACTGGATAAAGTTTCAAAATGTAGACCCTAGACTGGATTGACCACTGATATAGGAGGGGTGAATTAGTGGTTTATTTTTTTTATAAATTTTTTATTTTAAATTAATCCTATGTGGTTGGTTATAGACTTGATTCAGTCTTATTTTGTCTCTCATCCTTACCTCAAATGATGTAATACATGTCAAGGCACATAACAAAAGGATTTACAAATTTTATTAAAAATACATACTCCTTATTGTGTTGATTATTTCCCCCAACACAAATTTTCCACTATAATATTATCTTAGTGATTAAAATGGTTGATATATAATCACATTGTATATGTCTAGAATCCTCACATGAGGTTCTTTATACTACATCTCATAGTTTTACTAGAATCTGCACTGGCCTACTCCAGAATCCACGCTAAATACTTTTTCTTTTGAATCACTCAAGAGTATTCTTGCTCTGGCTCCAAAAAAAGACTTACACCTTTCTACAAAGTTGATCCACTTCAGGATGATCTATTGATATTACACCACAATCTTTCTGAATCAAACTTTTTTTTTATACCTATGAAAGTACCTTCATAATCTTCTGGTATTTCCAAATCAACACTGATCACCTATTCTTGATCAATTGCCTCAGTGCAACTATGATCAGGCTATTCCTCATTATAAATGAATTCCCATCCTCACTAAAATGTGGGCAAGTTGTACACACAATTTTTTCTTTAATTATTAATTAAAATATATCAAATTCACTTCATGAATGGAAGTTTAATGGAATCCCAACATTTTGTTTTGTGTATCTCAATGTTTGTTGGTGTGCATGTATGAATTCATGCACCAAGACCTGTTTCTTTTTCCAATATTCACACTCTTCACTTATATCAATTTCATGTATGTAATCATATGAATTTTTATCATTTGACAAAAATTCATTTGCACAAGGGGTGTGTAAACACTCTCCCCTATGTTTCTTTATACACACATTGTACACACACACCCACACACTATTTATTATTTTAGTTTAGGTTCACCACATGTGAGTCATGGATGTACATATGAATTGTGTTTATCCCAAACTGAATGGTTAATGAATAGAATGTGTGTACCTATTCTATTATTTTTTTTCACATAAACCAAAATGGATATAATCCTTTTTATGTGTGAAAGCCCTTATTTATGTGACAAAATATTATGTCTTGATGTCTCAACAAAAATGCACAAACTAGAAAGGCCTCATGGTTCTAGGTGATTCATGACAACCAGGGATTTGTACTGAAATTTCCATATATGGATTCACAAAACAAATTCTTCAAGAAGATTTTTAAGAGTTTTTTTGCACATGTTGGATTCCTTAAGACTTTATCCTTCTCCTTCATGAAATTTTATCGTGAGGATGGATTCCCCTTGTGAACTAGACAATTGTTGTTTCTATGTTTTTCATTGAAAAATGGGGGATCTCAGTATTTACAACACCTCACTCGAATGAGGAACACTAATTTTATTGGTAATGAGGAAAGTTCCTTTCATCTCCTTAGATTCATATTTCAAGCCCTATCAATGGATCATTTAAGGCCCTGAGAATAATTTTCAGTCTATACCCTTCTATAAACACCTAACTTATTGGAGTATCTCAAATATACACTATAAAATAAGTAGTTTTCCCTCATGAGTTCATGGTGAGATTCTCTCATGCATTCTCTCACCGCATGTTTCTCATTGATAGATGCTCAAGATATATTAGGGATGAATTCCCTAGATGCTCATTCATTATGTTCTTTGAATTCATAAAAAATTTAATTACATGCATGATATCAGGTTGATTAGACGAGCCTCAATCCATTGGCATCACCGTAGAAGATGTCCAGTTGCTCATTGATGGTGTGTCAACTGTGTCTCCAGCATACTAGTGATTTTAATGTGGATAGAGGTAGGAGATGATATCCCCTCTTGATCAGATGAGAGAGATCAAAGGATCAAATGAGAAGTGTTCTATCTATCTTTTAAGTAGATGAACAATAACCCACTTATCTCAGTGTACCAAATCAAAAAGGAAAGGTTTTGGGGAATGATATATCATTCAAGAACTATGGGGAGTGGACCACTTAATTATATTCTCCCTCTCCCAGTACTGCCCCATACAAGTTCTCAAACCATTGATCCACCCCGCATAGTGGTGCCGCCTCTCTGAGGGCATGCTCTTTTGACCACACATTCCACCCTAGGCTAGCTAGGGATGACTCCCTTTGGTACAATAGACCTTCTATTCGTGTATGATCTGAAGGTTGAAACTTAGAGATTGATGGAATGTAGGATGGATTATTTTCTAATGTATGTCCACAAATTAAATAATTATCAAAAAAGATAAGTATAGAATGAATAAAACAAACCCATATCAAATAAAATCACAATCCAACTTATTCTAATCTTATTACCTCATTCATCATGAAATATATATTCATATTTTTTCAGGGACATGTATTCACATCCTCATGCATTAAAAACACAAATCATGGGAACTCTTCTTTATGAAATTACTTCCTTCATGGACCGCACTTGTGGTAAACAATGTGTACGCTCATTTGGACATGTTTTCTTCACTTTAAAGAGCACTTGTATAATCGTAAAATTTAACAAGTAGAAATTTTCAAGAGTTAAATCTAATATAATTCCATGAATCCATAATAATTATCTAGGCATCACTGCTACCTCATCATCAAATTACCAAACACATATTGACATGTCATTGAAAAAAATATAACACTTGCCCAAAAAATCTCCCCCTTTGAATTTTTGTTGTCAGTACTTCTTCAACACACTCTATAGGATTTAATATGTGTGCTAAAAATTTTCTCTCCTTATTGAAAATAAAATGAAAAGGAAAAGTGGGGATTAATATAAAAACATGTTCTCTGCCAATTGAATATTTTTTTAATACCTTAGAGAGAGAGAGAGATGGATGATAACACATGGTTTTATTAATAGAGAGTACTTAGTGTATCAAACTTAAGTCCACTTGAGATAACCCAGTGTAGATAGTAAAAAAGATATGAAAAAGGTTTTCAATTTTTTCCATAAACAACCATGCATGTTAAATTATACTCAAAATGTCTCAATTATCATTCAAGAAGTTTTAAATAATCGTATTTATCCATGACATGCTAAATCCTGCACATACATCAACAAACACATTAGTAAGTTTAAGTACAAAGATAAATATCTCCCTTTATCTCATTTTTCATCCCATAAGAACTCCCCCTTAATTGATACTTTTATTAAAATTCAGAATAATGGAAGAAAGTGTGATTGGAATGCCTTATTTTTAAATTTTATAAAGCTATTTTGAAGTTCCATATTCCCTATTTAGTGAGATTTAATAGCTTTATCAAACCAATTATCCACCTCAAGGGATGCATCCATTTTCTTAAATTCCCTACATGTTCGTAAAATATCATTCATATATAAGGGAATAAGGAGGGACCTCTTGGTTTCTCAAAATAAACATTTAGACCAGGGGATTCCTCTCATTGTGGACGTATTCTTCTTTTTAGATTCATTAAAAGGTGTTATTGATCTTTACTCATCAATTGAAACTTAAAATATGAATGTTATTTCTTATTTAGTATCATAAGTAATTCATTATGATTTCATATATTCATCATGTTCTCTTCTTGGGATGGTAGTATTGTTATAAATTTTTTTGTACCATGCCTAGTCTGCTCACATCTTTAACACTTCAGGATTTTCAATTCTTCAATTTTATATTACTTCTCACCAAATTTTAGTAGAATGAGATTTTCAACCTCAAATTCTATAATAACGTTCGTTCATTTAATTTGATCAAGTTTTTCAGCTTCCTATAATTTATTATCCAATCTTAGTTGGGTTTTCCAAAAAACTAGGCATTGTTTTTTAACTTTTTTTTCCTCTAAAAATCTCTACAAGACATACCACTATTTTGATGTTGAATCTTTTTTTCATGTCTCAATATAAGAAATATATCCTAGAAGTCAGGTCAACAATTTCTCATCTTTGTGATATTATTTCCCACATATTCCACAAACTATCTTTAAGTATTATATTTTTTTCCTGTATTGATTGTTTTGATGATGTCTTGGTCACATACCTCTCTTTTTGATAATCTGAATTCAATTGGTCAAAATTACTTCCCCTTGATTCATACCTCATTCCTGGTAATGACATGTTGTAACCGAATGAATAATTATGATGAAAAAAACCTCTATAACACCAACAATAGAATTTAAACCATGATCCTCTAGACTGATAATTAGTCTTTTATAAAGATTTTTGTCGTTACTATTCCATAGATTATGGGTGTTTCAGCATAGAAGGAACCTTCCGGTTGAATTATTCTTGTCTCTCAGGCCTATATTATTAGATTTAATAGATTTACATTGAGATTCATTAGGTTTAGAAACTACTCTTTTCCTTGGATAATTTTTCTCCAAAACTTTGTAAGATTCATTCTTAATATCAACAACATTTTTGAAATATTATTTTATCTTCTTAAACTCACTTTGAGATAAAACTCACACATACTATATTTAAGATAATGCATTCTATTTCTTAGTATGTCTTCCTTCAAGATCATTAAACATCTTTTCATGTTCATCAATTTTCAATATATTCATTTTGTTCTCCTCAATGAGTATTGTTTCATCATTGTTTAATAATTCTCTTCCATATGAACTTTCTTCATAATCATATAGTTTCCTTTATATCTTGGCTAATTTCATTAAATGTACCATTATCTCATTTAGATGTGTTTCTTCATTCTTGAAAAAAATTTCATTATCCTTTATCAGTTTTCTTTTATACTTATTGAGATTATTTTTTTCTCAATTATAGATTAACGATTATCCTGTAGGTACCACTCATTTTCAGTTATCTCTTGACCTTCTTCAGCTTCAAACATGTCATTAGTGGTTTTGGATTTTCCCATAAAACATGCCTAATTTCTAGAAGGTCATTCATTTTCTATCTCATTACTTGATGATAAAGATTCATTAATTTCCATAACAATAATATTTCTTTTATTTCTCTTTGATTAATTATTATTTTTTATCTCATATTCACCCTTTTTATAATTCTTATACTTCTTCTAAAAGTGGTCTTCTTCATCTAATTCAGTGACATTGGATTTATTCTTTGGAAAGTCATATGAAAAATTTCCAACCCATGATAGTTGAAGATTTATAATGAATTATTCCCTCCACCTTTTATATCTCCATTATAAATCCTTGTAATAAAGGTCCTCATTTGATTGAATTCCTCTTCAACATCTTCAACCTCAGAATCACTTGGTTTTGGTTCTTCTTCAACAATAGTTTTACCTTTTATCCGAAATTTAAAGGCTATATAATCCTTTTTTTAAAGATGGTATTTTTATCATCTAATATGTTATGATAATATTATGATGTTCATCTAGTGAATGATAATCTTGTTATTTCAGTGTAGAAACATTTGAATCAAAGCTATCAGGAAAGTTTCTCGTCATCTTTTTCACTATGGTTGAATCATCCATCTTCTCACCAAAACCATTGATGTTGCTAAAAAATTCATTTAAACTTTGTAAATTAATCATCAACAGTTTATTCATCACCCATTTTAATTTCTTAAAATATGAATATCCAGATTTTCATCTTAACCTCTTTGATTTTATGATTCCCTTCATAACTATTTCTTAGTTTATCCTTGTTTTCTTCGGCAGATTAGAGACCCATCACTTTAGTGTATAAAGTTTTTGATAAATCCATCAAGATCTCATTTTCAGCCTTTTCATCCATCTACAAGTTCCTCTTATCATAAAAATTCCTAGATTCATTCTTAATATAGGGTTGATATCCCAATTTAACAACATTTACCACTTTTACCCTGAGTGATAGGAGATAATGTATCATCGTATTTTTTTATCCACGATAGTTATCACAATTGAAAAATGGAATAAACATTATATTTACTAAATACATTTTTCCTATCCTCAAAATTATTTTAGATATTTAAGAGGTGACCTTGGCTCAAATACCACTTTTGGAGCCCCAAGCTGGATTGACCACTGTGAGGGGAGTGGCAAATCCGTGGTTTCTTTTCCTTTTTACAAATTTTTTCGTTCTAATTAATCCATTGTGGATTGTTAAATACTTGATACATTATCCTTGTGTATATATCCCTTACCTAGAATGATTTAGTAGATACAAAGGCACAAAACCCAGGGATTTACAAGGTTTGATAAAAAAGATCCACTCCTTTCAATGTTGGTTATTTCCCCAACACAGATTCTCCACTGTAATATAAACTCAATGATTAAAATTATTGATAAAGAATCACATTGTATCTCTCATGAATCCTAATTGGAGGTTATCTATAGTACATCTCATAGTGTTATCAGAATCTGCACTGGCCTTCTCTGGAATCCACACTAAAGACTTCTCCTCCAAAATCACACAAGTGTATTATTTCTCTAGCACCAACCGAAAACTTCCACCTTTATTCAAGTTTGATCCACTTCAAGATGATATATTTATCATACACTAAAATGTTGTGGAGTCACACTTTATTATGTACCCTTTCAATTACATTTTCTATCTTCTGGTCTTTCTCAATCAATTTCGAACACCTGTTTTTTGATCAGTTGCCTCAGTGAAACTATGCTTAGGCTATCATGCCTTTTGAATTAATTCTTGGGCTCATAATTTTTTTTGAATGTTTTACAGGCAAATTATTCTTGAATTATCAATTCAAACATATCAAATACAATACATGCATGGAAGTGTAATGTCATGTGAACAATTGTTTTGGGTATCTCAATGTTTGCACGTCTACATATAAGCATGCATGCACCACATCCTCTTTCTTCTTCTGAGCTTCACACTCATCACTTATATGTCATGAATGTTTGTCATCATATACATGTGTATAATTTAACATGAAATTACTTTGTAAAAGGGTTGTGTACACACTCTCCCTTGTGTTTCTTCATGAAAACCTTGTATTCACACACACACACACACACACTATTTATCTTTTAATTTTGATTCACTATATGTGAGTCATGAATGTGCATGTGCACTATGCTTTGCTCAAAATAAATAGTTGATGAACATGATGTTTTTAATTATTATATTCCTTATTGCATATAAAACTAAATTTTTATGAGACTTTTTATTTGTTAAATCCCTTCATCACATGACATAGTATTCTTCTGTGATGTATCAACTAAAACAAATGAACTAGAAAGGACTTGTGGGTTTGGGTGCTTCACAAAAACCAAGGAGGTGAAACACACTATCCCTATATGAAATCCCAAAAAAATTCTTCAAAAATTAGTTCAAAAGTGAATTTTTTCAATTTTAATTCCCAAATCCATCATACTTCCCCTTCATGAAATTTTCTCGCGAGGAGGGATTCCATTCACAAATTAGATGGTTGTGGTTGCTCTATTTTTCTTTGAAAAAATGTAAGATCTCACTATTTTTATCACCTCAAACAAATGAGGGACACTAATTTTATAGGAAATGTGGATAATGTAATTCTATATTTTGAGTTTCATCGAGGTCTCATTCAAGGATATGAGAATAATTATGAGTCTTAATGCCTCTTTAAGCACCCGATGCATTCAGGTTATATCAAATGAACACTGTAAGAAATGTTGTTTACCTTCACAAGTTCACGATTATATTCATAGTAAAATACTCCCATGCATGAATTCACGGTATATTTCTAATTTATAGAAGCTCAAGATATTTCATTGATTAATGGCCTCCTAAAAATAATTTTTTCTGTTTGGATAATGCTCATTCATCAAGTTCTTCACATGTATAAAAATTGTAATTGTATGCATGATATACGGTCAATCAAATGAGCCTTAATCCATTTACATAACCATAGAAGATGGATAGTTTCTCATTGATAGTCGTTTACATACATCTTCGGTTTACTAGTGATATTTATGTGGATCGAGGTAGGGGAAGTCATCCATGCTTGATCGGATGACTGAGGTCAAAGGATAGAACGACCATAGTTCTATCCGTATTTTAAGCAGAGGAATAACACCCTACTTATCTCAGCATCCCACTTTAAAATGGATAGGTTTAGGGTTGAGATATACTATTTAAGTGCTATAAGGATAAGATAAATTAATTTTCATCTCCCTCTCCAAGTACCACTCCATAACATTTCTCACATCATCGTGCCACCCCACATGGTGGTGCCACCTCCCTATGGGGGGCTTCCCCACCAATCCATGCCTCCCTCGGGCTAGCTAGGACTAGCTCCCTCTGGCACGGTCAACCTCTTGGTCCCACATGAGTTGATGGATGAGCCTTTTCCTTGTATATCGTCTAGGTTAACCTATTTTTTAATGTAAGGAAATAAATTAAATACTTAAAAAATGCTAAGTATAGAATGAATAAAAAAATCCATATCAAATAAAATATCAATCCACCTTCTTCTCACCTTCTTCTCTCATTCATCATGGTATATATATATTATTATTATTTTTTCATGGCCATGTCTGTACATCCTCATAAATTAAACACAAAATTCATGGTCATTCTTGTTCATATAATTACTTATTGAATGGTCGAAACTTGTGGTAAACAATGTTCACACTCCTTTCCACATGTTTTTCATCACCTTAAAAATAACATAAAAAATAATCATATTTTACAAGGATAATTTTCCAAGAGTAAAATAAAATTCCATTAAATGAATCCATAACAAATCTCCAGGTATCACCACTACTTCATAATCAACTTACAAAACACATATTGACATGTCATTGAAAAAAAATGTGACACTTGGCCCAACACACACAAATAGATTGAGGAAATTTTAGAAAATACCCTAAAACATAATATAAAAGAGTATATCCAAAAGTTGTAAAGTAGATTATCGGATTATATAATATCTTATGAGAACATAATTGGATTGATTCTATACCAATTAATTTATGGGAAGAGGTATCAGATCATGAATCCTTTTAGGTAGACAATGATATAACATGGATCTAGAAAAAATATGTTAAGTAGAAGAGACTATAGATTAAATAACTAAAATAAATTATAAGATAATATTTTGTAAAGTATATAATTTATAAGGAATTAACTCTAGTGTCACATTATTAACATATTTATAAAAAAAATACTTTCATCAGGGAGAAGAAGAGTTTCTTTACAACTATAAACTCAAAATAATTTCACGTAAACTTCATCCCATATTATAATGTATAATTATTGTGACTAGTGTGTACCCATTTGATGTTGTGTATATATTTAAATAATGGGAGAAAAATATATTCACTATCAATGGGAATAAGTTGAAGAATTTTCATAGGAATCTTTTATAGGAACCCATGGAGGAGATCTCGCTCCTATAACCTTTCAAACAATAGAACCTATAGGTTGTAATTTTCCTCAACCTTGTTACTTTATATCCTTAAATATAATTTCCTTAACCTATCATTACTATTATAATGCATTGAGGTAATTGTATCATTAAAGTGTGGGAGAATATAACCTATATAGTTTTAGGAATATTTAGTTTATGTCATTTTTGTGCGTTTATTTTTCATTTTTTTATATTTTTGAAACCTATTAATATAAAATTGAATGAATTGGAAAATTTTGAACCTATACCAATTATGAAGAGATAATTTGAGATAGGGTAATCTACTTAGATGAATAATAAAATGATCTTATTATAAAATTTAAATTATGGTAAATTCATGAAAAGTTTACTAATTTCTAAATCTCGTACCATCATATATTTCCCTATATTAAAATAATTTACCAAATAGGCCTCTAAACCATTTTAACATCTCCTTTAAAATTCCTTACTTTTTAGAGATCCAAGACACATGTGAAAAAAATATAATTTTATATAAAATATAGTCAAAACCATATATCACCAAGGAACTTTTGTTGAGAAAGATTTAGAAATTATTTTTATTGAACAATACCTTTTTATAATAAAAATATATTTTGAGATTTTCCTTTATATATAACCCTTTTTATCCCCTAGTGGACATGAATAAATTGATTAGGTAAGCCACATTAGAAGATTAAAGTCTCTATCAACCTGATCTATAAATAGATTTATGTTCCATGTTAAAATCAATTTTGGGGGAGGATATTATTTTGTGGTTTCTACAACAACCATGATCTATTTGTGAGTAAATATAGAAAAAAATATTATTGTAATTTTTGAAGTTGTTTAAAAAATGATATGAGAAAAAATTTCAAGAATGGAAAATATGGAAAAGGTAAAATCCTTTAAACTGAGGCTGTAAAGTTTACACTATTTATAGAAAATTAAATATTCTTCCATACTATTGAATTTCCAATCTAATAAGAATTAAAAAAGAGAAATAAAAAATATTCTAAAGGAATTATATAAAAGAAAAAACTAATTTTTTGAAGTGATTTATGTGTGATCATACAATGGGAATATATAAGTATTTAGAGATAAATATTTATATTGAAAATAGAGTGAGGATTTCATTATTTGGTATTAACTTGAATCATACATTTTTTGTCACTTTAGACATAAAACCTCTACATTTATCCTCATAGTATTTTAACATCAGAACCTACCAACCCTTGTCCATAGAACGAACCTAGGAGGATCTTGTGATAAGAAAATTTACTTGAATCATTGTGAGGAGACATAGAAACTTATAAATCTATGTTAAGCCTTATACGGTTTTGGAATGAGAAAATATTTTCCTAAAATTCATACTTTCTCTGATGATAGAAACACTTCCAAGAAGTTAAGGATCAATGAGTATGAGAGGATGATAAAAAATAAGAATAAATTTAAATTAATTTATGGAAGATATAGAATTATGAACATTTAAGAGGCATGATAATATCAAGTGACATGGTTTTTAAAAATATAAACCATATTGTCTAGTGTTTTTATTTTGTTTGGGTAATATTTTTTTGTTATCATATCTTATGGTCCAAGTTTTGTGTCTGGGAGAATTTATAGTGGATATAAATTCTTTATATTTTATTGAATGTGAATTAATTTCATTCCCTCTTATTTAATAATTCATTGAATTTAGTGATGTTTTAATCATAAGGGGTTATTTTAATAGATTTTAAAATATTAATTTAAATGGACTAAATTGTGATTTAGAATGATTTTAATTTTATTATGTGATGAATAGATTGAATTTTTGAGAATGAATAATCCTTTTTTTTTTGTTTTGTAGATCAATGAACTTTTATTAGCAGTAAGATAAAAATTTGACTAAGTTATGATTATGTATGAGTCATTTTTACTCAAGAAGAAAAGCCATTTTCAAGAATCTGTGGAGAAAATGTAAAGAATTACTAAGCATCCAGGTGTATGTATGAGTTTTTATACTCAAATGTAAGAGTTCTTAATAGGATATAAGTTGAAATTCAGCTATGTAATATGGGATATAAGATTAACCTTTCATTTCATAAGGGGCACACTAAGATGGAAAAGGGATATTGACAAAGTCTTCTGGCACCCTAAGAAGCGTAAAGGTGATCATTACAAACCTAACGGTCATTTTTTTTAATTTAAGGGTGATCATGTTTGTTGAAGTGGAAGATATTTTGAAAACTAGGATGAAGATAAGGATTATTTTTCTTGAATGTAAGGGTATTCATTTTGAAATTTATGGGTCACCAAGAACTTCTATATAGTGTGTAAGGGTCATGTAATTTCAAAATTTTAGATAAAGGTGGTTCAAGTATGGAATCTGTTTTTAAATAATTTAAAAAATTACATTATTATATATTATATAAAACTATTTGGAGGTTTTACATGTATAATGGATTATATTAAAGATCTTGAGTTGGGAAAGAATGAAGCCCTTTAGTTCCACTATTGACTATGAAAGGGAAGGAAGAGTTCAATGTTATATTTTTTATAAATATGATATCTTATAGAAAATATTCTAATTAAAAGGGGAAGGATTGTCACATGAGGGTTGATTATGAGGGATGAGGAAGGAAGTAATAATCTATAAAAATAAAAAAAGGTTGAGAATGAAGAGGATTATAGATTATTAATTCATCATTGTTTTCAGTTCTGATTTCTATTTTCATCACTACTATAATTTTCGATTTTTTTCTTCCAAACTTCATTAAAATTCTTTAGAGGGGTAAAAACATGTGTGATTAGGAAGGTGAAGGAGAATAAATGTTTAAAACTTTATTCTATGCTTTAAAAAATATCATTTATTCTTGTATTGATTAATTTCCATATTCAGTAGATGAATAGAAGTTTTATGTGATTGTGTTCAAGTATTTTATTCTTATTATCCATTTCCTTCCTTTTATAAATATAAAATATCCCCTTCCACTTAGTTTAGGTTATATATAATGGAATAAAATAGGTTGAGTGGTGAGTATATAGAAATTTTTAATACGTGTGTGGAAGAACCTGAATTGATTTTTAATTACTTAGGAGCACTAGAACCTGATTTGAAATTCCCTAATAAATATAGGGAAGTTTACAGTTCAGGTTTTAATTGAAACCTTTTCACACATAGAGGAATTAAGATTGATCAATTAGTGATTTCTACAAGATTAATCCTCAAAATTTCTTCAACCTAGGATGAATTATGACATGTTATGGATTAATTAATTTATCAATTAATAATAATAAGTACAAAATGATTTAAATACTATTATAATATTAAAATTTCTAATTTCAACCTTGAGAAATCAATATTTCATCATTTTGGTCAATAATTATAGGTTTTAAATATTTTCAATATATATCTATCTAAAGTTATAAAAAAACATCCATGTTAACTAATTATTATAAAATAATTTTAACACCCCTCTCTAGAGACATCCTATGTTTTCCACTATAGTATATATATAAAAATCATAACTTTTAAATATATTTTTTCACACCCATGATAGGTTGGGGATAGGTTACATGTATATATTGAGAAGGTCTAGGTATAAGGTGTCTTATTATGGGATCTATGAGTTAGTGCCTATTTCCATTATTATAGGTTTAGTTTGATGAAAGAACCTTGAGTGGTTCAAGAAATTTTTTATAACACCAATTTTAGATTATTTTGTGGATCTATCTATAGTGATAGGATATGTTAATCAGTGGTAAAGTTTAATTTTATTCTTGAAGGGAAGATAATTATGATTTTCCAAGATGGTTTCGTTGATCTTGATTAACCTAATGGGTGAATAAAAAAGTTTCTTTTCATTTTAGCTGCATGGAAGGATGCATACTAAGTTAATAGGAACATGGTTAGATAATTTAGGTTTAGAGTGATGTGAGAATGAGTTTTTGATTTTATTTACTCATTGAGTCAAGTGTGTTTGGGATGAGGGCATCATGAGTTCTTCATGAGGGATAGGTTGGCCTCATATAATTGGGTATATGGAGTTTGTATCATGGATTTAGTTGGGAAACCAGAGGGGATGTAATGAACCTTTAGAGTTTATGGGTGAATATTCCATGGGAATAGATGGGTCATTGTATAATTACTTCATAGTGATTATCTAGGAATCAATTATAAATAACTCATATGAAGTTGTTCCTAGAATGTTAATTGTGGTTAGAAAATCTCTATAAGGGGTAGTTCATGGTGAAACTACCCTAGGAGTAGGGAAGTTGTGAATCTTTGGAACTCTCTGTAGTGATTTCACAAAGCGGAATTGTGTAACATTTAGGTTTATAAGGAAATAATTCCATGTCCTTAGAGGAATATAGGATATCCATGTTGGTTTTTGGTGAATCCATTGTGGAATAGATTGGTTTGGTTGAAAGGAAGTGGTTGTTTTGATGGATTAATAATAAGAAATGATCTTTTGTGTGGGGGAATACCATTTTATTATAATGGATTAAGTGTGAATTATTAGTGTAGGAAAGTTGGGATGATTATTGGACTCATTGGGACACATGTGAGAATAATGTAGTATAACACCAAGAGTTCTTAGAAGTTGTGAGTTAGTGGTTGGGGAAACTATGCTGAATTTGGTTTGGTTATATAGATGAGGTTGATATTCTCTTAGGTTTTAGTTCATTTTTCTAACTGAAGATAATGACCAATGGTCGACGAGATCAATCAAGGGTTATTTATGTCATTTAAGGTTAAAGGAAGGAAGTGTGGGTTGCGTTTTTTAGGTTTTGATGAGCAATTATTGTGTGGGGAGAATATTGATAGTATGTCAGTGATTGGTATGGTGGTAGCAGTGGAATGTGATATAGAAAATTCTATGGCAAGAGAGAATCGTACCAATCTTGAAGTTTCACTTGTACATTAAGTGGGAGAAAATTGATGTTGAAATTTTTTAAATCCTGGTTATAGTTGGTTGACTGATAAATTCAATGATGATAAGAATATATGTGTGTAGATACATATTTGGTTTCCAAACCAGGCTGGTTTAGGTGGGTTTTCTATAGTGGTGGTTATCATCAGCATTATTGGAAACTAATGGGGGATGAGTTTCAATGAACTATCTGGGTGGAGCTCATGTATTTCTATGAAATTTTCCAAGTGGAGGCACTGTGTTGTGGATCGAGTGTCAGAACCATAGCGGGCCAATTTTGGTTTTGAGGAAATTTGTGCGTGGAGGAGTTGATGAGAATATTTATAGGTTATTGAGTTTGGTAAATCAGTTTTGGTATTAGAAACACTATATTGAAAATGATGGATACATGTTTGGTATTATTATAAGTGTTTAAAAAAAACTAAGATGTTGGATTGGGCATGATCATGGAGAATACATAGCCAATCAAAATAAATAATGAGCAGTGACATCAGATTTCAATGGTTGTATCAAGGATTATGGGATTGTATCAAATTCTTCTCAATTATGAAAATCCTTATAATAGGATGTTTGTAACAACCCATGTCATATGGGTTGTAAAATTAAAATAAGATTTACGTTTTTGAGATTAGGAGTAGGGGTGTTTCAAGAATTTGGATTCAAATCACAATATTAAAAGCTGAAAAATCATCGATAGTTGTTTTTACATATTAATGCATGTTTTAATGGTATATGAGGGTATTGTATGTAATGTTTGATGAGTTAGCCCCGGTTTAGAGAAAATATTTTTCTACATGTGGCTCATCACATCGTGATGGGTGAGGGTAAAAACTGGATGAGGGTTAAGAAAGTCACATCACACCACAACGAGGGAAGGTTGTATCAGGATGGGTTCATAGGTATGATAAAACCTTATATGTTAAGATTACTTCATGTTAGTAGAGACCCATTCTTCTTATATATAAATATCACATCTTCTTAAATGAATATTCAATACATTTCAAAAATTCACACACAAGGACCATAATGGTTTAGTGACGTTGGAGACTAGGTACAAAATCTTATTATTTATTGAAATATCTTTAACATATCTTTTAAATATATTCCCCTTCTATACTCTTCCTAAACATACTCTTCTTAAAAACATTCTTCACAACTTGGGGAAAGGAAACCTAAGAAAAGGTGAGATCATATTCTCAGTAAGGGTTAAAAAGAGATATATCAACATAAAATGAGCATAAGGGAATGTGAACATCAGAATAAAATTAGAAAAAAAAACCATACCCTACATATAAAAGATATTAAAATTGAGACATGACATAAATATTTCTAATTTATAAGACATTTTTTTCATGAAGGGGAACATTGGCCAAAGTTCCTAGACTAATTTATTG
The DNA here is from genome assembly GCA_963277665.1 of Viscum album. Lineage (NCBI taxonomy): Eukaryota > Viridiplantae > Streptophyta > Magnoliopsida > Santalales > Viscaceae > Viscum > Viscum album. Next base: position 1,264,645,260 of record OY728132.1, on the reverse strand, counting down.
AAAATAAAATATATTACATAAGTATAAAAGATGTGATTTTATTAGAATTTTTTTCATAATAAATATGAATATTATATTGTAGTTCATTAAACCAATAGAGTTCATTGTTTATTCCATTTTTTGCGAGTCTGTCTGCCACCATGTCATATTCCTGGTAAGCATGAGCAATGTTGAAATTGAGGTCTATGAGTTATGAAATACATTCCATACATCTAGGTGTGAGATTATATGATAGGTGGATTATGCCATTCCAAATGTACTGGAAAATAGTTGTAGAATATCTCTCAATCTATATATTATCCCATCCTTTTTATCAAAAATAATTCACCAAATATATAAAACTAGTAAATTCAACCTTCAAGGAAGAGGAAATGACACAATTACCAAAGAAAATTCTAAGGGCACTTCTATTGTGGTCCTAAAAAATGCCACCACAACCAGAAGGACCCAGATTACCTTTAGAGGCACCATTAGTATTAATTTTAATCTATTCGTAAAAAGGTGATTTCCAAAAGACCTCAAAGAAACAATCCTACTACATGAATTTTCCAGCCACAACAAGCTTTCAAAAAACAATGATGTTTTGAATAGAATTTTTTAAATGACCAGTTTGAATGTATTTGGATTCCTTGATTGGTGTTATTACCTGAACAAAAGAAGACTGGAGGGATAATGGCATCTAATTGTGAATGATATCATTTCAGACACTCTATATAAGGTTCATGACTTTAGTAGCAACAACCATAAAGAGATTGGTGATTTGAGGAACGTTGGGTACAGATGAGTAGCATTGCAACATGGCCATAGGTATTCTAGTTTTTTGTAGATGAAATTATAACATTTCATGAAATTCACTCCATTGTGCTAATATAGTGTCATGAGATAATAATTTATTAGATTAATTCTACCTATGACGATTTCATAGTCTACACCTGAAATATAAATTAATTCTAAAATATTTCAAGAATTCATCATTAGGTATTCTTTGATGAGAAATCCTCATAGTCATGTTCACTCTTGATGAAATGATCTAGGGCTTATCATAAAATTTAATCCAAGAGAAATCAATATTCAAATCAATGTTAATATGGGCTTAGGCTAACCACCTATGTACCTACATTAATCTTGGGATAAACTCCCATATACCATCTTTTTGGGCTTGGGATAACCACCCATGTACACTATTTTTAGGGATAGGATAACCTCCCATATACCTTCTTATCTCATTAAATATTAATCATTACCCAAGTCATTAGAGGGAGATATTGGTCCCACCTATCATTGGTTATAACGTAACCCCCTTCTTTGTTTATAATGTAGCCACCATCATATAATGAAAACCATACATAAGTGTTCCAAAATATCATAAAACATTCATCATATCATAACTCATGAAAAATGGTCTTCATAACACATTTATCATATAATATCCTATTAAAATGAATGGGATTCATAAAAAATGTATCATATCATAACCCACAAAAATAAATGGGTTTATTAAAACATTTTACCATATCATAACCCATGGAAAGGAAACATTTTTCAAAAACATATTTACACCATAAACAGAAACTATCTAGAGAAATAATAAGAATGGTATCCTTGTATTATATCCACCCTTAAGCATAATTAACATCAAAGAAATTTTTTCTTATATGGAATATCATTTTGAAAGATTTAGTGGAACATTTCTTGATGAAAATAGCCACTCAAATTTGAAAAAAAAACATTCTAAAATATAAAACATTTTCTAAATACTATTCTTTGAAAATAACCTTGGAATCTTATAAAATAATCTCTAAAAATCATTAAAAATATTTCTTGAGGAAAATAAAATTTAATTGAAAACAACATTTTTAAAATTTTAAAATCATATAATATTTAGGAAATAATTTTATTTTAAAATATCCACGAAAACTTATAGTGGAAAATTTAAATCCATTAATGGTCATGATGGAATAAAACACCATTGATACCATACAAATTAAAATAAATATTCTATTCACATTTTTAGTAAAAGTCAAAAGGGTCTTGTTTTTTTGAAAATTAAATTAATATTACATGTAAAATATTATTTAAAAAAAATAAAAATTGGTAAAATTGACTTTAAAAAATCATATAGGAACATTTAAATATTTTTTTAAAATATTTTTAGAAAATAAAGATATGGAAGAAAAAGAATTTTAGACTGAAGAGAGAAATAAATCTAATTTTATTTAAAAACATTATTTTGTAATATTGAGTATATAAAGAAATTAAAATGAATAGAAAACATGTATTATCTAGAAATAACCATCGGAGTATAAAATTCATGAATTTATTGAGAGATATATCTTACTATTTCATCATTGAAAGCATAAAAATAAACAATCTTGATAAATGATGAGATTGTATTGTAAAACCCTTACCACTTTCGTAGCTCTAAATCATAATCCCCATAAAAAATAACATTAAATAAAACTATAAATATCACAAGAATAAATTAATTAGTGATATTAAATGTAAGAGTATCTTTATATAATCCTTATAAAATAATATAGGTGCATAATATAACATATGTCCCAAAGAAGACAAATTGAGACAAAAATCTTTTACCGCATTGGTAACCCTGAAACTGTAAACCTTTAGAAAGGGAGATCCTAAAATGGATATATAAATCCAAATAATTTTCAGGATAAGAATCATAAAATAAATTCACAGTCATTATATACACTGCATAAAATAAACACATGGTGAATATGGAATTTGTCTTATATAAAATAAAAGTGAGACAAAAATTCCTTACTTTAAGTCTTAACTTCCTAATTATGCATTCAAACCTCCTGAATAATGAATATAAGTTTATTATAAATATATGAAATAAAAATAATTATATATCTCATGCCACATATGATTTACTCTACCTTTTATTTCCCATTATTAATAATTTCATGTTAAAATCATGTTTTGGGTAATAACTGCTTTGTTTCTGGTATATGTTTTGATTTTTTTATTGGTCCACTTAATTTTATCATGGTTAATTAATCTCAATAATTTTAAACATGATATAAATATAATATATATTAATTAAATATTTATTTTGATTAATCCTCATAATTTAGAGAAAGAAAATGAAATACACTGTTCATGGAGACGGTAGGTCGTATGTACACATAAAAACTATTTATATTTTTTAAAAGAATAAAATGAAGCAAATTTAAATAATATAATAACCTTAAATAATAATTTTTATGCCAGATATATCACATAAATTCAATAAATATACCCTAATTACCTTGCATGTAAAGCGTTAGTGTAAAAAAATCACATAGCTTCGTGAGGCGGTAGTCCTCCATACACATGAGCGACATTATCATACCCCCCATAGAATGGAAAGTAGGAAGTTATATTTTATGTCATAATTATATAAGTTTAATTTTTTTAAAAAATATCATATATATTCATTTAATTTATCTTTATTACCATCCAATTAAAATAGAAATGAAAAACACATCGCTTCGGTTCGTGAGGCAGTAGTCCACAGTACACATGACCGACATTATTGTTTTTTAATGGGTAGAAGGTAAGAAGGTAGAAGTGATAATATAATTAAATAATTTTAATAATATAATAAATATATCATATAAACATTAAATCCATCATTATATCTTACTGTGATAGGTGGTGATGGAAACACCGTAACATCTGCTCGCAAGGTGGTAGTCTGCCATACACATGAATGATGATTTCATATACCATTTGATGAAAGAGGATATGGATTTAAATTATTAATTTAAAATAATAACATATAATTATATAGGATATATTAAATTTATTATATTATAATAATTTAATTATATTTATTAGGGTAGTAAGAAAAAATAAGATAAGGACGCTCAGTTAAGAACGATACATCTTCTTCAGACAACCTCCTTAGGTATGCACCAAACAGATTATTAGGATTGATTTATGATCACAATATGGACTCTAGATAATTTTTAGGGAAGTAAGGAATATATTTGGGTAGGTATAGGCTGATAAAAATGGATTTTAAGGTGTGAATAGATGATGAACGGGGGTGGCCTTTTATAAGTGAGGTGAGTGACACGCTTGTAATATTTGAAAAGAAACAAGTGTACCTATGTTTGTCACATGGAAAAGGCCAAAAAATGGGTCATTATAGATCCTTGGAGTTCACAAGGTCTAAATATGTCCATAAAATTTATCTTTTTTAAGTTTCTAGGTAATTTTATCAATTTTCATTTTAGTTTAACCCCAGGTAAACTCATTTTAACCTTAACCATGGTAATTAATTTTTCATATTTTTACTATTAATTTCTGTAAAAAAATTAATTAAAACTTATTATATAATATAAATTATTCTGATTCAAAACATGGAATCTAATTTTTCAAATTCAATTAATATAAAAGAGAAATTTTAATTTGAAATTAATCTCACATACGTAATGAAAAAAGGGTTTTCTTAAGAGAATGTTTTGAAAAGGCTAAAAAGTTTATTATATAAAAATTCAATATTAAATTGATTCCAATGACATAAATATGATTAATAGATACATATATGAAATAATTTTACTTTTAAAATCATATTAAAATAGTTATCTTGTAAATTATTTGAATGAAGAAGGTAGTTTTTTAATAAAATCCTGTGTTTTCACTATTTAATGAAAAGTTTATATTTTTTCAGAATGTTCTGAAAAATTAACCTCAAGATAATTATGTTATGATGATTTAAAAAATAAATTATGTTTTTTAAAATATATTTCCTAAAATTGGAAAAAAATAATTTTAAAATAAGTGTGAAAAATGTGACAACATTTATTTTTAGAAAAATATAGTTTTAAGTGTAAAATTGGATTTTATTATTATATATTATTTAGAAGACACATAATATTAATGTTTGAAATTTTATTTAATATAAAATATATATATTTCATTAAATTAATTAAAAAAGTTATTTGTTTAATTTATTGAGAAAAAACATGTTTTTATGAAAAAAATTATTTTCAGAAAATGATTTCCGTTATTTTAAAATGGGTTTTACTTTCATATCTAATTAATTGTTAACCAAATAATTCATTTAATATAAATGTGTAAACCATATGTTTTATTAATTTAGTTAATATTTTTCTTACCCATCATTCCAATGGCTTGGAGATAACTATAATATTAAATAATAATATTTTAATAGTATATATCATTTCATTAAAACTTAATGTTGCATGTAACACAAGCTATCCAACAATAACATTTATTTGAAAAAATATTTCAGAAAATATCACAGTATTACACTCTATCAACTTAAAAAATTGCATCCTCTAAATTTTAATTTTTACTTGGTGGGTTTGACATTAGAAAACTATTTCATGGAAACCTAACATTATAAACGAGATAATAAAACATCATATTGATAGGAGGGAAACGAAATTAAAAATGTTATCTTAAATAACACATAACTAGGTTTCAAATTTGATAAAATTGGGGAAAAATTTAATATAAGGACATGAGAGAAAAGGATAAATAATTATAGAGAGTTATAGAGATTGTTGATCCTAAGAAAGTGAATAATCTAAAAAATATAATGACAAAAAATCCATAAATCTATGATGATTGAAAAGGCCATCAGTTAATAAAAAATGAAGGTACTATAGAATTTATTTTATTTCAAGACACTTTAACATAAAGTTGAGTAATTTTTATGAGAAGATATACTTACTTGATTTTATTCAATTTTATAATAAAAATCTCAGCCTTTGGTTGCACTTCAATCAATTTTCCACTTCATCACTTACTCTAAGAGATGGATTTTTCATGCCTAAAGTGCAAACAAATAATAATATCCTTAAAATAATGAAAATTCATTCCTTCTATCTATATTTATTATCAAAAACAAAATGGTTATCATGGGTTATCCAATATGAAGAAATCCTTATATAGTGAAATAATATATTAATATCTAAAATCTAAAAAAACACCCAAAGCTCAGATTAATCCATTCCAAATATAGTAAACCATAAGGAACCTCAAAAATAATAAAATCAAAAAAATTTTAAATAAGGTCACTAAATTTCCAAAATGAACTTATCATTAATCCCCCCCAAAAAACATGAATTATCTCTTAATATCACAAACCAAATATGTTAATACATTGGCCATATATTCTCCTAAAACATGTTCATAACCTAAATTACCATAAAAATTAATTTAAACATACCTTCTTCCTCATTCATTAAATGAAAAAATATATTATTGAATAAAAATCCAAAAAATATGTAAAATCCATTAATAATAATATAAAATACCATGTCATCAAATCATTAATCAGTTCTAAGGTCATCAATACTATCCAATTTAATTTATTAATATCTATCATCTCTTTATCACAACATCATTATCTCAACATAAAGAACATATTAAAGGTTACATACCCTTAATCACAAGTTTTTAGTAAAATATAACCTTACCATTAAATCATTATTCTAGGTAATCAGTATTATTGAATACATTCTTGAAAATACTTAATACAAACTTCTACAGAAGAGTCCTTATATATTTCATGATTCCTACAATATAATTCTTAAATTCACATAAAAAAACACCAATAATTCTACTTAAATATTAAACCATTAAATAGGTCTCATCATATTATTTTTTAATACCTCTTTCATACAATATTAAATATAAATCAACCTCAATTTAACCATTCTTCTTACATGTAACATAAACAATACACTTAGGACAACCCATACCTTTGATATGCATTTAATTGTCTCTTCGTCATCAACATTATAACCATTACTCACACCAGCCTACAAATTCTGTTCATGATCTTTCCCCCTAGGACATATGATTCCCATGATTTCAACATTTAAAACATTCATCCATTGATAATACTCTAGGGAGACCAATATTACTATCCATTATATTAATTAAAATTTTCATTTTCTGTAAAAAAATTATAACTATATTCTCTTCTTCTCCATACATAAAACATATTATCATTCTTTTTATGCATTCCCTTGAGTGTTTCTTCCAAAATTATTGACATATAGGAAACTAAATCTTCTTCCCTCCATGGTATCTACCACCTGAAATCTCAAAGAACTCTATACTTCTCTTCTTTAGTGAGTCTGAGAGTTGGTTAAAGTGAGATTTGTTAATAATATATCATGATAAATGATTTTTCATAATCATAATATCTTTCACTCAAATCATCATCCCATTTGGTTACTCAACAACACATTGTCTATCACATTCTATATTAACCCATTTCCTTCTGGTTCCCACCATTAACTAAAACTAAAAATCATAGTGTGAGAAAAAAAAATTCATAGTGAAAAAAACATAATCATGAAAAAATATTTATAGTATGACTAAATTATGACACCATATTTTGAAATTATGAAACATTAGGCCTAACCTTGGTCATTCATGGTCATTATTCAAATCCTTCATAATGGTTTATAAAGAGTTTTTGAATTTCCTAAACATATCCCCTTGGAATATCAAAGTAGGTGCATAGTAAGGCCCATTTTCATGTACCAAGTAACAATAAATTCAATCCTAAAATTCATCTTTCAGTTTTATTACCCCTAGGTACATATGATTTAGAACCACATCCACTTGTTGTATCCAGACATGGATGTAATTTATTAGAAACCACTAACTCTATCCATTACCAAAATTCAATAATATTTTCCAATAATTAGAAACATTCTTAGACACACCTTAGAAATCTACTTAGATATATTTTGATGTCCCCCAATCTAGAAATATCTCATGTGGACAAAAAGGGTTGGTTACAAGTACTTAATTATGCCTCCCCTTACACCAGATGCTACCGACTAGGAGCGGGGGTGTGAAATGTAATGTGGGGAGACTATACCCCCTGGTATGAAGTGTACTAAAAGAAGAAAATAATATATATAGTAGAAAAAAATCAAAGTATTGGCATAGTGGAAGAAAAAAATAAAATCCAACTAAATAACTAATAAATAATAAGGAATAATGTAATGACATGCTAGAATGTAACTAAATGTCATGCTAGAAACAATACAAGAAAAGAATAACATAATCAAATAAAGACTCAAAAGTCCCCCATATTGAACCCTAAGTTGGTCCCACCTCTAAACTCTATCCCATCACTAATCAAGAAATCAACTATAAGGTCATTTTCAATGTCCAATCCTGTATGCACATAATATACTCATGTTTTAAACTACAACTCAAACAGGTTGTGAGTATAACATAGTATGTCCACACCACCATGTCTAATTAAATCAGTATAATAAAAATTGTATGAAATAATGATAAAAACATGGGTATTAATTAAATCAATATCTAATAAAATATAAGAAAAATATTCTTTGTCTCCATGAAGGAATATCTTTGATTATGTCTTATAAACATGCCAGCCCCAACCATACAACCAAGGTAAAATAACCTTATTTGGCACCATTCCATAATATATCTGAGCATGTATTATGACCATGAAAACCATCACCATACAACCTTGGTATAATCAAAACAATCTAGGTCAAATCCCTATAATCATTATAGAATCTAGGTTAAATTTATATAAGTATAACAATATGAGACTGGGCATACCCCACTCTCCATAAGTATTACAACATGGGACTGGGCCAAGCCCACTCAATATCAACATTACAGTATATAAGTCTGCAAGTGTTAGGTCTGACCTTGATATATAATAATTTTACAATGGAAGATAAGTATTTTCCTATAACATGGATATCAAAATATGACATCATATATTTGAACAATTAATTATGAAAATTACCATTTATCTTTCCGATACAACTTTTGATTTAAACCCCTATAGATTAACAGTTATATCAATGAGTAAAAATCTAAAACATAGGGAATATATATCAATAAATCACATAATGTATCATTTCATTCTAAACAATCTTTAACCCATTATCCAGTTCAATTATTTTCATGAGTTTCTCATCCAATGAGTATCCATAATTCAGTTTATAAGGCAATTAAAACAAAATGAATTCAAGGAATAATCTCATTCATTTATTAAATTTATTCAAGTGCATGATACATTTACAAAATCACAATATTGAATAAACTTGAAAATTATCAAACCATAGGTTTAAGATTTAGACCCCTAAATTTAACTGACAATCCAACAACAGTTACAATAGAAAATGACAACTATAAATTTGGATAGGATTATCACAATGAGGTTCCTAGATCAAAACTAATTAAGATCAAAACCAACAAGAAATCTAGTAAAATTATTTCCAAAAAATTGGTTGGAGAACCAAGGGAGAGAAGATAGAAACATAACCAGAAAGACTTAATAGATATTGAAGTCATAAACATGACATCTAGAAGGTATGTCAGTATTGTAAAACCACATGGAGAATACCCTAGGGTCGAGAGGAGATGGATTTAGTAGAATATAATGAAAACTCGGCCATACATCATGTTTAAAATATATAGTCTGGGAATTACATTGTGTGCAATGTAGTTACACATTTTGTAAATATTTTTAATGTAATATGCCGAAATACCCTTCACCTCATATTTATTTTATTAAAAATACCCGAAAATTACATGACGTGTAATCCCTTTACATGCCGCTTAAATGTTTTTAGATGGATCTTCAACCTATTTTCCATTTAAAAAACCCGAACCCCTTTTAAATCTTCTCAGCTTACCAAGAACCCATGTTAACACTTAACCCATTTATACTTATACTTAATTAATTCAAACAACCATACATAACTAAACATTAGGTAATTTTCCCAAAACAATGCACTCTATGTGAATCTGATTTAGTTTTTCTCATGTTTTCTCACAACATAAGATAGTTTTTATTTAAATCATAGGAATCCATGATGAAAAACAACTGAAATAAATGTTAAAAAAATATAGTGAGAAATACCTGCAAAATATGGGATCTTACAACCTCCCCACCTTATAACAACTCATCCCTGAGCTGCACCAAGCGTCACTTTGAGATCTCAACAAACAAGTATGGCCACTATGTTCACATATCAAACTCCCTCTCTCAGTTATCCTCCAAAATCTCCAATGATTCCACTAAAATCAAACCAATGGTATAGTCCTACCTCGAAGATATTTCTCACTATGATCCACAACCCGTATTGGATGTTCCTCAGTGGATGAATCAACACAAAGATCAATGTATTCTATGCCTATCACATGGGAAGGGTCTGGATGTTATATCTATAGCTGCAACATTTGGAACATTTTGTCCATGGAATTGTAGTGTTATTGAAGGGGAAAACAATACACCACTAGATCGACCATTGCTGCTATCTCAAAAATCCTGACAAACCTGGGCACTAGCTTTCCCTATTTCCTGATACAACATTTCCCCAACCTAGGTGACAACCAAAAGAAAACATGATGACCAACCTCAAATTCCATAGGTCATACTTGATAGTGAGAATAAGATTTATTTCTACTCTACGTGATCACCAACCACAGTCTGATCTTCTAAACTTGTTATGATGTCTCATGCACGAGACAAAGCCCAACAAGTTCTGACTCACCTACCACCTACAAGAAAAGAGTCCAATGGAATGATCTTCTATACAAATCCATAAAAGGTTCCATTTAAATCAATTCCTAGAAGTTATTATTATATGAAATCTCCATGATTGCTATATATTTCCCCCATGAACCACCAAAATCCAAAACATATGCTCATAACATATCCTCCAAAACCTAATTAATTTTCTCATATTAACCATCAGACTTTGGAGGATAGGCTATGCTCAAAATAACATGCAATCCTAGAGCCTTCTGAAGACCCTTATAGAAACACAATGTGAAATAAGGATCACTACTCTAAATGATTCTCATGATAACATTGTGAAACCAAACCACCTCACACACATAATGACTTCCCATATCATCTACTGTGATAGTTTCCTTGATAGAGAAGATATAGGATACCTTAGTTGGTCGATCTAGAGCAACCCATATGGTACCATTCTTATAGTTCTTCCTAGGAAATATTTTCACAAAATCCATTGTCAAATCATCCCATTTCTAATTTGGAATGCTTAAAGGCTGTAAAAGCCTAACTAGCCTCTCATGCTTGGCTTTCACCCAATGAATAGTGAAGCATCTAGCCACAAAATTTTCCACCTCCTTCTACATTTCTGACTACCAGTATCTTATATATTGATCATAAAAAATATTTTTTAAACCAGGATATACCACCCATCTTGAATCATAAAACACTATCATCATCTCCTCGTGTAAGCTCATTGAAACCCATACTCAGTCACAAAAAGGACGAGAATTTCCACTGCTGAGAGACCATCTTGACGGTGTATCCCTAGAATATATTTTTTCTCTCATAACATTTACCTATGTATCAAACCATTGATTAATCTTAATCCCATCCATAAGCATGGGTATAATAGATGTCAAAGATAGAGCCACTCATCCCTGAGATTCCTGAAAATCTAGATGCATTTCTACAAAAATCACTATTATCCTTCACCCATCACATGACTGCCATAATACCTCTATCTACGTATTTCTTCTCAAAGCATTAGAAACAATGTTTCCATTAACTGGTTTATAATGAAATTAAACGTTTAAATATTGGTGATAATCGAACCACCTTCTCTATCAAAGGTTCAGGTCTCATTGATAAAATATGTACCTCGGGCTCTTGTGGTCCATGTATACCACAAACCTCTCTCCCATGAGATATAGAATCCAACATCTTCGGACATGTACCACTATTTCTAACTATATATTGTGAGTAGGTTAATTACTCATATGTGGTATAAGCTACCTAGATCGATAAGAAACCACTCGATCCTCCTATAATAAAAATTCTCTGATTCTAAATATAGATGAATCATAATACCTATTATATGATTTAATCGATATAGGTAAAGTGAGTGTTGAGGTCAAATTATCTTTCAGCTCTTAAAAATATTTCTCACAAGCATCAAATCAAATAAAATTCACCCCTTTCTTGGTCAGGCTTGACATTAGTGCTACCAAATGGGAGAAATCCTGGATAAAACACCAATAATAACTTGATAAAACCAAAACGCCTTGAATCACAAATATGTTCTTCAATTTTTCCCAAGATAACATGAATGTGACTTTCATTGAGTCCACTAAAACTCCTGTCTCTAAGGTAAAATGGCCCAAGAATTGCACTTTATTAATCTAGAAACTATTATCGGTTATCTTGGCATAAAGCCGATGCTCTCTCAATGTTCTTCGGATGATGTCAAAATGTTTTTCATGATCTACTACTAAATGGGAGTACACTAAGATATCATCGACAGAAACCACCACAAAATAGTTCAGAAAATGATTAAAGATCCTATTCATCAAGGCCATTAATAACACTGGTGCATTAATAAACCCAAAAAACATCAATACAAACTCATACAATCCACACCTACTCCTAAAAGCAGTCCAGGATATGTTTGATGGTCTCACCCTTAACTGGTGTAAACCTAATCTCAAAAAAATCTTAGATAATTTCTTAGTACCTCTCAACTGATCAAAATGGTCATCAATTCATGTAATAGGATACTGGTTTTTGACCATCATCTAGTTCATCCTCTTATAATCCATACATAAGTGCAAAGGCCCATAGTCCTTCTTGAAGAAGAGAACTACAGAACCCCAAGGAGATGTACTAGGCCATATAAAGCCTTTAGATTCCAGATCTTTCAATTGATCTTTCAACTCCTGAATATCTGTTGGTGAAATTCTATAGGGAAGGATTAAAATTGGCTCTTCTCCTACCACCAACCCGATCACGAACTCCATACCTCTCTTAGGTGGTAAGCCGTAGAACTTTTTAGGAAATAAATACTGAAAATGGTGTACCACAAGAGAAAAATAATATGGTTTCATTACACCATTAACGAGAGACATAACTACTATCTAATCCATGATATAATAAAATATGAACTGAATTGGTCTTGCATGACCATACTAAAGATCCCACTCACCATGGTAAGAATATAAGCCACCTTTTGAAAATAGAAAGGAAACTCTCCTCTTGTAGTAGTCGATATGAGACTGGAATAAAAAAACCAATCTATACCATGAATCATGTAGAAGCATGTTATTTCTAGCATGAATGGTTTCCAAAAAAATTTTAACCACCAATATCTAATGATCACATATTACAACATTTGATATTATCTAACCACTCTCCCAACAGTGATGAGTGTCTAGTTCATTACATCTGAAAATGCTTCTTAAATAGAAAATGGTCACCTGCAACCTGACCTTAATGAGAAGACCATCCTGAAAACATATCTCCATGGATATCTCATCAGTTTCCAAAGATGGCAAAAAAAATTGTAGGTTGATAAACCATCCATCATAGTCCAACACTGACATGCCCTCTTGTGTCAGATGTATTAAATCATGATCTTCTTCATCCCTCATCATATTGTGATATAAATGGATCAAGAACTTAATCTTGAATTCCTTTAAAGTTAGATCACCCTAATTCCCATATTCCTATATAATATCCCTCTAATTCTTGGTAGGTCCACAAAGCATATATGTAGCAAGCTTCACCCTTCTATTCACAGGTGTCTCAAGATGCCTGAAAATTTTCAAGACTAACTCAATCCGGAACTCTACTTCCTAGGTTCTTCCTTCCCTAATAAAAATTGGAAGATACTATACCTAAAACTCTTTTTGAATCTCATACATTGAAGTAATGGTATTAACAATCTCCCTTTAGATGGATCTTATGACCCCTAGGAAGTTGTCATGAAGAGGAACATCCATCTACTCCTTAAGAACTACATGAATCCTGGGTTCACCTGCATTAGGAGTATTATATTTTCCACTCCCATAGTGCTCAAGTCAAGAAGTACAAGATGGCATTTTTCCTACAAGATAAACACACATCATAGAGAACTGACCAATAATAAAGTTAACCTAAAGTTGTGACCACTACCGAGAACCACTGAATCATGGTCCCTCTAACATGGATTTAAAATGTTCTAGCATGAAACATGAATTCATATAATTTATCCAATGAAATAGTTATGTCATATCATATTTCAATAGGAAAATATATATCACAAGAAAAATAGATATCCCCCTATCATGAAAAATGCATGTCGATATATCCATATGTGCCTATTATGATGCATGTATTATCATCTCACAACATACTGGGCCATGAGTAAAAATATAAAGAAAAATTAACATTATACAAAAATAACTTCACACAACATGTGAATCTCCCATGGAAAAATAACATTAACTATAATAGAAAAACAATACAAACAACAATCCTATCCCAGGGTAATCATATTTTCCCCCATATATAGGTTAGCTACTACCTTGTAAAATCTCATTACCAAGTCTCAAAACATCCTAGTATCCATTATAAATTTACTAAATATTAAAGTAGAATAAAAGAAAACTAGATCCTTTGATACCACTTTGTAACTTCCCTCAACCCGATACTCTCCCATGTGGCCAAAAAGGGTTGGTTAGGAGACCTAAAACACACCTCCCCATACACCAAAGGTCGTCGACTAGCATTGTATGTGGGAATTGTATAGTGGGGAGACTATACCCCCTGGTATGAAGTTTCATCTAAGAAGAAAATAATCCATATAATATAAGGAAATAAAAGTATATACATAGTGGAAGACAACAATAAAATCCAACTGAATCACTAATAAATAATAAGGAATAATATAATGATGTCTTGAAATGTAACTAAATGTTATGCTATAAACAATACAAAAAAAGACAATAAGACTTAAATAATGTCTCAAAAGTCTCCACTCCCAAACCCCACGTCGATCCCAGCTCCAATCTTCATCCCATCAACAAATATTCAATCAACTGTAAGGTCCTTTTCCTTTGTCCAAACCTATATCTACATAGTCTACTCAGGTGCCAAATGGTAGCCTGAATAGGGTGTGAGTATAACTCTTTTGGTTGAAACCACTATTTCTAAATAAATAATCCTCATAATAAGTGTACTCCACAAAACAATAAATAGGGGTATTAATTAATTCAACACATAATAAAATACAAAAACAACCTACTTTAGCTAGATGTTGGCATATCTCTGGGCATGTATTATGACTATGCCAACCACAACCATACAAACAAGGTAAAATAACCTACATGGGCACCATGACAGAGTATCTCTGAGTATGTATTATGACCATGACTACCACCACCGTATAAGCATGGTATAGTCACAATACTCTGGGTCAAGTCCCTATCAGCATTACAACATCTGGGTTAAATCCCTATAAGAATTATAACATGGGAAATGGAATCAACCACTCTATATAAGCATTATAACATGGTACTGGGCTGAGCCTTCTCAATATCATCATTACAACATATAAGTGTGCAATTTCTAGGGTTGAGACGAATATACAACTATTTTAGCATCGAACACAAGTCGTGTCATACAACATGGATATCAAAATATTAAATCAAATATCTCAATGGTTAATTATGAAAATTTCCATTTATCTTTCCAATACCACATTCAATTTAAAACAAAATTGATTAATAGTTATATCAATAAGAAAAAATCCATAAAATATGGATTCTATATCATGAAATCACCTAATGTATCATGTTATGCTAAACACACAATACTGCAAATTGGGGCTTTAACAGTGCTAGTAAAGGGTTTTATCTGTGCCGACGATGCAATTATGTTGTGAGCGATGTTAAAGGGGGGGTCTTTAAAAGCGCAACAAAAAATGCTATTAAAGGAACCCTTTCACAGTGATGAAATAAGAATTGTTAAAGGAACCATTTATTAACACTTTTTAGTGCTATTAAATAGGGCCTTTACTAGTTATTTTTTTAGAAATGCCGAAGGGTTCCTTTTATAATTTTTTTAGCACTGTTAAAGGTTTCTTTTAATAGTGCTAATAAAAGAACTATTAAATAATATGGAAAAAATTATTTTTTCACAGACCCCCTAACCCCCTTTCTCAGCGGTTATAGCCTCCTTTCTCAATAACTTCCACTACCCATCTGCCATCACGCACCCCCTCCCTTTCTCAACAATAGAAGGCTACACTAAATAATTGTGTGTACCTAAATTCAATCCCATGACCTCCCTTATGAGAATGAATTCTCTTTATCCCTATGCCATGCAAATTTTGTTTTATATTTAATGACTTTTCTATTTAACTTTATATATATTGAAATGTGTGATACAGATATAAATAATTATATTTATTAAAATATATTATATACTAATATTCTTCTATATATATTAGAATATAAATAAATAAATATATGTGTGTTTTTATTAATACCAACAAATATGTATTTATAAATGTTATATATACATATGAATACATTTTAATAAGGTAAATAAAATGGATAATTTTTTACATTAAATAAAATAAAAAATTAATATTTATTTTATATATTTAAAAATACATTTATACGTAAATATGTTGATATATGAATTTATACAAGTGATTTTTTTATAAGTAAATATAAAAAATATGCATATATTAAATTATAAATATAACTTCAATGTGAGAAAAAGAATATTTAAAACCATAATATCAATATGAATGTAAGACCTGAAAATAATTTCTGTCCCCACTGAAAATGGGCAAAAATACCTCCTTAAACAAGGATGAAATTCCATTTAATGTTAAAAAATTGGGGTGCCCCGACTAAAAAGTCAGTTTTGGAGGACTTATAGGATTTTTTGGGAATCAAAAAAATGTGATAGAGGTTTACCTGTGTCATTAATGACATAGATCTTGTTGCATTCTTTGATTTGATATGTGGAAGATCCCAAACAGACACCTAGATCAAAAGTTATGACTATTTGATGTTTGAGTTATGATTTCAAATTTTTTTAGAACTTTTGAAAATAATATTTTATCTTTCAATTGATATTAAATGAATATTACTCAATAATAATTAGAAAATTATGGATTAAAATTATTTTTTTATTTATTCTATAATCCATTTTCCAAAAATATATTTTATATTAAGTGTAAATTTCTATTTACCTTATCTAAGAAATATTTTTAAAATATATATTATATTTATATAAATAAAAATATATTTAAATATTAATACATTATTTTTAATTAAATATATATTTTTTAAAATATACCCTATATCAATGCTAGTAAAAAAGTTCTAATAAAGGGGGGTCTTTATCAGAACTTCTAAAAATGCACTAATAAAGATCCCCCTTTATCAATGCTTTTTTGCAAACACAGATAAATGCCTCCTTTAGTCGTGCCTTTTGTAGTTCTAATAATGGGGGTCTTTAACTATGATTTTATCTAGTAATGTTAAATGACTATCGCTGGATAAACCGTGTTTTGTAGTAGAGACACTTTAATCCATTATCTAGTTCAATTATTTTCATGGTTTTCTCACCCAACAGGTATCCATAAGCTAGGTTAGAAGCCGATTAACACCAAATGAATTCAAGGAATACTCCCATTAATTTATTAAATTGATTTGGGAACACTCTAAATTGGAACAGTTAATATATTGCATAAACATGACAATTATCAAACCATAGGGCCTCATACGTTTAACTTACAATCAAACAATGTTTCCAATGGAAAGTTCCCATAAGAAATAAAGTAAAGATGATCACAAAGAGGTTCATAGATAAAAAATGATCAAGAAAAAAACCAAAAATTCAACCAGTCTAAGGATTTCATCAAAACAGTTGGATAACCAAGGGAGAGAAGGTAGAAACCAAACTAGAGATACTTACCATGGATCATAGGTAAAAACCTGACATCCAAAAGGGAGTTTGGCAATTCAAAATCACTTGGATAATACCCTAGTATCGAGAGGAGAAGGTTGTATCATAATAGAATGAAAATTCATCCACATAACATGTTTAATATTATAGGTCATGAAATTACATGGAGTGTAATATTGTCACACATCGTGTAAATATTTTTAAAGGAATACTCTAAAAACCCATTTCCTCAGATTTATTTCCTTAAAAACACCCAAACATTAGACGTTGTTTAATCCCTTTACACAATGTGTAAATGTTCTACAGATGTTTTTTCAATCCATTTTCCCTTTAAACTTCCCAGAACCCTTTTAAAGATTCTATTCTTACCAAAAAATCATATTACAAGTTAACCCATTTATACCCAGACTCCATTAATTTAAAAAAACATACATCCCCAAACTTAAAGTAATTTTCCAAAATAAATCTCTCCATGTGGACCCACTTCATTTTTTTAAATTTTCTCACAACCTAATATGGGATTTATTCAAATTATAGGAATCCATGATGAAAACACAATTGAAAGAAAGGTTAACAAGAAACTCAGGGTGAGTTATACCTAAAAAAATATGGGATCTTACACATATCCTTAGAAATGTCCTTAGGGATTTCACTAAAGTTATCTCATTCTAATTTACCAAGGTTAAATAAAACTACCTTTGATACCAACAATAGATTCCCTAGATTCTCATACATAAATATAAAAAATTTCTAATTGAATATTCAATATATTTCTCAAATTCATGCCCAAGGAATGTAATGGTTTAGTGCCTTTGGATACTAGGTACACAATATTATTATTTAGTGAATGATCTTTAACATCTCCCATAAATATATTCCCCTTTTGTATTCTTAATAAACATACCCTAATTAAAATCACTCTTCATAACCTGGGGAATGGAAACATAATAAAGGGTTATCTCAAATGCTCAATTTGGGTAAAAAATAGAGATATCAACATAACATAAGAAGAATTCCATGTGAACATGAGAATAAAATTTGAAATAAAAACCATACCCTTCATATCCTAGATCATAAACATGAGTCATGGCATAAATATTAGCAGTTCATAAGACATGGTTAATAAAGGAATCAAATAAAAAATTCCATGAAAGCCTAGCATTGGCATATGACATAGATTTTTGGAAACACATATGCATATAAAACCTTTTGTTAAGGCTGCCCACCAAGATATTCATAACATGTTAGGCTTGGGATAAACACCCATGTTCCTAATTCGGTCTTGGGATAACATCCTGTGTACCCTATTTTTGGGCTTGGTATAACCTCCCATGTACCCTTTGAGCTCATAGAACAATAATCATTACATAATTCATTGATGGGAAATATTGGTCCCATCGATATTTGGTTATAACCTAACCACCTAATTTTGTTAAAATGTAACCAATATCAAATAATGAAAAACATACATAAGTTAGCCATAAGATCATAAAACATTAATAATATTAGAACCCATGAAAATAAATGGGATTCATAACAAATTTATCATATTATAACCCATGAAAATAAATGAGATTCATAAAAAATTTATCATATCAAAACCCATGAAAAGAAATGGGTTCCATGAAACATTTACTCATAGAATAACTCATGGAAAATAAATGGATTTCATAAACATCTATTCATCATAAAAATAAAACATCTATAGAAATAATAAAAATGGTATCCGTGGATGATATCCCTATTAAATCATATATAACCTAAAAATAATATCATGCTATATGGAAAATGACTGTGAAATATCACATGGAATATTTCTTGAGGAAAATTTCTTTTCCACTTTGAAAACACTTTTTAAAACATAGAACATTTTAAAAATCCTTTTCTTTGAAAATAACCTTGGAAACTTAAAAAGGACTGTTTAAAAATAATTTAAAATATTTCTTTTGGAAAATAACCTTAATTTTAAAATAACCTTTTTAAAATTATAAATTCATAAAATATTTTCGAAACTTTTTTCTTTGAAAATATTATTGGAAACTTATAGACGAAGATTTAAAATAATGAGTGGTTATGATGGTGGAAAATTCTATTCATTTCATACAATTTAAAACAAATAAAACCTATTTAATTTTTAATAAAATCCAAATGGGCCTTGTTTTTTGGAAATAACATGAAGTTTATTTTTAAATTTATTTTTTAAATATGATATAAGTTTAAACTTTACTTCAAACAATCATAGAGGAACATAAAAACATTTTGAAAAAACAATGATATGAAAGAAAAATGGTTTTATACCAAAAAGAGAGATAAAGTCAGTTTTCGTTAAAAACACTCTCTTTGAATATTTAGTGTATAAATAGAGAAAATTTAATGGGAAAAATATATTGTTAGGAATTAACCAAATCAGAAGAAAATTTATTAATTTCTTGAGAGATAGATTATAAGATTTCATTATTAAATGCATAATAATAAACAATCTTGATAAACGATGAGATTGTATCATAAAACCATTACAACTTGTGTAACATTGAATTATAATCCCCATGAAGGAATAAACTTAAATAAAAAAAAATATTACAAGAATAAAAAAATTCAGGATAATACAAGTCAAAGGGGTTTTATATACACCTTATAGAAGAAGATAAGTACATAACCTAAAATATTTCTCAAAGAATAAAATTTGACGTCAAAATAACTTACCACATTGGTAACTTTTAAATCGTCAACCCCATGAAAGAGATATAATATCCCTAGACCCTCACTCCTAGATCTGATATTGAAAACATAAACTTTACATTTCCATCTTTGTTTTTAATGAATGTGATCCAATTTTCACAATCCAAAACTTACGACATCAGAAGGAAATATTAGATCACTTACATTCTCATCGACCTTTTAGGTTTAGAGTTTTAGAGAATTAGGAAAAACTATTAACATCATGGACTCATAAATAACTAGTTCATAAAAATGAACATCATCTCCTAATAAACCCATTTCTTCATTTTACAATTCGGTCATCATCATTATCCATATTAAACCATTACAGATACAATTTATTCAACCTCAACATTGATAACCTGGGGAAAAGGAAACCTAAGAAGGGTGACCTCAAATGATCAATAAGATAAATACTAATAATTTAAAACTGAATTTCATTAGTGATAATAATATGAGAACAAGGTATGGTGATATATTCAATGTGCATGATCATAACATTAAAATATTCCCACTAATCAATACCTAGGTAATTAAACATGAAAACATGGAATAAAGATTTCATATAGGAAAGAGTTATTACAATAAATTATCATGATCTATATGATATCAATATTGATCCTAAGAAAAATTTATAACCATAAAAATCGGAAGAAAAATGTATTTATATCTTGGGACATAGTCTTCACATAATTTTCTTAAAATGGAATAACTAATATGTAAGACTTACATATTCAGAGTACCCAATGAATTGGAGGGATATAATGGAACAACCTATACTTGTTCTATCATGGAACCACCCATCCTTGGTTAATAATGTAACCACCCATCCTTGGTTTATAATAGAAACACTCATCCTTGGTTTATAATGGAACCACCTATAATTATAAACAATGTCTAAGAACCATATTATGAATAAAGTACATAGAGCATTCACTTCCTCATAATCACATTGAAAGAGACTTAATTATTTTCAAAACTTGATTAATATATGTAAAATAAATAGTTTCCATAACAATATCTTTGAATCATTATTAACACATGAAAAATAAACAAGTTCCATAACAATATCTTTGAAAAATGATTAACCGATGAAAAAGAAATATGTTCTATAATAATCTATTTGAAACACGATCAACCCATAGAAAAGGAATAAGTTATATAATAATCAATTTGAAACATGATTAACTAATGGAAAAGAAATGGGTTTTATAATAATCTCTTTGAAATATGATTAACGCATGGAAAAGAAATGGGTTCCATAATAATCTATTTTAAACATGATTAACCCATGGAAAAGACATCTGTTCCATAAAAATCTCTTTGAAATAATATTAGTCAATCCAGAGAAAGAATGAGGATTGTATCATTACAAAATATTCTCACTCGATTATAAGTAACAATAAGGGTTGTGGATTTTCATGAATGTAAATACCATTAAAATATCATTGAATTTTTTTTTAAGAAAATAAAATTTTATTTTGAAAATAAATTTTAAAAAATAAATAAATCACAAAATATTGAAAAAATTATTTTCTTTATTTAATAATGATGAAATATATAAATTAAAATTTTAGGAAAATAAGGTACATTATTATGGGAAAATATTTTTATGTCATAAATTTTAAATAAACATTATTTTCAAAAACATTTTGTAAAAGGGAGTCAAAAGTGACCCATTTGAAAAATGTTAATAAATTCTATTTTGAAAACCTTTTAAAAGAAATTAAAAATAATTTAAAATGGATTTGGGAAATCATTTATTTTTATAAAATAATTTTTTTAAATATAATTAGAAAACATGTATATCGAAGAGAAAGATACTTAATATAAAAGAAAAGATAAGATTAGTGTCACTTACAAATGGATTTCTAGATGTATATTTAATAAATAAGGATGGAAATTGAAATTAAACATGTGAACCACATTCATAACAATATTAAAATGAAATATTTTTGGTTTAAGAAAATAATATCACGTTATTTCCTCCAAAATAAACTTGAACATAAAAAATCTTGAAATAAAGAAGATTGTTACATAAAGCCTTTCTCATTTAGGTAACTTTTCAATTGTATACCCCATGAAATAATAACTTACAATAAAACTTTAAATAAAAATAAAAATAATTATATTCATGAGATAACATGTAAAAGGGGTATTTGATATGCCCATAAAAGAATATAGGTGTGTAACATTGCAATATTCCTCGATGAATGGAAATTGAGACGAAGTCCCTTACGACTTTGGTAGTCCCTAGATCAAAACCCAATGAATGAGGTAAAGTCATATAGATTATTAAATAAAATTAATTTTATTTAAATTAATAATAAAATTCATTTAAGGGACACATATACATCACGAAATAAAAAAAGTGGTGAACATTACATATGTCTCACAAAAGTAAAAGCGAGATGAGAAAACCCTTACCTCGAGTCCAAACATTCCTTGTATGTCATTTAACTCCTATATAATAAGATTAAATAAATTATATTATTTCTAAAGAATATTTTACAAGTTTTATACCTTATACATAAAATAATTTATTTCATCTCATTTTGATGACATATTTAAATATTTAATCAGTTAACTCCACATCAGATGTTTTGAGGATGCTCAATTAATTTTTTTAAAAAACAAATCATTGTGTTAAGCATGGTCAAATAGTTCATTATTTCAAAATATACAGAATAAAAATAATTATATAATAATAATAATTATTAATAAATTATAATATTAAAATCAATCATGAAAAATGGTTATGAAAAGTGAATGATGTTACGATCATGGAGACGGTAGACCACATATACACATGAGTAACGTTGCCATTTTTCAATGATCATTATAAAAAGAAGGTATGTGATATTTTATATTTCAATAATGATAATAATATCATAAACACCATATTTTTTTTTAAATATACATATATATATACACACACATATATCACCCTTGTGACGTGGTGATGAAAAAATATTCACATCACTTCGTGGTTTTAGTAGTCCAAACGTTTACAAATGATGTTATCATTTTCCAGTGTAAGAAATAAAAATATATATTATGTTTATAGTCATGAATATAATTATTATTTCATTTATATTATATATTATCATTATCATTATCCTTATTACCTTCCATGTAAATCGTTAGTGAAAAATATTCACATTACATTACGAGGCTATAGTCTGCCAGACACACAAGCGACGTTATTGTATCCCCCACACAATGAAAATTTAAAAAGTTATATGTGATATAATAACTAAATAAGTATAAATATGTACAAAATATAATATATATGATTTAAATACATCATTAAAAAAATTTATTAGAGGCGATTATGGAAAAAAATGACATTGGTTCATGAGGTGGTAGTCCGTCGTACATATGAAAGATGATTTCATACCCCATTCTATGGAAGAGAAGTTGAATTAAAGTTATTAAAATTTTATAATAACATATAATTATATATTATATAATTTTTTTATCATATTATCAGAGTTGAAGAATATTTTAAGGAGGTGGGTGAAGAAATAAAACAAAAAACACATAGTCATGAATTTTACCTCTTCTCGAACCACTTCTTTAATATTATACCTAAAGTATTACTAGAGTGTATTGGTGAAAAAATTATTATATTATTTAGGGATAAATTTGTTATGTTATTTTTTTAGGAATTTTCTAAGACAAAAGGTTTTGAAGTTCTGGATAAGAGAGGAGAGGGGTGGCCTTTTATAAGTGAGGTGAGTGACACACTAGTAATATTTGAAAAGTGAAAGTTGTACCCACGTTTTTCACATGATACAAGGTTCAAAAATGTATCTTTATCAATAATTAGACATTATAAGGAATACATATGGATATAAAATATATTTTAGACAAGATTTTAGTTCATTTTGACCCTTATCTTTTTATTTTAACCTCCTATTAAACCCTTTTTTACCTTAACCATAGTAATTAATTTTTATAATTTTCACTGTTAATTATGGTTTTGAATTAAGTTGAACATAATATAAAATATAAATTATTATTATTAAAAATATATAATCCATTAAAAAAAATTCAATTCACATAAGTGGAAAAATTTATTTTAAAGTTAAACTTGCACACATGATGAAAAAGCGGGTTTTCAAGAAGTGTAATTTTCAAGGAAAACTCTATGACTAATAATAATTATCACATGAATATAAAATTATATTTATTTAAATTTAATCTATAAAATTAATTTAAATCATTAATAATTATGGGTTTATTTAATTAATTAATAAGGAGAAATATTATGAACATAAAACTAGTTTTCAAAAAAATCTTTTTTTAAACCCAAAGATAAACTTATACTGAAATCTAATATATAGTAGATTAAAAATAAATTAAGTGGATCAAATATAAATAAATATATTCATGTTAATTTTAATAATATTAAAAATATAATTGGACTTTTTTATTCCACAATTAATTTAAATAAAATGTCATTTTTACAGAAAAATGTTAATTTTCACTATTTACTAAAAAATCAATATTTTTTTAAAAATCCAAAAATTTAACCCAAACTAAATTTTGATATTATTATTTGAAAAATTAACTTCATTTTTTAAAATAAATTTTATTAAATTTCTAAAAATTAGTTATAATATTTTTTCATGAAAATCAAAATGAAGTTATTTTTAAAGAAGATATATTTTTTAGGAATACAATTACTTTACTAAAAATTGATTGAATATTTACTAAAAATTTATCCATAATTTATAATAAGTTTGAAATATATATATATATATATATGTGTGTGTGTGTGTGTTTTTTTTTTGTGTGTCATGAAGTATTTTATACTATCCATACATGCTAATTTAACAGCTAGGTTATAATGAGTATATATATTGTGGGTCATTTATGCTCGGTGTTATATGTCGAATACACTATCAAACATGGTTTTATTTTTAAAAATATTAGGGTGTTACATTCTCCTCCATTTAATAAATTTCATTAGTATAATTTTAAATTTTTCATGGTAATTAATGGTCAGAAATATGAAATTATTTTTTTGGAAACCACAATCTCATATTTTTCTCTAAATGATCAGTATTAAAGATGAAATTTTCATCCCTGAATCACTAAATTAAACATTTAAAGACCAAATAATTTTAAAAAGTATAATCAATATATTCCACCTATCTTTAAAAATTATCCAAAAAAAATTTTAACATATGGTAAGATAATTACGTGAATTAAAAATCCTTTATATGATGAAATAATAAATTGATTTCCAAAATTCAATAGTAATACCCAATGTTAAAACTAAATAATTAAATAAATAAATGGCCCTATTTTCCAAATAACCTCAATAAAATCAATTTTAAGAAGTAATTTAACCTCAAAGGTTATATCATATCTTTCATCTTACAACCACAAAAATATGGTGATCTCTTTTTGAAATAACAATAATCATTTAGTCACCAAATCACTTTTCAATCACATGGTTATATATACGATAAAACTTGTGTTCCCATAATTACCTCAATATCTAGGATCATATAAACCCTAAAGGTTTTAAATATATTAAAAATTATGTTCAAAAAATGTAAATTCATACTTCACATTATACCAAAGCTTTACATATACATCAACCTAATAAAATGTCTCCTAAAATTTCATTAATCACTTTAA
This sequence comes from Viscum album, assembly GCA_963277665.1. NCBI lineage: Eukaryota > Viridiplantae > Streptophyta > Magnoliopsida > Santalales > Viscaceae > Viscum > Viscum album. Next base: position 1,264,619,126 of record OY728132.1, on the reverse strand, counting down.
GATCTAATTTCTTAAAACAAAAAAGGGATGTCTATGACTTTGAACTTATTATCATCCATAATCTTATAGACTTAAGATGGTATCCATGAACCTTAAGATAACCTCACAAGAAAACATATTAATCTTAAATATTATCTAAACCTATCCACTAATAATCACTATAATAGGCCCAAACCAACACTCTAGGATATAGTGTTAAAAAAATAAACTTCACATTTCTAGATATGATATCGATGAAGGTTACACAATTTTCACCATCCAAAAATTGAAACATTAGAAGGAAATATTGGATCACATTAATTTTCAAGGACCTTTAGTTTTAGATTTATATATAATTAGAACGAACTCTTAACATCATGGATTCATAATCAACTACTTTACAAAGATGAAAATTATCTCCCACTAAACCCATATTTTCATACTCCATCTTTGGTCATCACCATCATACACATGAAACCCCTCTAGAAATAATTTTTCCATCCTAATTCTTGGTAAACTATGGAAAATGAAACATATTAAGTGTAATCGCAAATGTTTAATGAGGGTAAAAATGAGCATTAATAATTGAATTTAATCGGTGAGAATAAGATGAGAATTATGGTATAATTGTATAGTCAAAGTTCATGATCATAACATAAGAATATTCATACCCCTTAATAACAGGATAATAAAACATTAAAACATTTAACAAGGCTTCAAAAAAAAATCCAAGAGATGTTAGAATCAATAATCCTAAGACATGTGATATCAATCTTGATCACATGAAACATTTAAAACCATAACAATAATAACTAAAATGTTTTGGTATCTTTAAACATTATCCTCACATCACTTCTTACAAATAAAATAACCAATTTGGTTGACTTCCATCTCTGGAGTATCCAATGAATTGGAGGGATATAACAAACCCACCCATACTTGTTTTATCATGGAACCACTCGTACTTAGTTTAAAATGTAACCAATGATCCATGGTTTATAATTGAACCACCCATCCTTGGTTTATAATGGAACCACCCACCTTTATAAATAATGTCCAAGAACAGTATCATGAATAAAGTACATAGAGAATTTATTTAATTTAAAAATCATTGACAAAAACTTTATTCTTTTCAAAACATGATTAAATCATGGAAAAAATGGGTTCCATAACAATATCTTTAAAACATTATTAAACCATTGAAAAAACGAGTTCCATAATTATTTGTTTAAAACATTATTTACCAGTGGAAAGGAAACACGTTCCATAGAAGTATCATTGAAACATAATTAAGTCATATAAAATAAATGGATTCTATAAGAATATCTTTGAAATATGATTAACATATGGGAAAAATGGGTTTCATAACAATCTCTCTGAAACATGATTACCTTGTGGAAAATGAATTTGATCCATAACAATATCTTTGAAACATGAATAACCCATGGAAAAGAAATGATTTCCATAACAATATATTTGAAAAAAAATTAATACATGTATAGAAATATTAAGGATAGTATCAATACAAAATATACCCATTGGATCATAAGTAACAACAATGGTTGTTGATTTTAATGAATGAAAATACTATTAAAAGGTCGTTAAAACATTTTTGAGGAAACCTTTTCATTTTTAAAATAAAATTTCGAAACAAAAAAATCACAAAATATTGTGAAAATAATTTTATTTGAAATCAAACTTGGAAAAATATAAATTAAACTTCAAGGAAATTAAGTTACATGACAACAATAAAATCTATTCATTTCACAAATTTTAAATAAAAATTATTTTTAAATAATTTTCTAAAAGTGAGTCAAAAGTGACAAATTTGAAAAATGTTAAAAAAATTATTTTAAAACCATTTAAAATAAGGTAAAAGATAATGTAAAATTTATTTAGGAAATAATATATTTTTATAAAATAACATTTTTGAAATTTTTTAGAAAACATGGTCATGGAAGAGAAATTTACTCGATTTAAATTAAAATACAAGATCAAGATCACTTACAAATAAATTTATTGATGTTTATTTAATAAATAATGAAATAAATAGAAATTAAAAATTTGAAAAAAATTAAAAACCATAGGATAATAAAATATATGTGGTTTAAGAAAATAATATAACATTATTTCCTCTAAAATAATCTTGAACATAGACAATCCCTAAAGAAAAGTGATTGTAACATATTGACTTTTACATTTTCATAAAATTTCAATTATAAGCATCATGAATGAATAAATTCAAATGGAACTTTAAATATCATGAAATTAATGATATTCATGACATAACATGTAAATGTGGTGGTATATATAGCTTGTAAAATTGGATAGTTGTGTAACATTACAATATGACTCAATGAAAGGAATTTGAGACAACGTCCATTACATATTTTGTAATATCTAAATAAAAACCACATGGATAATATAAACTCAAATGGATTCATAAATCAATTTAATTTACACATAAATAATCATAAAATAAATTCATGGGAAATATATACACCACATAATAAAAAAAGTAGTGAACATGGCATATTTCTCATAGAATTAAAATCGAGATGAGAAAACCTTTACCTCGAGTCCAAAATTTTCTTATATGTCTTTTAAATCCTGTATAATAAGATTCAATAAATTATATTATTTATTAAGAACATTGTATAGTTTTAATAATTTATAAGTTATTCATTTATATCATTTCATTTTAATTACATATTTAAATATTCAATCAGCTAAGTCCACATCAAGTGTTTTGCGGACGCTCAGTTCATTTTTTTCAAAACAAATTCAGTGTATTGACCATGATCGAAGAGGAAATTATTTCAACATCAATAGAAAAATAATCATGAAATAATTATCATATTTATTCATCAATTATACTTTTAAAACTAATTATGTAAAATTTTAATGAAAAATGAACTATGTTACGATCATGGAGATGGTAGGTCGTACGTACACATGAGTAACATTTCAATTATTCAATGATAATTAATGAAAGAAATTAAGTGTTATTTTATATTTAAATAATAATAATAATAATATCAAAAATAACTTAGTATTTATTTAAATATACTTATATATATCACTATTGTGATGTGGAAATGAAAAAAGAATAACATCGCTTCGTGGAGGAAGTAGTCCACACGTATACGAACGAAGTTATCATTTTTCAATGTATGAAATAAAATGATAAATTATATTTAAAAAATAAAAAAATTCATTATTATCATTATAATTTCATAATTACTACATATATTGATAAAAATTTTCTTTAATACATTCCATTTAAAGTGTTAGTGAAAAACGAATCACATCGCTTCACGGGGCAGTAGTCTGTCATACACACAAACGACGTTGTCGCATCCCCCATAGAATGAAATTTAAAAAGGGGATATGTGATATAATAAATTTAAAAGTATAAATATTTAAAAAATATTATATATTTACGTTAAATCCATCCTTATAATATGATGTGAGAGGCTATTATGGAAAATGAATTCCATCAGTTCATGAGGAGGTAGTCTGCCACACACACGAATGATGATTTCATTTCCCATTTGATAGAAGAGGATATGGATTCGGGATAATAAATTAACATAACAAAATATCTATGTATATTTGATAATTGTTTTATCATATTATCATAGTTGAAGAAGATTTTAAGCATGTAGATGAAGAAATAAAATAGAAATGCATAGTTTGTAATTTTACCTCTTCTCACACCACCTATTTAGGATTATTCCTTAAGTATTTATAGAATTTATTTATGAAAAATAATATGATTTTATTATTAGTGTATGTAATTTGGTATCTTATTTGGTCAAGTATTTTCTGTTTTAAAATGGTTTTAATGTGTGATTAATAAAGGACAGGGGGTATCATTTTATAATTTAGGTATGTGTCACACTTGTAATTTTTGAAAAGAAAATGGCTTTCCTACATTTTTCACATGGAAAAGGTAAAAAATAGTGTATTAATGATATTTATACATTATAAGGATAAAATATGGCCATAAAATAGATTTTATTTAGGGTTTTAGGTCATTTATCTTATATTTTTAGTTTAACCCATGATAATCCCCTTTTTACATTAACTGTGGTAATTGGTTTTACTATTTTCACTATTAATTATGGTAAAAAATTAATTTTATATTATTATATAGTAAAAATTTTGATGAATAACAATATGGAATCCATTTTACCAAATTCAATTCATAAAACTGGAAAAATTTAATTTAAAATTAAACTCATAGGTGTAATAAAAAAAGTGTTTTCAAGAAGTGTATGTTTCAAGGAAAGGATGATTTTATAATAACTTTATGGATAATAATAATTATTATAGGAATATAAATTTATAATTATTAATATATAATCTATAAGTTTCACTTAAATAATTCCCCATTATTGGTTTATTTAATTAATTATAAAGAAGAAACATTATGTACTTTAAAACAGTTTTTAGAAAAATCTTGTTTTGGAACCCAAAGAAAAACTTATACTAAAATCCAATATGAAGTTGAATTAAAATAAATTATTTTTATTAAATATAATTAAATTAAATTTCTGTTTCTTTCAATCATATTCAAAACATAATAGGACTTTAAAATATCTCAATTTATTAAAAATAAATGGAATTTTTATAAAAATCAGTATTTTCACTATTCATTGAAAAATCCATATTTTCTAAAAAATCCAAAAATTTCAACGAAATAACATTTTTTATTATGATTTAAAAAATAATTTTATTGAATAAATCATATTTTTAAAGAATAAAATTACTTAACTAAAAATTGATTGATTATTTACTAAAATTTTTCCGTTAATTTGAATTGTGTAGGACACGCACACAAAGATATATATATATATATATATCATATATTATATAATACTACTCATACCATCCAGTTTAATGGCTAGTTTATAATATTTATATATATATCGTGGGTCTTTTAAGCATGATGTTGTGTGTCAGATACGCTATCGAACATAGTTTTCTTTTCTAAAATATCAGGGTTTTTCAAGTGAAATACTCAAATGTATATGTAAATTCCATAATTTCTATCATAATAATCATAAAATACATTAATGGTAAGTATATACACCACATAAAAGAAACACATGGTGAATGTGGCATTTTTATCACAAAAATAAAAGTGATACAAAAATCCATTAACTGAAGTCTTGACTCCCTTCACATGTGTTAATAAATCCAATATAATAAATATAAGTTTATTATAAATATACTAAAGGAACATAATTATATATATCATACCTTATATTATTTAATTATGACCTATTATTATGTGTTAATTAACAATTCCTTGTTAAAATTACATTTTGGTCAATAACTGCTTTGTTTCTCGTAAATGTTGTGATTTTTTGTTTTTGGTCCTCCTACTTTGATCATGGATCCATAATATATTTAATTTTAAAAATTATATAAATATAATATTTATTAATTATATATTTATTTATAGTAATCCTTAAAATTTTGATATAGAAAATGAAATACACCATTCATGGAGACGGTAGGTCATACATACACATAAACGATGATTCCATTTTCTTGAAGAATGAAATGAAAGAAAGTTAAATAATATTTTAACATTAAATAATAATTTTTACATCATATATATCACATATATTTATTAAATTCACTATAATTACCTTCTTTGTAAATTGTTAGTGAAAAATGAATCACATCACTCCGCGAGGCGGTAGTCTACCGTACCCGTAGACACTGTTATCATATACCAAAAAAAATAGAATGTAAAAAGAAATATATATTAAATCAAAATTATAGAAGAATAATTATATTAAAAATAAAAAATATATTTATTCAATCTATCTTTATTACCATTCAGGTAAGAAATAAATAAAAAACACATCCCATCGGTCCACGAGGTTGTAGTCCACCAAACACATGAGCAACGTTATTGTTTTCTAATAGATTGTAAGTTAAGAAGTTATATGTGATATTATAATTTCATAAGTATAATAATATAATTAATATCCTACATAAAAATTAAATCCATCATTATATCCATCTATAAGAGTTGTTGATGGAAAACAAATAACATCGGTTCACGAGGTGGTAGTTCGTTGTATACATGAATTATGATTTCATACTAAATTTGATGGAACATGATATTAATTCAGGTTATTAAATTAATATAATAAAATCTAGTAATATTTTAGATAATTGTTTTATTATATCACCATAATTTAATAATATTTTAATGTGGTGTAAGAAGAAATAAAATATCGACTCTTGGTTAAGCACGATACCTCTCCTTCAGACAACCTCCTTACGTATGCACCATAAGGCTTCATAGGATAGATTTATGATAAAAATAAAGGATCTAGTTAATGGAAAGGTAATTAAGGAATATATTCGGATGAGTATTTGATTTTGAGAAAAATATCTTTAAATTTTTTAATTGGAGAGGAGAGGGGTGACCTTTTATATGTTAGGTGAGTGGCACAATTGTAATTTTTGAAAAGAAAAAGGTGTATCCAAATTTTTTATATAAAAAACACTTCAAAATGGGACATTATAATTCCTAAGAGGTTATAATTTCAAAATGTGGCCAACCAATTCTTTTTAGGCAATTTTATTGGTCATTTTATCCATTATCTTTTTAGTTTAACACCCAGTAAACCAATTTTAACCTTAACCACGGTAATGAATTTTTACTATTTTTTACTATTCATTATGATAAAAAATTAAGTTGTACTTATTATATAACATAATTTCTTTTGATTCAAAATATTGAATCTATTTTTTAAAATTACTTGTAGGATCAAAATATGAATGTAAATGCTCAATTACAGGGGGGTGAATTGTAAGTTTAAAAACATTCATTTTTAACCTTAAGGAAAACTATGTTTGAAAAGGTTAAACAAGGTAAATTCACAAGACCTATTTTAGTTCTAAAAACTTGCTAGGTTCCAAAAATGTGGTTCTATAAATTAAACTTATGAAAAGTTTATAAGGAAAAGATTCTATATTTATGCATATAAAATTTTACTTACTAGAGTATAAAAAAGAACAAAAAAGTATAAGAAGGTTATACTTTCTTCTTTTATCAAAACACAACGGAAATAAACTTGAAACAAAACAAGTAACAAGTATGAAATCTTTTAACCAAAATAGAAGGGTATCCAATAACCTTGGATAAAGGTCCCTTGATTTATACTTTCAAGAATGTCTTTCTTACCCACACCCGGGTAACCCCTTGATAGAAATATCAGAATCTATCTTACTATCCCTGAAAGCCCTAAAATTTTTAAGGTAGTTAGAACCTCTACCATCCTATATATGGAAGTCCTCAATCATTAAGGTAGTAGAAGCCTCTGTCTTTCTATCCAAATAAGTCCTCAATTTTATAAAAAAATAATCAGTGTCGCACGAAGCACGCCGAACAAGATTTTTAGTTCGCATAGAGAATGATAGTCTCTCTCTCTAGAAATCACTTCAATAGTTTGAAATCTCCAGAGTGATAAACATGTATTGAGCTCATTCAAATGAGATCATATTTAGAGGAACTTCTCCAATGACTGGTTCCCTCCTCTAATGGTCATATTTTTCCTTGAATTTCGGAGGGACCTATATATGTTTCACTCAAACAAAGGTTATTTAGAAATAGAATATATGACATTGTTTCATAACTATAACAAGTGTAAGAAAAATAAGGTTGCATAACCAAATCTAACTTTTTGAGTCTAAGAAAAAATAAAGTTTTTAATCTATCCAAATAAACATTTTGAGACTATACAATATGGATATTCATATTCTGTTATTCAAGGAATTAAGAACCTGAATTATGAGGGATTCAAAGTCTGAATTCTATGGAATTCGAGGTCCGAATTATGGGGAATATGGAGTCCGAATTCTATGGAATTATGAGTCAGAATTCTGAGGAATTCAAGGTCTGAATTTTTGTTATTTCAGAGTCGGAATTTCATAGAATTAGGATTCTGAATTTTAGAGAATTCAGAGTCTGAATTTCAGAGAATTCAGAGTTTGAATTTCAGAGAATTGAGAGATATAATTTCCTAGAATTCAGAGTCTGGATTTCAGAGAATTCAGAGTCTGAATTTCAAAGAATTCGGAGTCTGAATTCTGAGAATTTGGAGTCTAAATTTTAGAGAATTCAAGGTCTTAGTTTCAGAAAATTTGGAATGTAAAAACTGAATACTCTATATCTAAGAATTTATAAGATTCTGAGGTTTTAGATGTGAAACCGAATTTTAGACTTAGAAATAAAATGATTTAGATTTAGAGAAACTATAAAATGGAATATGAAAAAATAGGTAAGGATAACATTTCCTTGGGGAATGAAAATTTTCTTTATTAAGATAATTATTAGGGAAAATATAATTTTCCATAAGATAGAGTGTTTGTGATTTTAAAAACATAGAGGAATGGAAAATTCATAAGGAAACCTTAATGACTCAACAATCTCCCCCTTTTTGGAAAGAACAAAAATCCTTATGAAAAAGAATATAAGGACTTAGAGTCTTTATTTATGGACTTGAAAATAAGAACTTATTTCCATTTTCTTATGAAACATAGTGAATACAAATGACCCCCCCTTAGGTTTTGAAATCCCTAAGGATCATATTCTTGATTTTCTTAAATAGATTTTTACTTTTCCTATATAAAGAAATCTTCTTTGATGAAACCCCACCTTAGATATAGTCCCCCTTACTTAGGGAAATATCTTCTTTACTTAGTATTATTTTTATCATTCCTTTATCCCCCTTTGTGATTTCCAAAAAGGAATAAAAATAATGGAAAAAATATGGAACCTAAAAAAATAGTTCTATACAACAAGGCACATGATGAATAACCAAAATTCCATTATGATGGGAAAAATTTCTACAAAGAGGGAAATACAAAAAAATATTAGATTGGGGAAAAATTATCCTTATTTCTCTTTCGGCATTAACTTCTTTACGGTGGTTTTTAAATTATTTGTCTCCTTGCAATCTTCTTCCACACAGTTGAGCAGCTGATCTTGATCTTCATTTTTCTTCTCTAAGGCTTTTATCTTTTCTTCCTGAGCCTTATGAATATCTGCCTCAGCCTTCAAGAATTGTTCTTACTTAACAAGATTTTCTTCAAAATCAATTCTAAGATCCCTTTTCCTCTTCCAATTCATAACCACTGAATTAATCTTACCATTCAAGTCATTGACTTCTTACTTCCAAGTTGTCTGTTTGAGAGTCATTTTTTCTTCAAAACTCTTAGTGAGGTCTTTATGCTTCCCATATTTGGTTTAGAAAGCATCCTTCACATTATCTTAAAATTCAAAATAGACTCTCAAGAATTAGATTTTCTTCCTTGACCAATTTGTAATTTTCATGCATGATCTTTTATGAGGTTCATAACCAATGAAGAAAGATTTAAAATCAGCATCGAGTCTGACAACATTATCCATAAGCATGGAAACTGAATCTGATTTCTGATTTATCGAATGCTGAAGCATATGGAATCTTGAGTATACACTTAGAAATAAGGGAATGGTATCAACCAACATCTTCAAAGATTTTACCAAGAAATCATGTCCAAGTGAGGATGATTTTGAATCAGAGTGTTTGGTTGGTGATGATTCTTTTTCTATCTCTTCAGCTTTACTCTTCAATGAAGCACCAACATTTTTCTTTTTTACCACATATTTACTAGGTGTATCAACCAACACCTGCTTTCTATTTTCATCCCTCATAATTATCTCTTCTGCTTTGGGTGATTCATGCTCACTATCTGATAACTGAACAATATTTTCTTCCTCAAGGTTTTCTTTCTCAGAACCTGCCACAATATCCTCTAGCTAAATGAAGTCATGGTTTCTACTATCTTCTTTAGATACTATATTAACTTCTTCCTGAACCTTTTCTTCTTTTCTTGAAGTAACATGTTTTGAAGATTCTACTTCAGAATTTTGGATTGAAAGTTTCTCATAAGGACACTCCTTCTCATGATAATCTTCTACTTGCCTTATCACATCATCTATATCACCACTTCCTCCTCCTCCACCTCCTCCTCCTCCTTCTTCCACTTATTTCTCTTGAACTATTTATTCATATTGTTCTGGTTTTGGAATCACCATCTTATTTCCTAGAGTGACAGGAAGTGATTCTTGAAAAAACAATTCGATTACCTGGGGTTTTTTAGTGGATTTCTCAGTATCCTAGAGAAGGTATTGAATGATTTCAGCCTCCGAAATCTTCTTTATCTACATATTTTCTCTCTATTTTTTCTCAATATCATTAGAAATCTTCAATTTCAAAGATTTTTCCTCAGTAGGGTCCAATCCAAAATGGGGCTCCCCTTCCTTCTTGTTCCTCTTGTCCTCTCTGCACTTATTAACCACTTCATCTAGATAAATCTTTTGCTTCTTTGTCTTAGGTGGTGCTGATTGAGTTTCCTTAATCATAAGAAATTTTTCTTTCTCTTTGGATTCCTTCACCTTACTCTTCCTTCCACCCTTCTTTGATGTTTTATCCACTTCTGGTTTCATTGATAAATTTTCTACTTCTGCTTTAGGTAGCTCATAAAATTCTATGGCTTCATTAGAGAATCCAACCATCATCCTTCTCATGGTATCATCTCTAAGCATCATAACCTTGTAATTTCTTGGCTTAGAACTACAATATATTTTGAATGATTCTAAACAAAGAACTATAATTTTTTAGAGAATGGCTGGATGCATGATAATTTGAGACTTCAAATTTCCATTCTTGATATTATCAACTGTAATTTAGATATACTTCACCAAATTTATCTTCCTAAGGTTTACCAGATAATCCAATATATATATATATATCAATTTTATTCATCGTATCCTTATCCCCTTTTCTCAGAATAATAAAACCTTGAACCCATAATTCTAGAATCCAGAAATTTGTAGAGAGATGAATAGTCTTTGGAGTCTTAACTTATTTCAAGCCAAGGAACTATAAATCCTTTTCCTTCTCAAACGAACCTGATATATCTAGTAATTTATGGGTGAAAAATTTAGCTTCACCCTCGTATGAAATTCCAATTAAACTTGATGCCTTATTGTAGGAAAGGGAGTAGGTATTTTCATAGCTCTTGAAGGAAAAAATGTCCCTCCCTCATATGTTGAATAAACTTACGGATTCATAGAATTCAATCAAAAACACTGGCTAAAATGGATCCAGTGCCTTCGATTTTGATACACATAGGCTCTACCATCCATTTAGCTTGATATTATTTTAAGTAACAGAATCATTCATTACAAAGAAAATAGGTTCGACAAACCTCTCTTTGTATATCTATCATTCAGATATTTTCTTTACAGTCGACATTTATTTTTGATGAGAAGCTTGCACAAACATTCGGAATTGAGGAAATCCAGAAGATTCAGAACGAACATAAGTGGAGCAGTAGGGATTCAACACGAAAAATATTTGAGAATTGATGTGGGAAAACTATTGGTGGGGTCCTTATATAGGCGTTTGAGATGAGAATTCATCTTCCTTGATTGATCCTTTGGTTGAAAAACTATTGATCAGATCTGACGGTTGAGATGATGGCCAAATAAGGAATTTGGTAGGTTCTGATATTTTTAGGGTTTTAATATAAAACTTTTGGATTTAAGAAAATGTGAATTTGAAAAAATTTAAATAAAAAGAAAATAAAAACAAGTAAAAATATAATTATGAAAATTTAAGACAGGAAACATACCTTCCGAATTGCTAGGAAAATTGTCCGTAATGAGGAAACTTCTTCTTGAAGAACTTTATATTATGAAAAAAAAACTGGTTAAGAAAATTTTTATTAAGAATATTTTGATTACAAAAATTTTGATTACGAAAATTTTGATTATGAAAATTTTGATTACAAAAAATTTGATTATGAAAATTTCGATTACAAAAATTTTGATTACAAAAATTTTGATTACAAAAAATTTGATTAAAAAAATTTTGATTATAAAAAATTTGATAAAAAAAAAGTTTGATTCTGAAAATATTGATCACAAAAATTTTAATTACAAAAATTTTGATTTCAAAAATTTTGATTACAAAAATTTTGATTACAAAAATTTTTATTAACAAAATTTTCATTATACATATTTTGATTATAAAAATTTTGATTACAAAAATTTTGATTACAAAAATTTTGATTATGAAAATAAATTGACTAATAAGAAAATGTACCCCCTATGAAAAGGAGTTTCTTACTATAAGGAGATAGGTTTGAACAAGAATTTAATATGGAAGATTTCCTTATGGTTATCTTTCCTAACTTCTATTTAATGTATTCAAATCTATTAGAGGATAATGATTTTGTGAAAATACCAGCAAGTTGATCTTGCGTTCCAATAAATTGAAGAATGACATATCCTTTTTGTGCATGATCCCTAAGAAAGTGATACCTAATATCTATGTGTTTTGAATGAGAGTGATGTGTAGGGTTTTTAATTAAGGCAATGACACTAGTATTTTCCCACAATATCTATGTTTTGGTAAAATTCATACGATATTCTGTGAGTGTGCGTTGCATCCACAACACTTGGGTACAACAACATCCAGCTGCTACATATTTAGCTTCAGTAGTGGAAAGTGCTACTGAGTGTTGCTTTATTCATGTCCAAGAAACTAATGAATCTCTTAAGAAATTTCATGTTCCAGATATAATTTTTCTATCCATTCTACATCCACCAAATACAGCATCCAAAAAACCTTTTAAAATCAAATCATTTCCAAAAGTATAAAAGAGTCCTAAATCCAGTGTTCCCTTTAAGTAGCGTTTTTTTCACCACCTTTATATGAGATTCCTCAGTATTGTATTGATATATTGCACATAATCATACTTGAAACATTAATTCTGGACGATTATCTATCAAGTATAGTAGACTTCCTATCATACCTCTAAATGATGTTTGATCTACTAGTTTCTTAGTTTCATCAAGATCAAGTGAATTTTAGGTACCAATGGGAGTACTTATACTCTTAATGTTGTCATATCTATATTTTTAAGAAGATATTTAAGATATTTATTGTTAGATATATAAGTTACTTCTGGTTTTTGAGAGATTTGAAAACCCAATAAAATTTTTAACTCACCCATCATAGTCATTTTGAACTCATATTTCATTAAATTTGTAAATGAATGAGTTAAAGATTGCTGAGTTGAACAAAATATAATTTCATCAACATAAATTTGAAAAATAAAAACTTTTTTCTTATCTTTATTTATAAATAGGGTTAGATAAGCATTTCCCTTAACATAATTGTTTTGTAACAAAAATCGGGTAAATCTATCATGCCAGGCTCTAGGGGCTTGTTTAAGTCCATATAAAGATTTGGGAAGTTTGAAAACATGTTCAGGATGTTTTGTATCTTAAAAACTAAAAGGTTGTTCAAAAAAAACATCCTCTTGAACATATACATTAAGTAAAGCACATTTAACATCCATTTGAAAAAGTTTAAAGTTGAATAATGCTTCATAGGAAAGTATAATATAGATAGATTCAAGTCTAGCTACTAGAGCATAGGTTTCTTCATAGTTTATTATTTCATGTTGGTTATAGAATTTACTAACTAATCTAGACTTATTTCTTACTATGACTCTATTTTCATCACACTTATTTCTAAAGACCCATTTTACTCCAATAACAGAAGTTTCCTTAGGTCTTTCAACCAAGGTATAGACTTTATTCCTTTCAAATTCAATGAGCTCATCTTGCATGTCTTTAATCCAATCATCATCACCTACAGCTTAATCAATTATTTTTTGGTTATAATTGAGAAAGGAATTCTAGATGTTCTACTACATTTCTTAAGGAACTTCCAGTCTTTATAGGTTGATTTACATCTCCAATGATACTATCACTAGGATGATTCTTAAGAAACAACTAATTTGGGTTTTGTAAAACCTGTTCATCAACATAAGGTAAGAAATATAATGGGGTAAATTCTTCAAAACCATTTTCTTGAACATTTCCTTATTAGAAGGATATTCAATCAAGGGTTGATAATAGGTTTTAAAAACACATCCGAGGATGTAGGTTGAGGTTGTTTAAAAACAAAAGGATCAGTTTCATCAAATTTAACATGGACTGTTTCTTAAATTGTACAAGTATTTTTATTAAAAACTCTATAAGCCTTAGAAGTTGTGGAGTAGCCTAAGAAAATTCCTTCATCTGATTTAGGTGTGAATTTATTTAAATTATCTTTAGTATTCAAAATTAATACATTGAAACCAAATAATTTGAAGTAGAAATGTCTAGGTTTTCTACCATTCCATAGTTTGTAAGGGGTTTTGTTAAGAAAAGGTCTAATCAAAACTCGATATACAGTATAACAAGTAGTACTTACAGCTTCAGCCCAAAAGTGTTTAGCTATTGAATATTCACTCAACATTGTTCTAGTTATTTATTGAAGAATTATATTTATTCTTTCGACAACACCATTTTTTGAGGAGTTCTTGGTGTTGAGATGTTATGAGTAATGAATTATTTACTAAAAAAGTTTCAAAATAAGAATTATGAAATTCTCCTCTATGATCACTATGAATAGTTATCAATGGAATGTTTTTCTCATTTTTAACATGGTCTCTAAAAATTTTAAAATATGAAAAAATTTCATATTTATTTTCTAGAAAATAGACCCATGTGGATCTAGCATATTCATCAACCAAGACAAATGCATAATATTTTCCTCTAATGCTTCCGGTTTGTGTTGGATCGAAAAGATCCATATGCACCAACTATAATGCATCAATAGTTGATACTTCATCGATTGATTTAAAACTTCATTTATGTTACTTTATATAATGACAAGGATCACAAAATTTTGAAGAATCACGTCTAAGCTTCGGTAGATCCTTAACAAGTCTTTTCTTAGAGAGTTTACATAGGTTCTCACAGTTACAGTGTCTTAGACTTCTATGACATAACCAAGATTGATCTTCCATTTCACTAAGGCAAGGTATGTCTGGGATCCTAAGGTCTTCCAAGTTTAGTGTTTATACATTTTCTTTCCTTTGGGAAGAAAGAATAAAATATTCCTTAGAATTGTGTAGTAAGCACTTATCATTCCTAAAATTCACAAGGTAACCTTCCTCAAATAATTGACTTATGCTAATGAGGTTGTGGTTAATACCCTTAAAAAATAAAACATTTGAAATCAAATATTTTTCAAGAAGAATAATGTTATCTATACCAATAATTTCCCCCTGAGAATTATCTCCAAAAGTTATTTTTCCTCCTTTCATCATGATAATCTTTTCAAAGAAGCTTTTGTTACCAATCATGTGCTGGGAACATCCATTATCCATGTACCATGTATCTTTGTTGGTACTTTCTTTATTTTCCTGAAAATAAGAGTATTAGACTTTTAGAACCCAAATATTTTTAGAACTAGAAATTTCAGAAAGCAAAATTTTAGGTATCCAAAATTTCTTAGAAAAAATGCTTTATGAAAACCTAAAGACTGGGGTTTTTTTAAAGAAAAATTTTCACCCAATGTCCACCACACTAACATTTAGTGCATAATGGAGAACTTTTAGGAACAAAATAGTTATTACTAAAAACTATTTTACAATAGGTATAACCAAAACCATAACGATTACTTATAGGTCAAATTTGGGAATACATCTTATCAAAGTTTTCCTTACCTGAGGTAAAGTTTGAAAAACACTTCCTCAAGGAAAATATTTATGACTTTAGTTTAATAACCAAGTTTTTATCCTCAAAAACATTAGTTTTAGAACTAGAGTTAGTCTCAAAAATATTTTTCTTAGAAAATACATTTTCAAGATCCTTAGAAAGATTATCCTTCTCATAATTAACTTCCTCATGGTTTTTGGAAATACTTTAAAAATCATAAATTTTCTTATCAATATCTTTAGAAATATTTGATACTTCTTTTGAAAGAATAGAAATTATATAATTTTCCTTATCAATATTTTTCTTGAGTTTAGAATTTTCACTCTCAAGAAGTTTAGAAAACCTAGACACATCTTCGTAAGAAGGTAGTGTATTATCTTTATTAGAATAAGATTCTTCATCTGAAGACTCATAGTATTTGTTGTCAGTATAATTTTCAATTAAAGATACATTAGTGATAGATTCGTCATTGCATACCTTGTCCATTAAACAATGATATCCAATGAGTATCTTGACTAGTAGACCAAGATTATTCTGACTATAAGATTTATACTCCAAGGATTAATCAGAAGAGTCACCACCACTGACACTCCATGTGTCATTGGATTTCAAAACTTTTGTAGCTTTAGCATTGTAGTAATTATTTTTTATTTCTCTCAGAATGTTTTTTCTTTCTATCTTTTTTCTTAAGCATAGGAAAATATGGACTTATATGACCTGCTCTTTTGCATTCTTAACAAGTGACTTATGAGACATTCTTGTCTTTTATTTATTTATTCACAAATCTATAATGAAGGTATTTCTTTCCAAATATCTTGTTCATCCTTCAAGAAAGATTAGCTAGCTCATTCTAAGAATGTTCACTTTCACTAGATTCTGATAAAATAGTGACTTTATTAGACTTAGATCTTGTAACCCTTTCAAGAGTCTTGGCATTAGTAGTAGAAAAGGCTACACTTCCATTTTCATTTTTCTTCTTATTCATATTAGCATATATTTTCATTCTTTTGTCATGTTATAGAAGAGTTCTAAAAATCACATCAAGAGTAATTTGAGATACTTTCCGATTCTCATCAATTACTATTATCTTAGATTCCCACTATTTAGGAATGATACCTATACCCTTATCCATAAGATCTTCAGCATCAAGACATTTTTCACCCATGTATTGTATAATTTTAACAATATTTATAAACCTTTTTTGTACCTTGCACACTGGTTCTCCATAAAGAAATATAAATCCATGATATTCTGCTATAAGCATAGCTCTTCTAGTTTCTATAACTTTAGATCTACCAAAATGTGTTACTTATAATTTCTTCCAGATATAGTTAGCAGCTTTATAAGATGAAATTTTACTATATATATTCCTGGACATAGAACATAACAAAGTGTTTTATACCTTGTAGTTTAGTTGATATTCTGACTTTTCTTTATTAGTAAAATTTCTGAATTCCTTATTAGGAATCTTGTAATCTTGAGTAAGCATAACAAATTTTTCTACTCTAGTATTAATAACAAAAGTCTTCATATGATCTCTCTAGTACTCATAATCATTCCCATCAAATATGTAGTATAGTAGGATTTAGATTTTCAATCGAACCAATATTCTTTCATGCCATATAAATGAAAATATCTTTCTAAAAAACTTGTTAATAGTGATTTTTTGTAAACAAGAATAAAAAACATAAGCAAGGAAAATATTAATAACAATGATAGATTGAGCAAGAAAACCTATATGTGAATATAAGTATTTCAGATACCTTCTCTAATACTAATTTTAGGATTGAAATATAAATGTAGATGCTCAATTACAAGTGGGGGGGGGTGAATTGTAAGTTTAAAAACATTCATTTTTAACCTTAAGGAAAACTATGTTTAACAAGGTTAAATAAGTTAAATTCACAAGACCTATTTTAGTTCTAAAAACATTCTAGGTTCTGGAAATGTGGTTCTGAAAATGAAAATTAAGGAAATTTTAAAAGGAAAATATTCTACCTTAATGTGTATAGAATCTTACTTATCAAAGTATATAAAATAAAAAGAAAGTATAAGAAGGTTATACATTATTATTTTATCAAAATAAAGTGGAAATAAACTTGAAACAAAACAAGTAAAAAGTATAAAATCTTTTAACCCAAAGAGAATGGTATCCAACAACCATGGATAAAGGTCCCTTGATTTATACATTCAAGAAAGTTTATCTTACCCACACTAGGGTAAGCCCTTGATAGGAATATCAGAATTTGTCTTACTATCCCAGCAAGCCCTAAAACTTTAAGGTAGTGGAAACCTTTGTCTTCCTATCCACAAAAGTCCTTGAACTTTAATGTAGTTAGAACCTCTATTTTCCTATCCCCATTAGTCCTCGATTGTACACAGCAACAATCGGCGTCGCACGAAGAAAGATAAACAAGATGTTCAGTACGTACAAATCATGAGAGTATATCTATCTACAAATCACTTTGACACCATGAAATCCACAGAGTTATCAATAGGTATTGAGATCATTCAAATGATCTCCTATTTATAGTCACTTCTCTAATGGCCGGCTCCCACCTCCAACGATCATATTTTTCCTTGAATTTTGAAGGGACCTATACACGTGTCACTCAAACAAAGGTTAGTTAGAAATGGAATATACAAAATCATTTTATAACTATAAAAAGTGTAAGAAAAATAAGGTTGGTTAAAAAAATATAACTTTCAGAGTATAAGGAAAAATAAACTTTGGAATCTTAAAAAATAAACATTCAGAGACTATAGAATAAGGATATTCAGATTCTATTATTCAAGGAATTCAAAACCTGAATTTTTAAGAATTCCAAGCTCGAATTCGGTGGAATTTGGAGTTAGAATTTTGAGAAATTCAGAGTCTTAATTCTGAGGAATTCATAGTAAAAATTCTGAGGAATTTAGTGTCATAATTTCAGAGAATTCAGAGTGAGAATTTTAGAGAATTCAGAGTCTAAATTTCATAGAATTCGGAGTCGAAATTTCAAAGAATTCAGAGTCTGAATTTCAGAGAATTCAGAGTCTAAATTTTAGAGAATTTAGAGTCTGAATTTCAGAGAATTGGGAGTCTAAATTTCAGAGAATTCATAGTCTAAATTTCAGATAATTTGGAGTATGAATTTCAGATAATTTGGAGTCTGAATTTTAGATAATTCAAATTCTGAATTCCAGAGAATTCAGAACCTAAAAACAGAATACTATATATCTATAATTTATAGTGTTCCAAGGTTTTAGCTGTAAAACAAAATTTTAAACTTAGAAATAAAATTAGTAAGATTTAGAGAAACTATAAAATGAATAATGAAAATATAGGTAAGGATAAAATTTCCTCGGGGAAGGAAAATTTTCCATATTGATATAATTCTTAGGGAAAATATAATTTTCCTTAAGATGGAGTGTTAGTGATTTTCAAAACATATAGGAATAGAAAATTCATAAGGAAACCTTATTGACTCAACATTACATTCATTGAAGTGGACAATTTTAAATTAAAATCAATCCTGCAGATGTGATGAAAATGTTGTTTTCTAAAGAGAAAAGTTTAAAAAGACTAAAAAGTTTTTATATCACATTATTTAAGAAATTTATTCCAATTACCAAAATTTGATAATAGATATATATTTTAACTAATTTTACGTTTAAAACCATATTAAAAATAAAATTAACATGTAAATTATTTGAATGAAAAGGTAGTTTTTTAATAAAAACTCTTATTTTTCACTATTTACAAAAAACAAATTTGTAGAAAATTGTTAAAAATCCACCTAAATATAATTATGAAATTATAATTTTAATAATTAATTTCATCTTTTTAAATAAATTTTATAAAATTTGAAAAAATTAATTTTAAAATAAGTTCTTAAAATGCGATAAAACTGTTTTTAGGAAAATAAATTTTCGAAGCATAAAATTAGAATTATTATTATCTATTGTATAAAAAACACATAAGATAAATTTTAAACATGTGATTGAATATATAACATATAAGTTTAATTAAAATTATTCAATAGAAGTTGTTTGTTTAATTTATTGAAATAAAACATGTTTATGCGCATAAAAATAGTTTTACGAAAAATCATTTATTTTATTTTCAATTTTTTTAATTTCATCTCTAATTAATTAGTAACCAATGAATTAATTTTATATACATGTTTAAACCCTATATTTTCTAATTTAGTTAATCATATTCACACCTGTCATTCTACCTACTAGGTGATAACTATCATATTAAATAATAATATTTTAATAGAGCGTCTCTTTTCATTAAAAATCGGTGTTGCATGTAACATAAGTTATAAAAGAAATTAAATTTATTTGAAAAAATATATTTCATAAAATCATAGGGTGCTACATTGGTAGAGGGTGTCATGATGTATTGAGAATCCTTACATATTATCTTTGAGAGTTTTTTTATGGTGTATGGTGGTTATGTCATAGACCTTAGGGTTACTCCAAATAGTTTTAAACCCTTATATATAATTTATAAACAATTATGTATTTCATTTTCAAAATTTTATGGATAAATTATGGTCAAATTATGATACATAGTCTGCAATGTGATGGATATCCTAAGGGGAGGAATCACAGTGTCTGGTACGAGGGTTTATCTATGTGAGTGGGGTCATGATGGAATCCATATTGTGAGAGGGGAGTCTATTCCATGAAGGTCTAACCATGATAGTTTTTTTTATTGGAGGTAGGTCACTACACAGTGACCAGAAGGGACATATCATGATGGATAGGTGTGTGATATTTCTATTTTGTCTAGGAGAGGTGTGTCAAGACATGACTTGAGAGGTCACACTGTGATGGATGTCGATAGGAGAATAGATGTGTTGTGGCCCCTTGGGTTACATAAAAACATTATCCTAGGGTGATAAATTTCACTGTGTTACTTAAGGTGGAATTTTGTTGTTCCCCTTTTCTAGTTTTTAAGTAGGAACATACCTATCATTTCTAGGTCTTCCTCTTTTACTCATTAGCTATATTGGGGATTATGAGAGTATATTTAGAATTGGAATGAAGGGAGTAGGAATCGACCATGAATATGCTTGTTTCTCATGGAACCCTAGAAGGCGGATATGCCTTATTTTGGAATCATCCATGGTCGATATACCCACCAACTTCTCTAGCATCACAGGCGTGATATGGTGATCTTCTCCATATTCACCAATCCAACCCTCCTCCCAGACTTCCCCAGTATTCATCTTTATCTGAAGGTCCTGTCTCTTCATCGAGGGATCCCTTCACTGTCTCTCTCCCTCCAGGAATTCTCAGAGGTGGAATATCTACATGGGATATCTTTGATTTCTCCCTTCAGCTAGTTTCACCCATCTCTTGACATATTTGGCCACTTTTTCAATAGTGTCGAGACTCTACAAGAAAGTGTTGTCATCGAAATTTTAGATCCTCACCACTTTCTTTTTCAGTTCTCCAATGCCAATGAGTTTCTCGCTTCATGGTCCATAGGGCTCTGATCCTGTGAAAGTTTCCATTTCTTTCTTCTTAGATAAAGCTATGATTTTCAATAGAAACATGACCTCCCAATTTCTACAATTTGGGTGAGCTTCCCAAGTATTCCCCTACCTTTATAGAATCCCAATATTATTTAGATGTTGGGAAACCTTGTAGAGAGATTCCTCAAATTTTATGAGCGATCAAAGTCCTTGAGTTATCCGATAACACCTCAGATTTGTGTGGATGTTGAAATCTCAATTCCACCCATTTAAGATGTTTGGATTGAGGTCGATAAAGAGCTATGATGCCTTATACCTGTTTTTTTAGCATTGGTATGATTTTTTATGTATTTCTATTGTCTGGGTCATCTTCAATGTGATTTCCACTTGTATCTTGAAAACTATTCAGTTATGATTAAGGATGAGTCAACAGTTTTAGAGAAGGTTTATGTTGGGATACATGATAATAGAAGATTAAAAAACGATGACTACAATAGACCCCCTAATTGTCAGGTTATATGAGGTTATGTTCAGTCTGATCCAGATATGGTTATTTTAAACTTATATGATGAAATGTAATAAAGGCTGAATTGAATTCCACCTTTGAATTCTGATATGAAAGCCAAAGAGACCTTGAGGTAGATCTTTCTGGCCTACTCTATCCCAAACAAAGTTAAGTATGTTCAACAGAAGCCTTAGGTGTGAAATCCATTGGTTTTAGATTTATTTAGGTTGCTGAACAAGGATCTGGTGGATCCCATTCCATCTTCATATGTTCCATAGGGTTTAGCGAGCATCGAATGGGGCCAAGTGACCAAATATGGATGTTCAATGACTCCCAAGGGTGAATCCTATGCAGATGCAATATTCTTAAAACAATGTTCTATAGGAATAAAGGAATTCTAGGATCCTAAGTAGAAATCAGTGGAACCGGTTACAATAAGGGAGCTAGGAAAAGAAATGGAATCTTCCATTTCAAATATTACTAACCGATTTGAGGTCTTGGATGATATTATGGAATATGAGGATGAATCAGTATGACATGGCCACCTAATTGAGGATTTGGGAGACCTCAGTGATCTTTCCAGTGATGACCAATCTAATCAATTTTTGGGAGATAGTAAAGAGAATATTCTTGGTAAGGATCTCCTTAATCAAAGGAAGAGGAAGGGTCGTAAAGGCACTCAGAAGGTTCTAGGGGGATTATTCTTATTTTCCCTTATAATGGAGAAAAGATCCATCAAACAAATGAAATTCAATGAGATTGAAGTTAATCCCAAAGCATCTAGATCCCAATTCCTGGTAAAGACAACAACCAATGAGGCAGTTCCTTTCAAAGAAACTCTATATAGTCCCCAATGAGATAAATCTATGGTTTTGGAGTGTAATCTAGAACTGCTTATGCATTCGAGTGAAGAAATGGTGGAGGACTATTTGATGATTAATTCCCCAAATTAGGATGCTAAAAAATGATGGGAAGACTACTGCGAGTGGACACTACTACTGATCAAGGTGATTAGATTAGAAAGTAATACCATATTTTGATATGATTCTTCAATGCAAGGAAGATCAATAAAGAGGAATATATGAAAGCTTGGTACTATTTGGAATATCTTTTTGAAGACAACCTAATGGATGATCTAGGTATACAAAAAACTTACATTATGTGGAAATTATTTAGGGAGAATGATTAAAATTGTCTTAAACTATCATTCAATAACTCCACTTTTTATTTTAATGGTTGATTTGGTCGGTCTGTTTGGGCTCTCACTTTTCCCTTAAAAGTGTTCTAGATAATAAAAAAGTTAATTTTGATGATGATGAATGAGAGTCTATATGGAAAAAATCTCCCCCTTAATTTATTTCCCTTATATCAACCTTGCTTCCACCTTTATTTGAGGTTTATTATGAGTCTTTTTTTCATGTTGGAGGTAGGTAGACTCCTATTTTTTCCCTACTTTTTTCCTTTATATCTTCTCATATTTTGAGTGGTTTTATCTAGGGTTTTATAGAAACCCTAAATTCAGAAACCTAGATTCGTTATATTACTTTATTACATTGGAATAAGATACAAGGAATAACACCCCAAATGACTGGATAGTTTATTAGTCTTGGTAAACTGGATACATACTTGAGTCTTGCATTACATTTGAAAAAAAATTACAACATAATTTTTTTTCGAGAATATAATTATTGCCTCTACTATATAATTTCTTATCAATCATAGTAAACTTCATGGATTCATGGGAGAGAAAAAAGGGTGATATTTAATGTTCAATAAGGATTATGTATAGTGGAAGCTATCATGAATAAATAAGCATAATCAACATGGAATGTAAATTAAATAAACACACATTCCATGTAATCAATAAACTAAGAGTGAAATAAATCTATAGGGAATATCAATGTAAAAATATCATGGATAATAATCAATATATAAATGTAAGAAACTAAAACAAAAGATATTTAATCAATTACATAAATATATCATGATTGGATATGGAATAATCAATATAGTAACGTAAATAAATAAAATCATATTTCATTTAATCTATATCATGACTATCATTACTGGATAAGGCATAATCAATTTGGAAAAGCAAATAACTGAAAAATAGAATCCATTTAATAAATAACATGAATATCATTACCGGATAAGGTTTAATCAATATGGTAAGGTAAATAGCTGAAAACACATTCCATTTAATCAATAAAGTGAGAATGAAAATGCATCTAGAAATAATTTAAGGTTCCGGGCACTGTGGAAGCGTCAAATGAGCCATGGCCATTTTTTTATGATTGATGATTAATATAATATTTATATGATGATAAATTTATTCATTAATGGAAATTAATCAAGGAATATAGATAATGAAAAACACTGAAATAGAAGCACCATATCAACACATATATTTACAATTAATTTAATCAATTAAATAATTATGCTGTGTGAAATTATTTATTCATTTATAGATTTGACAATGGATCTAAATCATACCATTTTTGAGTTTTAGAAATAAATATTATATTCCCTCTAGGGGTGATCCACACATGTTCCACAAGTATATGAACATCGTCATAGGAAGCTTCAGGTGCAAACATGGTATATCATATCGCATGCGTCATTCACCTTTAATCCTCCTAAGAATCAATTCAAAAGGATTCTCCTTGATCTCTCTAGACTTTAGAGTTAAAGGTGGAATAAGATCTCTCTCCATTATTGGGAGTGTTATTGGATAAGGAGGATCTTAAGGATTTTGAGAGGATTTTTTGGATTTCATTATGCACAACAAAAAATGAATTAGCTCTAACAAAAAATAATATAATTGGGTTTATATACCACAGGTGTTAGAAATAAATAATTTCAAAATTTAAATTTATTATTTATTTAATCCTTGTGGAACACCATGTCTATAATAATAATATTATTATTATTTCTTAACATGTTCTAAAATAACAAATTAAATTAAATATTATTTAATCTAATAATATTGAATATATATTATTTCTCATAGGACCAATAAAATTAGTCTTTTATTCCTCCAAAATATTTATCAAGATTTGAATAATGATTGTTTATTTAATAAATAAATATCATTACATTATTCTCTAATAAATAAATAAATATTTTATTCAATAAATAGAAAATTATATTTATTAAATATTCCACTCAAATAATATTCTCTTGAATAACTGGTGACATGATATATGCAATCAAGTAAACATGAATAATTATTAAACTACATGTGGGGATAATACTTATTAAACTTATTAAATAATAAATAATAATATATTATTTAACTATAATTTTGGATACACTTACTTTGTGACCCTTTAGGCCTCTTTCTTAGTGGCATTAGGCGAAAAGGCCTAAAGTCCAAGGATTGCATCTAAAAACAATCCAAGTCTCCCATAAAGAAATAAAATAATGTTGAAATGGAATAATACCTTATATGGATGATTATTGTGTAATATAATCTCTTTATCATGATATATATTATCATTGAGGTTACATTCTAGTGCCATCAACCTATGTGCTTGATACTTATTTATTTTAGTTTTTAGAAATTGAACTTATCTATAGAACACCATGGAAATGAATTTATTTAGGCTATATAATTTCCATAAAAGTCCCTGATATATCATTTTATATTAAATAACATAAGGTATAAATCATTTCTTATATTATTCATCAATTAAATATTACTCATGATACACACAATGTATCCTACCTTACCGCGAACAAATGTCATCACAATTTCCTTCTATACATCAAAGTAAGTGAATTTAACACTCACTAATAATAAAATTTAAGTCCAAGGACCTATAAAAATGTATTCATATAGAAACATCTAATAACACATATAAATATGTATTTTCTACTAGCAGATATCATTATTATAATATACTATAATGGATATTACCAAAGGTTTACACCATGAGAAGGTTACTCAAATCCATCTGAGTCTCAACCCTTGATAGACTGAATAATTTGTGTCCTTAAAATTATTTCATAAAGCTTTAGAACATATATTTAAGAATACTATTTCACCACTTTTGGGATATCATCATATAGTAGAACCACTATGACTTTTTAGTAACTCATTGGGTATTATCACATACTATATCATGCAGAAGAACAATCATGATATGATAAATAAGATTATTAATTTTCAAAAAAAAAATACAATTTATCATAAAGTATAAAAAAAGTTGGTTATGTGGAACCAAATCCAATAGACTCCCACCTTCACTAGAGCCAACTACTAAATAAATTCAGTCTACTAGCTCTCACATGATACTCATGCATCTGCTACGACATGCCTTTAGTTATGGGGTATAACAAAATTTCTTCTCTGTGAAATCTATTTACTATAACTTCACCACATTGATCAAAATCCCTTAAGAGATTATACTTCAGGGGTATGTTCTTTGTCCACTGGTGTGACCTTCATTCTTTTTCTAGAGTCACCACTGTAGTATTATCACACTACAGTGTGATAGGGTATTTACTACTAGGTACAACATCAACCTCTTAGAAAAAGTTTCATATCCAAATATATCCCTTTTCTATATCAAAATCATCTATATACACAGAATCCATTGTATAACTAGAAAAAAAAATTTTATTTGAACTATTCCAGTTCATAAATCCTCCATTGAGGAAAAAAACATATCTTTATTGAGAAATTAGATCATTGTAATCTATTTCTAAACTAGAATCAGTATAACCCCTGACGACTAACTCCTCATCTCTTCTATACACTAGGAACATATCCATATTTCTTCCCAGATATTTGAGAATACAATTAATAGCATAAAAATGTTGTTCTCCTAGATCTACTTGACATATACCTACTATTTTCAATGCATAGGCAACATCAAGTCTAGCACATAACATGGCATACATGATTGGTCCTATCACTATAGATTATGTGATCTTACTCATTAAATATTTCTATTGTTGTGTCTAAGGACACATTTTTCTTAAACATATGTATACCATGTGATACTAGAACCAATCCCCTTTTGAATTAGTCTATACTAAAATTTTTTAGTATCTATTTAATGTTTATACATTGACATATTCCAAGAAGCCTCTTGGATCTATCACAAATGATATTGATCCCTAGAATATAGGTTGCCTCACCTAATTAATTCATGTAGAAACACTTGTTCAACTAGTCATTAATAGACTATAAGACTAGTATGTCATTTCTAAGAAGTAATATGTCATCAACATATACTATTAGGATAATGACCACATTTCCACTAAACCTCTTATAAATACACGGCTCACATTAATTCTTAATGAAACCAAATTTTTTCATAGCTTCATTGAATCGAATGTTTAATGAAATGGATGTTTTCTTCAATCCATAAATAGATATCTGAAACATGAATTTATTTTGGCATCACCAGGTGTCACAAAACCTTCTAGTTGTTTCATGTAGATATCTTCATGAAAGTTCCCATTAAGGAAATCTATTTTGACAACCATCCTTCAAATTTTATAGTCACAGTAAGCTACTATAGAAAGTATAATTTTGATGGATTTAAATGTGGAAAATAGTGAAAATGTTTCAACATAGTCAATTCCTTGAGGTTTTCTAAACCCTTTATATAATATCGATAGGTATTTACTTTACCTTCCATATCTAATTTTCTATTGAAGACCCATTTTCATCCTAAAGACTTTACATCAACTGACACATCAAACAAAAACCAAATATGGTTCTCATACATGGAATAAATTTTAGAATTCATGACTTCTTAGCATCTTGCAGCTTCTAGGATCTCTACTGTATGTTTATATAAGATTGGTTTTTCATTTTCAACCAATAATGATTCCCCATATTTAGTGACTAGAAAATCATATCTCTCTGGTAATATTACCTCTCTAGTAATCCTATATAGTACTTGTGTTTCATGAACTACTTATTCCATTGTACTTATGGAATCTGTTCCATTAATAAATCTTGTTTATATTGAGAAAAAAATTCATTGGATTCAATATTTCACCCATTATACTTTTTCATGATGTGATACATCTCAAGAAAGATGGATTTCTGGTGACAATTACTTTCTTGACTCAGGGGTTGTATAGGTAGTATCCCTTTATATCCTTAGGATACCCTATAAACATACACCTTGTGCCTCAAGGATCTAATTTATTTCGAGAAAAGGCCTTAAAAATTCCTCTCAACCCCATACATATGTATGTGACAAAAACATTTCTTTACACTCCATAACTTGAAGGGAATTTTATTTTATGTTGTAGTTGGTACTCAGTTTAGTGTGTATGCCACAGTTTTTAATTCATATCCCAAAAGGATAATGGAAGATCCACATGAATCGTCATTTACCTTACCATTTCTAACAAGATACAATTCTTCATTTCACTAACTCCATTCCACTATGGAGTGTAAGGTAGAGTTAGTTGAGATAAAATCCCAAAATCTAATAAAAAGTTAATAAACTCTTCGTTAATATAATCACCACCTCGATCCAATAAAAGCTTCTTTATCTTCCGTCCAAGTTTCTTATCCACTTAATTATTGAATTATTGGAATTTTTCAAAGGACTTAGACTTATACCTCATCAAGTATACATATCCATATCTACTCAGGTAATTATTAAAAGTTATGAAGTAAGAATTACCACCTTTAGATTCTACTAGAAATGGTTCACACTCATTAGTGTATAAAAATCCTAAAAGCCATGTGTTACTTCCACCCTATCTACTAAATGGTGGTCTGTTCATTCTTTCATATAAACTAGAATGAAATATTTCAAGTTATTTTATCTTATAAGAGTCAATATTACCATTTTGATTGAGTTTTTTCAAGTGCTTCTCATTTTCATTACCAAGACAGTGATTCCATAACTATGTGTTATATGAGCCTTGTGAAAATGTTTCAATTTTTATTTCTAATAATTGGTTTTCATAATTCAACACATAAATAACATTATTTAAAATTTTGATACCATAAAAATTATTTCTTTTTAAAATAAAAAACATTTTATTTCCAAAATTTAAAATAAAACCATCCACATCTAATAATGATATAGAAATTATGTTCTTGGTAAAAGTTGGTACATAATAAAAATATCTTAAAACCAATGTCATTCATGTTAGCAATGAATGGTGGTTGTCAGTAATGGCTAGAGTAGCCATCCTAGCACCATCAGAAGCTCCAAAATGGATATATCCTCTAGAAATATTTCAGAATTGACTTGGTTCCTACATTTGGATATAGACGTGATCACCAAAAGCTATATCTAATACCCAATGTTTTGATATTGAAAAATTACACTCAATAACGAACACACCTTTGAAGGACAGTTCTAAGGAGATTTAAACTTGTTATGAGTCTTTTTCCCCATAACCATGTTCTTCCTTATCTTTTTCACCATAAGGACTGTGGGTTTATCATGCCTTGTGTCCTTATACACTTATAAAATCAATGTAAGAGAATCTAAAATACTCTTCTCATTATTTCTCATGTTATAATTAAAAATAAAATTAAAAAAGATCTTGTGTAGTGATGAAATTATGGGATCTATGAACAAATCATCGAGGAATTTCATCCCTACGATGTTCAAGCATTCAATGTAGCTAACAAGAATGAATAAAAGAGTCTCAACTGGAAAGGACACTATAGGTTTAGTTTTAAATATAACATTGGATGTAACGTCCCAGTTCCGGGTGCCGCCCAAAGGTCCCCCATACCCGGTTCATCACATGACCTCAAGCACATTTCACCAAAAACTAGAGGCTTCTAACTAGTAACGAAGTCCACAGTGTGATAATGGGTAAACTATGCTCTCATTGGCAGAGTACACACAATGGAAATAAAATAGTAAACAATAGTGGAAGTAGTAATACCATACGACAAAATTTAAAAATAGAAGACTGATAATAATATTACAACTAGAGCATATATAATTGATGCATGTCACATGTGTCTAGGAAAGAATCCAAACAAGTCACAATGCTGGAAATAAAATACTAAAACCAAAGTAAATAAAATAAGTAAAATCTAATAGCATCGCAAGCCTCAGCTTGGTCCCATGCTCTCTAGCACCAACAATAATCAAGTATCTGATGAAGAAGGGTGACTTCCTCTATCTATACATGCAACCATATAATATGTTTGGGTCCAAAAGCATGACCCAAATAGGGTGCGAGATGAATCCCAGTAGGCAAACACCAAATATATGTGCCTAAATATCATTGAATTTATATATATATATATATATATCAGGCAATATGAAAAATTAAGTAGTAAACTAGGGATTACTCAAAAGTAATCAATCCTACAGTTTATAATTACATTAATTTATCATTTATTATTCATCATTTTCATCCTGTAATATCAGGATATATCCTATGCTCTAAACCCTCTTATATAATAGTAACATTCTGATGTATTTGAAGAATATATAAACCATCAAGTAGCATTGAATCCAATCTTATACTTTGGCTTGGCAGACGCTTCACAATCTTTCTATCAATCAGAAACAACTCTCTATGAAATCTCTCACAGTGCAACCCCTTTGGTTTTTCATAGAACTAATTCATTAAATAATGACCCATTGGGATGCTCTCATGGTCTAACCCATTTGGTCAAACATAGCACTAAACATTTACAATCGACCACCTGAGAACCTCTCACGGTCTATTCCCTTGGTCCACATGGCATCAATAAATTATAAACGACCTCTTGGGTAGCTCTCATGGTCAATACCCCTAGGTCCAACATTAATTTAATAAAATAATAATGATCACTTGGGCAACTCTCATGGTCTAACCCAAACAATAATAAATGACCACTTGGGAAACTCTACCAACCTAACCCCTTTTGGGAAGCTCTCATAGTCAAATATGCCTTTCGTCAACATAGATAATGCATATAACATGCATTTTAAGAGGTCAGCTGGGTCACCTACAAAGCCATGTACTCGGCCCTTATAGGGCCAGTACACTGCTATACGTGGTACCTGAGTATATGGCGTGTACCTATAAAATTTTCTTTTCTTTCTTTTTCCTAAAAAACAACCAGAATTCAAGATCCATACCTGAATGAAGATCCTGCTTCTTACAAAGTCCCTCCTTAAAGCAAATTGTCCCTGAATTGCCCATCCATGGGTGGTGAAGAAGAAACATCAAACAACTCTGGCCACTATGATCGCACATTGGCCTCCCTCTTCCAAGTCTCATCCTGCACTCACCTGTACTACCATAGAACCTGTACCATAGGAACATACCGGCCATGGATAACCATTTTGATATGATCCAAAATCATAATATGGCGCTCCTAGAAGGATGCATCCACCTTCAACTCAAACTCCTTGGGTTAAAAAACATGATATGGGTATGAAAAGTAACGTCGTAGCTGGGAAAAATGAAAGACATCATGCATAGCCTGGTACCTCTGAGGTAACTACAACCAATAGGTAACTATCCCAAGTGTCTACAAAACCTCAAACATCCCGATGTTTCTCGGTGAAAGCATCCCCAATCTTCTAATACTCTTATGTCCCAACCTCAGTGTGACATGCAAGAAAACCTGATCTCCAACCTCAAACTCCATAGGTCATATCCATCAATCAACATAAGCTTTCTGGAGAGATTATGCAGTATTCATCATCTTCTAAATCAAATCCACCTACTCAATGGTCTCTTGGACAAGATAAGGTCCCAACATAGCTACCTCTCCTACCTGAAGCCAACATAGGGGTAATCGGAATGGCCTACCATAAAAACCCTCAGAAGGTGCCATCTGAATCATTTCCTAAAAACTACTATAGTAAGAAAACTCCACCAGGGGTATGTGTATCTCCTTAGCAACCCCAAAATCCAAGACGCATGCTCAAAGCTTGTCCTACAGAACCTAAAGCGTGCCTTCATACTGGCCATCTATTTGTGGATGGTAAGTTATACTTAGAAGTACCTATGTACCCAAATCCATCTGTAGTCCCTTCTAGACACGTGAAGTAAACTGGGCATACCTGTCTGAAACGTTAGAGTGTGGAACCCCATAAAAACATAGAATCTCTTGGATATACAACCTTCCAAGATCATTAACACTGAAGGTTTCCTTAATCGGTTGAAAGTGTGCATCCTTTTTGAGCCTGTCAATAAAAACCCAAATTTCATCATTCCATTGAGGCGAACTCACTAAGACCATGGTGAAATCCATCGCTGCATCATTCCACTTCCACTCGTGAATGGGTAACTACTGTAAAAGACCTATCGGTCACTGATTATTTTCCTTCATATACTGATAGGTGGAAGATCTCATAACAAAACTAGCAATATATCATTTCAAACTTGGCCACTGATAATGACTATGTAGATCTATATACATCTAGGTGACACCAGGATGAACTACCCAAACTGAGGAATGAAAATCTCGCATCAACTCCCTATGTATGTTTGCTGACACACTCTCCCATAAGACCAGGCCTTTAGAGTCTGATAGCTACCTCATTCGCACTCAATCCAGTAGAGTATAGGTAACAATTATAGAAAAAATAAATGTATTCCCTTGTCTGTCATGCAACACCAAATGCATCTCCGAAAATAGAGCAATAAGCTTCCACTCACTTCTAGACTCTTCAACTTCCTGTATCTGAGTCCTCCTTCTCAATGCATCAGCCACTGCATTACCTTTTCTAGGTGTATAGGTAAGTTCAAAGCCAAAGTACTGAAGGTACTCAACCCACCTTCATTGTCTCAAATTAAGATCTTTCTGATTAAAGATATACTTGAGACTTTTTTGGTCAGTGTATACCACAAAATGATCTCCCAAAAGATAATGTCTCCAATAGTGAAAAGATTACACAACTGAATCCAACTCGAGATCATGCATTGATTAATTGCTCTCATGTGGCCTCAACTACCGAGACCTATACACAAAAAATCCTTCCCCATATATAATCACTGCTCCTATCCTGATATCTGGTACATCACAGTAAACAGTGTAACTCTTTATCATATTTGGAAAAATTAGTATCGATGCTGAAATTAACCACATCTTCATCTCCTGAAAGGATTAATTATAGGAATATGACCACAAATACATCACACCATTCTTAGTCAGGCCAATAAATGGTGCATCTAATCATGAAAAGTCTTATATTAAATTCTTTTAGTAACCATACAGCCCTAGAAAACATTGTACCTCAAAAATGTTCTTTAGATTCTCCTAGGAAACTACTGATCTCAATTTCTCTATGTCCCCTGATACTCCTATATCTGTGATGGAATGACCCAAGAAGTGAATCTAGTCCATCCAAAAGTTTCATTTTGAGAGCTTATCATGTCACTGATAATCTCTATATGTACTCAATATAATATCAAGATGGATAGAATGGTTGTGTCGAGTGTGAGAGTATACTAAGATATCAGCCACTAAAACTACCACAGAAGAATCCAAGTAAGGATGGAACACTCAGTTCATCAGTTCCATGAAATGTTCTGGTGTGTTCGTGAGACCAAACAGCGTAACCAAATACTCATATAAACCATACCTGCTTTGGAAGGCTGTAAGAGGTATATTTGATGGTCTAATGTGCAACTGATTATAATAGAATCTCAATTCAATATTTGAGAACACTTAGGCTACTCGAAGTTGATCAAAGAGATCATCAATCCTCATTAAGGGATATTGGTCCTTGACCATCAAATGGTTCTACTGCCCATAATCCACATACTGTCTGAGGGTACCATCCATATTCTTCACTAAAAGGACTGGTGAACCCCAAAGAGAAGTATTGGGCCGGATGAAACCATTCGCCTGCAACTCCTCTAACTACTTCTTAATCTCCTATAACTCTGGTGTAGCCATCCTATAAGGTGGAATAGACAATGGTGTCACTCATAGCACAATCTCAATACAGAAATATACCTCTCCCTCTGAAGGTAAACCTAGAAATTCATCTGGAAAGAAATCTCTGAAAAAATCCACCACGGGAGGAAAGTCTATATGTGAAGTCCCCTAGTCATCTAGATGTAAACCAGAAATCTGAGCTATAATTCCACCAAACCCATGATGCTCGGGTCCAGCTCTGCTAGTCTAGATATCCCATTCACCCTTTTGTATAAACTACCAACTCTCTGGTGATGTAAAACTCACCCTACGATGATAAAAATCAATAAAGACCTGAAATTAGACCAATCAGTCCATTTTGAGAATGACATCAAATCCTATCATCTCTGAGACATATATATCCCATAAAAAGTGACACTCACCAACCTCAAGAGGGAAATACTTTCACTGACATACACTAGTGGTCCAAATCCCCAATGGTGTGTCTAGCATAATAATATCCTCATAAGTAAAGAGAAAGAGACCAAGGCTATCCACAATGGAAAAAAGAAATAAAACTATGGGTAGCCCCTGCATTGAAAATAGAACAAGCTAAAACGAAGGATACTAGAATCATACATCTAACCGTAGAGGGTACAAGATCCTACTCCTAATGGGTCTACTCCACTGAAAAAGTCTCACATGTACCACAACCCTATGGCCCTACCTAAATACCTTGAGCTGATCCACCCTGCTTACATTCGAAACCTGATGTTTGGCTACCGTGGCCGAGACTACCTCCTCAGCTTGAACGACATGAAAAACTACAGTTCACTGACTGATGAGAAACTGGTGGTCCTTATCCTGAATACAGAGTCATAATCGATCCCATCTCACTCATTTATGGTGAGAACATCTAGAAAAAATGGTTAATATGGCCTATATTTCCACAAGATCAATACTCGACTGGGTTTGTTGGGTAATGTGGCCACATATGCATACTATTCCCACACTTGTAGCATACCTCGTAAATACCTGAAGAAACATAACATGAATGATATCTATGGAACATACTACTATCTGTTGAAGGAGTGCCATCCCTAGATACTCAACCACCATGGCTCGTAGCTCCCAAATCCCTTACATTATGCATGGTAATCAATTCCTGGTTTATTATATTCATCACAAAAATCAGCCTGAAAACATTCACCTGTGATTGAATGTCATACTTGAGACCATCCCCAAATCATCTAGCTAAAGATAACTCATCACCTCCCAAAACAGGTGAGAAGCGTTAATTCTATGTAAAGAAGGAAGAATAATCCATCACAGAAAGAGCGCCCTACTCCAAATGCAAGATCTCCTAGGCTCGGATGACCCTCAACATCTTAGGGTAGACGTAATCATAGAAGGTCCTTTGAAACTCTTCCTAAGACATATCCTGATGACGTCCTTCCTGTGAGATAACATCCCAACATAGCTTGGTGGAATCACATATCGTGTACATTGCGAGCTTCACCCTCCTCTCCAGAGGCATCTCCAGATGCTCAAATATAGAAGTCATAGCCTCCAACCATGACTTTTTAGCCTGTGTTCCTCCATCCACTAAAAAAGTGGGAGGATGCTACTACAAGAACACCCTTGTCAACTCTTCCATAGTCAGGTTAGGATGAATTGCCCCCTAAAAAGTCTGTATCATCCTCAAAAGACTTCATAGAACTATGCATCAGCACCTGCTTTTTGTATAATAGCTGGTACTAATATGAGCATGATGAGAGGGTCTGATGGTAGTCCCTGATCTACCATTTATAGTGTATGATCATCACCTTGTACCTAGTGTACAACCAAAGTACATCTTGATGTCATGAGTCTACAAGGTCAATCACACTCCTTAGTACAAGACAATCAAAGAATACAACTTAGAAGTTCTAGAATGGAGCACTAGAAAGAAAGCATTCAAATTTTACAAAACCTGGTTACACAGTATGTGGAACCACTTTATGGAATGTTCCCTTATGATTTGGACATGGGCCTATACATCTTCCAACCTGGTCATGTAACACCCAACACACACGACGTGCTCATCCTGAAACACGACATGTACTTGAATTTTCCCTCCTACCTAGGTTCCTCTACCTGGCTATAACTGCACAGTTCTCTCCTGGTGTAACACTACATGGCGTGTTCACCCAAGACACTACATATACATCTTATGTTTCATCCACCCGTTTCATTATTCATACGGCTAAATACATGGTCTCTTTAGCACGACGTGTACTCCTAGTACATGGTGTGTTCTACCAAACTTTTATCAACCCCATGTCTCCATCCACACAATCATTCACACAGTCAACAACTACACGACATGTACATACAGTACATGATGTGTACTGAAGAAAAGTCAGTTCCTCCAGAACATAAGAACAGATGGCGTGTGTTCAGAACACCACATGCCATGTTGTCTGGGTTTCTAGACTGTAAGCCTCTGAAACTTCTCCAGAACCCTCAAAAACTGAAATTTTTTTCCAAGGCATGAAAAATTCTGACCCATGGGAGCCCATACTTCCTATGAATCAAATTTTTGAATCCTTATTCATATCATAACATGACATAATTCAATTAAATTTCAACCATGATCCACCAAATTTCGATCTAAGAGGGCCCATAACACCTCTGGGACCAAAGTTTTGCGTCCATTCATATGAAACATTACACATAACAATACCTTATCAAATATAGAAGGTATTCTATCATGAAATCTATCACAACGACATGCATATATTTCACACATCTATCACAATAGAATTCAATCATTAATTCATCCTAAATGGCATGATAAGAATGCATGACATGCGATCTCCAACAAGTGACTATATGATGCATGAGATGGAATAACCTCATCTCAAAGCATTGAAATAAAAATAAAACCACTATAATATCAATAATAATTGATCAAAACAAGTGAATCACCCAATGGTGAAATCAAATCAACTGTAACAATTGAAAAACCCGAAAAATTGTAATATTCGAGGTAACTTGGATTTTCCCTATACACGAGTTAGCAACTTCCGAGCACATATTATTAACAACTGCATATTCATTACCATCACAGTCTATATGATCCAAATAGTAAGGAAAATAAGAAAAGAAAACTCCTATGATACCACTTTGTAATGTCCCAGTTCCAGGTGCCACCCAAAGGTGCCCTGAACCCGGTTGGTCACATGTCCTCAAACACATTTCCCCAAATGCCAGAGGCTACCAACTAGTAGTGAGGGCCACAGTGTGATAATGGGTAAACTATTCCCCCATTGGTAGAGTATACATAGTAGAAATCAAATAGTAAAAAATAGTGGAATTAGTAATACCCTACAATAAAAGTAAATAGCGAGAGACTGATAGTAATATAAAAACTAGAGAATATATAATTGATACATGTCACATGTGTCTAGAAAAGCATCCAAAAAAGTCACAATGTTGGAAATACAATATTTAATCCAATGTATAGAAAAACAGTAAACTATAATAGCATAACAAGCCTCATCTTGGTCCCATGCTCTCCATCTCCAACAAAAATCATGTACCTAATGAATAATGGTGACTACACCTATCTATACCTGCAACAATATAATCTATTTGGGTCCAAAAGCATGAACCAAAGAGGGTGTGAGATGAATCTTAGTAGGAAACCACCAAAAGATCTGTGCCTAACTATTATTTAATATATATAAACATATATATCAGGAAATATTCAAAATGAAGTTGTAAACTAGGGAGTACTCAAAATTAATCAATACTATAGTTTACAATTACATTCATTTAACATTTATTATTCATTATTTTTATCCTGTTATCTTGGGATCTAGCCTATGCTCTAAATCCCCTTGTGTAATAGTAACAAACTGATGTCTTAGAAGACCATCTAATCCATCAATTAGGACCGAATCCAAGCTTGTTATTTGGCTTGGTAGATGCTTCACAACCATTCAATCAATAAAAAACAACCCTCTGAGAAATTACACATGGTATAAACCGTTTGGATTAGCATATCACCAATTCATAAAGTAACGACCCTTTGGGACGCTCTCACGGTCTAACCCCATTGGTCTAAAAGAGCACTAAAATTTTACAAACGACCACCTAGGAAGCTCTCACAGTCAATGACCTTGGGTACACATGGCATCAATAAATTATAAATGAACTCCTAGGTAGCTCTCAC
Source organism: Viscum album (assembly GCA_963277665.1). Classification (NCBI taxonomy): domain Eukaryota; kingdom Viridiplantae; phylum Streptophyta; class Magnoliopsida; order Santalales; family Viscaceae; genus Viscum; species Viscum album. The sequence goes on along the minus strand of OY728132.1, from coordinate 1,264,581,500 downwards.
GGACAATAACCCTGGGTCCAACATTAATTTAATAAAATAATAATGATCACTGGGGCATATGTCACTTTATTAAAAAAATAATTATAAATAACCACTTGGGAAAATCTCATGGTCTAACCCATTTTGGGAAGCTCTCACAGTCCAATCCCCCTTTGGTCAACATACAAAATTCATATCACAAGCATTTTATATAATCATTAACTCCATCCTAACAAATAAGGCATGGAAAACACCGCAATCTTAACAGGAATCTTAGACCAAACATCCATAAACAACCAATCAAGGGAAACACACCCAAGGGGTGTCTTATAAACAAGGTACACAACCTTACGCATAATCAACTTCCCTTTATCAATTAGATAAACCTTAATAGGTAATAAACAGGGTAAATTCTAAATCAATAAAGACCCCAATCATGGATATGAGACACTTTAAGCATATATAATCTAAATACAATCAAAAAATGGCACAAACCACCTACCTTGATGTCATACGATCCATACACTTGAACGTCGACCCTTGAATTAGCCTAAAACGACATAGATCTACAAAATGGAAAAAAATGTCCAACCTTGAATTACTAACAAGAGAGGAGGAATTAGTAAGAAAGGGACTATGGGAAAATGATAAATCAATGGTGGAATTCCAACGCACCTGACGACATCTAAATAGGAGCTCAGATGAAGAATCAAGAGGGGTTTAAAGTTCTTCGGTCGTTTCGTCGCTCTCCTGTATGAACCACGAAGAGAAGAAATCATTTCTGGGTATAATACCTGACCCCGATCTGATATATCAATTAAAAATAATACTACATGGTGTGTTCATTAAAGGTACACGCAATGTAGTAGCCTTAACCAGCACCCGCCTTAAGCAGTCTGCTTGGTCACCTACATGTCCATGTACTCAGCTGTTATATGGTAAATACATGACTGTACGTGGTACCCGGGTACATGGAATGTACTCATAAGTACATGACATGTACTTATAAAATTTCTATTTATTCCTTTTCCCTAAAAACAACCCAAATTCAAGATCCATACCTAACTGAAGATCTGGGTTCTTACATTGGAGATCTCATCTCTCTCTTTTCTCACCTTCTCTTGATAATGATCTAAAAGGTAAGATATCATGCTACATGCATCCATGTCCTCATGTTGCTTAAGAATCTCATTCTTCATAGATAATAGCATGAGACAATGAAAATCTGTAAAATTGTTCAAATGTTTCTCATAGAGAGATAAATATTCCATGCTACCCTTATTACTAGGTGCATCAGGAATAGGTTGTTCCATCACATACAATTTTGTTTCGTGGTATAAGATAATGTGTAAGCACATTTGTCACTCTTATAAATTTATTCTAGTGAGAAGATTATCCTTTGGAAGTATGGATCATATATATATGTTTCAAAGTCATTTTAGTTTTGTTTCTATAAATAATATGGATAGAGTTTTATTAATTTATCTGAAAAATTTTATACAAATAAATAAGTATTATATTTATTAATATCATACTACTTTATTGAAACCCAATAGACCACACCATTAGCTTCAGAATATCTTATTGGTTGGTCATTCTAGTGGTAAGGATCCATATTCCCCTTCTCATCACCCCAACATTGATTGGTTAGGAAATTTGAATGGTTTTTGGTCGGAATTACAAATTCCAACTACATTAACTCATAGTTCCTTGATCTGTTGAGTGGAATCCCCAATCCCGAAATCCATAAATTGGATTTTCTCAATCCATCCCCCTTAGTTACACTGTGTCTTACTTTTTAAGTCAACCCTTTATATGAACTATGTTACGTTAACCTAAAACATCAAGTTATAATTCCCCAATAATTGAAATCACCCCAACTTTGACTGGTCACACACTTTGAACTACGCTTCAATTTTAACTAAAGTAGTGGAAGGTTATAGTGGCTTAATATATATAATTGATGGATTTTATCTTTTATGAATAAGTTTCAAATTATTATATTTATTACATTCTTATTAACAATAACTGGATTTACTTATGTTATTAACCATTTCTTAGATAATATTTCTGCAAATGCCAATTAATTTTAGTTCAATATAGTATGCTTGTTAATTCAATAATTCATGTGATCACAAAAAAACATCCATAATGAAAAAAATCATAAAACATAAAATAAATAAAATTATAATGTGGTATGATCATTAGATTTTACTAATGGATATTTTATATAGAAGATAATAAAATAACCATCGACCTAATGGAAAATACCTTGAACCAATTTAGGTTTGTGTTGTAGCTTTCCACTTGTCCACTAATATATCTCATTTGGAATGGTTTCACTTCAGTTATAAACTTAAACCTCCTCTAGTAGCTTGGGATCTCAATCTTTTACATATTCTTTTACTAATATTCATGTGAGGGGAACTAAAATATTAGTTAAAGGGTATACATAATTTTTTTTGGGCACACAAGCCCTTACATAATGATAAGAGAGATAACACACATGCCAATAATTTAATTTAATAATAAATTAAATGAAACCAATCACATAAAATGGTCTATTTTAGGCTCATGATCATCCATATGCATGCAATGATTTATATATTCAATAAAATTATCATTCAATTATAATTGTTCTTGTTGAACTCTCTGTGGAATGGTTATTTTAATAATCAAAAATCTTAGTTTTATTTATTTCCTTTTAGTATTGTGTTCAAATTGTTCTAAATGTGATTAAATCATATCTAAAAATGTTTATCTATGATCAATGTATGTTTATGGTTGACCTGGAAGTATTCTGGATTGAACAGACACTTTGTAAGAATTCCATGTCTTGAATCACCGTTATTCATTTTCCGGAGTCACTGACGATGAACGGTTGGACTGACGATGAACGGTTGCACTAACGATGACCTGTCACACCGATGCTAAGACACCAATACTAAGACATCGATGCTAAGACACCGATACTAAGACATAGATGCTAAAAAATAGATAGTAAGACACTAATACTAAGACACCGATGATAAGACACTGATGCTAAGACACCGATGCTACGACACTGGTGTTAAGACATCGATGCTAAGAAACTGATGCTAAGACACCGATGCTGAGACACTGATTTTGAAAAACCGATGCTGATGCAAGCGAAACTGATGCAGATTCAAAATGTCGCACCGATCTCATGACTCACTCATAGTCATGAAAACTGTTTGAACATCTATAAATTCGCATTTAATTCTAACGGTCATAATTGATGATTTTAATGAAATTAATGATATTTAATGTTAGTTGTTGGCATGTCCGGAGACTGTACCTCGTACCTATGGAAAGGTAGTCACTCCCATTGTCAGAGCTCATGGAATAAGAAGGGAAGATCGAGCTGCAGTAAAATAGTGGATGCGTGAAAAGGAATAGAGAGAGAATTATTCTGTGAATATACATGCGAGACTGAAGAACACACAAAAAAGTTGAAAAAAGGGGCATTTTCATGATCTAAATAAAACTCTTATGCACGCAATCTAGCACTACTGAAGAACATACGAGAACATTGGAAATAAGAGAACACACTCACCTACGAAGGACATCAAGCTAAATCACAATACTCTTTTTTTAACAGTAAAACCATAGAATGACTCAGAAGCATCTTTGCTAAATCCAACGAGTCCAGTGATGCACTACCAATCACTAGAGCTTTCTAAACTCTAATACATTCTCTCTAAGTGATTACTTTACTTACATTTTTTAGCAGTGTGTGTACTCTGTTCATCATACACACACACACTGACTCCTGTGCTGAATTGGAGGATATCAAAATCCTCAAACCAAAATTGTATACACTTTTTTACCCATGAAAACTCTGGTAGAGGTCATTGTGTGGCCTGGTCATTGTTTTTGTTTAACACAAAGAACTGTGGTAGAGGTCCCTATGTGGCCTGGACAGTATTGTACTGTTGTTAACCCCGATCCAGGGTGTGGATCAACTTTATATAAATTTTTTGAGAGGACTAAGTCTCGGCTTGAGACTGAACCTCTTGGTTTAATCCACTGTGCATATTATACTAAGTCTAAAGTATACTATTTATATATGTTTAATATTCTGCTGCTGTTACTTTGAAATATAAATCTATTTTAATGTTACTTTGATAGTTAAATTAGCAAGTGTTTATATTCATTGTAAACCAGTAAGTTAGCTTCCAAAGTCAATTTAATCTTGAGATTAAATTTAATGAGACCTAATAAATCTTTGATAAACTAATTGAAAATTTATAATCTATATAAATTCACTACATTTTAACTTTGTTTTTCAATTGGGGGATTTTAAGAGAAACCTTTTTTAACAGAAATTTTAATTGGAACTCAATTAACCCCCTATTGAGTGTCCACTCCAACCAACAATTGGTATCAGAGGAGTGTTTTTGTTAAAGGGTTTTTGAATTACTCTGTTTTTCAACTGTGATTTTAGTTTCATCTTTAAAGATCTTAAATTTATGTTTGTTCTAAATTTTATCTCTTTAAATTTATTTTCTAAAATCTAGTTATGGATTATAGACTAGAGGGTGCTGCTACTAACATGACACCTTTATTTAATGGTACGAACTATGATTAGTGGAAAATGAAAATGAAAATTCATTTAGAGAGTGGGTTTTAATATTTGGACTGCTATAGAGTCTCAATATAAAATTCCAGAAACTGAAAGAACAACATGGGATGAACCTACAAAGACTGCTTACAATAATAATTGTAAAGCTATGAATTCCATGCATTGTGCTTTAGGAGATGAGGAATTTAACAGAATATCTTCTTTAAAAATTGGTTATGAAATTTGGGATACTTTAGGTGTTTCTCATAAAGGAACAACTAATGTTAAAGAAATGCGATTTAATACTTATAATATTAAATATGATAATTTTAAAATGAAAAATGATGAACCAATTTTTGATATGTTTCTCATGTTCAATGAGATAGTCAATACAATGAATTCACTTGGTAAGGATGTTCCAGCAAAGGAAAAAATCAGGAGAATCTGGAGATGTCTACCAGAGCGATGGAGAGGCACATCTGTTTCAATCAGAGAATCATGTGACATTGGATCTCTGACTGTCAAAGAACTTATTGGAAAACAAATGATGTATAAGGAAGAACTCAAGGTGAATACAGAGGAAGATGATGAACCAAAAAAGAAATCAATGGCTTTCAAGTCTATTGCTTCTACAAATAAGGACAAATAAAAAACTCAAATACAAACTGACAGTTCAACAAGTGAAAGTTCAGACTCTGATAGTGATGCTGAAATGGCTCAGATAGCCAGAAGGTTTAAAAATTTTATAGGAAGAAGAAAATTTTCAGAAAATAAAATTACAAAAGAAAGTATGATAAGAAGGGACATTGGAAGAAGGAATAGAAAAAGATAGATAGAAGTGATGAAGTTGTTTTCTACGAGTGCAAAAGAAAAGGACACATTAAAGGTGACTGCCCAAAGTTAAAATTCAAGAAGAAATATGATTACAAAGACAATAAGTACAGGAAAGCTATCATGGCTACCTAGAGTGCTTCTTAAGACAGCACAAGTGAATCTGAAATGTCTAATTCTGAAAGAAATCATCCCAACATGTGTTTCATGACCAACACATACGAGGTATCCTTAGATACTCCTATTTTAAATTCTTATTATTTTGTAGATGATGCAAAATATGATTCTGATTTTGAAAACATGACTAATGAGGAATTATGTTAATATTGTAGTATGATAGAAGAGACATGAAATGAACTTAAGGATAAATACCAATCAATGAATAAACAACATGTTCTCACTACTACTGTTAAAACCGAAATTACTATTGAAAAAAAGAAAAATGCTCAACTATTAAAGGAAAACACTAAACTAAAAATGTCTAATGAGCAACATAGAAAAGACTTAGAGAAGTTCACATATGGATAGGATACAATAACTCAAATGCTAGGAAAGCAAGTGGAACCTAAATATACTACTGGAATAGGCTATAAACCTGGACAGAGACAGATTACTAAGAATATATTTATTCCTAAATCTAGAAAGAATACTGGTAGTTCTAGTTCTGGACATTCATCTGCTTCAACTAGTGATTCACATAGCTATAGATCAAATAAATTTTATCTTTCAAAATATTTTGATTCTGTAATTTGTATGAAACCCATAAGACAAATGTGGGTACCAAAATCTTTGATTTCTAACCTTTCTGGACCCAAGAAGATCTGGGTACCAAAGTTATTTTCCATCTAAATCTGTTTTGTAGGAAACCTGTTTGAAGAGTTCTCACAGGAAGGTATGGTAATTGGACAGTGGATGTTCTAGACACATTTCTGGAGATTACTCATGCTTTAAAATCCTAATCAAGATTGATGGAGGCCATGCCACCTTTGGTGACAATTTTAAAGGAAAAATCATCGTCCTAGGACAAATTGGTAACACTGATTCAGTTTTAATTTCCAATGTTTTATTTCTTGATGGACTGAAATATAATCTGTTAAGTATTTCTCAATTGTGTGATGATGGTTTTAATGTCAAGTTTGAAAATGATTCTTGTAATGTTTTTAATTCTAAAAATGTTTTAGTCTTTTCTACTTTAAGAAATGAAAATGTTTATGCAGTTGATTTAAATTCTTTAGCTAAGAAAAATATTAATTGTTTAAATGTTTTTCATAAAGAGTCTTGGCTGTGGTACAGAAGATTAGGACACTATGACATCTATTCACTTATAAAACTAACTAGGAATAACTTGTTCGGAGACCTACCTAAACTTGAATTTCCAAATGACAAAGTTTGTAATCACTTTCAAAGGGAAAGCAACATAAAGTTTCATTTAAATCAAAGAAAGAAGTTTCAACTTCTCAACCTCTTGAGTTGGTTCACATGGATTTGTTTGGACCTTCTAGAGTTTCTAGTTTAAATGGGAAGCATTGTTTATATGTTCTAGTAGATCACTTTTCTAGATATACTTGGGTATACTTCTTAGATCACAAAATTGAAGCTTGTTCTTACTTTATTAAATATTCCAAATCTATAGAAAACAATAGTGGAATTAAGATTATAACTCTAAGAAGTGATCATGTCCGTGAGTTTGAAAATCAAGACTTTGAATATTATTGCTCAAACAATGGCTATAGTCACAACTTTTCTGCTCCTAGGAAACATCAGCAGAATGGTGTAGTAGAAAGAAGAAATAGAAACCTTCAAGAAATAGCTAGAACCATGCTTAATGAGTATGACCCGCCTATTTACTTTCGGGCTGAAGTTGTGAATACAGCTTGTTATATTATTAATAGAGTCTTAATTAGACCTGTTCTCAAGAAGACCCCATATGAACTGTGGAATAATAGAAAACCTAAAGTTAGTTACTTCAGAGGATTTGGCTGCAAAGTTTTTATTCTCAATACAAAGGATAATCTGGACATGCTTGCTTCTAAAAGTGATGAGGGAATCTTTTATGGTTATTATTTAACTAGAAAAGCCTATAGAGTCTTTAATAAAATAACCAAATGTGTGGAATAATCTATTCACATCAAGTTTGATGAAACTGATCCACATGAGCTTCAATCCTCTCTTGAAAATCTTGAAGAAGATTTATCTGTTCTTGACCTTAATGACAAATCTAAAGAACCTGCTATAAAAACATCCACTTCTGGATATATTCCAGAATTTGCTTATGTTGAACCCGAACCTATAGATGAACCTGAAATTTCTAGTCCTACCTTTACTAGATCAACAGGGATTCTAAAGAATCATCCTTTGGATGCTGTTGTTGGTAATCTTGATAGAGGGACACATACTAGAGCTTATTTAAGAAACCTGGTTGAACATCAAGCCTTTCTTTCACAGTTAGAACCTACAAATGTCAATGATGGTATCAATGATTAATTTTGGGTAATGGATATGCAAGAAGAGTTAGATCAAATAGAAAGAAACGAAGTCTGGGAATTAGTTGACAGACCTAAGGACACTTTAACAATAGGCACAAATGGGTTTTTAGAAACAAATTTGATGAGTCTGGAAACATAGTTAGAAACAAAGATAGACTAGTTTCACAAGGATATAGTCAAAGAGAAGGTATAGAATATGAGGAAACCTTTGCACCTGTAGCCAGATTAGAATCCATTAGGATCTTACTTGTATATGTTGCTCATCTGAATTTCAAGTTATATCAAATGGATGTCAAAAGTGCTTTTCTAAATGGTTTTATTGTTGAATATGTTTCTGTTTAACAACCACCTGGATTTACTAATTCTCATATTTCCAAATTTAGTTTTTAAACTTCCTAAAGCTTTATATGGATTAAAACAAGCTCCAGGATCTTGGTATGATAGACTTTGTAATTTTCTTATTTCAAAATGTTTTACTAAAGGGATTGCTGATTAAACTCTTTTTATTAAAATAATTTCTAAATATGATTTAATATTTCAAATCAATGTTGATGATATTATTTTTGGATCTTCTAAACTTTCTTTATGTACTGAATTTTCAAAGAGTATTCAAATGAATTTGAAATGAGTTTAATGGGAGAACTTAAATATTTTCTTGGATTTAATGTTTTTCAAAATTAAAATGGTATTATTTTGAATCAAAGTAAATACACAAAGGATCTTATAAAACTTTTTGGTTTGGATAATATTAAGGAAAGATATACTCCTATGAGTACAGTCTGTAAATTGGATGCAGATGAATCTTGGAAACCAGTGGATCAAACCAATTATATATGTATGATTGGAAGCCTACTTTACCTTACTGACAGTCGACCAGTAATTATGTTTAGTGTGTGTATGTGTGCAAGATTTCAAGATAACCCGAAAGAATATCATTTACATGCTGTTAAAAGAATTTTTAAGTATCTTAAATACACTGTAAACTTAGGCTTGTTTTATCCAAAAAGACAATCTTTTGAGCTAATCAGTTATTCAGATGCTGACTTTGCTGGTTGAAAGTTAGATAGGAAGGGCACATTTGGAACATTTCATTTATTGGGAAAATCCTTAGTATCTTGGTGTAGTAAGAAACAGAACTCTATTGCATTATCTACTACTAAAGTAGAATACATTGCTGTTGGTAGTTGTTGTGCACTAATTTTGTGGTTGAAACACACTCTTTTGGACTATGGATATGATTTTAAACATATTTCAATTAACTGTGATAACACTAGTGCAATTAACATTTCAAAGAACCCTGTTTCTCGCTCTAGAACCAAACACATTGATCTTAGACATCACTTTTTGAGAGATAACTACCAAAAAGGTGATATTAATCTTGATTTTATAGGTACTGAACATCAATTAGCCGACATTTTCACCAAGACCTTAAATCGTGAAAGGTTAAACTTGATTAAACAAGAGTTAGGTATGATAGATCTGTGAAAATGATCTGTCAAACTAATTTGTGAAACCGATCTGTCAAACTGATCTCTAAAACTGATCTGTCAAATTGATATGTCAAACTAATCTGTCAAACTGATCTGCAAACCGATCTGTCAAACCGATCTTTCAAGTCGATTAGTGCTACCGATTGGGTCTTACTATTTTCAAAATTATTTTTTTTCTGTTTAAAAAAACACTATTTTACTTAATCAATACATTATTATTTGTAACACTAAATGATACAAATAATGACACGCGACTATTCAATTCTCTAAAGACTGTTGACCTTCCATTTCCTGCTGAACTCCGTCTTCTCTTCACTGTAACTCGAGCCTTTTGAATATTTCCAAGCCTCAAGATTGTCTCAAACCTCAAAATGGACAAGAAAAGGAGACAGAGCAAGGATTATGAAGGAACTTCACCTGTCAAGCGTGCTCAAGGTGATTCGAGCAGTACGATGCAGAGGTCTGTGATCCCGGATCTAGAAAAATGAGAAGTTATAGCTGAAATGGAAATTTTTTCAGAATGGGGTTTATCTAGAAAGTTCGTTCTTTTGAAAGTGCTGGAAACTCAAGGCTAGAAGGAGTGGTTCTGTAATAATGATAGAGTCTTTTACCCGAAGCTGGTGCAGGAGTTCTATTTGAACCTGGATATAGATTTGGACGGAGTTGAGGCTACGTGATTGTCCTCTATAGTAAAAGGGAAAAAGATTATGTTTTCGTCAAAATAATGGGATGAATGTCTAGGAGTACCTCACAATGGAAGATACAGGGACTATTCTAGTAATATTCCTCCCACAACTGACTACTTTTCTTATGATCTAGCCCTTGAGTTTTTGACTGGGAAGTCTGAATTGCGAAGGATAATTTCTGCTGAGTTGGATGGTGATAACCGAATCCTGTTCAAATTTATTCAACATCAAGTATGTCCGAGAAAAGGTGATTTTGCTGCAGTAAAGTATCAAGATGTTTTTTTGCTATTTCTTTTGTTGAATGGTGAAAAGATCAATCTATGTAGATATTTTGTTGAGCATATTTTTGAGATAATAAATCCTTCAAATAAATATAATATTCTATTTTATTCTAAACCGATTTCTACCATGCTGAAATTCATTGGCTGTGTGGATGATGGAGATGAGTGTATCTCATCAGTTAGATTTTGTTTCAACAAAGTTATTTGTAAGAGGATAAAAATCAATTGGAACCCATGGAAGAAATATGGGGTTGCTGATGAAGAAAAGTTATATGAGTCCTTCAATCTTACTGATCATCCAAGGAGACCAAGGGAGGTAAGAGATCCTAGCTTAAAACCTGGTGAGGAAGTAATCTATTCGGATGAAGAAGAGGAAGTGGTTGTTCCTAAAGAAACTGGTGAATCTAGTAAGAAAGGAACAGAATAAGAAGAAGAAGCTGATGAGAATATAAATGCTGAAGAAGAGGCTGAATCATCTCATGATGAAAGGAGTGATCCTGATACTGTTTTCCCAAAGAGAAGAAGGATGAAATTTGTTTCAGCAAGTCCTCCTCTCAATTTTCAGAAATTGAAACGCTTTTAGATGATGAAGAAGAAGGCGAGACTGATGAATCAACTTCTGGGGAGTATGAATCTGGAAGTACAGACATTTCAAGTGAGAGATCAGTTAATGATGATGATGATGATGATGAAGGTGGTGATAGTGATGAGGGTGATGCTGATTGTGATGGTGGTAGTGGTGATAGTGAAAGTAATGGTGATGATGCTGATGATGATGATGTTGATGCTCAACCTATTGAAGGTCCAAATGTGATCCAAGATGATCCTCAACCCCAACCTATTGAGCAAGAAAATGTCCCTGAGGCTAAGAGGGAAGAACTGTTGGAGAGTGATGAGGATGGAGAAGTCCTTCCTGAAAATTATAGATGAGCTCAGTTTGTGATACCTATGTACCCTTCATGAAAAGCCTCATGGGAAGAGCATCTAGGTCTTGCTGTTCCAGGATTAGACTACCCAGAGGAAGAGGAAGGTGTAGAAGTGGATCTTGCAGGAATAAGTGATTCTATTAAGGCTCAATTTGTTGCTGAGTTTTTTCAAAGAATAGATGTCAGACCTGATCCTTCAGTGTCTCAAGGTAGACCTGATCCGATAGTTGCTCAGTCAGATTTTGATAAATTCAAGGTTTAATTGATTCAAGCTGTTAGGGAGACTGTGAAAAGTGAGTTATCTCATTTTCCTACTCCTACTCCTTTGACATTATCTGATGCTGTTATGGATTATTTAGCTCAAAGTGTGGCAAGCCTTATCAAACCAGACCTGTGCAATTATAGTGAATCGATTGGAATGCGTATTACCTCTTTGAATCAAACACTTACGGAGTTAGGCAGCAAACTTGTTTCTCTGTCAGGTGAGTTCAGAACAACCATCTCTGGTATGATAGAAGTTTTATGAAATCTGATAGAACATTTGAAGAAAGAAGATATGAGGAAGTTAAAAGCTGAGAATACTCATGTTATTGCTCAGGCTGGAAATGCCAAGGTGACCAAGATCACTGGTCTTGAATTAGATACCTTAAGAGATGTTGTTAAGGAAGAGCTGGCAGCTCTTGGGAAGATTTTAGATTTATATTCTTTGAAGAAAAGTAAAGAGCATAGTGATCTTGGGAATAAAATGGTACAGTTGTATTTAGTTGATGCTACAGAAGCTCAAAAATAGATTAAGGAGAAATTAGATCATTATTTCTCTAAGATCTACACAATGTATGAGTTGAATCATCATTTTAATGTACTGGCTAATAATTTGAGACTCCCTCCAGTGAATCAAGCTTTTAAAGCTCAAGGTCAGCAGTTAATATATTTTACCCCCACTTTAGAAAATTTCAGGGAAAATAAGGATGATTTTGAAAAAGCCATGATGTATGGTGGAGAAGTCATTCAGGACTTCATCAATTTTCTAAAACCCTACCTTCATGTGCACAAAAAATCCATTGTTTTTCCTACAGCTGAGTCTCTGCAATCATCAGATGTTGCTCCTGGCCAGATGTCTGTTTCTCAAGCTATTTTCAGTATTAGACTGGTCTTTCAACAACAACCTTCAGAATGACCTTCTTCAAAGCAGGTGACCTTGGAACCCACTATTCGTCTAGCTCAGGTCATCCTACCTACTTTCTCTGTAAGGCTAGTTCAAACTTCCACCTAACAACCTTCTGGACCTTCAATTCCTCCTACTGCTAAAGGGAAAGCTCCCTTGCACCCTGAGGAATAGCTGTTACTGTCAATTTTTGAGAGGGTGTTTGTTTTTCTCAACAATTCGCTTTTGTCTGTAATATGTATACTCATTGTTTGTATGGAATCTTCTTGCTTATCTTATTTATCTCTTCTGATTGATAATCCCAAAGGGGGAGAGAAATCAAGGAGAGAAAATAGGGGAATCATGCATGCATATGCGAACTCAGGGTAATCATGTATCTGGATGGGTGAACTGAATGTGCATACAATCCCATGCTGGCTATTTATCACATGCATGTATACACAGGGGGAGAAATTTTGAAAGAGGAGAATGCCTCAGTTATATATATGTTCTGGTTTCTATTCTAACCATGTTTTATTTTTTTGTCATATATTCTTTTTTATAGGGGGAGCATAATGAATGAAATACTATATTCTCCCTTTATTTATGCCATTGATTTATGATTATCAAAAAGGGGGAGATTGTTAAACTCTCTATGGAATGGTTATTTTAATAATCACAACTCTTAGTTTTATTTATTTCCTTTTAGTCTTGTTTTCAAATTTTTCTAAATGTGTTTAAATAATATCTAAAAATGTTTATCTATGATCAATGAATGTTATGGTTGACTTGGAAGTATTCTGTATTGAACAGAAACTTTGTAAGAATTCCATGTCTTGACTCACCGTTAGTCATTTTCCTGAGTCACCGATGATGAACGGTTGCACCAACGATGAACGGTTGCACCGACGATGACATATCGCACCGATGCTAAGACACAGATGCTAAGACACCAATGCTAAGACACCGATGCTAAGACACTGATGCTAAGGCACCGACGCTAAGACACAGATGCTAAGACACTGATGCTAAGACACCGATGCTAAGAAACTGATGCTAAGACACCGATGCTGAGACACTGATGTTGACACACTGATGCTGATGCAACCGAAACTGATGCAGATTCAAAATGTATCACCGATCTCATGACTCACCGATAGTCATGAAAACTGTTTGAACTTCTATAAATTCATATTTAATTCTAACAGTCATAATTGATGCTTTTAATGCAATTAATGATATTTAATTTTAGTTGTTCTCATGTCAGGAGACCATACCTCGTACCTATGGAAAGGTAATCACTCCCATTGCTAGATCTCGTGGAATAAAAATGGAATATCGAACTGCAGTAAAATAGAGGATGCGTGAAAAGACATAGAGAGAGAATTCTTCCGTGAATATACATGCGAGACTGAAGAACACACAACAAAGTTTAAAAGGGGCATTTGCAAGATCTAAAGAAAACTCTTATGCATGCAATCCAACACTACTGAAGAACATATGAATAATACTGGAAATTAGAGAACACACTCGCCTGTGAAGGACATCATGCTAAATCACAATACTCTGTTTTTAATAGCAAAACCATAGAAGGACTCAGAAGCATCTCTGCTAAATCCAACGAGTCCAGAGCTGCACTACCAATCACTAGAGATTTCTAAACTCTGATACATTATCTCTTATTTATTATTTTACTTACATTTTTGAGCAGTGTGTGTACTATCTTCATCATACACACACACTGACTCCTGTGCTGAACTGGAGGATATAAAAATCCTCAAACCAAAATTGTTTACTCTTGTTTAACCACAAAAACAATGGTAGAGGTCCTTGTGTGGCCCGGTCATTGTTTTTGTTTCCCACAAAGAACTGTGGTAGTGGTCCCTGTGTGGCTTGGACAGTCTTGTACTGTTGTTAACCTCGATCCAGGGTGTGGATCAACTTTATATAAATTATTTGAGAGGGATAAGTCTCGGCTTGTGACTGAACCTCTTGGTTTAATCCACTGTGTATATTAGACCAAGTCTAAAGAATACTATTTATATATGTTTCATATTCCGCTGTTGTTACTTTGAAATATAAATCTATTTTAAAGTTACTTTGATAGTTAAATTAGAAAGTGTTTATATTCATTGTAAACCAGTAAGTTAGTTTCAAAAGTCAATTTAAGATTGAGATTAAATTGATTAAGACCTAATCAATCTTTGAGAAAATAATTGAAAATTTATAATCTATATAAATTCACTACAATTTACCTTTTTTTTAAATTGGGGGATTTTAATAGAAACCTTTTTTAACAGAAATTTTAATTGGAACTCAATTCACCCCCTCTTGAGTGTCCACTCTAACCAACAGTTCTTATTTAAGGTAAATTGTGGTCAAATCAATTAAGTATATTATTTAATTAATCAATTCATTTATCTTAATTTTAATTTTATTTTCCTTAAGATTCTAATCCATCCTATTTTTTTAAAAAAATAAATAAATCTATTTAAATTTAATTGGGTAAAAAAATGTACCTTGGAGGAAACATGGTGATTAACCATCCAAAGTACCCAACATGTATTATACTCTTATACTATTTACTCTTGTGACATGTGGCATAAATGAATTATCATGTAATATCATGATGTGTACTATCAACTTAATTTTCACATGGTTTACATTTTTTTTATTTTTCCATAACATGTATTGCATCAATTCATGTAGAGTAATATCTGTAATATGAATTATACATGATATGTAGATCCAAAAATTATGCATAAATTAATTAAACATTTATTATAAAAAAACCCATCACATGGTGTGTGTTATAAACATAATGACCACACACAAGTATATGATGGTAAGGTTTTCATAATAAAATAAATTAATTTTAATTCTGTGTATTTGGGTAAAAGTACATGCTGTATACATTTAAGATACACAACATGTATTATTATCACCATTTATCCATGAAATATGCATAGTGACTCAGCATGTAACTGTGGCATGAAATGTTTTGGATTACATGGCATGCACAAGGGCTACATGAAATGTGGTCTCCATGTTTTGAAATCACCATTCTTGTAGGCCATGTAATAGATACATGACTGTCTGTGACTAAAGGGCTACATGACATGTACGAAAGTTACATAATGTTTACTCTGGATAACCGTGTGCTAGGATAGCCCAATCAACAGAAGATTTATAATTAAATTCACCACAAGTAATAAATTCACATGACTTGAATTAATTTTTAAATAATTTTTTGTGTATTAAACACTTGTATACGACATGTAACTTCAGGTTACATGGTATGTACTACTATGTTATCTGGCCAGACACCTTGGCAGCTCCAGATGAGATCTTTGAATTTATTTCGTTTACAAAATTAATTGATCTGATTATATTTACAAGAAACAAAGAAAAATAAATCATATATTACAATTAAAATTAACTAATGATTAAACTATAATTAAAAACCAATGATAAATGTATAAATAAATCACTGAACATTAAATAATTATAAATAATTCTGTGATCGCTTTTATACCACTTCAATATTAAGGGAACAATGGAAGTGTTATATGGGTCATGCCGAACTTTGTTTCCATGATCGATGAATAATCTGATATTTATATAACGATAAATTCTGTGATTAATAGAATTGAATCGACAAATATAAAAAATGGATAAACAGCAGAACCAAAGTGAAGGATCACCACAGATCATTTATAATTAATTCCAGTAATTAAATAATTACCTTGCATAAAATTATTTCTTCATTTATGGATATGAAAATGGATATATTTTGTAGCTTCATTTCATTGTAAGAATCAAGATTATATTCCATATAGCAGTTATCCACATGTGTTCCAAAAATCTCTGCACATATCTATAGGAATCTCCAAGTGATATCATGCTATATCCTATCGCTTGCATCATTTACCTTTGATCGGCCCAAGAATTGCTTCCAAAGGATTTTACTTGATCTTTATAGACTCAAGAGTTGAAGGCGAGGGGGATCACTCTTCGTTCTTGACAACATTCATGGAGAAAGGAGATCTTTAGGTCTTTGAGAAAATTAACCATATTTCATTGTGAACAATGAAAAATAAATTGGATTTATTGAAAAATAATATTATTGGATTTATATACCTCTTGGTTAGAAATAAATAAATGCTCAGGTGCCTTTTATTATTTATTTAATCCATTTGGAATCCCATGTCAATTATAATAATAATCATAATATTATTTCATAACATGCGCTAAAATCACTAATGAAATTAAATATTATTTATTTAAATAAAATTTAATATATATTATTTCTCATGGGGCCTATAAACTAGGTCCGCTATTCCTCCAAAAATATTTATCGGACCATGAATAATGACTATTTATTTAATAAATAAATATCACTGTATTATTCACCAATAAGTATATAAGTATTATATTTACTAAATAGAAATTAAATATTTAATAAATATTCCTCTCAAATTATATTCCCTCAAATAACTAGTGACAGAATATATGAAATAGAGCAAACATGAATAATTATTAAACCACACGCGGGAATAATATTTATTCAACTTGTTAAATAATAAAAAAAATATATTATTTAACTATGATTTTGGATACACTTAGTGTGTTCCCCTCTAGGACTCTTTCCCTATGGTATTAGGTGAAGTAGCCTAGATTCCAAGGTTAGTATTTAGAAACACACTGAGGCACCCATAGATAAAGAAGTTACTGTATTAATAATATAATACCTAATACATATGATTACTCAATAATATAATCCCTTTATTGTTATATCTCTAGTTAAGAAGGTTGTATGTTGGGGCCATCAACCTACGTGATCAATGTATCTTTATTTGAATTTCCAAAAATCAAACTTCCCTATAGAACACCATGGATATGGATTTATTTCGGCTATATCATTTCCATAAAATGGCCTGAGATATCGACTTCCATTAAAGAAGATAAGGTACAAATCCTTTCTCAGATTATTCATTAATGAAATATTACTTGTGATGCACCCAACATATCCTAACTCACCACGAACATATTTCATCATAGTTTTAAACAATAAATAAAATAACATGACTTATAACACACATTATTAATACTCTTAAATTCTAAGGACCAATACACATGTTTGCAGAATGGGGCATCCAATGGAACATATAAATGTGGATTTCATACTAGAAGGTCTTAGTCTCATAATATCCTACATGGGATATTACTAGGGGCATACACCATGAGAAGGTGTATCAAGGTGCTATGAGTCTCCCCCCATGATATCCAGAATCATTTGTGTTCCTCAAATGATCTCATATAGCTATATACCATATATTTAAGAACAATATCATGGATCATATAGTTTCTCATTGTAATGGGGAACTATCATGAACTTTAAATTTGAAATATAGTATTAGTAAATTATAAATTACTATTTCATGCATAAAAACAATCATGATGTAATAAAGAGTTTATTAATATTTAAAAAATATTAATAAAGGTTATCGTAAAGTACATAGAATTTGTTTCTAGGGAACTAAATCCAACTATAATATCATTTATAAAATACCATGGATAATAATAACTATATTATAGATGAATGAAATGATTAATCATTTCACATACTATTCTCAAATACGTGATACTTCTACTGTCAAGTCCTTTAAAAAGAGAGTAGAAAAGTATAGGTAGGAACTCATTTAATTATATCTTACTGATTCACCTTATGAGACTATTGATGCATCGAGGGGCCATGCAATTCTAGGACCCACCCATCACTTTATTTTCAAATAATTCCTCAAATATCGAAAAATAGATTTAATTCATGAACAATGTTCCTTATCATCAAATATCTATATTGAATAAATAATACAGATTAACAATATTTTCCCAAACAGTAAAATAACTTTCAAAGTAAAAAACTTTATGTAGAACTAATATATGGTTTAAGAAATAATCACATCCATGATAAGTAATATGCATATTTATGGAAAATTCAATGTTCATTGATCACAGGAAAGTAAATAATTGAAGGAAAGTTAATGACTACAAAAATGAATTAAGGAAGTTAATTTAAATACAATCATTGGTCAAAATAATCATAAACTATACAAATGAAGAATAAAGATGGTATAAATTCAACATATCTTCAATGATGTATATGTTAAATTATGGTTTATTTTTTTATGTATAGAAATACAATAAAAATATATTTAAAAATGTTATTGAGGAAAACATCATTTTTATTTTGAAAATAATCAATTAAAACTAAAATTTCACTAAATAGTTTTGAAATAATTTTATTTGAAAATAAAATTTGAAACTTATAAAAGAATATTTAAAACTCTAATTGTCATGATAGCGTGAAATTCCATTCACGTCCTAAACATTAAAACAAATATTCCTTTCACTTTTTCAGAAAAATATAAACATGATTTGTTTTGAAAATGACATGAAAATTCCTTTAAAAAAATTTTATAAAGTGAAAATGGGTAAAAATTAATTTTATAAAAAATTAGTAAAAGTTTTAAAAAAAATGAAAATATTTTTAGAGAACATAGATTTTGATGAAAAATGATTTTTGATCAAAGAGAGAAATAATTTCATATTTTCTTAAACACATTTTCTAAATCATTACAAAGAGTGTAAAAATAGTACTATCAGATGAAAAATTTCATGAATATCCAGATAAAATGAAAATTAATGTTTTTATTAAACAATTATCATATAATTTCCTATAATGGGAATTATAGTATAAATAATCTCAATTAAATTAAATAAACCCTTGCAAAGATCATATCATTGAAGTGAGAATGAACCAATGAACTGATTATGTGAATCAAATGTAAATTCACATAAAAAGTGGACATAAAACATAATGTTTTCAAATTTCAATACACATATAATAATATAATATCCAAGACAAAAAATAATTAACATAGCCCAATGAAAAGAAATTGAGTTATAAAATTCATTACCACTTGTTAATTTTAATTTTAAATATATATAGATGGAATAATTCAAATTAAAATATAAAATACCATGATTAATGAATTATTCAAGATATTACAAGTAAAATGGTCTTTATATACTGCATAAAAAGGAAATTAGGTGCATAACATTATAATATGGCTCAATGATGGGAAATTGAGATGAAGTCCCCTACCTTATTCTTCCTTTTGATTCAACATGGATTAAAATCTTGTATAATGGATTAAATAATTTTAATAATTATATAATAACTATATTAAAATTTATAATATCATATTTTATCCTTTAATAACATCAAATAACTCTTTTTATAATAATATTTCATTATTTTTATTGTTTCAGGTGAAAGTTTCTTTGTTTTCTCATGCGTGTTTTGTCATGAAAAAATTGGTTCTTGTGCACATTATTTATTTACATAATCTCAAAAATTATATAAATTTTATAAATTTTTTTTTTCATTATATACATTTTGATAATCATTATATAAATTTTAAGATGGAGAATGGATTGTAGCACTTCTTGGAGACGGTAGGTCGTAAGTACGTACATGTGACGTTATCATTTCTTTATTAGGTGAAAGGATAAGTAAGTGGGAGATATATTAATCTCATAGAATCTAAATAATATCATATATATCACATATATTCATTTAATTTATCCTTTTTACTTTTTCATGTAAATCCAAAATGAAAAATGAGTCACATCACTTCGTGAGACAGTAATCTGCAGTACACATGAGTGTCATTATCATATTTTAAATGGAATGGAAAGTAAAACATTTATATGTGATATTATAATTATATAAGTATAATAACACAATAAATATAATATACATGTTTTAAATCCATCATTATATCTATACATTAAAGGTTTCGATAGAAAAAAAATTATATGAGTTTTTGATGTGGTAGTTCATTGTACACATGGTCGACGGTTTTGATTACCATTTGATAGATGAGGACATGGATATCGGTTATTAAAATAACATAATAACATACTAGTATATTTAATATAATATTATTTATTTAATTATAATTTTTAAATATTAATTTATGGAGTTGGAAGAAAAAATTAAATTAAAATGCTCATTTAAGAACGTTACCTCATCTGAAAGAAACATCTTTTTGTTTGAACCAAAATCCATCATAGGAGGGTTTTTTGATTAAAAACATGGATATAAGATGTTGGGAGGGGATTAAGGAAGTGATTTGGGTAGGTCTTGACTTATCAAAATGGATTTTTATGTGTGATTAAGGTAGGAGAGGGGGTGGCCTTTTATAAGTGGCAGAAAAGACATACATGTAATGTTTTGAAAAGATTCAATCAAAGCCACATTTTTATCATGTCAAAAGACACAAAAATGGGTCTTTATCAAACCTTATAGGTGATATGTTTAAAATATGTCCATCCAATGGGGTTTGTAAATGTTTCTAGTTAATTATTAACTCATATCTTCTTAGTTTGACCCCTAGTAATTCAGTAATTTTCTTAACCACAGTAATTAATTTTTATTGTTTTCACTATTCATTATGGTAAAACATTAAGTACAACTTATTAAAAAAATTAACATATATTTATTATAAATATTTAATCCATTTAACTAAATTCAATTCACATAATTTGAAAATTTTAATTTAAAATTAATCCCAAATACACGATCAGAAAGCTACTTTTCAAAGAGAAAATGTTCAAAAGTTTAAAAAACATTTATATAAAAATTAAATATTAAATTGATTTCAATGACTTAAATTATATTAATAGACATATAATGACAAAATTTTACTTTTAAAATCATATGAAATGTATTTTAAAATTTTTAAATGCTTTAAAAGAAATGACAATTCTTAATAATAACCCGTATTTTTCACTATTCATTGATAAATTAAACTGTTAAAAAAATAAAAAAAGATAACCCAAAGATAATTTTGAAATTTAAATCTCAAAAATAAATTTTATTTCATCAAATAATTTTTTTTTAATTTGGTAAAAAATAATTTTAAATTATGTGATCAAAGAACGACTTGACTTCTTTTAGAAAAAATACTGTTTTTCAAAAAATATTTCTTTTTCATTGGAATGGTTCTTATTTTATTTATAATAAATAGATATACATTGAATTTATTTTATACATGTGTAAAAAATATAATTTTTAAAATTTAATTATTAGTACTCATACTCGCCAACTTAATGACTAGGTTATAATATTCATTTCTAGATAATAATATTTTAATAGAGTATAATGTTTTATTCCAACCCAACATTTCATGAATTGAAATATATATAAGATATTGAATTTATTTAAAAGGAATTATATCTTAAAGTCTTAAGGTGTTACATTATATTCTATTTTAGGTGTTTCATGTCAGATTCACTATCAAATATGATGATCCTGTTTGAGCATTTTAGGGTGTTACATTCTCCCAACTTTAAATAAATTGTGTTCTCACAATTTAATATTACCCTAAGAAAATAAGGGTTTGATATTTAAAAATTATTTTGTTAAAAAACCCATTATAAAAAGGGTTAATAAAACACCCTATTAATAATAGAGAAAGAGAAATACAAAATTTATTATATAATGGCACATAAATTGGTTTCGAAGTAGGATAACATTAGTGGAAAGTGGAGATAGTGACATTGAAGAAAAGAATAAGTAATTATATAGAGTGATATAGTTCATTTCTCATAAGAAATTGAATTATCAATGGAATGTTAAGTACTTAAAACCCATAAATTTGGGATGATTTAAATGTACATTTGATTCATCTGATATAATGGCAATAAGATAACATTTTTATTTCAATATCCTTTTTCTAAAGTTGGGGAATTATTTTATTTCCTAAGAATAATCAACGTATACTTACTTGATATATTTATATTTCATAAGAACAATTTCATATTTTGTTCATGATTTTATCAATTTCCAATTAATTTCTTACTTTAAGAAATGAATCTCCAAAAATTAATTTTCTTATGCCTAAAGAAATAAAATTTACTTTTAATGGATCATAGGATTTATAAAAGAGTGACAATCCATTACATTTATCTCTAACTACTTTCTAAAACCAATATGGTAAGAATAATTTATTTAATATAACAAATCAATATATACATGTCAACAGTAATTGCATTGGTTCATCATTAATATTTATTCATCAAGTCAATTAACTAAAAAATTACATATTAACCTGAACATCATGTAGGATAGTGGTGGGAACTAAAACCTTATCACCCTTTGGTTTGGGGTTCAAGACCCAAGGCCCTGATGGATGCAACGAGTTACCTTTTTTAAAAATTTATATTAATATAAGTTCTATAGAATTCCCAAAGTGTAATAAACCATAATTACCTCAATATAAAAGATAAGATAAACCCTAAAGGTTTCCAATACCCTTAAACTTATTCCCAAAACATTTCAGGGAATTATTCCTTAAATAATATTTTCACTAAAAGATATACTATTCTAATGGGTTTTATTCTCATAAATGTTTTCCAAAAAAATGTATCATTAATATTTTCAAACTCCCATAACATAAAATCTAAAAAAGGGGTGTTTAAGACTTTGAACTGATGATAAGACTTAAATTCATAACCCATGATGGAATATATAACTCTTATGTTAATGAATACATATATGATTCATAAATTTAACAAAATCCTTGGATATTTCATTATTCTTATCACCAAAACACCATTGGTAAAAATTATTATAAAATTTAATTATTTAATCATATTACATAAATACTTCATTCATTTTATTTCAACATGAGTCAATCCTTAGTGTAGTGGTTAAACATTAGAATAGGTCATTGACTCGAATAATTCCCAGGTTCTCTATATTTAAGACAACAAAATATAAATGTTTCCCTAGGATGAGATTTATTTTTTTCCATCATACTCTTTATTTTTACTTAGTAATTATTTACCTTTTTTTCATTCTTTTCCACACATAACACATTTTCCCATTCAATTGTTACACTTTCCTGGGTGTCTCCTTACACATTTTTGACATGAATGAAATCAATCCATATTTACTTCATGGTCATTACTACTCAAACTCTTAGTGAACTCTATCGTTTTATTATTTGGTGAGTCTGAGAGTTTGTTAAGGTATATATTTTAAATCATATTACAGTATAACTGATTAGAAATAATCACAATATCTTTCACTCATATCATATTTTCAATTGTTTGATCATTTTCACTCTATTTTACTTCATATTAAATGTTAAAATTATACCTTCAGGTTTCATCCATTGAATAAAACTAAAAAGTATAGTACAGGAAATAGTAATCATAGTAGGAAAACCGGATAATCATTTATAGGATATCTAAATAATGACACATTATTTTAAATATAACACTGCTTAAGTTTAACCTAGGTTATTCAATGTTATCATATATTCAAATCCTTTATAATAGTTTGTAGAGAAAATATGAATTATCCTAAGTATATCCCCTGGGAGTGTCAAACTAGGTGCATAGTAAGGCCCATTATCATGCACTAGGTAATAATTATATCATGCCTAATGTGGCCTTTTTTAGAGTTATTACCACTAAGTAAAACTATATGAAAACAACATCCACTTATTATATTGATACATGAATGTATTTCTATGAAAAACCCCATATTATCTTCCTTACAAAAAATATAGGATGTTATTCTATACTTATCCAAATTTTTTATCATAGGGTTATGTTACTTAACCTATGTTTTCCTAAATGTAGATACCAAGGTTTCTAATAAAATTCATCTAATACCTAATGAATGAACAGAACTCTAGATACCCTAATATGGTTTCTTTGATTATTACATTGGAATAAGATAAAAGGAATCACACCCCAATGGATCGAATAGTTTAGTTGTATTAATAAACTAATTACATACTTGAGAATTGAATTACATTTAAAAATAAAAATTACAACATAATTATTTTTGGGTAAATAATTATTCCCTCAATAATATCTTTGGTTATCAATAGTAGTACATTTAATGCATTCCTAATAAAGGAAATGAAATGTGGATGAGATCCAATACTCAGTAAGGGTTAAGTACAATAGAAGCTATCATAAATTAATAATAACAATCCACATGTAATGGAAAATAAATAAACATACATTCCATGTAATCTATAAACTGAGAGTCAAATGCATCCAGAGGTAATACCAATGAGAAAATATACTGGACAATAATCAATATGTAAAGGTAAATAATCTGAAAACATTCCATTTAATCAATAACTTGACTTCCATGATTAGATCAATAATAATCAATATAGAGAGGGAAAAATGAAAAAATATACCATTTCATTAATAACATGACAATCATTACTGGATATAGAATCATTAATATGGTAATGTAAATTACTGAAAACAAAATCTATTTAATAATAACATGACTATCCTTACTAGTTAAGGTATAATCAATATAGAAAGGTAAAAAAATGAAAACACATTCCCTTTAATCAGTAAATTGAGAATGATAATGAATCCAAATATAATATCATTTCAAAAATGTGATGGATACTAACAGATGAATTCAATATGAACTAAATTTTTAATCATTGGATTTAATGTTCTTAGGAACATGATACCTCTACTATCAAGACATTTTACAAGAAAATTTAAAACTATAGGTAGAATCCTATTAAATGATATCTTACTAATTCAACTCATTAGACTACTGATGCATTGAGGGATGATATAATTTTAGTCCCTACCCATTACTACATGTCTAAATCATTCCTCATATATCATATAATATATTTAATTCATGAACAATATGTGTTTCATCAAATATATATATTGAATAATGAATACAAATTATCAAAATTTCCCTGGACAATCAAATAACATTCAAAGTAAAACATTACATGTACAAATGATATATTATTTAAGTAATAATAATATCCATGATAAATAATATTGATATTTAGGGTAAATTTAATGTCCAATGATCACAAGAAAGTGAATAATTCCAAGGAAATTTAATGGCCACAAAAATAAATGAAGCTAATGTAAATACAATCCTTGGTCAAAATAATCATAAAACATTCAAATAAATAATATGTATTGTATTAATAAAACATATCCATGGTGTATCATAAGTAAAATAAAGGGTTATTATTGTTGAAGAATAGAAATAATAGAAAAAGGTCTTTAAAATCATACTTGAGGAAAAAATATTTTTATTTTGAAAACCACCATTAAAAAATAAATATAAAAAAGTATTTGAAAAAATTTTCTTGTAAAATAACATTTTAAACTTATAAAATAACATTAAAAATATTGATTGATCCTTATGGATTGAAATTTCCTTCATACCATACACATTAAAACAAATATGACTTTCAATTTTTGGGTAAAAGTCAATCAGAGTTTATTTTGAAAATCACATGAAAGTTCCTTTAAAAAAATTTAAAAGGTCAAAAAGGATAAAAATGTATTTAATAAAACATTTATAAATTGTTTAAAAAGAAATTGAATGAATTTTTGGAAAACATTGATTTTGATGAAAAAGGATTCCCGACCAAAGAGATAAATAAAGTAATATTTTCTTAAAAACAATTTCTAAATAATTTAAAGTAACAATGAATGGGAAATTGGTACTGTTAATTGAAAATTTTAATGAATAAACTGAGGACAAGAAAATTATAGGGTTTATTAAAAAATCATTAAATAATTTCTAACAATGTAAATTCAAGTATAAACAATCCTGATTAAAATGATATTGTGAAATATACCCTTGAAAAGATCAAAATATTGAAGTGACAATTAATCAATGAATCAATTATGTGAAAAAAATTTGAATCCACATAAAACAAGTGGATATAAAACATAATTTATTAAAAATTAAATACACAAATAATCATAGAATATCAAAGAAAATGAAGAGGTAATATAACAAAATGAAACAAAATTGAGTTATGAAATTCATTACCACATGTTAATTTTCAATTTAAATACCCTTGGATGAAATAATTAAAATTAAAAATTAAAATACCATTAATAATGAATTATATATGATATTACATATAAAAGGGATAATATATCCATCATATAAAAGAAATTAGTTGCATAACATTACCATATGCCTCAATGAAGGGAAATTGAGACAAAGTCCCTTACTTCACAATTCCTTTTTTTTAACATGATTTAACCTCCTGTATAATGTTTTTATGTATTATATTAAATTATAATAGAAACATATCAATATTTTTTATATCATATATTATCCTTTCATAACATATTATCACCCATTAATTAAGAATATTTCATTGTTTTCGTTGTTTCGTGTGTTAATTTCCTTGTTTTCTCATGCGTGTTTTGTTATGAAAGATCCGGTAATTTAAAATATTATATAGATACATAATATATATAATTTTATTAATGTTATAAATATAATTTTTTTCATTAGATACATTTTTAGAATCATTATTTAAATTTGAGCGTGGATAATGGATCACATTGCTTCATAGAGATGGTGGGTCGTACATACACATTACTGACATTGTCATTTCTATAATGTGTGAAAAGGTAAGAAATTAGGTGATATAATAATAATAAATAATAAAAATAATATCATATATATCATATATTCTCATAAACATTATCCTTATTACTTTTTATGTAAAATGTAAGTGAAAATCGAATCACATCGCTTCGCATGCCATCAGTCTACCACACACACGTGTGGCTATCATATTTTAAACAAAATAGAAATTAAAAATATATTTGTGATATTGTAATACAAAAAGAATAATAATATCATAAAAATAATATATGTGTGTTAAATCCATCATTATATCCATCCTTTAAAGGTGGTTATGGAAAACAAATTATATCGGTTCACTGGGCGGTAGTCCACCGTACACATGATCGATGATTTTATTTCCCATTTCATGGAAGATGAGATAGATATAGGTTATTAAATAAACATAATAACATATCATTTTTTGATATATAATTTTATTATTATATTATCTATGTTAAAAAAATTTATGGAGGTGAAAGAAGAATTAAAATCAAAATTCTTGTTTAAGAACATTGCCTCTTCTTCAGGGAACTTCTTTTGGTTTGCTCTAAAATTCTTCATGGGATAGATTTATGAAAATAATGGCCCCTATGATTTTTTTAGTAGAGTAAGGAAGTTATTTTGGAAGATCCTTTATGAATCAAATGGCTTTGGAAGCATGAATAGGCGATTATAGAGGGTGACATTTTATAAGTGGGGCAAAGAGCACACATGGAATTGTTTTGAAAAGATTCAATTACACCAATGTTTTTCTCAAGTTAAAAGCCTAAAAATGGGTAATTATGGACCCTGAGAGGATATATGTTCTAAAATTGGTGTTTTAAAAGTTTTAGGTCATTTTATCCCCTATATTCTTAGTTTAACCCCACGGTATTTCATTTTCCACCTTAACCACGATAATTATTTTTTACTATTTTAACTATTTATTATAGTTAAAAATTAATTTTTCCTTATAGGAAAAAATAAATTATTCTGATTCAAAATATGGAATAAATTTTAACAAATTCAATAAACATAAGTGGAAAAATAAAATTTTAAATTAATCCCACAAACGTGACAAGAAAGTAGGATTTCAAAGAGAAAATTTTCAAAAGTTTAACAAGTTTTTATATAAAATTTGAATATGAAATTGATTATAATGAACTGAATTGGATTAATAGATATATTATTAATCTAAATTTAATTTTAAATTTATTTTAAAATATTTTCTTTATTTTTTAGAGGATATAAACAAAATGACATTTCATAAAAAAACTAGTATTTTTCACTATTCACTGAAAAATTTACTTTTTCAGAAAATTCATAAAAATTTACCCAAAGATAATTTTGACATGTAGATTTAAAAAATGAATTTATTTTGTAAAATAAATTTTATAAAAGTGGTATATTAAACACCTCAATAATTTATAATATTTTCCTTTTAGAATAAATTTATTTTTGTTATTAGCATGATTTACACTCAATTTTAAGCTTACACTACACATCACATTTTGTTAGCTTGTGTTACACGCAAGATCAAGTTTTATCATACTATAATAGAGAACATATTATAAATAAAATTTTGAACTTTTATATATGTTATTTGAAAAAATAAACTTCTCTTTGAATTTGGAATTTGGAAATTATTTTAGGGTAAATTTTTGGTATTTTCAAAGAAGTTTCATTTTTAATAAATAGTGAAAAATACTGCATTCTGGTTAAAAGTTGGATTATTCATTTATATATTTATTATAGTATAAATTTATTATTAAAGTCGTGATAGATAAATAATATGCATAGTAATTCAATTTAGTTCATTGGAATCTTTTTTATTTTGAAATTTGATATAGAAACTTATCGAACGTTTGAACGTGTCTTTTACCCACCTTCTCGCCACATCTATGGGATTAGTGTTAAACTTAATTTAGACACTTCTGTGAATTTAATTTGGAAAAAATGAACATACATGGTTCTATTAATTATAATTTTTTTTTGTTTTATAGGATCAACTGAATTTTTTGGTGAAAAATAACTATAGTATTTTTTACCACGGTTAATGTTAAATCTGGTAATTAAGGGTAAAAATAATATTATAAGAATTATAAATTCACCCTAAAACTTGTACTAATTTCATTATATGAGTTTTTTATACCAAAATAAACCTTATTGTGAAATTTTAACCTTTTTAATCCACTTGTGTAAGAGTATGACATTTATAATATTTTATTTAATGATAAGATAAAAATGTCATACTCACATTTTTACTAACTGTACCATTTTTATTATAGGGTTATAAAAAATATAAATTTTATTATAAATGGTAATTTTAAATATAAAATGTTTATCTACATCATGATAACTTATTTATAAATTATAATGATAAAATAATTAACTAAAATAGTGACACAATGATGATGTAGTAATTGTTTAAATAATGAAAGAATCGAATAAATGATATTAAAAATATGAATATAAATATAAATTGAGTAATTTAATGTCATCCATGGTTTTATTTATGAAACATACATATTATTAATTTTTTATAAGTCTTTCATTGAATTTATCTTGTTGGTTTGATTTTTGAATAAATTAAAATAATGATTAATGTCAAAATTGACCGTTATGTTATTTTAAAATAAATAATATTTTATTAAATGATATAAAATATCTAAAAGACTAAAATTCTATCAAATAATTTAAATAAGACTTAAAATTTCATTAATGACTCATTTAGTGGTAGTTTGGGAGTTTATTATAATTATATTAACCCATAATATATAAATTATATGATATCACGGTAATAGTTAAAGGGGTTAAATAAGGGTTAGACCAAAACGATAATGATTAAAAAATAAAAAAACTTGTTAAAAAGTTATTGGATGAATAATATTCGACCCATATTACATTATGATTAATTTTGAGTTGTTTAATGGATACATGTCTATGAAAATAAATTATATATTATTTAAATCAAAGATAGTTACAAAATATCACTCTCTTTGTTTTTAACAACAATTATGTGTCCAAATAGAGAAACAATGAAGTTATGAATGAATATAAATGTATATTTTGACCATAATAAAATTAATTTAATTATATAGTTTCATTTTTAATTTTTTGAAATTATATACTTACCTTAATTGCTTCTTTAATTCTAAAACAATATTTATATAATTAATAGAAAAACCAAACAATTGATATTAATAATATTAATTTTGATATATTTTGATGATTTAATGTGTATAAAGAATTTATTAGATCTATAACGTGTATTATGGATGTTTGGATTAATTATATTATATTTCCCACCTTTTCATGAGGTATTTAAAGTCCAATTAAAATAATAGTTACAAATTTTAAAATAACGATATCTTTTCGAATAAATTTATTATTAAATAAATTAAAAATCACAAAAAAGATAAATAATAACAAGGGGATATGATATAGTCTAAAATGTCTACTAATTTTCATTTATACTCCATTTTTAAGTATTTCAATATATAATAGTCATATTATATTTTTATATTTTAAAAATTTTCAAAAGTGCCTCTCACCACAATTTTAAAAGGGCACCTACTCCCTCCCTTACATGAACTACTTTGAGCCTTATTTCTAGACTAAATACATCCTATTTACCTTTACAACTTTTGTATACACATTTTAAAGGTATTTGTATACTCAAAATACCAACACTAGTGTCTATAAGCGGAGATCCAAAGGAGGTTCGCTAAAGAAGTGGTAATCGTCTTTACCTTCTCCTTCAATATTATTTATTCTTATACTTATTATTAATGTATTTTTTCAATAATAAAGTAATAAAATTAGTATCATATATAATAATATATTTTATTATGAATATGTTAAAACCATATTCTTCCTTTTTCCCTTCCGAAGAGAAATAATATCACCATGTGTGCGTACGTGCAGGTGACCGTCTCCACACTATGGTGTAATATATTTTTCATCACTTCTATAGTTGTACAGGTATAATGATGGATTGATAAATATAAATAATTAATATGACATGATATTAATACTGTATAACTAACAAACAATCCAATTCCTTATAATTTTACCAATAAAGAAATGATATTGTCGTTCGTGCTTAAGTACGACTTACCATCTCCACGACACGATTCGATTTATTTCCCACATTAACCATTAAACAATGATTATAAAAAGGTATATAATGAATAAATATGAAATATATGACATAATAATTCTACTGTAAAAATATATACACATATATGTCATTTAATTTATTCCATTCAATATGATAAGAAAACAGAAACAACGTTCACGCGTACGTACGACCTACCCTCTCTATGAACGGTGTATTCCATTTAATATACCTATCTTTTATATATATTTATATACTGAATATATATGATATATAAATATATTTTTTACAATATGGAAGTGATTAATTCATGATATAAGTAATAGGATCAAGAATAACGAGTCAGAACATGTACGATAAACAAAGTGATTATTACCCAAAATATTACTTTAACATGGAATTTTTAATAAACAGGTAATATGAATTCATAAATGAATCATATATGATATCATAAATATTATTATTTTTTTGAAAAATTTAATAATATATTTAATATCACTATACAGGATTTTAATACACCTATATAGGGAATCAGACCTAAGGTAAGGGTTAATTTCGCAATCTCATTATTAAAAGAGATTGTTTATACGTAAGTATTTACTAGGAAATATTTATCATCCATGTCGATTTTTCATAAAAATGTTTTTAAAAGGATCATTTTTAAGGTTTTATGTAATGTAATATTTAACTAAAGAAAAATTTTAAATGTTTCTAATATTTATTATTCTAAAATTTTCTCATTCATGCCCATTTTTTCAAAATGGGTTTATGGATTTATTTATAAGGACATGAATATTTCAAAATGTTAATTATAGAATTTATCTCAAATGTTTCAAAGTGGTATGGGACACTTTGATTAAAAAATATATATATTTTTTAATTTTTTTCTTATATAAATTAGTGGTTTTTGAATAATTGATTTCAAATTAAAAAAGGGTTATTTTCTTAAGAAATTTTTAATGATTTTATTATAGTATTTTCATATACATCAACATCCTCTATATTATCATGTGTTTTATTGAGGTTATTCTCATATGATACTATTTAACATATTTCCTTCAATGCTTTATGATATGTTTGATTATGGATGTGATATTTTTATACCATTCCTGTTTTATCGTTAATGTATTAACATTTCATATGCCAGTTTTAATACGAATGTTTATGTTGGTTATGTTTCGTAATTTTCATTTGAGGAGTGCGTTAGACATATTAAGTGTCATTAGAGGCCCACTATATCCCCTTGAGGCATCAATAGGTCCCATGAGACAATCTAGACCAGGTTTTTACCATTATTGTATGGTGTCTTGGCTGAATCCTTAACGATATGTTTTAGATGTCTCACATTATACATTCCCTCATTATGAGATTAGTTATTGATATTCCATGTGATTATTAAACTAGTAGAATATCCATGGTTATTTTTTCTAGGTCATGTGATTATTTTTTATGGTATTATTAAATCTAGAAATATTATGTTCAAGACTATGTTTAAATGGACTGTGTTTCAGTTATTCATCTTTTGATAATGTTTATGCTTATATATGATAGCTTCCATTATACACATACCCTTACTAAGAATCTTAACTCGCCCCTTTTTTATTATGTTTTATTTTTATGAGGATGACAAGATGTGTATTAGGATCGATATTCAGGGTTAAGCTATGAGAATAATGGTGTTCTCATGAGATTTACTATGTTGTATTTTATGTTTTAAATTATAAGATAAGGTTAATGTATGTAATATTATTTTCTAAAAATGCTATACTGGTTGGTAATTCAGGATTTGTTTCCTTATAAACACACCAATGTAATAAATAATGCACTGGTTATGGGCTTCTAGGGTCAGGGTGTTACAGTCGGTATTAGAGAAAGTTTAGCAGCAACCTTGGAAACTAGATTTAGAAATCAATGATTAGAAAACCTAAACTATAAATTAATTTGAGGATAAGTATATGTATAGGATATAATCCATTAGATTTGGTAATGGATAACCTAGGATAATCCTATGGACTTACATATTGAGAAGCAGATGGCATCATTTAGAGAACCTATAAATGATTCTTCATGACTACATCACTATGATTACTTTTTATCACATTGTTCTTTTATATTTGGTCAATGGTTAGAATCATAAATGTTATACAAGCAATGGTTATAATGTTAATGATTAAGAGAATATAGGAGGAAAGAGTTATTAAGGGATAAGATAATGAAGTGTAGTTAATGGTTTGACAATGAAGTAAAATGATTAAAGTTCGTGTGTTTTTGGATTTAAGAATTATTTAAATAATGGTGCTTGGTCATAAGAATCATGAGATATATAATTATTGTACTGAAATACATCTTCATCAAGTATTTGGAATCATGAATGATTTCATTAAGGTTTTTAAGGTGATAAAGGTATGTGAAAATAAGAGCTAAATTATGTTTTTTAGAGAATCTAATGTATTTTTGAAATCTAGAAACCGTTTTGTATTGAGAATTTGGACATATTTATTTTAGATGAGTCTTATGGTTGGAATGGATTAAAGTAAACATTGGATATTATTGTTTGAGGTTAAAGTATTATTTATTGGATAATTTGTGTTGTACTTATTGGTATGAGTAAAATTATGAAGGAATTACATGCAGACTTTATGATTCATTAAAAGTTCTTTAGGAATAAAAATTCCTCTTGAATATGCATCTTCAGTTGTATGAAATGTAGTGAAAATATATCAAAGAACAACCAAAGAAAACATTAGACTTAAGACATGGAAAGAAATCAAGTAAGCACATTTTCTCAAGTGATTATCTAAACATTAAAATAATACCTCAAAGTTAGGAAAATTATTTTGGAACAAAAATGTTATCCTAGAACTTTCTTTTTTGAGGAATCAAATGGTCCCTCAGATCACTTTATATTTATATATTTTTGATTGTTAACTTTTTCTAGATCATGTTCTCTATCACTCTCCATCAAAACATGATGGTTAGATTTATCTTCCATTTACATGTTTTCCTACATAGAACCCTGGTATGTGTTATATTTAGTGACCTTCATACTTTCATTTCTTTATTTTAATGTGGAACTTTTATCGACCATTTTTGGAATGCAGGATTTCAATAAATGATTTTTGAATAGTCAAACCTCAATTAACAAACCCAAATTTGAAAATTGTGAGGATTCAATTTATTGAAGGAGGGGAAAACGTAACACCCAAATACTTTAAAATATTTTTCTTTTAGAATAAATTTAATTTTTTTAGCATTATGTATACACAAAGATAAGTTTATAATATACACAACATTGAGTTAGCTTTTGTTACATGTATGATCATGTTTTACCCCATTTCAATAGAGAACCTATTATAAATCAAAAATTTGAAACTTATGTATATTTTCTTTGATAAGATAAACTTATTCTTTGAATTGTTAATTTATAAATTATATTAGGGTGATTTTTTGGGTATTTTTATGAGAAGTTTCATTTTTTGGTGAATAATGAAAAATACTACATTATACTCAAAAACTAAATTTTTCGTTTAAATAAATATTATACATTAAATTGATTTTTAAAATCAAAATATATGAATAATACATATATTAACCCAATTTAGGTCATATGAATCATTTTTATATTGAAATTATATAAAAAATCTTATTTAACTTTTGAATGCTTCTTTTACCTTCCTTCTCTCTACATCTGTGGGATTATTGTTAAACTTAATATAGCCAGTTTTGTTAATTGTATTTGGAATAAAGGGAATACATGGTTTAAATTATTATGAATTTTTTGGTCGAATATGATCAAATTAATTTTTCTTGAATAGTAACTGTAGTATTTTTTACCATTATTAATGGTAAATCATGTAATTAAGGGTAAAAAATATTATAAGCATTATAAAGTTATCCAAAAACTAATAATAAATTCACTAGATTAGTGGGTTTTGACCAAAATAAACCTTAGGGTGAAATTAAAACCTTTTTATGCCACTTGGGTAAGAATATGATATTTCTAATATTTTATTTAAAGATAAGTTAAAATTTCGATACTCAAATTTTTAATAACTATAAATTTTTTATTAAATTGTTAAAAAAATATAAATTCGACTACAAATAGTAATTTTAATGATAAAATGTTTTTATAAATAATGATAATTTATTTAAATTTTTTAATGATAAAATAATTAACTTAAATGGTGACCCAATGATGATGCAGTAATTGTCTAAATGATCGAATAATTAAATAAATGATATTAAAAATATTAATATAAATATAATTTGAGTGATTTTATATCATTCAGGAATTTTATTAATGAATTGGACATATTAGTAATGTTTTAGAAGTCCTTGATCGAATTTAGATTGTTGGTTTGATTTTTTGTATAAGAAAAATTATTAAATAATGTCAAAATTGATATTTAAGATATTTTAAAATATATAATATTTTATTAAATGATTTAAAATAAAAAAAAACTAAAATTCTACCAACTAATTTGAATAAGGCTAAAAATTTCTTCAATGAATCTTTTAGTGGTTAGTTTTTATTTTATAGTAATTATATAAATGAATAATTTATAAATTATATGATATCATGGTAATAGTTTAAGGGGTTAAATACGGGTTGAAACCAAAATATATGGTTTTAAAAAATAATTAAAACTGGTAAAAAAATTATTCGATGAAGAATATTATACCCTTATAATATTATGATATATTTTGAGTTTTTAATGGATACTTTTCCATGAAAATAAATTATATATTATTTAAATCAATGATAATTACTAAATATCACTCTTTTTGTTTTAATAACTTTTATGTGTCCATATGGGGACAAAATAACTACATGAATGAATCTGAATGTCTATTTTAATCATAATGAAATTAAATAAATTATAAAATTTTATTTTTAAAATTTATAAATTATACACTAACTTTAAATGCTTATTCAATGCTAAAACAATATTTATTTAATTAATAAAAAAAATAATTGAAATTAAAAATATTAATTTTGAAATATTCTGAAGTGTCAATGCATATAAAAAATTTCATAGATCTATAAGGTATATTATAGATGTGTGAAAGAATAATTTTCTATTTCCCACTTTTTCTTGTGGTATTTATGATCAAATTAAATTAATAGTATCAAATTTGACAATAATGATATCTTATTGAATTAATTTATTATCAAATAATATAAAATTCACATAAATGATAAATAATCTCAAGGTAATAGGATATGATCTGAAATATATTCTCCTTTTAATTTCCAAAAGTTCCCCTCACCATGATTATAAAAGGGAACCTCCTCCCTCACTTACTCACACTACTTTAAGCCTTATTTATTGACCGAACTCTACTAATTTACCTTATAAAATTACCTATACACATCCTAGAGGTTATGGTAATATGAAAAGACCAACCCTAGTGCCCCTTAGAGGAGATCCAAAGAAGGTCCTCTAAAGAAGAAGGAATCAACTTTACCAACTCCTTCAAAATTATTTATTCTTTTAATTCCTCTTCCTATGATGTTTCTATAATAAATTAATAAATATAGTTTTATATATATGATTATATTTCATTAATATTATTAGACATCCATATTAATCCTTTTACACATTATATGAAAAAAATATCACCATGCATGTGTACGTACGACTTACCATCTCCACATTGTGGTGTAATATGTTTTTCATCACTAATTTAGTTGGATGGGTATAATGAGGGACGTAATGGATAAAAATAATTAATATGACATGATTTTGATTTTTTATTGTTAACATACCATCCAATTCCTTACCCTTTTACCAATAAATAAATGATATCATTGCTTGGGCGTACATATGACCTACCGTCTCTATGGTGCGATAAGATTCATCTTCCACATTGTCCATTCAAGAATAATTATAAAATATATATAATGAATAAATTTGAAATAAGTGACATAATAATTCTACTATTATTATATATATATACATACATATACATATATATATGTCATTTACTTTATTCCATTCAATACGATAAGAAAATGGAAGCATCGTCTGTGTGTACGTACGACCTACCATCACCTTGAACGGTGTATTAAATTTCATATATATATCATTAGTATATATTTATATATGGAATATATATGATATATAAATAATTATTTACATTCTATAATTAAGAAAACTATTATCTAAGTAATATGATCATGAATAAAGAGGCAAAACACATACGATAAATAAAGTGGTTATTACCCAAAGATTTGCTATAAATTGGAATTGTTAAGAAATGGGTAATATAAAGTCATAAATGAATCATATATGATATCACAAATGTTATTGTTTTTATGGAACAAGTTAATAATATGTTCAAAATCACTATACAATATTTCTATACACGTACGGAGAAAATTAGACCTAAGGTAAGGGTTAATTTTGTAATATCATTATTATTTGAGATTGTTTATACATAAGTATTTACTAGGATATATTTATCATAAATTTATATGTTTCATTAAAATATTTTCAAAAGGAGTCTTTTTAAGATTTTATGTAAGGGAATATTGAACTAAAACATCATTTTAAATGTTTCTAAGATTTATTCATCTAAATATTTCTCATTTATGTCCATATTTTTAAAATGGGTTTTATGGATTTATTTATAAGGACATGAATATTTTAAAATGTTAATTTTAAAATTTATATAATATTTTTAAAAGTGGTATAATAATATTTGATTCAAAAATCTATTTATTTTATTTAAAATTACTTCTTTTAAAAATGTGAGGCATTTAATTAAATGATTTCCCAGTAAAAAAGGGTACTTTTATTGAGAAATTTTGAAAGATTTTATTAGATTATTTTCATCTATGTCAACATACTTGATATGATATTAAATTTGACTGATCTTTATCTCTTATGATACCATTTACCATATTTCATTGAAGGGTTTATGATAATTTTTATTTCAGATGTCTATGATTATACATTCCCTCATTGCGAGATTAGTTATTGATATTCTAGGGGATTATTCAACTTGTAGAATATCCATGCTTATGTTTTCTATCTCATGTGATTATGTTCTATGGTATTATTTATTATTTCTATATTATTCTCAATATTTTTAATTATATTGTGTTTCATTTATTCACCTTTCCATAATGTTTGTGCTTCTTTATGATAGATTCCACTATGTACTTACCCTTACTGAGCATCTTAGTTCACCCCTTTCTTATGTTTTATTTTTTCCAGGATTCCAAGATGTGTATTATGACTGATATGCAGGGTTGATATAGGATAATAATGAAGTTATCAAGAGATTTTCTATGTTTTATTTTATGTTTTAAGTTGTTAGATAAGGTTCATTTATATAATATGGTTTTACAAAACAACTAAACCGATTTGTCTTCCATTACTTATTTCCTTGTAAACATGAAAAATTAATAAATAATGCACTAGATATGGGATTCGAGGGTTTGGGTGTTACATTATAAATTAATTTAAAATTATTTGAGAAAAGGATGACTAGACTGCCTTTTAGAAAAAAAATATATTTTTCTAGGAAGTATTTATTTTTCTTTCAAATGGTTATTATTTTTTAATAATCAATATATAACCATTTAATTTAATTTATACAAGTGTAAAAATTATAATTATCATAATTTATTTAGGATTATTCATACCCATAAACTTAACGGCAAAGTTATAATGGTCATTTTTAAATAATAATATTTTAATAGAGTATCTTGTTTTATTCAAACCTGATGTTTCATATATTGAAATATATCAAAGTGATTGAATTTATTTTAAAATAAATATATATTAAAGTCTTAGGGTGTTACATTCTCTTCTATGATTTGTGTTTTGTTTCATGCGGACTATCAAATATGATGTTCCTCTTTTAAAATTTTGGGGTGTTGCAGGTTTTGGTGATGATTTCACCAGAATGTGGTGGAATGATTCCGATGTGTTGGGGATAAATGTTTTAATTTATCTAAGATATATAAATAGGTAAGATTATTACTATTTATCTTTATTTAATTTAAGGTATGTCACCTAATGAATTTTTAATATTTTTCACCGTCTTTGAATGGAATTGTTGACTAATTAGATGTCATGTGATCGTGATTTTTTATAAGGGATTGAGATAATGGTGGAGATTGTTCTAGGATTGGATGGTGATGGAGAGCATGAGATATGGAATGTAACTAAATTTTATAGGTATGTGGTCACTTTAATACAAATTCATATTGGTGCCTATATGTTCTTACATTCAAGTGCCTTGGGATTAATTTTTTATTTCTATAGATAGGACTGGCTGAGACTTAGTGAGATAGTTGAGGTGATTCTATCGGATTGTTCCTTGAGTAATGGAACACTTGAATATTACCTTGGGAATCATATAGGAATTTTTATGAAAATTTACTGGGGATCCAAGAACTCCTTAGTGAGAGGAGTGAGTTAATGGTCATAAGTATAGTGGATAAAGTGATTCATTAAGATTTAGATGTATGTGTTTTTGGGTTATAAAAGAGAGAAATCGCCCTCTTTGTAGAACTACTTGTGTTATTGGTGAGAGAAGAGAAGAGGAATGGGATCTCCCTATTTTGGGATTCCTGAGAGAGGGAGATTAGGACATAAGATGGGTTTGAATGACTAGGGGAAGTCATGTGAGGCTTGTATAGTGTTAAAGCGGATGTGTCATGAGTTAAGTGAGGGTGAACATTAATCTATGGGTTCAATTACTGTAGGGAAGTATTGAGAATTATTAGGTTCTATGGAGAACCTTCATAGGGTGGTTTGGTACTAATAATGTAATAGAGATGATATAGGGGTTAGTTGTGATTCCATGATACCCTAGGGGTGGGTAGTGCATGGTCTATGAGAATATTGGTGAGTTGGTGTAGTTAGGTATATCTTATGGTTCAAATTGTGATAATATGTCTAGTCAATGAAGGTTATGTTGAGTTATTTTTCCAACCCTCTATCTATGATCATGGAGGGGTTGGGGGTGTAGCTAGTTGATGGTTGTGCTATGAACCTATATTCCATGTTTATTTTTTATTATAATTTATGCTTTTCCCATGTCTTATAGTATTTATAAGCCTCACCCTAAGAGATATGGTGTAGAAATATGGTAGGATACAAGGATCAGAATAGGACCCTACCTTAAGTGATAAGATGGTGATAGGTGTGTGATATTGGAAAATACCTTGAGTGAGAAGGTAGTGGTCAGGATATTATATAGGAATCTACCGTGAGTGATAAATCAGTGGTAGTGATGTGTTATAGGACCCTATCTTGAGTGATAATGTAGTGGTGAAGATGTGTTATAGAACCCTACCTTGAGTGAAAAGGTAGTGGTCATAATGTAATATTGGACCCCACCTTGAGTGAGGAGGTATTTTTTAGGATATGATATAGTACCCTACCTTGAGTTAGAAGGAAGTGGTTATGATGTGATACGAGACCCCACACTGAGTGAAAATGTAATGGTCAATACGTTACAAGAGAAATCACCCTATGTTAGAGGGTACTGGTATGATAAATGGAGACATGCAGAACTATACCCCACCTTGAGTGGGATTTTAGAGGTTGGTGGATGGTTATGACATTGTGACTTGGTATGAGACCATTCCTTGTGTGATATGGTATTAGTCAGGACATTGATGTAAGACCTTACACAAAACAATAGGGTATGGATTGGGATTATGATTTGAGATGTATTATCTTTCATAATTAGCTAAAGAAGGTGAGGGATGGTATCACAATGGCCCAGTTAGCACACAATGACCTACTATGATTTCTTGCTTGCTGTAATTTTTTTCCTAATATATATTCCCATTATGGCATAAAATGTATATGATGGTGTATATAAGGTTAACTTTTTGAGGTTCAATTTTTTTTTCTCATGCCTCACACGGGCACTAAAATGAATGTGTGGACCTTATATCTAGTTTTCAGGTAATAGGTAGCATGGGGGATCTGACTGGAGTAGCTAGATTGATATTCGAAGACTATTCTGAGGAGGGACCTAGGTTTTATAGATTAGTATCTCCTGTTTTATTTTCATTTTGTTTTGTATTGGCTAACCTACCGTGGGGTCCTTAATTTAGGAGTCTATATTGAACATGGGTATCATATTTTTATAGCATGTTAAATTTTGTCTATTATTTATTGTAGTATTTTAACTGTAATTACTTATGCTTAATATAATTTATATTTCAATTATTTTATTTATTTGTTATTTATTGTGATGGTATGGATAGTATAGTACCCCTATATTTATTATAGACTATCTCCTCTAGTCAATATCATCTCGATAATGAGGAGGATTAACTGAGGTCTTATGGTAACCCTTACTTGGGTTTCGTTTGGGGGATTCTGGTAAGACTGTTATAATGATATTATGCGAGTGATCCTTAATGATTTTGAGTGATAGTTTACATGACATAGGTTTGATTTGGTTTAATTATTTATTCACTAAGGTATTACTTTGATTCGTCCACATTCTCATGAGAGGTTTTAAGGATAATCCTACAAATTATACATGTATACTCACCCCAATATATATAAATCCATTTTATAGATATCTAGAAGAGTCTCTGTGGATGATTTGATAATTAAAATATCAAAACATGGAATTTTTTTTTGAATTTTCAGTCGTATGAGTTAGATTTTAGTATTCCATTTTAGAGACCTTGCATATGTTTGACTTTTACTTACATTATGGATCAGGTTCATTTTATATTATTTGGATATGATTACTGCTTTTATTTTTTGTTCCTGGTATTTTGTGGGTAATTCCTTCCATTTATGTTTGATTATTTCCTCGATTCTAGTATCCAACCTATTGAATATTGAAGGTAAGCTTCAAGGGTCACTCTCATATTAACTATAGTCCAATGACAGAATACCAATGGGATAGGGTGATGATAATGTAGGTGAAATATACCCATAGATAATTTTTATAGCTTTGTTTCTTGTATTTATTGTTGATATATTATGTTTTTTGATTTGTTATTATTACTATTATAGAATGATTTCATGATTTTTCATTTATCCATAAGTGGAATGGTCTTGGGTTGTCTTAATAGTCAATAAGGACCATTTATAAATAAAAATAGTTCATTAGAGGTGCCTTGGTTGAATGAGTATTGATAGACCATTATATAATTATTTCATGGGGGTGTGAGTAAGTTATTGAATCGTTTGTATAAAAGAATAGTTTTATCATTAAAATTTACTTTAAAAGGAAATAGATTTGGGAATGGTTTTAAAGGAAAAATGAATTTTTAAAAGAATGGTTTTTAAAATTTGGTTTTCATGACACAGTGTTGGTTTTATAAAGAGGGTTTCATATTGAATTTTGTATAAGGGCCTATAATTAGTAAAAAAGACACGTGATGTGATTTTTAAGTGGTTGTAAAAGAGGATTTTGTGTGTATTTTAAAGGAAATAAAATCATATTTTTTTAGATAAATGATTTTGTCGTGTCGACCTTCTATAAGAGATTCCCTATTTTCCAAAATCTTGTGTACTTGTGTAACATTTCTTAATAATGGTTTCCTTATATGTTATATATTATTATATGATGATATCTGATATCATAAGGACAATAGGTTAGGAATTACCTTGGGTTATGGGTTGTTCAGATTGAATTGAGATACTAAATAAGTTTCCTTTTACTAGGTATTCATAGGAACCTTGGAACTCCATTTGGGAGGAGATTGATTCTAGGAATCTTGTGTTTCCCTAAACATTTGGAGTGCGTCATGGGGGTCTAGTATGGATTTTATTAAGTGAAAAATGGGGTTTTGATCATATTATGATATGAACTGGGGATCGTGTGAGATACATTATAGAAGTGTCCTTATGATTGAACTCAGTGATTAAGATGTAGATAGTCTCATTGATGATCCCATTAACGGATAAGGATATATTATGGGAAGTAAAACCCTTATCATCATGATACTTAGTGAGGAACATGATCGTGGGATGGGAGTAGAGTGAGTTTTCATCCTTTTGGAGTTAGCATATTCCAATATAAAATAGAGTGGTTCGTAATGTTGTAACGAATAGA
The DNA here is from genome assembly GCA_963277665.1 of Viscum album. Taxonomy (NCBI): domain Eukaryota; kingdom Viridiplantae; phylum Streptophyta; class Magnoliopsida; order Santalales; family Viscaceae; genus Viscum; species Viscum album. Next base: position 1,264,538,412 of record OY728132.1, on the reverse strand, counting down.
CCAAACTAACCCAAACAGTCACTGATCCTAGTGATGTTATGTGACCTCAAGGTTTCTCCATATATATATGATATTGTATACTGAATATGAGTGTCTATGATAGAATTTAATGTTACTATACCCTCTATATCAAAATATATAATAAAAAATAAAAAATATAAGATATCATCCACAATAGATCCCCTCAGTATGAATATATAATTATAGTGAGAAGTAAAACATAAATGAAAATAACCAACATGATATAACATATGATCTTATGAAGTTATTACAAATAATACATTTATAGGTGATAAACCACTAGGTCGATCATGAATAAATTGTTACAATGAATCAATAAACTAGGAGACCTAGTCATAACCATGAATCCTCTTATTGGCCCCACCCCCTAAAATTCTCATGCTTGATCACCTTCACTCTAAATTTCATATCTAATATAAATTATTCACACCAAGTAAGGTTCATATGTTGGGTTTGAGTATAAAACTTGGTAGGATTCCACCAGTTATCCCCCAATATATTCCATGATATACTAGCTGTTATAATATAATAAATAATGTTGTAACATATAGCATGTAATCAACAAAGTTAGGTCATTTTATACTAATAAATCCACCACAACACTAAGAACTAAAAAATTCATCCAATGCTGATGAATCTTAAATATCATATCAAGGTAAACCCAGATGATGTTGAGGAATTTATATAGTATATCCATTGGAACGAAGAATAATTCAGGTGGTGTATTACCACACATATACCAAGAAAAAAAAGCAAGCAGACAAGGGTTGGGTTATGATAAACCACTAATAAGAAATAGAACATTAATCAATTAGATCATTATATATTGTGGGAAGAGACCATGAATTCAAGGGGTAGATCATGATATACAACGCTCAGAAAGGGACATATATCAATGAAATATCATGACATACTATTGTCTCCTATACATTTAGGCGATGGATTCTGAAACATATTCCTAAGTGGCCATTCATTTTAGGCTGCGTCATGACATACCATACTCAAAATAAAAAAACATCCATATGGTAGATGATGACCTTTTTTTAGAGAAGAATCAAAACCAAGGGGTATATCAAAACACACCTCCCTCAAAAAAAGATATATCCAACTAGTATATCATGAAAAACCATAAGAGTGAGGAAATAATAGAGGGGTGAATCATGAAACACCACAAATAGGTAAAGAAGAATTATTCGCTAGTATATCACAAATTAACTCCAAAGAGAAAAAAATAAAGCATACCCTAAATTTTCCTCAAATCTAAAACATATATTCCTATTGGTAAGGTGAAACCCTGTGATGGTATCTTATTCTTTTGATAAAACTATAAAGAGGATTATATGTTAACTAGAACTTCACACACCAGAGGATCTGCATAGTGTTACATTATCCTCTATTTTTTTCTTTCAATGAACAAGTGTGCCATAAATAGGTAGACGTCACACCCAACTCACTATAAAAAATCTCCCTTTGACCACATAAGAAAACTCACACACATTTATGGAAATGTAATAAAATTAAATGAAAAAATGTTAATGTTGGAAGGAACACAAGAGATTAATGTGGTTAAGGCATTGATTCCAATTTAAATGAGATAAATAATTCCACATTTTTTTATATTCACTAGAAGATACAAATGACTACAAAATAAGATTACTAAGTAAAAGTAATCTAAATAATATTTTAGCTTCTATAATAAATGAAACTATTGATCTTAATCCTTAATATATTTATAATTTCTTCAGAAATAATCATATGTATAGAGGTATAACCCACCTATATATTTAAATTTCATCTAGTCAACAAGTTAAACATGCATCCCTAAAATTAGGAACTACTTAGAATCTCCGATTCAGTTGGCTACCAACCTTGTGACCCCTTAGTTTTACAAAACTTCCACACCATCTGTTTTTCATAATAAATATATCATAAGATAGAAAGTTATAATTTTTCTACTAATTATGGATATTTTTAGTATTCATTACCTTCAAATTGAGTCCAAAACCTTCCATTTGATAATTTATGGCAAATGAAGTTTTGGTGAGTGAACTTCTAGTGAACTGAAAGAATATTCACCTCTCAAAAATCTCCCACTTGAAGAATTATTTTTTGTAATCCTCAGAAACTCTCTAGTACTTAGGTAAAATTTCTTACTTCAAATCAATTATGTGTTTCTACAACTTCCTTATATTCACCCATTCCCAACTAAGGCATGATGCTGACTCAAAAGTTCTCGATCTATTGCTTTAGTAATCATACATGTTGAATTTCATCTTCTCATTATCTTCTATAGTTTAATATATTTATCCACCATAAAATTGCAGATTAAATTATACTTTAGGTCAATATTATTTGTTATTTCATGGATAGTTGTATTTAAATAATTATATTGAACTTTCACTATTATAGAAATGAACTCGTCATTTATAACTTATTCTGAGCTCCTTCAGCAACTACACCAACCAAACCATTTCATTCACAGATATCATAGCAGCAATGTAATCTTTTTCTATTATACTCAGAGTTAAATTCTAGTAGAGCCTTAACATATAAATCAACACTATTCCTTAATAGGTTTAAAAATTATTATTACACTCTTTTGGGTATCTAAATATCTAGAAAAGTTATCATCATCATATCCTCATAAAGGATCATTTTTCACATAGCACAAGGTTGTATCTTTTGTTACTTTAAAATAAAAAATGATCCATATGAAATCCTTACAATGTTACTTTCCTATATTTTACATATATCAACTTATATCTCCCATTATAAATGTAACGTTTAAATGTGTGAAAATAATTACATACATTAAAATTTTGATAGTTTATGCATAGAGACCTTTATTCATGTATGTGACTTCTTTCATTTTAAGTGATTGATATTTGGTTCACTTGAAGTGTCAAGATAGAGGAGTCTATATCAATTTATATATGGATAATAAAACTCTCTCAATACCCTACCAAATATAATCCTTCTATGATTTCACCAAAGTTATGGATCTTTTATCTCACTCAATCATAATCCTCAATATTTTCATGGAATGTATATGATATTTCATCTCAAATATTCTAGAGAAGTCACATTTTAACTTTTTTATTCTTCATCTATCCCAAATATCTAAGAATATATCACCCACATATAAAATAAATATGGTGAATTTGTCATCATCTCATTACTTCTCATAATAATAATGATCTACATTACACTTTTTTGGAACCTTCTTCCAACATAAATGAATTAAATTTATAATTCAATTTTTAAGGTTCTTACTTCAGCCTATATATATTTTTACTTAATTTACATTTCAGATTCCAGTTTTTATCTTCCATGAAACATAATAGCTATTAATTTAAATTTCTTCCTCTAACTCACCATGAAGGAAATCGATTTTAACATCCATCTACTTGAATTACAGATATTCTGATGCTACCTCGAATAGATCGAGAGTGGGCCAACTTGGAAAGTAAGTAAATGATCACCCAAATAGAATCATGTCCCACAGTGGTATGTGGTAAAACCATCATGAAGTCCATCAATATCCCATACCACTTCCATTTAGACACCTCAAGGGGTTGATCTAAACCCGCTAGAACATGGTTCAGAGCCCTCACTTACTGACAAGTAAGGCATCAAGAAATGATCTTTGTCACTCACTTCTTTATCCCTGGACACTAAAAATGATTTTGGTGTTCCCAATACATTTTTCCACACTTGTATGTACTACTAAAGAGGATGTATGAAACTCCCTCAGAACCTCCCCCAACAAAACCATTGGTACTACTATACGACCTTTAAAAAGAATGACATGATCCCCACCTTTTGAATATCTATCAAGAGTATGTCATGTTGACATTTATGCATGTAGGGTATCAGAGTTAGTACCCCCAAGTTTTTCCCACCTAACTCACTTTAAGAGTAGAGGTGTAAGAACCATCGACTAGAGGCAAGCTACTCCATCTCCATTTATGAAGGATAGCTACAACAAGGAAAACTGGTTTAATGCCCCATTCCGCAATTGTGAACAAGATCTCCTTCTAAGAGCATTAGCCACTACATTCACCTTTCCTAGAGTACATAAAATCTCAAAGTCATATTCCTAAAGGAACTCTATCCATCGCCTCTATCTCAAATTCATATCATTCTGATAGAAGATATACTTGAGAGTCTTGTGATCAGAGTTGATGATAAAAAACTCACCCATCAGGTAGTGTCACCACATATTCAACACAAAGACTATCTCTGTTAAATCAAGATCATAGGTCATGTATTTCTGCTCATGTGGTCTAAACTGGTGCAAACCATAGGCAATCACCCTAACATCTGTATCAAGACACAACCAATACATCTTCCTAATGCATCATAGAAAACTAAGTTCTCGACACCCTCCTTTGAAAATATCAAGATTAGAGTGCTTTTCAAACACTACCTCATCTGCTGAAATGCCCATTACAACTTCTCTGTCCACGCGAAATCTTCTTATTTCGAGTCAAATTTGTCATAGGTGTTGATATATTGAATATATCTTGTATGAATCTTGATAATAGTCTTCTATCCCAAGGAATATCCACACATTTTTAATGTTCTTAGGTTGCTCCCATTCCATCACTACCTCGACCTTGGTTGGGTCCACTGCCACTCCATCTGATGAGATAATATGTCCCAAAAAGTGGAATTTCTGAATCCAAAACTGGAGCTTTAAGATTTTCCCATAAATTTGGTGCTCTCAGAGTACATCCATAACCATCCACAAGTGTCTCTTGTCCTCCTCCTTAGACACCTAGTATACTAGGATATTTTTGATGAAGACTACAATGAACTAGTCTATGTAAGGATGAAATATCTGGTTCATGAGTCCCATGAACACTTATACGGATTTCTTCATGATAAAGGAAATCACCATGTACTCATAGTGTCTATAAAGACATCTAAAGACCATCCTCGGTATATCCTCATCCCGTAATCGTTACTGGTGATAGCCTGATACATGGTCAACCTTCAAGATCCATCATGACACTTTCAACTGATCAAATATTTCATCAATCCTCAATAGTGGATACTAATTCTTCATAGTCACTTGGTTCATGTGCCTGTAGTCTACATAAAACCTCAAGTTCATGTCTACCTTTTTGGAAAAAAAACTGGGGCTATGTAGGGTAAGACAATGGGTCTCACGAAGCACTTCCTCTACATGTCCTCCAAATACACTCTCATATTGTGAAGCTATATAGGAGAAATTTGATATAATGGTGAATATATCAGTGTATTTACATAGTATAAATCAATACATAAGTCTATCTCCATGAGGGGAGGTAATTTTGGAACATCTTTAGGAAAGATTTCATCGTACTCTACCACCACTACTAGAAACTAGAAGCTCATAAAATCTATTGTATCCAGAGAAATGATAGGGAACTGATGAGTTATCATCTATAACCTACTATACGTGAGTCCATCCAATTCTTCCTAGGTTTCCTTTTCACTAAAAATGGTAATCCTTATTCCATCACTAGGGGCACACCACACCCTTTTTAAAAAACAATCAATTTTCATATGGACTGTAAATAACCAATCCATACCAAGAATGACGTTGTAAGGTCTTGATACCACCACTAAGAGGTTCTAAATGAAACTATGATCTCCATGGGTTAGGTCACACTATTCGAATTGGTGTGTGATCATTGAGTATCCTCGAGTAGGTGTCTCCAAGAGTAAGGTTTGAGTCAACGGTTCAACCAGAATCTCTAGGTATCATATAAGATTTGCGGTGTGAAAGAACTGACTAGAACCTATGTTTATTAGTATAAAGGATAAGGTATAGAAGACATAGATCATACATCAAATCATTCATGGAGCCCCTAGTTTATATGCCTTGACCGCATGCACCTGTCCCCTCCCCTATCCTCCAGCTCCCTAAAGTTTGGTGTGGATCACCTGGGGTGGTGGTGGTAGCAAGTCGAAACATCGACCACATCCTATTAAAATCCCAGATCCTATGCCTCATCTTATTCTCTATCGATCAGCCTTATCCTATCATTATCTATACCTTGGTGGTCTATCCATATCCTCCCTCTCAGATGTATGATGGGTTCGACAATCTCGAGCGAGATGTCCCCTGCCATCAGATGAATAGAATCAAATCTCTCTAGGATGACTAGAACCACCCCGTGAGACCTAAAATATAGATTCTATATCCTAGGATCTCCTCCTAAAAAACCTCCATCATCCAGTTCCTTGATACTAATATTATATCCCTACGACCAAGGTCTATGCTCTTTATTTCCCACTACTGACTTTCACCAGTTGTATCTACTCATCCAAGAATCTTTCAACCACCAAATCCCACTCAAGCACCCCAACATATATCAAAATTCATAGAGGGATAATGATGGATTGGATGTCTCTACAAAGGACTCACTAGAAGTTCCAAACCCAGAAGTATTGATCTCTAACCATATCCATCGAGTACCTATAAAGGTTGGTAAACCTCGATGAATAACCAGCCACTAATATGCTATCCTGCTGAAGCTGTAGAATCTCTTGAATACACATATATCTTAATGTAATTGGTAAGAAATCCTCTATGAATAGGTGTTAAAACTCTTTATCTGAAGAATTCAGCTCATCATAAATATGGATAGCCAAACTCCACCATCGTCCCACTGAGCCATGTAGAAGGCTCCCTTACAAGACCACCATTTGATTTGCTGGTGTTTTGAATACATGAAAAACTTTGGACACCAACTCAAGCCATTCCTTAGCCACCTCTGGGTTGTTCTCACCTCAAAACCTAATGTGTATCTATCATTGAAACTCTTGAAGCCTACTCAGCCTATGCTCCTAATCCAATGATACTTTGGTACAACATGCTACTCTATAAGAGGAAGTATGTCTGGTGCACCACCTAGAGGTAACATATGGTAAACTAGTCATTGTATCATAGAATCATCACTAAGGGGTTCATCCTCATGATCAAGATTTTGAATCATCTTTGGTACGAATCGTGGAGGTATCCTGTAAAAAATCAATATGTACCATGGTTAATATGTATATTTGGAGAGATAACTCAAGAAGAAAATGGAAACCACAAAAAATTCCTATATGATTTATGTAGAATTATTTTTAATGAAAATATTGTTTTAATGTACTTAGTCAAAAAGTAGGTTATCGGATTCTGGGTGTATGGATATGTTGGTTGCCACACCAACACTAGAGTCCCTATCCTGAAAGATGATCTCAAAACACTTAACACTATCACCCCAAATGAATCTCACAGACTCCTAGTCCTAAAATAGAACTGACTGCTCTAATACTACTCTTTCACAACCCATCCCAGTGGGGCTCATACCATGACTTTCCAATCCCACCTCAAATAGGCCAAGGGATGGTGACTAGAACCAAGTAGGTATATCACTATCATGGGAGACATTTCCTATGTACCTGTACACACACAAAAATCTTCAGGCCCATAAAATGTTAAAATTTAAAAGACACTTAGTAAACAATGCATGCATACCACTATATCACACAACCATAGTATGACAGAATGTAAGTAAAGTAAACTAGGCCAGAATATAAGTACAACAAAAAGAACAAGAAACCAAAAGTCCAAAATGTAAGAAAAAGGTACTGGGACTACTTTTTGAAAGCCACAGGAACACACCTCGGTCTATATGGTCTCACAAAGCACCATACAGTTCCGGTCCATCTAGGACTCTATCAAAGGGTTAATCATCTGCACAAGACATGACACATATGGGGAATTACTATGTAGGGGTGACTATAAAAATACTCAATAGGACTCCCCAAAACCAAAAAGTAATATAAAAAAGGAAATAATAGTCATCTCTACATAGGTATATGTCTACGACACATATGACAAGAATATCAAGATATACTCAACAAAGACACATAGTGTGGAGGTAAATCACAAGCACTGCATACCAACCCTTGGAATTCATGTCATAGATTCTATGGAGAACTCCTCTGGGATAACACATTCCAGTGACTGATAAGAATGATGATGTACGTCGGAGAGGTACTGCTCATCGAGTCTCTCCATGAGAGAGATACACTGATAGATCTGAAGGGAGATACGATACACAGATTAGGATCACAACTAGGTCCATGTGGTGATACCAAAAACTCAATATGGATTAAACAACTAAGTATAGGATCAATGTATGCATAGTGTTGGTCACGTCAATACAACGAAATCCACCTAGTGCACAAATAATGAATATAGGATCCTACTTCGGGCCACTTGGGGGATTCCAACAACTCTATCCAGGAAGTCTTGCTAAAGGGATCATAGTTATTTGAGTAGGAAATGATTCATAAGAATCTTTTGGGAAACAAATAAGGGGAAAACCTAATTAAACCTATCCAATATATAGAGGAAAAGTGGCTATAGATATGTAAGATGAGGTACACGACTTGTAGTAGGGTCACATGACCTGTCCCTTGACCCCGGGTACAGCTCGTGTACAACAGCTCATGTATTTAGAATATGTTCTATAGAAGAGGGGTAAAAAGTGTGTAGAATGGGTCACATGCCATGTCCTTGCATCCCGAGTCCTCCTGTATACTCCGACCATGTGCCAGTTCACAACGTCATCCCGTGTATCCATACCCTTGTACCAGTACATGGGGTAGTTCGTGTAACCAGTCCAGGCCATGCCGTGTGTGGGTGTAAACCCCTTATAGTCAACACATATACTCAACCCCATGTACATGTACTTCCCATGTATACACCGAGTCATCCATTGATGAACACATTCTATGTAGTCAGGACTACACATCGTGTGTATCAGGTTTTCCAGAAACCCTTCATTTTCCTCTGAACGCCTCAACCGCTCTTCCAGATCTCATTCTGGTGGTTTTTTCCTCAAAACTCTAGATACAATGTTGTTTCACCACCCTAACACCAAATATATGGGTTTAAATGCTTCAATCATCTTGGAAATGTGATTTTATCAATCAGAACACAAATTGACAAATGAATTGGTTCTCCTGAATTGATTTTATCCATCAGTCGTGGTCGTCATCGCACGTCCTTTGAGTAGTCCTGATGCATGATCTACAGTTTCAGATCATTTTACCAAGAATAGAAGGCACATTGATCTATTGTTCAATGTTATGGGAAGAACAAAGAACACGCATGAAAAATTCAAGAAAATCGATGGAGAAAAATGCACAAGGAACAGTCCTGAGGAATGATTCTAGGTCGTTGTTCGTTCTAGCCTCAATCCATTACTATAAGAATGATAAATAAATCAAACCAATATTCACAAGAATTATCACCCATAAAACCCACATAATAATCCCATCAAGCATAAATGATCGATCCACTGGCTAATATGTTCGTGGATTAGAATCTATTAATCTCAGGAATCAAGAACAAGAAAAGAAAATTGAAATAACAAATCCTACCTCAATTTAGATCACTTGCTGATGAAGATTGGTCACCACATCCTTTCTATTGGAGAGATCTTTCAAGAATATTTTTCATTGATCATTGATCTAAGGTTCCATCATCACCTACTCATGAAGATTCACTAGAGGTTTCCTCCCAGCGTCTCTAGATAATTCTAGGGTTTTGAGACTAACCCAAAATTTATGAAAACTGGTTTATTTATGGAAAAACCTGTTGCGGAATCTCTACATCAACGAAATTAAATAAAATAAAATTTTTTTTCTCAGTTTATTTTATTAATTTAAAACACCTCTGATGAATTTCCATAATTAACCCGCACTGAACCATGTTAGGTCACACCTAGGGTAAATTTGTTGTTCTGAACTCAATGGTACCTTCAAATTTTTTATTCGACCACCCGTATAGAATATATTCCACTTTTTAAAGAAAAATATGCATTTTTACTATTTAATATTTTAATATATATCAAACATTTATTTTGGGACCACTCTGCCTTAGAACTACACAGAGTCTTAGTTTATGGTCTTGAAATTAACCAATATAATATTTAAAAATTATACACTGAAAATCCAAGTCATTACATAATAGGATTTTAAAAATATATAATCAAGATACTATTCTAAACATCACTTTAAAATTTATAATGAATCAAATTGGGTAATCCTAAAATTGATACCCAAGTTATCCCTCCAAAAAACCTGATATGTGTTAGGAATCACCCCAAGATGGAAACGAGTGCAAGGGAATAAAATATAATTAATTTTGAATAATTTATCCTAATGATATTAATAAAAACCAAGTGGTTCTTTTCCATGAACCTAAATTAACCACAGTATACATTGGTAAGACATACAACTAATTTAAGAAAATTTTAAAATAAAATTAAATAAACCCTAGAATAAGATAAAATAACTGATATAGAAACTAATTCAATATATTAAACTAGCAACCAAGGACAATCATATAAGTGGAATAATAAAAACTCAAACATAGTCAAAAAAATAGAACAATGGGATGAAGATTACATTATTATATGTATAAGGGGTTATAATACATAACCAAAAATAGATAAAACAATCCATTGTTGCCCATATCCATGCAAAACGTGGTATCATCCACCTTTTTACCTCTTCCAAATCTTGGATGAAGCTAACATGATAATTCTATCCCTCTAATAGGTGTTTTACCTTACATATATCAATTGAATCATGGTATAAATACATCCATGAGGTATATGTGGGGTGTGATCATAATGATCCCAGTAGGATCTCACTGAATACCCTGTGGAAAATGTTTAAAAAATAACCCAATTCATTCTAGTTTGAAATAAACATATAAAATTACCCTATTTAACCTTTTAATTAAAACAACTAACAAGATAATAATATACAATATTCATTATCTAGATTAAAAAATTTTAATAAAATTAATTTATAAGGAGTCAACACTTTAATAAAAACTACTACCACAAAGTAAAAAATCCTAGGGGGTACCAGGGGACTAAGTTTGGGATTCTTAAGATCTAGAATCAACATCATAATCATGAATTAGGTTTCTAGGGAAGTTATATGTCCATCCATCTAAATAATTGAGGGAGATCCATTTCCCAAGAATAAATATCTAAGGTTGAGTTATGTCCAATTATGAGCACATCATTTATATCATGACCCCAACTTGGATCCCTCACATAGAACCTATATGTCTCACCTATAAAGGTTTATTTTGTTTAAGGTCATATTTCAAAATATTCTAATATAAAAACTAAATATCACATAAGTTATGAAATTATTATATGGAAAATATTTAAATAAACTCTAAAGATCCATACATAATTTCCCATAAAGAAAATTTATTTTTTAAAAAATATCTATTTTTCATCTCATTGAATAAGTTGAAAACACCATATTGATCTATGCTTTCTTAAATATTTAGACATGTAACTTCTGTCCATTTGGAACACTAAGAATTCACAATATTATATTGAAAAAAATATCATATAAAATCACTAATAGAAACTTAATATTACTTAAAATCTCTTTAAAATATCTCATTTACTCATGGTTGAAAATATAATGGAATTAACATGGGACCATGTAATGAATTTTTTTTGATTTCATTAGTAAGGTTCTTCCCACTAAATAAGAGTAGAAGAGAACCTTAACCAATCTTGGAATCTCTAAGAATGGATGACCTCTAATTAAAACCAATAAATCCAAAAAAACCAGGAAACCTTAGATGTTAGATAAGATAAAAGGAGAAGAACAGGAATGAAAATGAATGAGGGAGTGAAAATGACTCACTTACATAATTGAATCTCCCATATTGATAATGTTTTGAGGCATAAATAGAAGAGGAATAAGGTTTCCAATGGATCTCTTTATGTGGGAGTATTAAAGGAGATCATTGGACCATGGGGAAGAAAAATGAGAGGATTTCAAAAGAAGATATCCTTTTAAAATTAAAAAAAAGAAAATTTATATTGCATGGGAACTGTACACATGTAGGGCTCCCATGAAGGATACCCATGAAAATAACTACTTCTAAAGAAACCCCATAAAATACTCAGAATTATAACCCAAAAATATAACTAAAATACAAGACCAACATATATCACTATATGTTTCTAAAAATGAAATTTTTGGGTGTCATAATTCTCCCCACATATCACTTTATACCTCTAGAAAGTCTCTATAATGTTTTTTAACTGAAAAAAGTGAGGCCATTGATCCCTTATATGTCATTAATATTACCATGATCCAGGTGAATTACCTCTATATTACTAAATAATATGAACTATGGATATTTATTTCCCTACACATCACCTTATTTGAGAATTTATGATCTAAATAAGTTTATTTTCCATAGAGACATAAACCTAAATCTCTAAATCCTTCCAATTTTGAACATGGGATAGATTTAGATGATACTAATTTAGTTATGAGACCTTAAACAGATTATGGATTGGTGTCAAATAAAGGTGGAATTATAAGAATTATTGAATAGTCTTGATCTGTTAAATGATATTAAGTGGTCCCATATACCTTGGTGTTAGCTTCCCCATCTTTCCAAGCCGTCCCTAACCCAATTGAGGTGAAAATTTTAGAAACAACTAGTCTCTAATAAAGAATTGTAAAGGCTAGGGATGATGATTGATATATGAAATTTTGTTTCTCTAAGCTATCACTTATCTTCTATGAATTGGATGGATATATTCTATCATATCCTATACTATGATCAGTCCCACTAATAAGGTCTCACTAACCTTGATCCAATGATGCAGAGACCACCATAGATGATCATATGAGGCTTTAAAGGGATCCATTGTTATTAATTATTAAAAGTTTTTATTGTAAGAAAATTCAACAAAGTATAAATGTGTATCCCATGATCCCATAAAATTCAATACACAATCACAAAGAATATCTTTTATAATTTGGATAACCCTTTCAATTTTAACATTCATTTATGGATGGTATTTCATAATAAACTTAACTCAAGATCCCATTACCTTTTGGATGCCTTTTTAAAATTATAATTTAAATCAAAGATCTGTCTTTCAAATAATCACGTAAGGTACCCCACACAATTTTATAATCTCTCACATGCACACATTTCCATGATGTTTACCTTGGTTTTATCCTCAAGCCGTAAAAAGTGGGTTGATATTGTTAACAGATTAATAATTATCCATATATAATTATTTCATCGAGGGATGTGAGTAAATATAATAATTTAAACCATGAATACCATTTCCATCTTTTATGTAGGGAATGAAAATTTTTTAAGTATACTTGAGGGATTTTTATGCTCTACTTTGTCTGATGAAGAACGAGACACTTAACCACATAGTATTTTATGTATCACTTCATGCAAAGTCACCAATATTAGTACCTCATTTAATAATACATATTATTGGAGTTGTAACACCCCAAGATTTCATAGTAAGTTATTTTATTTAAAGTAATTCAATATCTTGCACTACACGCAACACCGAGTTCGAGCACACCACGACTTACCAAACTCGCCGTTCAAAAAGCGGTTATGAATAGTATTAAATGAATTTTGAATTTTATATTCTCCATATAATTTTAGAATCCATATTATGTGTTTCTTAGAAATAATATAACAACAAATTCATTTTTTCAGATAAAAGAATTATTTTTCAAAAAATGCAATTTTACCACCTTTTAATGGAAAAACTTTTTTTGAAACCAATATTTGACACTTTTATATATTCAATTTAATGAAATTAAATTATTCTTTAGAATTGGGACATAAAAAGTTATTTTGGACAAATTTCTGGTACTTTTCTGATAACTATCAAATTTTGATGAATACTGAAAAATACTAAATTTTAATTGAAAACAAATTTTTTAAAAGATATAATTTATAGTGTTAAATTATTCATTTGAATGGTTTTGAAGTGTAATTGTATTATATTTTTATCATTTAATACAATTAATGTCATTTTATGTAATTTCACATTTAAATTGGATATAAACAAGTTGCAATATTTTTAATGTTATTATTTCTTAAAAACACTATTTTTGTTTTGACAACGGTTATTAATTTTAAATTAATTTCTTCCACTTCTATGTTTTGAATCTGGAAAAATGGATTCTATATTTGGAATCATGAATTAAAAATTGTGTAAATAGGTACCTTTTATTTTTATACATTATTAATAATTACTTCGGTAAATATTTTTTTCCCATGGTTAAAAGGTAAATCCGGTAAACAAGTGTAAAAAATAATATTATAATAATATTAAATTACCATAACATGTGTCCTATTCTTTCTTATGGCTACATGTACGACTATGATAATCCTTGGGGCGATTTTGGGACCCCATGAAGCCGCTTTAGAGTGATAATGACTCTTTATGTTACTTAATTTAAAGTAAAGACAAAAATGACATAAACATATAACTTTTAGTAAAAAAAAATTCAAATGGGGTTATATAAGTTATATTTTCAACCAACTATAAATACTCATTATAAAGTTAAATATATTTCCTAAATAAATATATTTTATTTATAATTTTTAGACATTATATAACTAGATTAATTTATGAACCAATGAAGATGCAATAATTACCTTATTAATGAAAGAATCAAATAGCTGGTATTATAAATATTTAAATTTATATAATTTCACATTTTATATGACATAAAAAATTTTATTGGTGAATATGACATGATAGTATTTATTAAATGTATTTTTTTCTAAGTAATCAAGTTGTGATGACTTTCAAAAAAACCAAATACTAAATAGTGTCAAAATTGACAAAAATGAATTTTTCAGAAAAATATTATATTATTAAATTATATAATATTTCTAAAAATATAAGGATCAGCAAAAGGACTTATATAAGGTTATATATATTAATAATAAACAACTTGGGGTTATATTGTCTTGTAATAGTAGGTTTATTAACCATACAATGTAAAATTAGAAAGAGACATGGTAAATGTCAAACTATTTAACTAAGAGTAAAATCAAAAAGATAAGGTTAATATGGTGAATTAAACCTATCGAAAACCTATTGGTTGAAAGGTTTGAGACCCATAACCACCTTATCCTCTGAATAAATCATTTTTGAGCCATTAGAAACTGAAAATTATTTTATTATAAAATAATATTTCACGCTTTTCCAAAAGCGACCCTCACCTCTCTTATAAAAGGGTACATCCTCTTCTCTTAATTTCACACCGCCAAAGTGATTTTTCTCAGAAAAACCTTGACCAAATATCCTCCAAAATATCTTCCATTCATCCTAGAGGCCTTACTTTGGTCATAAATCCAACCTAAGGAGCCGTTTTGATCAAATAAAAAAGAAGAATCCGAATAAGAGTTAAATATTTCATCACCTCTTTCAAGTTCTTTCCCTCTTCCACTTACACTTTCTTTGTTGTTTACAATATAAAATAATAAATTCATAATTTTATATATACTATGATGTTATTATAAAAATGGTACAACCATATTCATTTTTCTATCTATCATATGAATGACAAAGTAACCATACGTGCGTACGTACGGCTTGTCGTCTCCATGTCATGGTGTAGTTTGTTATTCAAAAATTTCATTATATGGATGAGTATAACAAATTTAAATAATAAATATAATATTTTAATGGTTATTTATATATGATATACCATCCAATTACATAATAGTTCACCATCAATATAATGATATTATCGCTTGTGCGTACGTACAGATTACCGTCTCCACGAACGTGATGAGATTCATTACCCATCATAATCATTCAAGAATATTTTTCATTTTATGATTAAAAATAATTATTAATAACGTAATATAAATTTGAATATTAATAAAATACATCCTATCCATAACAAACATGGCTTATGAAACCGAGCATATAAAGGAAAATGGATCAGTTAACACCCGAAATGATGATACTACTAAAATATTATTAACAATACAATATTAAGGGATCATATATGTTATCATATTTTTGTATATAGTTATTTAATAATTTAATAAAAATGATTTAAATATTATAAATGAGGTTAACACACCCTCGACCAAGGAAAAGTACAGGGTAAGGGGTTTCTTATCTCACTTTTATTCCCATGAGATTTCTGTTGTTCACCACTTATTTATTGCATGTGGTGTATTGTGTACTACCATTTGATATATATTATCATGATTATATTTATATTTATTTTATTATATGATTAATTTGGTGTTTATTATCTTTTTTTCATATGACTCGATTGACTACAATGTGGTAAGGTATTTTTTATCTCACTTTTATTCCTGTGAGATTTCCATTGTTCGCCACTTATTTATTGCATGTGGTGTCTTGTGTACTGACATTTAATATATATTATCATGATATTATTTATATTCATAGTATTAAATGATTAATTTGGTGGTTATTAACTTTTGGTGGTACGACTCTATTGATTACAACATAGTAAGGGGTTTCTTATCTCACTTTTATTCCCACGAGATTTCCATTGTTCACCAATTATTTATTGCATGTGGTGTATTGTGTACTACAATTTGATATATATTATCATGATTATATTTATATTCATGGTATTATGTGATTAATATGGTGGTTATTAACTTTTAGTCATACGAATCGATTAATTACAACATGGTAAGGGGTTTCTTATCTAACTTTTATTCTCATGAGATTTCCATTTTTCACCACTTATTTATTTCATGTGGTGTATTGTGTACTGCCATTTGATATATAATATCATGATTATCTATATATTCATGGTATTCACTGATTAATTTGGTGGTTATTATCTTTTGGTCATATGACTCGATTGGTTACAACATGGTAAGGGGTTTCTTATCTCACTTCTAATTCTGTGAGATTTCCATTGTTCACCACTTATTTATTGCATGTGGTGTATTTTGTACTGCCATTTGATATATGTTATCATGATTATGTTTATATTAATGGTATTCTGTGATTCATTTGGTTGTTATTAAATTTTTGTCATACGACTCAATTGATTACAATGTGGTAAGGGGTTTTTATCTCACATCTTATGCCAGTGAGATTCATGCGATATTTCCACTATTTCCTTTTGTGTGGCGTATTTATTTCTCATTACTGTATTATTTGTGTAATATAATTTAATTTATGGGTATTTACATCTTCATTTTATGATAATTCCTTCATGGGGTGTATGTTTTATAAATTACCAAATCGGCAAGGGAATTTCACATTTCAATTTCCACTCATTGGGCTTTATGAAAACTTCATTGATTAATTTACTCCAAGATTATGTGTGAAATCACTATTTATTTACTTATGTAGTAATTTACAATCCCCTTTTTGTTGATATACTTCTTATACACATAATCACTTCATTGATAAATTCTCAATTCATCGATATAAACTTGATAAGAGTAATTTTTACTCAATTTTTATTCATTGAGTTAAACATCAAAGTCATTGGTGTTGTTTTTACAAGAATATGTGCCAATGTCCTCGGATTTATTTACACTAAATATACAATCATATTAAGTGTATTAATATTTTTCACACATAATAATGTCATTTATTTATCCTTAACATAAGGATACGGTATTTATAAAGGAATTCATCTCAACTTACATTCCATTGACACTTCTTTGTTGTTATGCGCCAATTAACATTTATTTGGGGTATATACTGTACTTTGACATAGTATATCAGGAATAAATTTATTATCATGATATTATAAAGCTTTTATAACCTCAATTATTTGTATTCAATCATCTCTCATTTTTTTATGAACTCTTAGTAAAATATCATTTTAATTTTTTTTAAAGATTTATTCTTCTAAATCCTTCTCATTAAGGTCCATGTTATAAAAATAGTTTTAAGGATTTATTTATATGGACATTAATTTTTTAAAATTAAAATTCCTTTTAAAATTTTAAAAGTTTTATGATATAATTTGATTCAAAAATCTCTTTTAAATGGCTTCTTCGATAAATAGTGCGTCATTTAAATGATTTCTAGAAAAAGGGGATATTTCTCTAAAAATAGTTTTAATGAATATTTTCATCTATGTCAATATACTTCAGGGTATTTTATTCTTGATTGAGGTTGATTTATCATAACACAATCATCCATATTTTATTTAATGAGTTATGTTTGACTGTGTATGTGCTATTTTTATTCCATTCATGGTTTGTGGTTAAAATATAGACATTTCATATGCTCATTTTAATAAGAATGTTTAGATTATGTTTCACCCTTTCATATGAGGAATTCATTGGACTTAGTAAGTGATGGGTGGATCCCTCCATAGCTCCTCGATTCATAGGTAGGTCAAATGAGACAAACTAGTGTCTTGGTATAAGGCCTTGACATAATATTATTTTTAGTATTGGCACAAATCCTTGACTATGTGGTTCTGAAGTCTGGCATTATGCATTCCATCATTATGAAATTGGATGTTGATATTAAATGTGATTATTCGACTAGTATAACATCCATGTGAATAAGTAAATGGAATTTTTGATTTATATTTTCCATAATATGACGAAGGTTCAGTTTAAAAGGCTTGGGTTCTAGTCTTATACATTTCCTTAAATGTTTAATCTTATTTATGACAATTTATGCTATATTGTTATCCTCACTGAGTATCTGAGATCACCCATTTTTTATGTTTTATTTTTCCTAGGATTCAATGAAGTATATTATAATTAACTTTCAAGAATAGGATAAGGGATATAAGAGTGTTCAAATAGGACACAATGTTTTTTTTTTGATTTCATGATGTAATGTAAAACTTATGTATGTATCTAGTACTTCCAAGGATACTAAACTAATCAGTATTTCGGGACATGATTCCTTGTATCATGCCAATGTTATGTAATAATGCATCGATTCTGGGTAACTGGGGTTGAGGCGTTATAGTTGGCATCAGAGGAAGTTTAGTACAAACCTTGGAAGCTCGATTTAGATAAAAACTATGATTAAAAAACACCACCCTAAGATAGACATTGAGGATTAGTATAAAAGAATATCCAAAAATTTTGGTAACGTAAATATTATGTTAGGTTTCCAAGAAATACATCCCTGTCTGGATACGATCATGTAGAGGCGAATCTAATACAGATGTACCTAGGATTAAAAACTTCGACAAGGAGTTTCAGCCTTGACCTGGGGTATACTGGTACACGACAACGGGCCTTGCTATACTCTTGGTTATGACACTCCTGGGGGATATGCTTTGTATAATTCACATTTTATTTACAAACTGATTTGAATGATTTTTATATAGTATGGCAATAAATAACCTTGGTTAATAATAAGGTGTTTTAGATTGAAAATAAGGTGTTATGATATTCTCTAAATGATTTTATGAATCACACTATTCTTTCTGGTGTTAGTAAATGGATGGATTATAAGGAAGTCATAGTAACATTGAACATGATGTACAAGGTGGTCATGGTGGTGGGAATGAGAAACGAAATGGAATGTTGATAGGTGATAAAGATATCATGTTCATGCCGAATCATTTTTCCAAAAATATGATCAACAACACATATATTAACCAACTCCTGGACTCAACAAAGGAGAGAAATGTGGTGAATGATAAGAGATCAAGTAGTGGAGACCATGGAGAAATGAAAGCTCAATTTTTATCATACAGGAAATATGGAAGGAGACACCTAGGAAAGTGTCTCAATGGAACAAAGAAATGTTTTATGTGTGGGAAAGAAGAACATAAAGTAAATAATTGTCTAGGAAAAATGAAGAGTACTATGGAAGAAAATAAAAAATGATCCCAATAATCCATTTATAGTCATTTTCCATAAATGTAGGTAACCTAGGCATTACCCGAATGAATGCCAAATTATTTAGGATAACCTCTTGGTCAAGGAAGAACCTATGTGGAAATAAATGGATGGTGAAATGTTTAAAAGTATTAGTGCTCTTTGTTTATGTGATTACTTTGGAAGATTTTTCTCTTGTATGTGTAACCCTACAGTTTTTTATGTGAAAATGATATTTAAGGAAGAATTATCTTTTCTATTGTTTATATAGTTACAAATAACCATTTGGGTTTATATGATCCTTAAATTTTAGGTAATTACATGTTTTTAAATTTTGGGATTAAAATACGAGGTATGAGATAACATTTGTGGTGAAATTATGTTATGGTTATTTTGAAGATTTTTTCTAATTTTGGTAATGTTATAAAATATAGTTTTTGAAATAGGACAACACTCAAACTGTGTGACAACCCGTCGTTTCGGACAAAGAAGCGGCAGTTGAACCCACAACAAGAGTGCGATTGGGATTTATCGCCTACCACTGGACTACATGAAGTCCTTGGTTAGTGTGACTAATTATTTTTAGTTAAATTTTTTTATTGATCAATAATAAGTTGATTTGGGATCTTCTGTCTTATCAAATAGATATCCATAGTATAGGAAAATGATTTGGTGGTTAAGTGATAAATGCTATTTTGGAAGATGTTCGGTCTGTTGGAAAAAATATATGCCTAAATAAAATAGAATACTATGGGATTTAATTTGAGGAGTAATGGTGGATTTTTATATATGTTGTTATTGTGTATTTATAGAAATTTGGGTTATTTATGGAAATGATTAACCTATCATATAGAATATGTGGTTAGGTTAATTACTTTTAAGTATGTGACTTTAAGAGTAGTCGATGTTATTTGGAGATACAATTTAACGTGGAAGACTACATAATCAAATTCTTATTAGTTTTGGGTTTAAATATTAGTTTGTATTATATTAAAGGATTTTAAGGACAATTGTTTATTTGATGGTATTTATGGAACTTTAGGTATTATTGGTTTAATTTTAGAAATTATGATTAGTATTTCATTCTCTAAAGTATTAACCTTTTGGGGATCATCTGATCTTGTACTAACCATTTTTATTTTGGATAATCTCTAAAGGAAAGGTAAATATATAGTTTATCCTTTATAAATTATGTGATTCTCTAGAAGTTGATTCTAGCGCTTTAGGTGTGACTAAGTCATCTTAAATACTCATCGATTAATAAAAATATGATTTTTTGTTAGAAATTTATTAAAGGATGAAACTCTACTTAAAAAGTAAGTATATCTCTTTATGTTCTTAGTCCATCTCATAAATAAATTCCTCAACTTTATGAAAAGGAACTTAAAACAAAAAACATTGTCTGTTTACTTTTCCTACTAGGAAACTAATGACCGTTTGTCCCATCACAAGTTTGTGATTTTGTTGTTGTTAATTTTCTCTTGATCATGTTTTCTATCACTCTCCATCAGAGATTGACACTTATTTTATCTTCAATATCCATGTTTTCCTACATGGAATCCTAGTATGGGTTATCTTGGGTGACCTTTGTACTCCTCTATCTTTTTTTTAAAAGTGATATTTTTATTGACTCTTTTTCCAATGTGGGACTTTCAATGTAGTTCCAAATCATGATTTTAAAATTGCGAGGATGCAATTTCTAAAATGGGGGAATAATGTAACACCCCAAGATTTTATAGTAACTTATTTTCTTTAAAGTAATTCAATAGCTTTCGCTACATGCAACACCAAGTTCAAGCACACCACGACTTACCAAACAAGCAGTTCAAAAAGTGGTTATGAATGGTATTAATTGAATTTAAAAAATTTTATACTTTATATAATTTTAGAATCCATATTATATGTTTTTTAGACATAATATAAGAACAAATCATTTTTTCAGATAAATGAAGTATTTTACAAAAAATGTAATTTTACCACCTTTTAATGGAAAACCTTTTTTTAAAACCAATATTTGACACTTTTATATATTCAATTTAATGAAATTAAATTCTTCATTAGAATCGGGATATAAAAATTTATTTTGGATAAATTTTTGGTACTTTTCTAATAACTATCATGTTTTGATGAATACTGAAAAATATTATATTTTAATTGAAAACAAATTTTTTAATCAAAATAATCTATAGTGTTAAATTATGAATTTTAATGATTTGGAAGTATAATTAGATTTTAATTTTATCATTTAATACAATTAAGGTCGTTGTATGTAATTTCTCATTTAAACTAGAGATAAACAAGTGTCAATCTTTTTATAGTTATTATTTTTAAAAACACGTTTTTTTGACAACGAGAATTAATTTTAAATTAATTTCTGCTTCTTTTGTGTTTTGAATTTGGAAAAATAGATTCCATATTTATAATCAGGATTTTCAAATTTTTTAAATAGGTAACTTTTATATTTAGACATTATGAATAATTACTTTGGTAAATATTTTATTTTCCATGGTTAAAAGGTAAATCCGGTAAATAAGGGTAACAAATAATATTATAATAATATTAAATGACCCTAACGTGTTTTCTATTCCTATTTTTGGATACATTTCCGACCATGTTCATCCTTGGGGCGATTTTGGGACCCCATGGGGCCACTTGAGAGTGATAATGAAACTTTATATTAATTAATTTAAAGTAAAGACAAAAATGACATAAACATATATCTTTTAGTAAAACAAATTTTAAATGGGGTTAGATAAGTTATATTTTCGACTATAAATACTCATTATATATCTAAAAATATTTCCTATATAATTTTATTTTATTTATAATTTTTATACATTAAGTAACAAAATTTATTTATGACGCAATGATGATGCAGTAATTACCATATTAATAAAAGAATCAAATAAATGGTATTATAAATATTAAAATAAATATAATTTCATAGTTTTTATGACAAAAAAGAATTTTCTAGTGAATATGACATGATAGGGTTTATTAAATGTATTTTTTACTAAGTAATCAAGTTGTGATGACTTTCACAAAAGCCAAATACTTAATAGTGTCAAAATTGACATAAATAAGTTTTTAAAACAAATAGTATATTATTAAATTATATAATATTACTAAAAATCTAAGGTTCAGAAAAAGGACTTATATAAGGTTATATATATTAATAATGAACCACTTGGGGTTCTCATTCCTTGTTATAGTAAGGTTATTAACCATATAATACAAAAATACAGAGACATGGTAAATGTCAAACTATTTAACAGAGTTATATCTAAACGATAAGGTTAATATGGTGACATAAACCTATATAAAACCTTTTGTTTGAGATGTTTTAGAACCATAACCACTTTATTCTCTAAATATATCATTTTCAATCCATTAGAAACCGAAAATTATTTTATTATAAAATAATATTTCAAGATTTTCCTAAAGTGACCCTCACCTCTCTTATAAAAGGGTACTTTCCCTTCTCTTAATTTCACACCTCAAAAGCCATTTGTCTCTGCCAAACCATGCCCAAATATCCTACCAAATTTCCTACCTTCATCCTAGAGGCATTAATTTGGTCATAAAGCCAACCTATAGAGCCTTTTTGATCAAATCAAAAGGAAGAACCCGAAGAAGAGGTAAATATTTCATCACCTCTTTCAAATTCTTTCCATCTTCCACTTCCTCTTTTTTTTCCATTATAAAATAATAAATCTAGTATCTTATATATAATGTGATTTTATTATAAAAATTTACAACCATATTCATTATTCTATCCATCATATGAATGACAAAGTCACCATACGTGCGTACGTATGGCTTACCGTCTCCACATCGTGGTGTAGTTTGTTATTCCAACACTTAATTATTTGTAAGAGTATAATAATGAGTATAACTAATGTCAATAATAAATATAAAATGTTAATTATTATTTATATATGATATAACATCTAATTACATTCGATTTTACCTTTAATATAATGATATTTTTGCTCGTGCGTAAGTACGGATTACCGTCTCCACGAACACGATGAGATTCATTATCCTTTTACAATAATTCAATAATAATTATCATTTTATGATTAAAAATAATTATTAATAACTTAATATAATTCTGGATATTAATAAAATACTTCCTATCCATAACAAACATGTCTTACGTAACCGATCATATAAAGGAAAACAGAGCAGTTAACACCCAAAGCGATGATACTACTAAAATATTATTAACAAAGAAATATTTGAGGATCATATATGATATCATATTTATGTATATAGTTATTTAATAATTTAATAACAGTGATTTAACTATTATATATGAGGTTAATGTACCCTCGACCAAGAAATAGGACATGGTAAGGGGATTCTTATCTCCCTTTTATTCCCGTGAGATTTCCATTGTTCGCCACTTGTTTGTTACATGTGGTGTATTGTGTATAGACATTTGATATATATTATCATGATTCTCTTTATAGTCATAGTATTATGTTATTCATTTGGGGGTTATTAACTTTTGGTCATATGACTCGATTGATTACAACATGGTAAGGGTTGTCTTATCTCACTTTTATTCCCATGAGATTGCCATTGTTCACTGCATATTTATTGCATGTGGTGTATTGTGTACTTATATTTGATATATATTGTCATGATTCTCTTTATATTCATGGTATTATGTGATTAAGTTGGTCGTTATTATCTTTTGTTTATACGACTCGATTGATTAAAACATGGTAAGGGATTTCTTATAACACTTTTATTCCCATGAGATTTCCATTGTTCGCCACTTATTTATTGAATGTGTTGTATTGTGTACTGAAATTTGATATATATTATCATTATTATTTTTATATTCATTGTATTTTGTGATTCAATTGTTGGTTATTTACTTTTGGTCAAACGACTCGATTGATTACAACATCGTAAGGGGTTTCTTATCTCACTCTTATTCCCGTGATATTTACATTGTTCGCCACTTATTTATTGTATGTGGTGTATTGTGTACTACCATTTTATATATATTATCATGATTATATTTATATTCATGGTATTATATTGATTAATTTGGTGTTTATTAAATTTTTTCATACGACTTGATTGATTACAACATGGTAAGGGGTTTCTTATCTCACTTTTAATTTCGTGAGATTTCCATTGTACACCACTTATTTATTGCATGTGATGTATTGTGTACTACTATTTGATATATATTATCATGATTATATTTATATTCGTGGTATTATTTGATTCATTTGGTGGTTATTAAATTTTGGTTCTACGAATCAATCGATTACAACGTGGTAAGGGGTTTTCATCTCACTTCATATTCTAGTGAGATTCATGATATATTGACACGATTTCCTTTTGTGTGGTGTATATACTTCCCATGATTGTATTATTTGTGTAATAAACTTTAATTTATGGGTATTTATATCTTCATTTCATGATACTTACTTTAATGGTTGTATGTTTCCTAAATTACCAAATCGGTAAGGGAATCAAAAATTTCTATTACCACTCATTGGGCTTTACGAAAACTTCATTAATTAATTTACTCCAAGATTATGTATGAAATCACTATTTATTTACTTATGTAGTAATTTCCACTCCCCTTTTTTATGGATATACTTTTGATACACATAATCAATCCATTGATAAATTCTTAAGTCATCGATATAAACTTGATAAGAGTAATTTTAACTCAATTTCTATTTATTGAGTTAAACATCCAAGTCATTGGTGTTGTCTTTACAAGAATATGTGTCAATTTACTCTGATTGATTTACACTGAATATTCAATCATATTGAGTGTATTTATATTTATAACACATAATTATTTAATTGATTTATCCTTAACTTAAGTATATGATCTTTATAATGGAATTCATTTGAACTTACATTCCATTGAGACTTCTTTGTTGTTATGCTCCAATTCACTTTTATTTGGTGTATATAATGTACTTTGACATAATATATCATGAATCCCATTATTATCATGATATTATAAAGTTTTTATTACCTTAATTATTTGTATTCAAGAATCTCTTATTTGGTTAGGAACTCTAACAAAAATATCATTTTAAATGTTTTAAAGATTTATTCTTCTAAATCTTTCTCATTAGTGTCCATGTTTTAAAAATAGTTTTAAGTATTTAATTATGTGGAAACTAATGTTTTAAAATTAAAATTAATTTTAAAATTTTCAAAGTGGTATGGGACACTTTGATTCAAAAATATCTTTTAAATGACTTCTTGGATAAATAGTGCGCCATTTAAATGTTTTCATGAATAAGGGGATATTTCTCTAAAAATAGTTTTAATGACTATTTTCATCTATGTAAATACCCTAAAGTGCATTTTATTCTTGATTGAGATTTATTTATCATAATAAAATCATCCATATTGTATCAAATGTGTTATTTTTGACTATGGATGTGGTATTTTTATGCCATTCATGGTTTATGGTTAAAATATTGACATTTTTTATGTCAGTTTTAATACTAATGTTTAGATTATGTTTCACCCTTTTATACAAGGAATGAATTGGACATAGTAAGTGACGGGTGGAGCCTGCTATAGCTCCTTGATGCCTCGGTAGGTCTCATGAGGCAAACTTTTGTCTTGGCACAAGGCCTTGAAAAAATATTATTTGTAGTCTTGGCACAAGGCCTTGACTATGTGGTTATGTTGTCTGGAATTATGCATTCCACTATTATGAAATTGGCTGTTGATATTACATGTGATTATTCAACTAGTAGAATATCCATGTGAATAAGTAAATGTCATTATTTGATTTTCCTTTTCCATAATATTCTGAAGTTTATGTTTAAAAGGCTTGTGTTCTAGTCTTATACATTTCCTTAAATGTTTAATCTTATTTATGATAGTTTCTGCTATATTGTTATCCTTACAATGAATCTGAGATCAGTCCTTTTTTATTTTTATTTTTCCTAGAATGCGAAGATGTATATTATGATCAACCTGCCGGAATAGGCTTTTGGATATAAGGGTGTTCAAATGGGACACAATGTTTTTTTTATTTCATGATGTAATGTAATACTTATGTATGTATCTAGTACTTACAAAGCTACTAAACTGATCAGTATTTAGGGTCTTGATTCCTTGTATCATGCCAATGTTATGTAATAATGTACCAATTCTGGGTAACTGGGGTCGGGGCATTACAGGTGCAAACATAAAATTTTCCATGAGAGTTATAAAATATTTCATCACTACTTTTCTCATTGCAGGAGGAACCACATATCAATCATGAAAAGAAATAATACCATTGAGGTTTATAGACCACTAATTATTAGTCTCCCCATCGTATAAAATTATTATTATACACTAATATTAAATATTATTTTATTTTTTCTAGTAAATAGTATCAAGAAGATAATGTGAAATGTGAATACTAGCTGGAAACATTATATCTTTCTCTTCCTGCACCTCCAAGATAGTTTTTGGAAAAGGGCTCATTAAGTTCTATTACTCAGTGGAATGTTTTAGTTCTTACAATTATATAATCTTATTTAGTGCATTCATGTTCACATTCTCCTTTCCTAGTGTATACGTAAGGTCTAATTCAAATGTCTATAGATAGTTTACTTATCTAGTTTTCCAAAGGTAGTGTCTCTAACTGAAGAGGTAGTATATATTGTAAAAATCTCACTGAATAGGTAGTCTCTCTAACACTTAATAGCATGATTTAATATGACTATCTCAAGGTCATGGGTTGTTTATTTGTTTTCACGTGGTAAGAGTTATTTCGAGTCATAATTTACTAAATGATCACAATACATAATAATCACTCAACCCTACTCCTAGATCATCACAACACAAAACCTACCCTTCCCCATACTTAGGGAAAACTAGAATTGGTGATGATATCAATCGCTGATTTAATTCATTAAATAAATATCTACATTTATAATTCCTTTCAAACCTTACTCCATTATAAGGGATATCACTCCTAAAATTACCTTCATCTGTGACCATTAAGAAAGATGATATTGGGTATGATAACATACCAAATTTAATAATATTATGTATGGATTGAATGGATCTATAGTTTCATTAACCCTATAATAAATGAGATCCTCTATTGGGGGAAATAGAGGACACCCTCCATTAATTAAAATTATGTTACACATAAAATAAAAACATTTAATCCATCCTAATATGAAGTCAAATTAATTAATGGTAATAATGAATAATTCCCATCCTATTTACACTTTATATATAGAGAGAGGAAAAGGAAATAGGAAATGATGCTCTTTCTTCTTCCCAATGGGAGTTGATATTTCCATTACATAACTCATGGGTTGAAATGGGATATTAAAAATATCCATGATATGAGTAGATATAAATGAGTTTAAGGTTCCTTTAACAAATAAAAAATAGACATATATGATGAAATATATATCATACATCACCCTATAAAAAGACCCAATTCAGTTTCTACTAAGGTATGCTTGATGGCATTCAACTTCTTAGATTAATGTTGGGTGTGAGTATTACCACCAAACCAAGGTTTTATTCACAAATAAAT
This sequence comes from Viscum album, assembly GCA_963277665.1. Classification (NCBI taxonomy): domain Eukaryota; kingdom Viridiplantae; phylum Streptophyta; class Magnoliopsida; order Santalales; family Viscaceae; genus Viscum; species Viscum album. The sequence goes on along the minus strand of OY728132.1, from coordinate 1,264,510,141 downwards.
CTCCCCTAGGAAGAACCTTATTTTAGATAATGTACTTATGGTTGGGAAGCCATTTATTTACAATCATCTATTTGATATGGATATCCCGTAGGGACTGAAGAACCCACACCACTTTTAGGTTAATTTTATCTCTATAAAAACATTGATGATAGCCAACCTAACCACATGAATGGCATGTTTTTAAAGACTCTCAACCCATAGGATTCATATATCCTAAAATTAAACACTAATTAAATATTAGTATCATATTTATAAAGGGGTTTTATGAGTTAGATTAAGTTGGATTCCTCAAACCACCTATTTCCCATTTGGATTCATGTCACCACCTATTTTTCTCAAAGAACCCTCCAACACTTCCCATTGTAATTGGAGGTGAATTAGCTAGACCAGATGTCTTGGACTAATGTTCCTCCATTATTAAGGCCCTTTAAAACATCTCAGTATAGGTTATGAGTCTCAGTGTATTTACCTAATATAAAATACTTTATTAGAGATTCATTTCTAATAAAAAGGTTTTAGACTTATAATTTGAGACCAGTTGTTATGAAAAGTTAACGAGCTCAGTAATGTTTATTTCAAAATCCATTATGGTATATTTAACCTACTTGAGAAAAATTAATTCCCTAAAATTAAATAATTCCACCATATTAGGATATTATTGCCTAGAAAATATGGATTTGAAGTGTTTCCATGCTAGGTTGTCATGCATTTTTACATGAACTAAGGACTCCCTCCACTTCTAGATGTGGACCTCAAGCATAAATGTGACAAAATTAAGTTTGATTAATTCAGTGGTATCTATGAATTTTAATGTCTTTTAAATCATTTCAATCTAATACTCAACCACTTTAGGGTCATTACTTCTTTTAATAGATAGAGGGTTATTCTAGATATGATGTATATATTCCATAAACCCTCAAATATATGATCTATATTTGCTAAATAATATTGTTTTATTGGTTAAATTCATATGACAAGACATAAATACAAGGAATATAAAATTCCTTATCAATTGGTTTTTTCATAAATCCATGATTCATGATATCATGCTTCTGATAACTAAGTGTTAAAAAGTTAGAATTTAATTTATCCCCCACATAAACTATCATTTAGATTTCAAGAATATTGAATGCATTGGAGTGTAAGACCTAGATAAGATCATTATTATTTACTAATTAATTATCTCACACATGAGTAAATTTATAAATTACTCAGGAGTGTATCAATCACTATAGAGAGGATCCTACTTATGCGTTAGGGGAATGTGAGATTTCCTATTCTTTGTATGATACTACCCCTCCTGTAATTTTCTTCTTCTTCATACTTTTACATGAGAGGCACTAGAAAGTCATGTAGTGAAAGGGGGTACTACTTGTGCAAAGATTGATTCAGAATAAGATCATGGATTCCTTCAAAATATGGATTATTTTTTATTTCATTTCATGTTATATTCATCTAGAACACTGGATAAAGAAATAAATAGTGACCATATTTAGTGAAGGATGAACATCTCTTCATTTTATAGTTTATGAATAGTTTTAGATATCTTTTATAGAGATCCTATTCTATGGTTTTCTATATTTCTTTTACTATAATTATATCCTTTGAAAACCATATATGGAATTAGAGCACTTCCATACCATTAGATACCTGAATTTATTTTTTAATATGAAATGTTCATCATTATTATAGAAAACATAGCACCGAATCATTATATAAGATGTAATGAGAGCCATTTAATATGATCAAAGTGTATGTTTTGGTATCATAACTTATGATAGGCATTATATCATTCTTATATGGTTCTATTGAGCTATTGTCACATAGTGATGGTTCTAATAGTACATGATACATTCTATATGAAGTTAATCCTACACAAGTATTTGTAGTTCTAGTTTATTCCTAAATGGTTCTTTACTATGTGAGATTAATATTAATGAATCTTAGAAAAAATAGTCACTTATTTAGATACTACATGATTTATTTCCAAAGGAAACCTGCACCCAACTAGATTATTCTTACTCGACCCTTACATATCGAATCAATCACATACATCGCTTTTTTTTAATATAACTTGAGACTAAGTGTATGTGAGACCAGTTGTTGATTAATTTATTACTTTTCAAGTTCTGAGTTAATCACTCATGAGACCAAAATCATATATTATTTGTCCTTACAAATCCCAACTATATCATTAAAAGAAATATGCGTGGAAATTTTTTTTCTTTTATATTTTAAAGAATAAATTGAATATATGGTTTATACAATGTTTTATAAACCATGATAAAAGTCATTTTGACATTTTTATTTGTTTATAAAAAATATTATAATTTAATAATTTATAAATAATTTAATATTAGTTTTGAAAAATTTATGAAACATTTAATATATATATATATATATATCTATAAATATTGAATATTAAAATTCAAATTGATTTTCTAATCATATGTATGGAATACATTATATATTAAAAATAAAATGATTATTTATAAATTATAAGAGTGGATTATAAAATGATTATAAATTACAAAATAGGGTTGAACATAAGTGTTTATATTTAATTATGAATTTATCATAAATACTTAATTTTAATTGTTAAAATCAAAGACTTATTTGAGCAACTATTTAAACCATATCAAGATAATTATTGATTTTTGATTTGATAAAAGGTTAAATAAAAATTAATGTGTGATATTTGGATAAATTATACTTTTTACATAATATAATCGATGTATAAAAATTATATATTTCACTTAATATAATATATTTAATGTAAATGACATATAATGAATAATATGAAAGAGTTCATGTTAGGAAATGAGTATAAACTATTTATATTTAATATTAAAGATTTTTTCAAAATGAATACCTAAAATTATAAAGTGTTAATGATTAGATGTATTTATAAATTGTTCCTAAATAGTATATCTTATGTTAAAATACATGAATTATTCATTTATTTATGTTTTATTATATAATGTATTCAAAGATTAGGTTTTAAATTTTGAATATGACTATTTTTTAGATTAAATTGCTAAACTACTTATAGATATTATCATACATACTTCTATGGAGTTTTGTGTTAGGTATGATAATGGATTTAGTTTTCTCAGACCATGAGTTTGGCATGTTTTATGTTTTGATATTTAATTAAGTATTTAACTTTATTTTATACATTTTCAGAGTTAGAATAGTGATGAAATAGAAATCTCTCTTGAGTAAAGTATCCCAATGTAGAGGGAATTTGGGTCCGAGGGATCACTAGCCCGGTGGCTTATGAATTGTCAATAAAAGTGATGGTTACCTCTCTATGGCTCTAAGATTACTCATGTGAGGATTTTTGATTTTATATAATGCTAATCCATTACATGAAAGAGTTTCATATACCTTATTCATGGGATGCATTTGGATATGTATGAATATAATTAACTTTTAATTTTGGTTATTAGCACAAGCCATGTGTTGTTTAAAGAGTAACACATCAATATGGTTTAAACATATTGATTTAGTGGAAGGAATGTGATTCAAAAATCAATCATTAGAAGAATGAATACATAAAGGGAATAACATGAGATAATATGGTGATATTAAATCCCCATCAAAATACTAAGTGTTAGATTCCTTCTAAAGTGGAAATTTCCAGGACCATGATCTTTCAATCGGGTTGGTCATGCCAAATATTGGTGATACTAGACTATCTTGTTTATGTAATAAAATTAACGGTTGACTTAAATAGAATTATTTGATTTTTTAGAGTGTTTAATTTGGGATACACTTATCCAGAAAACTTTAATTGGATTAAGTTACCATAATAATAGAGTTGAGTTTATCTATATAATGGATTTGGAAAATAGTTATTCACTCAACTATCTAAGATTCATATATGATATGACTGGTTTGAGGACATACATAAATGTAACACCCAAGATTCAATTATAGTTATCTTTTATTTTTAAAGAAATAATAGAAAAATACATAAGGTTTTCTTCAATAATTTGATTAAAACCTAAATTATCAACTTTTATAAATTGAATTCCCTTAAATTAATTTCATTTTTGAAATAATCAGATCAAAATTAACCTAGTGATTTTTTTGATTTTTCTAAAATGATTCATTTTTCAATGAATAATGAAAAAATTATTTTTATAATACCATCATATACTTTCATTAAATTATGTAATTTAAATTTATAATTATGTTATGAACTAGCTCATATACCCTAGTACCCTAATACCCAAGCTGATACTGACATAGCTCGTGGGGCATTCCCGATCCCCATAAGTTGGAAACTAGCACCTGACATCATACATGATCAATGAGGGAACATATCTTCCACAAAATAACTAAAGATAATGAAAAAAGTTAGTATTGAAAACACTCTAAAATAAGAAATTATGAGAAAAAATAGGTAAAAAACCAAATCATAACATTTTTAATGTACTCGGTATCAAACAAGATGAAAAATGAACATCTCATGTAACAAATGGATAACATATCCACCAATCATCTCCATCATCACTCCAAAGTCCAAAGGATCAAGAGAATCCACCACCTCCAAGTGGTGCCTTCCCTTTCCTATGAACTGGCATAAGAAAGTATACAAACGCTATAATTCAAAGGTAAATGTGAGCTATAAAGGCCAAAAGGGTCTCACTAAGTGTTCTATAAAAAATAACATAATAATTTACCATTTATGCTTTCAGATAAAATAGAAAAGCATTGGATTTTATTTTTATTGTTTTAAACCAAAATAAGATTTCATAATCAGAGAACGATAGATATATGAAAACAAATTTCAAATAGTCTTCAATTATTATTTAATGTGTAATAGTTTATATAAGTTAGTTGGAATGAATAAAATAGTCCAAAAAATCAACAACATGTATATAAAATGAAACAACTCATATACACATGTTCAAATGCCCTATGGTATGTTATTTAATGGATATAGGATCCTAAAAAATCTCATAAATAATGAATACTCATAAAAATTGTTTATACACAGTCAACACCCTAATTAGAGAATCCATTCCAGGAAATCAAACTACCCCCAATAGGGGAACTCGTCAAGAGAATCACGAGCTTACTTGGTTTATTTAGTGTTGTCATGATAAATATAGTACTTCGGGTCAAGATCCTAGAATTTTTGTCCCAACCACCTACTAACTACCTATTACCCCATGTGCTTCAATCAATCAATAAATAAATCAATAAAATTGGAGATCAATCATTATTTTAAAAAACTAAAATACAATTTCCTAATTATAGTTTCAACATGCCTTTCAATTTACAAATAAAAATCATTGGTTTTCCATCACTTCATGTCATTTAAAATCACTTTTTAATTTAATAAATTTTCTAATGATCAACATAAAATCATTTCATTCAAGAAAATTATAAATCAAGACATCATTTTTCATAAATTCACCCCACAATTTCAATTCCATTGGTTTTTGGGTTTTCTAAAATCTCATGCCCATTTCACATCAAAGATAAAATAATCTCAATTGAACTATTTTAATTCAATTAAAAACCCATTTCAATTTAATCTATCAATTCCTGGTTTCAATCATAGGGAAACAAATTATGGAACCACCTACCTTGAAATCAATGATCCAAAAATCAACACTTGAAATCAGACATTCCAACGATGGGAAAAGGTGTGAAAGATCTAGGATCACAACATAAAATAATGATAAAATAAAAATGATATTAGATCCATCCATTACATGATGATACATAAAAATATAAGGATTATAGAAAGAGATACTGGAAGAAACCACATGAGAGAAGATCTACTTACCTAAAAATATTTACCACAAAAAAACGAAAATTAAACACCGAAAGAGTGATTCTAAAGGAATAGAGATCTCCAAAATTGCCTAGGGAAGGCTATGGGTCGAGGGAGGAAGGTAGAATGGTTGAATGAAATGAAAAATCTCTCATACGACACCCTAAAAATTAAAACTCATGATAATTACATAACATTTAATCCCATTAAAAATTTTGTAATACATGATGGATAATAATGATAAGAAATGCATTTTTTTTATTAAAACCTGATTTTCCCTTACAGGTCATGAATTCCATGTATACAGTGCGTAACCTTTCACGCCCTATAAATCCTCATTACATATTCTGGGTGACAAATACACATTGTGTAAACCAAATTCACAACATGTAATCTCCCAACCAATAGCAGGAAACCCAATTTTTAATAGAAAAACACCAAAGAACTATGGACATTCTCTGAAATTGGGGAGAACCACACTAATAAACCCAAATCAGGATGAAAACCAAAACATGAAAAAATTAGTACCTGAAAATCATAATGTGATGTTACAACATACCCACTATAAAAACTTTTTATCCCCCAAAAGCCAATTAAGAAGTTTCCATATCAAATAGATGAGGACACTGCTATGTCATCAATGCCTCATGCTCCCACATCTCATGAGAATCAGAATTAGGCTACCATAACAAAAAATCCAAAATTATCATCCTCCCACAGGGTATCATTATTTCATAATCCAAAATCCTGACTGGATTCTCAGTCACAAATACATCAGGCTCAACATCAAGACCCTCCTAGTTCAAGACATGAGATGGGTCAGAAAGATACTTCTGATGCTATGATACATGGAACACATCATGCATCGACATCAACTTCAGTGGTAGTTATAAATGGTAACCCATTCTACTCACCGTCTTTTAAACCTCAAAGGCCCCACACAACAAGGAGTAATATTACCTTACCTCACATTCCATCATTGACCCAACCAACGTGAAACTTTCAAAAACACCCAATCACCAACTAAGAATTTCAATGGTTGCCTATGACGGTCAAAATAATATTTGTACAATCACTATGACATCAATATTATCTAATGAAACAATAAAATCTTTTTTTAACTATTCTAAAAAATTCAGTCTACCCAAGAAAGTTTCACCAATATCGGACCAGAAAAATAGATATTAACATAGTCTATCGTACAAGGCCTCAAAAGGATCAATTATGATTATGAAGCAGTAGATATTAATATCATCAAACTCAATCAATCCCAAGTGGTAATCCCAAGCTCCCCTAATGTCATGAATTCAAGAATATAGTATATCTTTAAGATTCTATATAGATATCTGTAACTATCCATACTTATGTGGATGGTATTTCATACTCAATCAAACTTAAGATGTCATCACCTATTTAATGAATTAACAATAATGAAAGGTAAAATTGGGATCCCTATCAGATAATATAGTATATGAAATTTTTTCAATCAAATAATATCTTTCACATAGTGATTTCCCAACTCCTCAACTTTGGTTGTATCATGAATGGGGATAATATTAGCTGATTTGGTCAGCCTATCAATCATAAATCATATAAGATTATTCATTCAAAGGGTACATGGAAAACCAACTGTAAATTCCATATAGATCTCTTCCTAATTCCAAGTTTTCATTGGAAGGTGATGAAGAAAACCCAAAGCTCTCAGGTTCTTATCCTTAACCTATTATCAATTATAAAAATATGAAACAAAATCAGCAATTTTTTACCATATACATGGACACCAAAATCACCACAAAAAATCAGAGAACATATTCATAATACTCAAGTGCACTACCCATTAGGAATCATGACCATCTCCCATAAATATTTCCTCATTAAAAAAGTTATAAAGTACCAATTCTGAAAACATATGATACCCTTATAAGAGAATGCCTATTCAACAATGGTATCCCCACCATAAAGAAAGTAACAATTTCTATGGAATTATTCATTAATATTATTCTTCTAAATAATAATCTCGAGAAGAGACAAGGTCTACTGCACACTTTTCAAAAAAAAACCTCAGACTCTTCATCCCAGACTCCCAATTGCAACTGAGAAAAAAGATCCATCAACTTCCACTCTTTTGATGAATCTTTCATGACCTGGGTTGAAAGTTTCTCACTCAATGCATCAGCAATGACATTTCCCTTCCCCAGGGTATATGAAATGTCAAACTTAAAATACATTAGGTACTCCACCCAATATATCTGTCAATGTTTCAAATATTTTTTAGAGAATATGTAACTCAAGTTTTTTTGTCATAAAACACAGTAAACCTTTCTTTGAAAAGTTAATTCCACCAACTCTTATGTTCATGCATCTTGGACACTAGTTTAATGTCATTGGTCGAATAATTATTCTCATTTTTCCTAATATTTCAAGAACCATATGCTACAACAGGATCACCCTATATAAGAACATAGCCCAAGCCCAAACCTGATCATCAAAAAAGACCACACAGGATTGATCAGCCTGTGGAAGGGTCAACAATGGTTTATAAGTAAAAAGAAATTTTACCTTCACGAAATAACTAGGACATTTATCATCCTAAGTGACCTTCACCCCCTTCCACGTGAGAGCAGTCATCAGAGAAGCCAAAATCGATAAATATTTGGAAAACCTATGGTAATACCCCACTGAAACCAAGAATCTATGAATCTGAAAAACATTTTGTGGTTTCTCCCATGTTATAATAGCTTTTACCTTCTTATGATAAAAAAAGATACCATGTTTCAGCACCATGTGTCCCAAGAACTTCACTTCCCAAATCCATAAATCACATTTTGATAACATGGAATAGAGTTGGTGAATTATAAACATTTCTAGAACTAATCTAAAATGTTGTACATGATTCTTATCATACTAAGAGTAAGTTATGATTTCTATTTATCAACACAAAGATGAAGTGTTCCATTAGATATCTTTTCAAAGAGAACATGCACTGCCCAAGGTGAAACAATCAGGAAAATAAAGCCTTTATATAAGAGACCATCCAACTGAGTATTCAACTATTTCAATTCAGTGTGTTCCATATAGTAAGATGGAATTGAAACTAGGTGTGTACCATGTACAAAATCAATAGAAAAACTCCATCTCTCTCACTTGTGGAAAACTAAAGAAATTGGAAGAAAACACATCTGTAAACTCGAAAACGAATGGAGGGAGATCATCACTCAAATATTCTTAATCCATGTCAAAAGAAAACACTAATATTACACTAAAAAACTCCTAAAATGATGGTTAAGATCTTCTTTACCTCCGGTCCCATTTTCCATGAAAAATGTCGCACACCCCATTGGGTGAAGTAAAGGATACCGACCAAAGGTAATATTCAATTTGTACCATATTGAAAATAAGAAATTCTACACCTATAATGAAGTCGAGAGACATTATATCAAGAACCATAAAATTCCAAGTAAACTCAAACTGTGATAAAGAGAATTAACTTTTAGGACAATGTATATATGTATTTATTTTAATTCCAAGGGGAGTAGCAATATCCATAACCTAAGAGAAAATATTTATTAGAATATTTAAAAGGTCTACAATATTATTTGATATAAAAGAGTGAGATCAACTAGTATCAAATAAAGCATTCACTAATGATGAATTTATAGTAATGGTACCTATCATAGTCATTGGACCCGTATAAGTTTTATTTGGAGAATCTTACACTATGTGAATAAGATTCATTCCAGATTCCTGTGGAAGGAACCCCTATGGTAAGAAATAATCTTATTTAACCATATTATTTTTAGGAACTGATGATCTTATGCCGCTACATAGGGTAGAAAACATAATATCCACTATGAGTCTCATCACACTTCCACTTTCCCATAATTGAACACACAGGACAACCACTATGAGAAAAAGGAACTCCCATCAACTTAAGAAATACCATATAGATCAATATCAACCTTCAATTCCTTATCTAGTATATCATCATAAGATGTGAGATTCAGTAAGAAAATATGGAAATACATATCATGTCAAATACATATATGGAACTGTTGAGACTTCTTATTCTCCTTTAATATAATCTCTGGTGAAAACTATACATGATCAAAAAAGTAGCTCTCAAAATTCTTCATGGTCCTGTCTGCTGGTTGGAGGCTGAAAAACTCCTTACCTTTAGACAGTACCATAGATTCTAGATGGAACAGGTTAGTGAAAAGAAATCTAAATTCCATCCACTCCATACACTCATGCTTCTTTGTCATTGCCATCAAATCCCACCATATCCTTATAGATCCTTCTATCTTGAAGGTGAAACACTTTATATTAATCAAGTTAGGAATTTATAAGAAATAAAAAATTAGTTCTATCTTTCTCAACCAATCCTCATCCTCTTGAGGGTCATTAGGGCCTTAGAACTCTAGTTTCTTATAGTGAAGAAACTTCTAAGTATGATTCCATGATTTATCCCTATTAGGTTCCATAACTAGATACTAAATGGGAATGGTTGTAGGATCATATCCCAGATCTTAGATAACACGTATAATAATCTCAACCATATTTTGGTCCATGGGAGGATTCAATCATTATGGTTCACCAGCAGCTTTCTCCTAGGGATTATTCAAACATCTTCTCATAGTCCTGATGATGCAAAATATCAGAAGACAACATTGAAGACATCATAAATTATTCAAATATCATCAACTAAAATAAGAGATATAGGAATATCAATTCCATCGGGTATAAATTTAAGATCGATATTTTATCATACCTAAAAATATCATAGAAATGAAAAGAATCAGGTCAAAAAAATATTCAAAGGTGCTTTTCCCAAACACACATAGTGACTTAAGGCTCATTACGGTAAGATATATCCATGAAATCACTCTCAATTACCACCTAAGTCAAATCAAGAAATCCTAAACTATATAATAACATCAAGGAAATATTATTAAACCTACCCTTTGATACCACTCTGTCAAGAACCAGCCCGAATACCTTAACATCTGGATTCCCAAGCTGACACTAAAATGGTCCAAGGGGTATTACTGATCCCCATGGGATAGTGACTAGCAATTGGCATCATACATGATCAAAGAAGAAACTAATTTTCCAAAAATAGCAGAAGATAAAGAAATAATTTTTTATACTCAGCACTCCAAAAGGATAACGTAATAAAAACAATAGGTAAAATATAACACAAATCAATACATCATTAACGTACTCATTATATAACAAGATAAAAAATGAATATCTCAAGAAAAAATTGGATAAAATCATCATCAATCACCTCCATCATCACTCCATGATCTAAAGGACCAATAATATCCACCACCTCAAAGTGGCACTTTCCATTTTCCCAATGGGATAAGAAATTCTACAAATTCTAGAAGGAAAAGGAAGGGTGTGAGATATAAAATCCAATAGGGTCTCACCAAGTGTTCCATAATCAATACCATAACAGTTTACCATTTGTGTTATCAGATAAAATAAAATAGGTCTTATAATTTTATTTTTCATTTTTTAAACCAAAACCTACTTTTATAATCAAGGGATGGAAGATATATGTAAAAAATCAAACAAGATAAAATTAAAAATTTATTTTAAATTGTTTAAATAAATTAGTTTTCAAGAATAAAATAGTTCAACAAATCAATAGAATTTATATTAAATCAAACAACTCATAACACCATGTTCAAACACCATGTGGTATGTTTGTTACTGTATATAGGATCCTCACACATCTCATCAATGGTCATAGATAATATGATGTGTGTATACACAATCTAAAAACTAATAGGGAAACCTATTTCAGGTAATAAAACTATACATCAATAGTTGAACACATCATGATAATCCTAAGAAAACATGGTTTAATTAGTGTTGTTATCATAAATCCAGTGCTAGGGGATCAAGATCCTAGAATACTAGTCCCAACCACATACTAAATACACTATTTACCATGTTCATTATTTAATGAATCAATCAATAAAATTGGCAATAAATCATTTTAAGGAATTTTAAAACAAAACTTCCTAATTTTAGGTTTCAACATGACTTTCTATTTTGAAATCTAAATCATAGGCCTTACATCACTTCATTACCTTTTAGATCACTTTTCAATTTAATCCATTTTCTCATGATCAATGTAAAAAAATTTCATCAAAACAATTTCTAAATCAAGCCATCATTTTTCATAAATTCGCCCCACAATTTCAATTCTATGGAAATTGGGGTTTTCTCAAATATCATGCCCATTTCATATCAAAGATCAAATTATCTCAAACCCATGTTTTAATTCAATTAAAACTCATTTCAATTTAATCAATAAATTAAAGGGTTTAATTATAGTGAAAATAATTATGGAGACACCCACCTTTTAATCAAATATCTATAAATTAGAAACTATAGCAGGAATCTCCAATGAAGGAAAAAGGTGCAAAAGATCTAAGAAAACAACCTAAAATCAAGATCTAATGAAAGTAAGTTTAGATACATAAATTACCAGATGATCCATCAAAATATAAGGAGGATAGAAATGTATATTGGAACAAACTAAATGAGAGATGATCCAATTAGCTAGAAAGATGATCAATAAATACAATGAATATCTGACACTGAAAGAGTGATATGGAAGGTATGAGATCTCCAGAACCACTTAGGTAAGGATCCAGGTCGAGAGAGGAAGATAACATGGTCGAAGAAAATGGAAATCACTCATACAGAGCCCTAAAAATACCAAAATGTGAGAATTACATGGCTTGTAATCCCCCTACATATCATATTATCCAAAAAGGTTAAAAACATAAAAAAAATGCATCAAATTGTTTATTAAAAACTGATTTCTTCCCTTGCACATCATGAATTTCATGTACACTATGTGTAACTTTTAACTCCATATAATTATTCACAACATGTTCCTAATAGAAAATACACATCGTGTAAACCAATTAACAAGTGTGTAATCACCCAGATGATAATAGGACAACCAATTTTTAACAAAAAAACACCCAATCACCCCAAACCTTCCCTGAAGTTACTGAGAATCCTGCAAGCACACTTAAATGAGGATAGAAAGTACAACATGAACAAAGGAGTACATGAAAAATGAAACGAGATGATACACATTATATTTTAATTTTCTATTAAAGTGATATATGATCCATTGTATATTACTAATCTAATAAACAATTTTCATATTTTCTATATATTTTAGTTTTTATGATTAAAAGTTTATTTTTCAAAAAAAACCATTTTTCATTTCGTTTTATAAATTTATATTAAAACTTATTTCTTTTACTCTATGAAATGAATTTTGAAAAATGGATACCATATTTGAAATTAGTAGTTTTAAATTTTGAAAATAGTTCCCATTTTAGTTTTAGGCATTGTGAATATTAACCCTAGTGCAATTTATCACCACAGTAAAGGGTAAATTGGGTAAATAAGGTTATAAATAATGCGATAAGTCATTAAAAATAAACAAAAAAATTGATTTAATTTAATTTTATGAGGGTATGTTTTCCATAATCATCCAAACTTCAAAAATATGACATTTTTCTTCCATTTTCTATGATTTTGACCTTTATAATATTCAAGTAAATGGTAAAGTAAAAAATGTCACTTTATTTATGTTAATATCTATAATATTTTTTGATAGAGATAAAAAACAAATTATGATTATTTATAAATTATTATTTGAAATAATAATGATTTTTTTCATTATAATTTATTTTTAAATTTTAATGACTGAATAATTAACTTAAATGAATACACAAAGCTAGCATCATATTTATTCAATTAATTTAAAAATAAACTAAATGATATTAAAAATATTAAAATTTATACAATTTAGAGAAATTATTTTGTATTTTTAATTTTATAGATAAATATAACATATTAGGGATGTTTTTAAAAATTTTATTCTAATTCCTTTGATGTTCTGTTTTTTTTCAAAGTCAAATTAAAAGAATAGTAACAAAAATGAAATTAATGATATTTTATAATAAATAATATTATATTATTTGATTTAAAATTCCAAAGAATATTATATTCATAAAAGTGAATGATATATGGTTGAAAATATCTTCTATATCCCATTTATATGTCTTTTTCCTTTTATGATAATATTCCCAACTCTTAAATGATAGAAAACATTTATGTTGTGGTAATTGTCAAAAGGGTTAATAGAGGGTTAAAACTAAGAGATATAGGTGAAACATGACCAAAACTTATCGAAATTTTATTGTATAAGATTATATAAACTCATCCCAATATTATATTTTAACAATATCAATTTAGTTCCTATTTTCCAGGAAAATTAACTTATATTAATTTAATAATTTAAATAATTTTTAGAATTCCCCTACCCTCACTTATAACAGGACACCCCTTCTCTCTTTTATTTACACCAAATTTAGAAACCTTTATCAACCAAAACCAACAAATTTATATTATAAAAATATTTATACAACTTATAGAGGTTTTTTACTTGTAAATGAATCACTCTAGGACCCATTAGAGGAAATATAAAGGATCTTTTCTAAAGAAGAGGTAATCATCTTTACCGACTCTCTCAAATTTCTTTCTTATTCTACTTTTTTTAAAATTTTTGTTGATACTAAAAAATAATAAATACAGTGTCATAAATTTAATTAAATTTTATTATTATTATTTTACAATAATTATCCATCTCTTTTACATCATATTGAAATAAAAAAACATCGCTCGTGCATACGTACGACTTACCATCTCCACATAGTAGTGTAACTTTTTTCCACCACCATATTACATGGATGGTTATAAAGATGTAAATAATATATATTTATCTATATAATTTTTATGAAATAATAATTTTTATTTAATTATAATATCATATCTACCTTCTTTTCATCCAATCCATTTTAAAAGGATAACGTTGCTTGTGCGTACATATGGACTACCACCTCCCCGAAGAGATGTGATTCATTTTTCATTTATATTTAAATGAATATAAATAAGGATATTCTAAAGTATTTTATATTATATAAATGATATAAAAATTATTCTATAAATTTGAATTATTATAAACTATTCTTTCAATCCATCCGCCCAAAAAATGGAAAATGTGTTCATGCGTAAATACAACCTACCATATCCATAAACAGTGTAATTCATTTTTCTATATCAAAATTTTATAAATAAATATGAGAATATTTAAAATTAATTTAGAGTATATTAATATCATTATTAAAATTATGGATATTATGAAACCATAACAAAATTACAAGGTCCAAAATTTCTGAACCAAAACATTCATGAAAAGCGAAGCAGTTATCACACAAAATAGTGGTTTTTATAAATAATTTTAAATAAAAGGATGATAAAAAGATAAAAGTAAATAACATATGGTATGATATATATGATTATGATTCTATAATATATGTATAATAAATATATATTTATTTTACAAGAGGTTCAAAAACATAAGAAGGAAGTTATACCAAAGGTAAATGACTTGCATCTCACATTTATTTTCGTGGGATACATGCCATACCCACAACTTGTTTCTTATTTATGGTGTATAAACTACTCATGAATTTATTTTACAATTCATATCATGAAAATTATAGTATTTACAAATCCAGATATTTTTCTTTCCTTCATTATTCTCATTATTCAAAAACTACCAAAGTGGTAAGGGTTTTA
Source organism: Viscum album (assembly GCA_963277665.1). Lineage (NCBI taxonomy): Eukaryota > Viridiplantae > Streptophyta > Magnoliopsida > Santalales > Viscaceae > Viscum > Viscum album. The sequence continues at coordinate 1,264,494,663 of OY728132.1, read as the reverse complement.
TAATACAATCTCAATGTTTATAGGGATTTATTATGATTACACATATGAAGATGAAAAATTATGATATATATAACAATATAACCATTAAATTTATTATACTATGGTTATTTCTTCTAATTCATTATTTTCCTTTTATTTCTTCCTTATGTTCTCAATAGTCTAAAAGAATGATTTAGGAGAAAATCAGCATAATATCTCTCTTCGGTAAAAATTACTTTATCTTCAATGTTCATGTTTTATAAAAATGGATTATATAATGTTTTTAATATTATCCAATTATTTTTTAATGTAATTTTTAGCCTTGTTTGAATTTTATAAAATGTATTTTAAAATTCATATCCTTTTTTTCTAAATGAGGTAATGATGATTTTTTTTAAAAAGTTGAAATGAATATTTGTTTTAACTTATTTGACATGAATGGTATTTACCACTGTCATTAAAACTCGATGATTTAAATATTACTATATAAGTTTAAAAGTTTCAAAGAATTTTTTTCATTACTATTTGGGGAATTTTTGTATTTTGAATAATTGATTTCAAAATGGAAATGATATTTTCCCCAAGATATTTTTAATAATATTTTTATGGAATTTCTACTCATCAACAATTACAAAATTTGGTGTTCCTTATGTTTTATTGATGATATAATCAAATGGTACCATTCTTATTATTTATTTAGATGGTTTATGATTAAGATGATGATATGTTCATAAAACCCATTTATTTTCCTTAGGTTAGGCTTTAGTGGATTTATGAAATGTTTATGAAAACCAATATATTTTCACGAGTCATGATATTGTGATATGATGAATGATTAATGGTTTTATGAAACATATGTATGGTTTTAATTATGTGATGAGTGGGAATGAAATTATATATCCCTCTAATGAATTGGGTAAATTATTATATCTCATGATATAATTATGGGAAACAAGTCGATGTTCTTAATACTCTACATGAGACAAGTTAATGTGCTTGATTATTAATGTTAAATAAGTTGTTGTTCACGGTCCTCTACATAAAAAAATTAAATATATTGAATGTACAATGGAAAAAGGTGTTTATTTCCGGTCTGTTATGATTTATTGGTCTCAGTAGTTGGCCAATTTTATTACATGGGATTATGGTTCATATAATGAACTTAATATTTATTTCACACTTAGACAAGATTTATTACATAAACATGCTCTTAATAAAGCCCACAAGTTCAAGAGTTCTAGTGTATTTGGGGCTTAGTAACATAACATAACAACTTACAACATGAAATACCCATCTTTATTGAAAACATATTTTACATGACCACAATATTCCTTTGTACTTAGCATTGCATGGGATAACCTGATGACATAAATAAAAAATGGGTGATCTATAAATCCTATTAAATGAGTAAACAAGTAATAACACGAAGAATACAATAAATTTAAAGAAATATTAATTTCAATTAAGCATAATATAAACATGAACATAAAGGAATTACATAACATGATTATCATAACATAGAAATGTGACAACAACTTAAAACACTGCTTCATTAACATAAAGAAATCAGGTAAACCCCTATAACAACATGATGGAAAAATTACTATAAATTAATATGGTAAACCCCTATCCCAAAATAATTTATTATGATACTAAACATTACCCAATACATCGGAGCTCTATCAGGGTGTGCCTTTATAATCATTTCAATATGATGCTTAAGTGTGCCACATAGATCATATAACATGGATTCATTCAATGTCATAAATTATTCCATCATCAAGGAATGTGAAATTAATACATGTAAGTCACCATTTGATAATTATATGTGCATAATGGTGAACACCCTTGATAGAGTAACGGGTATGGTATTCACTACCTGATCATTTTGGTGTGGAAAATCACATTGCAATTTTGGCCACATAACAACATCATATGTAAATTCATAAATATAGTTAATGAGATAAAAAGGGGTATATCATTATTTATACATGGTATGGATAGTAAGGTGATCATAGAACATAATATCCTAACATTTGAAATGGAATTTAGATGCATAATATAATAGAAATGCTTGAATGGAAATGATAAGAGAGAAATCCCCTACAAAATTTCGGCATAGTAATGAGTGTACTTAAAGGATCATAGGAGGGATAAATGAGAGCGTAAAGGGATCTCATCATTTATACATAAAATGGAAATTAATGGATATATTTTATCACATATCCCTATATAGGAAAAAAGGAAATTAAAAGACATAACATGAAAGGAATGCTTCATAAAGGAGGTGGGTGGAAGATCCCTTACATAGATGTGTGACCCCAAAGGATTGGGAGAGGCTTATTGGGATCTTGGTGGCACCTTGGAAAGAATATAGCGAGTAGGGGGAATAGGGTGGTTGAGATTCAAAGATATTTAGTGAATATTAATGGGTTTTTGGGTGAGTTTATATGAAAGGTGGGTGAATTTTTTATTATTTTGGTTTTGGACCCTACACAATAAAATATTGAAAACCACAAACCATCCCATGGTTTCTGAAAAAGGGAAGTGGTATACATTATTTTATAATGATAAGTCCCAAATATATGAAAATATTTTCCTTTCTTATGTGGATGTGAGTAACACTTCCAATGAAATGATTTTAAAATTTTAAAATATTTTATTTATCTTGGAGGATTCACTAAGACATTATAAAATAAATAAACTTAACCTAAAATTATATTATTTTAATGTTAAAGATATATTTTTTCATAATATACCTTTTATATTATTTTATTACATCACTATTGGTTCATCATGATGTCATAAAACACATTATATATTTATACGGTATTTAATTTTTACCCAAAAATTCGACTATCTCAAGAAAATTATGAAAAATTCACCATGGGTTAATTTCAAATAAATGATTCCAAAAATTATATTAATTTTATATAAATAATTTTATGAATATGTGAATTTTTACTTTTAAGATAAAAACTGTCATTTATTGAAAATTGACAGGTTTTGATAAAAACAGTTTTCAAATATTAAAAATATTACAATTAACTTCATGAAAATTATAAGATCATAAATATTTAATAAAACTAAATTAATAATAATATTTTATTAAAATATTATTTAATTAAAAAATCCATTAATTCATCAAAATATATTTTTTAATTAAATTTAAATATTAACCAAAAATACTATTTATGATTTAAAAATCATTTACAAAGTAACAATAATAGATGAAAATGTATTCATTATTATATACAAAACTGATGTACATAATCATAATAATATGGCCTTGTTAAATGTCCCTTTATTACACCAGCATATTCCCTAAGAGTATGGTGTGTGATGGTGGGGCTTTCATGGGGTCATTCAGTGAACATGGTTTGGGTCTTCATATTGATGAGGTTTAAATTTTCCCGTAAATGGTTTCCTCATGCTCAAGTTATCGCATATCAGCTTGGGATTAATCTAGGTAAAATCCCAAAAATGCAATCTCCCTTGTAATCCATGATAAATTGGCTTCATAGGGTATGATCCTACTTGTTGAGTCCATCACTTACTTTGTCTATTTCAAAAGGATTTTTTAAAACCCTATATTTATACTAGTCTTGTGATAACTATACAATGAATATATTGTCAGTGGTAAGGATACGTAATGTTAATTTAAATCTAATTGGATATAAAAAACAAAAGGATTTCATGTGTTTTCTATATCCATAAGACATTTAATTAAAAGAAATGTAATTTTATTTATAACAGTTTTGGAAGTTCAAACTTTCTCCCATTAAGAAATTTCACACTTGAAATTTTCTTTTCAAAAACCAAAACAGATGAGGGTGTCTCAACCAAATCACTTCCTATGGTTCCCACATTGCTTCTTTAAAGTTTTGGTTTCTCCAAAAAAATTTAATGAGGGTCATTGTCTTATTTCGAAAAAAAAAATTCTCTATGATCTAAGATCTTTACCTGCTTCTCTTCATAAGAGAGGTCATTCTACAATGGTACCACCTCTGTATTGAGTAAATGTGATGGGTCTGGTATTTAATTCCTTAAGAGTGATACATGGAATATATCAAGTACTTGAGACAATTTCATTGGGTGTTCTAGTCAATAGGACACTTCCCTGAGGCAATCAAGGATCCTAAAAGGGCCGATGTACCTTGGAATAAGCTTTCCCTTATTCCAAAATCTCATAACTCTCTTCCATGGATATATACAGGGGAATACCATGTCTCCAACATCAAACTCTAGGTCTCATCAATGATTTCCAACACATCTTCATTGTTGACTATGAGATGCTTTAATGTGCTGCTGGATGGTCTTAACCTTATCCACTATTTATTTGACCATTTCTTGTCCTAGAATAATTTGTTCCAAAACATCATCCCAACATGCCAATGTTCTACACCTCTTCCCATAAAGGGCTTCCTAAGGATCCATTTGGATTCTTGAGTGGAAAATTTTGTTGTAAGAGAACTCCACTAAAGGAAGATGATAGTCCCATCCACCATTGATGGCCATTGAGCAATCTCTCAACATGTCCTCAGGTGTCAGGATAGTCTTCTTAGACTGGCCATTAGTTTGAGGGTGATATGCCATGTTGAAGTTCAACTCAGTGTTTATAGCATATTGGAGACTCTTCTAGAACATTAATGCGAATCTTGGATCTCGATCAGTCACAATCGATAGTGGTACTCTATGTAGCCTTACCACTTCTATGATGTACATTCGTGCAAATTGATACAATGATAAATACACCCAAATTGCAATGAAGTGTGAAGTCTTTGTAAGACAATCCAAAACGACCTAGATAACATTATTTCTTTTGGATGCCTTTAAAAGTCTATTTACAAAGTCTGTGGTGATGTTTTCCCATTTCCATGTTGGTATGCGTAATGATAGCATCATCCCATTAGAATTTTTCCTCTCATCCATCACTTGCTGACATACTAGGCTCTTTGATGTATATTTGGTGATCTCCTTCTTCATATTATCCCCAAAATATTTCCCATGAAGATCTTGATACATCATATTGTTTCTTGGGTGAATGGATAAATTTAAACAATGTGTATCATCCAAAAGTTATTTCTTAAACATTGTATTTTATGGAATAGATAGTCTTGGACCAAATCTCAAAATTCCTTCTTCATTAACATTGAAATTTGAGGATTTCCCTTTTCTGATAGTTTCCACTTTCTTCTGAATTCCCACATCATCTTTTTGATCATTCTTTAACCTTTCCAAAAGAGATGATTGAGAAATTATTTGTGAAAGTATTGATGATTTTCCCTTCTTTATGATTCCCATGTCCAGATTCATAAAATCTAAGAAGATTGGATCCTTTTCAATTATCATCAATGATAGAATTGATGGGTCCTTTCTACATAGAGAATCTACAACCTTGTTCACTTTCCCAGGAAAGTAATTTATTGAGCAATCATAATCCTTGAGGTGATCTAACCATCTTCTTTGGCGCATATCCAGATCTTCATGTGTGAATATATATTTGGGACTTTTGTGATCTGTATATATTTCATACTTCTCCGCAAAGAGATAATGCCACCAGATTTTCAATGCAAATATCAACGCTGCCAACTCCAGATCATGAGTGGGATAGTTTTGCTCATGAATTTTCAACTGCCTTGAGGCTTAGGCAATGACTTTGTCATTCTTTATCAACACAAATCTTAGGCTCATCTTTGTTGTATCACTTAAGATTACAAAAAGCTCCCCACTTGTGGGTAGTGTGAGAACAATGGAATTGACAAGACTCTTCATTAACTCAATGAATATTTATTCACCTTCTTCATTCCAAGAAAACTTGACTCCCTTTAGAGTTAGCTTAATAAAAGGGTTTTACAATCATGATAAATTTATCAAAAATTGATGATAATATCCCGCTAACCCTAGAAATCTATGGATATCCATCACATATGTCTGCCTCATCCATCCCTAAAATAATTTTTTGGAAGGATCCATATATATACCATTTCTTGTGATGATATGCCGCAGGAATGAGTCTTCCTTCAACAATAACCAAAACTTTGTGTACTTTTCATAGAGATTATCCTTTTGTAAGGTCTCTAGTATTGCGATCAGATGTTCCTCATACTCCTCCTTGGTTTTGGATTATATTATAATATCATCTATAAAGATTACCAAATATTTGTCAATGTAATATCTAAAGTCTCTATTCATCAAGTCTATGAAGATTTGTTGAACATTAGTGAGTTCAAAAGGCATTACTATAAATTCAAAGTGACCATACCTTATACATAAAGTAGTCTTGGGGATATCTTTCTTCTTCACCCTTACTTGGTAATATCCTGACCATATATCCACCTTAGAAAAGTATTGTGCTCTATGTAGCTGATCAAACAAGTAATCAATTCACGGAAAATGATACTTGTTCTTTTTCATGATTTTTATAAGCTCACAATAATCAATGAAAAGGCACATTGACCCATCCTTCTTCTTGATGAAGAGGACTGGTGCACCCCATGGTGAAGAACTTGGGCATATAATCCATTAATCAAGATTCTCCAGTAGTTTTTTCTTTACCTCCTCATGCTCCAAAAAATCCATTCTATAAAGAGAATTGGATATTGCAAACACCCCAGGTGTAATATCAATTTAGAATTCAACATATCTTCTAGGAGGAAGACCAAACAATTTCTCGGGAAACACAACAGTGAATTCCCTCATAATAGGCATGTCTTTGAGGATGGTTCCTTATTTAGACTTAATCGTCTTAGAAAGATATGTGTGCTCATAGAGAATTAATATCCATTCTTGATATGGTTGTTCTAAATAATATTTATCCTACTCTTTTTACTTGTATAGAATCAAGGGTAAATTCTCCATATGGAGAGTGATTTCCCTCTCGCGAGAATTTATTTTGGCTCTATATAGGGAAATCCAATCCAAGTAAATAATATCATAAAATTGCACCAAGGTAAGTATGATGAGGTTTGTTGAGAATTTTAATCCTCAAATTTTGATAGGGGAGGATTTATATTCATGAGGTGAAATAATTTCCTTGCCTACCATTTTCTCCAACATCTCTACTTCCATTCTTTATGGTGAGGTTTGGATTGTTAAACTAAACTTTTAGGATATAAAATAATGCATAGAACTAGAATCTGAATTAATATTCACTATTCTTGAATGAATAACATCGTACCTGCCACCACTAAATTTCTAGGATTCACTTCGATAGTAGTGATAGAAAAAGCTCACCCTTACTGCATTGGAGCTTGTTGGTTTCCTCAAAAAACCCTTGTGTTAGGGCACTGGTTTACAAAGTACCATGGTTATTTGCAGTTGTAGCAAAGAAAAATTCATTGAGGATCGAAAAGATTGTACCTTTGCTCTATCGCAGTAGTGGGTTTTTTCTTTGGGACAATCACTGACTAGGTTCCCTTCCTTCCAGCACCAAAATATCTTCTCCATCCCCTTGAATAAATTTCCAGGGTGCTTCTTTCCAAAATTTTGACATGCAGGGTGTTGGAGTTTTTTAGTACTATTCGGTTTATCCATAGGAACACTATAATTAAAGTCCACTTTCCAATTATTATACCCATGATACCCTTGAGATTCCCTGATCTATATCTCATCTTTGATGGCAAATCAGACAATCTCTTCATAACTGTCAAAGGCGTAGATCGCTAGGGCTTTCCGTAAGCTAGGTTTTATCCCACCAAAGAAGCGATAAACCTTTCATTTGGGGTTAATGAAAAAACTAGAGGCGTATTGTGCAAGTCTGGAGAATTTTTCCTCATACGACCCAATAGATTCATTTTCCTTTTTATTGAGTGCAAGGAAATATATTTCCATCTTAAGGCAGAGGGTGTGGGAAAAATATTTATCAAAAATCATTTTCTGGAAATCCTTCCATCCCATCACCCCGATCTCTTCCATAGGCTTCATATGTTTTTTTATCAATTTCTACCATTGATCAGATTCACCCTCTATATGATAAGTATCAAGAAGAACCTTTTCTTGTTCAAAATATTTTAGGATGGAGAAGATCATCTTAATGAAGCTGATCCATTGTTCGACGATTGAGGGATCAGACGATCCATTGAAAGTAGGAGGCCTTTGTCTCATGAATCTCTCGATTGCAACTTATTATTTCATAGAGGGGGTTGGACATTCCTCTTGACCTATGTTTATATTAAAAACATGAGTTAATCAAGAGAGTATCATGACAAATTTTGTGATTCTTACTCTCATCGTATTTGGCATCTAAATAGAGCAGTCATAACATTGATCTTCGCCTAAGTTATTAGCCTGATTCATCATATTTCTAGCCATTACCTAGAATAAAAGAAAAAATTAGGGGTAAATATTTTATACTATTAAAAACATAACGTGCAATCCAATGACCAAAAGGGATAACTGATAAATTACGTTTATCTCCTTAACCTATTAATTTAAAAGCATCTATCTATGTTATCCATGATCTACTTCCTAGCATATATTCTTAGGGGCATTTTTTTATTCCCTTAATAATGTTTGTACTAATATTATAAATTTCCTGAATCATATCTCATGAGAGTGTCGAACCAAGAGTGCATTAAGGCCCATTTTCATGCACCAGTTCTCGTTTGAGACTATCTCAATGTAGAGTTTTTGAGTTTTACCCCTAGATACTTCTATGCTAGAGAAACCTATACCTATTCGTATCGAGATAGGGATTTATTTTCTTGATAAACCACTTAATATATACTCACAAAAATTTAGGGATACTTTTCATATACTTAGTAGAATTTCTAAGGCTTTCACCATAGTTTTCTAATCCTATTCCCAAAAATAACTGAACATATCCTTTGATACTAACTATAACAACCATGCTCTTTATTTCACACTTAAAAATGAATTATTAAATAAATGTAAACATAATAAAACCCATAAGATTGAGAGGTATAGTGTCTTTGGGGCTTAGGAACATTATATAACAACTTAAAACATTAAATACACATATTTATTGAAATATTCATTTACATGACCACAACATTCCTTCGTACTTAGCATTGCATGGGATAACCTAAGGACATACACAAGAAAAGTGTGGGATACAAAGCCCAATAAAAGTGTAAACAAGGAATAACATGAAGAATAAAATACATGTTAGGAAATAGTAATATCAATGGAGAATAAGAGAAACATGAACATAAAGGCATCATATAGCGTAATTATCATAACATGGAAATGCGACAACAACATAAAACACAACATCATTAACATAAAAGAATCAAGTAAACCCATGTCCCAACATAATGGAAAAAATTACTATAAAGGAATCAGGTAAAACTCTATCCCATCATGATGTATCATGATACTAAACATTATTCAATCCATTGGAGCGCTATTAGGGCACACCCTTCAGAATCATTTTAATCTCATGTTTAAGTGTGCCACATATATCATATAAAATGGATTAATTCAACAATATAATTTATTAACCGATAAAGGAATGTGGAATTAATACATGTTAGTCACAATTTGATAAGTATATGTTCCTGAATGTGAATAACCTTGATAGAGAAATTGGTATGGTATTTACTACACGATGATTTTGGCCTAGAAAACCGCGATGCAATTTTGGCAGCATAAGGACGTCATATAGAAATTCATAAATTGGGTTGATGAGGGAGAAATGGGTCTCTCATCATTTATACATGAGATGGACAGTATGGGGATCGTGGAACATAATATCCCAACATGTTAAATGGAATTTATATGCATAATATAAAATAAATTCTTGAATGGAAATGATAAGAGAAAAATCCCTTAAAGAATATCGAAAAATTAATATGTGTACCTAAAGGAACATAAGGGGGATAAATGAGAGTGGAAAAGGAAATGCTAATTTATATATCAAATGTAAAATATTTTATACATTTAATAACATATCCCAACATAATAAAAAATGAAATTAAAGACACAACATGAAAGAAATGCTTGATAAAGGAGGAGTGTAGAAGATCTGTTACTTGGATGTGTGATCCCAAAGACTTGGGAAAGGATTATTGAGATCTTAAGGGCATTGTGGGAGGACTCTATGGAGTAGGGGGAATAGGTAGGTTGATTATAAAATCTATTTAGTGATGAGGAATGGGTGATTGGGTGGTTTTATATTTGAAATGTGGGGGAATTCGTTATTATTTTGGTTTTGGACCTTACACACTAAAATATTCATAACAAAAAACCATCCCATGGTTTATAGAAAAGGGTATGGTATAAATTATTTTAAAAGTATAATACCATAATATATTAAAAATTTTCCCTAGCTTATGTGGAGGTGAGTCACACTTTTGAGGAAATGATTTAAAAATCATAAAATATTTTATATGTCTTGGAGGATTCACTAAGGCTTTATAAAATAAATAAACTAAACCTAAAATTATATTATTTTAAATGAAAACATAAATTTTTCTTAATATACCTCTTATAATATTTTATTACATCACTATTGGGTCATTATAATCTCATAAAACACATTATATATTTATGCAGTGTTTAATTATTACCCAAAAATTCGGTTGTCTTAGAAAATTATGAAAAATTCATCATTGGATAATCTCGACATCCTGATTCCAAAAATAATATTAATTTTATCTAAATAATTTTCTAAATATGAGAATTTCCACTTTTAAAATAAAAACTGACATTTATTGAAAATTGATGGGTTTTGATAAAAATAGTTTTCTAACCATTATAAAAATTACAACTAACTTCATAATAATTATATGATAATTTATAAATAATAAAAGTATTTTTTAATAATTTTTTATTAAAATATTATTTAATTAAAAAATAAATTACTTCATCAAAATATATTTCTTAATTAAAATTGAATATTAACCAAAAACTGTATTTTTGCATTAAAAATCATTTAAAAAGTTACAATAATAGAATGAATGTATATTCATTATTCCATAAAAAAACTAATTCACATAATCATAATGATATACTATTGTTAAATATCCTTATATTACACTAGAATATTCCCTATGAGTAAGGTCTGCGATGGTGGGAATTTCATGGGGCCATTTAGTGAATATGGTTTGGGCTGTGATCTCGATGATCTTGAACTTATTCCATAAACAGTTGTTCTCATGATTAAATTATTGGATCTTATCTTGGGATTGGTCTATGAAAAGTCCCATAAATTCAATAGCCCACAAAATCTCCAATAAATGGGCTTTAAAGGGTAACATCCTACTGGTTGAGGCCAACACTTCCTTTTTTCGTGCCAAAAGGATATGTTAAAACTGTATATTTATACTAGTCTTGTTATCACTATTTAGCATATATATTATCAACAGTAAGGATACTTAACGGTCATTTAAATACAATTGGTTATAATAGAAAAAGGAGTTCATGTGTTTTATATCTCCATAAGATATTTAATTAAGAGAAATTTAATTTTATTCGTAATAGTTTGGGTCGATACAGTTCATGGTTGATTTATGATGATTTCTCAATCTTATGATTCATGAATTTTATGATAAATCCTTATACATGACTCATGTTTAGGATCCATGATAGATTGGGTTTGAACATTGTATTTTATTTTCATAATCTCATACCATTGTTATTTTATTATTCTTTTATATGATCATCGATTAATATCTCCCATCTTTACCCATACGGAGCATCTGATCTCAACACTTTTTATGCTTCCTTTCCCTAGGTTATGGGGAAAGTTATTATGTATGATATTTCTAAGATAGATCATAGTTATAAAGAATTATATTTTTACATATCTATTTTTCCAAAGGCACTAGACTTATATGATTCTAGCATGGATCATTATGTTATGTAAAGACTATTCATATTCTAACACATGATATATAGGTATGAAGAGTATGCATTTCTATATATTTAATCCATCAAAAAGTGGAAACAATGTATGTGTGTACATTTGAGCTACCATATCTATGGGTTATGTAATTCATTTTTCTATATTTATCTTTTATATATGACTATATATATATATATATAATTAATATATATGATATTAATATCATGATTGAAATTTTTGATATGACATAACCATAATCAATGTATAAGGACTTGTTCATCCATGATAAAATATATATTAGTAAAACAAATTGGTTAACACATGAAACAATGATAATAATGAATGATTGTCATCAAATGGATGATAAAATGTTGTAAGAGAGTAATAAATGATGTTATAAATATGAATATGGTTATAGTATAAATTAGTAACATGTTTAAAACCAATATATAAGAGGTTAAATAATGTTCTTGTAAGGGTAAACGTGGGGTAAGGGATTTCATATCTATTTTCAATCCATTGATACATATTTGGTATTATGAATCTATTTACTTTTATATGGTGTATATACTACCACTTTTATGTATTTAAAATGAGTATATATTTATTTATGATTTTTAAAGTTTCAATTCAAGTTACTCTTTCAATATATTAAAATTTAAAAGATACCAAAGTGGTAAAATTTTATTTTACAATCTATTTTTCTGGGATTACTCTTCTATTTATTCATGGAATATTGTAATATATCCTTCATAAATGCATTCATTTATCTTATACTCTAGATATTTAATAATTTCTCATGATTTATTCCAAATTTCCATGTATTTGTCTATAAAATAAAGAAAATAAGCATTTAATTGAAAATTATATCGTATTTCTCTTTTTATTAGGTATATTTTTATTCCATGTACATATTTTTGAAATTGTTTTACAATAATCCTTTTTATTACTCAAATTATTTTTTAAAGATATTTTATGTTAATTTTAAAATTTTAAAATGTTTGAAAGGAATCATTATAATGTTTTACGAAAGGTTCATTTTATACTTTCTTTATAAAAATTCTATATGAAAGTTTTCTTTTCAACTTATATGATATTAACAAACTTTCCCACCACTATAAAAATTTTACACACTTTATCTTATTATAAAATTTTTAAATTATTTTATAAATAAATATATTTTATGAGAATTTATTTTAAATTCTAGGCTTATATTTTTTTTTCTATTCTTTAAATGACTGGATTTTACTATAAAATATAATTTTCTGATGGTCATCTCTCATTTGTTGATTAATTTTGTGGTAATTAACTTTCTCCTGGAACATACACTTTCTTGTGATTATATTTTTTTGTAGTTACATTTTTATTAAATATCTATATATTTTTCAACATGGGTATTCTTATTTCATAAAATGTATACTATTTCTAAATATAGTGTTTTACAATGACAGTTATTTGATTTATGGGGTAAATATTGATATTCTATATTATGTACTCAGTACATATAGTTTTTGATAAGTCATACTGTTTAAGAATTGAATTGATCTTTTAATATATAAGGAATGCATTAGACATATAGGGATGGGTTGGCACAAAAATTATATAGACCCGAAATGAATTGATAGGTCTCATGAGGCAAGCCAGTTGGATAGCCTTATTAAATGGGGTTTTGGTGTACACCTACCCGTAGTTAAAAATGTCACGGGACATGTATTTGGGGATAAATATATCATGATTTATAAGATAATAATATCCAAATTTATTCATTTTCTTCATTTATAATTCAATTATTATTATCCAAGATATTATTTAATTTGATATTATGCATGGATGCATTTTATGCTCAAGTTATTTATTAAATGGAATGTGTTTTTATTTATATACCATGAAAATTTGATTATTACTTATTTACTTGTAATATATTCTCTAATATTTAGCCCTTACTAATAATTTTAGAACACCATTATTTTTTTCCATTCCCCATTATATTTATAAGAGATCTTAGAATGAGTTTCAAGGATGCCAAAAATTTTATTTTGTTATGATTTATATTATTTAAAATGTAAAATCAGAATCATGTATGTATCTGGTTATTAAAGAATACTAAACTAATCAATCCTTCGGGGTGAGATACCTTGTATCTTATGACAATTTAATAATGTAGACACCATATTTGGGTTATTGGACTTTTCATTATTACACTAAATAACTAAGTGGTGATAAGAATTCCATACCAGACTGATTTCATAGTGAAAGATGTATCTTAGACCACTAATGTATTTGATGATTTTAAAAGGGGTCTTCATTTTAGTGGGAACACATTTAATAAAATTATATATTAAATTTTTATAAAACAAGATACTCATATGATAAAAAATTCTATTGTAGATATATGAAATCATCACCATAAAACATTATTTTAAGATTAATCCTTGAAAATTAGAAGCTTAGATAAGAAAATATTAAGATTGGTAACTTGAGAATTTTTTTAATTAAGATACATTTTATGTTTTAGAGTAACCCATTCCTAGGTAACAAAATATTGAAGTTATTCAACAATTGAATCTATATGCTTGTGTGATGAATATAATGATACACTTAAGGTTTTGAATGGGATTAGATGCAAAATGACCTAATAAATCTCAATCTCTATTCATATAGTCAATATTATTGGGTATTTTAATGACTTGGTGAGACTTAAGGTTTTATAGAAGGCTTATTCTAGTTTTAGAATTCATTTATCGGAAATGTTCCAATAATTTGAACGAGTTCAATAAAAGTTTCTCAATATTCTCAATGTGTTGAGAGTAGATGAATTAGGGCATGTGATATCTAGGGTCCAATGTTGTGTTGAAAGTACTAGTTGGTAAAAACTCAAATTAGAAGAAGAATAGTTAGTTAGAAAGTTTAACAATGTTTCTTCAGGTATACATTCAAGATCCTTGAAGCTTAAATTTGTTGTCTGGAAGGAAGAGTAATGATTTCATGGGATGTAATAGTCTATAATTCTTGAAAGGGATTAGTAAACTCCGTTGAATTTCTAGTTTAGGTTTTAGGGTTATAGAAATTAATTCTTATATCTTAAAGGGTATGTGAAAATTGATGTATGTTTTATAATTGTTGGGGGTATACCAGAGTTCAAAACTATTCCAACTCATCCCAAAAGATAATCCCTCTTGGGCCTACAATAAATATGAGAGTGAGAATTAAATCCCACCTTCAATAGGACATAACATGGAGGTTTGAATCGAGCATATAAATCATGTATATGAGATCATTTAGCTAGTAAATCCTAGGAACATATAACAAGAATCCACCAAAAAACACATAATATAAAATAAGGTTAACCCATAGTAATACAAAATGCAATATATATCAGAAAAATATAAGTCACTAAATAAAATACCAAATATATTTCTAAGGAACTAATTCCATAGGAAATCCCATGTTCTAAACTAGTATTGTATATCTTGGTCAACCAAATCACCATGGAACCCTAAAAAATATTTTTATATATAATGGGGTGATAATAACATGTATAGTCATTAAGATCATACCCAAGATATGTCTTGAAAATGTGGAAGAAACATAATAATGATTTAGTGAATAAATAGTAGAACTAATAAGCACTTACACAAGGTCATATACCACCATTCCTCACCTAGTTTCTATTCCAATGTAATCATATAATATTAATGATATATTAAGAAGAAACCTCACAACCACTTCCCCACTGGTTTATTACTATCATTCCCCAACATCAAACATACTATGCTCCCAATCTATTCTATATCCTTGTCATAACACACCATAAATCATATAACAACTATACCAAATATCATAGACACATCATCAATCTCATGTATCTACCACCACATACCATATCTCATATGTACATAATATTTATAAAATAGTAGGGTATCATGAACATAAAACAAATAAACCTCATTCTATCCTCCTACCATGCATGACACCCAAAATATCTCATCATACCAATAACTCACATGGTCTGTCATTACTCCAAATTATCATGCCAACCTTGAGCCATTACAACCCATACTATGCTTGGAATAGAGAAAGGGTATAAGAGATAATTCATCCATCCATTACCTATCCAACATGGATATTTATAGAAAACACCCAAAACCCAAATTATTTTGCAAATGGTATCGGTATCCAACTTCAGGTGGGGTCTATATAAAAAGAACAAGAAAAATAAAATCATATAGAACCATACACAACCCAACCTAATAGATTTACCAATTTAGAAATAATACTACAAAAAAATATGACTATAATTACACTACCTTCAAATAATAACTACTGTCACACACCATCTTTCACTACCACTCAGTAATCCAATAATCCATCCCCATTACCAATATAACCAACCACAATAGGTATAATAATTACCAATCAAGTCAAATCATTTTACTATTTTTTGGATTTACCATTTAGAATCCAAATTATATTCATTATGACATTTAGATCTATATTAAAGGTAAAAGAACTCTAACTCCTTACCTCTATTGAACTCACAATTAATTTATTATCATTTTATTCACATACAATACCCATTACTAAGTTTATCCTTATCATACAGATTTTACTTCTACCAGGTAACTAAAAAATGACCCTACTCCCATTTTAAAACAACAACTACCACATTTGTTACAATTACATCTATTATTTACAACTATGGAGAAGAAGTTTCATCTTCAATACAGAATCCATAAAGAAACCTATAACAAACCATATATTACACAACATAATATCTCTAAAATAACAATACAAACATATCTAGAATAATAAGCATCTGAATAACATGAAATAACAATTCCCAGTATTAAACACAACCACAATTAAAAAATGTTTATGTATTGTTTCATTCCTCCCACACAACTGGATTTTTACTAAATTTAAGATATTATTCTTTTATGAGTGGTGATACTACAAATAAATCACAAAATAACACATGTATATGTATAAATCACTATAGAAAAGGATTTTAGAAAAAATAATGAGAATCCAAAAATCGTGCAAGAAAAATAATTAAATCATGTAATCTCATGCGATTCACCCCTTCCTCTTATATTTAATTAAGTAAATTTCATTATATTTATTAAGTTAATTCTAACCATTAACCCAGGAAAAACATATCATGATAGTTTCATAGTTTAATCATATTTAAAGATGTTGAAGTCTTAAATCCCTTACCTTAATATGAAGCTTCAAGAAAATGCCACAGAAGAATATAAAAATATTAGATAATCCACCTCCAAACATGGAAAAGACTACCTTAAGCCTAACCATAATGAAACATCATCAGGAAATAAAAAATTATCATCCAAAACTAGAGAACTCATACCAAAACAACATATGGAAAGAAAAATGTCTAAAGAGAAAAAGAAAAATTGTAGAGAATAGTTCCTTAAATAAAAGGAGTTATATCTTGATGAACCAAGGTGTTTAAAACCTCATGAAAATGGTTTGAGATAACGGAGAGGGCCTAGGGTTTACTACTATATAAAATAATAAAATAAAATCCAAAGGGAGGGTTGACCCATTTTTTAGAGAGAAAACTAGGAATGTCTTCACCATGGTGTAGAGGCATTCAAATAATCTATAATGAACCTAGTAAGAGAGAGTTCTATGTTTTCATCCATTTTAAATTATTATCTCCTTTAACCCTCTCAATCTTTCCAAAATCGTTTTTAATAAACCTAACCAGCACCATGGCATGCATTATGGTGTGGAATTCATCGTTTCAACCCCCTAGATGACCACCGTGGCTTCTCATGATAGTGCATAGAAAAATACATCTTCATTTTATCTCACCATACCCAAGATAAATATGTTGAGATACCTTGCTCACTATTTTCCTTCCTAATCACACAACTCCAAATTTTATCGACTCCTCATTACCACACCCATACCCACAAAAATGGATACACTGATGGGCGTGGTGCTCTATATTCCAAAAAGGGAAACCATCAGGCTTCTCATGAAACCACTCCATCCACCATAAGAATGTATCACCTCTTTATTTTACATTGGAGAATAATATATAAAGAACACCCTCCACCACAGGTGATTTAGAACCCATGGTATACTAAGCACTAAATCATCTAATCTTTATAGAAAAAACTCCAAAACACCAGATCATAATGCCTGAATCTCTAAAAAATTGAGGACCACAACCTCCACCACACCCAGACCCATAACATGGTGACCCTCTAAATGGTATAAAATCCAACTCTCCCTAAGCAATTCATTCACACTCCCTATTGAAAGATCTAAACACCAGAAAAAAGAAAAGGGATGGATTGGGAAAACATGGATCTTACAACATGATAACCCTCAAACCATTCTCACCATATATAATTAAACTCAAATCTATAAAGGGAAGGGAATGTGGGTCATAAAAACAACCCTAGAAGAAACCTCTCAACAATCTTACCATAACAAGAGCACAACCAACATTAGAAGAAAAAATTATTAAACACGTAACATTTTAAATCATCTCATGAACCAAAAATTGTCATATATATCATCTTAATAAAATAAAACAATAAAAAATCAGGATATTGTGAACACAAATGAGACTCATATTATGAAGTGAGATCTTTTAATCTATTTTACGTCCATGGGACACGAAATGAAAGAATAACATGTCCATATAATAGCTAATCCTAGTGGCCATGAATCTTTACAAGCTTCGCCTAGAAGGGTTTTTTGTCCTCAGCATCTAATTTCTCCCAATCAATGACATTGTAATCATCATATATTTATCAAAAAATGATTGAAAAATGAAAGATGTTGTGAACTTAGTCCATACATAAAGAAACTTCTTAGCTAATATGCCAGATTACCAATATGCGTAATCTCATTAGATAGATCAATAAAATGGGGATAAATCTTAGTCAAAGAACCAAATCTCCATTTCCCATGATGAGGGTAAACCTTCTAGAATAAAAGGAATCCAACCCCAAACTCTATAAGTCTCAAACTCTAATCAGAATATGATTTCTAATAGTCCTATTTTGTCTTCATTAGTTATTAGATTATCTGGATCTTCTATGTTATAATTTTAACCACAAATGGACCAAGGATTTTTGACTCTGTAACCTTGATATATTATAATGGATACTGACAAGGTTTCGCATACAATAACTTTAATGGATCCATTCCAAGGAAACAATTGTAGTTATTTTTATAAAAAACTCTACTAAGGGTAGATAACTCACCCAAGAACCACCAAAATCAAAAAACATAGGCCTATAGAATATCCTATAAAGTATGAATGGTCCACTTCATCAAACCATATGTGTGGTGATGGAAGAATGTATAGAAATGGAACTCATAACCCAATGTTTATTGGATACCACCCCAAAACCATGAGGTGAAATAATGGTCCCGATTAAAAATGATGGGGCTTGGTACCCCATAGATCCACAACACCTCATCCACATACTACCTCTCTAAATCCTCAATGTAACTCAACTCTGTAGTCATTAATAAGTGATCCAATTTCATCAACTAAACCATGATCACCCAAAAAACATCACATCCTCCATGGGATTGAGGTAGGCTAGTGATGAAATCTATTCATATTTTCTTCCATTACCACTCTGGGATATCCAATTTCTATAAAAGAACACCTAGAATATGATTTTATGCCTTCACATACTGGTAAATCAAACAACGTGACACAAACATTGCTACTAATCACTTCATCCCAAACCTCCAAATTTTACACACCAAGGCATAGAACGTCTTGGATAAACCTAAGTGCACTAAAATCAGTAAACTATGGAACTCATAGAAAATATACCTTTATATTATCAATTAAACATATAATGTCCCTTGAAACTTCATCCAATTTCATTCATCCTCTAATCATCTCTCTAAGGCATTATCACAGATGACATGGTATCACTTGACCATTACTTCCAAGTATCCCCATTGAGACTCCTTTACATGTTTAATCAAAGATGATTTCATTATAATATAGACCAAGAAACCCCTACCATCAATCCCTCCTACATAAAGATGAATCATTGTAAGATCCTCCATAAATATCCAAGAATCTAAATACTCCCGAACAATATCTCCTTGTAAATTTATACTTAGTGCATCATAGAATACATTATATTTATTTTAGGTGTAGTAGAAATCAAATTCATATTCCTAGAAGAACTTTATCTATCAACAATATTATATATTCAAATCTCAGTTAGAAAAAATATATCACAAGGTCTTGTGGTTAGTGAAGACCATAATTTTTTTCTAATAAGGTGATGTCACCACATCTTTAGCAAAAACACTACCACATCATGATCAATATCATGGATGACATAGTTATCCTCATGGGATTGTGACTTCCTAGACCCATAGGATATCATTTATACTTATTAAATTATGTAAAAACGTAAATTGAGAGTTGAGGAATCTCTGAGGACTTCATATATCACTCCCCCCTTTGGTAGCTGAAGGCCAGGAGCACTGATCAACTTCTTCTTCATGTATTAAAGAGTTATCTAACACTGATCGTTCTAAATAAAGGTATGTCGCTTCCTGGTTAGGGATATAAATAGAGCTTTAATTAGGTATAATTCAAATAAAAACCTATTATATTTTCCCATAAGACCAAGAAACCAATAAACCAATATATATTTATTTGGGATTTACAAAGAAAAACTACCTCAATTTTAGAAGGATTGGTTTCCACTCCCTACTGAGACACCACATTGCCAAGGAAACTAAACATTCACACCAAAACATTCATTCATAAAACCTCCTATAATGATGATGGTGCTGAAGGAATTAAAAAAACCCTTATATCTTCATCATGACCCTCGTCTAATCTCAATTATATGACTATTTTGATGATAAAAACTACCCGAAACTGATCTAAGAACTCATAAAACACAAAATTCATGAGTCCTATGAAAAAAACATGGGAGTTAATCACACCAAAAAATGTAACTGTCAACATAAATATCCCGTAGAAACCTATTAAAATAGTATTTGGGATATCCTCCCCCACCATCATCTGGTGATATCCAAACCATAGATAAATCATTAAAAACTAGTTGGATCCCATTAGTTGGTCAAATTAATCATCAATCCTAAAAAGGGATAAATAGTTATGGACCATTACATGGTTTAGTCTTTATTAGTCTATAAAAATCTTTATAACACTATCTAATATCTTGATGAACAACACTACCGTACACCATTGGGAAACACTGGGCCTAACGAAACCCTTACACGTTAGATCATCAATATCGATCCTAAACACCCAAAATTTAAAAGCTAACATTCAATAGGGAGACATTGAAATTAGAGTAGTGACCAGCTTAAATTATATCCAAAATATGATATCAAGTCAAGGGGTTAGTGTCCCAATCTCCTCAAGGATGACATCCAAAAATTCATTGATCACTATAGGAAACTCTACTTCCTTGGCCTCCATCAAGTCCAATGATAATGCAAACAACTGAGATGACAATTAATTTAAGAACTTATAACCAATATAATAATCATGATCACTAATGAATACTAAATAATGGACCACATAATCACATAACACAACCCTACTGTAGAAGAAATCAATAATAGTGCACACATAATATAACCATTTAATGAAAATATTGACATTGTAAATTTATATCTAAAGTAGAAATAAATCATCAGATGAATGAGGTTACACCATCCACATCTTGTAACCCTAAAATACATTAAGTAGGATTGTATAACATTTAACTAGAAATTTTATCTCCAATTTAACTAGAAGAATCTTCCCCAAGAGTACCAGGGAACAGAACATGGAGGGTGTAATAATGTAGTGTAATGATCCATAATTAAAAAAAATCATAAGAAATGGAGGAATATAAAATGATGGTACCTCAAATGATCTCTAATAGATTTATATTCTCTTGCTAGAGTAAATATCTACTATCCATGGTATTAATTTGGCCACTGAGGAAGTTAATAGTAGGTATAGAATAGAAACAAGACACCCTCAACATGTTGATCCCCAAGGATGATCAGGCACTAGAATCACTAATGATAATATCTCCCACAAGCAAAGAAAACCATCCCAGAGCTTCTATTAAATCCATGAGAACTTATAAACAAAGATAAATGATAATAATAACACTAAGGAGGACACCCTACTGGTAAAAACCATGATGTCTCTAAAACTTATGTTCCAATACTAATATATCTACTTTTGGAGGGACCCTAGTGGATTCCCTATTGAGATTTAAATGGCTAAGAATGTATACTCTCAATGACACAATCCTTATTCTACACCCCAAATACATTGGCAGAATAAATGTGGTGACTTTAAAATGGATAACTAAGCATAATACCTCCTCCAAATGAAATTATCTTAACTCTTAATTCAATAAATGATTGTGAGAAAAATTAATAGGGTCCTTGAAGTTAATATTGATCTCCCACACACCAAATTACTCCTTATTAAGATAGAGAAACTACCACCACTTTGTTTCCCTCATTGTCAAAGATAGGAAATCTATATGAAACAACCTATGGAAGTCATCCCATGATACATATCCCTCCTTTCGGTCCCCAAGATACAATATCCACCACTGACACATAGATCCATACATATAACTAACATCTAGTAAAACCTGATACACCCCGAGGCATGGATCATGTTGATGGTGATCTCAAGATCATTCTACCAGTGCTCTATCTCCAAATCCGAGATTCTCCCCTCATACTTATATGATCATTGTTGATATAACATACAAAACATCTTCCTACATAGCTCATCATTCTTGGATAGGTTGACCCTATTATGGTTGATTAGGTCATCATGTATAACCTCACCAACCTTAACCGTGTGAGGATAATGAAAAATAATAATCTCTGTAAAAAAATAAACTTTTTAAATGGTTTCATGAAATCCAATAAAAATTTATTTAATTATATTAATTTAATTTCCAAAAAATCACCCTACTCAACCCGAAGAAAATAAATCATGATGCATGTACCTATCCTAGGCCTCTACCATGAAAGCAATATCACTTAACTTAGAATGTTCTGTGAGATTAAGTTCCTTGTGTTGGATCATAGGGGGGCCTAAAAGTATGTTTTATAGCTAGTATCCCTTGATTATATCACACACTAAGATCAACTAAAATTTTTTCCTTACCAAAACATGAAATCCTCATTTGTCTATAACTCTAGTATTCAAAATAAATCTTAACTAAATATTTTTATACCAATCTTTCATGATAAAACCCAGAAGGAATCCCTCTAGGGCTGATGTGAGGATGAGAGTGACCCTCGATGCCACCTCATCCTTCTTCTACACCTATAAATACACTGGTAGCATAAACATGGTGACTGAATAATGAATAAATAAGAAAATTACCTCCTATAAATTACATTCTCTTGACTCCTAATTCAATAAATTATAGAGAAACAAATGTATAAGATACTTGAAGATAATCTTGATCTTTAACACACTCAAGTTATCCTGTTGAAGGGAGATAAATTCCGACCTCCATGCTTCCCTAATTTTCAAATATAGTAACTCTATATGAAACTATGAAAATTATCCCATGAAACATTCTCCTTCTTCCTCTCCCCAAGATACAGTATCCACCACCACCATACAACTTCCTCCATTTAACTAACTCCCAGTATAACCTGATACTCCACTCATGTATAGATCATATTGAAGGAAATATCAAGATCCTATAACCAGGGATCTATCTAAAAATTAGAGATTCTTCCCTAATACATAACAAATCCCAGGTGTTATAACATACACTACATCTTCCTCCATAGCTCATCCTTCTCAGCTAGGTTGACCCTACTACCGTCAATCAGGTTGGCCTATTGAACCTCACCAACCTGAACCATGCATGGATGATAACCAATGAGAATATTTTTATGAAATAAAAACTTTTGAAATAATATATTGAAATACTATAAAAAATTATTTAATTATATTAATTTAATTTTCCCAAAATCTCTCTACTCAACCATAAGAAAAAAAATTCATGATGCGTGTATCTATCCTAGGTCTCCACCCTAAAAACAACGCCACTTCCCCTGGAACATACAATGAGATTATATTCCTTGGGTAGGATCACATGGGTTACTAAAATATTTTTTAATAGAAATTATCCCATGATTATATCATTGTATAATCTCAACTAACATTGATTCCCTACTAACCCATGAAATCCTCAGCAGTGTATAACTCCAATATCTACATAAACTATTAACTAAAAGTTTTAATACTACTATTTCATCACCCACCCCCACTTGGAACCCCTCTAGGAATGAGGTGAGGATGAGAGTGACCCTCGATGCCCACCGACAATAGAGAATGGGGTGGTGAATAACATTGAGGGTATCAATAAATTATATGAATGGAATCTCCCTCATAAATTCCAAGAAGATATAATAAGAATCCAATTATCAACACCATAATATAAAATAAATCAAGCCTATAACTATCCATAATTAATGATATATCATAAAAATATTATCCTTTAAATAAAACACTAAATAAAAGTACTATGTATAAATTCCACTATCAATGCCAAGCTCAAAGATGGTATTGTCAGGATTGGTCACCAAACTCACCATGGAACCCTAAAAATAGTTTTATATATAATGGGGTAAATATGAAATGTATAAATAGTCAGACGATACCCAAAACCTCTTTTAAAAACGTGGAAGAAGCATATTATTGATTTAGTAAACAAACAACATAACTAATATGCACCCACACAAGGTAAACTACCACATCACCTCATAAAGTCTTGATTACCAAGTATCACATCCAGTGTAATAAGATAATATCAAAGATATATCAAGAAGGAACCCCATAATTTTTTCCCCACCGGTTTGTCTCTCTAACACTCCAACATCAAATGTCTCATGCACTCAATCACATCCAAGTTGTATCGTAGAGAACTATAAATTATATCAAAACCATAAATCATTTCACACTTACATCATCATCCTCATGTATCTTTCACAATATACCACATACCATTTTCACATCACATTTGCAGTGAAGTAAAGCTTCATGAACATGAAATACATAAACCTCATCCCCCTATCCTACCATGAATGACCCCCACCATAACACATCATATCAATACTATATAAGGTCTTCCAGTACATTGTATGATCATACCTTCCTCAATCCATAATGTACATACTACAATTAGAAGAGAGAGTGGGGAATAGGGGGTGGTCGTTTATCTATTCCCTTTCCAACCTAGATGTTTAAAGAAAACACATGAAATCCAAAATGTTTTGAAATATGTAAGGATATCTGACTTGGGTGAGATATATATCAAAATAAAAAGGAAAATAAAATCATATAAAACCATACACGACCCAACCTATTTGGATTAACAATTCACTAATAACAACACCCAAAAATATCTCCACAATTCAAATACCTTCCATTAAGAATTTATTCTAAATACCATCACTCATTGCCACTCTCCAAACCCACCAAGACAACCCCACTTCCCATGAAACTAGCCATGAAATTATTATACATCTACCCATTAAATCATTTCATTTAATTCTTTCTAAATTTACCATTCACTAGTAAAATTACAAACATTATATCATTCAATTTTACATTTAATGACAAACCACTCTTAGTTATTACCATATTATTTCTAGACATTACATAAACAATTCATTTATTATCATTCCATTCATAGAACATACCCATTACAAAGTTTATATTTTTAAAAAAAAAATATATTGATATCAGGTAACTACAAAATATCCCCATATCTATCCCAAAACAATAACCACTACAATCATTATAATTATATCCCCTCTTACCAATTATGGATGGACAACCATATCCCTGTTGAATAATCTATACAAACATCACATAATGAAACATATATTCCACTATATAATAGAACCAAAACAATCAATCAAAAATATATTTAACAATAATCTCTTCTTAAACATGAAACAATAATTCCCAATATCAAACACAAATACAATTAAACCATTTTTTCACATAAATTCATCTCTCCCACACAATTGGTTCATTATCATCTTTAAGTTGTTTTCCTTTTATGATAGGTGATCCCAAAAATTAATCACAATATAAATAAATTTATATGTGTACATAACCACAACAATATATTTCAGAAAAAATAATGAGAAGTCAAAAATCACACAAAAAATCATTGAATCATATAAATACTTTCAATTCACCCCTCCCCCTTTGATTTTATGGGGTTTATTTAATTATCTTTATTAATTTGGTTTTTATCATTCAAATAAGGAAATAAAGACGATGATAATTTCATAGTTTACACATAATTAAAGAGGTATAATTCCTGAATTCCCTACCTCAATATAAATCTTCAAGGAAATGTCGCATGAGAATAGAAGAATCAAGGATCAACCACATAAAAACTCGATAGATTATTCCTTAATCACAACTATGATTGACAATAATCATGAAATACACAAATATTATCTATGTACTAGGAATATTTACCACAGAAACCTTTAGAAAAGATAGAGGACAAAGGGGAAAATAAGAATGGGGTTTAAGAGTACCTCAGATCAAAGAAGTTAAGTCCCAATGAACCAATGGGGTTAAAATCATAAGAATATTTATTGGAGAGTAGTTAAAGGGCCATGGGTTGGATATGGTTTAGAGTAAGAAAATAAAATTCAAACCAAGGGAGGTTCAATTACCTATTTCTAGAGAAAACAATACTTGAATTCACTATAGCATATAGGCATTCAAAATATTCAGAAGGTCTCTAATGAAACCGAGTTCTAATATTTCATCCATTTAAAATGACTAGCACCCACAAACTCATGCTATTTTTGAAAACATTTAAAATAAAATTGACCAAAAACACAACATGAACTATGACATGGAAGATTCTATTTAAACCCCCTAAATGAACACTATGAATTCTCACGAGGGTGCAATGAAAAATCCCACATTGTTTTAGCCGAACAAACTCAAGACCATTGTGTGGAATGACCCTTTATGTCATTTTCCTTCCTCCTCACATGGCTCAACAACTCATTGACATCTTTCTACCAAACCCAAACCCCAAAAAGTAGATAACCCCATGGGTGTAGTTATCCACTTGAAAAAAATGGAAACCATAAAGCTCTTCATAAAAACACACCCTCCACTATGAGTATAGAGCTATACCCTTTTTTTAAATAGAGTAATTCTCTAGAAAAATCACCACCATTAATATTTATGGCCCTATGGTGAACCGAAAAATATTACCCCCAAAGATAAAATCCAAAACACTAGCTCACCAACCCTAGATATCCAAATTGGGGGAACCATGATCTCTATTATACCCAAGAAAATGTCATGGTGAACCTATTGATTAAAAAACACCAAAATATAACCTCTAGAACACCTCAACACTCACTCCAGACACCTCCATGACCTGTAAACACACAATGGGGGGGATTTGAAAGATCATTCAATTGAAAACCCCATTGTATCAATTAATATATCTTGTAGTCTATATTAAAATTATGAAGAAAATGGTTTCTAAATCATTCAATTGAATGAAAAAGAATATATTAAGATTAGATGGATTTAAGTAAAGGATAACTGTATTAATCTCATTTATCTTATATAATAAGAGAGGATGTTTAATAATAAGGATTTTTTATAAAAGATATGGTTTGATGGATTCAATATACATGGTTTGTGATTCATAAAATTGTATGAGATGTTTGAAAAATATATTCTTCTAAGTTGTTTGTTAAAATATGATGCATTTAGATTCCACCACCATATGTGGAATATTATAAATAATAAATTCTTTGTTTCAAAAGTAATTTGAGTACATAGAATACTATATATTATATGGATACAATTTTTTAGTTATTAAATATTCATAATAAGATTAATTAAGTATCATTTCATAAAAAATATGTTTTTCTTTTTATGATATTCTAAAGAGAATATAGTGTCTAAGAGACCAATTAGAGTATGTTATGACATTGAGAAGTTAATAGTTAAAAAATAATTTTTTTACTTGTCATAGTAAAAAGTGATTTTTACTTTATCATAAAGGATTTTAGGATATATTGTAAATATTTATATTATATTTCAAGGTAATAACTTATTCTAAATGGTTACATGAATAATTCTGATGTAATTGGAAAGAGTTATAAGTAGATAATAGAAGATATTAACATCATAAATTTGGATGTTTCTCAGATAAGGAGTTTGAATATGTTAATAGAATTGAACATTAGGAATATGATTCCTAAGTCCCGCCATTAATTAAAATATATTTCCTTATAGATTTTACTCATGAAATAGTTTAGTGAGAGGATTTTATCAGCTAGTCATATAAAGATGTTATAATAATTACATAAAGATGTAATGAGTTTGACAGAACTCTTTAAACTGAGGAAAATATAAGGTTAATATGAAACACTATCATATGTGATATGTTAGACATGAAATTATATATGGGTTTTTAAAATATTGTTAATGTAGTTTATGAATATACATTTTATCATGATTATATAAAAGGTTATTTCCACTTTATCATTCTTTTACACTGGCTGTGTATATATATATTGATATATATATCATGAAGTGTAATAATATTTGACCACTCTATGTATGAACTTGAATTATCATTAATTGATAATTGTTATAAAGTATTATAGGTTATGATAAAATTTTAAGGTTAATGTTAGTAGTATTTTTGTATTGGTATATGAAATATGCTTATGTTGTGAATAACTAGTTTTGTGTGTTGGATGACATACTAAGTATACCACATTGACTATCATAAACTATATATTTGATATATTATGGGTACGTGGTTTATATTTGGAGTACCAAATACCTGAGGTTGGTGAGATACATAGAATGAAAACCTTAATACATTTATATATGTCTTTATAAAACCTTGAGGCTTAGCTAATCATGGGATGATTGGGTATGTTATTAATTATGTAATCAATTGAATATTAACCAAGATGTGATTTATCCTATAGTATGATGAGTAACATATCCCCTCGATTAAGATATATTGAGGAAGGGTATAGTAATACTTAGAGAGTAGATATGATTTTCATATCTCTTGGGTGAGGGGAATGTGATGTTATAATCCATAAGGTTATATGAAATTAGGTGTATTCATCAAAATGTTCAGTCTACAATCAGAGAGTCAAGAATATTAGAGATAGAAATATGGGTTTGGAATACTTCATATCTCATGGTCACTGTAGGTATTATATAAAGCGATCATATGAAAATGAATGCCTATATATGATTCAATAGGTGGACATGGGTATAATGATACATGTATTTACTGAACATCATATCATATTTCTTTATAGGTTGAGTATAATTCATTCTTCAAAAGAGGATTATATTTTCTTAAATTTTTTGATCCTCTAATGCATTTTGTTTTCAACACTACAAATGATCATGGGGTTACACATTGTGTATGATTGAATAGTTATTGAGTTTTACTGAGATTAATGATATAAAAATATTTTATAGTTAATAAAAAAGGTGTTTTGGATGGGGATTCACAATTATTTCAAATGATATGATACATAGTGATGTTGATTATATCTTCCAAATAGTGTTTTGTAAGATATCCAAATTTTGTTTTTGGTATGGTTTCATAAGTTATCATATGTTATTTAGTATAAGGTAAAATGTTATAAGTCTATGATGCTTTAGTGTAAAAGGTACATTGCGGAGAATATTCCCTAAAACCTTATATATATGATATATTTAGGCCAAATCGTATTATATATTTAGAGGGAATTTAACTGTAGCTCCCTCTGGAGGATTCACATAAACTCTTCTTGAGGAAATGGAACTATATGAAATCAAATAAGAAATTAATCCCATAAAATAACTTTAAATGCATTTAATACCATATAAAATAACAAAGAAACTCATAAACATTTCATAAATGAAAAATGTAATCATGAAAAATCATATAATTTTAAAATAAATCAAAATAAACCATTTTCCATGTTGCACGACATTGGTTCATAGTGTGCAGACCATGAAACATGCCTATAAAACTCATTATTCATTGTTATATCTTCCCCTTGAACTATAATTTCATCAATAATGAGTCATCATTCAATTAAAAAAATTAAAACCACACATACCAAAAACCTATAGTAACTCAAGACTCATCACAAGGAGCATTGGTCCGACACTCGCCTATAACATACCTCTTGATTTCTAAAAAAATATATCTTCTATCTACCTTGACTCCCTAAAAATCCATAAAAAATCACTCTCTGATAACATTTTCGAATGAACCAACAAAGTATATCCCAAAGTAGATACCCAAGTTGGACCACCATAAGTCCCACGGTGTTCTCCCAATCACCATGGGATAGAAACTAATTCCATAGAGTCAAATATATTTAGTTTGGAATGATTTTACCCAACAAGATTAATAAAAACCAATAGGGTCCCATTTGATAACCTTATATGACATACCTTACAATGGTGATCCATAAACCTATTAAGAAAAATTTTAAAATAAACTTAAAATCAAACATGCTATTGTATCAAATAACTCATATGGAAACTAAAGTAAAAAATAAAACTAGAAAAAAATTGAATGTTATGAAAGTGAAATAATCAAAACCCAAACATAATCCAAAACAATAGAATAGTGATATAGAGTTTTGATTAGGATTTGCACAAGAGGGAATAATATATAACAAAAAATAGAAAAAACAGGCCACTTATACCCATATTCATATGAAAAAAGGTATCATCCACTTTTTCACCACCTCTATATCTCCAACCATGCTAACATAAGAATCTTCCCCCTCTGAACGATGCTTTACCTTCACTTGTATCTATCAAAATATGGCCTGCATACACCCATACTGTTCATATAGGGTGTGATCATATTGATCCTAGTAAGATTTCACCAAATAACCTATGTAAAACCTTTAAAAAATTATATAATTCGATATTGTGATAAATACACATATAAAATTACCCTATTTAATATTTTATGAAAATAAAGTAACAAGTTTAACAAATATAAGATTCATTATCATGATTAAAAAAATACCGTGAAATTAATTTTTGGGGAATTAATGTTAGGTCTATTAGAGGATGATAGAAATCTATCATAGAAAAAGTGGCCTTTAGAAATCATATAACAAGTATCACCACAGTCTCGATAAGC
This sequence comes from Viscum album, assembly GCA_963277665.1. Lineage (NCBI taxonomy): Eukaryota > Viridiplantae > Streptophyta > Magnoliopsida > Santalales > Viscaceae > Viscum > Viscum album. The sequence goes on along the minus strand of OY728132.1, from coordinate 1,264,463,640 downwards.
TAAAACTATAAACTACAAATGAAATCATTATATGAATCTTGTGTTGTTTCTACAACCTCTAGTCTATCTGAATGCCTTAAAATGAGTTGTAAGGTGATAAAAAAGTGATGGATGAATATCTCAAACCTGTATAGGATTCCTTGAGCTAACTAGATAATTTCAACACATGAAATGGGATTACTTCTTCCTCCACATCATGTTAGTGTCTAATTCTAGAAAAGATGAAAAGTAGGAAGAGCTAATGGATTAAGGATATATAACCATGAACAAACAACCCAAAGACTATTTTCACCTAATTAAAAAGGACTCTTTATAGGGCCCTTGAAAATGTTTAAGTATTTTGTGTTTTAATTCATATTTTATAAATACATGGGTTAATACCTCGGTTAGTGTATGCATCATATGCATTGATATCCATTCACATTTCATCTCATTCAATGCTAGTTTGAATGATAGTTTTTGTGTTTAATTGAACTAAATGTTAATTATTAACATTATAATTCCAAGTGAGTATCTTTTTCTTACCAAACAAATATTGGTATATGAATCATGGAAATATGATAGCATGTAATCTTATTGAATTCTCTACTTATGAACCATGTCCTTGAAGTTGATTATCAAGTACATTAAATGACTATTGATATCATACCATAAATTTAATAGTTGCGTATATTGTACTCTGACCATAAGTAGACTTTAAGGAATATTCCTTTCAATCTCTCACTTTCACTAAAGCCTAAAATACTCTATTCCATTTCAAAATATATCATAATATATACAATAAATTGTAAAATTCTATCTAAATTTCATTTTTTATATCTTCCAAAACACTTTTAAAATATAACATTAACCTCATTATGTATCACATCACAAGAAATAACTTTTGAGTCCCTATCCAATACTCATTTTGGATTAACTCTAAAATAATTTTACAGTGGTTCCTAGAGTCAAACTCAGTCCTCATTCAGTCAACCAAAAAGTGTAACCCCATCAACCTGAATAGAATGGAAAACAAATATAAATTTTCAGAATAATAAAATGTAATAAAATAGTTTCCTCTAGAAAGAAATAAATGATACCAAAATTATAAAGTGATCTAGAATGATCTTCATAAAACACATGTATATCTATACATATTTCCACAAAATGAATCTTATGTTAGCACAAATTATCATTTCTCCCTTTGTAAAAGACATTATGTGAACATGAGACATTGTGTATGTCAATCTGATATAGCCAACTCATAAATTTTCTACTCTTCTAGTATAGACTGACCTAGTCAATGAATATATCACATGTCATTCACCATTATGGATTAGAACAACATATTTACCTTATATGAATATATAGAAATATCATATTTACTATGTTGGTGTGTCGACACACTTCCCACTCTATGTCAATCGAGGGCTCGAATTTCATACCCACCAGATGAGAGGAAAAAATACCATATGGGTTGATCTCCAACTAATGACATGATCAATAACATACCCATCCAACCCCTGATTATCTATGACACAATGGATTGCGTAAAAAAGATATCAAAGTATGAAGATTATCATTCTAATTATATTATCAAAATCAGATAATACGCACCCAATATGATCCATTCACCCTTATTATACTAGAGATATAGTGTATGAAACTCTATTTGGTATACCTAGTGGTTTATACAGCCCACATGAAATAATTATAAGGTGGTTGTTTCCTTTAATATGATACATTTTATATTATTAAAACATTTTAAGAACACTTTAGAAAAACATATATAAGAATCATTTAATCACATCATATATGATAGACTATCATATCAGCCTTATGTTCAATGAATGTTCTAGGCTGACATTAATTTATTACATATATATGTAATTTCTAACACACACACACACACAGACACAAATATATGACTATGTGGTAAAACACTCCCACAAAACTCCTTAGTGATTTGGAACTATAGATAAATCAATTATAAACAATTGTGAGACATAGTAATCATATTACTAATATTCCACACCATGAACATATTCAAACTCCTTAAATTCACAACCTTAAGTGTTATGATGTTAACCGCTTTTTTACGCCTATAAATCTTTTTTATATTTAAAATAATCATATTTGGAACTGTAATTCAATCAAAATTTTCCTTGAAATAATGTAAATATTTACAATAGTATTCACCAAGAAAATCCTAAACATCTTTAAGACAAAATGAAATTTACTTTATATATCATAATCCTTTATGAAATAGTGATATTCAAATTTTATGATAAATAAATACAACAATTTTCAATTTTTACCTTATCATCATATATCTTAAACCCTTTAATATATAAGTGAAAATAACATTAATTTTTGATTGGTATAATATTTTATTTGTTAAATTTAAACTTATATAAGTTTAAGCATACTCCCTATAGACTCTTAGACACTACACTCTATTCATAATATCATAATAATATGTACATACTCCTCTATGTAAGGAAACAAGTCTTATTTATATTATTAATAATATTTAAAAAATAAAATACTATTTCCATATCATATATGGTATTCTATGTGTTTAGAGAATTTAACTCTTTGAAAAGAATAGTATTGATCAAATTATACCATTGATGGGTGGTAGGAAGATATTCCCTCATATTTTAACAAATTTCAAGATATTCACTTTTTATTAGATAAAATATATTTATCCTTTTCAGCTTTTCTAAAAACTATTATAGAATCAGATGAATTAGAAACCATGTGTTTACAATCAATCATATCATTTTATTCACAACAACTTCTTTTTAATGAACAACTATTATTAGCATATAATAAAAATAAGATGAAGATACATCTCCATTTAATATCTAATATATCTTGATAAATTTATTTATATTCAAAAAATTTATATAGAATATATTTACTTAATAATAAAATAAAAACAATAATATTTGTTAATTCTTCCATTAATTTTAAACAATTATATATTTACTACAATTGTAAAATATAAAGTGGTATTTCATACCCTTTAAAATTGAAGAATTCAATTCTATAACATTGATCACTGACATGAACATTGTATTAATTTTTATAAAACTCTTAATGTATTTTGAATAATCCTAGATTATGGAATAATTACTCCTTAATTTTAGATTTCTCCCTTATTTTTCAATGAATTTGACTAGCTACTTGAAGAAAATCTCATTGGACTCTCCAACATACTTTTCCTTCTTCTGGTTTAAACTTTTACCCAGTTTCACAATCTACAAAGTACTATAATCTCGACATTACATGATTATTCTATTTATTATAAACACTTTTGAGAATATTATGTAATATTTTCTCTAATCCATTTATCTTGTCATAACATTTCCATAGCTGCAAATAAGATGAATTTTATTACCAGAATAATCTTTATGGTTACCTATAGTCTCACTAGGTTTTTAGTATACACAATAATATTGAGAATATGATTAGAGATTAAATTAATTATTTCATTTAGAATATGATGACTTTGAATCCCAAAGTGAATAATTTAATTCTTTATAATCATATAAATTCACATATTGAACAACTTCAACACTTGATTACTCAGGAAGGTGTTAATCTAGAACATAAAACTTCCCTTTTCCTAATAATTTATCATAAGCTATCATTCATATGAGTTAATTACATTATGATTTTGTTTCATCAGTATTAATATTAAATTTACGTTTGATGATAATGTTTTTATTATCTATAATAGAATATTCTATTGGATGAGTATAATATTTTATTACAAGTTAATAAGGACTTTTATTAGATGATACCCCACTAAAAAGATAACCCTTTTATAATACATCATATCCATTAGTAGTATAAGATACATATTTAGTCATGAATTACACTAGTTTGGGTATGAAAATAATACATGGATATATCTATTAGATAGAAATTTTCAAGAATATCATATTTTAATTTTAGCTTGTTTAGTAGACAAACACTTTGGCTAATCTATCATTTTGATAAACCAAACTCTATTCATTAGGTATCCTAACTATTATGGTTTTAAAGCTTTGTGTAACCCAAATAAAATTAAAAGAAGAAGATAAAAAATGATAATTTAAGGGAACCCAACAATAAAATGACTTGTCCCAGGATAATCCAGGGTTACTAATTACTTTTTTTTCCTTATACAAGATAATCAAGGTGAACTTATCATTGGTATTACCTACTAGGTTGGATGGTTTAAGTCTTGACATGTGCCACTTGGAATGAATATAACACTTATTATTTTAAGGGAATTTAATCACACTAGCTTATCTCATGTTATTCCCATTATGGATGCATGATTAAAATGATTTAGTTTTGTAATCTCAATCCCTCCACTAAATCAACATGTTCAAACCATATGATTTATAACACTTTACACAACCCACAAGTTTGAATTACATTCCTATAAATAAAATCCAAACATATTTACACATATAAAAATGAATATCATGCATAAGTTACATAAAATTTTCATATAAAGTCTTAGTGTTAAATAAAATTGAAAAGGTCTATATGAGTAAGCTTGGGGAAACAGATAGCTAACCCCCACTTTTCTTAAAACAAGGAAAAACCTCCAGGCCAGTGGGAAGTCTAACCCTAAGAACCTTTCCTTGGATATATTTTATTCAAAGGTGAATTAAATTCATTATAATTATAAAAATTAATATATACAAACTATGCCTAACAACTATAATCAATTTTATTATTGTAAAAACAAACTATGGTTTCGGTAGATGAAAAAATAAATATAATTTAATTGTTCTCATCACGTAATACAAGTCTTGAAATTTCATAAGAATTAGATTAACAACCTAAACTAAAGAATACACATTTTTAGATAATATAAAAAAATTTATATTCATGAAAAATACCCAGGGAAATATATTTTAAAAAATGATCAATTCATGTATTTCAGCATGAGTTAATAATCTATAAACAAATTTAAAAACAAAACTAATTATTTTTTTAATTAGTAGAATATTATGGATAACCTATAATCTTGAATACAATCCCATTATATATATTCCATAGTATAAACTTTTCATATTATTCATTATATGAAATTTACTTTAAAAATATATATATATTTGAAATATAAAAAATTTATATTTAAATTTCCTATTATTTAAATATTTTACCAAACATAAATATAATATATTAATATAATTTAAATATTTGATGATATAAAATTATCAAAACTCTTATTTATGTGGTTTAAATAAATTTTCCAAATAATACTGACTATTAATTTGAATAATTAAAATTATGTTATGAGTAATTCACAATTTGAGTATAAAAAATATATATTTATCCAAATTTTTTTGTTTATAAACTCTTTATAAATATATCATTATGAATAATAAATAAATTATATTTAAAATCCCTATGTAATTACATATAAAAATGAAAATATATTTATTATCAACACTTAATATTAGGTAATATTAATTAAATTATAAACCTTTTATAATTAATTAATTTTTATAATACATTTTTATAATTTATAAATAATTACCTATAATTGATAAGCAACTTAAATGTTATAATAATAATAATAACTTTTTTAATAAAAAAATCACATCTCGATGACCATTGAAAGAGGCAAGACTGACATGAGTGACAAAGGATAGCTCAAGGGACTGTGTGGGAATAAAATCATAGCACATGGAGGCACTAGAGAAAATATACCATGCATAGTGTCTTTGTGAAAATTGGTTATGTATTAGAGTGGCTGCACGGAAGTTCATCAACCCCCACCAAAACACGTTGAGTTATGAATAAATGTGTATCTAAATTGATGTCCTATGCGACAATCACTTGGTATGTGCATTTTACATCATTTAAGATTATGTGATGTATATTGTAGTTTGTTTTTTTAGGTATTTCTAGACACCGAATCCTCAATTTATATTGATACTCAATGTAATATAGAGTAAAAGAAAATGACACTTTTTCTTTGTTTCAAGTTTTAGTTCTTAATTTCAATATCATGATTTCAAAAAAAATATGGTGGCACTGAGACCATTTTCAGGCCTTTAGGGGATAATAAACAATTTATCATAGCAACATATTCATTTAGAAACCATATAACTATGATCACCATGATTTTCATGATTTAAAACCATAAAATGTTGAAAAAACATGATAAAACCATGTTTTATTACATCAATGTGATATATATATATATATATATATATATATATTTAAATAGGTTGATAGGTGATCACTAAAGTGGTTAATTAATACCTCCCACCTATATAGGTATCCATAAGATGGTTTGATCATTTTAATAATTGAAACAAGATTGATTCTTCCTCCATGGTGTGATAGCATATCGTTGTGAAAAAAGGGGAAGAAGAAGAAGAGATACTGAATTAGGGAGATACGATGAAGCATAAAAACCCACACACCATTTCTATCACATGGTAGAGGTCTATTTATAGGGATATCAAGGAATCTAAAGTGTTTTTTGTATTAATTTATGTTTTATAATGCATTGGTTAATACCACAATTCGGGCATGCATTGTATTGATTAATCTCCATTATAATTACATATTGTGTATTCTTGTTTGAATGATAGTCATTGAGGTCAATTGAATTGGATGTTAATTCTTAATGTTCTAATCCCAATTGAGTATCATGTTCTTGATAAATAGAGTATATGATTCATTGAATGACAATAACATGTAATATTATCACATGATCTATTTAAACTTCACAAGCACCCAACGGCTTCTCAAACACGTTATATGTATACTATTATTAGATCATAAATTTCATATTGTATGTATACTATAAACAAAAAATATATAGGCTTTATAGAATATTCTTATCAATGCAGACATTAATTAAAACAACTATTATAAAGTAAAACATCATGCGTAGGTAACAAGGGACTAAGGTTGGGGTTCTTAAGATCTCTAAATTAAAATAATATTCATGAATTTTGTTCATTAGAAAGTGTTATGGACTATTGGATAACTAATCAAGGGATAAATATATTCAAATCGTGGATATCAAATGGATTTTCATGTTCCAAAATTAAGACATCATTTCATATCAACACCCCTCCTTAGATCCCTCCTATAACACCAAAACTTATCACCCAATAAGTTTTTCTATGGTTCGATGTTCTTTTCACAACCATTTTGATATAAAAACAAAACCTCACTTAATTTTTGAAATTATTTAATGAATAATGATTTAATACACTTTAATAATCTATATTTGGTAATGACCCATAAGTTTATCAACGAAATTTCCCTTCTTATAATTATTTCATATAGTTAAGGAACATGCATCCCATATAGAAAAACAATTATTCAAATAAATGAAAGAATGATACATTTTTCAGTAAATAAATTAATAATAATGTCAAATATTAAAATAGGATAATTAATAGGAAATTAGAGAATAATAATAGGACAATTTGGATCTGCTCGACACACAAGAATGACTGCACTCATGAACAAAGCTATAGAAATAAAAAAAATATTAAAAATACAATATTCATATTGAAGTTGAAAATATAAATATACATAAGGTAAAATATAATTGAATAAATAATTGATATAATAAGAGTTATTTATAGGAAATAGGGAACCCATGTTACCACTATAAATCTGACCATTGGAATAATAACATGTCCATTGGAATATTAACATAACTGTTTGGAATAGTAATATAACCATTATAATAGTAAAATCACCTAAATAAATATAAAATAATAATTAGGTATCTAATAAAATAAAAATATGATATATTTATATCATGTTACAAGTGAATAAATTTTTTAAAATGAGAAATTAAGTATTTTTATTTTTGTAAAATGAAAATGTTTTATTTGCAATTTCATAATGAATATAATGATTTAAAACAAAATTTATTTTTATAAAATGGTTTCATAAAATAATATTACGTTGTATTATAATTATATGTTAATTTTAAGATACCATAAGTAATTTTTTAAGTGTCATAAAATCAATTATAATATTAAAATCAGTATTTTTCAAATATATGATGATTTTATTTAAAATTTAAATTTGTCATAATTAGAAAATTATTTTCATATAATTGATTATATTTTTTATATATATTTTTTAAATAATATTTAGGGTGATTTTTGTTTTCTAAAATAGTTGTATTTTTGGTGAATGGAGAAATATGGTAATTTATGATGTTTAACATTATAAACCAAATATATGAATTATTCAATCATGGATGATATACGAACCCCATATTTCGAAATCACATGAACCATTTATGATATATATTAATAATAGTTAATACTATTGATAGTCTTGATCGAAAATAATAAACTAATGAATATAATAAAAAAACACACCCCTTCACACCTTATAAATACCACCCCTTCTCCTCACAACTTCTAAGCCTTGAATATTTCCAAATATCTATGAAGCACTCTTCTAACTACCCTCCCCATGTCTAAGTACAAATTTTATCACTAATATTATAATTCAAAGTACCTTAAAGGGCCTTTTAAGGAGGTGATATTCAGGAGGTAACATTCTCAAAATACCTCTTTTAATTTATTTTCTTCTTCTACCAACTCCTTACCTCCTTCATCAAAAAATAATAATAATTAATCCAAACCCATTTATATACATCAATTTTATATTTATAATGTAATATATTATATCCATATCTTTTCTAATATTCTCTTATTCAAATAAAAATGAATCCATGTTATATGTTATGACAGTTAACCACCTTTGTGGATTATGAGTTTTCATTTTCCAATATTTCCTTCATGGTAGGTTAAAATTTACTTATAATTGTTAAAAATGAACTAATTATGTATTTTATATATGGTTTTACATTATTTATTTATTATATGGCCATAAAATTAAATAAAATAAAACTAGTTTTAGATTTTTGGAAAAAATTCCAAAATAAACTAAACATTTATCGTTAATGTTTTATTAAATGAATCATTCAAATTTTGCAAAACAAAAAATTTATATGGGACCATTTAAACTTATATAAGTGAACTAATTATTTGTTATTTCACTTCTATATATGTATTCCCCTTTTAAAAGAACTTCCATATTTACACATAAGTGAACCGTCCATGAAACCATAAAAAGAATGATCCCGAACCAAAGAAATTGAACATTATAACTCATCAAAATAGCCATAAATTAACTTAATAAAATTATACTAAATCAAAAATATTTTTAATATTTTCTAAATTAAGATGTTTTTGAATATAACTTGATTATTTAGGACACTAATTGAAAGTGAATAACACATTCATACATAAGGTAATGGATCTATCTGAACCTATATATTTCATTTGGGTTGCACAAACTCCCTCTATTTACCTAAATTTACTTATTCATTATTCTTATATGATTGTCCTATATTATGAATATATGTTCCTCACATATATATCTATCTCAATTGAACTTTATGTGATAGGGGAAATACATGTTTTAAAAGGTTCCCTTCTCAATTCTTTTTTGATTCAAAAACCTGATTAAAGGGAACGTCTCTATTTCTTACCCATTTTAATGTAAAATCCATAAATATTTTCAACCACCCATATTTTATAAAATCAATCATTTTATCATGAAAAAATATTTTAGTTCATTTTCAGTTTTATGGAAATAATTATTTCTTTATCCTCTTTAATTAATCTTTATTAATTTCCCTAAAACCGTACTTAAGTGTTACATTTCTAAAGTTACCTAACCACAAATTTTTCATGTTTTCACTTCAATTGGAATTTTTTATTCATCATACATTCTTATTTTTACATTTATTAATTTCCAAGAATAATTTAAACCCCTTATTTCTTGGATACCATTATGATACATCCTTTGGTTATGCATTATGACATGATTATGAAACCTATTTCTTTCCAAGGGTAACCATTGTTTTTGTTCGTTATGTTTGATTTATTTACGTGGAACACATATGTGTATACATGTTATAATGGGTTCACTCAGAATAACTAAAATTAATTGTGTATTCTTTGTCTCATTAGATGTTATGTATGGGATTAAGGAGTAAACCTAATACATTATGGGACTCTCTCCACCATGTGATATTGTCTTGGTAGTTAGTTTTGACTCATGTGTATCTCACGTTATATGTTGATCTAATTTCATATGTTTCCAGGATCATATGATTCCATGATATATATGTTATTCATCTATATGATAATTCATAATTGATTCATTTTATGATATCATTTTATACCATTTGACTCATGTTTTATGCTTCATTTCCATTTTTTTCTTTATTGGGATTTTTACCTCCCAACTTTTGACTTTGTATTCCCCAGGTTATTATAGGTAGTTTTAAGAGATAAAAGAGTGTTATTATCTCATAATTGAGATTACTAAAAATATTGTTTATTCTACTTACATGTCTTTTAATAATTTACCTAGTCTTCCAAACACACTAGGGATTTCAATCATTAGTTTTTATTTAATGGATAATTATGATTAAAATAATGTAATAATATGTGTAAAAGGATAGGGCCACTATAGTTGGTATAAGATGACAATATTGTTATTTTGGGGATTTGGAAAAGAAAAATTTAAAAAGAACCGTAGGGGTAATTCTTTCACCATGGATGACCTATAATAAATCTTAGGTAATTATATGTTAAAATATAATTTTAATTTATATTTTATTCCTTCTATGTTTATAGGTTTATTTTTATATGCTCATTAGATAAGTATTCATACCCTCAATTTTTATTTTTCCTTTTTTAATTTATATATGGAAATAGGATATCTTATTCTGATAACTAATGTGATAGGAAATGTGATGAGTTCCATAATAAGATGCTAAACCTGCTAGGAATGGGAGATCAAAACATCATGATAGTACCAACTCAATTAAATAAAGTTATAAATAATAACTTGAATCATGTGGAACATCGTCATTCTCTTAAGAGAAATAAATTTTTGGTTGAATCCTTTATGCAACAAAGGTCTCCTATCTTTAGTGGATATTCTAATCCCCTCATCTTAGAATAATGGATTAACTCTATTGATATTATATTCTCCATCATCCAATGCTAAGAAGAAGATAACACTATTTTTGAGGTCTATGATTTTAATGGTGGAGATATTAGTGGTGGACACTGATCAAGATCAATAAGTATAAAGAAGAAATTTATTTCATTGAATGGGAAGGATTAAGAAAATATTTTTCAATAAATATTTTCCCAAAACTCTCCATATTAATATGGATAGAGATTTCCTTAGAATGAATTAAAGAGAGGATGAATCTATTGGGGAAATGAGGAAAACATTACAGGATTTTCAAGATGCACCTTTGGATTTTTCATGAACACTGAAAGCAACATGGATCCTCTCTTTAGTGGATTAAATCTGATTTTATGAAAATACATTGTGATTAAAGACATTCAAAACTACGAGGATATTTTCCATTGTGACATTAATCTTGAGAAGGATATTGGATACTCTCAGTTATCTCATTGACTCAGAGATAAAATAAAGAAAATGGATTTTAATATTGGATGATCAACAAGAAAAATCCCATGGAGGAAAGAAAACCCAACATTATATGTATCAAAAGTGTGCGAAGAAACATGTTTGGAACTGGGTAAAGGGTACCATTATATACTTAAAATATGGAAAATTGGGGAATCAGGATAATAATTTCAAAAGGGGTATGAAGAAGTATACTAATATGGAAGAAGAAAGGAATGTTCAGGTCAATGTTGAGCCTATAGTACAGTTCTTCAACTACAATGAACATAAACATTATGTAGCCAAACTGCCTAAGCCTTGGGTTGTCAGAGACAATAAATGAAAAAAACCTCCAAGTTGTTAAGGAATGGTATATTTAATCACTACTAATAAGGTGGATCCTAACAATGACGTGGTGATAAGTACACTAGTTATTCATTCAGTAAAAGAAATCATACTTTTTTATTCTGGTTCTACCCATTATTTCATATCTTTAAAGTTTAGTAGAACTATTAAAACACCACCTAAAAATATGGAGGTTGAGTTATTCATGAGAATAGAGAATATGGAAATTATTGCATCTAATTTATATAACTCCTCCCCAGTCAATGTCTGTGGACTAATCCTCCCAGAAAATATCATATTACTTTCTCTGGTCGAGTTTGATGCTATATTGGTTATGTATTGGATATCTTTACCTAAATCCAAAATTAATTATTGGGAGATGTAGATCATCCTACACATCCTGAGGTATCCTTCAATTCGTTACAATTGTAAGGAGGAGGATTAATATCATTTGGAACCTTCTTTTAAAGTTTGGATATTTTTTCCTTATGAGAAATACTATGTAGATTAAATGATTGATAAAAAGGATAGGATATTCTTGAAAACATTCTCATTTCAAGGGAATACACTAAATATGTTCCCTTAATAACTAACTAGTCTTCCTACGGACCAAGAGTTTGAGTTCTTAATTGAACTTATTCCTAGATCTCTTCCCATATCAAAGACTCTTTACAAGATGGACACCATCGAGTTGGAAGAACTGACAAATTTTTTTCATGAATATATGGATAAGGGTTTTATATGACTGATTTCTTCACCCTGGTGTGTTTATGTACTCTTAATAAAAAATAAGGATAGATCAATGCTCCCCATAATTTACTATCATGATCTCAACAAAAACATGACTACGAACAAATATCCCCTGCCATATATGGATGAATTTTTATATCAACTACATGAGTCCAAGAATTTCTCTAAGGCGGACCTTCAATAAGGATATAACCAATTAAAGGTGGATAAGTAATACATTTCAATGACTACATTTCAAACAAGTTGTGGACACTATGAGTTCATAGTGATTCCCTTCGGACTCACTAATGCTCCCAGAATATTCTTGGACATAATGAATAGAGTATTTAGATATTACCTCAACAAATTTGTGGTAGTATTTATAGATGATATTATTATATAATAAAAGACCAAGGATGATCATGAGGATATTTTAATACTATACAATATATGTTTAGAAGGGAGAAAAATTATGAAATGTACATTAAATGTGAGTTTTGGATGGAGGAAGTATCATTTTTGGGGAATTTTATCAGCAGAAATGGGATATTTTTGGACCCTTCTTAGAAAAATTCAATTGAGGAGTAGAATATGCCAACATATGTAATAGATATCTGTAGTTTCCTCAGTCTAGCTGGGTATCACTGATGATTTGTGAGTAAATTATCAAAATTTTCAAACCGACGAACCAAGATGAATCAAAAGGGATTAAATTTTATATGGATCAGTGAATGTAAAGACTGATTCAAAGAGTTGAAAATCAGATTATCGCAACACCAACACATACACTACCCACAAGTGGGTAACTCTTCATGGTATATAGTGATGCATCAAAGAATTGATTAAGATTTGTACCAATGGAAAATTATAAATTTATAGCATACACCTCAAGGAAGCTTAATATTAATGAGAAAAACTATCTCGTATATGATTTGGAGTTTTTGGCTATGATATTCATGTTGAAAGTATGGTGACATTATATCTATGGGGAGAGGTGTGAGATATATACTAATCACAAGAACCTAAAATATATATTCATACAAAAGGATCTTAATATTCACCAGTGAAAATGGTTAGAGGTCATCAAGGATTATGAATACTCAATCCAATATCATCGTAGTTGTAACGCACTAACCCCAGAAACCCAAAGTCGGTGCATTATTATATATCATTGGAATGATCACAAAAGATCAAGTCTCAAAAGAATGATTAGTTTAGTAGCCTTTGAAGTACTAGATACATTCATAAGGTTTAAATTACATCATAAAATGGAAAAATATGTCAACAATTTTTCCATAGACAACACTAAGATCCCATAGACTATACTTGCAGGTCAATCATAATATACATATTCACATCCTGGAAAAAATAAAACACAGAAAGGGGTGAGCTCAAATGCTTAGTAAGGATAAAAATATAGCGGAAACTTTCATAAATAAGTATAAACATTTAAGGGAATGTATAACACTAAAACAAAAGCCTTTTCAACATAAAATTCATCATAATATAGAAAATGCAAATCAAAATAATTCAATTTACTTACTCAAATTGATATTATACTAGTCAAATAATCACATGCAATATCAATAGCCACTTTCATAATGATGGAATGCATAATGTCAGACTTCATAACCACATAGTCAATGCCTTGTGCCAAGACTAAAAATAAGATTTTTTCAGGACCTTGTGCCAAGACACTAGTTTGTCTCATGAGACCTACCGATGCATCGAGGAGCTATAGCGGGCTCCACCCATCAATTACAAAGTCTAATGCATTCCTCATATTAAAATGTTTAAACATAACATAAAGATTTGTATTAAAACTAGCATATGAAATGTCAATACTTTATCCATAAAACACGAATGGTGTAAAAATAACACATCCACAATCAAACATATCACAAAACCTTCAATAAAATTCAAAAGTTTTGTATCATAATAAATCAACTTCAAATAAGATTAAAATCCATCAAAGGATGTTGATAGAGATGAAATCAAAACCTTTTTAGAGAAATATCTCTTTCTATTTTGAAATAATTTAAAATTTATATAATTATAAAAGAAAAAAATTTATTTTGGAAATATTATTCTAATCTTTTAAGGGATTCTTCGAAGATGTTATAATGGCAGAAAATAGCCGCATTCACCGTATACGTTAAAAAAACATTCTTACCTCAATTTTGTTGAAAAAGTCATAAAGTACCTTGTTTGGAAAATGACAGAAATATTCCTTTCAAAACATATAAGGTCAAATAACGATATAAATTACTTTAACCCATTGTGTAGTAAATTGTAAAAAAATTTTGAAATACATTTTTAAGAAGCATGGATGTGTACGATATAGAGGTCCTAGTAGATACTTACGTAAAAACAACCTCGATTAATAAAGAGATTGTGAAATTAGCCATTACCTTATACATTTACTTGGTTGAGGGTAGTTTAACCTCTTGTATAATAGTTAAATAATTGTTATTAAAGTATAAAATAACGATATACATTAATATGATATCATATATGATCTTTTAATATTACTTTGTTAATGATATTTCAGTAGTATCATCATTCCGGGTGTTAACTGATTCATTTTCCTTTATATGATTTGTTACATAAGTAATGTTTGTTTTTAATATGATGTATCTTATTCATATTTAGAATGATATTAAGTCTTTAAATATTATTTTTAATCATCAAATAAAAATTAGTCTTGAATAGATATGATGTGTAATGAATCTCATCGCGATCATGAAGACAGTAATTCGTACGTACGCACAAGCGACAATATCATTATTTTGATATTAAAATAATATATAATTTGATGGTATATAATATTTGAATAATTATTATAATGTTATATTTATTATTTACATCAATTTTACATCATTGTTATACCCATCCAAATAATAATGTATTTAATAACAACTACACCACGACGTGGAGACGGTAAGCCGTATGTACGCACGTATGGTGAAATGTAATTAAAAGGATGGATAGAATAATGAGTATTGTTGTACCATATTTATAATAACATAAAATTATATAGAATATACTCGAGTTATTATTTTATAATGGAAACAACAAAGAAAGAGGAAGTGGAAGAAGAAAGGAACTTGAAAGAGGTGATGAAATATTTACCTATTCTTCAGGTTCTTCCTTTTGATTTGATCAAAAGGGCTCTATAGGTTAGAATTATCACTAAAGTAAGGTCTCTAGGATGAAGGGGGATATTTTAGAGGATATTTGGTTAGGGTTTGGCCGAGGCAAATGGCTTCGAAGGTGTGAATTTGAGAGAAGGGGAAGTGTCCTTTTATAAGAGGAGTGAGGGGCACCTTAGGAAAAGATAGAAATATTATTTTATAATAAAATAATTTTCAGTTTCTAATGGATCATAAATGAATTATTCAAGGTATAATGAGGGGATGGGTCTAAAAGCTCTCAACCAATAGGTTTTAGATAGTTTTTGGTCACTATATTAACCTTATCTTTTAGATTTAACTCTTAGTTAAATTGTTTGACATTTACAATGTCGCTTTGTATTTTTATAATATATGGCTAATAAACTTACAATAAATTTACAAGAGAACCCCAAACTGTTCATTAAGGATACATCTATCATTATATATGTCTTTTGGCCTAACATTATATTTTTAGGATTATTATATTAACCTATAATATTGTATTTTTAAAAAAACTATTTTTGTTAATTTTGACATTATTTAATAATTGATTTTTGTTAAAGTCCTAAATACTTAATTACATAAAACTAAATACATTTAATAAACCCTAACATGTCACAGTAACCTATAAAATTAGTTTAAATCATTAAAAGTCTCAAATTACATTTTTTTGGATATTTATAATATTTGATTATTAAGGTAATTACTGCATCATCATTGTGTCATAAATAAATTAAATTATTTAATATTTAAAAATTATAAATAAAATACCATTATGTAGGAAAATTTTTTATCTTTCTAATTAATATTTATAGTCTAATTTATATTGTGTGTAACCCTATATTAATTTTTTTTAGTTATTAAACTTTGAATTTAACTCTTTTAACTCTTCTTTAAATAAAATAATAATAAATGTTCTAATCTAATACAAGTGGACCAAAGAGGTTAATATTTTATTCATAAGGTTTTTTGGTCGAATCATACTTATCTAATAGAATTAGGATATATGTTAGGGTAATAATAATAGCATTTTACCCTTAATTACCATATTTACTTTTAACTGTGGTAAATAAAAGTAAAAAGTTAGTATTAAAAAAAATTATTTTCATCTTATTGAACCAAATTTTACTAAATGATATCATCCATGTCTCTAGGATTTTTTAAATTTAACTCAAAGAAGCGGTAAAATTATGTTTTATGTAAATTTGCAAATGCTCCTAGGAGGTGGGTAAAAAATGGTAAAAAATCAATAAAATTTTTATATATCTAAAATTATTATAAACTGACTTCAATGAATTACATTGAACTTATATATGTATTATGTATCTATTTTGACCTAAAATAAATTTAAATAAAATAAATAATTATTTAAATAAAAATTTGGTTTTAAACTATAACTAGGGGTTTTTCACTATTCATCAAAAATTGAAAGTTTTTAGAAATATACCAAAAATTCACCCTAATCTAATTTCAATATTCCTAATCCAAAAATGAAATCCATTTTGAAATATAAAATTTTCAAATTTTCAAAAAGTGGGATTACTATTCATAACGTCTAGTTTGATTTGTTGTGGTGTGTTAGAACTCAAAGTTTCGTACAACACATGCTATTTTATTATTCAAAGAGAAGTGTACCATGGAAGCTTGGGGTGTTACATTCTCCCCTTTTTAAGATAATTTCGTCCTCAAAATTTCTAAAATATTACTACATAAAAATACTCGGGTGGTTCTTTATCATAAGTTCCTCGGGCTCCCACATTGCCTCTTCCATATTATAGTTTCTCCTTTGAACTTTTACCAGACAAGTCATATGGTTTCTCAGCACTTGTTCTCTTGTATCAATAACCTTGCCATGCTCTTCGCAATAAGACAGATCAGGTCCCATTTCTATTTCCCCATAAGTGAGTACATGCGTTGGGTCATGCATGTATTTTCATAACAGTGATATGTGGAACACATCGTGAACTTTGGAGAGACTTGGAGGCAATGAAAATTGGTAAGCTACATCCCCAATTAGTTCTATAATTTCGAAAGGTCTGATGTACCTGTGACTTAATTTTCCTTTCTTACTGAAACGTTTAGCACCCTTCCATAGAGATACCTTCGAGAAAACATGATCTCTTACCTGAAATTCCAGATCCTTCCTTCGGTTATCAACATAGATCTTCTGCCTACATTGAGCTGCCTTGATGTGGGTTTGGATTACCTTCACCTTTTCCATCGTTTCCTCAACATGTTCTGGGCCTACAAGTTTTCTTTCACTAATATCATCCCAACAAGTTGGTGTGCAAAATCTCTTTCCGTTTAACACTTCATATGGTGCCATCTGAATAATTGAATAGAAGCTATTGTTATAGGAAAATTCTACCAAAGGTAAATATTGATCCCACATACCTTGAAAGTCAAGTGAGCAAGATCTCAACACATCATCTAAGGTTGGAATAGTCTGTTCTTATTGTCCATCAGTTTGGGGGTGGTAGGCAGTGCTCAAACGAAGTTCAGTATCCATGGATTTCTGAATAATTTTCTAGAATCTTGATGTCAAACGTGGATAATGATAAAAAACAATCAATTAGGGTACTCCATGAAGTCTCACAACTTCATTAATATATAGTCTTGCTAGACATTCAAGTGGTATATCTTCTCTTATAGAATGAAAATGTGCTGGCTTGGTAAGACGATCAAAATTGACCCATATTGCACCATTCCTTCTAGGATTCTTTGGTAGTACCATGAAAAAGCCCATTGTAATATTATCCCATTTCCACTCAGGTATCAGAAGAGGTTTCAAGACTCCTCCAGGTTGTTGGCTTCCAGCTTTCACTTGTTGACAAACCATACATGTTGACACAAAATAAACAATCTCCCTCTTCATGTTGTCCCAACAAAAATGTTCCATCAAATCTATATACATCTTGGTTCTCCTAGGGTGTATAGAGAAATTGGAGGTATGAGAATCATCCAACAATTCTCTTTTTAGATCAGGTATATCGGGAACACAAAGTCTCTTCTCAAATTTCAAAATTCCATCTTCATACACCAATTTACTCAATCTCTCATCATTTACAGCTTTAACCTTCTTTTAAAATTCTTCATCATCGGTCTGAGAACTCTTTTTCCTTTATAGTAAAGATGGTTTGGAAACCATTTGAAAAGGTATTTATGTTTCACCTTCCATGGTTATCCCCATGTCCAAATTTACTAGATCCTTGTATATAGGATCCTTTTCAACTCTCATCTTGTTCAAAACACCATGATCCTTTCTTCTTAAAAGCATCTGAAACCTTATTTGCCTTCCCTGGGTGGTAGTGTATGGTGAAATAATAATCCTTGAGCAGTTTAAGCCATCTCCTTTTCCTCATGTTGAGTTTTTTCTGTGATAAAATTTTTTTCAAACTCTTGTGATTCGTATATATCTCACATTTTTTACCATAGAGATATTGTCTCCATATCTTCAAAACAAAGATTACAGCTGCTAAATCAAGATCATGAGTAAGATATTTTTTCTCGTGAATTTTTAGCTGTCGTGATGCATAGGTAATAACCCAATCATTCTGTATAAGTACACAACCAAGTCATTTCATTGATGCATCACTATAAATAACAAACCCATCATTCCCCGATAGTAGAGTCAAGATAGGAGCATTGACTAATATTCTCTTCAATTATTCAAAACATTCTTCACACTCTTTTTTGAAAACAAATTTAACCCCTTTTCATATGAGATTTATTAATGGGTTAGCCAACCCGGAAAAATTCTGGATGAAATGTCCATAATAACATGCTAAACCAATAAAACTACGTACCTAGGTTATACTTGTAGGTGCTGGACATTCTTGGATTTCTCTTGTCATAGAATAATCAACAGAGATTCCATCCTTAGAGACAATATGGACAAGAAAATAAATCTCCTGAAGCCAGAATTCACACTTTCTAAACTTCTCATATAATTCATGTCTTCTAAGAGTCTTTAGAATAATGTGCAAGTGATTATCATGATCTTCATAACTTTTGGAGTATACAAAGATATCATCAATAAATACCACTACAAAGTCATCAAGATATTCCTTGAAAACTCTATTCATTAGATCCATGATGATAGAGGGTGTATTAGTCAATCCAAAAGGCATTATCGTAACCTCATAATGCATGTACCTGGTTCAAAAAGATATTTTCGTATTTTCTTCCTTCTTCACACACAATTTATGTTATCTAGATAGAAGGTCAATCTTTGAAAAGTATTGAGGTCCATGAATTTGGTCGAATAAATCATCAATGTGAAGTAGGGGATACTTGTTCTTTATTGTTATAGCATTGATCTCCCTGTATTCAAGGACCAACCTCATAGATCCATCTTTCTTCTTAAAAAAACAACATGGGATCCCCATGGAGAAACACTAGGGACAATAAATACCTTATTACTCAATTACTCTAGTTGTTTATTTAGTTCCACTAATTCCATAGTGGCTATTCTATAAGGGGTCTTCAATATGGGCCTTGAACTAGGAATTAAGTCAATGGAAAACTCAATTTCTCATTCTGGAGTATGTCTAGGTAAATCCTCTGGAAACACATCAACATATTCTTGCACAATAGGTACATCCTCTATTTGAACACTCCTTTCCTCGCCCACAGTTATTTCATTATCTTCCTTCCCAATAATTGAATTTAGTTGACCTACTGGGGTTGGATCTAGATAAGAATTAGGTGGTGACGTTTCTGCTCTAAAGATAAGGTACTTTTTATCATCATCAAAAAATTTAACCTTCTTCTTACAAAAAATTTTCGCAGCATGGTCCAAAATCCCATCTATAATGAGGATTATATCAAATTCATTCATGGTTAGGACAATGATATCAGCAGATAAAAAATGTTTGTATGCCTTAATGGGAACTGAGCCACAAAAATTTGTAGCAATGATACATTCCTTAGCAGTTTTGACTGATAACTCCCTTTTTAAATCAAATTGGAAATATCTAATTTTATTAGAAAACTGGGAAGATATGAAACACTGCAATGATCCAGAATTAAATAAAGCATTGGCTAAACTTGAAGAAACTATTAAATTACCTGCCACTACATCTTTCAGAGCTTCAACCTCAGTAGTAGTGATATCATAAGATTGGCCTTGATCTCTTGGCCTTTTCTGAGGTAATTTCTTCTGACACTTATGAAATTCATTCAAATAATGCCCCCTTTCTCTACAATCGTAGCATTCAACAACGACAAGCTCTTTCTTCCCCTTATAATCATGAGCTTGGTGTCCTTTTTCATTACACTTGTAATAGACTCCCATTCCCTTCAGGAAAGTACCAGGGTGTTTCTTCCCACATTTACTGCCGGATGGATATTTAATTCTTCCCTTCTTCCCCTTATTTTCATTTCCATAGTGTTCATCATATCTCTTCTTCTCTTTCTTTTCTTTAATGTCGTTAGACTTAGATAATTCTTTTTCTATCTTGATAGCACATGAGACAATATCTCCGTATAACGAGAAGGATTTTGAGACTAATACATGATGGAGAAATGGTTTTAACACATCAAAGAAATGATCAATCTTACTTATTGGGTTACGCATATAATCTACAACATTCCCCACTAACCTTGTGAAGTTAGCTTCATACTTTGTTACATTCTCATCCTCCTTTTTCCTCACACTCAGAAATTTTCTTTCCATATCCGCTCGATGGTCACAAGGAAAGTATCTTTCTAAGAAAATTTCTTTAATAACCCTCCATTCCATATTTGATACTTCATCATATTCCTTTCTGTTTGGAATAAATGACCACCATTGATCAACATCACTAGTGAGGTGGTAAACTGTCATGACAACTTTTTCCCTTTCAATACTCCCCAAGGTGTGGAATATTTTTTCCAAGGAATTTATCCATTGCTCAGCTACTAGTGGATTTGAACCCCCATTTAATGTTGGTATTTATTACCTCGTGAAGAGATCTAACATTGATCCTCCACGATGTGGATCAGGGTTCTCTATACGGGTAAGGTTATTATTCATAACCCGAGTGAGTTGTCCCATTATAGTGATAAACTGATCAGCACCAGTTGCTTTACCAACACAACTATAATTATCGTTAGTAGGAGGGAAATCCCAACATGGATTACTTGTGTCGATACGGTTTCTATTCCTTCCACTAGGCACCATTTCTAAACAATGGCATAAACGACATAGTTTATGAATCGAAATACATAATTCCAAACTTGTAAAACACTTAACATAAATTGAACAGTTTATGGATATAATCCATAATCATAAAAAATGTTTTCTTGAAGAAGTATATACTCATAAACCCTTCATAATGGTTTGTAAAGAAAATGATAATTATCCTAAGCATATCCCCTAGGAGTGTCATAACCAAGAGGTTAGCAAGGCCCATTATCGTGCACCAGTTCCCGTTCAAGTCTAGCTTAAAGTGGTGCTTTTGGGTTTTACCCATAGGTACATCTGTGCCAGAGCCACCTCTACCTGATCATATCCAAAAATGTATTTATTTCTTGTAAAACTCACAAAATATCTATAATACCAAAATTCGAGGAAGTTATTCTTTACTAATCCTCAAAGTCTATATTAGGGCTATGTGCTCTAATCAGATTTTATCTGAATCTAGTTTCCAAGGTTTGTACTAAACATCCTCTAATACCAACTATAATGCCCTGACCCCAGAAGCCCAGAGTCAGTGCATTATTACGTATCATTGGCATGATCACAAAAGATCAAGTCTCAAAAGACAGATTAGTTTAGTATCCTTTGAAGTACTAGATACATTAATAAGGTTTACATTACATCATAAAATGGAAAACTACAACAAAATTGTTTCCATAGACAACAATAAGATCCCATAGACTATCCCTGTAGGTCATTCATAATATACTTCTTCGCATCCTGGGAAAAATAAAACATACAAAGGGGTGAGCTCAGATGCTTAGTAAGGATAACAATATAGCGGAAACTTTCATAATTATGCATAAACATTTAAGGAAATGTATAAAACTAAAACTAAATCCTTTTCAACATAAACTCCATCATAATATGGAAAATATAAATTAAAATAATTATATTTACTTACTCACATGGATAGTCTACTCGTCTAATAATCACATGAAATATCAATAGCCACTTTCATAATGATGGAATACATAATTCCATATTTCATAACCACATAGTGAAGGCCTTGTACTAAGACTTCAAGTAAAAAAATTTCAAGGCCTTGTTCCAATACACTAGTTTGTCTCATAATACCTACCGATTCATCATTGAGCTATAGCAGGCTCCACCCATCACTTACTAAGTCCAATGCATTCCTCATATGAAAAGGTTTAAACAAAACATAAACATTCATATTAAAACTAGCATACGAAATGTCAATACTTTATCCATAAACCATGAATGGAGTAAAAATAACACATCCATAGTCAAACATATCATAAAACCATAAATTCAATATGGAATTTTTGTATCATAATAAATCAACTTCAAATAAGCTTAAAATCCATCAAAGGATGTTGACATAGATGAAATCAGAGCCTTTTTTAGAGAAATAACACTTTTTATTTTGAAATAATTTAAAATTCATATAATTATAAAAGGAAATATTTATTTTTTAAATATTCCTACAATCTTTTAAGGTAATCTTCAACGATGTTATAACGATGGAAAATAGACGCACTCACCGTATATGTTAAAAAAACTTCTTACATTAATTTTGTCGAAAAAGTCATAAAGTACCTTGTTTAGAAAATGACTGAAATATTACCTTCAAAACATATAAGGTCCAATAATGTATCACCCATAGATTCCATTATACGCTTCTCTTTCAATAATGCAATAGCTTGCATTGTACTCAAGTTCGAGATTCTAACACACCGCAACCAATCAAAATAGCCATTATGAATAGTAATACCCACCTTTTAAAATTATATATATTTTATATTTCAAAATGGACTTCATTTTTGTATTCGTAATATCTAAATTACCATAAGTTGAATTTTTTGTAATTTTCTGAGAACTTCCAATTTTTTATGAATAGTGAAAAATACATAAAACAACATTTCTAATAAAAATAATTTATAGTGATAAATTATACTATTGAGTGGTTTTAAAATATAATTAGAATATATTTTTACGATTTTATCCAATGGTGGTCATTAGAATTAATTTAACATTGAAATTGGACATAAACAATTGTCAATATTTTGATATATATTGTTTCATAAAAACACGCTATTTGTTGTGACAGTGGGAATTAATTATAAAATTAATTAATTCAACTTATATTTTTGGAATCTTGTAAAATATACATCATTTTTGAATTTGGAATATCAATTATAGCTTAGGGTGAAATTTTGGCATTGTTCTGAAAAGCATCAATTTTTGATGAATAGTGAAACCACTATGTGGTAGTTAAAAAACTGATTTTTCGTTTAAATGAAACATTACCACTTCTATGATTTGATTTTCAAAAATCCAACATACATGGTTGTCATTAGGAAGTAAAATGTGGTTCAATGGGATTAAAATAATTTTTTGGTGAATAGTAACTTTTAAGTTTAATTAATCGCAATTAAAGGTAATTAGTGTAATTTAAGGTAAAGATAATGTTATAATAATATGAAATGACGTTGAAACATGTCCTACCCCTATTGGATGAGTCATGGACGACCAAGAAAATCCATGGGTCAACTTGGGGACCCCATGGAGCCACTTTGGTAGGAAAATGACATTAAAGACTTTTTATGTAATGTTAAAATAAAAATGTCACAAACATGAGTTGTTTTACTAAACCAATTTTTGAATGGGGTTATAAAATTAATATTTTTGACTATAAATATTCATTAGATATATAAAAATATTTCCTAC
Organism: Viscum album; assembly: GCA_963277665.1. Taxonomy (NCBI): domain Eukaryota; kingdom Viridiplantae; phylum Streptophyta; class Magnoliopsida; order Santalales; family Viscaceae; genus Viscum; species Viscum album. Next base: position 1,264,439,031 of record OY728132.1, on the reverse strand, counting down.
ATCATGAAATTTTTTTATAATTTTTATACATTAAATAAATTAAATTTTTTATGACACCATGATGATGCAGCGATTACCTCATTAATTAACAATTTTAATAAAACAGAAGGATAATGTAAAATATTAGAATTATAATTGTCCAAATACTATTGGATGAGTATATTTCAAACCCGTATCACCTTATACTCGAAATATATAAGTTTTGGACCTTTAAAATCTGACACTCATTATATAATAAAGTAACATTTCATTACTTTTCAAGAGTGCCCCTCCTCTCCTCTTATAAAAGGCCCCCACCTCTACCACCTTACCCACACCTATAAAGCCTTTGGACCGGAAAAACCCTGCCCACATTGTCTCTACACATCTCAATAATAATCCTAGAAGCCTCACTTTGAGCAGAAGTCTTCCCAAGGAAGCCTTTGAGCTCAAATCAAAGAGAGTTACCCGTTTTAAAGGTAGTGTTTTCTCGTGTGTTCTTATGTTTTATATTGCTTATCCAACCCCCTAAACTAATTTTATTAATTTCTTTTGTAACAAAAACAGTATCCTCAATATACTAGGATGTTGTTATAATAAGTATTAGAGCTACACTTACACACACCTACATCTAATGATTAATGAACATACTGTTTCTGTGGATGGAGAATTTTTGCCTCACGAAACGATGATTGTTCAACACTCATATAACACCTATAATGGTGTCCATTAGGAAGTACCTATATTTATATATGATATATAATATGTTTATGTTTTATGTAAGCTTCTGTATTTTTCATTTATGGCATACCTTTATGGTTTCCATTATGGTTAAACACGATATTTTCATTTTAGGAAGTGCGGACTACCGCCCCCTCAAAGTGATTTGAATCGTTAATGCCATATGTGGGATGTATAAAGGATAGAGTAAATGATATTATATATAATATTATACTGGAATTATAATATACCTTTATATCATTATGATTTCATTCCATTAAATACGAAATAGAAATGAAAGTAGCGTTCATTCGTACGTACGGCTTACCGTCTCCATGAACGGTGCATTTCATTTCTTACCTCTAAATGTTACGTAATATTATGAATGAATGTATATACTAGATATATATGATATATATGATATCTAAATCATGAATATAATTCTATATATAATGGATATTTCAGCACATGAACAACTTGTAATTATAAGAAGTTTATTTTTGACTCAAGTACCAAAGATCGACAAAATGACCGATATTAACATAAATAATTACATAATGTAAATAACATGGTAATAAGTGATATAAAAGGAAAAATTAACATGGAAAAGGTTCTTAAGAAAATATAAATTAACTCTAGTTTAATATTCATGAGGTTAAAGAACGATCGAATCAAGTCGGACACGAGGTAAGGGAACTTCTTAACCAAATTTTCATTCTTTGTGTTAATATCATACTTTCAAATTATGTCATGATATCATTATGTCCTATCTTGTATTTTCACTTTATTTATGTCTAATTATAGTGAATACACCTAATAGATCTATTTTATTTAAAAAAACGATCATTCTAAGGGACTTCGTCTCAATCTCCTTTCATTGAGGCATACTTTGTTTTATTCACAACTTACTTTTATACGGTGTATAAACCCCTATGGATTTTAAGTTTATTAAAAAGGTATATTTTTATACGATGAATTTTACTAAAAAACAAAAAGGAATCTTTTTTTTGTCGTACGTTTACGGCGACAATGACTTCTTCGCCTCCATGACCATTATTTGTGTTTCGGCTTCCTCTGCAAGCCATAACCTTTTTTAAATGATTTAAAAAAGGGAGAGAGATATTTCTCCCAAATGTATGAAAATCCAGTGAAAATGTATACGTATTTAAGACAAGCTTAAAATTCTTTTCAAAAAACCTGAATCTTGAGTGTGGTAGACAAGAAGGGATTGGGCGTGGACCCATCATGGCCTGTAATTAGTCGAGCAGTCTCAGAATTAGTTATTTTGTTTTCAGAAGCTTGCATAATGTTTTCAGAAAAACACTTGAGAATATTTGAGCAATTTTAAATGATAGTATCTTCTAAAAATCGAACTTATATTTTGATACCGCAATTAATTTAAACGGTATTTTAAAAAATGGTATTCCTAAATGTTTATATACCATTTTTCATATAAAGAATGCATTGGACTTAATAAGTGACAGGTGGAGCCCGCTATAGCTCCTCGATGTATCGGCAGGTCTCATGAGACAAACTAGTGTCTTGGCATGAGGCCTTGAAAAAATATTATTTGTAGTCTTGGCACGAGGCCTTGTCTACGTGGTTATGATAGTCTGGCATTATGCATTCCATCATTATGAAAGTGGTTATTGATATTGAATGTGATTATTCGACCAGTAGAATATCCATGTGAATAAGTAAATGGTATTATCTCATTTTACTTTTTCAATATTATGTTGAAGTTCAAGTTTAAAAGGCTTTTGTTTTAGTTGTACATTGCTTTAAATTTTTATGTTTATTTATGAAAGCTTCCACTATATTGTTATCCTTACTGAGCATCTGAGCTCACCCCTTTCAATGTTTTAATATTTTCCAGGATGTGAAGAAGTATTTTATGAATGACCTGCAGGGATAGTCAGAAGAGGATATGAGTGTGGAAAATGGAGACTATGTTATTGTAGTTTTTTACTTTATTATGTAATGTAACATTTATGAATGTATCTAGTGTTTCCAAGGCTACTAAACTAATCGGTCTTTCGAGACTTGATCTTTTGTGATCATGCCAATGTTACGCAATAATGCACCGACTCTGGGTAGATGGGGTCAGGGCGTTACAGTTGGTATCAGAGGCAGTTTAGTACTAACCTTGGAAGCTAGATTTAGATAATCTCTGATTAGTTCACATAGCCCAAATATAGAATTTGAGTATTGGCATAGAAGAACTTCCTAGAATTTTGGTATTATATATAATTTGTGAGTTTTCTGAGCAATACATCCCTGTCTGGATATGAGCAGGTAGAGGAAGCTCTGGAATAGATGTACCTAGGGTTAAAACCCGAAAACACCGCTTTGAGCTAGACTCAAACGGGAACAGGTGCACGACAACGGGCCTTACTGCACTCTTGGTTATGACACTCCCAGGGGATATGCTTAGGATAATTATCATTTTCTTTACAAACCATTATGAAGGGCTTATGAGTGCATACTTCCTCAAAGAAAACATTTTTATGATCATGGATTATATCCATAAATAGTTCAATTTATGTTAAGTGTTTTACAAGTATGGAATTATGTATTTTAATTCATAAACTAATCTAGTTTATGGAATTGTTTAGAAATGGCACCTAGTGGGAGGAATGAAAACTGTATCAATGCATGCAATCCGTGTAGGGATTACCCTCTTGCTCAAGATAATTATTGTGGAGCTGGAGATACAACCTATGCTGATCAACTTATCACCATACTGGGACAACTCACTCAGGTTATGAATAATAACCTTACTCGTATGGAGCACCCTGATCCACAACGTGGAGGATCAATGTTTGACCGCTTCATGAGGATGAAAACGCCAATATTTAATGGGGGTACAAATCCATTAGTAGTTAAGCAATGGATAAACACCTTAGAAAAAATATTCCACACCTTGGGGAGTAGCGAAAGGAAGAAAGTTATCATGGCAGTTTACCGCCTCACTGGAGATGTCGATCAATGGTGGTCGCTGATTCAAAACACAAAGGAAGATGAAGAAGTATCAAGTATGGAATGGAGGAAGTTTAAGGAAATTTTCTTATAAAAATACTTTCCACATGACAATCGAGCATATATAGAAAGGAAATTTTTGAGTCCGAGGCAGAAGGAGGATGAGAATTTCACAAAGTTTGAGGCTAACTTTACAAGGTAAGCGAGGCATGCTGTAGATTATATACGTAACCCATAAAGTAAGATTGATCGTTTCATTGATGGGTTAAAACCGTTTCCCCATCGAGCATTATTATCACAATATTTCTGGACATACAAAGATATAGTCCCATGTGCTATCAAGACAGAAAAGGAATTCTCTAAATCTTATTACAATAAAGTAAACCAAGAGAAGAAGATAATGGTGGAACAAGAGAAAGATAAAGGGAAAAAGGGAAAGAAGGATTTTCCATTATGCGATAATTGTGGGAAGAATCACCCTGGTACATGCCTAAAAGGAATGGGAGTTTGTTATAAATGTGGAGAAAAAGGTCACTAGGCACATGATTTCAAGGGAAATAAAGAGTCTATCAATGTTGAATGCTACAATTGTAGGGAAATTGGGAATTGTGCAAATGAATGTCCTAAGCATTTGGGAAGCTTACCTTAGAAAATGCCAAGGGATCAAGGAAAATCATATGTTGTTACTATAATTGAAGTGGAATAATTAATGTATTGGTGCTTTTGGACTCAAGGATTATATTCTGGTTATAAGAATAATGTGATATATATAAGGATTGTACTGCAGTACTTGTTGTTTTCATTAAGGTTTTAATATGATGAAAGTAATTATATTTTTGTATGTGACAATAAGAGAAGCTTTACTTTGTTTGAGGAATCTGATGATACAATTGATTTTGGAATTTAGAGACCTTTTAGAGAAAGTCTGGACGGAGGTATTTTGGATCACTATAATGGTTGGAATGGATTAAGTTGAACCTTGGATAGTATTGTTTAAGATTAAAACATTTCTAAAGATTACTTTTGGAATATTATAATACTATAGGAAAAGGACAACCTGCATGTCGGGGGATAACCCGTTGCGTTGGACAAAGCTGCAGGAATTGAACCCACAACCATAGTGTGACAGGCCTTTAATACCTACCACTAGCCTACAGGAAGTCCCTGGTTATTACAAAAAAGTTTTCTTAATTTAAATGGTATGTGTTAGTATTTGGAACCTTATACAATTATGATAAATAGAATATTTTTGAGTTCTGTTACCATTTGGAGTGAAAGATGGGTTTGTGGTAAATTATTTATTAAAGAATGAATGTCTACATGACAAGTAAGTATATTCCCTTACGTTCTTAGTAAATCTTTTAAATAAATTCCTCAACTTTATAAAAGATAACTTAAAACGAAAACGTTGCTCGTTAACTTTTCCAACTTGGGATTCAATGACCATTTAAATAATCATATGTTTATGATTTTCTTGTGGTTAAATTTCTACTAATCCAGTTTTCTACAACTCTCCATCATAACTTGATGGTTTTTTTTCTTCCATATCCATATTTTCATAGAATCCTAGTATGGGCTATCTCGGGTGACCTTTGTAGTTATCTTTCTTTCTTTTAAAGTTGTATTTTTATTAACCTTATTTCTGATGTGGGTTTTCCACAAAGGTGTTTTATATTTTTTACTTTCTATTTTCAAAGAAAAATTTCAAATTGCGATGATGAAATTTATTAAAGGAGGGGAGAATGTAACACCCCGAGATTCCACGATATGCTTCTCTTTCAATAAGGCAATAGCTTGCATTGTATGCAAGTTCGAGATTCTAACACACCGCAACCAATCAAAATAGCCATTATGAATATTAATACCCACTTTTTGAAATTATATATATTTTATATTTCAAAATGGACTTCATTTTTGTATTCGTAATATCGAAATTACCCTAAGTTGAATTTTTTGTAATTTTCAGAGAACTTCCAATTTTTTATGAATAGTGAAAGATACTTAAAACAACATTTTTAATCAAAATAATTTATAATGTTAAATTATACTATTGAGTGGTTTTAAATTATAATTAGAATATATTTTTATGATTTTATCTAATGGTGGTCATTACAATTAATTTAACATTGAAATTGGACATAAACAATTGTCAATCTTTTGATATATATTGTTTCTTAAAAACACGCTATTTGTTATGACAGTGGAAATTAATTATAAAATTAATTAATTCAACTTATATGTTTGGAATCTTGTAAAATAGACATCATTTTTTAATTTGGAATATCAATTATAGCTTAGGGTGAAATTTTGGCATTGTTCTGAAAAACATCAATTTTTGATGAATAGTGAAACCACTAAGTGGTAGTTAAAAAACTGATTTTTCATTTAAATGAAATATTACCACTTCTGTGATTTGATTTTCAAACATCCAACATACATGGTTTTCATTAGGAAGTAAAATGTGGTTCAATGGGATTAAAATAATTTTTTGGTGAATAGTAACTTTTAAGTTTAATTAATCACGATTAAATGTAATTAGTGTAATTTAAGGTAAAGATAATGTTATAATAATATGAAATGACATTGACACATGTCCTACCCTTATTGGATGAGTCATGGCCGAAAAAGACAACCCATTGGTCAATTTGGGGACCCCATGGAGCCACCTTGGTAGGAAAATGACATTAAATAATTTTTATGTAATGTTAAAATAAAAATGTCACAAACATGAGTTGTTTTATTAAAAAAAAATTAAATAGTGTTATACAAGTAATATTTTTTACTATAAATATTCATTAGAAAGATAAAACTATTTCCTACATTATGACTTTTTTTTATAATTTTTAGACCTTAAATAAATTATATTTTGTATGACACCGTGATGATGCAGCGATTACCTCATTAATTAGTGATTTTAATAAAACAGAAGGATAATGTAAAATCTAAGAATTAAACTTGTCCAAAGCCTATTTTATGAGTATATTTAGAACCCTTATCACCATATCCTAGAAATATATAAGTTTGGGACCTTTAAAATCCGAAACTCATATTATAATAAAGTAACATTTCATTACTTTCCAAGAGTGCCCCTCCTCTCCTCTTATAAAAGGCCCCCACCTCTACCACCTTACCCACACCTCTCAAGCCTTTGGCCCTGCCAACCCCTGACCATTTTGTCTCTCCAAATCCCAATATTACTCCTAGAAGCCTCACTTTGGGCAGAAGTCTTTCCAAGGAAGCCTTTGAGATCAAATCAAAGAGAGTTACCCGTTTTAAAGGTAGTGTTTTCTCTTGTGTTCATATGTTTTATTTTTCTTCTACAACCCCCTAAAATAATTTTATTCATTTCTTCTGTAACAACACCAGTATCATAAATATACTAGGATGTTGTTATAAGAAGGATTAGAGCTACACATACACACACCTATATCTAATGGTTAAAGAACATGTTGTTTCTGTGGATGGTGAATTTCTGTCTCACGAAACGATGATTGTTCAACACTCATATAAAACCTCTCATGGTGGCCATTAAGATGTAACTATATTTATATATTATATATAATATGTTTATGTTCTACTTAAGCTTCTGTATTTTTCATTTATGGCATAATTTTATGACTTCCATTATGGGTAAACGTGATATTTTCATTTTAGGAAGTGCAGACTACCGCCCCCTCAAAGTGATTTGAATCGTTAATGCCATATGTGGGATGTATAAAGGATGTAGTAAATGAGATTATATATAATATTATACTGTAATTATAATATAACTTTATATCATTATGATTTCATTCCATTGAATACGATATAGAAATGAAAGTAGCGTTCATGATTACGTACGACTTACCATCTCAATGAACGGTGCATTTCATTTCTTACCTCTAAATGTTACGTAATATTATGAATGAATTTATATAGTGGATATATATGATATATATGATATCTAGATCATGAATATAATTCTGGATATAATGGATATTTTACCACCTGAACAACTTGTAATTATAAGAAGTTTATTTTTGACTCAAGTACCAAAGATCGACAAAATGACCATTATTAACTTAAATAATTACATAATGTTCATAACATGGTAATAAGTGATATAAAAGTAATAATGAACATGGAAAAGGTTCTTAAGAAAATATAAATTAACTCTAGTTTATTATTCAGGAGGTTAAAGAATGATCGAGTGAAGTCGGACACGAGGTAAGGGAACTTCTTAACACAATTTCCATTCTTTGGGTTAATATCATACTTTCAAATTATGTCATGATATCATTATGTCATATCTTGTATTTTCGCTTTATTTATGTGTAATTATAGTGAATACACCTAATAGATCTATTTTATTTAAAAAATGATCTTTGTAAGGGACTTCGTCTCAATCTCCTTTCATTGAGGCATACTTAGTTTTATACACAACTTACTTTTATACGATGTATAAAACCTTTTGAATTTTAAGTTTATTAAAAAGGAATATTTTTATATGACGAATTTTACTAAATGACAAAAAGAAATGTTTTTTTTGTCGTACGTTTCCGGCGACAATGACTTCTTTGCCGCCATGACCATTATTTGATTTTCGGCTTCCTCTGCAAGCCATAACCTTTTTTAAATGATTTAAAAAGGGGAGAGAGATATTTCTCCCAAATTTATGAAAATCCAGTGAAAATGTATACGTATTTAACACAAGCGTAAAATTGTTTTCAAAAAACCTGACTCTTGAGTGTGGTAGACATGAAGGAATTGGGCGTGGACCCATCATGGCCGGTAATTAGTCGAGTAGTCTCAGAATTAGTTATTTTGTTTTCAGAAGCTTGCATAATGTTTTCAGAAAAACACTGGAGTATATTTGAGCAATTTTAAATGTAAGTATCTTCTAAAAATCGAACCGGTATTTTGATACCGCAATTAATTTCAAATGGTATTTTAAAAAATGGAATTCCAAAATGTTTATATACCATTTTTCATATAAGGAATGCATTGGACTTAATAAGTGACGGGTGGAGCCCGCTATAGCTCCTCGATGCATCGGCAGGTCTCATGAGACAAACTAGTGTCTTGGAATGAGGCCTTGACAAAATCTTATTTGTAGTCTTGGAACTAGGCCTTGGCTATGTGGTTATGATAGTCTGGCATTATGTATTCCATCATTATGAAAGTGGTTATTGATATTGCATGTGATTATTCAACCAGTAGAATATCCATGTGAATAAGTAAATGGAATTATCACATTTTACATTTTCCATATTATATTTAAGTTCATGTTTAAAAGGCTTTTGTTTTAGTTATACATTGACTTAAATGTTTATGTTTATTTATGAAAGCTTCCACTATATTTTTATCCTTGCTGAGCATCTGAGCTCACCCCTTTCAATGTTTTAATATTTTCCAGGACGTGAAGAAGTATTTTATGAATGGCCTGTAGGGATAGTCATAAGAGGATATGAGTGTGGAAAATGGATACTATGTTATTTTAGTTTTTTACATTATGATGTAATGTAACATTTATGAATGTATCTTGTGTTTCTAAGGCTACTAAACTAATCGGTCGTTCGAGACTTGATCTTTTGTGATCATGCCAATGTTACGCAATAACGCACCGACTCTAGGTAGCTGGGGTCGGGGCGTTACAAATAAGGGTATAAATGACTTTACCCCATTGTCTAGTAAATAGTAAAAATGTTTTGAAATACATTTTTAAGAAGCATGGATGTGGATGATAAAGAGGTCCCAGTAGATACTTATGGAAAAACAACCTCGGATAATAAAGAGATTGTTAAATTAGACCATACCTTGTACTTTTCCTTTGTTGAGGGTAGGTTAACCTCTTGAATAATGGTGAAATAATTGTTTTTATATTATACATGAACCGTATAAATTAATATGATATCATTTTCGATCTTCTAATATTGATTTGTTAATGATATTTCAGTAGTATCATTGTTTCGGGTGTTAACTGATTCGTTTTCATTTATATGATTTGTTAAGTAAGTAATATTTGTTGTGGATATTATGTATCTAATTAATATTCAGAATTATATTAAGTCTTTAAAAATTATGTTTAATCATCAAATGAAAATTAGTCTTGAAGGGATACGATGAGGAATAAATCACATCACGTTCGTGGAGATGGTAATCCGTACGTATGCACGAGCAAAAATATCATTATTTTGATATTAAAATAATATATAATTGGATTGTATATAATATATAAATAATAATTATCACGTTATATTTATTATTTATATCAATTATACATCATTATTATACCCATCCAAATAATAATGTATTGAATAACAACTACACCACAACGTGGAGACGGTAAGTTGTACGTACGCTCGTATGGTGACATGTCATTCAAATGATGGATAGAATAATGAATATGGTTGTACCATATTTATAATAACATCACAGTATATATAATATACTGGAGTCATTATTTTATAATTGAAACAACAAAGAAAGAGGAAGTGGAAGAAGAAAAGAACATGAAAGAGGTGATGAAATATTTACCCCTTATTCGGGTTCTTACTTTTGATTTGATCAAAGGGGATCCATAGGTTGGATTTATGACTAAAGGAAGGCCTCTAAGATAAATTGAGGACAGTTGAGAGGATATTTGGGCTGGGTTTGGCCGACCCAAATGGCTTTGAAGATATGAATTTGAGAGAAGGGGAAGTGCCCTTTTATAAGAGGAGTGAGGGGCACCTTAGGAAAAGATTGAAATAATATTTTATAATAAAATAATTTTCAGTTTCTAATGGATCCAAAATGAATTATTCAAATTCTAAGGAGGTTATGGGTCTAAAACCTCTCCGAAAATTGGTTTTAGACAGGTTTGGGTCACTATATTAACCTTATTTTCTTATTTAACTCTAAGTTAAAAAGTATGACATTTACCATGTCTCTTTGTATTTTTATATTATATGGTTAATAAACACACTATAAACTTCCAAGAGAACCCAAAGTGGTTCATTAATGATAAATATCATTATATAAGTTTTTTTTTCAAACCTTAGATTTTTAGGATTGTTATATCAACCAATAATATTGTATTTGTTTTAAAAACTCATTTATGTCAATTTTGACATTATTTAATAATTGATTTTTGTGAAAGTCCTAAAAAATTTATTAATTAGATTTAAATACATTCAATCAACCCTAACATTTCATATTAACCTATAAAATTATTTTAATTCATTAAATGTCTCAAATTACATTTATTTGGATATTTATAATATCAATTATTTTAATATTTCATTAATAAGGTAATTACTACATAATCATTGTAATCATAAATAAATTAAATTATTCAATGTCTAAAAATTATAAATAAAATACCATTATGTAGGAAATTTTTTTATATTTATAATTAATATTTATAGTCTAATTTATTTTGTTTTTATCCCTATATTAAAAATGGTTTAGTTATTAAACTATGAATTTAACTCTTTTTACTCTTCTTTAAATAAAATAATAATTAATGTCCTAATCTAATCCAAATGGACCAAAGAGGTTAATATTTAATTACTAAGATTGGTTTTTTTCAAATTATACTTATCCAATATAATTAGGACATGTGTTAGGCTAATAATAATATAATTTTTACCCTTTAATTACCCTATTTAATTTTAACTGTGGTAAATAAAAGAAGAAAGTTACTATTCACCAAAAATAATTTTCATCTTATTGAACCACATTTTACTTACTAATATCAACAGTGTCTCTAGAATTTTTGAAATTCAACTCACAAAATGTGGAAAAATTATGTTTTATGTAAATTTTCAAATACTCCTAAGAGGTGGGTAGAAGACGGTAAAAAGTTCAATAAAATTTTTATATATCTAAAATTATTATAAACTGAATCCAATGAATTACATTGAACTTATATAGGTATTTTGTATCTATTTTTACCTAAAATAAATTTAAATAAAATAAATAATTATTTAAATAAAAATTCAGTTTTAAATTATAACCGAGTGTTTTTCACTATTCATCAAAAATTGTAATTTTTCAGAAAAATACCAAAAAATCAACCTAAGATAATTTCAATATTCCGAATCCAAAAATGAAGTTCATTTTGAAATATAAAATTTATAAAATTTCAAAAAGTGGGTATTACTATTCATAACGGCTAGTTTGATTGGTTGTGGTGTGTTAGAACTCGAAGTTGCATATAACACATGCTATTGTATTATTCAAAGAGAAGCGTACCATGGAAGATTGGGGTGCTACAATAGTAATGAAAATAAAGTAGATGATGATATAAGTAGAAAGGATCATGTATCTTTATCAATGATAACAATTGAGAATGATCCAATCTTTCTTATAATTATAAAGGATAGACATGGGGATCATAAAGGAAGGAACATCATTATTCCTTTATCAAATGATTTCTCAACCATACCTTTTAGAGTAGATAAAGGATGGTTAAAGATATTATGGGTATATTTAGAAGAAGGTGGAAGTTATCAGTAATGGGAAATCCTCATAGTTCAAAATTGATGAGGAAGGATTCATAAGATTTGTGTCGCGACTATGTACACCATCAAATCCCAAGATAAATAGGGATATCTTCAATGATGCACAAATATTAACATTCTAAATCCATCAAGGGATCACAAATATATATTGAGTTCTCTGAGAGAACTTTCAATGGGAAAATATGAATTAGGATATCACTGAATATACATCAAAGTTACTAGTATGTTATAAAGTGAAGGATATAAGACAAAAGTCTAAGGGGGTGATGAAACCATTACCCATACCTATATAGAAATGGTAAAAATATCACCATGGACTTTTTCACTAGACATGAAAGGAAATCCCAAGGAAATAATACTCTATAGAATGTTGTGGATCATCTTATAAAGACTGATCACTTTATTTCCATTCTACTAGACTTATGACTCGATAATCTTGCATATATATACATTATATAAGTTTTGAGGTTGTGTAGTTTACCGTTTTAGATTGTATTTGATTGGGATATAAGATTAACCTCAATGATCTAGAAAAGTCTTCAACATGCTCTAAACTCTATGTTAAACTTTAGTACGACTTATCACCCCCACAATAATTTCTACTATGAGCAGAATATTTAGAAATTGGAAGATATGCTTAGACCATACTCGATAGAAATCAATGGATGATGGGGGAACATATTACTATTGCCCAATTCTCTTACAATAATAGTTTCCACTCATTTATCCAAATGGATCCATATGAATCCCTTTCTGGGGAAATATATATAACACTTGTATGTTGGGATAATGTTGGTGAATTCAAGATGTTGGGACCTGAAATCATCATGAAAATGGTAGAAAAAGTGAAGGGCTTTCAACTGTACATTAGGGATTCCAAATGTTGACAGATGATATGTGTAGAAAATTGTCGCAGGGAACTAGAGTTTGAGATTTTATATAAGTTATTCTTTCTCATATCTCATTGAAGAGATTTATGAAATTTGGAAAGAAGGGAAACCTAAGTACAAGGTATATTGGCACCATTGATTTTATTGACCACATTAGAGTTGTATCAAATTGAATAGTATTTCCACAAACCATGTCATAAATACATGATGTATTCCACATATCCCTCTTGAGGAACTTTGTACCAGATCCCTTATATGTACTAAATTGAGAGGTGGTACAGTTGAAAAATGGTCTCTCTTATGAGGAGTAGCCAGTGAATATCTTGGACCATAGAGATAAAGTTATATGTAATAATAAAACTCACCTAATAAATGTAATATTGAAAAAATATATGTATGATGGGTGGCATGGGAACCAGAGGAAGCAATGAAGGAGAATTACCCTCACATGTTTTTACCCGAGAATATAAAATGAAATTTCAAACGACCAATAGTTTTATAAAAGAAGTTTTTCTTATTATACATTAGTAAGAAACTAAAAAAATAATAATTCCAAATATTACAATGGAAAAATACATAGAAAATAAGAGAATAAGAATGGGATAATTCGGATATAATCAATCCACCAGAATGTCCACACTAACAAAAAAAGCTGTTGAAATAAAATATAATGTTAATAATGAAATATTTATTTTGAAGATAAATTTATATATATACTTGAGAGAAAATATAAGTGAATGAATAATTAATGGAATAATATGTATTTATAAGAAGCAATGAACCCATATGACCATTATAAATCTGACCATCAGAATAGTAACTTGATCGTTGGAATAGTAATCTGACCATTAAAAAAAGTAATCTAATTGTAAGAATAGTAAACTCACCTATGTAAATGTAGAATAAAATTTAGGTACCTTATAAACTGAAAATAATATATATTTATATCATGTTAAAAGTAAGAAAATATTTTAAAAATGATAAATTTAGTGTTGGATTTTTTATATAACACAAATGTTTTATTTTCAATTTTATAATGAATTTAATTTTTAAAAAATATTTTCATAAGTTGGATACATATATTATTATTATGTTTTATTATAATTATAATATATATTTTTTTGAGACCATAAGTAATTTTTCAAAGTGTCATAGAATCAATTATAATATTAAAATCAGAATTTTTGAATTAAATAATGATTTTATTTAAAAATTAAATTTATCATATATTGAAAATTATTTTCAAAATGGATTACATTTTTGAAATATGCACATAAAAAATGATCTTGGTTTTTTTAAGTATTTTTCTAATTTTTTTTAATTTTAGTGAATGCTGAAATACAATAATTTACAATATTGAACATTATAAGTTAAATACTTGAATTTTTTAGTCAATGATGATGTAAGCACCCATTAGTTAAAATATATGAAATATTTAATATATATATTCAATATAATAAATAAAATTTATATTCTTGGGCCAAAAATAATAAACTGGTGAATATAATATTTAAAAACACCCCTCCCACATCCTTTTAAATACCACCCCTCACCACCGATTCTACTCACACCTTATATGCCTTGAAGTGTTATTAATATCTTCCAAAACCAATTATCTCCACTCTCTCCATGTAAATTTTCTTCAAGTATCCCAAAAATACCAATTAAACGTTCCTTCAGTGGTCATTTAAATAGGTGATATTTAAGAGGTAACATTTTTCAAACTACATCTTTTAATTTATTTCCATCTTCTTTTTTCTCCTCACCTACATCTTCCAATATATCATAATAACTAAAGTCTCATTTATATACTGGATTTTTTCATTAAAATGGAATATATTCTGTCCACCCCTTTTCTTATCTTCTCTTATTCAAAGAAAAATGAATCCATAGTCTATGTTATGTCGGTTAATCGCCTTCATGGATGAAGAGTTTTTATTTTCCAATAATTTTTTTATGAAAGGTTTAAATTCACATATAATTGTTAAAAATGAATTAATTATGTATTTTATATATGGTTTCACTTTTTTGAAAGAGTATGTGTCCATAAAATTAAATAAAACAAAACTAGTTTGAGATGGTTGAAAAAACTACCAAAATAAACTAAACATTTATCATTAAAGCTTTGTTACATGAATCATCAATAAGTCCGAAAAAATGGAATATGGGACCATTTAAAATCTTTGAAGTTCATGAATACCATTTAATATAACTTTAATGTAAGTATACGCATTTTATAAGAACTTCCATAATTATACACAAGTGAATCAACCAGGAAACTATGAAACGAATGCTCCCAAAACAATGAAATTGATCATCATAACTCATATAAATGGCTATAAATGAACATAATAAATTTATAATAAATAAAATAAATGTGGAAAAGTTCTTAATTAAGTAATTAATTAATCAAATATGAATATATAGGCCATTAAGTGAATGTACAGAACATATTCGTACATAAGGTAATGGATCTCTCAAAACCTCTATATTTCCATTAGGTTGCTCTCTCCCTCTCTCTCTCTCTATCTCAATTTACCTCAATTTATCTCTTCATTATTATTATATTCTTCTCTTATATTATTTATATATGTTAATAACATATATATATATATAGCTGAATTTATCTTTTGTTTTTGGGGAAATACCTTTTTTGAAAGGTTCCCTTCTCAATTCATCTCGATAAACAAACCTGTTTAAAGTGAACTTCTCTGTTTATTTCCCATTTTAAAGTACATTCCAAAATTTTTTTTCAGCCACCAATATTTTCTAAAATCACTCATTTTATCCTGAAAAAACTATTTTAGTTAATTTTTTGGTTTTATGGAAATAATTATTTCATTATCCATTTAAGGACCCTTTATTCTTTTACCTAAAATTGTGCTTAAGTGGTGCATTTATTAAGTTTTCTAGCCACTATATATTCATATTTTCACTTAAGTTGGAATTTTTTATTCATGATATATTATTATTTTCTATTTATTAATGTCCAAGATTGATTTAAATCCATTATTTCATGTATACCATTATGATACACCATTTGGTTATGCCTTATGACATGATTACAAAACCCATTTCTTTCCATGGGGAACTATTATTTCAATCCATATGTTTAATTTCTTTATATGGAACACATATGCATTTACATGTTATGATGGGTGCACCCAGATAGTGCTCTAATGCATTGGGTAATGTTTTTTATCGTCCAATTTTATGTATGGGATTAGAGAGTAAACCCAAACCATTATGGGACTCTGTATACCATGTTATATTGTCTTTCTAGTTAGCCGTGAATCACGTTTATGTCAGGTTATTTGTTGCTGAAATTGTTCTATGTTTCCATGATCTATATGTTATCCCTCTAAATTTTTATTCATGATCCCTTCCTTTTATGTTATGATGTTATACCTTATGACTCATGTTCTACACTTAATTTCCTTGTTTTTTCCCTTACTAGGATTGAGATCTCACCGCTTTTTCCTGAAATCCGAAAGACCACATATTGTTATTTATTTTTGGATAATACCCCTTTTGAATTAGTTTGAGTGGGTAACCCTTACATAAACATTAGGCACAGTAGGAACATGGACTAATAACATGAACCTGAAGGCCTAATAAGATGAACCACTAGAACAACAAATTCTACATCATATTTGATACATTTAAAAAAGCTCCCGACCATGCATAGCTGCACAATAAGAATTTTCCCCATACAGAGATGAACAATGTGTAGTAGCTATTATAGATTTCATAGCCTTTCTTCCTTACCAATTAGATCCCTACAAAGATGGGTGTTACCACTTTGATGTCTCATATGGGTTTGCAATATTAGTAATGAGGCTCATATATTTTTACCCTGTAGTCATCTTACCCTGTCTCTCCTACCATTGTAGAACCCCAACCCATTTCCAATTATAAATATATTTCTTACATGACCTAGTACGCTATCATTCTTGACTCCCATATTCCAATTTCATCATTTTCCAACCATCGATGCCACTGAGGTCCACTGCTAAGCCCTCCCGCTGGCACCCCTAACAACCACTCCCCCAGATGAGTCATTTTGATCGTTGGTCTATATTTAGTGGATAATTATAATTAAAATATTGTAGTAATATAAATATAAAAGGATAGGGAAACTATATCCCTAATTTCCCATGAAGTAAATTTCTTTTAAAATAATGTAAAACTATATTAATCATTTCATCAAACACAATATATATATATATATATATATCATATCAAACTAATCTTTTCATCACTATTTAGACAAGTAACTTCTATTCATTTGAAAACCCAATAAAGAGAATGATTATATTGAACAAGGATCATAAAAATAATAAATATAAACATAATATTACATAAATATTATTTAAAATGGACTAATCACCCATGGGTTAAAATTTAAAGGATTTTACATAGGGAGACCTATCAAAAAAACATTAAATCTATTAGTAAGGTTGTTTTTCCACAAAATATGAAGCTAAGAGATCCTTTATCGAAGCGTGGAGGGACTAATAATTTAAAAACACCAATTAAAACAAATATATTGGAATCCATAAGCCACTATAGTTAATGGGTGATAAAAAGGGTGAAGGTGAAGGAAAACATGAAAGATGGAATGAAAATGAGTTACATGAGACAATCTCACTCCATGATAATGTTTTGAGGAAGATATAGACTAGGGAGATGGGTTATATGGGAGGTTATTCTATGTGAGTGTTGTAAGATAGTGTTGTTAATTGAGGAATAAAAATTAGGGGTTTCCAAAATAAGTTACCTTTTTAAAAATTATAAAGAAAATATTTTTCTTGAGAACTATGCACAAACAGAGAGCCTGTATAGGCTAACCAAATAATTACTAATTCTTAGGAAACCTATCCAAATTAAACAATTATGATATAAAACTCCCACTAAAATACCATAACATTAAATAAAACTAGAATTATTTTAAAATCACATTTTTTGTTTCCTAAAATACCACCACATTCATAATGTTTACAATGATACAAGGTCCATCTCCCAAATAAACTCTGGCCTAGGAATGTTGATGAACTAACTTTCAAGCTATCCAACTGACCTATCCCTTAGTTGAGCACACACCTAATATCACCAAGTTATGAACGAAATCTTTTTAAGTCCTATTATTAAAGGCTCATAAGATCCTCCTTAAGAGGTAACTTTGAATCGAAGGATCCCATTCACCAACCAAACCATCAAAGTTTCCAAGTGGGTCTATATTTTTATCATTAACCTTTTAGGGAACTAGAAGGGAACCTCATCACTATATTCCACCTATCCTAGTAAGTTTTATACCATACGTGATGATATCAAGGCACCAACTATCCCGAAAAAGGGAGATTTCCAATATCAAAGGACTAACCAATCACCATACTTATCAACTGGAAGGTCAAAGCCTACTAGAACCCTCGATCTAGTCTAAAGGAATCCCTCATAGGCTACCCATAAATTATTTCAATCCCAAAAAAACATTAAATGTATAAAAATCATAATTATTACACATGTATACTAGTGACCTAATCACTAGGAGATTCTAAAATCAATGAACATAGAGTGGAACACCCATCCTGATACTAAGGGATGTTATCTAATTTACATAAAAATTTGGAAACCAGTCAGTTCCATTTCAATCCACCCGAAACCAAACCCCCATGCAAGAATTAATAATTATATATAAATTTAATGATATAACTTAATTTTTATGAGACCACTTACCTAGTACACATCAAAGTAGCCTCATCCAATATAGCTAGTAGATTCATGTCCATTTTTATGAAATCAAGAAATTACATAAATAGGTCAAATTTAGGGGTTTATTCTAGAATACAATGACATAAATGAATACATAAAATAAAACAATCGTATTATCACTTCCTTTCCAATAGGAACCGGCTTTCGTTGATAACTTGTTAACTGGATTTCAGATGGTGTGTTGAGATCCATGTGAATAAGAGAGAGTGGAAATGGTTAGTGGGTGGGTGGGGGTGGGGGGGGGGGGTTATTCATGTTCTCATAAAAAGGTAGGGGGTTTTAATTAAGGGTTTCAATAAAAAAAATTAATTAATTAAAATATTAAAAACAAATGCCCATAAGGACACCATATTTCCAATAGGACCTACTACTGCCCATTATAAGAAATTTCATTCACCTACACCACTAAAACTACAATTTATAATTTTACTCCCACTAACCTACCTTTAAAACATCTCATAAATCATTTCAAACACATCTAAAAAGTCCCAACACTAGTACAAAAACCATTTTTTATGTTGGGTTTTTAGCTTTTTAATGTTTGTTTTGAGGTGACATTATTGCGAGCAACATTAAAAATATGTTTTTTACATCGGTTATTAAATAAATGATGTTAGAAATGGTATTTTCTGGTGTTTAACATCGGTTTTTAAAAAATCGATGTGAAAGATCATCTAGAAATGATGTTAAAAATCCATTTTTAGGTCGGTTTTTAAAAAAACCGACATTAAAAGTCATTTTTTATGTAGGTTTTTTAATAACCAATGTTATAAGTCATTATTAAAATTGGTTTTAAAATATCTAACATAAAAAATGTTTACCATATTTCATATAATTTCCTAATCTGTTATTTTATAGATTTTAGAGCTCAAACAGAGTTGCAGATGAAAAGTTATGACCAGCAGAAGTTTGACATATTTTTTTCAATGAAAGATGGAATGAGACAACCATAGTTCGTCTTAGAAGGAATTTTAGAATCCATAGTATTTTTTGTTTTACCATGATATAAATCATTATCCATCATTATAATAAAATAATAATCATTAAATGGTATATCAATTAAGAAAAATACTCCTAAAAAATATAAATCATGGAAAAATAATTACAAATACCTTGACGAGATCACATAAAATGAAATAGAGGATTCACGTGCACGATAAAAAAAATTGAGTTGGTGGAGCGATGATGGTTGAAATAAATGATTGTCAAATGGTATATCAATTAAGAAAACAAATAATAAAAACATTAAATCATAGATAAATAATTAAAAATACCTTGATAAGATCACAGAAGAAAGAAATAATTGATTCACATTGAAGATCAAATGAGTCAAGATGGGGGAATGATGATGGTTGAAATAAATTATCATTAAATTAGGATATGTGTATAATTAAATCATATAATTGAGATGATAAAAGAAAAAACGGTATTAAAAATTTTAGGTGGCAATTGGAAATTTCGATGATGCGTTGTAAAAAACTGAAATTTCGCATTGGCGGGATATAAAAATTATCTTTCACGTTGGTTTTATGATAACCATTGGGAAAAGATACTAAATTTTTAACATATTTTTCACATCATTTCTTATATAACCAATCTGGAAAATCAATTTTCATTACTTTTTAACATCAGTTATTAAATAACCATTGTGAAAAATTAATTTTAACAGATCTTCACATCAGTTATTTAATAATTGACATGAAAAATGGTTACAAACATGTAGTTCATTTTCCATGCTTCAATTTGATAGGTCACGGAGCTCAAACAGAGTTATGGATTAAAATTTATGGCCTTCAGAAACTGGCATTCTGTAAGACGTCATTTAGAGATGATCAACTTTCGATGACCCTAACTTTTGATCCGTAACTCTGTTTGAGCTCAGTGACTTGTCAAATCGAGATTGGTAAATGAACTACATGTTGGTAAAAAAATTCACATTGGTTATTTAATAAATGATGTGAAAAATACATTTTAACATTGGTTATTAAATAAATGACATGAAAATGTCTGGAAAATAGATTTTGACATCAGTTATATAATAAACGACATGAAAAATAAGTGAAAATGGATTTTTTATGTTGGTTCTTATATAACAGATGTGAAAAATCAATAAAAATGGATTTTCACGTCGGTTATGTAATAAACTTCTTGAAAAAGGAGACAATAATTTTTTTTTGTACTAGTACCATTAAAATTTATTCCCCAAAATTATAATTTACACCATCTAAAATTTTATTAGAGTATATCTTAATTATTTTCCCACCATCCCATAAAATTATAGGTCATTAAAATCTCCTCATCATATTGATTCCCATCATCAAGAAGCATGATCGAACATTTTATGAACTATAGTCTATGAGCTAGAATCAAATTTTTTATCCCATTCTCGATTTTAGATTGGATACGAACACACTAACCTCACAATCATTCCTGATCAACTACATTTTCTCTAAAAACTCACCCTCTGATCTATAACATATATCAATTTTTGTCAAAATAATATACCAGATGCCAATTCCACTTCAAAACCTTAATCATTAATGAAAAGAACTGGTTAATGATTTATTTCCTAAGTCTCATCAAACTCCCATGGTTTTCACACCACATTACTCGATTCCACATTTTAATCTTGATTTCTAAAACTTGGAGTGATCTTAGAAATTACTAACCAAACTCACTTGATTCCGACCATGAATTATAGTGTGATATGATGAAATTCACCCTTATTATACAATCTCACAGACACATTCCTCCTGAAAGGACTGATATTTTCCAAAATAAATCCATGTCCAAAACATGTATCAAATTCTATATTGAGTCAGTCTCCCAATGTTACAACCCTATATAAAAAAACATAGATGAATTTAAAATCTTGTATTCCTCAATAACTAAATACAACTCATTTATTTCATACCCCAACACTTGTAATAAATTCAAAACTCCGTTTTTTGGGTTTGTTACATATGTTAATTTTTAAATTTCATAACCCGACTGACATAAGGCTGACACTCCGATATCTAATATCCAATAAAGTCCAATACTCTCAAGATTGGCTCAAATAATCCTAATAGAACTATCCCATAAGCTCTATATCAATCTGATTCCTTAATAATCATTCATTAGTCACTTACCTACTGAAGTTCATAACTACCTAGTCATATTCAATATTGATTCCCAAAACTCATGCCCCGTCAGTTAACGAATGTATCAACCTGACTTGATCCTTCAAATCAATTTTGGGTGTTAACATAAAATTTAAACCACCCCTAGCAGAGGTTCATTGGGCACGATAAACTTGATGTTCATTGAATTATTATAAAATTAAGACCACACTTGTTGCACCCACATGTCATGGTTACCTTATATTTTTATTACTTTATATTTTTCATGGTTTTGTTTATTTTTTAGAGAATTCATGGTTAACATTTAATGTTTATGCAACTTTTACTTCTATAAATGGTTTTCATTAATGGTTTAAGGAAATCATGTGGCTACCCTTATGTAACAAAAATTTCCAAACATTTAGTATAGTTTACAGTTTTTCTACAAGGGTAGAACACAGTTCGGTCCAAGTCGTGCAAGGCCTGATGGAAATTGTGAAAGCCTCTTGGTTTGTATGGGTAATCGGGAATGGATTGCACATGGTTTGATGGAAACCATGTTGTAAGTGTATGGTAGGTTTTATAGTTTGATAGTGATATTTTCATGGTTGGTGCACTATTTGTAAAATGTATAGCCAAATTGGGTGTAGTTGTTTGTTTTAGGTTGTGGCCAGCGCATGGTTGGCACATGTTTTGGAAAACTGTGCGGTCAAACCATGCTACCTACCAAAATTTCATTAAAATAAATAAATTAAATTTCCCCTTGGTATCTATGACTTTTACTCTCCATTTTTTCCTTATTTATCATCTGAACCATGGGGTGCACACGGGGAGTTCATCCCCTCTCCCTCCTTCGAATTTGGAGCTCCCCATTCTTTATTTCAAGAAAAATCTAAGGTATTTATTCTTCTTTTATTCTCTTATCCTATTCCCCAAGCATATCTCTTGATTTTGATCTCTTCCAAAAATTGAAAATAATATTTGGTTTGGAATTAGGGTTTAGGATGGTTTTAATGATGGGGATTTGGGTTGTTGGGGGTTGATGAGGTTGTCTAGTCTCTCAGTTGCATGTTTAACATTGAAGGTGATGATTTTCAATTGTGATTACACTTGAACAAGTTAGGTGTTTCTATAAAAATACTTAATAGTGAATTATTTAATTTTATTTTATGTTTTTAAATGTTTTATTATGAATTTATAAGCATATTGTAGGCCCATAGTGGGTTGAAATGGTTTCTAAATGGCATTTACACTTCGAATGGACATGTCACATGCCAAGTGTCTGTGAAATTATATGAGTCGCTCTTTTAAAAGGTTTTTAGTGTTTTAAAATGTTTCCTTATGGAATAAAATGTGTATTGAATACCCTTTTTGGGTTTAAATGGATTTCAAATTTTTTAAAGAATTATAATGTTCCTATATCAGAATCCAAGTGTTTGAAAAATGGAATGTTAGCTATCTTAAATGGGTTAGAGTGTTTTGAGATATTTTTATTTTAGTATCATTTATTATGGGTTTGTGAGGTTTAAATTATTATTTTCTAAATTGAATTTATTTTACCTTCATTACATTCAAAATGTTTTGAGACCAATGGATCTCTTGGAGGAATGAAATGTTTTAAAAATAGAAATAAAGTTTTATAGAAGGGTGGTTTGCACCAATTTTTTTTCTAATAGTAAGAGTTTTATTATTTTAAAAATGGATTCATGGAAAAATGTGGGTTTCCAAACAGTCATTAAAGTGTGTTTTGAAAAATGGTTTTCAAAGTAAATTTGAAATCTGATTTTCGAATGATGTTAAAACAGATTAGCTTCCAAATAACTTTTATGAAATACTAGTTGGAACATTAAGTGAAGTTTTTTCATAAATGTGTGATACCCTAAATTGAGACCTGAGATTTTACTATTCTCGTTATAGATTGTGAACCCGTAAGGGGATTCATTTTATTCTTATGATTATTTTCAAATTCTTATGCGTGATTGTGAAAGTTGTTATTTCTTTCATGAGTGTATGAGATAAGGTGGAGTTTATTGAAAATACTAGAAAATGTTTTAATGTAATGATCTACTATTTTATTGGGTTCTCAACAATTTTTTTTGACATTTCATAGAAATCCTAGGACATTATTAGGGTTTCAAATAAGGGAAGGACCTATTTCCAATTATGATACATAGGATAGGACCCAGTCAGACCGAGTTAGATGATGGGATATATCAATGGTCCTCGAACATAGTGAAAAGACCTAGGGTTTCTTTTGATCCCTTGGTTGTGATAGAAAATAAGGGTTTCTTATAAAGACAAAAACTTATCAAACATATATATTATATATTCTTAGATGAATATTCATTACATTACACAAATACATGCCTAATGATCATAAAGGTACCATTCCTTCGGAATCTTGGAACACAATTTTATTATATCAGGATACTTATTAAAAATATACCATACATATCTTCCCACATAGTACTCTTCCTAGAAATACACAACTTAAAACCATTCTTCATAACCTAAAGAAATGAAACACAAAAATGGGTGAGATCAGATACTCAGAACAGGAAAACAAGGGAGATATAAATATATCATAATCACAATGGATTGATAACATGAGAATAACATTTTAATTAATTCACTACATATAATAGATCATAAAATTGAGTCATAGCATAAATCATGGATGTTTATAAGACCTAAATCATAATGGAATAAAATAACTTGATCCATGAGAACATAACATTAGAAGAAGACATATATTTGTGGAATACACATAATCATATAATATAATTTCATTATTAGTATATTATAATTTCCAAAATGATAATAGTGGGAAGAGTTCACTCCCTAAACCATCATCATAGTCAAGTTTCTCTCACAATACTATCATAGTGAAAAAATTACCTTACCAAACTAGGTTCACTCCCCATTCTAGTCATGTTTATCTCATGATATATAAATCTTTACTGAATCTATTATAGGGAAATATAGGTCACACTCATCACATAATAAAAATCATACATATGTGTTCCAAAAGACAATAAAACACTCATCATATCAGAACCCACGAAAAAATAGGAATCATAAACATTTCATCAATATATAACCTATGGAAAATAAATAGTATCGATAATCATTTAGTCAAAACATATCCCCTAAAAAAAGAATCATGATACATAATTATTTCACAATGGTATACCCCGTGGAAGAGAAATGGGTTTCATAAACATATTGTCATCATAAACATAAACCATTTAGATAATGAATAAGAAAGGTATCCATGGATCATATCCCCAGTATAGTATAAGAAACATCCAAGGATTACATATTAGATTGATATTTATTTTCAAAGAAAAATCACTTGGAATGTTTCTTGATGAAAATATTATTTTTGAAAAATAATTTTTTTAAAAATAGAAAATTCATAAAATATTGTGTAAATACTTTTCTTTGAAAATAAACATGAAAAATTATAAATAAATATTAAAGAAAATAATGTCAATGATATTGGGAAATTTCAATTCATGTTGTACCTATTAAAACAAAGAATCCTTTCACATTTTCACTAAAATCCAAATATGCCTTGTTTGGAGAATGACAAGAAGATTCCTTTAAAAATAGTTAGTGAAAATTTAAACATGGGTAAAATTTTATTTAATTAATCATTTATATAATGTTAAAAAAATTGAAAATATTTTTAGAATTAATGGTTTTGGATGAAAAATGTTTTTCGACCGAAGAGAGAAATAAAGATGATTTTTATTAAAAACATAATTTTTGAATATGAGTACATAAAGAGAGGCAAATAAATGGAAAGCAAATATTATAAATAAAAATCTATAGGATAAAAAAATAAATGATTTTATTGAGAGATATATTGTAACGACCTAGGTATTTATTAAATAATAATTTATTATTTCTATTAATATTTATGAATAAGATATTAATTTTATGTTAAAGGGGATGCTTTGTCCGATACCGTATTAAAAATGCAACAACAGATTTCTCTAAAATCTTACATTGCACACAACATTGAGTTATACCGAAAAATAACATAATAATATTATTAATAAAAATGATAGTTAACGCCTAGCCGTTGTGTTGGAAGGAATGAACAGAACTAACTAAATTATTATTATACATGTTTTTGAAATATATTTACATTTATCCAATAAATTTTGGAGGTTTAAAATAATAATGAATCCGATTTTAAGAATTTAATACGCAAATATTCTTTAAAAGGTCGTTTTACCACCTTTTGATAGAGAACCATTTTTAAATCTAGATTTTATCACTTTTTTATTATCTATTTGAAAAAAATAAAATAATCCTTTAGAATCGGGACATCAAAATTTAATTTGGGAAAATTTTTGGTATTTTCCTGATAAATTTCATTTTTTAATGAATAATGAAAAATACTGCATTTTAATTCAAAACCGCCTTTTTATATAATTTATTTATATAGTAAATTTTTTATTTTAATTGGTTTTAATGTGTAATTGGATTATATTTTTATCATTTAATCCAATTTTAGACATTTGAAGTAATTTCAATTTAAAATTTGACATAAGAAAATGTCAATCATTTAATATTTATTATTTCTTAAAAACACATTTTTAATTTTTACAACTGGAATTAATTTTATAAAAATTTCTGCCTATTCTGTGTTTTGATTTTGTAAAAATGGATTCCATATTTGGAATCAAGAGGTACAAATTTTTTAAATAGGTTACTTTTATTTTTAGACATTAAGAATATTTACTTCAGTAAATATTTTATTTACCACGATTAAAGGGTAAATATAGTAAATAAGGGTGAAATATAATATTATAATAATATTAAATTACTCTTAAAATTATCCAAACCATATTTGATGTGATATTTCTGACAAAATTAATAATTGGGTTGATTTTGGGACCCCATGAAGCCACTTGGGAGTGATGATGACACTTTATATTAATAGATTTAAAGTAAATACAAAAGTAACATCATCATGTATCTTTTAGTAAAATAATTTTCAAATGAGATTATATAAGTGATATCTTTGACTATAAATATTAATTTAAAAGATAAAAATATTTCCAACATCATGGTATTTTATTTTTTATTTTTAGACATTATATAAATAAATTTATTTATGGCATAATGATGACGAAATGATTACCTTATTAATGAATGATTTAAATAAATAAAATTATAAAAATTATAAAAATATCTAAAACCTATTCAATTATTATTGGATGATTTTATTTCAAACAATAGTCATCTTATCATCGATGTTAATGAGTTTTGGACCTTTTGAAACTGAAAATATTTTTATAATAAAATAATACTTTTAGACTTTCCTAAAGAGCCCCTCCTCCCCTTTATCAAAGGCGGTCTCCTCTAACCATTTTTCACACCTCTAAACCATTTGGATCATCCATATTCTACCCAAATAAGCTCTAAACATCCATATATTCCTTCTATAATCCTTCCCTTAGGCATAATGAAATTCAAGAAAGTCTTTTAATTAAAACCAAAGGGAGTTACCCAATTTAAAGGTAACGTCTTCTCTCAAGTTCTTTTCTTTTATTTTCCTTCTCCACTCCCTATGTTCATTTAATTATTTTTTTACATAAAAACACCAGTATACTAAATATACTATGTTTTTTTTATATTTATTATAACTCTACTTACACACACCTCCATCTAATGGACTTAGAACATACTGTTTCTATGGGCGACGACCTACAGCCTCATGAAACGATGATTGTTGAATTATCTTCTACCGCCTCTCATGGTGGCCATTATGATGGAACTGTAATTTTATATGGTATTTATGATATTTATTTTGTCTATTTGCTTCTTTAATTATCTTTTATAACATAACTTTAAGCTTTTCATGGTGTATCTATATGATAATTTTATTTGAGGAAGTGCTGACTAAGACCCCTCAATGTGATATGACTCGTTCATTCTATACATAAAATGTATAAAGGATAAAATTAATGAAATTATGTAACATATATAACATTTATATTATACTATAATTTTAATATACCTATGTATCATTTATTTTCCATTCCTTTAAAAATGAAAAAGAATTGAAAGTAATATTAATGCGTACGTACGGCTTAACGTCTCTATAAACGATGCATTTAATTTATTATATCCAAATGTTATGAACTATTCTTAATACATATATAATGGATATATATGAAATATATTATATCTAAATCATGAATATCATTATGGAGATAATATACTTTTAACCAGATGGACAATTTGTAATTATAACTAGTTCATTTTTGACTCAAGTACCAAATATTGGCAAAACAACCGATATTAACTTAAATAATTATGTATTGTTTATAACATGGTAATAAGTGATATAAAATAAATAATAAAATTAAAAAAAAATTATTAAGTAATTATAAATTAACTTAAGTTTATTATTCAGGAAAAACAAAGAACATACAAGTCAAGTCAGACACGAGGTAAGTGGACTTCTTAACCAAATTTTCATTCTTTGGGTTAAACTTACACTTATTAATTATGTCATTATATGAATATTTGTGAATGAACTATGATTTTTTTTCACTTAATATCCAATTATATTGTGTTTATTTATGTTTTTCACACATAGTTATGTCATTGATTTATCCTTAATGTAATGATATGTTCTTTTAATGGGAACCTTTCACCCTCCTTTTTAGTCAACGACTTCTTTTATGACACGTCATTGAATTTCCATTATATTATGTTGGGATATGTTATTATATATCCTTATTATTGTACATTATGTTTCCATGTGATATGATACACTTTTCTCTCTCGTCAATTCATTTTATAATTTTTTATGTGACGTCGTTAGGCTGCCAAATTTTTGTAACGGAATTTCTAAACTCAATTTACTCTTATTGGGTTTTACACATACTTCATTGATTATATTATGTCAATATTATGCATTTAATACCTATTTAGTTATTTATGTTGATATTTCCTCTTCCCTTTGTGTGGATATACTTTTTCAATACATAATCACCCCATTAATAAATTCATACATCATTTATACAATCTTTGAAAGGGATTTTGTCTCAATTTACATTCAATTGATAATTATTTGTTATTATACACCAATTCACTTTTATATGGAATATATACTTCTATTTGAAATATTATATCATCAATCCCCATATTTATGATGATTTTAGAATCTTTTTTTAATGTTATTCTGTAATTATTTTGATTCATGTATTTTATCAAGTGGTAAGGGGCTCTTTAACTAAAATGTTGTTTTAAATGTTTTAAGGATTTATTCTTTTAAATATTTCTCATTAATGTCTCTGCTTTCAAAATGGTTTTAAGGATTTATTTATATGGACATTAAAATTTATAAATGTTAATTTCTTTTAAAAATTTCAAAGTGGTATAATATACTTTGATTCAAAAATCTCTTTATAAAACGTTTTAAATGGTTTTGAATATGGTTTTGAAAAGGCATCGATTATATCAATATCATGAAATGATATATTTTGATTTGAATCTAGAAATTTTATCTTACCTTTATGATTATGTTATGTTTTAGGATTATGTTATGGTTCTTGGGAATTGTTTAGGTATACAGGTTGTTCTGTGATAAACCTAGGGCGGGTGAGCCCGAGATAGCTCTCCAATGCATTGGGTAACGTGACAGAGGTAAACATTAATGTTTCTACTAAGAGATTTAGGGAATATACTATGATGAGTATTCCAAATGTAAATCCCTACATATCAGTGAATGAAAAAACGTACGTATGTTATAGATGTCATAGGTTACATTTATTATTTATGATTTCTATGTGTTATTCATAAATATTATGATTTCATGGGGTATGTTAAAGAGATTATGTTTGGTATGTGTTGAAGGACTAATGTTTTCTTTCTTTTATAATCCTTACTATGATTTTTGTTCTCATACCAAGTTTTTGAAATGTTTTTGATAGGACTAAAAGTGGAGTAGGGTCAATGACATGATCATGGAAAAGTCATGCTGTCTAAAACATGGAACTAGACATGTCTTTTTCTTTCAAGAATTTTTATTTTATAAAAAAATGGATACTAATTAGAAGTGCCTACTTTGTAATTTTTGAGATGGAATGTAACAAATATGGCCTAATTCTCAAAAACTCTAAACTTGAAAATATCTTCAATGTGAATTCTTGACTTAACTAAAGATTATGTAATGTTCAATTTTGGGTCCTTATAGTTGGTATTAGAGGCTGGTTTAGACAACTTTTAGGATTTAGAGTTTTCGTTTAACACATGGTTAGTCCCTTTATCTATTATTTTGGTTAAATATTTGTTTTATAACTTTTTCAAATCTTGGAACGTCCTTTACAAATGGAAGGAGGAGGATCTCAGGAAACATTCATATCCCTTCCTGATGACATGCTTGCAATAATTTTTGAAAATCCATGTTCAGATGATTGTGAAACGTTTTCTAGAATACAACTCACTTGCAAACAGTTGTTTGAGATATCAGACATCTCCAATATACCACGATATCATCGTGGATCATGGGGTGTATTCAATAAAATCCTAATTTCACAATATTCATATATTTTCAAGAAAGGTAAATATTATCAAGGCATTTTCAAATATTTTACCTTATCAGAATATTTTGAAGCATATTATGATTTTGAAAATGGTGCTGGAGAAGGAGACCCTTGTGCAACCTATTTATATTTTCTTTTACAATATAGTCTCTCAGTACATACTTATGGTATTTTAAATGGGCCATTGATTTAAATTTTCAACTCAAACTCGGTCACACTGTTTTATAAAAATCAGGTTTTATCAGATTTTTTGAAATTATATGTCATACATGATTATTTTCTGAAACTATTTTTGTATAATCACACATATAACCCAAGTTTCACGAGGTGTATTTGGATGAAGGAATAAAATTATTTTGAAGGATCTTTAAATCATTATTGCAATGCAAGGACCTTCTACCAACATGAAAAAGATGATGATGAAACCATATGGGAACCTTGATAAAGGTATGACGTTCTTTCAATTGGAAATAGTTTTATTTTATCATATGGAGGTGAATAAAATGAAAATATATAAGATGTTCAGGTCTTAATGAGTTTGGATGAAAATGAAAGGTATAATACAACCTTTTGAGGTTAAAACATGTAAGGTTTATTTTTGATTTTTTTAAAAAGGACAACCCATAAGATGGGGGAAAACCCATCGCGTCTAGTAAGGCCATAGGAATCGAACCCAAAACCAATGGAAGACAAGCGCACATCACCAACCACTAGCCTGCATAAAGTAACTAGTTAGTATGAATTTTTCTTTTTAGTAAATAATGTTATGGATCAAGAATAAGTTTATTTTTGGAGCTTATGGTTTATCAAATAGATATCCTTAATACAGGAAAATGATTTGGTGATTAACTGATAAAGGTTATTTTGGAAGATGTTCTCTCTTTTTTGGAACATTATATGCTTAAAGGAAATAGAATACTATGGGATCTCATTTGTGGAGTAATGGTTGAAATTTTATTTTAAAGGAATATATGTTTTTATGTAGACATATGGAGATTTGGGTTATTTATGGAAATTATTAACCTATCATAGAGAATATTTGATTAGGTTAATTACGCTTCAGTATGAGACTTTAAGAGTATTCGATGTTATTTAGAGATAAATGTTAAGATTTATCATGGAATACTATGTGATCAAATTATTCTGAGTTTTGGGTTTCAATAATAGTTTGGATTATATTGAATGATTTTAAGGATAATTGTGTATTGAATGGTTTTTATTGAACTTCAAGTACTATTTGTTGAATTTTGGATATTAAGGGTATTATTTCTTTTTATAAAAGATTATCCTTTTTGGGTATTATCTGATCTCGTACAAACCATTTTGGTTTTGGTTGATGTCTAAAGATATGGGAAATATATAGTTTATATTTTGTGGATTATGTGATACTCTAGAAGTTTATTCTAGTGCTTTTGATGTGACCAAGTCAGCATGAATACTCATCGTTTGGAGAAAATATGAGTTTGTGGTATAAATTTAGTAAAGTACTAAAGTATACTTGATAAGTAAGTATATTTCATTATGTTCTTAGTCAAACTTGTAAATAAATTTAGAAACTTTATGAAAAAGAACATAAAAAATTGTATGTTTACTTTTCCTATTGGGGAATCAAATACTATTTAACCAATCACATGTTTTTTTATTTTCTAGTGGTTATCTTTCTCCTGATCATGTTTTCTATCACTCCCCATCAGAACATGATTGTTAGTTTCTCTTCCACATCCATGTTTTCATGGAATCCTTGTATGTTTTATCTCGGGTGAACTTTTTTACTTCAATTTAATTATTTTAATGTAATAGTTTTATTGACTCTTTTTATGATGCAAGACTTTCAATGAAGTTTCTAAGCCAATATTAAAATCGTGAGGACACAATTCCCAAAATGGGGGAAGGATGTAATGAACAAGGTATTTATAGAATAATATTTTTTGATTTCTATTAATACTTATGAATAATATATTAATTTTATGTTAAAGGGGACAATTTTTCCGATACCGTACTCCACACGCAACAACATATTTCTTTGAAATATTACATTGCACACAACGTTGAGTTATACCAAAAAATAATATAATAATAAAATTAATTTAAATAGAAGTTAACACCTAGTTGTTGTGTTTGAGGGAATGAATAGACCTAACTAAATTATTATTATACATGTTTTTTAAGTTTCTATACATTTATCTAATAAATTTTAGAGGATTAAAATAAGAATGAATCTTATTTTAAGAATAAAATACTCTAACATTCTTTAAAAGGTCATTTTACTATATTTTAATGGAGAACCATTTTTCAATATATTTTTTGTCACTTTTAAATTTTCTATTTGACAAAATAAAATTATTCTTTAGAATTGGGACATGAAAATTTACTTTGGGTAATTTTTTTGTATTTTTCTGATAAATTTTATTTTTTAAGGAATAGTGAAAAATACTGCAAATGAATTCAAACTGTCTTTTCATCTAATTTATTGATATAGTTAGATTGTTATTTTAATTTGTTTTAAAGTGTAATTAGATTATATTTTTTTATTTAATCTAATTTTTTTCATTGGAATTAATTTCACTTTGAAATTGGATATAAAAAATGTCAATCTTTTGATAGTTATTATTTCTTAAAAACAAGCTTTTTGGTTTTGATAGTGGGAATTAATTTTAAATTAATTTATTCAACTTTTGTGATTTGATTTTATAAAAATGAATTCCATATTTGGAAGCAGGAGGTCCAAATTGTTTAAATAGGTGATTTTTATTTTTAGACATTATGAATATTTACTTCAATAAATATTTTATTTACCATGGTTAAAGGGTAAATCTGGTAAATAAGGGTGAAAAATAATATTATAATAATATTAAATTACCCTTAAACTTGTACTAAACCTATTTTATGAGATATTTCTGACCAAGGGAATACTTGGGTTTATTTTGGGACCCCATGGATCCGCTTGGGGGTGATGATGGCACTTTATATTAATTAATTTAAAATAAAGACAAAAGCAACATTATCTTATATCTTTTAGTAAAATAATTTATAAATGGGATTACATAAGTAATATCTTAGAATATAAATATTAATTTGAAATCTAAAAATATTCCTTACATCATGGTATTTTATTTATAATTTTTAGACATTAAATAAAAAAATTTATTTATTACACAATTATTACCTTATTAATGAATGATTTAAATAAATAAGATTATAAAAATTAAAAAAAATATTCAAACCCTATATTATTATAGTTTTATGAATTTATTTTTAAAAATATTCATCTCTTAATAAAATTTGATGAGTTTTGGATCTTTTTAAACTTAAAATATGTTTATAATAAAATAATACTTTCAAACTTTCCTAAAGAACCCCCCCCCCCTAAAAAAGGCCAACACCTCGAACCATTAATAACACCTCTCAAGCCATTTATCTCATCCAAAATCGACCCAAATATGCTCCAAAAATCCCTCTATTACTCCTAGAACCATTCCCCTAGGAAGAAGGTAATTCAAGAAAGTCTTTTGGTTCAAACCAAATGGAGTTACCCAATTTAAAGGCAACGTCTTCTCTCAAGTTCTTTTCTTTTATTTTCCTTATCCACTACTTATGATTTTATTATTATTTGTTTACATGACAACACCAGTTTCCTCAATATAGTTTGTTGTTTTTATAAAATATATTTGAACTAAACTTACACACACCTCTATCTAATGGACTTAGAACATACTGTTTCTATGGACAACGAACTACTACGTCACGAAACGATGATTGTTCAATTATCTCTTATCGCCTCTCGTGGTGGAAATTATGATATAAATGTAAGTATATATGATATTTATTATATTTATTTTATCTATATGCTTCTCTAATTATCTTCTATAACCTAACTTAATGCTTTTCATGTTGTATATATACGATAATTTCATTTGAGGAAGTGCGGACTACCGCCCCCTCAAAGTGATATGACTCGTTCAAGGTATGAATGGAACATATAAAGGATTAAATTAATGAAAATATGTCACACATATAACATTTATATTATACTTTAATTTTAATTTACCTATTTATCATTTATTTTCTATTTCTTTTAAAATGAAAAAGAATTGAAAGTAGCATTCATGCGTACGTATGACTTACCGTCTCCATGAATAGTGCATTTCATTTATTATATCCAAATGTTATGGACTATTATAAATACATAAATTCTGGATATATATGATATATATGATATCTAAATCATTAATATCATTTTGGAGATAATGGTATTTTGACCACATGGACAATTGGTAATTATAACAAGTTCATTTTTGACTCAAGTACCAAATATCAGCAAAACGACCGATATTAACTTAAATAATTATAAAATGTTTATAACATGGTAATAAGTGATATAAAATGAATCATAAACTTGAATAAGGTTCTCAATCAAGTATAAATAAACATTAGTTTATTATTCAGAAAGAACAAGGAATAAACGAGTCAAGTCAGACATGAGGTAAGTGGACATCTTAACCATATTTCCATTCATTAGGTTAAACTTGTACATATTAATTATGAAATTATATGAATACTTGGGAATGAACTTTGATTGTTTTAAAATTAATATCCACTTATATTGTTTGTATTTTTTTCACACATAGTTATGTCATTAATGTATCCTTAATGTAATGATATGGTCTTTGTATGGGAACCTTTCACCCTCCTTTTTAGTCAAAGACTTCTTTTTATGTTATGTCTTCGAAATTAAATTATCTTATGTTGGGATATGTTATTATATATCCATATTGTTGTAAATTTTATGTCTATGTTATGAGAGAAACTTTTCCCTCTCATCATTTCATTTTATGAAAATTTTAAGTGATGGTATTAGGCTTCCGAATTTTTGTAAGAGAATTTTTAAACTCAATTTCCTCTCATTGGGCTTTACACATACTTAGTTGATTATATTATATAAATATTTTGTGTGTAATAACTTCTTATTTATTTATGTTTTAATTTCACCTTTATTTGTGTAGATATACTTTTTCAACACATAATCACACCATTGATAAATTCTTACATCATTTATATAATATTTGAAAGAGATTTTGTCTCAATTTTTATTTCATTGAGTCTTATTTGTTATTATACACCAAATCACTTTTATATGGTGTCTATAATACCATTTGACATATTATATCATGACTCTCATTATTTATCACGATGTTATAAGATTTGTTTAATTTTATTCTGTAATTATTTTTATTCATGTATTTTCTCAAGTGGTAAGGGACTCTTTAACTAAAACATTGTTTTAATTGTTTTAAAGATTTATTCTCATTAAAATTTCACATTAATGTCCTTGTTTTAAAAAATGTTTTTAAGGATTTATTTATATAGACATTAAAGTTTATAAATGTTAATTTCTTTTAAAAGTTTCTAAGTGGTATGGGATACTTTGATTCAAAAATATCTTTATGAATTTTTTTAAATGGTTTGGAATATGGTTTTGACGAAGCATTGATTATATAAATATCTTGAAATGATATATTGTGATTAGAATCTGGAAAGGTTATCTTTCCTTTATACTTATGTTATGTGTTCTGATTATCTTATGGTTCTTGGGAATTATTTACATATACGGGTGGTTATGTGATAATCCCAGAGTGGGTGAGCCCATGATAACTCTCCAATGCATTGTCTAATATGATGAAGGTAAACGTTAATCTTTCTCTTAAGAGATTTAGGGAATATATTGTGATGGGTATTCCATACGTAACTCCCTACGTAGCTGTGAAAACTAAAATGTAAGTTTGTTATGGATGTCACAAATAAAATTTACGATTTATGATTTCGATATGTTATTCATAAATCTTATGATTTCATGAGGAATGTTAAAGAGCTTCTATTTGGTATGTATTGATGGACTAATGTTTTCTTTCATTATTTTTAAATCCATATTGAGATTTTATGCTCATCCCAAGTTTTTGAAATGTTTTTCAGAGGAATTAAAGTGGAATTGGGTCAAGGAATGGATCATGAAAAAGTAATTATGTCTAAAACATGGAACTAGAAATTTCTCTTTTTTTAAAGAGTTTTTATTTTATGAAAAAAATGGATACTAAGTGGAAGTGTCTACTTTGTAATTTTTGAGATGTAATGTAACGTGTATGGCCTAATTCTCAAAAACTCTAAACCTAAAAAGGTCTCTAATGTGAATTAATGACTTAACTAAATATTATTTATTGTTAAGGTAGGGTCTTTATATATATTATAATATTTCATCATTGGAAGCATAATCATGAGAAATCCTGATAAACGATGAGATTGTATCATAAAACTCTTACCACTTTGGTAAATTTGAATAATAAACCCCATGAAAGAATAAAATTAAACATAAAATATAATTAGAATGAATAAATTCATAATATTATATGTAAAATGGGATATATATACACCTCGTAAAATAATATTGGTGCATAACATAACATACGTCTCAAAGAAGACAAATTGAGATAAAAACCCCTTACCGCATAGGAATCTTTTGAAACGTAAACCCAAAAAAGAGAGATCATAATATGGATATGTTATCCCAAATAATTTTAATGAAATTAAACATAAAATAAATTCATGGGAAGTATATAAACCTCCTATAATAAATAAGGGGGGAATATGGAAAATATCTCACAGATATAAATGTGAGATGAAAATTATCTTTTCTTAAGTCTCGAATTCCTCCATACACATTAAAAACTTATGTATAATAAATATAAGTTTATTATAATTATATTAAATAATAATAATTATATATATGTATATAATAACATATGGTATTTACTTACGATCTTTTATTTCCTGCCTATTAACAATTCCTTGATAAATTCACGTTTTGAGCAATAACAACTTTGTTTTTCATGTATGTTTTGATTTTTTTATTTTCTTAGTAATCTTAATTTTATCATGGATACATAATATCCAGAATTTTACCATGATATAAATATCATATATATATATATATATATTATGTATTTAGGGTATTCTATAAAAGTTAGAGACAATAAATGAAATGCACCCTTCATAGAGACAGTAGTTCCTACGTATGCATGAACATTGTTTCCATTTTATATATAGATTAAAATAAATAAATGTAAATAATATATTAAAATTTAATAATAAATTTAATGTCATATATATCAAATTTTTTCATTAAACTCGTTCTTATCACCATTCTTATAATCCAGGAACGAATCACATCGCTTTGCGAGACGATAGTCTGCCGTACAAACATGAGACACTATCATATTCCAAAGTAATTGAAATTAAGAATTTATATGTGATATAATAGTTAAATAAGTATAATAATATCATAAATATAATATATAAAAATTTCATACATCATTATATCAATCTGTGAGAGGTTGTAATGGAAAAATGAATGACATCAATTCATGAGGCGATAGTCCGTCAAACACATGAATGATGATTTTGTATGCCATTTTATGAAAGAGGAGTATAATTTTGGTTATAAAAATAATTTAATAAAATTTAAGATAATTAATTTATTATATATTATATTTTTAATAATAATTTAAAGATTTTGAACAATAAATAGTATATAATGCTCAGTTAGGGATGTTGTCTCTTCATCAAACAACTTCTTTTGGTCTTCCCCAAAAGGCTTCTTAGGTTTCCATTATGAAAAAATATGGATTATAGTATGGGATTAGGTACTATAGCAGGTAATATAGTTGGAACTATGCAGAACTATAGTAGGTACTATAGCGGGACTGTAGCAGGAACTGTTTAGCACTGTAGTAGCGGCGAATATTCCCCCGTTTGGGCCTTCGGGCCACCGATTTGGTCCCTGAGTCTTTTAAGGCCTTCGGGCCACCCAAGACGTTGGGTCAGTAAGGCATTCGGGCTACCTCAAGGCCTTAGGGCCACCTTAAGTGCATATGAAAACCAGAAAACCTTCATGGAACAAGCTTCAGAAGGAGGAGAAGCAAGGACATTTCACCATAGAATAAGCTAAACAGATTACAAGAATGAGAGGGTATGGAACCTACCATTGGGACAAGACTGTGCATGCACTAGAAATCCTAGAAGAACATCCATGAGAAGATAGAGATATTATTTCATGACGAAGATACTGGGGAGGAACAGTTCCAAATAGTTAGTGTGGGTTGTATGTAATGTTTGAAGCCTACGGGCAATGAATTCTTCTAAGGCCTATGGGGCATGTAATACTTATTCTTACAAGCCTTGTAAGGGTTCCACCTCACACATTTAAAAATGGATTATAAAAATCAGTAAACAATGAAGGCCTTTGGGATATTGGAGGAGAAGTGTGAATAAGAGAGGATAGGGGGTGGCCTTTTATAAGTGAGGTGAATGGCGCACTTGTAATTTTTAAAATAAAAAGGTTAAACGACATTTTTAAAATTAAAAAATGATAAATAATGATTAAATATATTACTTTAGATGTTATAAGGTCTAAATATTTACATAAAATGGTTTTTTGAAAAGTATTGGATCATTTTTAACCATTATATTTTTAGTTTAACCCCTGGTAAACACATTTTTACATTAATTGCAGTAAATAATGTTTATTGTTTGTACTATTATTTTTGGTAAAAAATTAATTTTAACTATATTATATAATATAAAATATTATTATTCTAGATATTGAATCAATTTTTCTAAATTCAACAAAAAAAATTGGAAAATGTTTGTTTAAAATTAAACCAGTGGATTCAAGGAAAAAGCAATTTTCCAAAGAAAAAGTATTTGAAATTTTAAATAGTTTTTATATCAAAATTAAATTTTAAATTGATTCCAATGACCTAAATTGGATTAATATGTATTTAATTAAACTAATCTAACTTTTATAATATTTTAAATTATTTAAAAGAAATGAAAATTATTAATAAAAACTAATATTTTTCACAATTCATCAAAAGAAATATATTTTTAGTATATTCTCAAAGAATCACTCCAAGATAATTGGGAAATTAAGATTTCAAAAAATAATTTCATTTTTTTTAAATAAATTTTATATAATTGTAAAAAATTAAATATATATATATAGATGTTTAAATCATATATTATCATAATTTAGTTTATATTATACACACCCAACACTCCAGTGATTAGGTAATAACTATCACATTGAAGAATAATATTTTAATAGTATTTCGTGTTTTGTTAAAACTCAGTGTTTCATGTGACACGATCTAAACTCGATGTTGTGTGTAATAAAAGATATTGAAGAAATTAAATTTATTAAAAAAATCATAAATTCTCAGGGTGTTAAATTCATTCCCTTTTAAATAAATTTAATCCTCACAATTTGAACTTGCACTCGTTAATCAACGGTTTAATAATTTAAAATCTATTTATTGGAAACTCAGATCTTACACTACTACAAAATAGGCCTTTAACAGCGTTTTCCTTTATTCATGCTAGAAAAGGCATTCATTAGGGGAACCTTTATCAGCACTAAAACATGCTCTGATAAAGGGTCCCTTTTATTAGTGCTAAAAAAGCGCTGATAAAATGAACCCTTTATCAACGCATTTTTTAGCGCTGGTAAAGGGTTCCATTTATGAGGCTTGAGGGTTGGGATATCCCTTGGGAGGATATGGCCTACCCTTCCAGGCTGTGTATGTGGTGTGTGTGTTTAATTTAATTATACCACAATCACCTAATATATATATATATATATTAATAAATAGAATAAATATTTAGTTACTAATGGTTTATTAATTATGAATACTGACAAATTGTATCGAGTAGTAGACATAATTGAATTTCATTTGATTTTTTAGTTTAACATAGATCAAAAGTATGTTATATTGATTTCACATATATGTAATTGATGTATTTTTATATACGATGCACACATAAAAATATTTTTTGTGGAATTTAATAAATTTCTATTATTATATATATATATATATATATTTCATATTTTTTTAAATATTTCCAATATATATTCATCTTTATTTCAATATAAATCTATTTTTTGATAATTTATATTTAATTAATCAAAATATCAAAAAATTTAAATTTTTAAAGTGTACTCACTTTTAATTATTCAATTTGTCTCATTTTTAACATACATGCACTAAAAATTAAATATTCAGTA
Organism: Viscum album; assembly: GCA_963277665.1. Classification (NCBI taxonomy): domain Eukaryota; kingdom Viridiplantae; phylum Streptophyta; class Magnoliopsida; order Santalales; family Viscaceae; genus Viscum; species Viscum album. The sequence goes on along the minus strand of OY728132.1, from coordinate 1,264,398,417 downwards.
ATAATATTAAATATATATATATATATAATATTTATAAATATTTATTTACTATTTTTATACATTTATATATTTATAATTATAAATAAATAAATATTATTTAAAAAAAAGTATATATATAATTATAAATAAATAATTATAAATATCTAAATAATTATAAATTTATAATTAATTTATTTAAATAATGAATATATTTACTAGATTTATATGTATATATGTTTATTATATAGATATATATATTATTATATAAATGTATATAATGATGTAAATATTTTTCTTACTTTTTTTAAATATTTATTAATAAATAATTATATATAAAAAGAATTATAAAATTATATTAATTATATTTAAATAAAAAATATATTTACTATATTTATATTTATATTTATTTATTAAATAAATATATATATATAATTATATAAATATATTTACAAATAATTTATTTATAATTATAATTATAAACCCTTTAACAACGTTAGAGTAATTAGCACTGATAAAGAACTATCCTTATCAAGGCTAAAAACGTTATGATAAAGTTGTCTTTTATCAGTGATAATTAATCTAGTGCTGTTAAAAGGGATCATTATCAGTGATTTTTTCGAAGCACTCATAAAAGTTTTCTGGTATATTTAAATTAACCCTAACCAGGCGCTAACATGTCGCGATATCTGAAACATTTCGTGAAAGCCACCCTTTTTGGTGCCCCTTCCCAGTGAATCAAAGCTTGAATCAAGGCTTGAATGAAGGATCAAACAATTTCGAGGTTTAAATCCAAGGCTTGAACGATTCAAGGGTTGAACGAATCCAAAGCACAAAAGTTCTCTAGTTTTTTAATATATCTACTTTCTCTTGGATGATGAAACACATCAATACAAGGAATCTTATTTTTTCCTCATCCTCCTCACTCAATGATTGATTGTTTTGAGAGATCTATTTTTATTTTTTATCATCATTATTACTTTATTTTCGGCATATCCCTAGAGTAAACAATGTTTATTGGGGATGTTTGGTTGATTGGAGATACGACTATATATCATTCGTTGCACTCCCCCACCTTCACCACAAGCTGATTCTATGCAACCCACCCACCCCAACACCACTGAAGGAAGTAAATGCTTTTTTAGTCTAAAAATTTCATTGGAATTATGCATCATTAATTATGAGTCTCCATTCAACTATATAACCAAGAAGGGATTCCAAGATTATTATATATCTCATTTTTTCAGCAATTTATATTTAGTCGATGATAAGGATCTTCATATTACGTGGAAGGGTATGATAAAGATGATATTTCATATGAATATTACACAAACTTAGAAGGAGTTAGACACATACCAAGTTTATGTATGAACAAAATTTCCATTGGTCAGCTAGATGAAGTAGGATTTGGATCAAGGTTCATGAATGAAAAGTGTAAAATTACATAGGGTTCAATGGTTTTGGATAGAGGTGTAAAACATAAGACTTTTTATATATAGACACACACACAAGTATATTTTAAAAATACATAGATATATATATATAACATATATATATATATATTATATAAATACCTTATGAAAATTTATATATTATACGAATACAAATATATTTTACCAATTATAAGAACCTGGATCTTCTATTCAGGTATGTTTTCATTTTATGGTGTTTTGAGAAAAAAGAGGAGTTTTCTGGAAATTTCTTAAGTACACGCTGTGTACTCAGTTACCGCGGGTAGCTGTTTGCTGGCCATTTAATGGACATGCACATGGCCGTGTGTAGTGACCTAGAGACCACCTAATGCGGGGGCTAGTTAAGGCAAGTACACGTCATGTACTTATAAAGTACACACTATGTACTTTTTTTATTTCATTAAACAAATCAGGGTCACGTCTAATTCGAAGAAGTGTCTTATTCTTCTCCTTCTTTGACAGAGAGCGTCCGTATGAAACCGATCTTTTCCCGAGCCCCCGATTGAAAATCTGTTCTCCGATTAGACTGTCGTCGATTGTGTTGGGATCACCACGGTAATCTCTTCCTTCTTCAAGATCTTCATTTCTTGATTCCTCCTCTTTCAAGAGTTATCGTGGTTTGAACATTTTAGATGTTTTTTTAGATCTACCGCATTCTTGGTCGATCCAACGGTCGACGCTGGAGTATATCTATCTCACGACACCGAGGTAGGTGGTTTGTGCCTTTCTGTAGTTAGTCTTTGAGTATTGTGTGAAAAAGTGCCAAATACCCCCATTCTGGGCATTGCGTGTTTATGATTTAAACCCTAATATTTCTTGATATGCATTAGATTCTAGAGTAGACTTTAATTGAATGTGAATGGTGTTAATTACTATGTTTTAGATGTGTTTCATATGCTTGTTTTGTTTATGAATGTTTGTTCTTGCTTAGCCTGTTAGGCTGCTTGATTTTCTTTCCTAGTGCTGATAGGATAGAGTGGTATTATTTATCTAACATGATAATATGTTGTAGACTATTTATCCAAGTAGTTATTAAGGTATACTTTGTCCGTTATATATTGTTGTGATAGATTGACTGACACATGGCTATGGGAACCTGATGTAGTAGACCGTAGGGGGAATGGACGCTGAGGGCTTCCCCAGAGTGTCTGTTTCACTGTTACAATGAGAGACCATATGTGGAATGGACGTAAGTTCTTCCTCAGAGTGTCTTTAGTTCCTCGATGTGGGCCACGTGCGGAATTGGATGTTGAGTGGTTCCTCAGAGCACCTTTTAGTTACCGATACAAGACTCTAGGGGGAATCGAGGATGAGTGCTTCTTCAGAGAGTCTGTGAAAAAGATGAACTAGAGGGGTTAGACTATGTGTACTACCTAGAGGGTTTATTGTAATTGTTTGGTTGAACCAGAGGGGTTAGGATGTGAGTACTCACAGAGGGTTACCTGCTTTTGATTAGCTTCTTACTTGATATATGAATATGAATGTATTTAAACTGTATGACTATTACCTTTGAGTACTTCCTTATTTACTGATTCCCTTTTTCATATTACCTACCATATATATTCACATACTATTAGGCACAGAAATTTGGGTGTTTTCCAACATAGATTAGTCTCACAACCTATTTGGGTCATGCTTGTTGGCCCAAACAGATTATATTATTGCATGTCTAGAGAAGGGCAAGCACCCTTCTACTTCAGGTACCTGACTTCTTTGGAGTTGGAGAGCATGGGACTAAGCTGAGGCTTGTGATACTGAGGAGTTGTTTCTTGTTTTTCTTTTGTACTTTGGTTTAGAAATTTATTCCAGCATTGTAGCTTATTTGTATGCTTTTCAAGACATATGTATCATGCATAATTTATATATGTGCTTCAGTTGTTTCTTATTTTCAGTCTTCTGCCATTTACTGTTGTATGGTATTATTTTTCTTCTACTATTTCTATTTGTTTATTTACATTGTGTTACTTTGTCAATGAGGTCATAGTTTCCCCAATATCACACCCAAGGCCCTCTCAACTATTCAGTAGCCTTTGGTATTCAGGGAAATGCGCTTGACGCCATGTGACCAACCAGGTACGGTGCACCTCTTGGAGGCTCCCAGAACTGGGACATTACAAAGTGGTATTAGAGTAGGTTCTTTTCTTCTAGACTTACTGTTTGGATCCTCTAGTCCGGGATAGAAAGGAAATAGGTACTTGGTAATAATTTGTTCCCGGGAGTAGCTAACCCATGTATAGGGAAAAGACAATCTAACTCATTTATTGCAGTTTTTCTAGTTTTTCAATTTTAGAGTTGATTTGATTTCACCATTAGGTGATTAATATGTTTTGTGTTGTTATCCTTGATGTAATTGAGGTTCTATTTCTATGTAACCTGATGAGATGAGGGTATATCATCTCATGCATAATATAGGAACTTTTAAGAAAACACATTTCATACATTATTGTCATCCCATTTAGGGTGCATTAGTGATTTCTTGTTGTTGTGATTGATGTTGTGATAGATATTCATGATATTGTGATAGATTCCTTGATAAAATACATGTTTATTGGTAGGGCCTTGGTTTGGGTAAGGTTTTGTTTAAATGAATGCCAAACTTTGGTTCTTGAGGTGTTATGGGCCCTCACGGACCGGAATTTGGTGGATCGTTGCACTATTATCCTTGTATATTACAAGATTAAGATGCCAATCTTTGATTTGTGGGGATAATGGGCTCTCACGGATTGGAATTTGGAACTTTAATTCTCATCTCAGTGTTTTTCTGGGTTCCTGAGTAGTTTCTGAGGCTTATTATCCGGAAATACCCAGAATACATGGCATGTAATGTTGAACACACACACCATGTGTTATTCTGTTTGGGAAGAAACTGTTTTTCTTAATTACACACCATGTACTGCATGTACACGCCATGTAGTCTCTAACCATGTTACAGACTATGTGGGCATAAACAAAGGGTTGGGAAATCTTGGTAGAACACGCCGTGTGCCAGATGTACATGTCGTGTGGTGTAGAACATGTGTCCACCCATGTGACTAAAGAAATATATGGATAAATATTAGCTTATATGCGCCATGTCATGTTTTAACACGCCCTGTAGTGTAACTCGAGTATCCATCCATGTATCAAACAACACGAGTTGGTGATATCTTTTAAGTACACATCGTGTCCATCTAGAACATGCTGTGTTGAGTGAGCCGTGTAACCTGTCATGTGACTAAAAACACAGGCTGGTGAAGTTTGTCTAGTACACACCGTGTTTGGAATTAACGTGTTGTGTAGTCTTATTCTAGGATAATCGTGTGGCTTAGCCGTGTAAGAGAACTCGGGCAGGGGAAGAGGATTCAAGTACACTCTATGTATTATGACAACATTCCATGTGTATGGGGTGTTACACAACCAATTTTGGTAGAAGTACACACCCATGTGAAGTCTTAATGGAAGATGATGTGTAGACATTATACACACTATGTATCAATATTTTGAAAAACATGAATGCTTTATTTCTCTTGTTCCCTTTTTTACACTTCTAGTTTATAGACCTTTATAATCTTGATCTAAGGATTTTTCTTTACCATGCAGAGTCATGCCACCGAGACATCCTTTGGTTGTCCACCAGTTATAGGGCAGTGATCAGATGCTAAACATAGATGATCAGGGACTACCAGTGGATGCTCCAGTTGTGCCAGTATTGGCACCAGCCTTTATTCCGGACACAGGTGATGACACATAGTTCCGAGAGAGCTTTATGAGATTCATACATACCTTCCATGGAGTACCGCATCCTACCCCTTCTATGGTAGTGTTTACATGGTTCTTTCAGCAGTATCAACCTCCCACTTTCATAGGGGAAAGAGGACCTCAGGCTACAGAGTCATGATTAGAAGCCTTTATTTCTATCTTCGGGCATCTAGAGATGCCTCTAGAGAGGATGGTGAAGCTCGCTACATACATGCTTCAGGATTCCACAAAGAGATGGTGGGATGTAATCTCACAGTCTGGAAATCAATAGGTTATGGCGTGGGATGAGTTCCAGTGTGCATTCTATGACTACTTCAACCCAAAAACCTTTAGGGAAGATCAAGATTTAGAGTTCATGAGTCTAGAGCAGGGTACTCTTTTTTTATGGAGTATTCTTCTCGTTTCACAGATCTGTAGTGCTTCACACCCATCCCAGGTGGTGATGAGTTATTCTTAGTAAGGAATTTTGTGGATGGTCGTAGGAACGACATCCGATATCAGGTGAACATCTTCAGGTTGACTTCCATTACTTCTATAGTTAACCAGGTTCTAATCATGGAGTACAATATGAGGAATTCTAGAGTTGTGAGCTTGGGAGGCTCAACATCCAGGGTTGGTATCCCTCCTACAGATAGCAGGAAGTTCCACATGGATTCTAAGTGTGGAGATCCGAGGAGACGAAAGACTTCTTCTAGTAGAACGGTGGTGTGCTACTAGTGTGGAAAGAGCGGGAATATGAGGCCACATTTCCCAAGAGACATAGTGGAGTGCTGATCATGCTGCAGGATGGGACATATTCAATACTTCTGTCAGTTTTTCTCACTGGAAGCTAGTGATGGGGATTCTTCAATGACTCCTTGTTCATGCACAACACCACCATTTTCTCACTAATCTGGGAAATTAAGTTCTTCCATCCATTCAGGCTGAGGGGAAGGTCATGGACATGATAGCCAGTCACCAGGGTTTCAGTGATAGCAGGGTGGAGAAGCTCGAAGTGTTCAGGAAGGGTCATAGGGCCACGGTACATGCCATACTTTTGCAGTGGATCCGTCCTAACCAGAGCAGGATCTCAGAACCTCTACAGTACTAGGTACAATTATAGTTTCCTCAGTCTTATCTTATGCTCTTTTTAATACAGGGGCTTCCCATAGATTTATATATGTTGTTGTTGTGGAGAGCCTTGGGCTCTTTATCTTTTCTTCTGCTGATATCTTGATGCAAGACACACTGTTTTGGAAAAGAAAGTCTAGTGTATGTCAGTGCAAGGAGTTCCCTCTCGAGGTTGGTGGGTGTCACTTCTAATGGGACCATTGTGTCCTTGAGATGGAAGGCTGTGATTTTATTCTCAGAATGGACTGGTTAGTTCCCTTCTTGGAATTTCTCGATTTCTATCGTTGTATGGTGAGTTTCACATCACCAAAGGGTAGATCTTTTCTTCATAACGGTGAATGGGATGTCTAGGAGAGTAGAGCAGGACCCGATCATCTTGGGTTGGGAGGAGTTATAGCCCATATCGCTAGTCTATATCTAGATGACCAGGGGACTTCACAGATAGAGTTTCCTCTAGTGGTGGGTCATTGTAGGGTTGTCTTTCAAGATGAATTTTCAGGTTTTCCTCTGGAGAGGGAGGTGGAATTTTCTATTGATCTTGTTCTAGGAGCAGCAACTATTTCCATTCCTACTTATAGGATGGAAACACCAGAGTTTCAGGAGCTAAAGAAGATGTTGGATGAGTTGTAGGAAAAGGGTTTTATCTAACCCAATACTTCTCCTTGGGGTTTTCCTATCCTATTTCCAAAAAAGGTAGACGATACTCTCAGGATTTCTGTGGATCATCGGAAGTTGAATCAGTTGAATATCAAGAACAAATATCACTTACTAAGGATTGGAAATCTTTTTTATCAACTACGAGGGGCCCAGGTGTTCTTGAAGATTGAATTGAGATCTGGTTACCACCAGTTTCATGTTAGACCATTAGATGTACCTCTTACAGCCTTCCAGAGTAGGTATGGTCTATATGAGTATGTGGTTATGTCATTCGGTCTCACGAACATTCCTGTAGTTTTAATGGAACTGATGAACCGAGTGTTCCATTCATACCTAGATTCTTTCGTGTTATTTTTCATGGACGATATCTTGGTGTAATCTCACACTCGACACGACCATGCAACACATCTTGAGATCCTTTTGAGTACACTGAGAGAGCATCAGTTATAAGATAATATCTTAAAATGCCACTTTTGGATGGACCAAATTCAATTCTTGGGTCATGTTATCTCAGAGACAAGAGTATCAATAGACCTACAGAAAGTGAGAGCAGTAGTTTCCTAAGAGCAGCTGAAGAATTTCTTTGAGGTACAAAGTTTTCTAGGGTAGGCTGGTTACTACAGACATTTCATTCAGAACATATCATGCTTAATAGCACCATTGACGGGCCATACTAAGAAGGGTGCAATGTTCTTGTGGTCAGGTTCTTGCGAGTCAGCCTTTCAGTAGCTTAAAGGGAGGTTGACTTCAACACCGATACAAGTATTTCCAAAGCAGGGAAAGATATCTACTATTCATTGTGATGTATCAGGTATCAGACTAAGAGTAGTGCCTATACAGGGTGAAGGGATTATTACGTACAGTTCTTGGTAGTTAAGGCTACATGAGAGGAACTACCTGATGCACGATCTCGAGCTGGCTGTAGTTGTTCATGCTTTACGTTGTTGGAGACATTATCTTTTGGGATATAATTTTGTGGTTTTCACCAACCACAAGAGTCTCAATTATATCTTCACTCAGCGCGATCTGAATTTGAGACAGTGAATGTGGGTTGAGTACCTTTATTCCTTTGACTTTGAGTTTTCCTATACACCTGGGAAAGGCAACGCTATGGCTGATGCATTGAGCAGGAGGACTTAGATACAGGCAGTTCAGGAGGCCAGCAGTGAGTGGAAGCTTATACATTTGTTCTCTGAGATGCATTTGGAGTTAAACGATTGATAGGGGTAGACGTTTCTATCTTCTGTAGCAGTTACCTCTACTATTCATGATCTAGTGAGAATGAGGAAGCTACCAGATTCAGAAGGCATAGTCCTACGGGAGTGTGTGTCAAGAGAGGACCCTATTCCTGGATGGACAATAGGTGAGGATGAGATCTTTTGTTTTCATGGGTGCGTATGGGTGCCAGCAGACATACGCGAGGAGCTGATGCGAGACTTTCACTCTTCAGTTTGGGAAGTTCATCCTGGTGTCACAAAGATGTATCATGATGTACACCATCAGTATTGGTTGCCAGGTATGAAGAGATATGTTTTTGGTTTTGTCATGAGGTGTTCCACCTATCAGTAGGTGAAGGATGACCATCATCTACTAGTAGGGCTTTTGCAGTAGTTACCCATTCCCGAGTGGAAGTGGAATGATGTTGCGATGGATTTCATAATAGAATTTTTGAGGTCGCCCCGAGGGAATGATCCTGAATGGGTTGTCATTGATAGACTCACGAAGGATACTCAATTCTTACCGATCAAGTAGACCTTCAGTGTTGATGAGCTGGGAAGGTTATTAATCTAAGAGATTGGGCGTTTACATGGAGTTCTGCACTGCATTGTTTCGGATAGGGACGCCTATTTTAGTTCTTGAGTTTGGCAGGGACTTCAACGTGCTTTGGTAACATAGGTACTTATGAGTACAACTTACCATACTCAAATAGAGGGACAGTTCCAACATATGATTCAGGTGCTTAAGGACATTATTTGAGCATGCATCCTGGATTTTGGAGGTTCATGGTAGAAGAATATACCTCTTGTGAAGTTTTACTACAACAATAGTTTTCAAGAAACTATTCAGATGGAATCTTTATAGGCATCATACGGTAGTCCATGCTGATCACCCTTATGTTGGATAGAGGCGGAAGAGGTAGTTATGATTGGACCTCATCTTGTCCAGGAGACCATGGAGTAGTGAGAGTTGATTCGGAAGAGGATGGCTACTGCATAGTCTCGACAGAAGTCTTATGTTGATCGACAAAGATGAACTATAGAGTTTGAGGTTGGAGATCAATTTTTCCTACATGTCACACCGAGGATGGGACACATGAGGATTAGAAGATAGGGTAAGCCTTTTCCAAGTTACTTTGGACCATTTGATGTTTTGGAGAGTGTTTGGTTGGTTGCCTATCGGTTGTAGTTACCATAGAGGTACCAGGCTATGCACGGCGTTTTTCATGTTTCTCAGCTCCGATGTTACTTATCAGACTCCTATCATGTTTTTCATCCCAAGGAGGTTGAGTTAGAGGTGGATGCATCTTTCGAGGAGCATCCTATTCAGATTGTTGATCATAGTAGGAAGGTTCTCCGTGACCGGTCTATTCCTCTGGTACGAGTGCTATGGTAGCACGGGCGAGTATAGGATGAGACCTAGGAGAGAGAGGTTGATGTACGATCGAAGTGGCCGGAGCTGTTAGAGGTTTCCTCATCTACACTGCCTTGGTAGGGAATTTAAAGGACACATTTCTGTAAGGGGGGAAGTTTGTAAGAACCCAGATCTCCTTTTCAGGTATGTTTTCATTTAATGGTGTTTTGAGAAAAGGAGGAGTTTTTTGGAAATTTCCTAAGTACACGTTGTGTACTCAGTTACCGTTGGTAGCTATGTGTTTTCCGTGTAATGGCCATGTGTGGTGACTTGGAGACCGCCTAATGCGGGGTCCGGTAAAGGCAAGTACATACAATGGACTTATAAATTACACGCTGTGTACTTTTTTTATTTTATTTAACAGACCGGGTCATGTCTAATTAGAAGAAGTTTCTTCTTCTTTTCCTTCATTGACTTAAGGCGTTCGTACGGTGCCAATATTTGCCCCAGCCCCCAATCGATCATCTGTTCTCTGATTCCATCATCGTCTATTACGTTGGGATCGTCATGAGAATCTCTTCCTTCTTCTAGAGCTTCATTTACGGACTCCTCCTATTTGAAGAGTTATTATGGGTTGAACGTTTCAGATGTTGTTTTTAGATATAACACGTTTTAGGTCAATCCAAGGTTCGACGCTAGAGTATATCAATCTCACAACACCAATGTAGGTGGTTTGTGCCTTTCCATAGTTAGTCTTTGAGTATTGTGTGAAAAAGTTCCCAATACCCACGTTCGGGGTATTGCATGTTTATAGTTTTAACCCTTTTAGTGCCTTATTTGCTTTAGATTATTGAGTAGAGGTCAATTAATTATGAATAGGGTTAATTTATATGATATGGATGTGTTGCACATGCTTGTTTTGTTTATGACCATTTGGTCTTGATTAGCCCATTAGGCCGCTTTCTTTCCTTTCCTAGTGTTGATAGGATAGAGTGAGATTATTTATCTGACATGTTGATATGTTGTATATTGTTTAGCCATGTAGTTCATGAGGTATAATTTGGTTGTTATATATCACTGTTCTTGATTGACTTACACAGGGCTGTAGGAACATGGTGTAGTAGACCATACGGGGAATGGAAGGTGAGGGCTTCCCTAGAGTGCCTATTTCACTGTTACGATACGAGACCATAGGGGGAATGGACATAAGTGATTCCTCGAAGTGTCTGTAGTCCCTCAGTGTCGTCCAAAGGGGGAATTGGATGTTGAGTGCTTCCTCAGAGCACCTTTTAGTTATCGATATGAGAACATAGGGGGAATTGACGATGAGTGCTTCCTCAGAGAGTCTTTGTAAAAGCTGAACCAGAGGGTTTAGACTATGTGTACTACCTAGAGGGTTGCTTGTACATGTTTGGTTGAACCAAAGGGGTTAGGCTGTGAGTAGTCCCATAGGGTTACCTGCTTTTATTTAGTTTCTTGATATATGAATTTGAATGCATTGAAACTCTAGGACTGTTACTTTTGAGTACTTCCTTGTTTATTGATTCCATTTTTCATATTACCTACCATATATATTCACTGACCATTAGGAAGAGATCATTGGATGGTTGCCTACTGGGATTAGTTTCACACCCTGTTTCGGTCATGCTTTTGGGCCCAAACATATTATATTATTGCAGGTCTAGATAAGGGAAAGATCCCTTCTACTTCAGGTACTTGACTACTTTGGAGATGGGGAGCATGGGACTAAGATGAAGCTTGCGATGCTGAGGAGTTGTTTCTTGTTTTTATTTTTTACTTTGGTTTAGTACTGTATTCCAGCATTGTGACTTGTTTGGATGCTTTCTTAGACATATATATCATGAATCATTTATATATGTGCTCCAGTTGTTTCTTAATTTTAATCTTTCATTGTTTACTATTGTATGATATTATTTTTCTTATGTTATTTCTATTTGTTTATTTCTGTTGTGTTACTCTGCCAATGAGGGCATAGTTTCTCCCACATTACATCCAAGTCCCTCACTGCTATTCGGAAGCCTATGGTGTTCAAGGAAATGTGCTTGAGGCCTTGTGACCAACTGGGTACAGGGCACCTCTAGGTGGCTCCCGGAACTGGGATGTTACACCAATATATTATGAAAATATACTATATAAATATATTATACAATTATGTTATAAAAAAATATATTATAAAAATATGTTATACAAATATATTACAAAAAATTTATATGTATACAATTAAAAAATAAATTTTTATATATATTTATATGCAAATAAAAATATGTTTAAAATTATATATTTATATATTATACAAATATATTTTACAAATTTTTATATTATAAAAACACAAATATATATGATATTACAAAAATATATAAAATAAAATATATATTATATAAATATATATATATTACAGAAATAAAAGTAAATATATATATATATATATATATTATACAATAAAAAAATATATATTATACAAATATATATTAAACAAGTATATCTTCTAGTTGATCAAATAATAGTTTGTTATTCTTGTTTATCATATTTGGGTTTCTTATTACTCTTTAACTGCCTATATTATATTTTCATTTGTTTAGGGGGTTTAAGATAGTCTTGATGACCCATTTTAATAGAGGTAGGACTAGTCTTAGTTATCGGATTTAAAGTATTAAAACTGAGATTTCTCCTATAAATATATAATTCATAGATGCCCCACGGATTTATATATATAATAACATGTTGTTAAGAAAGTGAGAGAGATATTAGAAAAATATTGTAATCACTACTAACAGTAGCATAATCATGGATTATAGTGGGTATGGGAGAAGGTAGAATAAGAATATAGATTTAGAATAATCCTTTCCATTGAAGACCAATCCCTGGTAGAGCCTAGTAGTGTATTCACAATATTGGCACCTCTCAGTTTTCTTGTAAGAGAACAATCAAATGAATCGTCCCCTAGCCTATCCCAACTCACTCCTACTTATAACCCTTAACAAACTAAAAAAATACTACCATCTATAACCCCTAACATACTAACAACCTACTGCCAACTGTAACCCCTAACAAAATAAAATATAAAAGTAGAATTTTACCATTGGAAACTAATACCCAACCAGCCCATTGCCCCTCTAACGGACAACCAACTACGCACTACAATATCCCCACGCCCACATGGATATCATTTTGAATTCCTAACACATGTACCCACTGAGACCCCATGAATCACATAAAAGAGTGTTTATTCCCACCAAATCTCAGCTTCAATAGGACAGAAGTTAATAACTAGCACCAATTGTGTAATTATCAAAAATTGGATGCATTGCCCCTTTTAGAGTACACAATGAAATATAATTTTCATCCTTGTCAGCCTCATCTCCTAAATAGTTATTATTGCATTTTGTTTCCTTGAGACTCATCTCCCATATATTTTATGTTTCTTGTACTACTCTAAGCATTAGTCATCCAATGGATGACTACTACTTACAGTATTTTAAGCAACAAAGGTTTTTGTTCAAAATAGATGGAAGATGTATTCCAAACAACAAAATGGAATGATAAATGTTTTGGATATGAGATGATGAGGATGAAAATTGTATATAACCTTCACCTTTGAATGGATTCAGAGTATTGCACCTATTATAGTGGTGTAAATCTTTTCTTAAATTCAATTACCAATTTTATTCAAATAATAATGAAATTATATGAAATAATTAGTTCATGATAGTCCCAATATAGAAAACTATTTCACATTAAATGGGACCAAAAAGAAGGGATATTGATTCATGATTGAGGAACCAAATCCCTAAAACCATTAAAAAATAAAGAGAGTTCAATGAGAAGGTAAAAGTGTTTTTTGATATATTATATTTTTCTTCATAGTATTATATGTTCTCTACTATATAAGATAATTTAATTAAATTCTTGACTACTAATTAAGACAATGTTTTATACACATGATGAAGTTACGAATCCCTCATAAGAACAAACTATAACAAAGGAAACACTTTGGAAATATGTAAGGGTAATGTTATGATATAATTTATCTATTTTAACGAAAAATAATATAATTAAACATTAATTTAATTTTCATTATTCCATAAAAAGTTTATTTTTTTTAATCAATATTTCATGCATTTTTTCACCAAAACTTTAATAGGATTCTTCTCGCTCAAAACATTTTCACCGCTACAATGTTTCATTGATCACTTTCCTTTCTGTTCCATCCACTACCTTTGAATAAAAAGAAACAACACCGCCTCTTCCTAGTCACAAATATAATAATTATCTTTCATATTAAAATAATTTTCCATCAAATTAATTTATTGTTTCATATTTATATTTAATTTATCCCTTGTTAGTATTACTCACATAAGAATTATTTTCTTATACAGGTGAATTATTTTGTTTCAGTTGGAGTGGTTTGTCTATATTTCATACCTTTCTGCACAAAAACATCCACACACGTATTCTCTTAGAAACCTATTCAGCCATGCATTGTTGAAATTTATCACTTTACTTCAATTTCCCTCCACTGCTCAAGTATAGAGATAATATTGATGTTTCCAAAGTAAAATCATTGTCCATATAATTAATGTATCATTATATATTTATTTCTTATTTATTTAATTTTATTATTACTCATATAATTTTTTTATATAGGAGGATTCTTTTGATCGAGTAGGGCTAGTTTTTTCAAATATGCTCACGCTCTTGAGAAATTGGACTTTGAACCTGTAACTGAGATAATGATAATAATGAGATGTGTCAAAAGTTCATACAACCATCATGAAAAGTGGAATTACTACTACTTATTTAATTAATTTTTTCATCATTTTATCTAATATTTGTAAGCTATTTTCTTATTATTTTTATCTAGTATTAATTTAGTTTTTTTCACAGATATTTTGGGAAGTCATTTTTTTCTTTCAACTATCTAAAACAAGTCTCAAAAGAGATAAACTTTTTCTTTCTTCCAATGTTTCCATGATTTCTATTTCCACTGCCTTTCTCTGTTGAACTACCAACACATCATATTGATTCGATGTTCTTAGCTGATTTTTTTTTCTTTTTCTAAAATACATTATAGTATAGGAATTTAGTCTGTCCATTATGGTGACTTCTAATTATATAATGGGTACATGAGTTTCCATTTCGCTTCCGGATTTCAACAACAATAAAGGTCTTTCAGATAAGAACATCAACTCGATTTGTTGGGTTGGCAGTTTAACAAATAAAAACAATGGAAATAATCACAACATTGGAAGCAATGATTTTTAAGACGTTGAGATGTGTATGAATCAAACGCACCTCAATCCGACACACAGTGTGACCGGTATGACTCTAAGTGCTTATTTTAATTTAAAATTGCCATTAACTTTAATAAAAAAGACAACTAACATACTCAAAACTGAGAAAAAAATTCTGATTAGTATGATACATTACGAAAATAATTCATTTGTCCTTTTTGATGTGTAGGAATAAGCCTCACCTTAATCTGATACACGATATGCCTGATATTACTCAAAGTGTTGGCTATCAGTTCAAAATTGCCATTTTCAAAAAGTTTCAATCATTAAAAATTGACCAAACACACAATAATATTATTTATAATTTATTGCATCGATTCAAAAATCATTATTTAAGTGTAAGAATCATTCTCTTGACAAACCAATACACGATGTGATCTGTATGAGTAAAAGTGTGTGCTTCAAATATAAAATGACATTTTGGTAAAAAAAATACAAGTGACATACTAAATTCCTAGAATAATTTTCTTATTATTTTTATAAATTTTTAAAAATATCCATAATCCATATATTATTTGTAGGAATCATCCATACCTCAATCCAATACATGATGTGCCCAGTATGACTCAATGTGTTCGTTATTAGTTTAAAATTGACACTTTAGTTCAAAAAAATCCGCTCCTTGAAAAATAAGAAAACAAGATCTTATTTTCTTGATAATTTATGACATCAATGCATAAGTCATTTTTTGACATTTTTGAATTATTATCACATCAAATAGATACAATATGTGATCAGTATGAATCAAAGTGTGTGTTTCCAGTTTAAAATGACATTTTAGTAAAAAAAATAGGCAACACACTCAAAACCATATAAATTAATTAGAATTGTTTTAATAATTTAGTAAAATAATCCATTATTCATTTTAAATGTGTAGGAATTATCCTCGACTCAATATAATGCATAGTGTTACTTGTATTACTCCAAATGCGTCTTTTTATTTAAAATTGACATCAATTCTAGTATAAAGGACAACTGAACAACTCAAAATGAATAAAAAAACATTTATATTATTTTTATAATTTAGTAAAATGATCCATATTTTATTTTTTATGTGTAAGAATTATCTGAACCTCAATATGATACATGATTTGGTCAGTATTACTCAATGTGTTTGTTATCAGTTTAAAATTGTCAATTTAGGTTAAAAAATATAACTCACTGAAAACCAAGAAAACATGCTCAGATTTTATTAATAATTTATTACATCAATTCATAAGTCATTTTTGATGTTTATGAAATATTATCTTGTAAAACTGATATAGGATGTGATAAGTATGAGTCAAAGTACGTGTTTCCAGTTTCAAATAGCATTTTAGTAAAAAAACAAATTACGTACTCAAAACTAGGTAAAATCATTAATATTTTTTTGATAATTCAGAAAAATGATCCATAAATCATTTCAGTCATGTAGGAACCATTTTCAACTCAATGCAACACACGGTGTGACAAGTATGAACTTAAGTGAATATTTTTCTTTAAAATTGACATCAATTTTATTAAAAAGAACGAATGACATACTAAAAAACAATAATTCATTCTTATTGTTTTTATACTTCATGAATATTATCCATAAGTCATTTAGGGCATGTATTAATCATCCTCAGCTGAATCTAATGCATGGAGTTTCTAGTATGACTCTAAGTGTGTGTTTTTATTTGAAATTCATATTAATTTTCATAAAAAGGACAACTGGCCTACTCAAAACTGAGAAAACACATTTCGATTGTTTTGAAAATTTATTAAAACTATCCTTATGTCATTTTTTATTTGAATATGTAATCCCCACCTCAATCCAATGCATGGTGGGACTGGTATCAATCAATGTGCATCTTATTATTTAAAATTTACATCTATTTTAGTAAAAAGTATAACTGACCTCCTCAAAAATGAGAAAATTCATTCTTATTATTTTGATACATCCGTAAAACAATCCAAAAGTCATTTTTTGATGTGTATTAATCAACCTCACCACAATTTGATACATGATCTGCCCAGTATAACTCAATGTGTCTGTTATCAGTTTAAATTCAATATTTTAGTTCAAAAACTGTCACTTACAAAAAATAGATCAAATGTACTTTGATTGTATTTATAATTTCGGAAAATTATTCATAAATAATTTTTAATATTTATGAATCAGTATCATGTCACACCAACACATGATGTGACAAGTATGATTCAAAGTTATTGTTTCTAGTTTAAAATGACATTTTACTAAAAAAGAGAAACATCGTACTCAAAACAAATAAAACACATTCAAAATTTTCATACATTGATAAAATTATCCATACGTCATTTAATATGAGTAGTAATAATACACACCTCAATCTGACACATGGTGTGACATGTATGATTCCAAGTGTAACTTTTTATTTAAAATTGACATCAATTTTAGTAAAAATAAAAACTAACATACTCATAATAGAGAAAATGGATTATTATTGTTTTGATAATTAAGAAAAATAATATATAAGTATCTTTTGACATATATTAATGAGTGTCTCCACAATCTAATACATGATGCTTTTGGTATGACTCAATATATCCACTCTCATTTTAAAATTAATAGTTTAGTTCAAAAAATGTCAATCACTGAAAAATGATCAACTGTGATTTTACTTTATATATATTTTAATAAATTTATTCATAAGTCATTTTTGATGTTTATGAGTTGGTATCAGATCAAACCTATACACGGTGTGATCATTATGAGTAAAATTACTTATTTCCAGTTTAAAATTACATTTTAGTAAAAAAATAAGTGACATGATCAGAACTAAGTTAATGCATTAATATTGTTTTGATACTTTAGGAAAATGATTCATAAGTCATTTAAGATGTTTATGAATCAGCCTAACCACATTCTGATGCACGGTGTGACCGTAATTACTCCAAGTGTATCTTTTTATTCAAAACTGATATAATTTTTTGTAAAAAGGACAACTGGACCACTCAAAACCAAAAAACACATTAATATTATTTTTATACTTTTGTAAAACTATCCATAAGTCATTTTGGATATTTTAGAATCATTTTCCACTTAATCAGATGCATGTTGTGACCATTATGACACAAAGTGTGTCTTTTTCTTTACAATTGATATCAATTTTAGTAAAAAGGATAACTAACCTACTCAAAACCGAGAAAACACATTTTTATTGATTTGATATACCATTGAAATGATCATTAATTTTTTATGTGTATGAATCATACTCACCTAAAATTGATGCACAATGTGACTGATATGACTCAATTTATATATTTTTATTTAAATTTGACATAAATTTTAGTAAAAATGATAACTAACCTTATCAAAACAATGAAAATGAATTAGTATTGTCTTCATACTTTAAGACAAAGATAAGTAAGTCATTTTTGATGTGTAGGAATCAACTACACCTCGATCTGATACATGATGAGCCCGATATAACTCAATGTGTCTTTTATAAGTTTAAATTGATATTTTAGTTCAGAAAGTGTCACTTGTTAAAACCCAATGAAACATGCTAGGATTATCTTGATAGTTTATGAAAACAATTCTTAAGTCATTTATGATGTGTAAGAATGGAAATCAAATTATACCAATACATGATGTGACTAGAATGATTCATTTTCTATGTTTCCTATTTAAATTTACATTTTAGTAAAAAATAAAAGTGATGTACTCAAAATCGAGAAAAAATATTCAGATTGTTTTGATACTTTAGGTGAAGGGCCCCAAAACCCTCCATTTAGATTTCAGTGCTAAAACATGATGTGTAATATTTTTATAAAAGAAACTAAATAATTACATAACACGTTACAAAATCGAGGACCTTCTCCGATCTAGGTTCTAGAGAATTAAATAAAAATATTTCATTTCAACAAAATTTTAAAAAATTAAATTAATTAAACAGATAATTATTTAGTAAGCACAACATCTTTAATGAAATGAACATCATAATTAATTCTAATAAACCTATAAAAAATTTATTTAAAATAAGGAGTGAGAAATTATTTTGCCCAGTAAGGGGTTTTCAAAACATTAATACTTCCTTTAATAGAATTTCATTGAAATAAAAATGTATGTATATAAATATGCTTAAAAGTATATTTCTAAAACAATGAAATAAGTATAATTTAGAAAACATTAATTTCATAAAATATTTATCTTTGAAAAGATCATTAGGATTTATCCATTAAAAAATAATTTTTGGTGGGTCATTTATGACACTTGAGAGACCATAATAAAAACTGTAGGGCCACTAGTCATAACTCATTTGGAACAATGTTCCCTTAAGACTTATGGGTTCACTCCCCATAACATAACATTCATTAAACAAGTGCCAATTTTTAAAAATACTTCCAATAGACATTCCTTTCTTAATCCTAACCCAAAAAATTTCTAATATACATACAAAATATTATTTTCCTTAAAATAAAATAATATTTCTTATAACATGTCATAAAAATATCTTGAGAGTTTCTAAAAACAGTTTTAGGATAATCCCATGCATAGAATAAATGAAATTATTAATAAAACATAAATAAAATGGATAATTAAATAAATGAATACTTGATATAAAAATGTATGATATTCCATCTATAATTTAAATAATGTACATACCTAATTATTCGTGCCATATGAGGGGGCGCATATACAATTTTTCTTATGAAATAACAACTTGTTTAGGTTTATCACATTAAATGATAACAATTATTATTTTAAAACTAAGGTTTCACGTAATTATAAACTATAAAATGATAGAATAAGAATAAATTCTAGTCTTTTTATATAGACATTGGAATAAATGGTTAATCTCTTTTTGTAAATAAATTGATGTATATAAAAAAAATATTTCCTAACACACGATATATAGTATGATGATTCTAGAACATAATCAGTCCCTTTTATAAATAATTCCCTTAAAAAGTATAGGCTTATAGATAATACTACAAAACAAAACTTTTCTCTTTAAATTCTAAAAATATAAAGTTATATATATATATATATATATGTATACATGTATATCTAACATAAATTGATCAAAACCTTACAATACTAAGCTATATAAGTAAAAATTAAAATAAAAACCTTTAACTCTTGTATATAATCTAATAACAGATAGTAATATATGTGTATATATATAGACAAATATACAGTCCTATATATGTAATTGTTTGTAAAATCAATATGATTTTATTAAAAGAAAATAAACAGTTACATAAATCCATATGAATGAGGGATTTATAAGGAAAAAAAATTTAAAACAAATATTTATCATTAAAAATTATTAAAGCAGTAAAATAGCTATATATATATATTTGTGTATAAACATACACACACACACATATATATATATTGATGAAATCAAACATAAATAAATTGAATACCTTACACACATAATTGAAATCAATGAAATTTAAAAATTTAAATTGCACAAAATATAAACTCTCTTACATATAAATATAAGAATGAAATGAATAATCCTTTATTTTAAAAATAACACACACATATATATATATATATATCTGTTTGATAAGGAAAAATTGAAACTACACATATATTTATATAAATCATAATTCAAAATCAAGGGTATATAAACATATATATAAAACATGGAAATTTGAATGTAAAATTTCCTTAACCACATTGAAGACTGAGAGATTAAGGGGTTTGGGCTATATTCAAACTAGTGGGAAGTGGAAAGGGAGTTTGAGGAAGAATCGATCGGGTATATTGGGTGAGAAAAGAAGGTTTTAAATATGATAATATGTATATATATTTTTATTCTTCACCATTGCAATTAAATACGAGATTGAAAAATCTGCCAAAACAGATTAGAATAAGGTTCTTAATTAATTTTATAAACTGGATCGTGTGTATTTTATGGGATGGATAGGCAATATATATATATATATAACTAGGAATTTTGAAAGAATCTATGGAAAATGGGGATTTTAAAAAAATAGTGAGTCACAAATTTGATTAATTTTTTATCAAATTGTCAATGTCCTTTTAAAATAAGACAATGTCGATGTGGGACATGGTGAAGAAAACATTGAAAAAGGATGTACCCCTAGTAGTGAAAGTTTACTAGTTTAGGGTTTGGGGGGAGAAGACGACACAATAACGTATGGATGGTCTGGATTCAACGATGGAAGGGATTCAATGGTGCTTGTCCCGATAGTGGTGTACGCCAGTAGATGACGACGGTAGCGGGACCTCCTTAGTGGTTTAACAAAATTAGGTATACTACAGTGGTGGAGGTAGATCTGACGTCTACCCAGGGTTACAGATGGATTGTGAGGGAAGCTCGAGAGGAAGACATATATCCCATTTTTTATTGTTTTTTTATCAATTTTCTTTTTAACCATTTTTTATTTTATTTAAAACCAAAACAAATAATAATATTATATTCTAAATTTTAATTTTTTTAATAAAATTATCATAATTATATTTATTAATATATATAAATTATTTATAAAAAAATTTAATAAAATAATTTGATAATTATAATTTTCTATTTTTATTATTTTTATTAAATAATAATACTCATAATTCGAAATGATTTTATAACAAAAAAAAGTAGTATTTTTATTAAAAATGTAATTTATTATAAATATTTTTCTTATAATTAACTTATAGAAATTTAATTATTCAAAATATATAAATCATATTAAACATTATGAATTTGGAATTCTTATTTTTTATATTACTTTTTCATTCAATAATATTAATCATCTTTAAAAATCACTTTAATTATTTAGAAATGTTTTATTTTATTAGCATATATTTCTATTGTTATCAAAATAATTATAACTTTTTAATTATTTTGAATAAAAATTTAATTAATTATGAATATAAAATTAATAAAATATTATTTTTAACAAAATAAAACATCATTTTTTAATTTAAAATATTAAATTAATATCAAATATTATTTTGATAAAATAAAATATCTTATAAAAGTTTTATTTAAAACCCTTTATTAGTTAATTATCAACAAATTATTAATTAAAATTATTAGTTATATTTTATGGGATGTTACATTCTTCCCCCCTTAAGAAGAATTGTGCCCTCACAATTCATTCATCGGACTCTAGAAAATTCTGAAATTCCATCTTCAGAATTAAGAAAACCTAGGACTGTTGAACTTCTATATTATACTTCCTAGAAGAAAATATATCATCTCTAAAATTTTCTAGACCATTCCTATAATACCAATTTAAAGGCCCTGAAACCCTCACTTCTAGTTTCGGTGCTAAAACAAGTTGTATAGTTTTTTTTCAACGAAACTGAATCATTACACAAAACATTACACAATGGAGTACCTTTTCTAGTCTAGGTTCTATATAATTAGATACAAATATTACTTAGACAAAACTATACACAATGAAATTAATTAAACATATAAGTCTTTAGTGTGTGTTTTCTTTTTCAATGAAATATACATCAAAGGAATTCTACTAAACCTGTAAAAAAGTAATTTAAAATATAGGGTGAACAATTATTTTTCCTTACAAGGGGTTTTGAAAATGTTAATAAACTCTTTTAAAAAAATTTAATTTAATAAATATATATATATATACACTTAAAAGTATATTTCTAAAACATTGAAATCCGTATTTTTTATAAATCATTAATTTCCTAAAATAATTATCTTTGAAAAGATCATTGGTATTTCTCCATCGGAAATAATAATTTTCGGTGCGTAATTTATGATACATAGCAGAACAAAATAAAAATCATAATATCACTAGTCTTAACTCATGTGAAAAAATAACCCCTTAATACTTATGGGTTCACTCCCTATAACATAACATTCATTAAACTAGTTCAAATTTATGAAAACACTTTTAATGGAAATTCCTTTCTCAATCCTATCCCAAAACATTTCAAGTATAGTTACATAATATTATTTTCTATAAATGAAAATAATCTTTTTTATAACATGTCATAAACAAAATCTAGAGATTTTATATAAAAATTTTAGGATAATCCCATGATTTAAATAACTAACATTATTTACAAATCATAAATAAAATGAATAATGAAGCAAATTCTTGCTTGATCGAAAAATTAATCAGATTTCATCTGTAATTTAGATAATATCCATACCTAACTATGAATGACATACCAGGGGGAGAATATACAATTTCACACATGAAATTGTAACTTTTTTAGGTTTAGAACATAAAATTATAGATATTATTTATTTAAAAACAAAGTTACACATAAGTATAATCCATAAAATGATGGAATAAGAATAAATTATTACATTTTTATATAGACTTGGGAATAAATGGTTAATATGTTTTAATAAATAAATTTATATACATATATAAATATATTTATTTATACATTATACAATGTATGATGATTTTAAAACATAGTCAATCCCTTTGATAAATAATTCCCTTACAAAGTACAGGCCTAGAGATAATATTTAAAATACAAATAATTTATCATTAAATTATAAAAATAAAAAGTTATATATATATATACTTGTATATCTTACATAAATTGATCAAAAACTTACAATCCTTAGGTTTAGAAATCCCTTATCATATATATATAATCTAAAAATAGGTAGTAATATATGTGCATATATATACATATATATACATATATATACACCTATATATGTAAATGATTTTAAAACCAAGATGATTTGATTAAAAGAAAACAACCTCTTACATACATCTATATGAATGATAGATTTATAAGGAACATAAATTTGAAACAAATATTTGTCATAAAAAATTATTAATATGATGAAATAGGTATATATATATATATATTTGTGTATACACTTATATATATATATATATATATATATATTTGTGTGTTTTTATGAAAAAGATATAAAAATTGAATCCCTTACACACATAATTCAAATGATAGGAATTCAAAAAATTAAATTACAAAAAATAAAAACACTCTTACATATAAAAATAAGAATTAAATAAATAATCCTTGGTTTTGGAAAAAATAATTACATATATATATATATATATGTTTGAGAAATATATCATGAAACTTCACATATGTTTATATAAATCATAATTCAAAATCCTGGGTGTATAAACATCTATATATTACATGGGAATTGGAAGGTAAAATTTCCCAAACCACACTACGCACTCCAAGATAGGAGGGGTTTTGGGATACATTAAAACCAGTGGGAAGAGGAAAGGGAGTTCAAGGAAGATAATATCAGGTATATTTGGTTAGTAAAAGATGGTTTAAATAGGATAATATATATATATATATATTATTCTTCTCTGCATAAATTTAAAACAGGATTGAAAAAGTTGGTGAGGAAGATTGAAATAATGTTTTTAATTAATCTTATAAACTGGATCATGTGGATTTTATGGAAAGGATCGGATATATATATAACTATGGATTTCAAAATAATCTAGTGAAAATGTGTATTTTTCAAGAAAATAGTGGGTCATATATTCAATTGTTTTTTTATCAAAATTTTAGTGTTGTTTTAGAAGAAAACAATGTCGGTGTGGGAAATGGTGAAAAAAACTTCAATAAAGAAAGTAACCCCATTGGTGAGTGTTTATTGGTTTGGGGTTGTAGGGAATAATACGATGCAGTAAAGGATGGAAGGTTTGGAATCAACGATTGAGGGGATTCACTGGCACTGGTTTCAGAAATGGTGGTCACCAGTAGAGGATGATGGTGGTGAGACCTCCTCTATTATTCAGTTACGGTAGGTCGATCGTGGTGGTCTGAGTGGACCTAATGTCGACCGTGGGTTTAATATTTATTGTAGGGGAAGCTTGTGAGGAAGATGTTGATCCTATTTTTTTGTGTTATTTTATGTTATCATTTTTTTATCCATTTTCTATTTTATTCAAAACCAAAACTAATAATAACATCATATTCAACATTTGAAGAAAAATCAATATAAATATCATAATTATCTTTATTAATATATATAAATGATTTATGAGCCTTGTTTTAATAAAATAATTTGACAATTATAATTTATTATTTTTAATATTTTTATTAAATAATAATACTCATAATTCAAAATAATTTTATAGATAAAAAATTATTATTTTTATTAAAAATATAATTTATTAAAAATATTTTTATTATATTTAATTTATATAAATTTAATTAATCAAAATATTTTAATCATATTTCACATATGGAATTTGAAATTATAATGTTTTATATTATTTCATCATTCAAAAATATTAATTATCTTTAAAAATCACATTAATATTTGTAGAAATGTTTTATTATATTCCGACATATTTTTATTTTTTTGAAATATTTATAATTTTGTAATCCATGTGAATAAAAAGTTAATTAATTATGAAAATCAAATAAATAAAATATTATTTTTAACAAAAAATACCTCATTTTATAATTTAAACTATTAAATTAATATAAAATCTTATTTTGATTAAATAAAATATCATATAAAGTCTTTTTAAACACTTTCCTAGTTAATTTTTAAAAAATTATTAATTAAAGTTACTAGTTATATTTCTTGGGATGTTACATTAGGAAAATTATATGTGTGTATTTTGGGATGTGTAGGAATCAGGCTCACTTCAATCTGACGCACTTTCTGACCGGTATGACTCCATGTGTGTCTTTTCAATATATAAGTGTCATTTTAGTTTAAAACGTGCATCATATCAAGAAAACTAATCAAACTATTCTAGATTATTTTCTAATCATTCTATCTACGATTACTTATTTAATTTATTTGTTATTTTTATATTATACCGATTTAGTTAATTTTCATAGACATAATGTTTGAAGATGAACAAGAAATGGTGTGACATTTAAGAATAAACTACAATTCAATCTGATACACAATGTTCCTTGTATGACTCAATGTTTAGTTTTAAATTAAAACATTAAATTAATTAATTTATTTATATAATTATTGACATAATAATTTTATTCTTATACAATTGTGTTTTTTCTCGAGTAGGGGTTAGGTTCAAAAGATAATGGAACACTAATGTTTTTGGATTTATGTAATAATTTGACCTTATGTATTTTTATAAAACAATGTTTGAAATTTCTATAATATAGTGTTTTTTTCATGTATTTATGTTTTAAATTATATTTTATATAAATTTTGTATTTAATCTTGATTATTTAGATGTCTTGGTGTTTTTGGTGTTGTGGTGTGCTAATATTGCACACTACATTGGTGTTGTAGTGTGATTTTACATCACACTATAACCTGACCCATTATTAGTGCTTCTATAAGAACTGATAATGGAATAATTTATATGCACTTTTAGAACTACTGATAAAGGGGTCCTTTATCAGTGATTTTTAGTCTCTCATAATGTAACACTTTGTCCATGCTTCTAAGAGTGCTGATAAATGACTAGGGATTTTGTAGAGACCCAAAGCATGATGTACGTAGACATTACATTATTTTTGTGGAATACTTAATACAAGATAAAAACATATTCCCAAAGACCTTATTAGTTTAGTGTCTTTGGAAACTCCGAACATAATCTTCTAATCATGGTGAAATATCTTCAACATCTCCCATAAAGATCTTCCCCTTTGGTTTTCTAAACTAAAACATTTCTTTGTTTACTGGGAAAAAGAAAATATAAAAAGGGGGAGCTAAAATGCTCAGTAAGGGTAGACATGGAGAATATAAAAAAACCATAAACATTTGAATGTATGAACATGAACATAAAACAATCTCTAAACATTTGAACTTAAGAACATGAACATAAAACATAAAAATCATGAGTAATGACATAAATCTTGGCAGTGCATAAGGCATAGATCATAAAGGAACATTAATCAGGATAAATAACACGGGAACAAAACATGGAATTGTGGAAAACCATTAAGCACATGTCATGATTTCCATAGTAGCCAAGGCATTGCTTCCAAGACCGTCATAGAGGATAAAGTCCATTACTGAAATGGGTTTAATTGCTTTTCCATCCCCATATTACTGAACTGGATTTTACTTATCGTTCCAGCCATGTTTATCTCATGAGATATAAATCTATACCCAATGTATTGGAGGGAGATATAGGTCCCACCCATCTCATAATGAAACCATTCTTATGTGTGCCACAAAATCATAAATCATACATCATAGAATAACCCATGTAATAAAAATGGGATTCTTAAACATCATGACATCATAACATAATCTATATAAGATAAATGACTTCATAAAAATAATTACACCATAACATAATCAAATCAATGTAATAATAGGAATGAAAACCTAACCCTATATAATCTTATATGGAAAATAATTTTGATAAAACACTTGAACTCGGTTCTTGAGGAAAATATCCTTTCTTCTTCAAAATCATTTTCTTTTCTCAAAATGAAATAAAATTTTTAAATAAATGGATTTTTTTTGAAAATAATTATGAAATATTTTGTTGTAATCTTCATGTAATTAAGGTGTTATGAAACCATAAAAATTTATTCATGCCTTATAAGTTAATTAAAAACATTCTCCTCCTACTCTTTCCGGAAAAGTCAAAAAGTACCTCATATGGTAAACAAAATAAAGATTCATTAAATACCTTGTATTGATAGTAAAAAATTGGTAAAAAGGAATTTAAATATACATGAAAATATTTTTAGAAAACATGGACATGGATAATAAATGTAACCCCAGTAAATACATAGGTACAAGCAATCTCAAATAAAAATGAGATTGCAAAATTATCCCATACCTTAAGTCCAATTTCTTCTGTACATGTCTGAAACTCCAGTATAGTGGATTTAAACATATTATTAACTTTTAATAGAACCATAATAATATTTATTATATCATATATTACTCACTTATGACTTTATATTACCCATTCTTTTGTCAATTCCAGGTTAAAGCAACGTTTTGGGTAAAATCGTTTCATTTATTGTATGTGTTTGGACTTTTTGTTCTTGATATTATTACTTATATCCAGATTTACTTAATTCCAGAATGTAAAACATGATTTAAATATAGTATATATTCAGCATATAAATATATATGATAGATCGATAAATGGAATGAAATACACCGTTCATGGAGACGGTAGGCCGTACGTACGCATGAATGCTGTTTTCATTTCCTTATTCAATTGAAAGGAATTAAGTAAATGAAACATATATTTACATGAATACAGTATAATTATTATGTCATATCATTCATGATTATTTATTATATATAATTTATAATCATTCTTGAATGGTTATCATTGAAAATGAATCTCATCGCGTCGTGGAGACAGTAATCCGTACGTACGCACGAGCGATGATATCATTCCCATAATCATTGAATGGAATCGAAGTGGATGATATAATATCTCAGAATCAGTATGAAGTTATAATAACCATATATAGTTATTATTTACACCATTTTACCCATCAAAGTAAGGTTTTGGTGGAAAAACAGATTACACCACGGCGTGGAGACGGTATTCCATACGTACGCATGCGCGGTGATTTCGTTTTCTATAGGTTGGATAGAAGGTCAAATGGGGTTGTTTAATATTTATAATATCATATCATTATATTAGTGATACTGATTTTATTACTTTTTAATGAAACAACTAAAGAATAGAAATTTGAAGAAGAAATAAACTTGAAAGAATCGGTATAACATATTACCTCTTCTTTGACGCACCTCCTTTAAGCTTCCTCTTAAGGAACTAGAGTTTGACTTTTGAGATGACCGGAACCTCCATAATTTGACTAGGGAAGTTTATAATATTAATAGTCAGGGTTTTTCTGATCATTAAGGCTCAAATTTTTGTGAAGAAAAGAGGGAAGGGGTTCCCTTTAATAAGAGATGAGAGGGACACTTTTGGAAACCTCCAAAATATTAATTTATTATAGACTTAAACCCCACATAAAAACATTCAAAGTGACAAAAATTTGGATATGAGGTAATATAGGGTTGTAATATCATCAAACAATCAAATTTAGACATGTTTTGATTTTATTTTAAACCTTATCATTTTAATTTATCCTTATTTAATCTATTTAATTCTATTTGTGCTAATAATATTCTAATTTTTAAATTGTTATAAATACTTACTTATGTGTAGTGAATTTTCCATAATTATATACATTTTTACATTTTAGACCATATAATTATAAATTTGTAGTTTTTAAATATTTTTGTGATTTTTAAACAATTTGATAATATGTTATTTTTATAAAATATCAATAGTATCAATTTTGACACTATTCAATTATTTGAATTTAAATAAACTCCACACATAAGATATATTATAAAAAAATATTTAATATATTACTAACATGTCAAACTAATCTAAAAATTCATGGATTACATTAATTTTTTCATATGATATTTATTTTAATATTTTTAAAACCATTTATTTGGTATTTCTCTTAATAAAATAATTACTGCATCATTTTTGTATAATTTTTTAATATACTTATTTGTTGCATAAAAATTAAAAATAAAATACTATGATGGCGATAAATGTAATATATTTTATAAGAATACTTTTATTTGAATTTATCATCTTAAAATAAAAACATTTAAATTGTTATATTTATTAAATTATGAAGGTGAGAACTTTGACATCATTTAGATTAAAATATTATAAATGTCATAATCTGTTTTATAAGTCTCCAAATGGTCCACAAGTCGACCCTTGTATGTTTATGGTATGTATTTACATGACAAATAAGTTTTGGTCAGGTTTTTGGGCATTTTATGGGTATTATTAGGTTAATAAAAACTATATTATTGATTTTTCACTAAATAAATGATTTCTGCATTGTCAATGTATAAGCTATTAAGGTAAATATATATTACTTAAAAATTAAAAATAAATTACCATGATAAAAAAACATTTTTTATTTAAAATGATTAATTATAACTGAATTTATATTCTGTATAACCTTATATTAATATTAATTTAATTATTAAAGTTTGAGTGCGACATATTTCACTTTCATTTGAATAAAATAAATTAAAAGTCTTAATCACATAAAAGTGGGTTCTAATAGATACCATTTCAACCCAAGTATATTTTATGATGAAATATAATCATCCAAATATATTAAGACAACTGTTACGGTAATTTTATAATATTATTTTTACCCTTAATTACCTAATTTACCTTTAACTGTGGTAAATAAAATTTAGGGTAGTTACTATTCATAATGCACAAAAATACAAAGTAGCCTATTAACATAATTTGGACATATTGATTCCAAATATGGAATCCATTTTTCCAAATTCAAAACACAGAAGTTGCAGAATTTAATTTAAAATTAATCTCACTTTTGAGAAAATGGGTTTTAAAAGATAAAATGTTGCAGACGATTGAAATGTTTCTACCTATGAATTCAATGTAAAATTAATGGAAATGAATTGAATTATATTAATTGGTAAAAATATATTCTACTTATACTTTAAAAAAAATTACTATTATACTTTAACCATATAAATTATCTCGATGAAAAAAGTTGTTTTTCAGTAAAATTTAGCGTGTTTTTACTATTCATCAAAATAAGAACGTTTTCAGAAAAATAAAAAATATTTTCTCCAATGTAAATTTGTATATCCTGATTAAAAATAAGAAGTTTATTTTGTAAAATTGAACTTATAAACTTGTCAAAAATTAGATTTAAAATGGGTGCGCCATCAAAAGGCGGCAAAACTGCATTTTTTGAAAAATACTTCGTTTATCCGAAAAATTGATTTTATTCTCATACCTCATTCTATAAAATGTGTAAGATGAATTATAATGTTATAAAATTAAAAATTAAGTTAATAATATTCATAACGGATAGTTCATGATAATATTATTACAATATATCATTGTTTAGTGAAACTCTGTATTGTGTACAACACACGCTATTGAGGAAGGTCGCTCTTGCGTGCAACACAAGCCAAGAATAGTGTTTTTGTATACTAAAAGCCAATACGGTGTTGCATATAGTTCAATCTAATCTTGGTGTAGCATAAAACACAAGACATCAAAGAAATTAAAAATAATATTTCTCATAAAATCTTGGGGTGCTACAGATTTTAATCTTTCTCTGGTAGCTAGTGCTTCTTTAGCACTGATAAGGCCATTTTTAGCGTTGTTAAAGTCCTGTTTTGTTGTAGTGTTAAAAATTTATAATTAGAATTACTCTTGAAAATGGAGAAAGGGATGTATTAAGGTCATCCAACATCACATATAACTAGGTTTCGATGCAAGAGAACATTAGTGGGAAGTGAAAATATGGACATATACGAGAAAACTAACAGAAAAATAATGGTGGATAGTGATAGAGAAGATGGTCAATAAAAATTTAATGACTAAAAATCCATAAATCTTTGATAGGTGAAAATACCATCCATTCATCATATAGAATGTACATGTATATAATTTTATTTCAAGATCTCTTTCTTAAATTTGTTGAATTTTCATGAGATAGTATACTTAACTGATTTCATTCCATTTCATAAGAAAAATTTTACCCTCCAGTTGTGCTTCAACTTATTTTCACTTCATTTCTTACATTGATAAATAAAAATGATTTCACCAGTTCTAATGACCCACATTTCTCTATATACTAATTTCAAGAAATTTTTTGAATATTTGGTACCCAATGAAAATGATTGATAAAATGATAATTTTTTCTAGGAAGATATCAGATAATTTTTTTGACCACTCCATTATCCCTAAAATAGTATTTTTACCCTAGTAGAAGAGTTTTGTGGGATTTTGAAGAGTTTCTGTTTTGGTGGAATATGTAATATTTAATAAATTAAATATTAAATTATCTATTTGAGTTCAGGTGGAAATATATTTTGAACGAAGAAACAAATTTATATTATAAATTCAATGGTTATTATTGAATTAATGGATATTTCTAAGTGATGTATAAACCTTATTTGGATTTTGGGACTCATAAAGGGTATTTAAATGGGTAATTAATTAATTAATTAAATTAAAAGTACCCCCACCCCCATTTTTTCTTCACACACATGGTGGAGAAAGGGTAGAGTGTTTGTCATCACACGATGGTCAGATCGAGACGGGGTGGAGGAGGATATGCCACTGGACTTCTTCCATGGTGTAGATTAGAACTAAATTGAGGTGCACTAGATTCCAAGAGCATATTTGGACCCGAGGCATCAGTGTTTAAACCATGAGGTCGTCATCTTTTTAGTTTTATGCCCTAATACCCATAGATTAATTATTTTTCAATTTTAATGGTGATATTTTGATTTTTGAGGACCACATGGGGTTAATCTATGCGATATTAGAGAAAACGAGGGTTTCAAGAGCTTAGTAGGGGTTTCCCATTTGGAAACCCCTTCTACATGGTGTGAGGTTTTAAGAACACATGCCCTTCATTCTTTTTGTTTGGGGAAGACTATATTTTTGTAAGTATACTTAGTGTAGTAGTACAAGATAGTTTACCTTGAAATGTGACATAGTACACGAGAATATGAATTTCTGAATGTACACGTCATTTACTATGGGTACATGCTATGTAGTTGTACATGTCCATGTACTTGGAAAGACACCCCATGTGAGGGGTACATGGTCATGTTGTAAGTGCATAGGTAGACACCATGTATGTCCTGGCCATGTAGTGGGGCATGAGAATACCCCGTTTTTTCTTTGGACATGTATAAGTACATGTTTAGTTTTAGAGTTGAGATTACATGCCATGTGCTCAGAAGTACACATCATGTAAGTTTTCCATCATGGGGGTTTTGGGTGTTTTATGCCTCAGAGTCAAAATTGGACTTGTGAGTAGTCCATTATATGTGTTTTTTCACGTAGACAATGATGGTGGAATTATTTAAACATTTAGAGGTCAATTGTATTGTGTTTTGGACCAAGATAGTTCAGTATGATGATTTCCTTGAGGTTTGGATTCATACTCCTATAGTGGGTTGGATTGTGATCTTAGAGGCCTATGTAAGGGTTGTGATCTCAGTGATTTTCCTGGACTCATATTTCCATGTATATTTGTTTGAGGTTTCATAAATGGGTCCCAATAGGCCAGATCAAGTATTATCTTTGGGAAGATATTCATTTGTCTGTTCACATTGGGGATAGTTGCTCGAGGTTAGAGTATTTGATGTTTAGATCATATGATTATGGATCAAAGAGATTGGATACTCTATAATTTTGTTGACTATGTAGGATGAAGGTCATGGTTGGGTGTCATTGGTGTGTTGATTTGAGTTTGAGTGACTCCTAAGGATTCCCCTAATGGGATGGTTTCTGATCAATTTATCATTATATGCCATAGCTGGCCACTGAGAATGCTTGCATGGAATGATATTGATTTTATATTCCATTGTTAGTTTGTTACAGATCAAGTATTAGTTAGAGGCCACTAAGGGATGATTGAGGATGTTTCATGTGCCAATCTTGTTCTGATTCCTTGGATGAGATAGAGGAACCCCTCGTAGGGTGTTTTTCTCTAGTT
Organism: Viscum album; assembly: GCA_963277665.1. Taxonomy (NCBI): domain Eukaryota; kingdom Viridiplantae; phylum Streptophyta; class Magnoliopsida; order Santalales; family Viscaceae; genus Viscum; species Viscum album. The sequence continues at coordinate 1,264,365,148 of OY728132.1, read as the reverse complement.
GTAGACTTTAGTCTATTTGAGGATTTTATTGATGGGAATGTGTGTTCGAACAACCCTTGTTATGATTTCTATTGGTTGTGGATGTTGAGAATTGGTTTACACCTATAGGGATGTTGAGATATGGTTGGGTTACCATGTTTGGGACTCCAGTTTGCTACTAAGGGTTATGGTGGCTGAGAGATATGGAAAAACAACCCATAGATATTGTTTCAGATATCCGAAATTGAGAATTTTGAATATGATTCTTCATATTGATACTTATGTCTTGTTTATGGTTTGAGTGATGGAATGAGTTTCAAAAAACATTGTATAATATTTTTTAATATATTGGATTTTATTTCACATGTATGTGGTTAGATGTTCGACCAATATTCTAGGAAGTGATTGTATAAAATATGGATTATATATTAGAATGAGGGTCTAGAAATAGATAGTATAATTTTTTGTATGTTACCAATAGATTTTAGAGGAAATGATAGTATACCAGCTAGTATGGATAGTCGAATGAATATCTACACACACGGTTTAGGTTTCGAAATAATTCTTTAGGTATGATTGTTATGATATACGATTTATGTACTAGACTGATGCTCTAGGAATTATTGTTTATGATACATGAGATATATGTGATACTGATGATCTTGACATGGTATTACTTTTGTGTGGTAACGAGGACTGATGTGTCGAGGTTCCAATTATAATATAATGTTTTGGTTGTGAGGATATGGTAGAGTATGAATTATATTAGTACCCTAAATGATAGGATTATTGTAGGATTGATCTCCCAAATTTTTTGGTTTGGTTGCGACTGCAATTGATATGAAGAACGTAGGTTAAGTATGATTCATGGTCATTGATACAATCTCAGAGACACACTGACATTATTCTAAGTTGGTATGGTCAATCAAGGTATTGGATATAAATATACAAAATGGGCATACTTGTATTTATTTTCAGTTATGTTTCAGTTAGGATGAGTTTACTTTCTAATAATGAACCTATGAAAGTGGTATATAGGTTCACCATTGGGGGTGGCCTACTAAAATTTATTTATCACCCCCTGTTTTTGCAACTATGTTTTTGTGAAAATATTATTTCTACTATAAATTTTATCATATATGCATGATTGATTAGGTTGAGTCCTAGGATTTCATGGATGAGTATGATGATCGTCTAGAGTCGACTGGTTAGGCTGGAGCAGCCTGATAGGGAACTAGAGACCAGGTATGTGATATGAACCAAAGTTGGAAGTAAGGCTTGATGTATTTATTATTCACCCATTTATTTTTATATGTTATTGGCCTTATGGGAGATTTATGTTGTATGTATGTAATAGTTGTTCAATCCTTAAATGTATTTCATTTTATTACAACATGTTTCAGTTTTAGATTATTTATTTTTCTTCATTATCTAATGTGTATGATGTTTAGTTATTTACATATATTTTTACACTCTAATATAGTGGTATATTCTCTTAAAAATTTCACATAATACACCAACTATTAGTTGGTAGCCTTTGGAGTATGAGGATGCATGCTAGAGGTCTTGTGGTGAACCAGATAAGGGCACTAGTTTTAGTTGAAACCAGGCCAAGATTTTACAAAGTGGTGTTAGAGAAATTACTTTCCTATTATTTCACTATTTGGTATGTGTTAAATTAGATATATAGGAATGTTTCAGGGGCACGGATGGATATAAACTTGTGCATCATGAACACCAATTCCGATATTAATCCCTTATTACCATGGCTGGGATTTATGTTCATGGTTTGTGATATTACAGTTGTATGTGATTTTCTCTTCGAGCGATGAACACATTGTTTGGATTTTATGATTTATGATGGATTCAAATCTCTTGTACTATTAGAAAGAGGCATGTGATTTGGTTATGAATCATGTTACATTGATTTAAGAGGTCTCTCATGCATCATGTGAGGCATGTATGATCCATATGTAGTAGGCCCCCTAGTGTGGGATTTTATGAATTTTCTTTTGATTGGAGGTTTCTTGGATGTATGGTGAGATGATCAACAATGAAAATGCTGGTGTGGTCCTTGTGTGTGGTTAGGTAAGTAACCCTAGAGGGTTATTATGGTATAGGTGCATCACTATGGGATCCATTGTGGATGGTTTTATTCGAGATCAATTGCATGTTTGGGTCCTCCAAGTAATGGTCTGATGTGAAAATGCACAAATAGGATGAACACCTTAGGTGTGGGATGTTAGTTTGTATATGATTCCTTTATGTTGTGAGACCCTAGAAGAGGGTGTTTTTAAATGTTTATGTAATGTGATGATGAGACATTGGAGTGTTTGACATATCATGAGTTGTGGCCTTCAATGAATTAGCATAAACATAAGTGGTTAGACATAGTGACTTGATGTGTGACATGGTCAATAGATCTAGGTGGGAGAGCTAAGTGGAATTTTTTAAGTGACTCTAGATTAGAGAGTTAAATATGTTTAACCTCAAAGGGTGACCCATGAGAGGGGTCGACTGAGTTATGAGTGATTTGGGTTCTTGAGGCACATATGGATGTTTTTGGACTTTTGAAAATGGTTCATGAAGGGTGTTGTTGGGTATTCATGTTAGGATCATTGGATGTCTTTTTTAGAAGGTGAACTTGTGTGCAAGTGATTACACATAGTGGTTTGATTTTAGAGGGGATGGTTCATTCTGGTGCCTAGACTAGGAAATTGTTTTTATCACAAGTTGAGGTTAGTGGATTTGGGCTAGATCAGAAGCATATGAAATGCTCAAGTTTGTGTGGATATGGCTTGTGATCCAGATTTTTGTGAGATACGATTCATTGGAGTCAAAACAGGTTTTGTGGATAGGTTACATAGGGGCATGTAATGGTTATGTGATAATGGAATCATGGATATGAAAATTTTGGTGATGCACTAAATCATTTGTCCTATGGATCATATGTTACAAGAGTATACGTCTGAGGTTCTTAAGCTACGTAGACAACCGTGAGTTGGCTGAGTTTTTTTGTGGGTGTGATGAGAGGCTTGTGGGAATGGTTAATTGAGCCCCTTGGGATAGAACTTTGGTTTTATGGAATGGATGATGGTGTGGAGGTACTTATTGATGGAATATTAGTATACTCATAGTTTATATATGATCATGTGAAATATATTAACAATATACTATGTATTCTAAGATAGAATTATATTTATTCCATGCTCTCGATATGTTTCCTTGGGTTGATAAGAGGCCTCCTAGAAGGTTTCACTCATGGAACGGTGTGTGTGAAGCCGTATGCACTAGTGCAGAAAACATTTTTTTACATCGGTAATTTTTCATTTTTTACGTCGGTTTTTAGCCGAGGTTAATATGGACAACGTTATAAATAATGTTTTTACATCGGTTATTTAAAAACCAACGTAAAAAACATAACATCGTGATGTTTATCACGAAGTTTAATTAATAACCGACGTGAATGAACTGGGTGGGTGGGGTTTATAACGTCGGTTATTATATAAACGCCATGATAAACTGGGGGGGTTATCACGTCGGTTATATAATAACGGACGTTATAAACCCCTCCCCCTGGTTTATCATGTCGGTTATTAATTAACCGATGTGAAAAACTCTTGGGAGATGGTTTATCACGTCAGTTATATAATAACCGACGTTCTAAACCAGTCCGGGGGGGCTTTATCATGTCGGTTAATAAATAACCGACGTGATAAACAATTTCCCAGGCCTTTTATCAAGTCAGTTATAAAATAACCGACATGATAAACCATGCCACAGGTGTTTATCATGTCGGTTATTAAAAAACCGATATGATAAACCCATCCAGATTTCTTTATCACGTCGGTTATAAAATAACCGACGTGGAAGAAATTTTTTTTAAAAAAAAAATGAATGCAGTCCTCTTCTCTCCCCAAGAATCAACGAGAAACCAAATCAAGAAATCATACCACAAAAACAGAAGGAGATAAAAACATGAACTAATGCAAATTTAAGCATTTACATTGATAATATATAAAACTTACCCCACTTGATAGCCCCCACCCTCATGTATACCCCTTGGACAGCCCTCCCCCACCCCATTGGATCCCCCACCACACCCCTGGACTGCCCCCCGACCCCCTGGACCGCCCCAAACACCCCTCGACAACCCCACCCTCCTAAACAACACCCCCTCACCCCACTTGACATCCCCCACCACATTGGAGCCCCCACCACACCCATGGACTGCCCCCCAAGCCCCTAGACAGCCCCAAACACCCCTCGACAACCCGCCACCTTCCTGAATAGCACCCCCTCACCCTACATGATAGCCCCCACCCCATTAGAGCCCCCACCACACCCCTGGACTCCCCCCCCCGACCCCCTAGGCAGCCCCAGACACCCCTCGACAACCCCCCACCCTCCTGAACAGCACCCCTTACCCCACTTGATAGCCCCCACCCCGTTAGATCCCCCACCACACCCCTGGACTACCCCTCGACCCCTTGGATAGCCCCAAACAACCCTCGACAACCCCCCACCCTCCTAAACAGCACCCCCTCACCCCACTTGACAGCCCCCACCACACCCCTGGACTGCCCCCGACCACCTGGACAGCTCCAAACACATTGGGACAACCCCCCACCCTCATGTATACCCCCCCCCCCACACACACACCTTGTACAGCCCTCCCCCCAACCCATTGGATCCCCCACCACACCCCTGGATAGCCCCAAACACCCCTGGACAACCCCCCACCCTCATGTATACCGCCCACCCCCTAGACAGCACTCCCACACCCCTGGAAAGCCCTCCCACACCCCTAGACTGCCCTCACACCCCCTGGACTGCCCCCACCCCACCGGACAACCCTCATAGACCCCTAGACACCCCCCAACCCCACTGAACACCCCCCCAAACCCTTGGAACCCCTCCCCCCAGACCAGAATCCATACCAGAAAAACCATCATAAGTAGACCAAAATAAAAAGTAGAGCAAAATTAAACATTCACATATATAACATTCAAAACATACACTGTCAACTACAAAAAAACTAAATCCAACCTAAATGACTACAAAATACACAATTAAAATGAAAATATTCAAAATTACATTTTATATTACAAACAACTAAAATTCAATCAAACCTATAAAATAATTTGACCACTCCACTTGTAAGTGTTTGATGTCTTCAGTAGTATAGGGTTGATGGTCATAAAAAATCTACAAATGAAAGGATAGTAGTTAACTTTTATAATGAATAAATAAAATAAAAATATTATGTTAAAGCTTAAGAGGAAATCTTACCGGGTCAAAATTCACAACTGTCCCAGTTGTTATTATTTCATACATAAATCTTAACATATAATATCCGCATTCTATGATGCCTTGTTTTTTATGGAAATTCTATTTGAATGAGTGTAAATTAAATATATTATTTTTATGTAATAAATCAAAAGGAAAAAATTATAAATGTATATTTACCATCTCATATACATATTTGATCTTTGCACTCCTTTTCTTTGTGTTTTTTCGAAAGTTGGTGCATGCACTGTTAGATAATTATACGAATGGGGTAAATTTAAAATTCATTATAATATATAAAACTATTGAGAAATTAAAACTTAATTTTCCAATATATTCTTAAAACTTTCCCGCACATCATCATGGACAGAGCATATCCAATAAAGTGCTTTCTCCCTTGGGAAAAAACCTCTAACATCCAATGATCACTGATAAAAGGAAATTTAACGTTAGTGGTTTTTTATATTAAAAGGTAATTAACTCTTTGAGAGAGATGTGTTTCATACCTCTCACAAAAAGGCATCATCCAACATTGTGTGACTATATTCTTTTCAAGTCTTTCACCAATATAAACCATTCTTTGTTCCTCATTAAATGCACATGCTTTAGGGGAAATCAATTGCGGGTCCATGAATCTATATACATCTGTCAGCTCATTCCTCTAACCAATTTTATAAAGATACCAAATAAAAAACATACATAAGTATACATTTTTAATAAATATAACCTAGGGAAAACGTGTTCAGACTTACATGGAAATAATCTGCACCATGTTGATTCCGAACTTATCTCCAGTAACAAGCCCCATGATATCTGTTTTCATAATCCCCAGACTTATTTCACGTCCACAAACATGAGCTTCCATTGGAAACTCATAATGAACCACCAACAAATTTGAATATCTTGATAATCTGTCAAGACTACTAGAATTTGAATCTGATGTCATAGCCATTTGTCTTTGTTGTTGTCTATATAGTATTTCATTACCTTTGAAGTATTCCTATATAAATAAATTGAAAAATATATTAGTTTTCAAATGATAAAACAACTTTAATAAAAAAATAAAATAAATTATATAACATTCATTACTCTATGGTAATGAGTTGAAGAAGTCTGGATGGCCAAATTACAAAATGGCTGATACTATGTCCAACTGTCACCACCTCATCTATAGGTAATGGTACCTGAGCTGATCTATATATAATATCCTATACAGTGACCCTCTGATTCTCTACCTCTAATTGTTGATGATGAACTGTATCTCCTATACAATATACCAACCCATATGCTACTATATGATGTTGAAAATCATCAATATACAACTCGTAATAAGTAGGAAGCTGCGGCGGAGGAGTAAGATAAAAAATGGGGTCCACAGGCTGGGATGGGAAAGTGGGAGCTACTGGCGGAGGTGAAGGATAAATAATGGGGTCTGCAGGGGGAGGTGGAGGAGTGGGAGCTGTAGTCTGAAATTGTCTTTGCATGCCTGCAAACATAGACTGCACCGATACTCTAATCTTGTCCTCCATCGTCGCATTAATATTATGAACTTCAACCTCCAAGGATTATATTTTTTTTATAAACCCCATCAACGTTAGAAGTTGAAGAACGTGGAAACACTTTTCTTACCGATACACCTGCTGGATATCCTCTTACACGACCAGGATGTTTGGTCCTTCCCAATGCTACAGATAAAATATCTTCCCTCCCAGTAGCTGTAAATGTCCCCTATGAACTCTGCTCCTCAAGAGAGTCTCGTATTAATTAATTGAACATTTCTGTAATGATTGAAATTATATGAAGAAAATAGTTAACTTAAATAATAAAATAGATATCTTACAATCCTCTCAGCTACGATTCTTGATTCTTCTGAAAGATATTTCCCTTTTTTTCCCTTCCGATCTCTCTTCCATTTTTCATGTCTAGATGGAGGGGATGGATGGACCACCTCTCCGGATCTTGAATACTCAGCTCTTAGTTGTTGAAATTTTTCCACCATCTTTTGTTCTTCCAAAAAAGAATACCCTCCCAGAGATAAACTATGAGGGTATACATTTTTAGATTGGATATCATGATGAGCTTTCCTTGTTTGATATAAATTAAGAATAATATATCATTAACAAAACATTAATAAGATCATTTATATAATAAAGCTTATAAAAGTTTACATTGCCCTTACCAAAAAGGACTCTTTTCTTATACTTAAAAAAAAATTCTCATGTGTCTTCATTTATAAAAAGATATATATGACATGGATTATCATGACTCCTATGACCATAAATGAAATCATATGAGAGGGTTGATTTGAAATCCCTCCATCTCCTGGCAGCCAACGATAAGCATTTCTTCCTAACTCCTCCAGTGTCAGGAATATCAAATTTCATCTGATAAAGAAGAGGTTAAACATATTATATATACTAGAAACATTAAAATAATAGTCAAAAAATAACAAAAGATCTTACGAAAATCGTCTCCCACAACTGAGAGATGATCGCTTTATCCACAATTCTCCAGTCATCATACAGAATGCTTACTTTTCTCTCAACCTGAGTTTCTATAAAACTCTTAAAATCTTTTTCATTCGGACCTCTAGGAATATCATCATCATCATCAAACTCAATGACTATCCTCTGATCCTGCGTACGGGAAAGTGATAATTTTAGTAAACGTGTGCACCCATGTTTACCAACCTTTGAACTCTTTGTTGTAATAGGAGCATGTGAATGTTCATCCCCAGAGGTATGACCAATATGCTCTTCTTCAGAATCATGTGGTTGATCAACTGAATTATCTTTCATTATCCTTAAAATCAAAAAAAAACAAACGTTAGTTCACAAATATACAAATTCAAATATTTTAATACTACTGTAATCAGAAAATAGAAAAGTGTACTAAGTTACGTAATAGTAAACATTGGTAATATGGTAAGCATGTTAAACAATGGTAAAGATGGTAAAGATGTTAAAGATGGTAAAGATGGTAAACGTGGTAAACATGGTAAACCTAGTAAACATGGTAAAGTAATTGTCAGTGAACAAAAATAATAGATATATAATTCATGTAATGGTTATAAACATGATAAAGTAAACAAAACAATCTTAAAAAAACAAAAAATTATACTTATTTTGTTTTAAAACTTATTTTAATAAATAAAAAACTTACAATATCTATCATTTATGAAAAAAATAAATGTAAACAAGAAATAAACATATGTTGCCTGTAATTTTAGGAATGTACAAATGGATCGTTTTCCCAAATTCCTTCATCGTGATCGTTCCTTATGGCACAAACCATGTCTTCAACATGCTCATCATTATGTTATGTTAATCTTTCCATGGAAGTAGGGATCTCACATAAATCAGCATCTTCATCTAGTTAATCCTCACCAACATATTTTTTCCCCTTTTAAAACAACAGCCCACTGCATATTTGATTGATCTACTAAATTAAAAATTTATTTTGCATGTGTTGACATTATAAAAGAATCAGTTGTGTCTTCTAATCTATTCAGATAAACAAGTGTCAATCCAAATTCATCGTGTCTGACACTGTTGTTACCGATAAACCATTTACAGTTAAAAATAGGAACTTTAATTTTAAAGTAATCAACCTCCCATATATCTTCAATCACTCCATAATATGCACTTGATGCACAAATTGGGTTTTTGTCCTTATCACTCGAAAAATGCATTGCTTCTGCAAACACCAATACACCACTATTATAAACCGCACTTTTGTTGTCCTGAGCTTTCGTATGAAATGTATAGCCATTAATGTTATAACCAGACCATGTTATCACATTTAAACATGGACCACCCACTATCCATTTTAATGTCCCTGATACATCTGATCTACCAAGAAAAGTCTTTTTAATCCATGACAAAAAAAGTTTTGTTGTTCTCATTCAAAATCCACATTTCTTTCTTCTTTGGATGACATTGTTTCAAATCATTAATATGCAATGTGATATACGGTTGAGCATCATCTATGTTATTCAAGATGTATGATTCTAACTTCTTAATCTGTTCAGCTGAAAATGATTTGACTTTCAAGGCATGAATCACCTTTCCCTCATTATTAACTCGTTCATGGAGATATGAAGGCAAACCTATGTGTTGCGCCGCAGCCAAGTAGCTCGTACAAAACTCTACTACCTCCACAGAAATATACTTTTCAATAATGGAGGCTTCAGGTCGATATGGATTTTTAACATACCACTTTAAGATTGTTATATACCTTTCAAAAGGATACATCTAACAAAGATATACAGGTCCATAAAGCTTTATTTCTCGAACCAGATGAATCATTAAATGCACCATTATATAAAAAAAATTGGAGGAAAATACATTTCCAATTGACAAAGTATAAAAATTGCATCCTTTTCCAAAATGTTCAAAGCATTCACATCAATCTCATTGTTACAAATTGAATTGAAAAAATAACAGAACTTCATTATAGTCTTTCTAACATGAATGTGCAATATTCCACGCAATGAAACTGGTAGAATTTGTTGCATCATGACATGACAATCATGTGATTTCATACCTATCAACTTCAAGTCCTTCAATGAGTCAAAATTTTTTACATTTGAAGAATAACCTTGAGGCACTTTGATATCATGAAGACACTGAAAAAATATAATTTTCTCCCTCTTCGATAATGTATGAAAAGATGGGGGAAGAAATGTTCGTCTTCCTTTTGGAGTGGGAGCCAACTCCAAACGTATTCCCATTGAAAGTAAGTCTAATCTTGCATTCAACCCATATTTTTTCTTTCCTATAATATCTAACGATGTTCCAATCAAACAATCACATATATTCTTCTCCACATGCATGGCATCAATATTATGTTTAACTTCATGATACCTTCAATAGGGTAGCTCAAAAAATATTGACCTTTTCGTCCAAATATGTCTATCATAACCAGATTTCTGTGTCTATCCCAATGTCACATCAAGGTTTTTCACCCTCTCAAAATACAGATTAGGGGATAAAGGTTTTAGAGCAGTATAAAATTATTGTGAGCCATTGAATGCCTTTTTTAGTCTTCTATAAGGGTTATCCATAAGAAAAAACATTCGATGACCCATGTACACTGTTTTCCTCCCATGATGCAATTGATAATATGACGTCTGTTGTTTGCAAATTGGACATGCTTTATGCCATTTAACAATGTATCCAGACAAATTTCCATATGCTGGGAAGTCATTTATAGTGAATAGAAGCACTGTATGTAGTTAAAAATATTCCATTTTATAAGAATCATACACCCTAATACCATCAGCCCATAACAGTTTCAAATCATCAATCAATGGTGACAAGTAAACATCAATATCATTGCCGGGTTGCATTGGACTAGAGATCATTATACTCAACATGACATATTTGCACTTCATAAAAACTTCAAGAGAGAGGTTTTAAATTACCAATAAAACATGCCATGAACTATGTGTGGTACTGAGGGTTCGGTATGGATTCATTCCATCTGTGCACAACCCCAGTATGAGATTTCAAATTTCACTTCCAAATGTAGAATAATGCGCATCAATTTTCTTCCATTGTGGACAATCAGCTGGATGATGTATTTTTCCATCACATGCTCGCTCATCAGCATGCCATATTAACCTGTTTGCATCATGTGAATTAGCAAATAAACTTTTGAAATGATGAATTATAGGAAGATACCAAAATACCTTTGAAGGGGGCTTTGTAATCTCTACATCATCTTATGATTTTTTTTTCACCTTATATCGTGATGTCCCACATTTAGGACACTCTGACAGAAATTCATATTCCATTCTATATATAATGAAGTCATTCAGATAGGCACGTATTTTCTGGTATCCCAATCCCATCGGGCATAATATTTTCTTGGCCTTGTAATGTGAATCTGGAAGATCGTTATCTTTTGGAAGAATGTCTTTCAGCAATTATGCCATCTCTGTAAAACTTATGCCACTCCATCCATGTTAAACCTTCAGGTTAATCAATATTAACACCACCGACAAAACCATAAAATCTGTACAACCAGGATATAATGGGTTTTCAGCATCACCATATAGACGTGCAACTATCGGTTCTATCTCAATTTGTTCTGCTACAATATCATGAATCATTTCTTCAATTCCATCGGAGTTACCATCTTGCGAATCATCATCATTAGTGACATTCTATCCAGTTTCATCATGCCAAATCCAAGGGATGTAACTTGGATTAAAACCATGACAAATCAGATGATCTTTTATCTCTCTACTTTTCAACTTCTTCATATTCAAACATTTCAAGCATGGACAGAAAAAAATGTCACTACTTGGAACATTTCATTTAGAAAATTCCAAAATGGAATCAACACCTTCCTCATATTCATTTCTCATTCGATGTGACATAATCCAACTTCGACTCATTATTATGTATAACAAATATCAAAAATATATATATTTTTAATATAAGACAAATATATGTTTATATGAAAAAAATCATAATTTGAATGTAAAACAATTTTGAAATATAAAACAAATCTATGGGTATTTAAAAAAATATGCTTGAATATTATTTTTAAAACAAAATATAGTTATATATAAAAGTTTTAAATTCCATTGAATCAAAGAAAACCATGGCGCCTACATGGTTGATAGAAAATCGAAGAAAATGGAGTAAACCTGAGAATCACCCCCACCCCTCGGACAACCCCCAAAACCCTATGGACAGGCCCTCACCCCCTTGGACAACACCCCACACCCACCCACCCCCTTAGACCCCCCCTGGACACCCAAAACCCTCTGGGAAACCCCCCCCCCCCCCCCCCCACCCCCTAGACAGCCCCCACCCCTCTAGACAGCACCCCCCCACCCCTCCTGGATACCACCCCAACCCATACCCCCCTGGACACCCCCAACCCTTTGGATAGCCCCCACCCCTGAAAAACCCCCCAAAACCCTCTGGATAGGCCCCCACCCCCGTGGAAAGCCAACCACACCCACCCACCCCCTTGGACAGCCCCCCCCCCCTCCAGACACCCCCAACCCTCTGGACAGCCCCCACCCCTGGACATTCACCACCCATCTAGACAGCACCTCCCACCCCTCCTGAACACCACCCCCACCCCCCGGACAACCCCCAAAACCCTATGGACATACCCCACCCCCGTGTACCGCCACCCACACCCACCCACCCCCTTGGACACCCCACCCAGAAACCCCCAACCCTCTGGACAGCCCTCACCCTCTGGAAAGTCCCCACCCCTCTAGAAAGCACCTCCCACCCCTCTTGGGCACCACCCCCACCCCCTACCCCCTTGGACACCCCCTGGACAACCCCAACCCTCTGGACATCCCCCCCCCCACCCCTCGGATAACCCCCAAAACCCTCTGGACAGGCCCCACCCCCTTGGACAGCCCCCACCCACACCCACCCCCTTGGACACCCCCTGGACACCCCCAACCCTCTGGACAGCCCCCCCCCCCCACCCCTGGACAGCCCTCACCCCTCTAGACAGCACCCCCACCCCTCCTGGACACCACCCCCACCCCCACCCCCGGGGAAACCCCACTGGACACCCCCCAACCCTTTGGATATCCCCCACCCCTGGACAGCACCCCACACCTCCAGAAAGCACCCCCACCCCTCCTGGACACCACCCCAACCCCTGACCCCCTTGGACACCCCTCGGACAACCCCCAAAACCTTATAGACAGGATCCACCCCCTTTGACTTTCCCCATCACCGACCCACCCCCTTGGACACCCCCTGGACACCCCCAACCCCCTGGACAGCCCCCACCCCCCGGACAACCCCCCAAAAAATGGTTTACATATAAAAACTAGGCATGGTGAACAACTAAAAACACATGAATTTAATATATACTTTAGCATGAAAGAGATGGAATTAAATATTATTAAATATGGCTACTTAAATGATCATATGATAATTAAAAATAACCAATGATATTAAACTAATCAAATGATCACAAGTTTTCTCAATAACTAATATCATAATGAGGTAATGGATAATTCCAGAAATCTTAAACATATTTTCAGGGCATTGGCCAAGGCCTCAAAAATTACTAGGGTAAGCCCTCAGCAGAACCCATTTTTATTTGGAATCATGGGACATAGCGATGCATCGAAGGGCCATAGAGGTCAACAACCATTACATTATATGTCTAATAGATTCTCATATAAAATAGGATAAACATAAGCAACAACAACACATGAAATATCATTTCAAAATTCGTACATTTAATCAATAACCATTCTATGCAGTAATATAGGTGAATGAGATCATTAGTTGTCAATGACAACAAAAATTTCTATCAATGTCAACCATTCGCGAAACAAAAACAAACTAAATAGAATTAGTTGAGGCTTACGTGAATATTGCGAGTCGGTATAATAGATCTAGGGATGATAAATAAGATGATGATGGCAAAAAGAGGTAAGAGGGTTCGAAATGGAAGAATCTTACCTAGTTTAATCACAAAAATCGCAAAAAATAAATATAGACTATCCGAAAAAAATGAATGAAATAAATTCGTGGAAGGCTTAATTGAATGTTGTGAGTTGAGATGATAGATCTGAGGAGAGTAAAGATGATAAACAATGAAGGAAAAACGATCTTAATGCAGTGAGATCGACGAGCCGATTAGGGTTTACCGCACGAGAGAGACAAGCCGCCAGACTGTCGATAAAAAATTGTAAATGACAATCCACGGGGCTTGTTAATTTTTTCAATGTTTTATAACTTCGGTTATTTGATAATCAAAATTATAAATTTTTTTACATTTATAACGTCTGTTATTATAATAACTGACGTTATAAATGAATCTGATACGGCTTTTTTTTACGTCGGTTATAAGATAACCGACGTAAAAAAATCCGTGTGTTGGTTTTTTATGTCGGTTATAAAATAACTGACGTCAAAAAGGCCTCAAAAGACGCGTTTATTATGTTGGTTATAAAATAACCGACGTAAAAAATCGTAGATATCTCGTTTATTATGTCGGTTATAAAATTACCAACGTAAAAAACCCCGCGCTTTGGTTTTTTACGTCGGTTAATTTATAACCGACGTAAAAAAGGAACGTGCGAGATTTGTAACATTGGTTATTAAAATAACCAATGATAAAAATATACTCACCACATTTTTTACGTTGGTTATAAAATAACCGATGTAAAAAACTACGTTTCACAGATTATCACGTCGGTTATATATAACTGACGTAAAAAATGGTGACGTAAAAAACTTTTTCTGCACTAGTGATGGTGGGGAGATCATCATTGGATTTCTGTGAGTGAGGTCCCTATGATACATCAAATATTGACAAGTATCATGGGTAACACTCTTAGATGTTGAGAATAGGAAATAGTAGATGTTTCTTGTTTATCACTCTGGTGGGAGTGAGGGATGGACATGTCTGGTTCCAAGGTTTTGTTGTGATTGGGGCATGGGTCTTGGAGAAGATGATTGGTTGTGAGGAAAAAGTAAGGATACTGCAATGGTGGGGAGTACTAGATTGGTTGAGGTGATGTGACCCTTATGTGGGTAGGTTCTTGGATGTAGTGAGGACTACATCGAGCAGGATGGTGGATTACCGAGGTTGTGTTTTGATATACGACTTTTATGACTGTATGTGTCGTGGATCAGAATATGTAGTTGTGGGACAAGTATTATAGAGGGGAGAAATACTAATTTTATTATGAGTTTTAAATGATTTTGTGATGTATTAGGATATATGGGTGTAGTTAAGAATCATCATAGATTTATTTTACTAGTGGAAAGTGGCGGCATGACCTTTGATGGCTTTCACGCCCTATCTCAGAAGTAATGTAGAGAAACTCGATTTGTGTCTCTGTGTACAAGACGGTGAGTTGAGCTTGGGTTGGTGACCAAAGTGGGCTGGGATGTGTGTTTTTAAGACAATTGAGGCTTCTTGAGGAAAATAAGGTTTTTTGGGGATATTTTAAAGACATGCATTTCCCCATATACTAATTTCAAGAAGATTTTTGATTTTTTGGTATCGAACCCTTATGAGGGGTAAAATGATTAGTTTCCCCTAGCATATGATCTCAAAAAAAAATTATGACCAATCTGTTTTTTCTAGAATAGGGTGTTTAACCTAGGATATAATTTTGGTGGAATTCTGAGTAGTTTTATTATTGAAGGAATATTTAATATTTAATCAATTAAAGATTAAAGTATCCACATGAGTTTGGGTGGTGATATCTTTTGAACAGAGCATCAGATTGAGATAAGAACTATGTAGTTACGTTCAAAATGAGTGGTATTACATGTTAAGGTATAAACCCACTTCAGGTTCTGAGACTCAAATTGTGTAATAAAATGGGATATCAATAAATAAATTAAATTAATTAATTAAAAGTCCCCCCCCCCCCATTCTGGCTTCCCACACATTGTAAAAAAGGAGGAGAGGTTTCTCCCATGATTGATGGCCGGATCCAGAGGGGAGGAATAGAAGATGTTTCCAAAATTCATCCATGGTATATATCGGGACTGGATATAGGTGATGTGTCTTCCGATAATCAATTTGGACCTGAATCATTGATGTTTAGGCCATGAGGTTGGTCGGTTTTGGATTTCTATGCCCTGGCCCCCATATATTAATTGATTTCAAGTTTTATTGCCCTATTGTGATTGTTAAAGAACCCATAGTGTTTGGTCTACCCCAAATTAGAGAAAAGTGGGGTTTTATGATCTTAACAGGGGTTTCTCATTCAGAAACCCCAACTACATGACGTGTGGTTCTAATAACACATGCCTTGTGTTCATCCCATTTGAGGAAGGTATAATTTTTTAAAGTACACACTATTTACTTTGCGTACACAACATGTAGTAGTAAATGGCATTGTACCTAGCCATGTGTCATAATACATTGGTAGATGATGTTTGGAAAGTACACATTGTGTACTATGGGTACATTCCATGTAGTTGTACTTGGCCATGTACTTGGGAAGACACCTTGTGTGAGGAGTACATGTTCATGTGGTAAGTACACAGAAAAAAACTATGCATTCCCTGGCCATGTAGTGGTACATGGATTTTCCCATGTCACTCTGACCATATAGAAGTACATTTATGGTATAGATTTAAGAGTACATGCAGTGAACTTTTTCTATCTCAGTGGTTTGTGGGTTTTTTTCCTTGAATTCAGAATTGGGCTTGTGAGTAGTCCATTTTGAGAATTTTTCACATAGACCATGATAGAATAATCCTTTTTGAATTTATAGGTCTTATGGATTGTGTTTTATAACATGATAGTTTAGGAGGAGTATTTTCTTGAGTTTCAGATCCAGAATCCTCTAGTGGGTTGGATTGTGAGCTATGAGGACATGGTAAGGGTTGTAAGATCGGTGATCATCATAGCCTGAGCATTCCATTGAGATTTTTTAATGATTCCTAAATTTATCCCATAGGGTGTGATTAAGTATTATCTCTTGGAAGATATTTGATTTTCACTACACATTAGGGTCAGTTTCTCAAGGATGGAGTATCTGAGGTTTAGATCCTATGTTTGAAGATCGTAGTTATTGGAGACTTTAGGATTATTTGACATCATAGGATGGAGGTTATGGTAGGGTACCACTATGGTGTTTATTTTATTTTGAGGGAATATTATGGATTCCCCAAGTTGTATGGTTTCTGATCAAGTGACAATTGGATGTTGTAGTCAGTTGATGAGAATGTTCTCATGGCATGGTATTGGTTATGGATGTCATTGTTGGTGTGTTCTTGATCGAGGATCTATTAGAGGCCATTGAGGGACACTTGAGGATGTTTCTTATACTAGGTTTTTCCTGAGTCCTTGGATGAGATGGATGGACCCTTCATAGGGTGTTTTTCTCTTACTATTGTCTCTAGGATATTAGAATATTTTCTTGATGGGAATGAGTGTTTGACCAACCCTTATTGTGTTTTCTCTTCATTGTGAATGTTTCGACTTGGTTCACACCTATTGGGATTTTGCGATATGGTTGGGTTACCATGTTTTGGAACCTATATTTCTAGTAAGGGATATGATGGATGATAGATATGGACATAAAATCGACACATTTGGTTTTGGATATACATAATTGAATATCTTGGACATGACGGTTCATATTGGTACTGATGGGTTGTTTATGGTTTGAGTGATGGAAAAATGTTCTAGTAAAGTTGTATAGTATTCTCTAATATAGTGAATATGATGTCACATGTATGTGGCTACATGTTGGGATAATGATCTGGACAGTGATAGTATACTATGTGGATTAGGTGTTAGACAGAGGCTTTAGACACAGATAGTATACTTTTTTGTTTATGTTCCTGACCGAGGCTCTAGGAAATGATGTTATACTAGCTATAATGGATGGTGGAATGATGCTCTAAATCCATGTTTTAGGTTCCATATTGATTCTCCAGGAAATATTATATTGATATATGGTTTAAGTGATAGACTGATGCTCGAGACACTATTGTTTATGATACATGAGATAGATGTCAAACTGATGGTCTAGACTTGGTAATGATTTTGTGTGGTAACTGGGATAGATATGTTAAGGTTATAGTTATGATATATTGTTTGGGATATGAGTACATGGTATGGGATTTCTTATATTGGTACCTCAGATGATAAGACTATTGTTGGATGGGTCTATGAAATTATCAGGTTTGGTTATGGCTACTATGGATATGGATCTCGTAGGATAATTATGAAGAATAATCATTAAAAGGTTCTCAGAGACACCCTGACATTGTTCATAGTAGGTATGTTTGATTGAGGTCTTGGACATACGAATTGGAATTGGTGTTATTTGTATTTATTTTCAGAGATTTTTCAGCTAGGCTGAGCATATTTTATGAGCATGCACTTATGGTAGTAGTTTATTGGTTCACCGTTGGGGGTTTACTACTAAAATTTATTTCTCATCCCTAGTACATGAACCTCAATGTGCTTACAGACCTTACATATTATTTAAGTATGAGTAAATATGAATGATGGATTGGTCTAAGGCCCAGGATTTCATGGTTGAGTGGGATGATCTTGTTTATTTGACTAGTTGGGCTGGAGCAACATGAAAGGGTACTAGAGACCATGTCTGTGATATGTCCCAGAGTTGGTAGTAGATCCTAATGTATTTATTTTTCTGTGTTTTTATTTCATATATGTGATCATACCAATGTTATATTGATATTTCATGTATGGAATGGTTGTTTGGGTCTTTACTTTATTTCTTTTTATTACCACATGTTAGAGTTTCAGTTTGTCTATTCTTCTATATTCGTTGATGTGAATGATTTTTTATTTTTCATTTATAGTTGTGCACTTGATATGGAGGTATATTATCCTCATAATTCCACATTATAACCTCATTACAATCCTGAATCCTCAGGAATACAAGGAGGTTCACTTTAGGTCTTATGATGAATTGGATTAGGGCATCAGTTTTAGTGGCAACTGGGTTGGGATGTTACACCAGTGGATCTTAAAATCCATAAAAGAATGATAATACATTTCTAATTTATCAAGTTATTATCAAAAATAGAATTTTTAGCATAGGTTATTTTATAAAATCCAAATTTCAACATAATCTATTCCATGGATAGTAAACCTTAATAAGCCTCCACGTCTTACCAAAATTGAAATCCAAATATTTACAATGGATGTCACTAAATTTCAAAAACAAACTTATCAATAATACCCCAAACAACATGAAGTATCTCTTACCATAATATACTAAATATTTGAATACATTGATAATATATTCTCTTGAAACATGGTAATAACCTGAATTACCATAAAACCTTAATAAAAACATACATACATCCTTATTCCATGAATAAAACCACAGATTATTGAATATATTCCATAAATCCAACAATGTTGTAAACTATGTCAATGATAACATAACAGAATTTTCCTAAAAATTATTAATAAGTTCCAAGGCCATCAATACTATCCAATTTACTCTATTCATATACATTATCTCTTTGTCCCAACATCATTATCTCAATATCGGGAACATATTAAGGGGTGTCTTCTCTTAATTATGTGTTTTCTATAAAATATCACCTTTCTATTAAATAACTTTTCTAGTTCATAAGTAACATTCAATATATTATTTCAGATCCTAATGAAAAAAGATAGTGAAAAAACCTTATATATTTCCAAATTATTGAATTCTAATGTGTAACCACTTCAATCATTATACTTCATTCTTAAACTATTAACTAGGATTAATCATATTAATCATTACTAACTCTTTCCCACAATAGGAAATATGAATCATATCATAACACTAATCAAACACAATTTAATCTTTCTTCTCAAGTTTAATATAAAAAATACTATTGGAACAACCCATACCTTTCATATGTCATATATGGTCTCTTCATCATTTTTAGTATAACCATTACTTATACCACCTTGCTAATTATCATCATGAGATTTCCATCAAGGAAATTTATTTTCATAATGCTCATACTTTCCACATTTAAAAAATTCAATCCTCAATGATAAATTAGGGAGACCATTATTCTCATCCATTTCATTAACCAAAATTTTTATTTTTACTCAGAAG
Organism: Viscum album; assembly: GCA_963277665.1. NCBI lineage: Eukaryota > Viridiplantae > Streptophyta > Magnoliopsida > Santalales > Viscaceae > Viscum > Viscum album. The sequence continues at coordinate 1,264,345,308 of OY728132.1, read as the reverse complement.
TTACTTGATTTTTGTCCTTATTTTTCACACTTGAAACATCTTCTCATTCATATGGGACATTCACATGGGTGATTATTCCCACATTCTCAATATATAAGAACTTTAATCTTCTTTCCTCCATCGTATCCACTTCTCAAAATCTCAACAAACCTTTTCCTTCTCTTATTTGGTGAGTATGAGAGTTGGTTAAGGTTCAATGTGTTAATTATGAAACATGTAAATGATTATTCATAATATTTATATCCTTTACTTTAGTAATCATCGTATTTGGAATATCATCAACATGTTATCTATCATATTCAACATTAACTTAGTCCCTTCCGGTTCCCACCATTGACTAAAAGAAAAAAGAATAGTATAAGCAAAAATAATCATAGCGAGGAACACCATAATACTGAAAAATCACTTATTGGATGTCTAAATCATAGAAATTTCTTTTTAATATATGAAACCTTTGTCTTAACTTAATAAATTAATGTTCAGTATTCAAATCCTTTATGATGATTCATAAATAGTTTTTCAATTTCCCAAGCATATCCCCCAGGGGTGTCAAACTACACTACTAGAAATTTAAGCTATAGCCACGGAACTATAGCCACAGTTTTATAGGTCCGTGGCTATAGAATGTTTATAGCCATGCTTTAATTAAACATCCATGGATAAACTTATAAACATTGGCGTTTCTTTTTTTTTTCTTTGGATTTCGTTGGCCTCTCCTCTCCTCCTCCCCCGATCCGTGATGGCTTCTCCTCTCCTCCTCCATCGATCCGCGACCCTACTCTCCAAACCATCTACAGCTCTCACCGCAACACACTCCTCCCGAAGCTCCCAATCAACACGGTCTCTCACACTGTCATCGACCTCTCTCACCGCGACCCTCCACTCCGAACCATTGACCTCTCTCACGAACTCTCTCACGTTGTTCATGATGGCCCTTCAGAAGCAGGAATCCCCTGGCGTTTCAGCTTGCAATTTCTCTGTACTTTCTGAATCTCCCTCCTTATATTTCCCTCCCATTGCAAACCTCTTATGTTTTGTCGATCGAAGCATCCTCCTCCCGTGGATGGTGTTCTTATTTTTTTATTTCCATTATGGAATGATAATCACATGGTTCGGATGACTATGGAGTGATGTGGTAGGAAGACAGAGCAGATTAGGTTTTTTCTTCCTATACAGTTTGGAATTTATGATCATCGTTTCAATTTATTTAGTCATTGGTAGTTTCCTTTAGTTTTTGTTTGTTCAAAGAAATTTTATCTACTCGGGCTGGTTTTTTTGGATTGGTGTAGTAGTAGACTCGATGGCTTGTTTGTAATTTCCACGCGCCTTTGACTTTTCTTTATTGATTCGTTTCTTTTCAGGTGAAGTTACTTGCTGGAATCAGTTTGTTAATTTGTATTCGATTTTCCTTTTACATCCCATGCTTATTTAATTTATCACTTGCCTATCTTTTTCCCCGGAGGACCTACGATTGCATGGTGCATTAAATGAAAGCCCCCTTTGTCTGGTGTTCCATGTAATTGGGGATGCTGGGTTTTATTTATCCTCATATGATGTTCTCTATTTATTTTCTTAAATGTTAATTTTTGCATTGATAAGCTTGTTAGCATGTCTTATGGTTAAAATTTGAAGGAGTTCAAAATTTTATGTATGTGGCTGCTGATTCTTGTCATTGAGTTAGCATGTGGTGTTTGCCTGATGAAAACTAAGTTGAGCTGCTTCTATGTCTTTGTTAACTACATTGAAAACCATTGATTCTATAGAGCCATACTGATCTGATGTGAATGTGCAGTTGAAAAGTTCTCATGGGAGAAACAATAAACAATACCAATGTGAAGGTTTTTTTTCATTACAAATTATATTTTTAAACTCAGATCCATGGTAAGAAATTCTTCCCACTCACCAACCTGTCCTGTTTTGGTGTTCATCAACTCCAAAAGTGGTGGTCAGCTTGGAAGTGAACTCCTTAAAACATATTATGATGTTATCAATAGGAACCAGGTATTTAGGGTTTTAACCCCTCAAATTTCACTCGTGTATTTTCTCCAATGGTTGGAATTTATATGTTTATGGGATTTTAGGTGGTTTAAAATATCAGATGATGGATGAAAAACCAGATACATTTTTTTATTCAAATCAAGTGAGTTCGGGTGTTAGGGTGGCATTTGGAGTATGATGGCTATGTTTTGGGTATGGTTTGGATTTTTCTTTTGGTGTTTGGGTTGGTGGTAATCCCTCAAGTTGGTGGATCATGTCGGGGTATTTCTTGATGTTCTGATGTAAAACTCTCGATATAGGGAATTTTGGTGATTTCTAGGTGATTTGATTGTGTATTTTTATTATGAATTTTCTTGTTAGATCAGTTAAGGGAGTGGAGGGTTTCTTATTATCAAGGTTGAATGTGCGGGGTTTGGGTATTATTCTTGGTGTGTATGAGAGTAACCCTTATATTATTATGATAAACCTTAGGGTTTGGTGTTTTGGAAATAATATTTTGTTGTGAAGTAAGGATTAAAGATAGTTTCATGATTTTGTGGTAATAATGCATGCTTAGGATTGTGGCTCGATGGGTTTCTAATTAGTAATGTTGTTATTACGAGATGATTTTGAGTCAAAATTCATCAACAAAGAATCTAATTAGGATGGAATTGTGTTCTCATGTGAAATATGCTCAAGTGGTTGTTTCCCTCATATTATGTTACAACTACTTTGATCCATTGACCACAGACTTCGAAAAGGAAAAGCAATGGTTTTCTAAGTTATCCATGAGTTCTAGGAGTAGCAATATCTAATTTTCAGTAGTGACATGGGATCGTAAGATGTTTAGAATATGCTAAAGAATGTTTAGCTCCTATTTGAAAGGATTGGAACTCTAGAGGATATATGTGTGAAACTAGAAGTTTCTAAATTAAAAGGAGATGAATCGGAATGGATAAATACCTTTGATCATAAAAGAAGGAATGAGGAGGTTTTATGTATCGAGTTTCATTCCCTCTTCTATGAGAGGCCATGGCAGATTTACAGAATAAGAGCATGTTTTGTGGATTCATGGAGCTATAACATTATGGGAATACGTAATGGAGTATGCCACTAAATTTTAAAGTTTATTCATTTCATTCCATCCTTAAAATTAAATTTATTCATAAAGGAATTATAGTTTTTTAATGGTCATATGTACTCATTATGGGCATGAGTAGCTTCCTTTTATCTGGAAACCTACTAGGAGATATTCAAGAAAGACTAAGCAATCTATGTAGATATATCCATTTCATAGAAAGGTGCATGGAGAAGGTTGGAAACCGGGTAGGAATGAATGTTGGTTGGTGAGCCTCAGTAGGGTGACAGAGTAAATTAAATGGGTAATATCTCAGCTCAATATTAGAAAAATAAATGAACCTTGTTCTATTTCTCATGTATCAAGAATGTGTGTGTATTCCCTTAGTATTGGGATGAGAAAAATAGGTTTCATGTATGTGTTGAGATGTGGGTTTCTATATTATTTTATTGGGATAAGCCATCCTAGGTGAAGTGACTTTTAGTACCATACTTAATGAGGTATTCCTAAAGTTATTATTTTTTTATATAATATGGATTTCTCTATCTAATATCATTTAATGTATTGTTTTTGTGAGATATAATGTGTGTTTGGAAGATGATAGATTTTAAATGAAGAAATTTTGTTGAGATTAATGGGCTTGGATATTCTGTAGTGATCATAATTTGATATGAGGCACTAGACATGTGTATGTAGGATTGATGATGGAATCAATAATACAATAGTGGGGAGATTCATACTTGTCCTTTCTGAGTGAAATCCATATCAAGGGATGTTGATCATTATTAAGGTTGTGAAATCTATGAACTTAAACAGTAAATGGATAAATGGAGATGGATGTTGGATGAACCATATTTGGTTCGAAGACCACCACAAAATTAATTATTTACCTATAGTGGTTGGTATAGTCAGCGTGTTCAATTAATTATGATGATTTTATATTGGTAAATATGATATTTAGATCTTTTTTATTTCTAAGATTTCATTTAGATCAATGTGTTGGGTTAAGTATCAATATTTGATATTGTAGTGGGAAAGTGCTTGAAAATTCTAGTGTGGAGTTTGAAAGGGAGCCTAAAAATTGTACTCTAAAGGCTGTTAAAAGTGTGTGTGGAAGGGAAACCAAGTAGTCCAAATTGTTAAGAATTTATGACATATATTCCATAACAATAATAATTGTTGAAAGATAAAAGGAAAGAACCAATTATCGCATGTTCAAAAATAGTTTCTACAATGAAGGAATATACAATCAAGAAGAATGAAGATCATGCACCAAAAGATTGTCTAATCATATTAGCAATCTGGTTTGAAAAATCCAAGCAGATTGAGTAAGAATAAAAGAAGGAAAATTCTCTACTTTATAAAATTGATAAACCTATAAAACTAATAATAAAGGTGAATTCTATAAGAAGAACATGATAAAAATGATGTTTCAATTTAGAAAATTAAGAAGGATATAGGAATGAAGAGTTTTAGGTATTTTATACATTCAAGGAATGGATTTTATAGGTTAAGAACAATGTCTAATCCCTATTTCTCTCTTTTAAGTGATGAAGGAGGTTACTTTATTCTCATATTTTGGTGATTTTTGATTTTTGAATAGGCAATTGAAGGTGATGTTTGAAAAATAAAGAGCTTTATTAATGATCATGTTATTTAGTATTGGGATGTACATATAAATTTGAATATTATTTTTTCATTGTTGGTTATGGATTCATGTATCATTTATCATGTATAGTTGACACACTGATCACATATATATAAGAAGTTGTTATATCTCATTTATTTTCCAAATATTTTCTTATAGGTGGTTTCTTATGATAAGACCGATTCTATCCACCACCATCAAAGACAATGAGTTTATGATTTGGGAAAGGTGTATTCTGTTTTTATTCTTTGGCCCAATTTTAATTAGGGCTTTTTTGATTTTTGGGTTCCTTATATTTTTGTTGTGTGTTTTGGATTTAGTTGAGGTGGATTCGAGTCATCGTTGATGAAGGCTTACATGTGTATGCATAGGTAGGCATATTCATATATAAGTTCCCCCTTTATATATATTCACTCATGATAGTATGAATATATATATTGGGGCTAGGTGTGCTTATATATAGATATGAAAAATGCATACGCGTGTAAGTGTAAAGGGGTATATGCAAGTATAAACATATATCTAAGGACCCCCTTGTGCATATTGGTCCATGAAAATAATATATATAGGGGCTAGGTGTCCTTATATATATGTTTTGTTGCATATTTATGCAAGCAGAAAAAAGGAAGATTTGAGTTGTCTTCGTCAAAAGCAAAAGCGCCTTGAGGTTGAGGTAGGGTCCCTCTCCTTGCATATTTAATTCAATAATGTTTTAAATTTCATTTAGTTTCCTTCTTAATTTTGCATGTTTATATTAAATTGTAATTCTTGAATAAGTGTTAGTTAAGATAATTGTTTCGTTTGATAAATAAGTTATGGTTTTGTAAAGAAACCGCTCCAACGGAGGTGCACTGTCTATGAAAACTCATAATGGTATACCTTGCTTAACATTATTGCATTGATGTTTTTCTTATACTTGATTTCATTGTTACTCATAAAGTACACATTGTACTTGACCCTTTTTATATCCCAGTAGGGGGTTTCCCTCTTTTTATTAAAATGGTTGTTTGAACTAAGACACTCTTTAAGTGTTGTTAGACTTTTAAGATGGGTCCCATGTTGTGTGACCATGTCACATGGAATGTGATATTTAAATCCAACCAAAAGCCCAGTTCCACAGCCCAGGGGTCCCACAGTACCTGTAATGTCATATTACATGTTATGTAACCTGTGATTTTCATGATCCCATGGCGTATTCCTACACATTTCTAGATCTCCAAACCTCACTGAATTAGGTATATCAGGGGTCATCCAATCCTCTAGTCATCACATATTAGCATTCATTTCTTTAAATCTTCTGAGAAAACATCCTCTCATTCCATCTATATCATCCTGAAACTAAGTGGAAGAAATACTTCAATTCCATTCTAATCCATGTCCAAAATCTATGATAAAAATGAAATAAATTTCCCTTAGGGAAAACAAGGTCAAGGAAGGCACTGATTACCCATTGGAAAACCACCAACCGACCAATGGCCACAGATTTTTTGTTTCTAACCATCAACCATCCAGTAGTTAGTCTAGAGCCAACCCTCCGCCACTATCACTATTAATATGTTCATGGTGCTTTATAATAGCTAACTAGTGGCCCATCTATTACTTTTTAGGAACACCACATACTTCTTCCCCTCTTTACTAAATCCATCCACCTAAAACATAAAATTTCAATTAACCCAAAAAAGAAATCCATAGTCATTAAAAACTATCCACTATATGACTTCTCATCCATGAGAAACATTATTAAGCATCATTGGTGACTTGATGTTTCAGGGGTTTGGAGCTGCCTTCGAGCCTACTACTTCACTTTATAGTTTCCCTTCCTTCACCCTATCTATTATTCAGTACCTTTAAGTCTCATTTACTTCTACGTCCTTTTTCCTGGGGTTCGACATGCATCAATTTTGAAATCACTTCGTTCAAGATCGATCACTAGTATTTAGGTTAACTAGAATGTTTCAGTATTTTTCAAAATTTTTCCAGTAGTCGAACATTATTCCCTCTAATTTTCAAATTCTTTACTTCCCTAATAGAATAATTGATCCACCATATGTGTACTGAACTGATTTCTCATTGATTCTTTCTCAGGTTGCATGAAGTGGTGGATATAGCTTTGTCTTTTTCCAAATATTCATGTTCTTTCAACTGTTAACCATGTTTCCTCTACCAGTGGAACCTAATTGTTTACTCTAGGAGAGACTCTCAGTTTTCATCCCAATGGATTTAGATTATCAGATTACATCTTCCTTTTTAAAATCCTTCTTTTCTTACTATTTTCAGCAACATTCTTGGAAATATTTTAGGTCGATCAGAAGATGATTAAAGGGAAACATCTCATTCATTATTTGTTTTTTGTAGAGCGTGACCTGTCTAAGAAACATCTAGAGTTTATTTTGTTCTCTTATGAAAAACAGTTCAAAGTTAAACAACACTTTGTCTAGGAAACAGAGGCAATTCCATAGTGAACTGCTAGAGTCTCGGTCCAAAGGTATATTCAAGGCTTAATATAACACTCATCTTGATGGGGAACATGTGTTTTATGCTTCTATAGCTAGTGAGTCACTGGATACTAAGGGTCCTTCAACATAATAATACATTCAAGGATCTAAATGTTTAGTATCATAGGAAAATTAGGTTCATAAAACACTTGTACATAACACAAAAATATTATTTAGCAACTTGGAATGGATAGAGGGGGAAGGGTGGGTTGTGCAGGCTAGGGGGCTGAGTGGAGGGAGGCAGGGGGCAGGGTGGAGGGGGGCAGGGGGGAAGGGTGGAGGGGGGAAGGGGGCAGGGGGGAGGGGGCAGGGGGAGGGGGGCAAGGGGGAGGGGTGCAGGGGGGAGGGGGGAGGGGTGCAGGGGGTAGGGGTGGGGGTGGGGGTGTTGGGGGGGTGCAGGGGGTGTTGGGAAGGCTAGGGGTGGGTGGAGGGGGGCAGGGGGCAGGGGGTAGGGTGCAGGGTGGAGGGGTGCAGGGGGCAGGGTGGTGGTGGGGGGGTAGGGGCAGGGGGTAGGGGGAAGGGGCAAGGGGAGGGTGGAGGGGGGCAGGGGGCAGCGGGCAGGGTGTATGGTGCAGGGGTTCAGGGGGCAGGGGGTAGGGGGCAGGGGGAAGGGGGCAGGTTTGAGGGGGGCAGGGAGTCAGGTTGTAGGGGGGCAGGGGGAAGGGGGCAGGGGAAGGGGTGCAGGGGAGCAGGGGGGCAGGATGGAGGGGGCAGGGGCAGGGGGCAGGTTGCAGGGGGCAGCGGGGCAGGGGGTAGGGGGAAGGGGGAGGGTGGAGGGGTGCAGCTGTGGACAGGTTAACAACAACCCCTGTTTCGGGTTTAAAACCTAAAAATTCTTTTTCCTTTTATTTTCTTTTATTTCGTTTAGTTATTTTACTATTTAATAACATTTTTCTTGTGTTTTATGGGCATGAAAAAATCTGGACAACACCTCATGCACCCATTGAAGATCGAATCATACTATTGTTGGAAGCATAAACAAACATCCAGGTTCGTGTTTCTACTTTGTTTTCAATGTTTTTAATGTTTTCCACCTTCCTCTTTAAATTGTATGTGAAACATTGCCCATTTAATTGGAAGGTTTCTGTAAAATACATTTAATGTGTGAAGGTGCGTATACCCAGTGGGGGAGAAACAAATTTTAGTTAGAATGCTCCAACATGCCGCGGTTACGCCGCGGTCACGCCGCAGTAATGCCATGATTTAGACCTGCTCCTTCCACATCTAGCCCATAGAAGACCCTTTCCACCTTCATTTCAGCATGCTGCCACCAACATTCCAGCCCAGAAAAACCCCCTTCCACCTTCAAATCAACCCGCACCATCCCCCCAACACTTGCAACCATCCCCCTTCCACTATAATTTGAGTCTCCTCCCGCTCCCTTCGCTCTTGGCCAGAAGATGCTGCCCCACGGATGTCGCTGGACCGGGCCAACACGCCGCGGTCACACCGCGGTCACGTCGTGGTCACGCCGAGGTCACGCCGCGGTCACGCCGCGGTCACGCCGCGGTCACGCCGCGGTCATGCCACAGTCACACTGCGGTCACGCCGTGATTTGGCCATGCTCTGGCCACATGAAGCCCACACCAGCCCCCTTCGACCTTCATTTCAGCCCGCTGCCACCGGAATTCCAGCCTGGAACAGCCCCCCTGCCACCATCAAATCAGCCTGCACCATCTCCCCAACACCTGCAACCATCCCCCTTCCACTAGCATTCCAGCCTCCTCCGGCTCCCTTCGCTCCTGGCCAGAAGATGTTTCCCTGTGGATGTCGCTGGACCGGGCCAACACGTCGCAGTCATGCCGCGCTCAAGCCGCGGTCATGTCGCGATCATGCTGCGGTCACGCCGCATTAATGCCATGATTTGGCCCTACTCCAGCCACTTCTATCCCACACCATCCCCCTTCCACCTTCATTTCAGCCCGCTGCCACCAGCATTCCATCCCACAACAGCCCCCCTTCCACCTTTGAATCAGCCCACACCATCCCTCCAGCACTTGCCACAAGCCCCTTCCACCAGCATTCTAGCCTCCTCCCACTCCCTTCGCTCCTGGTCAGAATATGTTTCCCTACGAATGTCGCTAGACTAGGCCAATAATCTGCGATCACGCTATGGTCACGCCGCGGTCACGCTGCTTTAATGTCGTGATTTGGCCCTGATCCATCCACATCCATCCCACACCAACCCACTTCCACCTTCATTTCAGCCCGCTGCCACTAGTATTCTAGGCAGCATCATCCCCCTTCCACCTTTGAATTAGCCCGCACCATCACCCCAACACATGCAACCACCCCCCTTCCACCATCATTCTAGCCTCCTCCCGCTCCCTTCGCTCCTAGTCGGAAGATGCTACCCCGTGAATGTCGTTGGACTGGGCCAATACACCGCGGTCACACCGCGGTCACACCGCATTCACGCCGTGGTCACGCCGCTGTCATGATGGGGTCATGTCGTGGTCATGCCGCGGACACGCCATACTCACGCCGCATTTATACCATGATTTGGCCCTTCTCCAACCACATCCAGTCCACACCAGCCCCCTTCCACCTTCATTTCAGCCTCCATCAGCCCCCTAGAATCAAGATGGTAGCCTCACAATAATTTTTGGGTAACAAGATTCTTAGGATGAATTGGTTTTGGTACTAATGGTTGAGGATATTTTTATCTTTCTTTAGATTTATGAGTCTCTTATGGTTATTTTTGTAACCATCTCACTAGAGGGTCCAAGTTATAAGTGGTTGATGTCTATTATTCAGACTAAGCCAAACAAAGACTATTCTTGGAAAAGTTTCAAGGAATTGTTCATTTATCATTCTTTCATAATGAAGTGAAGGTATTGATGGCTATAGAATTTTCTAAATGATCTAGAATCTGGCATTTACACTCCTCTTAAGATTGATCAGAACACTATCAGTGGAGATCTTGGTCTTTATGCTAGAGTGCTAATTGAGTTCAATATGGAATTACCTCCTCCAACACGCATATCCCTGGATTCAGAAGAGCATCAAATGGAGATCAACTCTGAGTTTGAGAATCTTCCTCCCTTTTGTGATCAATGCAAGATGGTCATACATGCTATTAAAAACTTTCCAGTCGTTAATAAAATGGTAAAGTCAGTTTCTAACACCACTTATTGGAAGGAAATTTCCAAAGGAAAAAAGACTAATCAGATGAGTTATATGAAATAAGATGTTTTCAATCCTCTGAAATGAGATGTGGATAACAAATCTGTTCTTGTGAGTTCTTCATGGGCAGCTCTAGCAGAGGAGAAGGAGCAGAAGAATTAAAATGCAGTAAATATCTATACACCTGAAATTAACTTGCAGTGCGAACCAAAATCCTGATTCTTGGACATCTTATCAGATATTCTTTCAACTGTTATTTCTATTTAACCCGAGGAGATTAATCTAGCTCTGGTCTCCTCAGACATTGATGCGGAAATTCATGTGGATGCTCTCTCGGGTACTGTAGGTATGAATCACTACAACCAAGAAAATCATAAGGAGAAAACAGTGACTCATGCACATGCCATAAATGATAGTCTTAGTGAAGATATCCCCATTCAAATCCCAATGTAAGAGGATGCAAAAAACTGTAAACAAACCCAACTCATACTGGAAGACAAGGAGGATCTGGCCAATATTCAGGTCTAGAGAAGAACTAACATTCCCCAATGAGGACTCTCCTATGGAAAAACCTCTGATAAACGATAACATTACCTCAGCACAAACTCAATATGTTGATGATCTCAAAGATTCTAAATCTGATGCAAATCTTGTAAAGGCAGACATTGTTCTCAAAAAATCACAAAGGCAAATAGATAGGAAAGGCAAAGGAGGAATCACCCCCAATCGAAACCAAGATGAGGATACTCTTTTGGAACTGCCAGTGAATATTCAACCCTGGCAGGGAAGGATACCTCAGGCTCCTTATTGGTATGTACAAACCTATTAATATTGGTATTTCTGAGCCAAAGATTATTTCATCAGATCGAACTACTCTTTTCAATAACAGGGGACACTCCAGGCTGTGAACTATTCCATCTAAATCCATCTTTGAAGGAATCTGGATATTGGTTCATAGAAGTGTTGAAAACCCTGTCATTATCCATGAATATGGAGAAATCATCACATTTAGTTTTGATATATCTGGAAAAAAATGTTCTGCCCAATTGTATATGCTTTTAACAGCTGTATAGTCAGGAGAGATCTATTGATGAAAATCAAGAATCTGTTCAGCATTATCATGGATCCATGGACTATAATTAGTGACTTCAACTCCATCCTCCATGTGGATGAAAAACTGGGACCAGTGTGCAACATTATCATAGATCCATGGACTATAATTGGTGACTTCAATTATTTAATGTTTGGATTTTTGTGTGGTTATTTCTTCTTGGGATAAATTCACCTTGTCTTGGTCTTCTTCCTATTTTTCATGTGAAAACTATTTATTCCAACTCTTTTGGTGGAAACTCATTGTTCACATGGGTTGCAGATTCTCTTAGGCTGCGGTGTGCTTCCTTCTCCTGGGCCACCTCTTTCCCTTTCATAACCTGGATTTCTATCATTTTATCAGTGACGAGGATGGATATTTGTTGGTGGACAAGCACTTTTATTATCTTCTTGATGCTTCCTCTTCCCAGATCTATGTGGATATGGATCTCTCCAACCCTTCCCTAACTGTATCCTCCTCATGGTAGGGACTTTATCCTTGTGGAAAAATCTCTTCCATCAATTCCTAATGCATTTCATCACCCACTTCCTATTGCAAGGACACTTAGCATATCTATGAAAACACTTTCATGTTGTTCCTTAGGCCCCCACAGTGGTGTCCATACTCTTCATAATACAGCCTAATGTTTCCATGGATCCTCGTGACAAGGGTGAGTCTTCATTTTCCCCCACTTCTAATTCACCTCCTGCTATTTCTCTGGTGGTCCTTCAGCTTCCTACAGTGCCTCCCATAGTTCCTATTGTCCGGCTTCCCCCACCTTCCGTACCTGGTCCAAGGGATCTTCCCACTCTTCCGGATTTGTGGCCTTTGAAGCCGCCACTACCCCTCCTCCTCAGCTGTGTCCCACCCTCTGATTCTACATCGTACAATTATTTTGTATTGTTGATGCCTCATTTGAATGGGAAATAAATATCTCTCTATATTCATGCATCTCCCCCACATGAGGGACGTATACCAAATCTTAGTCTAGGATCCTTCAAGATTCTAAATCCTGCAGTAGAGTTTCCTCTTTGCCAGCACCCCCACCCATCATTAATGACATCCCTCTTACATTGGAATTCCTAGGGCCTCCTCACCTGGGATAAGACTATTATCATCCTTGTTCATGAACTTGATCATCTCATCCATTCATTACATTTCTACCTTGATCCTATACAAACCTCCTCTCACATTGTGGGGTTTGATCATAGGATCAGGATGCAAAACATCATGCATGCTGACCCCAACAACATTCATATTTGGATGTTCTATCATTATATAATTTCTATAGACCTTTTGTGTTCCAATGATCTATTAGTCACCTTAATTATTTATGTCGATAACCGAAATCTCTTGGTAAATTTTGTCTATGAAAAATGTGAGACGATTTCTAGAGAAACTCTTTGGTGAGACATTCATTCCATTGATCGTAGGGAAATTCCATGGATCATGGGAGGTGACTTCAATGATATCATTGGTCCATCTGAAAATAAAGGTGGTAGAGTTTTACCATGGAGGGAGAGTGATGAATTTTCTTCATTACTCTTTCAAAAGGGTTAAATTGACATTGGTTATTCTCGAGATCAATTCACATGGTTTAACAACCAAAGGGGGGAACCCCGTGCATGGAGTAGGTTTGACCGCTACCTAGAAAAATTGAATGCCATTTATTTCATAATAAGTGTTAATTTTTTAACCTTTCTTGTGATCTTTCAGACCATTCATGGATTCTTGTGACCCTTTGCTAGGCTGATAATAGAAGTGATCGCTTCAACTTTTCTCACATATAGATCTCTGACTCATGTTTTCTCAACACGGTTTCTGGGTCCCATTCTATGCCAGTTCATGATAACCTATGGATTGGTCTTCATAATAGGGTGAGGGAACTTCAACATGATCTTCAAGAATGGTTAAAGATCCTACTTCTGTGACATCAAGACACAGATAACTTTTGTGCCGATGTTATCGTTTTAGAAACACAACTGTTGTCCTACTGTGATAATGACTAGTTTAGTCATTTGATCTCAATGAATAATGATTTGGTGGTCTGCCTTCTAGAAAAGGAATTTCTTTCTCAGGAATGGGATCCAATTAAATGGATTTTTGAGAGGGAAAAACTGTACAATTTTCCATGCATGTATTAAAGAGACACACCACAATACTAGGGCTAACATAATCCAAGAATATGGATCCTTTATGACTGATCAAAATTATGTTTGATGCCTTGATTCTACCAACTTACAATCTATTTTGGCTGACCCAAACAACTGCATTCTTGAGGGTTACCCAAGGAGACATTCTAATCTCTTTGATGTCATCCATTTTTTGCAGAGTAGACTAATAGGGTGGTGTTGCTCGATCTGGTTGGGTTGAATGCTTGTGGCCCGCAACTGTCGTGGGTCGAGCTGACTGACCGACACCGAAAAGCACTGTAGTGGTGGGGGTGGGGCAGGGGAGGTGTGTAAGAGCAGGGGGTGGGGGGTGCCGGTGCAGGGTGGGGGAGCTGTGGGTGGGGGAGGGGGAGTTGGTAGTGTCCTCCCAACAGCCAGCACGGTGAACCATGATGGCTTTTTTTATGAAATGGAAAGGCCTATAGCCATGGTTCATAGTGTCATAGCCTTTATTGGTGTGTCTATAGGGCTATAGCTATGGTTGGAGCTGTGGATTTAGGGATATAGCCACGGTTCAAACCGTGGCTATAGGTATATAGCCACGGTTTGAAACCTTGGCTATAGGCTCCGACCTATAGCCTGGCCAATACAAGCCACGGTTCGTGAAACAGTGGCTATATCCTATAGCCATGGTTTTTGAGCCTATAGCCACGGTTTAGAACCGTGGATATAGCCTAAATTTCTAGTAGTTCTAGGTGTACAACAAGTATTGTTGTCGTGCACTAGGTTATGATCATGTCCATATCAATGCACCCTTTTCATATTTATTTCTAATATGTACCTCTTTTATAGAGCCACATCCACTAGTCATATCTAGACATAGATATTATTGATTGGAAATAACACACTCTATCCTTTACCAAAGTTAGAAAATTTTTTCCTATACATTTAATCCTCTTTTGACATATCTATACACATATCTCTAGACATACCCTTATAAATATCTCTAGAGATATCACTAATATTTTATCATCCTAGTTTCTTAAGGACAACTAAAAACATCCTATGAAACTATATGTAAAGACCCAAACTTATAATACATAGATATTACTTCATTTTAGATGAATATTTATTACATTACATAAACATGTACCTAAGGATCATAAAGGTACAGTGCCTTTGGAAACTTGGAACATAATCTTCTTAATTCAGGAAATATCTTTAAAATCTATCATAAATATATTTCTACATAGTACTCTTGTTTGACATACCCTACTTAAAACGTATATTCAAAAAATAGGTAAAGGAAACATAAGAAAGGGTGAGATAATATGACCAGTATGGGTAAATAAGGGAGATATCAACATATCATGAGATGAAAAGTATAAAAACATGATAATAACATTTATAAACCAAACACTAAATATAATATATCATAAACTAGATTCATTTCATAAATCATGGAAGTTCATAAGACCTGAATAATTCTAAAAAAAATTACATGAGCCTTAAGAACATAACATTGGAAGAAGACATAGATTTGTGGGATGCACATAAGCATAGAATATCATTTCCATTATATTCAAGGATAATTTCCAGAACTGTCATAGTGGAATGGGGTCACTACCCAAATTATTATAGTAGTCAAGTTTCACAGCCAAGACTAATGTAGAGGTAAAATCCCATTACTATACTGGGTCCACTCAATATTCTAGTCCCATTTAGCTCATGAGATACTATTCTTTACCCAATGCATTGGAGAAAAATATAGGTCCCACCCATCATATAAGGAAAATCAAACATATGTGTACCACAAGATCATAAACAATTTATCATATCAAAAAAAAGAAATGAAATGAGCTTCATAAGATTTTTATCATAACATAACCTATAAAAAAAATTCTTAATTATTTCATCATTTCATTAGATCATAACACATGGAAAAATAAGCGGGTTTCATAAGAATTTTATCATGGTAGAACCTGTGAAAGAGAAATGGGTTTTATAAAAATATTTTCATCATAAACATAAACCATTCTAAGAATGAATAAGATTGGTATCCTTGGATAATATCCCCATTAAGTCATGATTAACATAGAAGGATTTCATCTTATATAAAAAATTATTTTGAAAAAAAATCACTTGAATCATTTTTTAAGGAAAATATAATTTATTTGAAAATCCACTTTTTCAAAATTATTAATCCATAAAATATTATAAAAATACTTTTACTTGAAAATAACCTCAAAAACAAGTAAAGTAATATTTTAAAAAATAATGTTCATGATTTTGGAAAACTTCCATTCATTTCATTCATGTTAAAACAATTATTTATTTCACAATTTATGTAAAATCCAAACATGCCTTATTTGGAAAATGATAAGAAGATTAATTTGAAAAAAAATTGTTGAAATTAAAAATTGGGTAGAAATTTCTTTAATAAATCATTTTTATAATGTTAAAAACATTTTTTAAATCTTTTTTTATAAATTATGGTTTTTGAAGAAAAAGGTTTTTTAGTTGATGGGAGATGTAAAGATGGTTTTTCTTTAAAAATCATTTTGAAATGTTGAATACATAAAGATAGGAAAATGAAAAAAGCATGTATTCTATATAAATAACCATATTATAATAAAATAAATGAGTTTATTGAGAGAAATATCATATTATTTCATTATTAGAAGCATAATCATGAGAAATCATGATAAATGAGGAGGTTGTAACATAAAACCCATACCACTTTGGTAACATTGAATCATATGTCCCATGAAAGAATAACATTAAATTAAAATTATAACATAATTATAATAAATAAATTGATTATATAAATTTTAAAATATGTTTCATATACAAATCATAAAATAATATTAGTCCATAACATAATAGATGTATCAAAGAAGGTAAATTAAGACTTAATCCTTTATCACTTCGGTATATTTTGAACAATAAACCCCATTAAATAGAGATCTTAACATGGATATTATAAATTACCATAATTTTAATTATAATAAACATAAAATATATTCATGGGAATTATATACACCACATATAAGAAACATGTGTTGAATATGATTTATGTCTCACGGATATAAAAGTGAGATGAAAAATCTCTTACCTTAAGTCTCAACTTCCATCGTAAACATTAAAAACTCTTTTATAATAAATATAAGTTTATTATAAATATATTATATAACCATAAATATTTATATAACTCTATATATGATTTAATTATTAATTTTTATTACCCATTTATTAATAATTCCATGATAAAGTCTTGTTTTGGGTAACAACTACTTTGTTTTCATGTATGTTTTGATTTGTAATTTTTTAGTCCTCCTACTTTGATCATTTTTCATGTAATATCCATTATTTTTACCATTATATATATATCATATATATTCATTATATATTTATTTATAGTAGTCCATTTAATTTAGATATAGAAAATGAAATACATTGTTCATGGAGACGGTTGTATATACGCATGCACATTGTTTATATTTTCTCAATGAATTAAAAGAAAGAAATTAAAATAATATATTATAATTATATAATAATTATTTTGTCATATATATCACATATTTTCATTAAACCCTTCACTATTACCTTCCAAATAAAGTGTAGATGAATCACATTGCTTCATGAGGCGGTAGTCTGTCACACACATGGGTGACATTTTTTTATTCACATGTAATTTAAATTAAGAATTTATATGTGATATAATAACCCAATAAGTATAATAATATAATTAATATCATATATAAAAATTTAATCCACAATTATATCAATCCTTGAGGGGTTTTAATGGAAAAACTAATGAAATCTAATCGTGACGGGGTAGTCGATTGTACACACGAATGCTGAATTCATATCCAATTTGATGGTATAAGAGAATGATTTAGGTTATTAAATTAACAGAATAATGTCTTAGTATATGTAATATACTTATGTTACTATATAATCATGGTTTAAAAATATGTTAAGGAGGTGTAGGAATAAATAAAATAAAATGATTGGTTGGGGATGTTGCCTCTTCTTCGGAAAACTTATTTAGTTTGCACCAAAAGGATTGTTGGGTTGGATTTGTGACCCAAACAAGGCTTATAGGATGGAATTAGTGAATTAATTAAGTTTTTTTGGTAGGTATAGTCTAAACCAATGGTTTTTTATGTGTTAAGTGGATAGGATAATGGTGTTCTTTTATAAGTGAGTTGAGTGGTATGCTTGTAATATTTCTAATATAAAAAAGGTGTAACCATGTTATTCATATTCTAAAAAGACTAAAAAGGGACATTATCAAAACATAGAGGTGTTAAGGTATAAATATTTCCATAAAATTGGTTTTGGATTAGTATTTTTTTATTTTTAACACTTATATTTTTAGTTTAATCCCATGATAAAACCATTTTTACATTAACCGTGGTAAATAATTTTAAATTTTTTTGAAAAATAATTTGGATTAAAAAATTATTTTTACTTTATTAGATAATATTAATTATTATTATTCCAAATATTTTATACATTTTTCCAAATTTACCTCAAATAATTCAAAAATTTTAATTTAAAATTGAACCTATAGAGGCGATGAAAAGGTAGATTTCTAAAGAGAAAGTATTCAAAAAATTTAAAAAACATTATATCGAAATTAAATATAAAATTTATTTCAAAAGAATAAATTAGATTAAAATATATATAAATTAACTAATTTTACTTTAAATCCCATATTAAAATAATTTTTATTTTTAAAAATTCATTAAAAGAGAAAATCAAATTCTTAATAAAAACCGTTATTTTCCACTATTCATTAAGAAATGAATCTTTTCATAAAATTCTCAAAAAATAACTCTTAAATAATTTTTAAATGATGATTTAAAAAATAAATTCTAATTTTTAAAAAATCTGTAAAATTTTGAAAAATTAATTTCAAAATAATTGCACAAAAAGGCGACAAAACTGATTTTTAGAAAAATATAGTTTTTAAGAATAAAATTGTATTTATTCATATATCTTGAATCGAAAGAACATAAGATGAATGTTCATATTTTTATAAAATATATAAAACATAAATTTCATTGAAATAATTCACTTATTGGTATTTTATTAATTTGTTGAGGTAAAACATGTTTCTGTGCATCAAATAGTTTTTCAAAAAAATATTCCCTTTGTTTTCAAATGTTTTTTTTTAATTTATAATTAATTGGTCACTAAAGAATTAATTATATATAAATGTATAAACCATATATTTTCTTAATTTATTTAATCATATTCATACATGTAATTTCAATAACTATTTGATAACAACCATATTAAATAATAATATTTTAATAGTATTTCGTGTTTCGTTAAAAATTGGTGTTGTGTGTAACACAAGATACACTAAATTTCACATGTAACACAAGTTATTGAAGAATTTAAATTTATTAAAAAATATATATTTTATAAAATCTTGGGATGTTACAGTTCTGTAGGACTACCAAGACATGAAAAGTTTAGTAGTGTCAACCTAGGTTCCTCGTCACCAATTTGGGATCTATATACATGAGTCTTAGGATATTTATCAAGATTCTTAGGTCCTTATTAGGATTACTTATGGGATATATTTCTTTGTTTTTTTATTTCTCTCCTAAATTTTTTGACAAGTGGAACCATTGTTTGGTTGTTCTCTTTTATTATTCTCCATTGATACATTGTTTCCTTTGTATGATTGTGTATCATATTGAGTGTGGTTTTCATTTTATTTCAAATTTGATTTTCAAGAGATTTTGAATTTTTGTTTTAAATAATAAATGGTTTGATTATTTACTAAACATGTTTTAAGAAAGGAGTTTTTATGTGGTTGTTTATGAAAATGGCATTTTCATGAAATGTTTGGAAAGAGAGACTAATGGTGATTTATTTTGTTTTCTATATTTTTAGAGGCCCTCTGTTCTTAGAGTAAAATTATTTATTAAATGGTTTAAACATTCACTTTTTTATTTTATAAAATGGTGGTTGTTTATAAATGTGTATGTTGAGTGATATTACTCTTGTTTTGTAAATCATGTGAAAAAATATCATATATCTTATGTTTAAACATGACGTGTTATGAAGGTATTTCCCTAGTATTGACAGGTGGTGGTCAAATAGGCTATTAAATGTAGACCTATATACATATTTTCAGTTCTATGAGCCCAATTATTTTTTATTCCTTAGTTCAGGATAGTCTATGGATGGATAATGGGATGTGATGAGTGATTGGGGGTCACTAGTGGTGATGTTGGATATGTTTTTGTTTTTTCTACCTTTGGATTTTATTTTGGGATGTTGAATCAACCTTTCGTCCAAGGATGTTAATTTTTATCTACTTTTGCTATGTTTTTATTCCATTTGTTTATCATGGAATCAATGATTTTCAATTGTTCCATATTTATATGGTTTAATTACAATTTCAACTTCTTGTTTATTTTATATTTATATATAAGACAATAATCATTAATATTTAGGATTCATAATACCTTGGAACTAGTTTTTATCTTGTGGGTATTGGGAATGCCCTTTGGACCTAATAGAGGGTTGGGTCTGGTCTCGGTTCGGAGGCTAACCCATGTCAGGTTGTTACAACACCCATGAAAAAAATCAACAACATGCTTCATAACATATAAATACCCATTATAATTACTTCCCAATCACTTACATGCTATTTTTATAGCATCACCCAATCATCGATGCTCATGGGCCATAAACATTCACATCCAAAAGACTCACCCCATCTCTATTAATAGGTCCTAAATATATCCCAGTACTCTAGATTAGTGTTACACAATAAAATAAGGCTTTATTACTACAATAACTAGTCTTAAAAAAACTTTCTCAAAATTGGTGAATTCAATAATTTTATTGTGACTCCCTTACTCCTTATCATAATAAAATATACCTTGTCCCATGAAAATTTCTATAATTATCAATAATATCCCTTCTCACTTTAGTAAGAGAAAAAGTTCTATTTTTCCACTAAAAACACCAAGCCAATCATCCCATCTACATTGCACAAAGTTTACCAATTTCAATTAACCAATCACCCCTTATGTATAATCAATTATTGAGTTTCTCTAGAGCCCCATGACATAGATCCAAGATACCATAGAATTTAAGAGTCTTGAGATCTATCCAATATCCATGGTATATCTTGA
Source organism: Viscum album (assembly GCA_963277665.1). Classification (NCBI taxonomy): domain Eukaryota; kingdom Viridiplantae; phylum Streptophyta; class Magnoliopsida; order Santalales; family Viscaceae; genus Viscum; species Viscum album. The sequence goes on along the minus strand of OY728132.1, from coordinate 1,264,324,614 downwards.
GTTCTCTGAAATCCATTTTATACCCAAAGTACCAACACATATAACATTTCATTATCACTATTACAATAGAAGATTCACATGTAATTTACATGAACTACCAGTCACCATAATGAACTCACCTCAGTGTTTACCTATATCCTCCCTCACATGTTTCACATGTCATAAAATTTCATAAGAATACACATCACAATGGTTACTCCCACCATATATTACTACCCAATCTTAATCATGAGAGGGTGTACACTCTTGTACCACCATACTCCAATGCTCGAATCTGGACCCATGACTCTCAATTTAGTATTCCTTGGATTTCATTCCTAACTGACTAACTTATCATACACCATTTTTGTGTCATATAGATTTATCTAGAATCATTACTCTCACTTTCAATCCCAAGGTACTCAACGCATTACATATACCAAAACCAATCCCATAACCACAATTGCATGTTGTATCATTCAAAATAATAGAGAATATACCCATGATTCAAACATACTATGTTATATCATCATGAATACAATATATATCACAAGAACTTTTCTTAATTTCCTTCATGTAATGTTAGGATAAATTATTTACTAACAACTACCTCACTATCACATACCCAATCATCACCTAACTAGCATAAACCCAACTCATACCAAGAGTCATGCCTATATAATTATAGCCTCACACATCCACATAAATGAGCTAGGAATACAAAAAATTCAAACCAAAAAACATAACAATAACCTCCTCAACACTATTAAATCCTTTCATCCCATGAGTTCAAGGAATCTCAAATGGACTTATAACCATATTAAGGGTGTCTAACCTAACATGGAATCCCATTCTAATTCCTACCAATAACTCTGTTTTACCTTGCCTCTATTAGACCATACCTAAGATTCCATGAACTGACCTTGGCTAACCCCCCATTTCATCGGACTTGGATCACCACTAGGCCAGAAGGGCATTCCCAATCCTCATGATCTAAGAACAAGTTCCTAGATTTCAAGGAAACAGCCATTAAAAATTATTTTTCCCTAAAATAAGAGTAAATAAATAGTGAATAATTTACTAATAATATAGCATGGATCATCCATATCTTGAGAATCCATATAATATCAATTAACAATAACCATATAACAAATAAAAAAAATGAGTCATAATCAACAAAACACGATTTAGATCATTTACAAAACATGAAATATCTTCCATAAAAAACATAGAAAAATCCATAATAAATAGAACTAAATATAGATAAAAGAGAGTTCATCTTGTTTGCTACAATGAAAAACCAATACAAGAAAAAACCCCATCCAAAACACATAAGTAACTCCATACAACCTATAGTTTCTCTCCACTTCCCAAATCACCCATCAGCACAAGGAAGAGATATAAAAAATAAAATAGATCTTGGAATCTTTATAGGGCATAATATTATCATACCCACACATGAGTGTGTGTGTGTGTGTGGTGTGAGATAATAGACCCAATAAGATCTCACTAAGAAGTTTATGAAATTACTTTAATTTAAAAATTCATAAATGCTTGTTTGAAATAAAATAGAAAGTAAGGTTCTCATTTTCATTTTAAATAATAAATGATCGAAATAAAGCACATATTCTATGTGATAAAGAATAAAACATTATTATTTATGGAAAACCAAATAAATTACATTAAAAATATTTTAAATATTTGAATTAAAGATAAACATTAAATAAAAACTGCCCTTAATTTGAAAATATTTTTCAAAAACCACTTTTAAAACATACCCAATAAAAAATAAAAGAAGATAAATACAAATGAGATCCATAAGATTAAGGAGTAATATGGGAATAAATAATAAACATAAATATTGTTTCTAGCCACAACCACAAGGGGATACTAGTAATAGTGGAATGTAAATCCTATACATATAAACACTGATCAAGGAAAAAATGACATAGGCTACTTCTTAGGATCTAACATGATATGATCTTAATCATGTTATAGAAACACGGTTCAACAACTAGCTTATTTTACACCAAATGAAAGAAAAAGCTTTCCAACTAGGCCACACTAGAATCATTGATATGAAACTCCTCACATAGCCCAATATCATGATATAGGTGACCATAACAGCTTGTAAACCAACTAGGGTAGCATGAATCAAGACTTCCCACCTAGACACTTTGGTAACTATGACCAATATGGTGACTCACCTTTTCTGTACCTAACTTTTAACACAATTCTTTTATAAAAATATTAAATATGTAACTCTAAAGGTCCTTTTTAGGTTTAGTGTCTTATAAACTAGGTACATATTAAAAGACATAGATAGTAAATAAATGAAAACATACACAAATTTAAAATCCCATAGAAATTATTCTTTATTATACCATCCTAGATCATCTCACTACATTGGATTTCTTAGGGAAATTTATCAAAGGAAAGAGGTGACTATAATTCCCAATAAGAGATAAACTATGTAAGAAGACATCATAGGTGATACATGATTCATAGAATAAGAACATGTACATAAGAACAAGAGTTATAAAATACTTACATGAATATAATAAAATGAGGAATAACATTGAAATGTGGAGACAACATAAACATTGACAAATTTATAAACATATCACCATAATTCATCACTAAGGTGATATAAAACATATTAACAACTATTTTTACCAATTTATAATAAAAATTTACCCCAGAATGCTTCTGAAGTATCATGAACATTTTATCTCTAGAGTTTACTTCATTACCCAATGAATTGGAACACTATCAGGGGCACCATTCATATGTCTAATAATATGAGCGAAACAATGATCAAAATTCATAAGTACATATAATTTCTAACTTATGATAAGATAATTTATGTTTGATACATTAATTTACCCAATAAATAGTTTAATTATACATCTAAATGAATAACCTTCAATGAAAATCGATTTGGTTAAGCATGACATGAAAACATGGCTTGGAAAATCAAGGGTTTATTTCGCCAGCGTAACAAGTATACAAAAGGAATCTTGGAATAGGTTTAATAAAATGTAAATGAAATATATAATTAAAAATATATCACATATACAATAATGGGTGTTCTTATAAACACTTTGAAAAATAATTAATTAGAAATAAATATCCTTATGTGAAAAAAGTACTTGAATTGATAAAGTTGAGGAAAAGATACATTAAATTAGCATTGAAAAAGATAGGTAAATGTTATAATGAAAGGGAATAAATGATCTCCAATTATTATAGAATAAATTGAGAAGTTATTATATATTTATAAATTCATGAAATCAAAATAAATTTAGATTCAAAATTATAAATATAAATAAAGAAATTGAAGGGAAAAAAGAGAGAGAGAGAGATCCCTTACTTAGGCTTAGTAATAGATTGGAAAAAGGTTATAAAAAGTGGGTATAAATGATATCTCATTATTACAACATAAATTGGATAGTAAAGGAATATTTATAATTTCATGATAAAAATATAATAATTTGGGATTCAATAGTCTAAATATAAAAAAGGTGGTTGAATGGAGAAAAGAGAGAGAGGTCCCTAACTTCGGTATACTAATGGCCTCATTAAAGGTTATAACAAGAAGGTATAAATTATATATCATTATTATAACATCAATTTTACATTAAATATTTATTTATAAATTCATAAAAATAAAATAAATTGAGACTCTAAAGGCTAATCTTAAGGAAGGTTCTTGAATGGAAAAGAAGAGAGGGACATCCCCTACCTTGGGAGGATAAATCGTAAATATAGAGAGAGACCCCTTATAACCATAGAACCACCTTTTATAAACTAATTATAGGTATATTAAAATATTATTCAATATTAATGGATTTTTAGTGTAGATATAGAAGAGAAATGGAGCTATTTATACTCAAGGAGGGGTGGTTTAATGGTTAAAATATTGGTTAATTTATTATATAAGTGAACCATCCAGAAAGTTGTGGTTTTAATGAATTCAAAATATTTTCTCACTTATTAATGATTTAATGAGGTTGTTTATATGTTTAAATCATTTCCAATTCAAAAACCACCTTCCAACCAACCCATTAAATTCAGTAAAACCAAAAATAATTTGTATCATAAAAAATCATGTTTTTTGATCCAAAATGTAAAGTATAATTTTCTAAATTAAAATTAGTTTTTAGTATTATTAAATTTAATTTTTATTTAAGAAATTTTTTCATTAATTTTTTAATCATGATCACATAAAAATGATTTCATAAACTCATGGTGATTATGAAATAATAATTTTCACCTTTTCACCAAAAAAAAGAAATTCTTTAAAATTTTCCAAACACAAAAGGTAAAAAATTTGATTTGATAAGTCATAAAATGAAATTTATTTTACCAAAATAATTATATAAATATGATAATTTTATATTTTAAATAATATTCCATATTTATTAAAAATTTATAATTTTTAAAGCATTATAAAAATTATGACCATTATAAATATTACTTAGGTTTTAATTAAAATATATTTTCATTTGAGAAGTTTTTTATGTGTTTATTTCATGAAAATAACTTTTATTTGAAACTTATAAATTTATCATAAAACATATTTTTAATAGAATATGTTTATAGTCTCCAGAAATAAATCTATTTTGATTATATCATTATGTAATCCTTATGATAACTTAAATGCATCTACATAGACAAAAATATAACCAATTATCTTATTAAATAATGGTAATGATGACCATCAACCATATTGGACAACATTACTCATGTCGAGTGACCATTATTTTTTATAAATACCTCATAATTATCACTTTATTATTCACTGCATTATTTACATAGGTTATTACACATTATTTTATAATTTCTATCATTTTCCTAACACTTCTATTTCTTTTTTATGATCATTATGATAGGAGAAATATTCTTGGGGTATTTTAAGCATATAGAGTTTGTTTTAGTAAATCTTCTATTCTTCCTTGTCTATACCCCTTACTATTCCTAGTTTTACTAATACATATTTATGCATGATGTGTAATGTTTTTATGAAATGTAATGAAATCTATATATACTCATAATAAAATAGTCAATATAAAATAATATTTCTTTTATTAACAAAATTAGGTAATTTATAGGTCATGACATTCCCCCCCATTAAAAATGAAATCTTCATAATTTTATCTTATTGATTGATAAGTTGAAATAATAAGGTCCTTACATAACATTATTTATAGGTCTTTAATCCTTTATTATAAATTCTATAACAAAAATATAAAAAAAATCAAGTCCTTGGTGGAGTTTCCCTTATAGAAAGAGATAATATAATTGAGATTTTGAAATCAAATTGAAAAGTCTACACGATCCATAGAATGTTTGGATAAATATAAAGGTGTTTGATAAATTAAATTGTTTATTGTAGGTGAGTTTAATATTTTAAGAACATTCAAAATAATTTGAAATATCTTTTGAAAAAATATAGATAATTAAAAAATCTAGAAGATATAATAATATTTTATTTTATTTTCATCCTTCTATAAAATAAATTATCTTTTATCTATTAAAATGACAATGTTACAACATGAATTTAACTATATATATCTAAATTTTAACATGTTTAACTGTATTCAATTTCCATTCATTGACTAAAAATAAAAAATTAAATGAAAAAATAACACTTTTAGGAATCTTTAGGATAATAAATTCCAAATGTGGGTTTAATCCAAATATTTTTCTAACGTTGGGCTTCTAAGATCATACTTTTTAATATTTTATTTATTTAATGAGAAAAGTTACACTTTCTTTACATCCTTTTATGATGGTTCATAAAAATATTCTGATAACCAAATTATATTCATGAGTAGTGTCAAACCATGTGTTAATAAAGTTCTTTTAGCATGAACTAGGTGATGATCAGATTAAAACCCAATGTGCCCTTGTATGGGTTATTACCCTTAGGTAAAACTGTGTCCGATCCACATCCACTTATAGTATCCAAAAAATGATTACATTGCTCAAAAATTACTCAGTTTATACTTCACCAAAATTTCATGAAGTTTTCAAATATTTAGAATTATCTATTGGGTTTTTTTAATAATTGTTTCTAGTCCTAATTTCCATAAATATCTAAACCATCCCTTGATATCAATTTTGGGGAAATGCCTTTTTAATAAATGGATTTTAACATAATTATTTGAAAAAAATATTACATAAATAACTCTAAAGGTATTTTTTTTGGTTTTGTGTCTTGGAAATAGGGGAAATATTACAAGACATACAAGGTACACAAATAAGAACAAAAAAATTTTAAAATCCTCCTGAAATGATAATTTATTATCCCAACCTTATCATCTAAACACGTAGGATTTTTCGAGGAAATTTATCAAATAAAAGGTGTGATAAAAAGCCTAGTACGGGATAAAAAATGTAAGAGGACATCATAGGTGTGTCATGAAGAATAAAATACAACATTTACATAGTAACATGGAGAATAACATAAGTATATGAACATTATAACATGAGGCATAACATCTAAATGCATCGAAAACATAAACATTGATACATTCATAAAAATATCACCATATCTCATCATTATGGTATCATAAAACTTATTACCAAGGATTTTGACCAAGGTATCATAAAACATTAAAAAGGAATGATTCCATGGTATCATGAATATGTCGTCTCTAGGGATGAATTCTTTACCTAATGCATTGGAGTTCTATCAGGGCGCACCATTCATTTGTCTAATATTATGTGGGAGACATCGATCAAAATTCATAAGTACATATCATATTTAACCCACAAGTAGTGAATATGGGTTTTATACATGTATTCCCCATTAAATATTATAATTATACATCTAAATGAATAATATTGAATGAAAATATGGCCCAGAAAACCAAGGGTTTATTTTGACAGTGTAACGGGTATATGAAAGGAATCTTGGAATGGATTTAATGAGAGGAAGATTAAATATATCATTAAAAAGATATCAAATAGATAATAAATGTGGTGTTTAAAAATTATTGGCAATATAACATATTGTAAATCAAGAGCCTTATGTGAAATAAGTACATGAATTGAAAATGTTGAGGAAGAGATCCCTTAATTTGACATAGTAATGGATTGGGTAAAGGTTATAAAAAGAGGTCAAATTGATATCTAATTATTATAAAATCAATTGGATAGTAAAGGGATATTTATAAAGTTATGATATCAAAATAAATTTAGATTTAAAAGGATAAACATAAAAAAGATCATTGAATAGAAAAGAAGAGCAATAGATCCCTTACTTTGGTATAGTAACATCATATGTTATGGTTATAATAAGATAGTATAAGTGATCAATAATTATTAGAACATAAATTTAAAATTAAATGTATATATATAAATTCATGGTAATAGAATCAATTAATATTCAGAAGGCTAAACATAAAGAGGGTACTTGAATAAAAAAGAAGAGAGAGAGGTCCCTTACAATGACATAGTAACAACTTAGGTAAAGGTTATAACAAGTGGGGATAAATGATATATAATTATTTTAACAACAATTATATATTAAAGATATATTTATAAATCCAAGATAAAAAATCAATTTATATTAAAAAGATTATACATAAAGAAGGTGGTTGAATGAAAAATATGAGAGAGAGATTCCTTACCTTGGGAGGATTCTAATAAAAGATAAAGATGGACTCTTTATAACATCAGAACCACCTTGGAGATACTCTTTAGAGGATAATTGATATAGGATTCATGATCAAATTATTTTTAGTGGATATTGAGGATAGAAATGGGGTATTTATACTTGATGAGGGGTGGTTTTAAGGGTTAAAATATTGGTTAATTTATTATATAAGACTAGCATCCAAAAAGTTTTAGGTACAATGAATTAAAACTGATATTATGTATTAATAATGATCGAATGAGGTTGGGTGAATTTTAAAAGAATTTCCAATTTAAAACCCGACTTCCAACCAACCTATTCAATGCGTAGAAACAAAAATTAATTTTAATCTTAAAAAATCCAATTCTGGGTTTGAAAATATAAAGTATGAATTTATAAATTAAAATTATTATTTATAAAATAATTTTTATACTTTTTTAAATTTAATTTTTATTGAATAAAAGTTTTCATAATTTTTTTAATAATACTCACATAATAATGATGTCATAAAATCTTGGTGATCATAAAACAGTAATTTTCAGTTTTTCAAGAAAAAATAAACTTTGTTAGAAAATTCATAAAAGTTCAAACTAAAATAATTTTGATGTGATGAATCTAATAATTAAATATGTTTTATAATAATAATTCTATAAATATGATAATTTTTACTTTTAAATAATAATCCTTAGTTATTGAAAATTAACAATTTTTAAATCATAATAATCATTTTAACCATTATCAAAATTTCTTAGGTATATTTCAAAATATATTATCATTTAAGATGTATTTTGTAAGTATATGTAATGAAATAAATTTTATTTTAAACTTATAAATTTATCATAAAATATATTTTTAACAAAATATGATTATAGTCTCCAAAAATAATACAATTTGGATTATATCATTAAATAATCCTAATGGATACTTAAATGAGTCTATGTAACCAAAAATATGACCAATTTTCTTATTGAATAATGGTAATAATGGAAATAGGCCATATTATCCAATGTTCCAAATTTTTAAAGGTCATATTTCTCTATAAATACACCTCAATTCTCACATCATTATTCACTATATCTCTTATAAAGGTTATTATACATTCATTGATAATTATTTTATTTTCTTAAAAAATCTCTTTCTTTTTACAGTATTTATTTCAAGGGTGATATTATTGTGGGATTTCATGCCTATTGAGTTTCTTTTAGTGAATATAATATTCTTTCATGTGAATATCCTTTTACTATTCCTAGTTGTACTGCTCTATATTTACACATGATTTATAATGATATTATGAAATGTAATATAATTTCTATGTGTGCATAATAAAAAATTCAATATAAAATAATATTTATTCTATTAATAATATTACATAATTTTTATATCATTACAACCAATCTAACATGGACATGAAAAAAATAAGGAAATTTTTAATAAACAATTCATATGCAATAAATATCCCCCACCTTTATCTCCCTTTAATAGAATAACTCATTTTCACATTGTAAATATGTCACATATATAAATGAAAACCCATTATGGGTTAAAAAAACGTGGAGAAATAATGAGGGTCACATGGGAAGAAAAAAAATATTATTTTATAGGTTTCCAAATGATCCATCAAATGAAAAATAACTTGGAATTATATTTTAAATTTCCATTCATTAAAATCACACCCCTTCAAAAAAATTGGAAACACATAGAAAATAAAACCCTTTTCTTTACAAAAAAATCCTTAAAGAGTAAGGAAAATTCTTTTGAAGACCCAAAAAATACCAAAGCATAAATTCGCCAATAAATTACATTTAAAGGACCAACATACACCTTTAAAAATTCTTGGCACGTAAAAAAACATTTGATTCGATGACAATATATGAAATCCGTTGGAAGCCCCTTATATAAAAATCTATTATTCCTATATAAAATAATTATATTTTCATTAAAATAATCATAAATGGATGAAAATTAACATAAAAATTATTCTAAAACATAAGAATTACATGAATTAAACAATAAATAAATTTCATAGAAACACCTAAATCAAATAATTCAGAATCAAGTCGCAACATGTCACCTTCCACGAGGAACACTCAAAAAATAAATTAAACTCTTTATATGAGTCCTACGTCCTTAAATAACACGTTCATAAGTAACCCAAATCCTTGAATCCCTATGCATAGTGACAAATGGTTCTTATGGGGAATATATAACCTTTGGGAATGGAAGATAAATGGAAGAAAGAGATAAAGGAAGAGAAAAAATGGGAGTTTATCTTGAAGAAAATTTGAAATACATAAATAAAGATCCATTAATTGATATAGGGGAATTTTGGAGCACACCCTTGGGATCCCAAGGGCCAGCTGAATGAAATAGGAGGGGAATAATAGGAAATGGGTTAAAAATCAAGAGTTAAATATATATAATTTAAATTTTTAATGAAAACTATGTAGTTTACATGATTTGGTTTCCCAGTCTGGTTAAAATCAGGATGGAAAATATATAATTTCAATATTTAATGAAAAATAGATACTTTTCAAGATTTTGATACATGGTTAAGAAAACGTTGTGCCAATTATGTAGTTTCCATGGGATAACCATTGGGCGCTCAGATGGTTGGGCCACATGGTTACTCCTAACCATATACCAAGCATGATGGTCACCCCCAAGAGAAAAAGGGACTACAAGGCTCCTTGGAAGAAAACACATGGCTTAGATAACTATGCACTATCCTTGCACAATCATATTGTCATGGATTGTACCATTGTTTCATGGTTACCACATGGATACTAATACCCATGAACATACTATGTAACACCCAAAATACTCTAAAATTAGAAAACCCAAAGACCCTAGGGTTCTCAATAATAAACACACCCAAAAATAATATAAAGAACTATAAAAATAATATTAATAGTGACATGAGGTGTTACAATCTCCCCACCATTAGACTTCCTTCTCCTAGAAACTCCCTGGTCAATGTTGAAGGAAATTGAGAATAAGAATATTTACACCTCCATGGAAGAGGTTAGATGAAAACACCAATGAATATAGAACCCAAGATGATAGAACTTGAATCCTCAAATATTAACAGATTTCTCCAAGCATAGATCAACTACAACCATCTATCACAATGATCTTAGGGAACAAATACCATATTATAGTTCTCCCCACTAGTAATAATTCCTCTAAAATTTTTTAATGAAACAAAAATCACTCTAAAAGAGGACCACCCCTAAATAAAACTTCATACTCAAATAAATATCCAAGAAGGGAAACATTAATCTACCATAATTTTCATTCCTAAAAACTAACTCACTACTCTATAAGGGAGATGCAACTTGAAGACCCTTGAAACATGAACAAAGAAAAATTATCTCATCAATACCATTAAGGAATCCATTAGTACTCTACCAACCACAACAGGAAGAGGGAAACCATATCTAAACCTCGGCCAGAAAAATCATGGGCTCCCACAATGGTTAACCAATCCACATGGTAAAACTATATTCTAAACCATGGAATACAATATCATGATGAAACCACTAAATATAAAAAAAATCACCCCTTGGTTCTTATTGTTAAGAAACATCATTCCTAATAACCCAATAATGGACCCAAAAATCCCTCATGTTCCTTCTATCAATAATCAACCCTAGAAATACAAGCATTGCACACAAAAACCTCAATAAATAGGATTCCCTCAAATAGATAAGAGAATAACCACAATGAAAATTAAATCTATAAGAAATGATCAAGAGACTCCAAGAATAAATATATGATATCCTTAAAAACCATAATTAGATCCAAACAAAAGAATGGATGTAATGAAACAAACCAACACCTAAACCCAAATAAATTTGAAGAATTATTCTAAAAGACCAACTTATAAGACTTCTATATCTGTAGTAGGTTGAAAAAATTATGACAATACCTTAGGATAAATCTATGTTTTAAAAACACCTTAGTGATGGTTCAAAGATAAATAGGGTTCTAGCTCCACCACCCCACTTGAGGTCTGTGTAGAATTAACTACTAAAAATTATAAGATAAAAAATGATAGGAAATGACCATAATAATTATCTCAATGCTTCTATAAAGAATCTTTTGTTATTTATACTCATGATAAAACAAGAAATGAACCCATCAAGTACACATGTGATAATTAAGAAAAAATAATCCCCTTACAAACCATGATACAAAAACTAAAAATGAAAATAATTTAAAACATATCACTTCAATCACCCATCCCAAAACATTATTTCATTAAAATAACTAACATAAAATAATTATTTTTAACTAGATTTTTACCAAGGAATAATTTTAGATATCAAATGACCCTTATCTTTAAAATAGGAAAACCTTGGTGACCGACCCATTCCAATATAAAAATCAAAGGAAATATTTTAAAAATATTAACCAAACCTGAAATTATTTTGAAATTCCATTATAAAATTAAATACAAATTCTATTATAATGATATCAAAAAACATATATCTAAATCCATATTTAAATTGATCAATTTTTAAGATGAATCTTGTGAAACATGCATATTCCTATCAAAACAATACAAAAAACTAATATTAAAATCAAAAGCTTATAAAAACTCTCTCATTTTTCAAGGGATGAAATTAAAATTTAATCACCCCCATTTTAATAATATAACCTTAAAAGAACTCTATTGAATTAGAAAAAAAATCATCTTATGACTTTATTATAATTCAAAACTATTTCAATGTAAAATAAAATCATTCCAAAGCATTTGTATAAAATTCTTTTCCATTTCAAAATTATTTCCAACATCTACTATAAAATCATAAACATTAATAAATAACCTAAGAAACCAAAAAACCCCTTTAAATTCACACAAAATGAATCCATTAAAACATCAATCTAAATCAACATTATAACATACATCAATCCAAAATCCATTCTAATAACATTAAACTTCATCACAACCCTATATTCATCTACAACAAGTGGAAACCACCTTTGGAAGAATTTGAAATCAAAAGATGTCAAATTAAAAAAAAGGAATATAGATCTATGCTACATGGGTTTTCAATACATGCACCAACCATGTTACAGTCTCTATTAATCCCATAGACCCATTTACATGATCATTGTATGGTTTGACAGACCATGTGGGATAACCATGCAGCCCCATTTCTATTTTTATTTCACTATAAAAAGAATGGTAACCCATAAAAAACTTATATTAATAATTAGGGATTCAAATATCATATTATCATACCAAAATATATTAACCATAATAGAATAAAATCAAAAAATAAAAGACTTAATCCTGACTACACAAGGTAACTCAAGGTTCTAAATGACAAAGATCATTCTAGACTCATCCTGTAACAACTTATTGAGTTACAACATCCCTATATCCAACCCACTAAGACACACCCCCAAAATAAGAATAAGTAAATATAAAGAAACATAGATCTTAACATGAACCTAGGCTCTGATACAATTTGTAAGGAACTGGCTCAGGATGACCCAATATATCACCTAACCTCGCACACCACTAGGCCTGAAGGGTGTTCCTGATCCCAATAGGATGGATACTAATGTATGGTATTCATTAAAACTACCACTAATAATTATTTAACCCTTAAAATTGATTAAATATGTTATTGATCATTTATAATTAATCTTACATGGATTTTCCATACTGTGAACATCCATGAAATATTTTTTAATTAGAACTGATCCATAGTCAACCAAAAACAATTTCACTCTTTTACAAAACATAGAACATCATCCATAAAAAACATAACAAGATAAAAGAAAAATAATATAATAAATTTAATAGATAATTCATCTTGGTAGATACAATGATAAACCAAAACAAGACAAAACCAGAACCAAAAACCATGAGTATCTCCATGTTAGCTATGGTTTCTCCCCACATCCCAACTCATCCATCAACTCAAGGAGGAAATATACAAACCAAAATAGAAACTAAAACATATATAATGAATAATAAATACATACATGAATAAAAGTTTGTATGTAGTGAGTGAGAAAAGAAGCTCGATAGGATCTCTCCAAGGATTATATGCAATTAAATTAATTAAAAAATACATAAATTCTAGTTACAAATATAATTGAAATTAAGGTTATAAATTTTTATTTTAAATAATAAATGATGGAAAAAACACATAATCTATGATATATATAATAAAACCTTTTTATTTAATGAAAAATAAATGAAACTTAATTCAAAACATTTCAAAACCTTGAATGAAAACTCAAAATTAAATCAAACATCTTCCCTTTATTTGAAAACTTTTTTCAAAAACAGCTTTGAAAATGAACCGAACCATAAGTGAAAGTAGAAATAAATAGATGGGCTCTAAATGATCAAGGGGTAATATTTTAACAAAAAATAAAAATAAACTGTGTTACTATACACAAGCACAACATGACACAAAAAATCATGGAATGGAAATCCCTTATATTGAACCACTGAACACCGAACAAATTCCATGGGTAAATCCCTAGGTGATAATGTGAGATGATCCTAACCATTATATAGCAACATAGACCAATATTTGGCTTATTTTATTCCCAATAATAACACAATACACTTGAATAGCTCACACTAGCATCATTGAAGGACATTCCCTATCCCTTTTTCATATTAGAGGAGACCCTAGCAACTTGTGTATAATGACCCACCTCCCAAGAACACTAATAGATTCCTTGAACAATGATCACTACTAGACATCAAGAAATTCTCCCTTTATTCTAGAGGATTACCACTAGTAGTGTGAGTCTACGGTGGGAAATTGGGGAGACTATGATCACATATAAAATTTAAACCAGTAGTGAAAATAAAAAAAAATAGGTAGAATATCCAAATTTGGAAGTAAATGAAAAAACATCTAAGAAAGAGTTGATAAATAAATAAAATAACCATGGCTATAATAAAATGAACCATGCAATATACAATTAATACATAATATGGAATACTATATACAAAACCTAGAAAATAATCAAGAAAAACGATTGAAAACCCCACAAGAATGAACCTGTGTTATGGTCTGGTCCCAATTCCCATGCAACATCCTAGAAGTCCAAATGATAACTACAAATAGGTAGCATCTTCTTGGGTACCCAATCAGTATGGCATCCCAAACAGGGTGTGAGTACTACTTGGTATGGAACAACAAACAACATCCCTAAAATAACTAGTCGATGATAAAGTTCATGAAACAGTGAAATAAATAAATAATTCCCATTTAGTGAATTAACAATTATTTTAAAAAAAAATTAAGTAAAAAAATATTAAAATACATACTGATTTATAGTCTCTATGGTAACACATGATATTCATTGATATATTCTTCATCCATCACTCATGGATCTATGATCCTAATATAATATAATCAATGTGGCTCAACTAAGCATTCCCTCTTAATAAATCTCAGAGAGAATCCAAGGGTGTGACCCTTACAATTCCAGTAAAACTAGTGTACCAGTCAAAACTCAAGGAACCATCCTTGATATTAAAAAGCACATATTGATTAGAATTCACATATTACACCCAAGGAATTCTACCCTATATGAAGCTGAATCTGGAGAGTTCATCCTATAGAATTCACTGGAGTACCCAAAAAGAATCTATAGAATTAATTCATACCAATAGATATATATAGAGAGAGAGAGACATTACCGAAATATTAGGGGGATCTTACCCAAGGAATTTTCAATAATGAATCTAAGTGGAATTCAATGGCTTGATCATGGTGTTTCATAGCATCGTCCCTCAATGAATCTATGTGTTTCATCACACCCAAGCATTCATCTAATTCTCTTATCAAAATAAAGGGCTCACTCATGGAATTATAAACCAATCAAGCCCATATGGAATACATGGAATCTCTCTAAGGCATTCCTAGAACATTTGAAACAGAAAAGGAAGTCAAGACACATAATCAACATTTCATGTGTTGCATTCTTGGTAAACACCAATTTAATTCTCATCGTTTTATTTACAATAATATCTCATTGGGAAACCAAGTCTCTTAGTTCAAATTTAACCATTAAATACCATGATCATCATATTATCTCTTTATTATGCTAGAATTTCTATTCCAAAAAAATCTCACATTTAATTATCCTTCCAATGTTCACATTTAATTTTTCCATATTTTTTCAAGATTTATACATTTCCTAAGATTGGTTAAAAACTGTGTCATTCATAATATATAAAGGAAAATTCATTATAGTCTTATTACTAGAACTATTTTTTAATAAACACAAACATTTAATAACTCACTTTTAAACATGTAACCTATAACCCATTTCATCGACCATTCTACCAATTAAATGCATTATTCCAAAGTCCACATTAGTTCCACATTTAATAATTCCCATTATTATGAGTTAAGGGATTATATTATTTAAAAAATATAGTCAATAATAAAGTAGATAATCCCTTGTAACCTCCCTTCACAATGGGTCTATAGTACTTTTACATAAGAATTTTACCCAAAAAAAGAATAATGGAAGCTTCTGATTATTTTTTGAGTTCATCACCCATAAAAATTGTGAGACTAAATAATATATGAAATTTAAAACTAAGAAATATTAAGGGGTAATTATAGGGATCACCCACCTTATTTTGTAGCCTTTTCCATTTTAACTTCTACCCTAGAAAATCTCCACCCACGATTGTCCAATACCAATGGCCAAAATTTAATCCACCCATTGCCCTATCTCTCATAAAAAAACAACATTAATAAATTAGAATTGAATTAAAATTAATTAACATTTTTTAAACTAATTAACTAATCTGAATCACTTGGTAATTAGTGGAAAATCAATCATTGAGTACTATCACCACACCCAAACCATGAATAAAGATACTTTTAAGGTTCCCACCCTTCTCCTGGCACTAACTTGGAACAAATACTTATCATTTTAAACAAAAAACATTAGAGAAAATTTTTAATTTATCTCAAAAAACCTTAAAAATTCACAATTACCCACACATATAATTAAAATAAGGATAACAATGTGCATAAATTGTCTTAGGACATCCTCAAGCTAAGCCATAATAAAACACCATCATCTCGGGATGATTCTACAATCCTCTAGTGGAATCATCTCTTAAATCCATAATAAAGAGGGGGAAAATAGAAAGAGACAAGGATATGAGAAAAATTGGTCATTTGGAGGAGAAACATACTAAGTATCATCAAGAAAAACAGCCAAAACCACTCTACATGAAGGAATAAAGGAGGGGGAGGAGCTTTATGGTCCATGTGTTCTAAAACAAAGAGCGAAAGTGGGGCCTACCCTCTAAAAACTAGAGGTAGAATTGTAATTATACCCCTTAAAATCCCACTGATGGTTTGATGGATTTTGGAAGTGTTTCATGACACTTCTATGCTCCACTAGCTATCTAGTGGACCATTGGTGGTTGTAGGCTGCATCTTTGACCACTAGGCCTGCCGCCTGTGCCTTCCTGCTACACCGAGCTACCAACCAACCTAGAAAACTCATCCAAAAACACCCCTTTGGGGGATATAAACCCTCATAACACTCTACTAATCCATATTTATTTAAATGATACATTTATATGTTCAAAAAATCAATTTCTCTTAAAAATTAAAATTTTTATGTATGCATGGGGTATTGTTAACTCTCCACCAAAACACTTCTCAACATCAAGAAGTTCCTATGATTGTCCAACTAAATCCTTAGACCTAAATAGGTTATCATTTCAACTTAATGGTAACATTACAATATAAATTATCAACAAACCAATAATGTGAAACTTGAATTTGAATCAATTAAACCATCCAAACACAAGACACTTCTTGAACATAACAGTGAAACACCAACTTGGTGATTGTCTATGATTGTCTACCTATGACACCTAATATGTTCTCATCATAATTATCAACTCGCTCATGGTGCTTTATTCACTATCATGATGGTAATATAATCCATTCCCAAACCAAAATAGCCCCTTACTTTTTAATTTCTTATCAAAAAATGATCTCATCATTCTAATGATGTCCCTTAATGTGGTTCCAAAACAACTACACCCAACATCTAAAAAACACCAATATAAAATTGGTAACCATCATCATTCTTAAATTCTAAAATAATAGGATGAGCCTCCATCATTTAATAATAATTAAAAAGTTATCCATTTTCTCCAAAGGCCCTATCCAACCTCCTAAACTTCCCCATAATAGGTAAAATGATGCACCTTTTATGATTTATGACCCATCACATCCAACTTCCTACAAGAACACAAGTCAAACCTTTGCTTGAATATTTTAAAAAAAACACATGTACTCATCCATTGACACCCCCAATGAACCATCTGAAAATGATTTCATAAACCCCAAAGCCTTACTGAGATCACCTATACACTCCCACTGAAGCTCGTACCCAACATCTGGTGACATACCAAAGTCAAACCATAAACTACCTTTTCCACTATTGTCATATTGTGAGTACTGATACACCACTAACCTGATCATGATTGGGTCTCCCCAAACCAATATGTACCTAAGACTCTTGCTTAAACCTCATATGACACCATGATCGATCCCAAAATCACTAAGCTTTCTACTTTTTTCTTTCAGCTAGGAAACTATTGCAAAGGATCACTAGCTTAAAATAGTTTTGGGTTTATGCACTATCTCCCAAAGACCACTTTCAGCACAACTTCCCTTTTTTTACTCACTACTTCAAAGGTAAAATAAATTTGTATTATAGGCCAAAAACATTATCACATGTTTTTTGAGAGATGTAATAAATATAGATTTGTTCCCTTTGAATCTATATTAGATCATTCCTAAGTTTTTTGTGAACATAAACTCAATAATATTCTTTCCATGAGAGGTTATGTAAACTCCTTCTCCTGTAGTGATATCTTTAGGATATTTCAAGAATTATCCTTTCTATAAAAAATTTGTAATTTCTCCCTCCTTCCAAAATAACACTAGAATGTATTCACTTTCCAGGATGAATCAACTCCTCTCTCTTTTTTCTAAATGAATATATTTCAATGGAACTCGTTATTCATTCTTCTTAAGGTATTTTTAATGGTTCAAAGTCCCCCTTTTTTTATTTGAAATCACTCAATGAAATCACACTCTGTTATTTTTCAGAATCCCAGTATTCTTATGATCCATATTTCATCATTTCATATGAATGATAATTTAAGAGTTTTAAATAACTATTAATTTCTCTATGTGTACCGAGTTAGATATTTTTATATATGAATAATATGAATACCCATGATAACTGCCCCTGGAAAACTCTCCATCAACTACCATGAATTCAAAATATATAAATATGGGAAAACTTATATACATCGCACCATGATACCCTTCATTAACACACCATGATCATAACCCATGATCATAAAAACCTTTATCTAATGCATTTTACCCTCAATTTAATAATAACCACATATGTTCACTTCATTTTTTGGATAGTTGAGAGTCACTAGGAATCTTATCTTTTATTTTTTTCATGAATATTGGGGTGTAACAGGTATCTTAATGATGTAATGACCTTAATGTCTTCAATTTTGTGGTGTGTAAAGTATCTCTATGGAGCATCCAATAAATTCTTATAGGGTAGTTTATCTTTCATGATGCAGTAACTCATCCAAGTCTCTAGAACCACAAAACTAAACCATTTTTATGATGTATGTTACTTCTCTAAATCATGGTCATATTTCAAATAGAATAACACAAAAATATAATCCCCACATACCTTTGTGACATAGGAATAAGTTTGATGGTGTATATTCTATAATCCTATGACATAGATTTTTTTTATTGCATAAATCACTATGAACCTATTTCAAACATCTCTTATGGTGCAAGTCGTGCCTATGAAGCCTATGAATACTCTCAAGAACTCAACCTCAAAATATTTCATCATGGTTAGTTCTACTACACCATATCCATTACTACCTCAGTTTTTACTTTGTTATAATCGCATACACTAAGGCATATCCCCTTATAACATAAGGGATCATGAATTCTTCACCTAAGTTAACATCAAACCCACTATAATGTAGAGAGAAGTTATGGCATGGGAATATCATTTTCCATGGAAATATAGTGAGATAATTCTTCTTATGGTGTAGTGAGATATCTTTAATTATTGAGTGGGATATTTAAGACGATATGTGGTCCATATATGATGGTGGATCTAGATTGATTAGATAAATTCTTTTATAAGTGTGTGTTTTTAAGTGGGTGAAAAGTGAACACATCCCAGAGCCCCACATTGATATTTTTTTCATTTTTATCTACTTGATAATCATATTTAGTTCCTCAACCCCCCATATGCGAGTAATAGTGCTCACTCAAAGCCTCCTTCTTGTTGTCACTCTACGTCGTAGACCACTTCTCCCTTATGCATGCCTACACCCACATGTGAACTCACCTATGCACACTAATGAATTATTTAAATCACATATGCTTGTCTATGTAGTTTCAAGATCTTGAAACTTGGCCTTGGTTGATCACCCATGTGAAATAAATGTTTGGGTGATTACTTGTCTTAGATGGACAAGGATGGAATAGTTTTTAGAAAGTACATTTCTCATTCCTTTTCAAAAAATAGATCTAAAAATAGAATAATTATAGTATATAATTCCATCAGGATATAGGATATAACTCTATCAGTATAATTCTAAAACTATAACATAAGGCATAACTGCCTCAAATATGTTTATTACAATTTAACTAACATCAACTAGAATTCCTTCAGTTAATTATAAAAATACAATAATACATTGTCAATAAATCCTCATATATATATATATATATATTATCCAATAATCTACTCCAAACTCATATGGGTTCAATAATCCCCCCTTGTATTCATTTAACAGTATATCAGACTCCATTTTGAATCTCTCTCTGCCTAATTATCAATGAAAGATCGAGAGTGTAGTCTAGGTTATTCTAACCTATCTCAAACTCTATTTTAACTCTCTCCCCCTTGAATCTCTATTGATTATTGAAAGTTATCACCCTATGTCAATAGATTATTTTCATCATTCCTAATACCATCTATCAAAATTTTATTATTGAATTTCCAAATCCATAATCCTTAATATATCAACCTTTTGAAAACAATTCAAAAATGGTAGAATTACATTCATATGAATTCTAGTGATAAATAGTTTCACTTAGTACATATGATGTAAAACAATTCTCTAAGCCTAATAATTCTCAGCTCGATGTAGAAAAAAAGATCCTTATATAACACCCACATGGTTATCCATATAACTCACTAGGTCTAATAAATGTATGGCAACCTTTCCATTTCATTTTTTTAACAACCCCTATAAACAAAACTCACACAAAAAATCACTTAATCTTTAATGAATAAGTAGCGAATGACATACCATTCACAACATTTGGTATGCCACTTTTTATCTCAAAAAAGATAATTCCTTTTTCTTTCCATGTCATATAGGATGATCCTTTAATATTTTATTTCGTTCATGTTGTTTATATGTGTATTCATGATCTATCTCAAATTTAGAGGACCTGAAATCACCTAGAAACTTCCAAAATTTGGTTTTCAGCACTAGGAATCACTAAAATTGTATATGAAATCAAAAAAAATATCCTTAGTATCTTCAACTCCAATCCTGGCTTAATGTCATGGTTTTTTATTTGAAATGTTGTTCATTTTTTGGGGGGAATCATTTGATGAGTAGATCTTTTTTTCAGACATATTTCATGACCTTAAAAATGAAAAAAAAACAATGCAACTTGTTAGATTATGAGAAGGTATAATCAAGATCCATCTTTAATGCATCATCAATCAATTATCCTCTCTTAGTAGATTTATCCATTAACTACATGACATATAATAACTCTTTCTATGATATAATTATCATGGTACAACATACTACTTCAGATTTATCCTCAAGTAATGGATTTCGTTTAAATATGTCATTTCATTATAGATTTCATAAAGACAACTTCAAACATTCATGCATCTTCAGTCATGACACCAAAATAAACCTAAAAGTATTGAACCACCACTTCCTTCATTTAATTTTCTATTAAATTTCAAATCTGATTTTAGCATAATTTCATGTGATTTTTTCACACTCATCCCATGGATTTTTTGTGCCACTATGTCCTACACCACTTTGAATATATTATAACATCTAGAGTAGAAGGGGATATGTGTAACTAGAATTTATATAATTCAGAGACTAAATCTGGTCAATATGAAATAATCCATCACTTTACAACTTTCATTTTACCTTATTTATATTTTAGGAAATGAATTAAATCATTTATTCAATTTATCCACCATCTCATTTACCTCGAAAACTCAAACTATTGAAAAATAATTTCTCTTGGATGACACTACTTATACACTTATTTATATATGTGACCATTTTATTTCTTACTTAACTTGGGTTTTTTTATAAATTTTTAATCTATCAAACTTGAATAAGTATCTTCTTGAGTTTCATAGGTAGTAGATCTCACCATTGGCTTTATTCTCCGTTGAATTCTCATATTTTTTCACTTAGTGGTTTTTATAGAACCACATTGGCAAGGCTCTTCCTTTACTATAAAAGTTCCATATCAGAATACCTCTTCTTCATTGATGGATTCTCTTTTATTTCCACCTCTTTCATAATTGTAACAACCTCTTGTTTTTTATACTATATTTTTCTTACTCTCCTCCAATAGAGTTTTTGTGAGTCCTCATATTTTGGTGCTTGATACACCCTTTGTTGAGGCTCTTTCTCACCCTCTAAAACATTGAACCAATTTTCTATCTTAGTAAGCCTTCTTCCAATATAATAATTCTCCATTTATGTCATGGGAGTGGAGTATCTTCATATGTATTCATTACCCTTTCATGCATTCATATAATATTAATAACTTTCCATGTGTCTGAGGTTAGAATAAATAAGGCATTTACCATAAAAATCATACCCCGTTTGGACTCTCCTTGATTAAAATATATTCACTACTAGACTTATCACATATTTAGGATTATTTAATTTGAAAAAACTACTCTAAATATTATCAATTATTTCATAATAGAAGCACATTGAAGCATCATTCTTTCCTGGATTACTTGTTCTATATTTTCGATGGCGGAACTTCCTTTTTCCATATTTCATATCTTGATTTATATTTGTTTCTGAACAAGTTGACGCTTCCTTTGAGGGAATCATTATCTTCTATTCTGAGATGTTCATCATTTTCTCGAGGTATCTTATCTTCTCATATTTTTCTTCCAGTTTTTCAACTACCTTTTTCAACTATGGTATAGAATCTATCAAAGCCCATTTTATTTTTTTGGATTGTGTTCTTAGTGAAATAACAAGTTCCCTTAATTCCCTCTCTATAGAAATTTGGTTTCAGATCTCTTAGGACTTGTGTTCAAGAAAATAACTTTTCTCTTACATTTTAAAATGCATTTGAAAAATCATTTCTTTAAGGCATGCCTTTTTTTTCATTTCTATTTCTCCGCCTCAAAATATTTGGATAGGTGTATTGAAATATCACCATTCTTGTGTTTCAAACATTGAACCACTTTTGAGTACAAAATATTATCCTTAAAATCATATTTGTTTTTTTAAACCTTTGTTGAAATATTCTCTAACTCATCATCTTTGGAGTAATTATTTTACCATATGTCTATATCAAATTCATCAAGTATTGTGTTTAGGATATTTAATTTATCAACCTCAATTCATAGTAGTTGAATCTGGATATCTTGAGATTTTTTTTCTCATTCAATAGATTTAGAATCTCTTCTTTTATCTACCAATTCAATTCTGTTGATAGGTGAAAAACTGCCACTTTTAGCCTCCTTGGGACTTACCCATCATCATTAGCTTCAAATTTACTTGTTCTGTTATCCTCTTCATTCATAATTGAAACATCATTGAATGATTAAATAGATTCAGAATCTGTATTTTCTATACATTTCTTCTCCAATCTATTGGAATCATTCAAATAAATCTCACTATTTCTAAAAATAGTTCCACACCAAGGGATTCCACCTGATTTTTTACTCTTATTTGAAGTTATACCTTTTAATATGGAACACCAGAATAATGGGAAATAATAAAAGTTAAAAATCAATATTCAGATGAAAATAATCCGAGAAAATAATCCAAAAAGAATCTTATCCTTTGATACCAACTATATGGTCCCTTTTATGAACAACCCTCCACTATAATATTTCCCAATTTAGATCACTACCTCGCAATTTTAATTCTCAATAATGATCCCTACCCAAAACACTTTGAAGAGGCCTTATAATGGGAAGGATGTCTTATGAATTATATTTTTATATTTTAACTCTGCCCATAAACTACTCAGGGTTTACATCATCATGCTTGGTCTTTTTGTGAATTTTTGATTTCGGTATGTAAAAGATTCTCGACAAGCTACAAGGATCCTCTCCAGATGAGGTTTCAGAGCAGGAAATATTCACCAGATCTTGGCCATTTGGATTTGGTAGAACGAGAGGGTATGACTTTTTCCATCGGTACCAGGCCCGTCCAACCCTTCACGGGACAGTTTGCTGAGTGGCCTGAAGTAGGTGGAGGTTTGACATAATAATGTAATTGTTGGTAAGTGGAGTTTCTTATAGTCTTTATCTGGGTTGTCTTTCATTGTAATTGTTTTTATTAGGTGAAGTTTTCAGGGATCACACTTACCCTTTAAAAGTGTCAATTTGAAAATACAAAAAATAGATTCTAGTAGGATGTCTCATGGGAACTATATTCCATGTCCAATACCCCTCTATGCCTGATTTAGGACATGGGGTTAAAGTACCAGAACATAGAATAAATGTACATTTTGTGCCACCAAGCACATGATGCAGCCATCACAACCGTTTTATAGCACCCTATATATAAGATTTTGAGTTTTAAATCATGTCTCATATTCTGTAGTCTGTGTAATTATAATTTAATTGGGACTAAAACATCTCACCCCACCAAAACCATATGTATGACCACTCATGACTCAAGCATCATTTAAACATTTCATTGGGTTCATTATGATCCCACTACATTACTAATGGTTCATCCTGAGCTGATAGGGACTAGAAACTAACTATAACTACCATCAAAAAACAAATTCTCTTTATACAAATTATCACCCAAGGTTCTTTCATATCAGGATCTCCAGAAATTTTCATAATATTTCCACCAGACCCTTTTAATGGTATTCCATTTATAGATCATTTTTCTATCGATTGAGCATAAAAACACCAAGGATAGACATCTAAATGAGCCAATACTTACTAAAACTAGATTAAATAATAAATGCTCTATCACATAAGTGCTTCTCTATAATGTCAAAGGCACCTATGACACCCAATCCACATACATGGTAGCAAATATTGTTTATTTATGTCATAATAATAACTATCTAACCTTACCTTATATACCTAGAGGCACTCATAGACTTAATTGATCCCTCTAACAAGTTACCCCCAAGGTCACAAGGAATTGACTCTATGATATGGTGTCACTCCAAAAGAAATCCACTAGGCTCTCCGACCTACCACACACTTCCTATATTACCAAGGTCATAACTCTAACCAGAACGATGATAGGTAAGGTATTCCACTATCCTATAAACCCCATAACATAAATTACTAAAAAAATATTCTCTCTCTCTATCCCGTATACACCTCACCTCATAGTGATATCACATAACTCAGGACCTCTCCCATCCCCAACAACACACACACTATGTCCAGCACTAACACTCACTGGATCCACATCAACTACCCATTGGTTCTACATTATATATATAGGGGATTTATAATTTTAAACCTTTATATTTTATATTAAATAAAAATTCATAAAATAAGGGCCCAGTTTAATTAAATTTTAAGTACAGGTTATATAGGAAAACATTTTATAAGTATTACTTCGAATTTTATTTAGCTGGCATCAAGTAGAAAAAAAAATCAACTTGTATTCCTCTTTTATCCATTTACATTAACCTTAAGTTATCATAGTTTAAGCTAATTTAAGTAATATTCAAATTTCAAGTTATATAGAAAAATGATATTTATGTTTTAATTATCATTTTTAATTAGTTGATTCGTCATAAAAATCAAACCAAAATAATCACACAACATATCTCTAATCCATTTTAGGGGATCAATTAAGTAAGATGTCACCATACACTTATATGGAATCATTGTAGAAATGGTTGCAGACACGTTAAATAAAAAAATTGTGATCGTCTAGGTAAAATGACAATCAAACATGAGAAATCAAAAAAATGGCATATGAATCCTATATTCCTGAAATGAAACATGAACACACCTCCTCTCTTACCATACTGATCGAAGAGAAAAATTCTATAAATCCATAACCCCAAAATCAAGTGTGGAACTCCTGGAGAAATTAGATCAACTATAAAATAATACAACATAACTAATAATACCATCCCTAAGAACCGATAATTTCTTCATATATGGGGTATCTAGTCCCAGAAACAAATTCCATTCCATTCCCCAACACATTTCTATTATCCTGTATACCTTCCCCAATAGTAGAACAAAAGAAAAATAAATTTTTCAACATTTTATAATTCCCCACCACCTAGGACCACTAACAGATGCCTGGACTAATAGTCACTGTTGTACCATAGGTGTGCCTCCCTATATTCCAGATCTTGTCGACTAGAAGTGTGGGTATAAGGTGGGATAGTGGGGAGACTTATCTCAAGTCATAGTAAAAACAATATTAGAAATAATACTAAACATATAGAACATCCAAATAAAGATGAAAATAGAGCAACATATAGGAAAGAGTTTAAAAATAAATAAATAACCCATTCTATAATGAAATGAACCCTGTAATATATCATTATGAAAAACTATGATACACTATATACAAATCCCCAAAATCCAGAAGGATAAACTAATAAAATATCTACCATGATGGACCATATTCCTAACATATTCTCATCTCTTATGATTCATCCTAATAGTTAAACCCAGACCTATAAATAGGTAGAATCTGATTAAGTACCCTATTGTCATAACGGGCTGAGTAGGGTTTCAGTATAACTCAATAGGTCACAACCAAAAACATCCCTAAAATAACCATTAAATGAAAAATTTAATATATTTGGGATATAAATATATAATACCCACTTAGAATATTAACATTTCTAGTTTAAAATTTTAAATAAAAGGTTATTTAATACCCACGGATGTTTGGGCTCTGTAGTGACACTTAACATCAGTATAAACTTGATTTATCTATCTCCAATGATTCATTGATCTTGACATAAAACATAGGTCTACTAGTTCAAACTTGTACAACAAAGGAAACCATGGTCACAAAAAAATAAGAGAATCCAAATGGATCAACTAGGAATTCCTTCTTAATTAATTCCATAGGGAATCCAAGGGGGTTCCCCTTGACATTCCGCTAAATCTATTATAACAATCTAAACTAAAGGAACTATCCTTAACATTCATAAGTATAACTCGATTGGAATACATGGATTACACCAAGGGAATTCCACCCAAGATCAAGTTGAATCTAGGGAGCTCATCCCATGACTTTCATGAAGGTAGCTAGATAGAATCCATATCAATAAACAACAATGAACCCAAGCCACACAAATAACATTTAATTCATTACTTTCTCAGTAAACACCCCTTTAAATCTCATAATTTTATTTACAAAAAATTTCTATTTGGTTACCAAGTCCCTTATTTTAATATAACCATTCAATACCAAGTTCATCATATTATCTCTTTCCTATTCAATAACTACCGTTACCAAAAAACCACCCATTTCATTATCTTACAAAGGTTTATGTTTAATCTTTCCAAATTTTATCAATATTACCAAATTTTCTAGGCTTGTTTAAATAGGGTTTCATTCACATTATATAAATGGAAATACATTATAGGTTTCTTAATGAATCTTTATTTAACCAACTCCATTATTTAAAAAATCACTTCATGTTTCTTATAGCCTCCTTAATGGGCCATTATATCAGTTAATTATGTCAATACAAAGTTTAATTTAATTCTATATTCTATCATTTCAACTCTCATGAGACTATAGATTTTATTAGACCAAAACCAAGGTAAAAAATATATCAGATTGTCCCATTGGAAACTCATTTAATAATGGGTCCATAGTACCTTTAGATAATAATTTAACCAAGGTAAATCATAACAGAAACGTCTAATTAATCTTTGAGGTCATCACTCGAAAAACTAATGAGACCAAAAAATGAATGCACTATTAAACTAAGAAATATTATGTGTTAATTAGATGTACCACTAAAATAATTTTAAAGACTTTACAGTTTTACTATTATCCCACTAACCCTTCACCCAAGCTCATCCAAGGCCAAAAACCAAAGTTCTAACCTCTTTTAGCTATATCATGCATCTAAATATCCAAAATTAATTAATTATAACTGAATTAAAAATAATTAACATCTTACAAGTCATTAACCAAGAAAAATAACTTAGTTATAAGTATAAAATCCCTTAGTGGGTACTCATTGTTCCTAAACCAAGATTAATGATCCTATGGAGGCCCAATCCCTTCTCTAGTAACTAGCTCAGGACAAATCTTTATCATCTAGAATTGAAAGCATAAGTGAAAACATTTAATTTTTTTCCCAAAAATTCATGAAAATGTACTACATAACATACCTCCAATGAAACGATGGTTGATGGGGTGAATAAGTATTTTACAGACATCCTCAAGATATGTCACATGAAAGAACAATCATCTTGAGAAAATTTCACCAGCCTTAGGTGGAATCAACTCCCACATCCCTAATCATGAATACAAAAAATAAGAAGTTGAAAAGTAGGAGAGGATAGGGTTTCATCGGGAGGATAAAATTACCAAGGATAACTATAAATAGTACCCAGAACCACCCCACATAGAAGATATACAAATGAATATAGGTAAGGTGATCCTTGAAATTTGTGAGCCAAAACAAAGAGAGAAATAGGGATTTTCCATCTAAAAACCCAATGGAGAAGAATTGTGACTCTTCCCCTTAAGTCCCCACTAGGTAGATGATTGATTAAAAAGATGGATCATGTGATTTATAGCCTCCATCAACTGGTTAGTGGATAACTGGTGGCCAGAAGGCCCTCTAACATGGCTAGCTACCGGGTGGCTGGTTGCTGCAAGCTATAGCTTCGGCCAAGCAACCTACCTCGGATGCCTTTCAAATAAACCAAAATACCAACCAACACATAAACCTCATCAAAAAAATATATATAATGGTTATAAATCTTAAGAAAACTTTCATACCTAGGTTTTGGGATTCATATTTGCTCCCGGTTCAGGGAGGGTTCTTGGTTGTTTTCTCGGGAATCGAGTGTGATGAGTTTGAATTTTTGAGGTATTATTTTATTTTATCTTTAGCCTTGTACTTTGTTGGAGGGAAGGTATATGGATAGGGGCTTGGAAAATAGGTTTTTAACCCTCTAAGTGGAATATTTTAATGGGGTATGTTTATTGGATTGTTTATCCCCTTGAGTTAGATGAGTTTTGGGGTGAAAATGGAAATTGTTTGGTACTTTTTTCAAGTTGCATGGTTAAGGTGCATGATTAGTTTAACCATGAAGTGTGCATGGGTTCACAGAATATAAAAACAGTTCAACAATACATTCAAAATAACTGTGAGAACAATCTAGCACTACAGTCAATTTCACAGTTTGTGCATGTTTTGTTAAACCGTGCGTGCTAACCGTGCAACCCGCTTGAGAAAGGGTATTTAGAGATTTTTTTACTTATTTTTAAGTAGGGTTTATTCAATTGGACACCGCACTCAAAATCCACCAACTTGGTAGACTCTCAGGGACCATTTTGGCTCCTCTAATCTCGTATAAATGTTATTTAATGTGATTTCTTGTTTATTGTTTACTCGGACTGAAAGGTTAGGGCTCCTCTCTCTTTCTCCTTTGATTTTCGTCCATTTTCCCTTACACATGAAACCCTAGTAGCCATTTTTGGCCGATTTGGGTATCTAGGGTGGTGATAAATTGGGGGGTTTGTTAATCTAGGGTTCCACTTGATAGATCTTGGCTCTATGAATCTTAGTGGTGTGTTTTTGTGTGTGCATCGTCGATGCGCCATGGTTTTAAGGTAGGTTTTCCCATGCGCTTGCCTTTTTAATTCAATAATCATTAGTTTATTTATTCATCATCCGCTTTTTTATATAAATATAAATATATGATCTATTTAAAAATTAAATTAGTGTTAAAATGGTAGTTTTAAGCCCTATTTTTTGATAATTAGGATGGTTTTGTTAAGTAGCGCACACCAAGAGTTCGATGAAATGCCCAATTGGATTTTAGGAGTAATGTGGGGTATGTAATGCATGGTTTAAATTTTTTAATAATTATTTAGAATTTTTAATGTTGTATTTGTGTTTATTTAAATAGTTTTCAATGGTCTTAAGTTAAATGAAGTGTGTATTTAGCTTTTGAAATTACATTGTTGTGTGGTGATGAATTGTAGCCCAGTTGGTATTTTCAAAGAAAATGTTTTTGGTTTGAAAGTGAGATGGAAATGTTTTTAAGGAGTTTCATAAAGGTCTTTATATAGAAATGGTGTGTTTTAAACCACTTATTGAAATTTGTATTGAATTTTTGATAAAATCTAGTTTTTTGGAATGTTTAAGGGCCCATTTGGACACTTTTTGAAAATAATGAAAAAAAATTATTATGAAAATCTCATTGGATATTAATCATGCATTGTAATTGTATATAGTGGATGGGATGTACTCACTATGGAATCCTTTTGATCTATTATTAGAGTTCCTCACGTCTGACTCTTTATGTTATTTTTTTTATGTGGCATGAGATCAGTACATGGAGTGTCTTGAGGTGATGCCTATTGTGAATTATTATTATATATATTGTGATTGGATACTCGGTTGGCATTAGTTGTCCATACCCATTAAATACTTGAGAAATGGTAACCTGTAATATTGATAAAATTTTCAAATAACTATTGTTTCACTGGTAGGACACGGTACTGACCAATGGCCCATAGTTGGTGGATATTTTGGGTTTATTGCTATGGGATTTTCCATCAGACTTCCCTGAGAAAGGATAGCCGAGTATATTGATAATTTTGATTTCATCATTTATGGAATGATACTATAGATTGGGTCTCAATTATTGGTGTCTTTGGTATTATTCTTGATCTCCTGATTTCACCCATTTCAATTGGATTTTAGTTGGTTGCAGTGATGAATGTGACACTTATATGTATATTAACATTTCTATTGTTGTGTGATTACTATAGTTCCTTCTTATGTATTGTATTTCTTGGAAATTGATGGGTTGTTTTTAATTAGGTTTATGAAAATTGTTTTCAAGTGTTTTAACCTCTTTGTATAAGCTAAAAAATATAGATATAACTTTCCCCATGAAAATTCTAACAGCACACTAATGAAATGAATCATGTTTTATAAATGAATAAGGAAAAATATTTTTACTTTATTTTTAAATAAAAGAGTAGAAAATAATAATTTAACATATTTTAGTTCAAACATGAAATATAATTTTTTTATTATAAAGAAAGTGCATTGGGAATAGATTATTAGGCAAGCCTAATGAGTTTTAATATTCATGTATATAGTTCTTTCCTTTTGTTAGACCTTGTGCAGGTCTCAGCTTGAGTTCGATCGCCCTGAGAGACATGTGATAATTGTGTTGGAGAGTAACCAATTGTTCCACTGGAGTTATTTTGGTCATTAGGTTTAGTCAGTTTAGTCATATTTTTCAGTTGTACTTTTAGTTACATGCTAAAATGATGGCCAGTTTAGTTTTATTTATATAGATTGGGGTGTTTGGTTTTTCTTATAGTTATTTACTGTTTATTTACTGGAAAAAATAATCCCCTTATAAAAACTAATAATGGAATGCTCTAGTTTTCAGCCCATGGAGATCAGGAATGCCCATTAGTCCATGCCATGGACCAGATCGAGTTACCAGTTCAGGGTTGACTCGGGCTGGTTCATGACAAAATGGTATCAATAGAGGTCAGCTCTTAGTAGACCTTACTTTTTAAAGATTCCTTGTTACCTGGGGATTCCAAAATAGATAGAGTCAGATTGTTGGGACTTTAGGGGTAGGTTCGGGAAGAGTGTTGTATCCTCTTTCTAATTTCAATCCTCAGGTGTCCATGGGAAGACCAGTTTCATTATTTTCTTTGGTCCTTGGGGATTGTTTGTTGATAGGGATACGAAAAGGGGAGTTGAATCAATGGTCTCTATGAGCTCATATGCTCGGGAAAGCCATGTAAACCCAGGTAATGGATTGAAGAAGGCTCTCTATGTTAGTGGTGTAATTGAAATATAATGGCCAACCATATGGTCATGTCACCAACTGACACTAGATCCCTTTTGTGGGTCTCTTGGGAATTTCTTGAATTATGAAAAAAAATCAAAATAGTTGTGTGATAATTGTGGGAATTTGTTTTTTAGGAATGGTTATTTTTTAAAAAGTGGGAATATATTTTCATAATTTAATTTAAGAATGGTTTTGGAACGTTGTTTTTTTGTGAAACAAATCTGTTGGTAAAGAGAAAATTATTTAATGGGGATGGATTTTATCTAATATAAACTTTTTGGTTGTTGAAATAAATTTTTTTGAAAGAATGGAATATTTCAAGGTTTTTCTGAAACATTGTTTTAATTGGAATATGTTGGGATGTTTAAAGGTTTTTTAATATGATGATTTTTTTTAGAAATTGGTTTTAAGCTATTGGTGTTTTTTTAATAGGGGCTTGGCCATTATGGATTTTGGATTATGTAAAGATGACTTGGTGATTTTTTTAAAATGGGAAAGGGATATTTGGAATAGCATCTTTGATTTGGAAATTATTTGAATGAAAAAGAAATGACTTTTAAATATATTGTTCTGGTGAAATGTGGATTATTGAATTGATGAAAAATGTTTTA
Source organism: Viscum album (assembly GCA_963277665.1). Classification (NCBI taxonomy): domain Eukaryota; kingdom Viridiplantae; phylum Streptophyta; class Magnoliopsida; order Santalales; family Viscaceae; genus Viscum; species Viscum album. Next base: position 1,264,292,001 of record OY728132.1, on the reverse strand, counting down.
AATAAATGGAGTGGATTTTGATGGAAATATACAAGGTTTATTTTTCAAGCATAGTAAAATGGTTTGTTTTGTGGGAATATGAAAATGATTTTTAACTTGGTGGTTAGTCTTCTTTTGGAAGGTACATGAATTTGGAAATGGGTTGAATTATTTGGATTGAAAAATGAGGATGTTTGTTTTAGACCTCGGTCTGTTCATGGGTGCCCACATGCATGGTGGTATATGGGGAGTGTGGATGGATTTATGGTATGGAATGATTGGATGGGTGCCCGGGGTGGCACAGAAATATGCATGTGAGTAAGACTTTATTAAACACCATTGGTGAGTGTATAAATCCACCAAGTTTATTTGTTTTGAAATAGTTTTTTTAAGAAAAAATTGTTTTATTTTGTAAACTGATAGTCATGTAGCTTGGTTTCCTATTTTATAGAAGTTTTGTTTATTTAATATGATTCCTCGTGATTTGGAAGTGATACTCTTATTTTGTCTTGTTATGGAATCTTTTTTCTGACTCAGTTTTAGAGCAATGAAAAGTGGGTTTCTAAATATTTTTTTGATGTTGTGATGTGGCTATTGATAGTTCTCCATTGGCATGATTCCCAGTTGATAATCCTAAGGATTTGTTTCAAAGGTTGACTCCACCTCTTCGAATGATGCCTCAACCCGTTTTTTGGAATAAAGAGATGTTTAGGCTCAATTTAATGTGCCTTTATGTTATAGTGATTCTCTCTATTATGGTAGTAGTTTATGGTGATGTTGATGTGCTTCATCATGTTACTAGTTCATTATTATTCTCATTCTGATGGATAGATTATGGTGATGTGTATTCTCATGTCCTTGTGTGGGTGAAAATATGTTTTTTGAGGAAGTGAGTTTTATGGTATGACATAATCCTTCATTTTTTCCTAGGAGTGTTATGGAGCCTCATGTGGAACTAAGGGAAAGTGTTCGGGTTAAGGATTAGCATCCTTAACTGCAAGGAAGTTGATGGTTCAACCATTAGAGCCCTAGCCATAGGTTTTAGAGTGAAGTTGGCATGTAGTCAGAAATCCTAGTGGTGGGGGAAGTTAGGTTAAATTTGTACCTCTACTGTTGTTGTGAGGCAGTTTCAGTATTCCTATTATGATTTCTCATAATTTTAAATTCCCTCTAGATGCAAAATTCATGTTGGTCTTACCCCTCATTCATTTTTTGTGATTTCACCTTCTATAATGTGGGTTTCTGATCAATGACCTTGTGTAGACCACCCATATGAATCGGGTGTGGTCTTGGTTTTATCAATTCATATGTGAATAGTGTTGGGTAGGTATAAGTTGTGGATTTTATGGTCTAATAATTGGGTCCCATCCTTCCTTGCCCCATGTGGTGGAGGTTTTTAGGTCTTATGGGATGTTTTGGCTCAGTTTATGTCCCCTCTATTCAGGAGTGTGTACTTTAAATGCTCTTAGTGTGTTCTCCTTAACATGTTTCCTTCTTAGCTGGGCAAGGGCATGGTGGAAGATTTTTTTGTGTTCCTTTATGGGAGAGGCATGATTATAGTTCATGTCAAATTATCATTTGGTTATTGGAAGTATTTACTAATTATGGGGAGACCCACCACGGGTCACGCAGATATTTCTTTGAAGGATTTTTTATATGTTATTTATTTTCTAATGGTGAGGATTCCACTCCAACCTCACCTAAAATCATTGGATTTCATGAGTGATCTTCAGGTTGGGTGATATTTCGGTTCATTGGGAGAAGGTCCAGGAATATGGTCCTTGGTTTGGTTGTGGATTATTGTCTTGTTTCAGGCAAGAGGCTTAATTTCCATAAATTGTGGATGAGATGTCCTTGGCTTAAGAGGTTGGATCGTGTTGATATGGAATCCTTAGGCATTGATCAATCAGCTGAATGTGTTATGGATTTCTAGGGGTAGAAAGTGTTAATGGTGGGGAGAAATGTCACACCCAGTTTTTTGGGATCATCTTTGGTCCCATTTTAGGGAGTGTTCTTGGTTGTTTTCTCAGGAACCGAGTGTGACGAGTTTGAATTTCTGAGGTATTATTTCCTTTTATCTTTGGCCTTGTCCATTTTTTGAGGGAAGCTATGTGGGGGTGGGCTTGGAAAATGATATTTAAACACTCCAAGTGTATTTTTCTTATGGTGTATGTTTGTTGGATTGTTTATCCCCTTGAGTTAGATGAGTTTTGGGGTGGAAAATGCAATTTTTGGGGCCTTTTTTCTGGTCGCATAGCTAAGGTACATGATTAGTTTAACCATGAAGTAAGTGTGCAGGGGGTTGTATGGTTTTTTTATAATTTAAAAAACCATTAAGCTTATGTTTTCATCCCATCCATCCCTAGGGAGTGGGTAATTGCACGGTTTATGCATGGTTTGTCAAACTGTCCAAGTTAACCGTGCAACCCACTAGAGAAAGGGTATTTTGGGATTTTCTCCTTATTTGTAAGTGTAGTTTCTTCCCTTGGACACCCCACTCAAAATATTCTAACTTAGAAACCTCCCATGGAGCATGTTGTCTCATCTAATCTCCTCCAAGTGTGATTAAATGTTGTTTCTTGTAGATTCATCACCCTGATCGAATGGTTAGGGCTCCTCTCTCTTTTTCCTTTGATTTTATTCCATTTTCCATTACTCATTTAACCCTAGAGGCCATGTTTTTCCAATTTTGGTATCTAGGGTGGTTTTAAATAGGGTGTTTTGTTCATATAGGGTTCCATTTGATAGATCTTGTTTCTCGGAATCCTAATGGTGCATTTTCGGGTGTGCGTCGTCGATGCGCCATGGTTTTGATGTATGTTTTCCCATGAAATTTTTTTTTTGATTCAAGAATACATAGTTTATTTATTTTCTCATACTATTTGAAATATAAATATGAATATATGATCCTTGGTTTAATTGTTTTGTCTAAAAACGGTGTTTTTAATCATTATTTTTTGAAAATTATGCTTGTTTTGTTAAATAGCACACACCAAGTGCTCGATAAAATTCCCAGTTGTATTTTAGGAGTAATTTTTGGTATGTAAAGAATGTTTTAACTTTGTTAATAAATAGTTATCATTTGGAATGATGGATTTTAGTTTCTTGAAAGTATTTTCAATGGTCTTAAGTTAAATGATATGTGTATTTGGCTTTTGAAATCAGTTTGTTATGTGCTAATGAATTGTGGCCCGGTTGGAATTTTCAAAGAAAATGGTTTTGTTTTGAAATTGAGAAGGAAATTTTTTGAATGAGTTTTATAAATGTATTTATATGTTAGTTGTGTATTTGAAACATCTTCTGGAATATTGGATTTCATTTTTGATAAAATATTGTTTTGTGGAATGTTTAACGGCCCGTCTGGCCACTTTGTGAATATAATGAAAAATGTTTATTATGAAAACCTCCTTGGATATTCTTCATGACTATTTCATGTACATAATGGATGTTATTTCCTCATTGTGAAATCCTTTTGATATATTATTAGAGTGCCTCGGGTTGGAATCTTTATGTTCTATTTGTTATGTGGCATGAGATCAATTATTGGAGGGACTCAGGGTGATGCATATTGTGAATTATTGTTATGTATATGTTCTGATTGGATGATCAGATGGCATCAAATGTCTTTACCCCTTTAAATACTAGATACATGGTAACCTGGAATATTCATAGAAGTTTCTAAGAATTATTTCTACACTGGTAGGTCACAGTACTGACCAGTGGCACATAGTAGGTGGATATATTGGGTTTATTATTATGGGATTTTCCCTCGGCCTTCCCTAAGGATGTATGGTTAAGCATATTGAGCGTTTTTATTTCATCATGTGTGGAATTCAGCTATAGATGGGATCTTAGGTATTGTTGTCTTTTGGATTATTCTTAATCTCCTAGTTTCACCCATGTCTATTGTTTTTTAGTTGCTTGCAGCGATGAATTTTATACTGGTATGTATATTTATATTACCCTTGTTGTGTGATTACTATAGTTCCTTCTTGTTTAATTTTTTTCTAGAAATTTACGGGTTTATTTTAATTAGTTTTATGAAAAAAATTCAATTGTTTTGCCCTCTTTGTGAAAGCTGAAAAATATAGACATCACTTCCCCCTTGAAAATGCTAACAACGCACTAATGAAATGAATCTAGTTTTGCAAATGAGTAAGGTAAATGAGTTTTACTTTTTTAAGTAACATGTTTAGAAATGAATAATTTTATATATTATAGTTTAAACAAGAAATTGATGTTTCTTTTATTATAAATAAAGTTCATTGAGAATAGATTATGATCCTAGCCTACTAAGTTTTAATACTCACAGATATAGTTCTTTTATATTTTTAGTCCTTGTACAGGTCTCAACAAGAGTTTGATCGACTTAAGGGATGAGTGATCATTGTTTTGGAGAGTGACCAGTGGGGTCATTAGAGTTATTTTGGTCATCATGTTCGGTTGGTTTAGTCGTATTGTTCAGTTTTACTTTCAGTTTCATGTATAAATGATGTTTGGTTAAGTTTTATTTATATATAATGGGTTTTTTGGTTTCATTATATTGTTGGTTATTATTTATTTACTGGGAAAAATCATTCCCTAGTGTACTTTTATGATTCCCTACACTCGTTGCCAGCTCGTGGGGATTGGGAACACCCTTTAGGCCATGCTGCGGACCGGCCTGAGTGACCGGTTTAGTGTCAACTTAGGCAGGTTCATGAAAAACACTCCCTCAAACCATTGTTCTTGAAACAACCTATTCAGCATTTAAAAAAATCAATTTATCTTAAAAATTAAAACTCTTTTGTATACATTGGGTGTTATAGTTTGCACTAACTAGTGTGACATGAATCAAAACCTCCCACTAAGACACTTAGGTTACCATGACCAATCTAACATAGAGGTGAGTAAATACTAAAGAAAAGATCAATAAACCAATGATGAGAAATAACTTTTACCCACTTCTATATCCTTTTCATAGAATATCCATTTTTCACATCATATTTATATTACATATATAAATAACCACCCACAATGTGTAAAAAACATATGGGGTAACAATGGGGGTCTCATGGGAAGAAAAGAATCTAGTATATAAGGTTCCAAAATGGAATTCAAAAAAAAACTAAATTGTAATGTCATGTAATATTTAACTTAATTAAAATCACACCCCTTCAAAAAAATTTATAAACACTTATAAATAGCATCCCTTTTCCTTCCAAAAAAACATCCTATAAATAAAAGTCAAATTCCTTTGAAAAATAAAAACAATTCCCAAGGATTACAAGCTTAATCAAATCCCATTTAATTAAATCCACACACACCTCCAAAGATTCTTGGTGTGTATAAATAATTTTATTCTATGTGGATACATGAAATCTAGAGGAAAAAACTTTATAACAATCCAAACATCCCATGGAAACCATTTATTTATTTTTTGATCAATGTATCATACATAGATACAAATAAATTTATTTTATTTTTTAAAAATGTGACACATAAATTTTATAATAGATAAAGTTCATAGAAACATACACCTCAAAATAATCAGAACTGAGTCTCAATGTGTCACCTTATGAGATGAACACTCAAATGAGCAAGGATATACCTTCTGTGGATCCTAAATCATGAAATCCCTTTATTAGAAGCAATCCAATACCATGAAAAACCATGTGTGAAAAGATAGGGTTCTTAGAAGGGATAGAGAACCTAAGAGAATTAGAGAGAAAGTTAAAGAGAAGATAAAGGAAGATGTAATGGGAGTTTACTTTGAAGAAATCACTAAATCCATGAGTAATTTTCCAAGAGTCAAAGGTGGGGAATGTTGGAGCTACCCCTTGGGTTCTTTTGGATTAGTCAAATGAGTGAGGTATGAGGATAATAGAAAATGGGATTAAATAGGTGGAAATAATAAGTTTCAACTTTTAATGAATATTGGGTAGTTCACATGGTTTTTTAGAATGGTTTGGTAAAATGTTTACCAAATGTGCATATTCCACTAGACATACACTAGGAACTCACATTATTTAGATGCATGGTTACTCTTAAATGTGTACCAACTGTTCAATAACCACCAAGACAAAAAAGTGTCACATAGCATCCTCAAATATTTCACAAATATTAGTGAACCTTTTTTAAAAAATGAAACATTACACCATAAAGGATTGTATCACTATCACATAGTTTCCACACAAATAATACTAACCATGAGAAAACCATGAGATAACCAAAAATATCTAAAATTATAGAGAACTAAGAATCCAAATTTCTCAAAACATAGCATACCAAAAAATAACATAAACTACTATAAAACTGATAGTAAATGTAACATGAGGTGTCATAATAATCCTACCATTCCACTTTACTCCCTCAAAAATTCTTTGGTCAAAGTAAAAAAGTAATTAAAACTGAGAAACTTTATAACTCAATGGAAGAGATGGGATGGAAAAATAGGTGAACACAATACCTCTGGTGAAGGAACCTAAATCATCAAACATCACCTGACGTCTCCATGTATAGCTTAATCATGACCATCTAACCCAATTGTCTAATAGAGTAGATAACCTATTATAGGTCTCCCCACCATTTAAAATTATTTTAAAATGGTGGAATGAAATGAAAATCAATCAAAAATAAGACCACCACCAAAGACAACCTCATCCTTAAAAAACATCCAATAAGGGAAAATCACCATCCATAATGGTTATTTTTGAAAATTCACACACTTATTTATAAGAGATACACAACCTGAAGATCATAAAAACAGTCCAAAAGTGAAACGTTCTCATCGATATCATCAAGGAATCCATAATCACCTTACAAACCACATCAGGTAGGGGAAAAACCATAGTCAAACATCAACAAGAAACAACCTTGGCTCCGACCTTGGGCCACCACTCCATAAAGGAGATATAGGACCTCAACCGTGATACATTTACTCACAGAAAACACGCTAAACAAAACCCTCACCATCAAGTTATTATTATGAAGAAACACCAGTTCTTGTTTCCCAATGAAGGACATGACGGTCTTCTATGTTCCAAAAATTAATGATCAACCCCAACACGGCTAGCACTACACATGTAAAACATAATCCACATGATTCCCTAAAATAGATAAGGAATACCCAAGAATAAACTAACATCTATAAGAAATAAAGAATTAACACCCAAGAATACATCCATGAGATCCTAAAAACATTTATCAGATCCAAACCCAAAAAAAATCGATACCACAAAAAAACACCTCAACCCAGATTAAACCAATACTTCTTCTGAAAGAAAAAATACAAGAATTATAGATAATTCCATGGAGGATACACCGAGGATAAGTCCATGGAATAAATCTAAATTGAAATAAAACCTTGGCTAGTGTCTATGTATAAATATGGTCCTACCTCTAGCACCCCACTCAGGGTTTGGGAAGAGTTTATTGCTAAAAAGGCTAATGTAAATAACAAGAGTAAACAACCCAAAGAATTATATCTCTATCTTCACCAAGACTATTCTGGGAGGAATACTAAAGATGGAATAAGACATGAATCCATCAAGTTCACACCTCACAATTTATGATAAAATAGTATGACTACAAACCATGGGACAAAAACTGAAAATGTAAATACTTTAAAATAAAAAATAATTACATATCTTGAAACTTATTTTCTTTAAAATCACTGATATCAAATAAAGTTTTTTTACTCCCATTTTACATAGAAATACATTACAATAAAAATCAGAATTATCCTTAAAACATACCGTCCTTAGTAACATTTCTTTTACACTTTAAAAAATCAAAGGGAGTCATTTTACAATCTAAACAAAACCAAAAATATTGTTGCAACTCAATTAAAAAATTTAACTCCTAATTATCTTATAATTAGATTCTAAATTTTTTTCGAAATCCATAATTAAATTGTTAGCTCTTTAAAGAAAATCTTTTGAGACATAAGAATTACTTTCAAAAAATATAAAAAAAATTAATTTAAAAATAATAGATTACAAAATTCCCCATTTTAAAAGGGATATATTTAAAAACAACCCACCCCTTTTATCAATTTAACCTTTGAAACACTCCATTTTATTTGAAAGAAAAACTAAAATCATTTCATGACATTTTCTCAATTCAGAAATATCTCAATGTAAAATATAATCACTTCAAGGTATTTATATAAAATTAATTTCCATTTCAAAATTTCTTTTGATCACCATTATAAAATCTAGCTATTTAATAAATACAAATAAGAAATAAATAAACCACTTTCTATTTATCTAAAATTAACTCTTTGAAACATAAAGGTCAATAAACATCATAATTCCTATAAAACTGAAATCCATTCTAACAATATTAAATTCCATCACAACCCTCTTACATTCATCTCTAATAAGTCAAAACAACCTTTGGGGTGATCTTGAATCAAAAGATCTCAAATTAATAAAATTATGAGGGATGCATGGCTATAAATTGTTTTTGTGCATAGTTTTTAAATTCAATCTCAAACCATGTGATGTTATTTTTTAATCTCACAAAACCAACTACATGAGCATCACACTATTTCAAATATTGTTCAAATTAATTTTGAATACCCATTTAAACTTCTGTTTCACCCCAAAACATAAGGGAACCCCAAAAATCATTTATTGGACTCATTGGGGATTTAAATTTAATGTTATCATAACAAAATACATCAACCAATAAATAATGAAATTAAAATAAAAAAACTCCAAACCAATAATCTATAGTAACACAAGGTTCTAAATGACAAAGATCTTGTGCCACTCTCCCCATGCCTACATCCTAAGTTCTGACATACCTATCTCGGAAACACCAAGAAAATACCCCAAATAACATGAGTTAAATATTTATATACTAGTACCTTAACATGATCCTAGGATCTAATGGCATTTTTAATGAACCATACTAAACTTATCTGACATGTCACCTAACCTGACTCATAACTAAGCCCAAAGGGAGTTCCCAATACCCATGGGATGTAAACTAGTACCTGAGCCTCAATGAAACAATCACTGAGAATGATTTCTCCCTAAAATTATATTAAATAGATAGTGGATCAATTACTAATAATCTATCATGGATCATACATACCATGTATGTCCATACAATGTCAATTAAGATAAACCAGATTAAAAATAAACCAAATGAGTCATAATCAACCAAACCTGATTTAACTCATTTACATATCGTAAAACATCATCTATAAATAAACAAATAAAAAGATATAATAAATTGAACTAAATATATATATAATAGGTTTATTCTTGTCCAATATAATGATAAACCAAAATAAGAAAAAACCTTGATCAAAAACCTAAGTACCTATACAAAACCCACTGTTTCTCTCCATATCCCAACTCAACCATCATCTTAAGGAAGAAATATCCAAAAAAAAGAGAACCTTGAACATATATAAGGAATAATAACTACTCACAAACACTTGAGTGTGTATGCATGGTGTGAGCGAACTATATCAGTATAATCTTACCAAGGAGTCTATGAAAATATTTTAATTAAACATGTTATAAATGATAGTTTGAAATAAAATAAAAAATTTAGGTTTATCATTTCCATTTTAAATAAGAAATGATGGAAAAAACAATCAGTTATAAATTATAAAGAATAAAAACCTTTCTATTTAAAAAATTAAACTACATTCAAATAATTTAAAACCCTTGTATTAAAACACAAACTTTAATAAAAAATCTCCCCTTCATTTGAAAATTATTGTCAAAAAACACTTTGAAAACACACCCAAAGATAATGAAAATAAAGAAAATTAAAATGGGAACCATGAAGTCATGGATAAATATGAGGAAAACAATAAAAATAAATAGTTCATCTAGCCCTAAAAAAGAGGGGATAAAAGAAACAATGTAATTGAAATACCTTGTATAGAACCATTGATAAAGTAATAAATGTAATAGGATACTCTCAAGGTGATAATGTGGAACGATCCTAACTCTTCTATAGCATCAAGGTGCAATATTCATCTTTTGTTACATCCTATAATAACATTATCCACCTGACTATAACACACCAACATTATCAGGTCTTCACTCCCCACCTATCCATATCTCATCCTAATGGGGACCCTAAAAGCATGTGTACCAACTCAGGTAGCTTGAATCAATACCTCACACATAGAAACCCATGTTCCCATGACTGATCCATCATGGAGGTGAGTAAAAAATCATGCCAATTTCAATTAACTAGGAATAAACAGTAACTCTCCTTCACCACCATCACCCTTGCATAAAATAACCCTTTTTCACATCGTATATCTATCACATATATAAATAACTTCACACGGAGAGTAAAAAAACATAAGGGGAACAATTAGGATATCATATAAAGAAACCCATTTATTTTCTAATGTACAAAATGAGACTTAACATGAAAATTCACTTTGAATACCAAGTAATATTTTACTTCTTGAAAACCACACCACTTCAAGAAATTTTGGAAACACATAGAAATGCTTCAATTATCTTTCCAAAACATACTTTAAAAACAAGGAAAATTCCTTGAAAAACTAAAAAAATCGCAAGTCTTACATTCACTATCAAAACCTTTTCAAAGGAACCCAAACATAACTTTAAAATTTATTATAATTTAAAAACATTTGATTTAAATATTATACATGAAATCCATAGAAAAAACCCTTTATTCCAGGATACAATTTCCATAGAGACCTTTTATGTATTCATTAAAAGCATTATATATAGCTAATATTTTATTTTAAAAAAAATTATAAAACAAAAACAGAGTATGAATTACATAATAAAGAAATATCATAGAAAAACCCACCTCAAATCAATAATAATTGAGTATTAAAATGTCTCCTTCCATAGAAAACACTTAAACAATAAATGGAATACATTCTATAAGTCCTAAATCACCAAATCCTTAGATTAGATGCACCCAAAGGCCTTGAAACCCCATACATAGTAATCTAGTGTTCCTAGGAGGAAGATAGAATGTATAATAATGTAAAATAATGGGTGGAGAAGATAAAGGAAGATAATAATGAGAGAATATTAAATAATTCTTCAAATCCAAGAAGAATGATCCAGGAATCGAAGGCAGGGAAGGTTGGAGCTCCCTAGTGTCCGTAAAATTGGTAAGGGAGGAGGTGAAGAGAAAAGAGGTGAAATTGTGATTTCAAATGGTTAATAATAATTTTTAATGAAAAAAGGGTAGTTCACACGATTTTTTAATTCATATTGCAAATGTGTGGCTTTCATTATACAATCATTGGCCACTCACATAGTTTAGCTTCACAGTTACTCCTAATAGTGCACCAACCATGTAAGTCACACCTTGGAGTAAAAAGGGTTTCATAAATTACAAGAATACTTATAATGGCTTGTATAACCATTCTACAATAATGAAAATTAATCATGTAATGTATTATAGCATTATCTCATAGTTACAACAAGGTTAATAAAAACTGTGCACAAAGCGTGCATCACCAAAAAAATATCCAAAATGAAAAAAATAAAATATTTGAATGTTCTAAAAATTAACACGCCTTCAAATAACATAAATTACTATAAAGAAACTAACAACAATAATATGGGGTGTTACATAAGGTATATAATTCTAAAACCCTCCCTCTAAGGGGTATAATCATGCTACATTTATATACTATAATATCATAATATCAAAGTAGTAAACATATGAAAAATAACTATCATTTATTTTAGTTAATTAATAAACCCATAATATATTATTCAAAAAATAATTAAATTATTTATTGTTAATATTTTAATTAACCAAAAATATTTCTGATTTTTTTTATTTTCTAAATTAATATTATAAAACCATTTTCCTTTCAAAAACTCTTTTTAAATCACATAAAATAACGAAAAAATAAAGTAATCCAACATACCAAGTGTGATTAAAGCACACCCATCTCTATCCAGTCATTAAAAGAGTAAAAAAATCAATAAAAAAAATTATATTTTAATAATAACAGAATAGTTGCAGTGAAAACCAAAAATTGTAATCCCACCACCCTGGTAACTTGGACTTTTAAACATACATGTGTTCATAAATAAAAATCCCTATATCTATCCCAAGTTTCATCTATTAAAATATATATATCATACAATAAAACCACAACCAAAAATAATAAATTCTTTAATATAACTTGTATATCTCTAGCCTGACTCACATAAATAGTGATCAAGTTGAGTGGTAATATATGAGCTCAAGTGGCCCTACCCATAAATGAGTGGATGTAGACTAGTTATGAGATTCTATGTTAAAAGTTAGGGAGAATATACTTTTGATATTGTAATATAAAATACAAAAAAAAGTATCATCTACGATAAAAAAACGAGTAAACGTATCAAATTGTAGTGACAAGTAAGTCATACAATAAAATAACAAACATGCTTTAACATATGATCTTATGAAAGTAATGTATGGAATAAATAAAAAGGTGGTATCCTAATGGGTTGATCAGTTTTAAAATAAAACAAATAATAATCACACTAGGATACCTAGCCATATCTCTTAAGACTCTCCTCAGTCTCATCCCCTAAAACTCATCAAGTTTATTCAGCCTGATCACTTGTACTTTAACCTACATATTAGACGTATATTACTCATGTACAAAAAAGTGAATGTGTAGGGTGGGAGTATAAACCTAATTATACCACCATTAATTGTGTATCTAATATATAACATGATATATCTATGAATTTAAACGAATAAATAAATTTATAACATACAACATATAAACAATCAAGTTGAGTCTTCATGTGTTAACCATGCCACCACGACACCCAACCCTACCAACTTTAGCCTATATTGATGAATCATACTCTTCATATTACGGTAGAACCAAATGATTTAAATTTCTATATCTTTTAATAAATTAGAATAATAAATAATTTAGGCAGTGGATCATGACACATCTGTCGAAAAAATGGAATGTGGTTGAGGGGCGGATCATGACACACCACACTCATTAAATATAGAGTCCAAAAAATAGATCATGATATATCACTAGAGGATATCATGTATTTTGGGGTTGGATCATGATGTTAAACACTCATAAAGAAATAAAAACTAATGGTAGATCATGAAATACCATTGTCTTCTACACATCCGGGCGATGGGTCCTGACACATACTCTGTAAGAGACCATGAATTTAGTGGTGGATCATGAAAGACCTTACACAAAATTGAAAAATATATAGTTGTTAGATCATTAAATATTTTTGGAGAAGATTAAATAATTAAGGATTATATAAAAAACACCTATATCAGAATAATATTCAGTCAATTGGAATATAATGATATAAGACTAGAGAGCAGAAAAAACAAAGAATGGAATCATGACACACCATACACAGAGAAAGTGGAAGGCTTGGTTGGTAGATCATGACCTACCACTGGAGAGAAAATATTGAGAAACCACAAAGTCTTCTATAGATTCCCTAGAATATGTACCACTATCATAGGACAATAATCACCTCACAAACATGTTGTATTATATAAATTTTAGGATGAAAAACTAAAACACATCGTATAAAAGACCTTAACTCTAGCTCTCTATGTTCATTTATCACATCCTGAGATTCCCATGTCATGAATAAAATCTCAAGCCCCTAGTCAACCAAACATATTCCCCTTTAACAAACTAGAAACCATCACCCCCTGATCTATATAGTTTAAGGTTATATTGTTATACTTGACTCAAGCCATGTTAAGATAAATCAACCATCGTTTCCTTTTCACTCAAGAAAACAATAATGATCGGTTCCATGGGAATTATATATCTCTTACTTTTCAATAAAAATCATATATATCACCTCTTTGTTGATTTCTAGTCCATAAGATTAACTCAATATATACCCATGAGACATACCTAAACCTCACTTCCTAATACAACCACTTTAAAAGTGGTTATAATACCACTAAAAATATCCTAATCGAACCATTCCTTATGTTTTCAAAAAAAATAATTTCCAAGCCTCCAAATCAACCCATACTTGGGTTGAGCACGCAAATATGCCAAAAAAATGTAATGAATCACCATAAAGTCTATTACTTATGTATATTGATATTGTCTTGGATTGTTAACTTTTAATCCAATGATCCCATTCTCCCAATTAACCACAGACAATGCCCAAAAAACATGCTTTAACTAGTATAAAATACCCACTAGAAAACTCTAATTAAACAAAATAACTATATTCCACCATGATTCAGAAGGATTATCCCACACCAGATGAAATCCAAGACATTAAACTACCTAAATGGAGAGTTTCTCCACACTTAATGACCAACTGATCACCACACCTATCAACCAAAAGGTATATGCCCACTAGACCCCTTAATATAACCTAAAATAATCTATTTTAGGAGACCTTTAAAAAATATAAGTTCTAAATACACATTTGGGGTCCATTGATAATATTTAAATCCCACACCCCTTGGTCATCTAGTATTTAGACAATCCTAAAAGCACTATGCCTAGTGTGAAACATCCCAGCTGTATAACCAGACTCTATCCAATATAAGTTGAAAATTAGAGACCTCACATTTCCATTACAGAACACTCTAAATAAACGCCCCTTATAGGCTTGATAAATTGTACATAAACACAACTAATTTTTCTTAATATATAAGGTACTACTAACTCGGTACTCATAAGATTTTCGTTATCTAATATTTAAAGATGATTCAGATTCATTCTATAAAATCTATAAATTTGACAAAAATGAATAGTATGGGGATTTATATTATAATATAATGAAATGGATGAATTCATATAATAAAAAATATATATTACCGTAGCCTTGATTTTAAGAACACACTATTATGTGTTGATCATTTACCAAATATCATATAGTTCTCTGGGATCAAAAATAAGAAGAGGGAGAGGGATAGGGAATGGGTTGGGAAGGAGGTTGTTCTTATTAGTCACAAAAATTGTGTTGGGGTTTAATTATGGATCTAAATTAAAACTTTTAATTAATTAAAAAAATTCCTAGAAGGTCAATGACATCTCAGTGTCTTAGATAGTGGCACAATGTCATTTCCCATCCCACAAAACACAAAATGGGATTTCACTAAGCTTCCAGTAGGGCCTTTTACTTCCCAGTAAAGGAAATTTAATTCACTTTCACCTTGAAAACTAAAAATAGGTTTTTTATGCCACAACCTTCACATATAAAACATGTATTAAATAATTTTAAACACATCCAAAAAAATTCCATCTTATTATCTATTTCTACAAATTCAAATTTCCATTGGCTCAATTTCGATTAGTGTCTATCTTACTTATAATCTCACCAAACCATAATAGTATGAGTTATTAAACAAATAGGTTGAAAAGATGATTTTGGATTAATTTTTGAAAATAGATTGGAGGAGACAATAATAACATCATCAGGGGTCATGATGTGACCAAGATTGTGAGGTTTAATCAGTGACAATATTAGGAATGGTGATCAAGTGAGTTCTTATGATTATTCTCTTGAGAGGTTGTACATACTAAATTTTTTTCCATGTTTGGATTTATACCCATCCAAGTTATGTTATTCTCCATGGATGTTCGGACCTAGAGTGAAAATTGGTTATACTTTAGGAGAGATAGTGGAAATAACATGGGAGATATAGAAAGTCTCACACCTTTGATATGGAATTCCTTATATAGGGATCCACCTATTGTAAGGATATGTCCATGGCATAGATATATGAAGATGAGAATTTAATTTATGATATGAGATATTAATGTGTATTTGTATAGATATACCATCATGTAGTGGTATTTATCCTCTAGGATGACTTATAATATGTGGGATATATCTGTAGGTTCTCCAGGAGTAGTCTAATGGATATCTCTAGTGAGGATCAGTGAGATCAGATGGTGTGGTTGTGAGTGATAATATTTTTATTTCATTTTATTTGGATGTATTCTTTATTCTTTCCATTTAATTTTGCATGTGTTTTCCTTTATGTTTATATTTGATACTTTGGGACCTCTTTGAATTTCCTTTTAGTTTTCATTATTCTTTGATAGTTTTTATTGATTTATATACCCTATTTGATTAAATGTAGTTATATTTATTATTTTTATTTTTATTTTTCATGATATTTCGGGATTTAATTACTGACAAGAAGTGAGATAATCGATGGATGATATGGGTCTTTGATTATTGATAATTTATATATATTATACTCCTTGATGATTATATTTAATTAAATTATAGTGATTATAGGGTATACCTCATTAGGACATAATAGTATACAAGTCATCAATTAGAGGCGGGTGGGATATTCCATTGTTTAGGTAATAGTAATATGATTCTTATGGTGTGTGTGTCTTATATCCATAATGACATGAAGGTAATAATTGTATGAAATTGTATTGGTTATGCTTTTGTGTATGTTGAGTTACACTAACCAATAACCAGCACAAAACTCAGACTTTCACATGCATTCTCTTGATCACTTGACTTCATTGGGTCGAGGTGGGTGAAGGAATCCTATTAGGTTATTCAAATCACCCCATTCCATCATATACACTATGGGTTTCTATATTCATAGATAAACCTTTATTTTTTCATTTCCGACATGGGTATTAGTTTCAAAAATAATTCCTCGTTAAAAAAATTAATTGTAATAGATTCTAATGGTTTGGTTGGATTTTTCTTGTAAATCGAGTTGGAGGACATGGTTTTTTAATTTTAGATATTGTAATGAATATGTATAGTCTAAGGGGACAATTTTTTATTTATCTTAATATTTATTATTATACATTTTCAATTTTTTATTTCTCTATTTTTATTGATTCATCATATGGATTATTTATTTTTAAATTCTTGACAATGGGATTCCCTCTTGGAGCCTTGTTTTAAATTCATATATTTTTTGTATGTTTGTTGTATGTATGGGTCATGAAGTTTTTTAAATATATTTGGACAAGAACCTTATGAATTATATTTGAAATTATAGTCTCCCCATGACTATTCTAGGATTTCACCACTATTAAATAATATATGGTGTATTGAGAGGTGACTCTGACACTGTTTGGGTAATCTAGGTCAGGAAATTGTAGAGTGGCCCCAAAACATGTTTTTTCGTATAAAGTTTGTGAAAGGTTTTTATAGTATGTAAAAACCTTTGAGGTATACTATGATCATTCCTAAAAAAAAATTCTTTGGTTTAAACCCATGTTTCTATGTGATGTTCTACATAGATATTAGGTACTGTAGGTTGAGTTAATACTAGTTTTAGGCATTTAATGAAGGAAAGGAATCATAATATGTGCTATAGATCAGCTAAAATCTAATTAATTATTCTTGAATAATGATAATGACATTTTTATGGAATAATAGGCCTACAATTAGTGTTATTTAATATATTTCATTGTCATGATCCATTATTAATCAAAAAAACTTATAATCTATTTGATATTTTATTAAAATATATTATAAGAGATGATTAGATTAATATATATTTGAGGAATTTTTTATTCTATGTGATTGTGTTTTTGTATTTTTTTGGCTACCAATGGTTTTTGTGATGTTTTCGATTTTTGAGAAAATCCTTTTATTTAAAGGGAAAAACTCATACAATGGCATGAGGCATTTACAATGGGGGATTTTTGGGAAATGGTTGGTGTGGTCAAGTGTTTTTGTAGTTTATGTTTTATAAGAAAATTTAGGTTGGTGGTTTCAAGTTA
The DNA here is from genome assembly GCA_963277665.1 of Viscum album. NCBI lineage: Eukaryota > Viridiplantae > Streptophyta > Magnoliopsida > Santalales > Viscaceae > Viscum > Viscum album. The sequence continues at coordinate 1,264,274,321 of OY728132.1, read as the reverse complement.
AATTTCAAAATGGGTTCTGAAAAGGAAAAACAATTGAGGGAAATATTATAAATATTGGATATTTTGGGTTTTGTGGTATGAATAAAAACCTCATAGAAGATAATGGTGTTTTTATAAAACTTGGGTAAGTTTTGGTGTGTATGAAATGATTTTGGCTAGAGATTTAAAATAATTAACTTGTGGATTATAACCACGTTTTAATGGTTTCCAACATCTAGACCAAGAGTATCTAGGGTATTTTGGAATTATATATTATTGGATGTGTGTGGAAATAAATTTTAGAGGGATATGTAATTTGGGACTAAAGAGAAGGAAGTTGGAAAAAGGATAGATTTTGGAAATTAGTTTTTTTAATATTGGATCGCTTAAGTGTGTTTTCAGTAAGTGACTCTTATAGTGGGGATCTATATTAGATGGAATTTTTTTTAATAATTGGACTTTATTTAGTGTATCACAATTATTCAAGATGTGTGTTGAATAACAATGTTTCAAAATTTATAGGGTGTTCACGCACTATCTCAAGGTAATCATGGAAGATACTAGTGGTAAACTCTTGTTTTAACAGGAGAATTGTGAAAATATTTATAGATAGGTTAGAGTAATACAATGTTAGTGGTGTGATGGAGATCATGGATGAATTATTAGGAGTTTTGGTGATATATTAGTTACGATTACCTTGGTATTTAAGTCATGCGGAAGGAGAAAGGTGAGAGTTTTGGGATGTAACATGGTAAGTTGGTGAAAAAATGGATGACTGGTGTAGGTCATGATTTATGAATGGGTGTTTGAGAGGCTTCTTAAGGTTGAGAAGAATTATGGATGTAATTTTATAATTACCCATTCCTTCATGTACAAGTGAACTATAAGAATATTTAATGTCTTATAAATTTTTTGGATGGGTGACATTAAAATTTTATGAATAGATTGAGAGGGGTATTTTTATGTATTTTAGAGGTTAAAATAGATGTGTTTGGTTTATATTTTGTAATGGAAAACTATAAAAGATGAATTTTATAATGATAAAAAATGACTGGTGGGTGGATTCACACCCCACTAAATTCCTTATGGTGGCCCATCGAATGTTTGGTGGGTTTTGTAGTGGGATTTTCCCACCACTGATGCCACTAGAAACCTGATAGCCCCAAACCCACATTTAAATATGGGTTAAAAAGGAGTTTCCCCTTTAAAATTTTGGTCCCGGCCTAAGGGGGACCTTTATACCAACTGTAATACATAATATATTCACCCCTTTATCACTACATTCACATTGTTCTCCCATTTATCTTATTGCTTTAGATTTATTTTTTTATATGGATTCAATGTATTTTACTTCCATTGCCCTTTTATTCAACATTAATTATTCTTTAAATTCTCCCAACCCATTTAGGGATTTAAAGAGAGATTTTATTAGATTATTATAGAATCACATCACTTGATGGGGTTTCTATACATGGTTCATAAGGATGGGAAGGGAAGGGTGGTTTATAATCATTGCATTTTGTTTCCCCTTAGGCATTATCACCAGTGAATTTTATTTTGGATTTTTTTTATTTTTTAGTTAAATTGGTGGTAGGATGAGATTTATAAAATTGTCCTTTTATATATCATAGTCTCAGGTGTATGTTAGGAGTGGGTAACACCTCAATGCTTGTGGTTTTAGTGTGGTAATGACACCTAGTGAGTTTATAAGACTTATTCTAATGATAGAAATTTATATTTTAATGATTTATTGATTTATTTATTAGTGTTTATTGATATTGAACCTTACCTTTGGAATCAATGGAGGTTGGTGAAATATTATATTAAATAAATAGAAAATTTTCATGAGGTAGGTTGTTTTTACCCATTGAGAATTTAGATTTTTGGTTGTTTTTTTACTATTTACATATTATGATTGTTTGATTTATCATTATCATCATCATCATCATTATTATTATTATTATTTCATGACATTGAATTAATCCATAAGTGGAATGATCTTGGGTTTTCCGGATAGTCAATAAATACCATATAACTTGCTAAATGGTCTATTGGTGGTGCCATGGTCAAATGAGTGTTGGTGACCTATTCTATGGTTTTTTCTTATTGGTGGGGGTTGTTTATTGACTATGTTTTCTAAAGGAAATTTATTTACATTTAATGGATAAAAAGGAAATAGTTTTAGGTGTCGGTTTAAATGTAAAATGGTTGATTTAAAAGGATGGATTTAAAATGTTTTTTTTTCAAAATAATTTGTTGGTTTTCTAAAGGGGTAATCATATGAGATTTTGTTTGAGGGAATATAATGAGTAACATTTTCATGTGATTCAATTTTTAATTGGTTTTGAAAATTTTTAATGAAATAAAAAGTGGCTATGTTTTTGGATAAATTATTTGGTCTAATTGACCTTGTTTTTTTTAATGTTTCTATAATTTTTTAAGATTCATGATTATGGTTTCCTAATATATTATGTTTCATTTTAAGATGAGGAATTGTAGAATATGAACCATTTTTGAGACCTTCCATTGGGTAATGGTTTTTATGAATTGATTGAGATACTCAGTAGGTTTTCTTTCGAAGTGTGTTCATAGGAACCTTGGAATGTACTTTACAGTGAGATCACGTCAAATTCTTTAGTGGGACCTAGATAGTTTTGAGTGAGTCTTAGGGGATCTTGTAAGGATTATATTGAGTTTCAAAAAAAATGTTAGTTTATGGTATGACATGGGGATAGTGTAAGACACCTTGGGTGGTTTTGACAGAGGGTGAAGAGTCCACCATTATCCTCTAGGTAGACATTGAAACTCTTAATGGTAGTTGGATTCCATTATTATTTTTATGAGTTCTCTTGTGATTAAAATCAGTAATAAGGATGGAAAATATTCCCATTGATGATTTGATTAATATTTATGGATGTATTGGGGAAGTTGAACCCTTATCATCATGATCCTCTATGGGGATTGGGATCATGGGATATGAGTGGAGTGAGTTTGCCTCCTTCTTAGAGTTGACTTTTTTCTGATGTGAGATCGAGTGACTAGGCACGTAGCAAATAAGGATAGGTTTGGAGTAGTGATGAACCTCAAATTAGATCTCATGTATAGGATGTATTCATGGATCATTATATAATCTATAAGGGGGTGAGATATTTTTATTGACCTCTGGGGTTGTGATTGAGTGAGTTTTTATCTTTCTTATTTTGAGAGGTTGTGTACAGTAGTTGTTTTTTATTATTAGGATTTACAATTGTTCTTGTTTTTCTCTTCCCTATGGGTGTATGGATATTAAAAAATGATTGATGAGAATTTGGGTTTAGAAATATGGATAGTATCATACTATATTGAGATATTCTTCCTTCTCTAGGGATCCATTTATAATAAGATCATGTTCATGGCATACTGAAGGGTTTTAGAGGGAATAACACTTATCCAAAGATAGGGCTCTTTCCATTCATATTGGACTAAAAAAATAAAAGTAATAATGATGTAACTTTTCTCCAATGATATAAATATATCCATGCTCTTCACCACAAGCTTCATAGAAATCTATGAGAAACAACAAACAAGATCCTTCCTCTTAGGATATCCATGGGTTTGATAAATATCTCAATGCTTAGGAAGGATCTCCTTAAATCTAGTATTTTCTCTAATCTTTATTTAGAGGAATGAAAAAAAATCAAGAGCCAAACATAATTTTAGTTTGAGGAGTTTATCAACTTTTGGATTCCCTCAAAACACAAACAAAGAGCCAGCTTATAAAGGGATCCAAGGAGATTCATTGGATTCTAAAAGATTGATTATATTTTTTTTCTTAAGTAGGAAGGATAGACGGGTGTGAATTACCTTTGAAAGCTAAAATATAATAATTTAAACCTAAAAATAATTAAAATAAAGTTATTTAAATAACAATAAATTATGTAGTGGAAATAAAATGGAAACATAATTTTGTTATTTAATTTTAACAAAAACTAAATTTCATGAGTACCTACTTCTCCTCTCCCCAATGATTTTTGAGTTCCATTAATCCCTTAACTTTAGTGGTATCCAAATAACACAAATAATAAAAATTACACATGATATTTATTGGTTTAAGTAAGAATCCTAATACTCTCACTTTAGTGTTAGCAAGAAACCATGAAATAAAAATGAAAGAATGAATGGACTGATTTAATTCACTCCTAGTAAATAATTCTCTATAATATCACAATAATGAGAGTTGTATCAACAGATAAGAGAGAGAAAGAGTGGAGGAAGGATAATAACTGCAAATAACATTAAGAGTGAGTGATATTTGTAATTGGTTTGATGTGTTGTCTTTTATTTTCCATCATCTAATCGAGATAAAATATATATAATACATGAATTTATCCTTGAAAGTATTAATGATCTTATTTGTTAAATAACTTATTTCCAAAAATAAAAAATTGAATTAATCACGGACAACAAATTCCTTATAAATCTATTTGTGATTCAAAATCTTCATAACTGATACAACTCTTTCTTCCAAAAATATTATGTTGTAAATAACATGTGAAGATCTTTCTAAAATAATACCTTTTAGAATGAACTACTTCGGTGTTGTGGAAAATTATTCTTTAAAAAAGATCTTTACAGTTATTATAGAGCGTCGATCTTCCTTAAGATCAGCTTTTAAAGCATCTCCATTTAAATTTGTAAAAAAATCTTGACACTAACCCCTCCCCCATAGGTACCCCTCTAGGGCTGAAAATGAGAGAAGGGAAATAATGATGCTAAAAGCCTGCCTCCAATAGGCCACGTGTCAAAAAAAATCACCAACACTTCTACAAAACAGATCTTAATCAGCGTTTTTCTTTCACACATATAAAATGTACTCTTTATCAGTGCTTTGTTTTTAGCACTGATAAAGGGTACCCTTTATCAGCACTTCATTTTTAGCACTGATAAAGGGTATCCTTTTTCAGTAATTTTTGAGCTCTAATAAAGGTGCCAAATAAACTTAAATAATTAAAAAAATATAAATTAAAAATGAGTAAATTAAAAAAATATTAATTTTCTTTAAAATAAAATAATTATTGAAAAAGATTAATAAATTTAATATATATATATATATATAAATTATCAATGTTAATAAAAATCATATACAAAATATATAGATATGTAAAATGAATAAAATTAAATAATTAAATAAATAAAAATTAAAAATGAGTAAATTAAGAAAAATATTAAACATTTTATTAAATCAATAATTATTGATAAAAATGAATAAATTTAATACACACACACACACATATATATGTATATTCTAAATATTAATATAAAGTATATATTAAATATATATATATATATATATAATGAATAAATTTTAATAATTACAAAAAATGATTAAAAATAAATAAATTGTAATAATTAAACAAAAAAAATAAAAATGGATAAATTACACAATTACTAAAAAATCTATTAATGAGATAATTATTAATAAAAATGAATAAGTTTAATATATATATATATATTTATATATATATATATTATTTATAAATAGTAATAAATGATATATATTAAATATAAATATAGAAAATGAATAAAATATAATAAATAATAATATATTAATGTCTTATTCATTTTTAATGGTTTTTATAAATAATTATTCTTTAGTATATTTAATATAGAAATATATTCATATATATTTAAATATATATATATCAATGCATATAATATTTTCCAAAAAATAATTTATATAATACAAAATATTTATGCTTACATTAAATAAGTCATATATTTAATGAATAACTATTTATAATTAAAAATTAATATTAATTAAAAATAAAACTAATTGCATCGAGTAATTGACCGAATTGAATGTCGTTTTATTTTAAAATTTAAAATATATCAAATGTGTGTCACATTGATTTAAAATACATATACATAATTAATATGTTTTTATATACAACACACACACCCAAATATTTACGCAACTAATGAAATCATATATAGAAACACATACACCTAATATTTATGTAATTTATTCAAATTTAACTATTCATTTAAGAATTTCATTAAAACCTGATACATTTAATATATAATTTTTTTAATTGGTAAATTTTATTTATTTATTTTTAATATTATTATAGTTAAGTATTATTTATGTATTTTTAATATTTTTTTATTTTTTTAGGAATTTAATAATTTTAAAATTATTTATTTTTATTTATTTATTTACCATAGTTGATTATTTTAAATATTTATTCATCTTTATTTCAATATATATCCATATTTTTAAATAATTTATATTTAGTTATAAAAGCTAAACCATTTTTTCAATATTTTTAAAGTGTGGACATTTTTAATTATTCAATTTCACTCATTTTTAACATGCATGAATTTAAGATTATATATTCATTAATAATTTTAATAATATATTTTAAATAAATATTTATAAATATATATATTTTATAATTGTATATTTACAATAATTATAAATTTATAAATTTATATCTATAAATAAATTAATATTATTTTTAAAAAAATTATTTATAAAATTATAAATAAGTAATTAATATATTAAAACAATTATGAAATTAAAATAAATGTATTTAAATAATGAATATATTTACTATATATATATTTATACTTATTTATATGTATTAAATATATATTTAATTATACATATATATATATAATAATATAAATATATAAATATTTTATTTTTAAAATGAATTTATATAATTATAAATAAATAATTATATATTTTATATAATTATCAAATTATAATAAATATATTTAAATAATGAATATATTTACTATATTTATATTTATATATTTTTTATTAAATAAATATATATATATATATAATTATTTATATATACTAATAATTATAAAATTATAATATATATATATATATACGGAATATATTTACTATATTTATATTTATATTTATATTTATATTTATATTTATTTATTAAATATAAATATTCGAATGGTTTGGGGAAAGAACATTTTATTAAAAAGAGAAAACGAAAGTAGGAGACCCCTTTTAATTGGGTAAGGGAAACCCATTGCATGCCTGTAAGCTGAGAGGCAATCAACCAAAGAAATAAATGGCATGAAATCCCATCAGCACAAAGCCCAAAATAGAAAACTCAAAAGCCCAACATAAATTCAACAGTAAACCCGCCACATGGGCACCATTTGACCTTCCCTGACACCACTGCTTGGTCCGGGAACACTGCCCGAAACGGCACCACATCAAACCTTGACGTCCTGTCCAAACACACAACTGACGAAGGACCCTCCCGCATCTCGCGACCTGTCCCCCCGTTGTCCGCCTGGCGTCTGACATGCCCCACAGTTCCACACTACCGCTGAGGTCCCACAAGGTTGAACGTCGAGGTACAGATCTATAGATTTGGGACCTCATCTAATCTTGTCATGCTACCCGCCATCTATGCCAAAACAAGCACTGTCGAGCCCACCCGCGCTAACAGACCAGTGTCACTCTGCCTGCAGCCCACCCTCGTTATTACCATGGTCGACCGTCCACACCAGTCACTTGTACTCACTTCCAACGTACCGACCGTCGCGCCGCCAGCCAAAATCTTCCCCCACTAGCTGGTTTGAGCAAGATCCACTACCATGAAATGCAGATCTGGAAAACTAGACTGCCGATGCCTGAAGCCAGAGACCCTCACTGCCTGTAAATGCCACATATCGAGAATCAAAGCTTCACTGTAGCACCAATCACAGAATCCAGATAAACCAAAGCAAACCCATGGGCCGAAGAAAACCTAGAGGAGAAACCCTAAGTGATAACCCACTCTTTAAGCCTTATTTTATTCAGTACATGGCCTAAAGGCCCAGTGGGAATGATGCCCATTACATGGCCCCATGGTACACAAACTAGCGTGAATGATCAGTGTGGCATCATTCCTGCATCATGCTTAAGTCATCGTTTTCAAGTGTCATGCCTGTGTCACCACCTTGCCAGTGGAAATTCGCTCCCACCCGAATTAGAACCTAGGTCAGATGCAGGATTATAGGGTTCTTTTACCACTTAGTCAAGCCCACAACTACAATGTGTTATTTGGGAAATGGGTTATAATAAATAACTATATAATGATATAAATATATTTTATTTTTTATTTAAAATTATAATTACAAATCCTTTATTAGTGCTAATAAAGATGTCTTTTTTAAATTCTTCTTTAGCACTAATAAATATTGAAATTTATCTACACTTATTAATTCCGACCAGATAAAATGTATCTTTATCAATTTATTTTTAGAAGTGCTGATAAATGTCTCTCCAATCTATATAATGAACCCTAACACATGGATTTCATTTGCAATATCTCAAGATTTTTTAGAAGTCACATGCTACCAGCACTGCTCATCCTCAAATCCAAGACTCAACTCAACAATCGAAAGAATGCAAGGTTCAATTCAAGTCATAAATAAATCCAATATTTCACAATTTTTCTACTTTCAATCGGACAAATCAAAGGTCATATCCAAGGTATTTTATTTTCTCCTCCTCCTAACTCATTGATTATTTTTTAGGTTCCGCGTAAGGTTCATTTTCCTATATATTTTACAATAGTGGGGTGAATTATGAGTTTCATAATATTCATTTCTTTTTGTTTTCTTTTTTTCCACAAGTCACTTTTGGATTTCTTCCACATATTTAAACTGAATGTAGATGTCCTCTACACTCTATATCACATGGCCAATGTAGAATAGATCTCTTATATATTCCTCTATTTTTTCTTCATTTTTCTATATATTCCTAAAATTCATTTAAATGGATTTTCAAAGGTAAATAATTATTTGATACCCATTATGGGTTTATAAAAAAATTATGCTTCCTATGTAGGCTATAAATAATTTTAATGGGGATTAGAACATTATTTATAAAACTATTGATTTATTATTTTTAAGTGTTTTTTTAAATTAATAATATGATATTTTAAATGAATAAGATGAATGAAAAATGGTTTTGAACATATTTTGAGTTCCAAAGGATATAACCAATGGTTTAAGGGTTTTAAAAAAATGGAATTTGTATGATTATTAGTTAACTCCAATGATAGTAATTATTTGTTTCCAATGTGTTGATACATATTATGTTTTAAATGATATTTATAACATAGTTTAACATTATGTTTTTAGGCCTTTTGTTAATTAATAAATGGTATCATTGGATTATAATAAGGATGGTCTTGTAAAAATATTTTCACCCATCTAGTTATTAATGTTTTGTAGTCACTTTATTATAAAAAATTTCATTATGATTTTATCACCCATATTAGGAAACCCTTGGGTTAGTTTTTTAAATATGATACTTCCCTTTTATAGGATGTTTATGGATTATTATTATGTGATGCTTATATGATGTGATATGTGGATATTTCTTTATAGGTTGTTGGAAGTGAGATGAGGTTAATTGATAATATTTTATTATACATTTATAATTTGATCGTGTTTATATTTTTTTCTCACAAAAAAATTTAATATGCTATGGGAACCTAAGGAAACTATGTTAGTGGTATTTTTGGTGTCATATTGTATATACATGATGTCATTATTTATTTTATTATACCATTAGTGATGTAATTCCCTTGTTGCTTCTCCTATAGTGTTAGGGATGAAATAGACTTATTTATTTATCGATGGTGTTGTTATAGATAGGAACCATGGGGTTTTTGATTCTACTGGTATATGTTTAATATTTTTATTCCCCAGAATCCAATAAGATTCCCATGATTTTTTATTCGATTGTATTAGATTAGACATCCACACTACAAACATTTTTTTCATTATTTTTTACATTTCTTTCACATGGTGCAACAATTCATTTTTTTACTATTATTATACGTCATTGTTATAATGGATCTCATTTGATCTATATTCCATATTTAATTTATGATTGACTTTAAATTGTTTTTATTATAAAATGTGTTTTGAGAATTTTTTGGAATTAATAAAATTGATTTTGATTTATTTTCATAAGCTCTAAAGCCTAAATTTTAATATTTTAATGTGATTTCACTTTTAAATATATTATTCCATCCATTGGGTGGTAAAAATGGATTTTGAAAGAATGATTTAAAATTAATTTTGTTTATCTACATGAGTATAAATATATTGATCTTAATCATGGTGGTATTTTATTTTCCAAAAATATTTTACCATATGATTTCAAAAAGATATAAATGTATAATATTTCATTCCTTTATACTTTCCCTTTTTGAAACATTATCTTAAATGGTGTTGAAACTCTTTTTGGTGATCTATTTTATAAATAAAATTTAATTGAGTATTTGGTGAAATTTTACTAGTTCTGTTTAGCATGTACCCTATATACACACCCATATGTGTATATTATATTTTATGTTTTCATATATGTTATGAGGTAATGATCTCAATTTGGATTTCATTTATGTAGTCCATTTATAGACATTTTGGTTTAGGCAAGTGACCATGGATCACATAGAGATATTCAGGCTATGGATTAATTATTAATTTATTTTGGGAGGTTATTTTATTATAAAATTTGGAAATATGCTATATTGGAATTTTATTTTCCTTTATAAAGAGACCTGACTATATATTACTCTACTATTTTATATAATAAGTGTGTTTTTTGTTATTTTTCTATTGAAACCATTGTTATGATTTATTATTTTTATCTATTTAATTTATATCCATGGATGTCTAATGTATAGAAACACCATGTTGGATACATAAAAAGGTATTCAATGCATGTTTAATGTTTTTAAAGGGTGAAATCAATCCCAATTTTATATAGATTTATACCATGGTTCTTTCACTACTAGAATAACATTTCCAATTAGTAATGTAAATTTTTTATTTAGTAAACGTTTTTAAATAATGAAAACAGTTTAGGTTTTAGATTCAAGAAAACTATCTATTTGTTTAACATATTTATATAAACCCAAATCCATACATAATTATTTAAGAAAAAAACACATTTAGTACTTAAAATATCTTAATTTTATCTTCAAAAATTGAAAAAGTTAATGATACTTAATAAGTAATCATAACAATTCATTCCTTCCCAATTAATCAACCCTTACATTATCCCATCATTGATGAAATTACTAAATCATGTAAAAGTATTATTCATTGACTTATAATTCATTTAGGTTATAATGGAAGGAAATAAATTTCATTGTAATACAATACAAGGTATAAAAGGTAATACATAACTAAGTATATTCATGCCATTTAAAATCTCGATTTAAACCCAAATTCATGTTTACTAAAAGTACTCAAGATATCAGAATATAAATATGTACCAAATAGTAATTTCCTTTCTTGATCAAAGATATAAGATATGTGAATATTCAGGTTACTTTATAAAAATAATCGAGTTACCATAAACCAAACATATAAAAACTACATTGCATTATGGATCTTAAAATTATTTGGAGGTTATAGAATTTTTAGGATTGAACCTATATAAATTAAAGAATGTGAATAATTAAAGAACACAAGTCCAAACATTAATTTCATAGAATAAATAATTTTAAATCAAGTAAATATGATTAACAGACTTTACACAATAAACCAAACACAAATATATAATGTGAATAGTACATGTGTTTTGGTTTCCATTAAACCACACCAAATTCATGAAAATGGATTATTTAGTCCTCCTCTAGCTAAATTTTCATGGAAAATGATTAGCTTCACCCATCGGTGTGCTATCTCATCAATCTATCACAATTCCTAAACAACTAAAATATTCCCATGATCTTATAAACACCCACAATAATGTACAAACTCAAAACTTTCTATAATGTCATGGTTGGTTAATTTCCAAAAAAAACTAAATGTGTTATTGTTCTCTCACCATGGATACTAGAACACCTCCAATTTGACTCACACTCATACAAATTCAAATCATCCTAAGCCTGATATCACACACACACTTCATCTAACACCTCGTGATCTTTTGGGAAATTGTTTTCAATGTCATGAATATTTGTAATACCATAATGATGATGATTCTTGAATAAATTTTATGGAATGTGAAATCATTGATTTTTTTATTCTTATGTGATATTTGAGGAATTTGTTTTGATAATTAAAGAGTCCCTTGATTTAATTTTTAAACAATCCCCTGGAAACCATACTATTTAGGCCGGTATTCTTGGATATTCTTGTTTTGATATAAATTTTTAATTTACTATTACCTTATAGAAATAATTTATTCATGTTAGATTTGTAAAATGTTTATTAATTTTTTAATAATCATGATTTTATCTAGACTGGGTGGTTCCCTAGGTAGAATTTTTATGGTCATGCCGATTTTAAATTTCAGTTTTGAAAATGGAAACATGGTTTTAAAAGTTAAAGTGGGGTTTAAAATAAAAAAAGTATTGTTTTCCCTTAAAATGAACTAAAATAGATTCGGTGTTTTGAAACTTATGAATTTATTTCAATGTGAACCTATAAAGTTTTAAACATTTCAAAGTCTATATATTTACATAGAAATGGTTTTAAAATTTTAATTTATTTTTAATTGTCTTTAATATGATTTTAATTTTTTCACATGATGAAAACCATTTTTATAAAAAAAATTGGTTTCATATCCTATTAAGTCTTTTGAAAAAATTTATCGATTTTCATGTGGAATTAAAAAAACACATTTCAAGCAGGGTCTCAGAAATTCAAAAAGTTTCATTTTGAATTTTGAAAGTGTTTTTTAGATGAGATTTGAAATTTTAAATTAATATGTGGTAATTTTAAATGTTTTAAGGAGAAAACTATCATCCTCATCAGCTTCATCTTCTAAACATTTATTATAGCATTTTTCTCTTGGTACTTATCCCATATCTCTTCTAGACATGTACCTATGTTTCTTGAACTACTCTGACCAATAATCATCCCATATTAGGTACCAGTGATTATTTTGTATGAATTCAGAGGATAACACCTACCATAGTGGAGGAATTATTTTTTTAAATTCAATTACCCACTTATTTAAAAGAATACTAAATTTATTTTAAACAATCAAATAATGGGTTCCCCTTATTAGAATTATATATGACTTTCATATTTGATAATGAATATATTATGTGAATTCATTTATTTTTTGTACAAAATGAATATTTTATGACCCTAAAAGAATGGATATATATCAAAAATGAATGCATCCTAAAAACATGACAAAAGAGTATGAAGATAGAGTTAAAGGGTCCATCAAGTTTGTAATAGAGCAAGCATATGACCCTTCTCAAATGGCATTGAAATATTTTCCAACATAAAAATTAGTTTATTACCTACAATATTTCTGATCTAGTATAGGTTGTGACCTTAGAAATAAATTTATGGTGTGAATAATTGTTTTCATAATTATTATATATTATTTTTGATCTATTTCTCAAGGAGAAGTATAATTGAGAAAATCAATTTGTTTATAAATTACCAGTAAACATGGTGTCTGAATGTATATGGGAATTATGAAGAGGTGACTTCCAATTAATTATTTAGTTAATTTTACCATCATTATATCTACTTTTTTATATAATTTACAAATTTATTTTATAATATAATTAGTCTAATTCCCTCTCTTGGGTTCCATCATGGGTGGTGGTAAATGATAGAAGAAAATAAAAATATAGTAGATTCACTTTGGGGGGTATTGGAATTATTTTTTCCATTCGATCAACAATTAGATGCACAGTATAATATCACCAATTCTTGTGAAATCCATACAAGTAACACATCATGTTTACATTAGTGAAATGGATTGACTAAAACGGATTATTTTGAATGAACATTATGGTAAATTATATCATTCCACCATTATATCATATAGAATCTCACAATAATTATATGAGTATATGTGTTTAACCTATCCTTATTATTCATATAGATACTTATTCACTAGATCACCATAAAGAATTTGTGCACTGGTTCATCACTAATATGAATTTCTACATTTATTATGTAAAAAGATCTATGTTCACAATCTCATCAATACAAAACTCATCATAATTATCAATAAAAATACATGAGAATAGGGATGTTCCTATTTTTATGAACAAATAATGATGATTTTACGTTAGAGTTTATCATCATCCAAAATATTGAAAGGATTTATTAATCTATAACACAATCCATGTACAATTAATGGTGACAGTAGATTTATTGTTATTTGGATGACATAAAGGGCTATGCTGATGTTTAATACTGTCAAAATGAGTTAAAAATTTATAGTGAAGCTTAGTGTCTTCTAGAAATACATAATGAGTCACACTGAAATTTTTCCCAACAAATAATATAAATGGTTTATCATGGAGTTTGTTCCCTCTATGATGGTAAAATGGAAATATATATTTTATTATATTCCATAAAAACTAAAATGTAAATATTTATTTCAATTTAATCATTGAACACTAATAGGTTTACACTGATGGTTAATGTTTTCAGGAATATATAAAATGATACACTAATGTTTAGTATAATCTAGAAATATATAATTTTTTATGCTCGTTTTTTATAAAAAATAAGAAATAAAATGTTTATATTTGATTTTTACACCAACACAAAATTATAAAAGTTTTTATAGTAATTTTGTATAATATGTGAATTATATGTTATTATAATGTGGTTAAATATATCATTTTTTAAGGATTGACATTATAAAATATCTCATATGTATCTAAAGTGGGTGAATCAAAAATATTATAGTTTGGAACCATAGTTTAAAATAATGGGACTAGGAATGAATTATTTTATATTTATGTTTAATTTAATTATTTATAGTATTACTAAAATAAAAAGTATATTCTTATATAGGTGGAAACTTTTTCTCATGTTTGGGTGGTTTGTTCAATGCTTCTCGTGCTCGTGAGAGATTGGACTTCAAGGCTGCAACTAAGACACTAAAAAAGAATAAAATGGGTCAAGACCATGTTTCATTCTGATGGAAGAGGAAACCCCATGCTACCTAAAATGTGAAGTGTTTGAGGGAGTATTAGGTTTCCACTTCCATCATAATGGAACATGTTCTTAATTTTTTGGATTTTTGTTGATACTTGAAAGAAAAACACAAATCACATACTCAATCTTCCACACCCCAATATGATACACAATGTTCTTAGTATGACTCAGACTCTATGTTTTTAGTTTATAATTTACATTTTAGTTCAAAACACTCATCACATACTGAAAACCAAGAAAAGAGATAAATATTGTCTGATACTTTTGGGAAAAAATCCATAATTCATTTTTGATATGTAGTAATCATCTACAGCTCAATATAATGAATGTTGTGGTCAATATGATTTCAATAGTGTCTTTTTATTTAAAATTGACATTAATTTTTGAAACAAATATAACCGACATAATAAAAATAGATAAAACACGTTCATATTGTTTTTATACTTTATTAAATTTATCTATAAGTCATTTTTAATATAAATTAATCATACACACCTCAATCAGATACATGATGTTCCAAGAATGACTCAATGTGTCCATTATCAGTTTAAAATAGACATTTTAGTTCAAAACTCATGTCACTCATTGAAAATAGAGAAAACATGCATGTATTGTTTTTTATAATTTTTTAAAATCATTTATAGGTTGTTTATTTAAATGTAAGAATCATTATCATGTCAAACCGAAAAATGATGTGACCGGTATGACTCAAAGTGCTTATTTCCAGTTTAAAATGACATTTTCATAAAAAAGACAAGTGGCATACTCAAAACTGTGAAAAAAACACTTGGATTGTTTTAATACATTAGTAAAATGTTCCATAAATCATTTTTGATGTGTTGAAATTATCCTCACCTCAATCTGATGCATGATGTGCTCAGTATGACTCCAAGTGTCTGTTATCTATTTACAATTTACAATTTAGTTTGAAAAGGGTCACTTACTGAAAACCAATAAAATATTATTTTATTATTTTGATAACTTACCCAAACAATTTATAAGTAATAATTTATGTGTAGGAATCTGTCCAACATCAAACCGATAAATTATGTGATCGGTGTGACTTAAAGTGTATGTTTCTTGTTTAAAATGACATTTTAGTAAAAAAGACAAGTGACATACTCAAAAATGAGAAAATTTATTTGGATTGTTTTGATACTTTATTAAAATTATCTATATGTAATTTTGATGTGTATGAATCATCCACACCTCAATCCAATTCACGGTTTGACTAGTATGACTCCAACTGTGTATTTTTATTTTAAGTTGACATTGATTTTAGTAAAAAAAGTGACATACTCAAAACAAGAAAATTAATTCATATTTTTTTAACATTTTAGTAAAACGATCCAAAATTAATTTTTCATGTGTAGGAATCAGCTGCACCTCAATCCGATACATGATGTTCTTGGTATGACTCAAAGAGTCCATTGTCAGTTTTGACATTTGGGTTTAAAAATTTTTACTCACTAAAAACCAAGAAAACACACATTAATTTTGTTGTTAATTTATGAAAAGTATTCATACTTTATTTTTTTACATGTTGGAATTAGTATCACATCAAACCAACACACTATGAGACCGATATCACTCAAAATGTGTGTTTGTAGTTTAAAATGACATTTTAGTAAAAAACATATGTGACATAATCAAAATCTAGAAAATAAATTTTGATTAGTTTCATAACTTAGTAAGATTATCCATAAGTTTTTTTTTTGATGTGTAAGAATCAGTGGACCCTCAATACGGCACACCATGTTATTGGTATGACTCCAAGTGTGCCTTTTTATTTAAAATTGACACTAATTATAGTATGAAAGACAAGTGTCATACTAAAAACCTGAGAAAGCACGTTAGTAATTTTTTTTATACTGTATTAAAATGGTAAATATTTCATTTTTGACATGTATGAAGTAGTTGTACCTCAATCTGATACACTATGCTCCCGATATGACACAAAGTGTTCATTATCATTTTAAAATTGAAATTTTTGTACTAAAAGTGTCACTCAAATAAAAATTATCAAACATAAATGGACTATCTTAATAATTCAGTACAATTATTAATAAGTCATTTTTGAAATGCAAGAATCAGTCTCACATAAAACTGACACACGATGTGACTGGTATGACTCAAAGTGTGTGTTTCTAGTTTAAAATGACATTTTCATAAATAAATATATATGAAATAATCAAACCCAATAAAATGAATTATTATAGTTTTAATAATTTATTAAAATTAACAATTTATGTGTAGGAATCAACTGCACCTCAATCCAAAGCATAGTTTGACCGATATGACTCCAAGTGTGTCTTTCTATTAAAAATTGACATTAATTTTATTAAAAAAATATATTTGACATACTCAAAAATAGTAAAAAAATTGTATTATATTTATATGTTAGGATAATTATCCATAAGTCATTTTTTATATATAAGAAATAGCCTCACATAAATCTAATAAATGATGTTCCTGGTATGACTCAAAGTGTTTTCTATTTGTTTAAAATTGGCAATTTAGTTCAAAAAGTGTCACTTATTGAAAACTATGAAAACTCGCTCAGATTTTATTGATAATTTAGGAAAATCATTCATAAGTCATTTTTGATGTGTAGGATCAGTCACACATTAAACTAACTCATAATGTGATATGTATCACTCTAAGTTCATGCTTCCATATTAAAATGACATTTTAGTAAAAAAAATAGGAGTGACATGCTCAAAACTGAGCATATAAATTCAGATTATTTTGATACTTTAGTAAAACAATCCATATGTAATTCTTGATAAGTAGGAATTAGAAACACCTCAATTTGATGCATCGTGTTACTAGTATGATTCCATGTGTATTTTTTTATAATTGACATTAATGTTAGAAAAAAGTACAACTTACATACTCAAAACCTAATAAAAACTATTCCGATTATTTTTATACTTTAGGAGAAAAATCCATAAGTCATTTTTTTGTATGTAAATCAGATAAACTTTAATTTGATACAGGATGTTCTTAGTATGACTAAAAGTGTCCTTTAACATTTTAAAATTGACATTTTAGTTCAAAAGTCATCACTCACTAAAAACTGAGAAAACACACATGTATTGTCATGAAAATTTATTACAATGATTCGTAAGTCTTTTTTGAAATTTAGGAATTAGTCTCATTTCAATACAACACATGATGTGACTAGTATGACTCCAAGTGTGTGTTTCCAGTTTAAAATGAAATTTTTTAAAAATAAGTGACATACTCAAAACATACTAAACACATTCATATTATTTTTATACATTAGTAAAATGATCCATAAGTAATTTCAAATGTGTAAGAATCATCTTTACTTCAATACGACACACGGTGTGACCAGTATAACACCATGTGTATCGTTTTATTTAAAATTGTAATTAATTTTTGAAAACAATACAGTTGACATACTCAAAACTAAGAAAACGTACACATATTATTTTGATACTTTAAAAAAATGATCCAAAAGTTGTTTTTTATGTCTAATAATCATCTGAACCTCAATCTGATACACTATATACTTGAAATGACTCAAAGTGTCTTGTATCGGTTTAAAAATTACATATTAGTTCAAAAAGTTTCACTCATTAAAAATGATCAAACACACTCAGATTGTCTTGATGATTTATAAAAACAACGAGTAATTCATTTTTGATGTGTAGGAATCATTATTATATCAAACTGAAACACAAAGTTACCAATATCACTCAATGTATGTGATTCCAGATTAAAATGACATTTTTGTAAAAATACACAAGAGACATACTAAAACCCATCAAATGCATTCATATTGTTTTTATACTTTTGGAAAATGATTTATAAGTGCTTTTTTATGAGTAGGAATCATTTTTACCTCTATCCGGCTCATTTTATGACCTATATGACTCCAAGTGAGTCTTTTTTTTAAATGACATTAATTTTACTAAAAAAGACAACTTACATACTCAAAACTGAGAAAATGCATTTA
This sequence comes from Viscum album, assembly GCA_963277665.1. Classification (NCBI taxonomy): domain Eukaryota; kingdom Viridiplantae; phylum Streptophyta; class Magnoliopsida; order Santalales; family Viscaceae; genus Viscum; species Viscum album. The sequence goes on along the minus strand of OY728132.1, from coordinate 1,264,255,408 downwards.
TATTATTTTGATACTTTAAAAAATTATTCATAATAAATATTTGATGTATTGGAATAATCCAAACCACGATTTGATAAATGATTTTCTCAGTATGACTCAAAGAGTACATTATTAGTGTAAAATTGAAATTTTAGTTCAAATGGAGACACTCACTAAAAGATGAAAAAACATGCTTGGATTGTCTTGATAATTTAAGAAAATGATTCATAATTTATCTGTGATATTTAGAAATTGTTCTCACATAAATCTGGCACATGATGTGATTGGTATGACTCAATGTGTGTGTTTCTAGATTAAAATTACATTTTAGTAAAGAAGACAAGTAACATACTCAAAACTGAGAAAACTCATTTGGATTGTTTTTTTACATTAGGAAAATGATCCATAAGTTATTTTTCGCATATTATAACTATCTTCACCTCAATCTGATGTATTGTGTGACAGATGTGACTGCAAGTGCATGCTTCCATTATATAAGTGTTATTTTTGTTTAAAATTCTCATAACATCCTCCAAACCACGAAAATGAGCATTGATTGTTTTCTCGTCATTTTATCTATTATAAATTAATTAATTTACATTTCATTTCAATCATATACTTATTTAGTTAATTTTCACAGAGATAATTCTTAAAGACAAACAATAAATGGTGTGACATGTAAGAATTAATCACAGCTCAATCTAATACATTATGTTCCTAGTATGACATAATGTTTAGTTTAAAATTAACACATTATGATTAATTTATTTCTTTATATTATTACTAACATAATATTTTTTTTATAGGTGGATTCTTTTACTCAAGTTGGGGTGGTTTATTCAGAAATATCATGAGTGGGGTTCAGGCACCACAGATAATGAAACTTTTATGTTTTTAAATACCTGTGATAATTTTTACTTACTCATTTAATTGTGTGAAAAAATATTTTAAATGTCTATAATATAGTTTTTTCTTGTATTTTTGTATTAAATTTTATTTCATTTATAATATATATTTGTAACTATGATCTGTTATTTTTGATATCTAAATGTGCTATAAATTTAGCTGCACAATGCAGTATCCCCCTTTATCAGTACTTCCAAAATCACTGATAAAGGACCTCCTTTATTAGTGCTGATAAAGGACACCTTAATCAATGCTAAATAAAAGAGTTGATAAAAGCCTAGGAATTTTAATTTCTCTTTGGTAGTCAGTGATTTTTTGCACTACAAAGTCCAATTATAGCACAGTTAAAGGCCTATTTAATAGTAGTGAGGGGTTATATCAAACACACAAATGGAAGGCATTACCTGTAACACCCAGAGATTTTTTGATTGTTTTTTTTCAAATTAATTTAACCTTTTTTATATTTTTATTTTCACACAACACTACATATATCTTTTGATATATGAAAGAACTAAGTTTGGATTATATTATACAAAACACCAAGTTAATATTTCTCTACACACAACACTTAGATTAACTTTCAGCACATGAAATACTATGTTTTTCTTGTGTTACACACAATTTTGAGTTCCTTCGACAGCTTGTCTAACACGCAAGGCTGAGTTTCACCGAACAACAAGATACTATTAAAATTATTATTAATATTTTATTGTAACTACCACATAACTGTTGGAATGGAAGTTATGAATAAGACTAAATAAATTCTAAAAATATTATTTACACATGTACATTAAATGAATCCTTTTTATCAATTATTACAATTGAATGTAAAGACTATTTGAAAATAATGAAATTACTTTTCTAAGAGAACTATTTTTCTATGTACAAACATAATTTTATATAAATAAATTAAACAAACCAATTTTGATTAATGTTACAAATAAAATTTAAATATTATATATTAAATCAATATTTTTGATAGTCTTCTAATAGATTTTATAGTTATAAGATAAGAATAAATCCAATTTTATAAATAAATGATGTATTTTTCAAAAAGGTAATTTTACCCCCTTTTAATGGAGAACCCATTTTAAATATAAATGTTTAAACTTTTATAGTTTTTTATTTTAAAAAACAAAATACATTATTGAAATATAAATATCTAAATTTATTTTGGGTAAATTTTTGAAATTTTTCTGAGATGTTTTATTTTTTATAAATAGAGAGAACACTGAATTTTAAATCAAATATTATTTTTCATTGAATTTATTTATATAGATATATTATATTTTTATTTATTTTTTTAGTAAAATTAGTTTAATTTTAAAAAAATTAATCCAATTTTTGTCATCAGAGTGAATTTCATATTGAAATTAGATATAAATACATTTCAAACTTTTAATCATTTTTTCTTAAAAACTCATTGTCATGACATGTCTGCGGGATTAATTTTAAATAAATTTATTCCACTTATGTTTTTTTAATTATTCCAAATAGAATCCATATTTGTAAAGAATAATAATTTATAATGTCTAATTTGGTATTTGTTTTACAAAAAATATAAGGGATAGTGATTAACATTAATTACAACAATTAAGATTACCACAACAAAAGACTAAACCCTAAAATTGAGGCCCAAAATGACCTAGAAACCTTTCCAAAAGAAATTTTCATGAAATATTTTGACCATATACTCACTTTTATATACTTTTTACCATTATTGTATCCACTTTACATGGGAAAAATTGTGTGTGGATTTCCCTTTTGCAAAATTTACAAGAATGTCACTTCTCTTCCACTATAAAATGAAACTCACCCCTCCAACTTATTAAAACCTATAATCGATTTTTCTCAGAAAAAATATTCTCAAATAATCTCCCAACTTACCTCCCTTCATCATATAATCCACCCTTTATTAGCAAATCCATCCAGTGAAACCATTTGGTGCTAACCAAAGGAGTTACCCAAATAAGATGTAACATCCTTCCTCAATCTCTTTTGATTTATTTTCAATCTCCACACCCTCAAAAATTATTAATACATGATTATAAAATAAACTCTTTATAATAAATATAATTATAATTTTTATTATAATTTTTCTACCTAAACATACACACGATTACATCAAATGGGTAACAAATTTACCATTCTTTTGTATGGTGAACTACCACCTCACGAAACGATGTTGTTTATTTTTTCCGTTACCACCTATAATAGATAAAAATTATGATAAATACGATGTATTTATATTATATATTATATATTTATGATGTATTTATGATTTTTTAATTATTATATAAACACATTCATTCATGATTTATATTTTTTGTAATTACAAAAACATCGTTTGTGGACGTGTGGACTACCGCCTCCTCAAAGAGATGTTATTTAATCACACCTTACATGGAATGAATTAAGTATAGGTTTAGTGAAAATTTATGATATATATAAAATAATAATTTTAATTTAGTTATAATATAATTAAATATATACATATTTTTCATTTAATTTCATTCTTTCAATACAATAATAAAACAGAAACAATGTTCATGTATACATACCGCCTACCGTCTCCATGTATGGTGTATTCTATTTTTTATGTATATATTTTATAGAATATTATTAATATTTATATAATGAATATATATGATATATATATATATTTAAATTATTGAAATAATTAAATCACTATCTATGTAAGAATATAAATAACAACAAGTCAAATCGTATACGAAAAACAAAGCAGATATTACTAGAAATGTAACATTAACATGGAATTGTTTATAAATGGTTAATATAAACTCATAATAAAATAATATATTGTATTAAGTATAATAATATTGTTTGTTTGTGTATTTATAATAAATATATATTTATTATACATGAGTTCTTCATGTGTACAAAGAAATTCAGAATTTAAGGTAAGGGTTTTCTTGTCTCACTTTTATTTCATCGAGCCTTAATCCTTATTCACCAATAATTTATTTTATGTGGTTTATATAATACCCATGAATGTATTATAATATTCATATATATAAATTTATGGGTATTTAAATATCCATTTTATGTTCTTTATTTCATGGGAATTATTGTTCAAAACTTACCAAATTCGGTGACGTAATTTTGTCTAAATTTTCCTTCTTTGAGATACATGCCATGTTATGAACCTATATTTTTCTATGAGTATATAATTCCCATTTTCATGTCATATAATTAATATCATTATTTTAATTGTAATTTTTTATTTATTTAATTATATTCTTTCATGGGTATCATGATTTAATGTCACCAAAGTGATAGTAGGTTATTACTACAATCTCGTCATTCATCAGGACTGTTTATGATTATGCTTCCATTGATGAAGTATTATGATACATCTCTCATGAAAACTCACAATTTTTCTTATCCTCCTTTATTAAGGATATATTAATTCATTAGTACAATTTTTCAAGTCTTTTTTACTTAAGATAAATAAGAATGTTTTTAAGAATAGTTAACCTTAATTGCCTTTTTGATGGGAAATATGTTTTATTCAAAAAACTATTTTCCAAAATGTTTTCAAAAATGTTTTAAAAATAATATTTTATGATCATTTTGAAGGAAATGATTTTAAAAATATTATATGGTTTTAAAATCTTCCTATATAAGTTTTCAAATCTATTTTCAATGAAAAAGGTTTTCAAAATTGTTTTATGCTTTAAAAATAATTTTTCAAATAAAAAATGATATTTTCCTCAAGAAATGTATTAAAAAGATATTTTACATCTACGATTAAATACTTTTAAATATTTAATGACACATGGAACCCATTATTATTAATTCTTTTAATGGTTCATGTTTAGTTTGAAATTTTTTTGATAACACATGTTCCTCTTCCATGGGTTATATTCTTTTGAAACTCGGTTCTTTTCATTGGTTCTACTATGATGAAATAATTAGGATAAAATATCTTTTCCATAATTAATTATATGATTAAATTTTTAGGATACCCATTTCATTTCATGGGATATTATATGATGTTTATGGACCCCATATCTTTTTATGGGTCATGATATGATGAAAGTATTATTATCTTGTAGCCCATGTATGTATGATTTTATTATGTGAATGGGTGGGACCTAAATCTACCACCAATACACTGGTTAATTATGGATGAATCATGAGTATATATGTTAAGAATGGACCTGGTTTCATGTCCATAGGTTTATGTTTGAACCTGATTAAATGTTCACAATTTTATGAGTGAACCTTATTATGTGTTCAAAATTTTATGTGTGAACCTAATTACATGTTCACAATGTTATTCATGAACCTGATTATATGTTGACAATGTTATAAATGGACCTAGTTGGATGTCCATAAGTTTATTCTTGAACCTAGTCACATGTTTACAATGTTATGCGTAATCCTTATTTCATGTTCACAATGTTATGTGTGGACCTGGTTTTGTGTCCATAAGTTTTTGTGAGGGTCTGATTTCATGTCCTTAACTTTATACTTGAAAATAGTTGTACTTATACATATACACGATGTTATGAGTTGTTTTATATTCCACCATTCTTGGTCCTACAGAGCATCTAAGCTCACCTCTTTCTATGTTTACTTTCCCTAGGTTATGAAGAATGGTTTTAAGTAGAAGTATTAAAGGGGGAGATCGTTGGGGGAAAAATTAAAGATCTTTCACTAAGTTAGAAGATTATGTTTATATGTTTCTAAATACACTAAAATATTACTATCCTTTGTCAGTTTGTTTTGTAATGTTCTGAATATTCATCTAAAATATTGTAATATACATGTATGTTTGGCTAGGGTTTATATAGTTAGTATCAAAGGGAAGGTTTGTTCAAACATTGAAAACAAGGATGAGAAAACATTAGTTATATCGCAAGGGATATTTCTAAAGATATATCTAGGGTTGTCCCTAAGGATAAGACTAATGTGTATTTGATTTAAAAGTAGGTTTGAGGATTTAGGTATCCTATAAGAAATTTTTCATTATCATGTGGTTTTTTTCTATGATTTGTGATGCTCACACTATTCTTTCGGGTTTTAGTAAATGGATGGAACCCAAAGGAACCTTGATAATGAAATATTCAATGGAAAATTAAATGGTTGTCCTCCTGAGAAACTGAATGTTGTGGGAGAAAAAATTAAAATATCATTTCTATTCTTTTTCTAGAAATGAATTATGGTGAACGTCCATCTGAGAAAAGGAGGGAACAATACTCTATTGAGTCATTCATGAGGTTGAGACCACACTTTTTTAGTGGTTTCATTGATCTGTTAGTTGTTGAGAAATGTATTAATACCACTAAAAAGATATTTTCTATTCTCCAATGTTTAGATCATGAAAATATCATGTTGACTATGACCCTTATAGAAGGTGAGAGAGATCAATAGTGTAATCTTATCAAGAATATGAAAAAATATGAAATTCACCCCATGAATTGGGATGATTTCAATAACTTATTTTTCAATAATTATTTTCCTCATATTTCTTGTGCACAGATAGAGAAGGAAGTTCTAGGGCTTAAGTAGTGGGATGATGAATCTGTTGGTTCTTATAATGAAAATTTTATAAAACATTCCATATAAAATCTTCATATTATAATTTATCCTAAAAGTAAGATTGATTGATTCTTTAGTGGCTTAAAACAAACTCTATAAAGAGATTTCTCCATAAGGGACTTTGAATGATATGAATAAATCATTTGATGTGAACAAAAAGTGGAAATGGAATATGAAAATCTTCTTGTTTCTGGTAATAATAAAAGGAAAATGGGGTTTCATGTAAAATCAAATGATATGTCACATGGAGAGAAGAAAAATTTTCAAATTACTACATGCCAAAACTATGGGAAAGAGCACATAGGATAGTGTACTAATGGAACAAGAAGGGTTTTAAAGTGTGGGAAGCCTGGAAATGAATCAAAATAATGTAGAATTTATGTGAATAGTAAATTCAATGAAATAAATGGTAAGAAATATCAATATAACTAACCAACCACACTTCAGTGTTTCAAGTGAATGGATTTTGACCATTTTGAGAATCAGTTCCCCAATCCAAGGGCTAATATGGATGATAAGACACAATAACCTATTTTGAAAAAGGAAGAATAGAAAATTATGTAATTAAAATAGATGAAGAAAATCATGATAATTAGGGAAAAGTTATCCTCTCCCCTTAGTTGGGAAGTTCATGTTTGATTTTGTATGAATAAGCCCTACAAAAATATTATTGTTCATCCATTAGTGACGTTTCATGTAATTATATCCCTCTACATAGATTTTCTAAAAATAAAATCACATTTAATGTTCTATCAGTGCAAGGATGAATCCAAGAATATAATAAAAAAATTCTATATAATATAAGAAATTATTTAAGGAAGAAAGGAGAATTATATTTTGAAAGGGCTATAAGGCTTACCATTTGTGGAATGGTATATGTTAAAATCTAAATTAGGTTCTAGAGAGTGAAGATATTATCTCTCTATATGAGGATTTAATCATATTAGATAACTTCTTCTAACCTTTTTGTTTTTATAAAGATAGATGGAATTACCTATCATTTTATTTATAGATCTCATGATCTATTATTGATTCATGAATGTAAAATTCACCTTCATTTATTGGAATAATATATTAAGTGGAAGTTGATCAAGGCACAATAATGGGTAAGGTTGTTCTAAAATCATGTAAGTATATCATTTCAGGAAAATTATTCATCTTTTGGAAAAGGGTCTTGAAATAAAATTTTGTCAGGTTATCATCATTTTTATGATAACAATGACCTTTTTCAAGCCTATTTGGTTTATGGATTTGGGATTATTAAATTTATCCTGAACATATTCTCTATTAATCACCATTGGAACTTGGTATATAAATTTTTCTTCCATGTACATGTTTTCACTTTCCACCTATGATCTCTTATGCGGAAACCTGGTTACGAGTTACTTTGGAAACTTGTTATGTTTCTACATTTACCTTTTTAAAGAAATTTTTAATATTTATTTTTATGTTTTGGGTCTCTGTGAAATTAAATTTCACGAATTAAACCTTTGATATCCTAGATGAATTTTGATGGAGAAATTTGGGGTTAGAATGTAATACTAGGGATTTTTTGACATATTTTTTTTCCAAATTAATTTAATCTTTTTCATGCTTTTAATTTCACACAACACTGAATATATATTATCTATATGAAAGCAATAAGTTTGGATTTTGTTATATGAAACTCCAAGTTAATATTATGCTACCTTAAACAATTAGATTAACTTTTGGTACACACAACACTATATTTTTCTTATGTTAAACACAATTTCAAGTTCCTCTGGTAGCTTGTGTAACATGTAAGGTCGAGTTTTACCGAACTACAAAATATAATTAATAATATTATTAAAATATTATTATAGCTTCCACATAGTCATTGGAATTAAAGTTCTGAATAATATCTAATAAATTTTTTAAGTATTATATTCACATGTATATTAAATGAATCATTTAGTTATCAATTAATATAAGTGAATGTAATAGCTATTTTCAAATAAAAAATTACTTTTATAAGAAAACTATTTTTCCATGTACAAACAAAATTTCATCTCAATAAATTTAACAAACAACTTTTGATTAAATTTATAAGTAAAATTTATATATTATATATTTAATAAATATTTTCTTATACTAATCTAATAGATTTTATAGGTATAATATAACAATAAATCTAATTTAATAAATAAAATGTGTATTTTTCTAAAAGGTAATTTACCAACTTTTAACAACGAACCCATTTTAGATCTAAAATTTTACACTTTTATAATTTTTATTTTTAAAAAATAAACATCATTTTTTAATGTTAAACATCAAAATTTACTTTATGTAACTTTTTTGGTATTTTTCGATGAAGTTTCGTTTTATGATGAATAGTGAAAACACTTGATTTTAATTCAAAACTGCATTAGAATCTAATTTATTTATATAGTTAGATTATATTTTACATTGGTTTTAAAGTTTAATTATATTAATATTAAATAAATTAATCCAATTTAGTTCATTTTAATCAATTTCACAATGAAATTGGATATAAAAACTTTTCTAACTTTTAAATATTATCTCTTAAAAACCACCAGTCATCACTCGTCTTTGAGATTAATTTTAAATTAATTTATACCACATATGTTATTTAAACTTTCCAAAATATATTCAATATTTATAATAATCATTATTTATAATTAATAATAATTTCAACTTAGTTTTTAACCAAAAATATTAATGAAAGTGATTAAAATTAATTACAGTGATTAAGAGAAAAATTAGCTTGTCAAAGGACTAAACCATAAACATAAGTCCTAAAATTACCTAGAAATCTTTCAAAAATACCTTGGTTATACATATTTATACCATATAGTAACTTTTTTATAATTTGGACCATTATTGGAGCCACTTTACATGGGAAAATATGGGTGGAATTCACTTTTCAAAAAATTAAAGGAATGCCACTCCTCCTCCACTTTAAAAAGGCACTCACCCCTCCCACTTATTCACACATATCAAGGCCTTTTTCTTTCCCAAGATCTGATCCATTAATCTATAAAAATATATTTATTAATACTATAATTATATTTATAAAAATAAATCCATCCAAGGAATACCTTTGGGGAAACCAAATGGAGTCACCCAAAGAAGTGTTAACATCCTTCCTCAAGATCTCTTGTTTTATTTTTATTATACACCCACTAAACTCTACTTATTCCATAATTATATAACAACATACATATCATAAATATACTTTTTTATTTTTATTCTGTGGTTTATTCCTACACCTACACATAATTCCATCGAATGGGTAATGAACTTACCGTTCTTGTGTGTGGAGATCTACCGTCTCACGAAACGATATTGTTCGTTTTTTTACTTTATCACATATAATGGTTAGTAATTATGATTGGATATATATTTTTATATGTTATATATTATATTTATTATATATTTATCCTTATTTAATTATTTTATAAACACATACCTTCATTATTTCAATTTTTATAAATATGATAACTTCGTTTATGGACGTGTGGACTACTGCCTCCTCAAAGCGGTGTGATTCGTTCACTCCAAACATGAAATGTATTAAGGATTATCTTAGTTAAATTATAATATATATATTAATTAATAATTATAATTTAATTATAATATATTTAAATATATACATATATTTCATTTAATTTCTTTCTTTCAATACAACAATAAAACGTAAACAACATTCATGCGTACATACGGCCTATCATATCCATGAAGGATGTATTTTATTTAATACGTATATATTTTATAAATTATTGTAAATATTTATATACTGAATATAAATTATATTTATATCATGTTTTAAATTCTGAAAATAAGTAAATCATGATCTAATTAAAAGGATCAATAATAAAAAGAAAAAATGTATATGAAAAACAAAGCAGATATTACCTAAAATGCAAAATTAACATTTAATTGGTAATGGATAGATAATATAAATTCATATTAAAATAATATATGTTATTAAGTATAATAATATGTTTATTTATTATATTTATAATAAACATATATTTTTTGTAAAGTATTTTTGAATGTATATAATGAAATTCAAGACATAAGGTAAGCTTTTTTCTCGTCTTACTTTTATTTCTATGAGACTTAAGAATTATTCACCACTCATTTAATTTGTGTGGTGTATATAATCCCCATGAATTTATTATATGAATTATATACTTAAATTTATGTTTATTTACATATCCATTTTATGATCCTTCTTTCATGGGGTTTATGGTTCAAAAGTTACCAAATCGGTAAAGTAATTTGTCTCAATTTTCCTTCTTTGAGATAAATCAATGTTATGAACCCATATTTTTATTTAGGGTGTATATACTGTTGATTTAGAATGTGTTTCAACTTTTCCATAAACAATTTGATTTTTAAATCACAAATCAAACATATCATAATCACATACATTTTTTATCATGTATGTTGTTTCGTAATCGTAATCACTCACATTGTTTTTCATATATGTTGTATTCTTGTCATAATAATGTATATTGTTTTACCACATTACTGAATATATTGTTTTAGAATCGTAATCACCAGTATTGTAACCAGATTATGCATCGTAACCACATGCATTGTAATCACCTATATCATAACTAGCCTATCCATCATAACCACATGCATTGTAATCAAATGTATCATAACCATGTTATACATCATAACCACATGCATCGTAATCATCTTTATTGTAACCATGTTTTACATCTTAACCACATGCATCGTAATCAAAAATCATAATCAGGATAAGTATAAAATATTAATCTTGCATCATAACCAAATTATATATCAAACATTGAGTCCATAATACAAATCGTAACCACATGCATCTTATCCATGTTAAGCATCGAACCCATGTTTTGTATCATAACCACTATACGAATTATAGTCATGACTACCACTACGTCCATATTATTAATTGTACTCATGTAAAGCCTTGTAATCTTATCTTCACTACAATACTGATTACATGTTACTCGTACTCAATGTTTCAAACTTTAGTAATTACTATTTTCTAACTAATACGATGCCACTGAGTTGGTTATTTACCAATCAAAACAATGTTCTGTATTCTATTTGTTTTGACCATTGTAATGCTAGGTGTTCGAGTCCCTCTGAGTTTTTTGGAGAAATATGATTGCTGTAAAATAAAAATTTGACCGTTAAAAATAGAGGCCTATAAACAGGTGGTCATTGGAATTAGAATACAAAACTTTTTCTTTTATAAAGTTTTAGAGAGAGATTTTGTGAGTTCTCACTAGCTTCATGTGAAATCCTTGAAGATACAAAAAGTGAACAGCTTGTTCTAAGTTCTTGTATTTCTATAAGTTCTTTCTTTCTATTTTTTGTGACCGATCATTGTGATAACGATTGGTGGATTCCGGGGATAAGAAGATGTTATTACAATCATCGTATCAAGGAAATTAAATTGCTTAGAAGACAGAGGTGTTGATTACCTTTTTAATTGATGGCTTCCAAGGATAGGAATATAGTCGTTCCGATCATTATATCGAGGGCTTACCAAGGTGGTTGTAAGACATACCTTTTATCCTAGGTGAAACGTTACCCTACTATTTGGGATAAAATAATTGTAAAACTTTTACTTTCCAATGCTATTTGTAATTAAAAGGGAATTGTATTTTTTTCCTCTTTCTATTTATATTCATTTGTATTGTAATCGTTTCAATTAAAATTTATTCATTGCATATTTTATTAATAGATTCTTCACGTTGTATGGTAGAATCATGTTCATTTGTATTTCTTTGATCACTGTATTCAAATCGAATACAATTTTTTTCATTATTTCTGGCATTACAATATATCATATCCATCGGATCCAAGACCTATATGGTCAATTTTATTTCTTGTGAATTGTATTATTTTAAGACCTCTTAAACTAAGTTCTTTCTGAAGTGTTTAATTACTATGTTTTTAAACCTACAATTCACCCCTATTGTATTATTCCATATAATATACATATATTTCTATATTACGGTCCAAAAATTGGTATGAAAAAAGGTTTCCACTATTTTGTTTACTAGATTTATTTATTTCTGTGAGAAAATTATATTTCAATTAAAATATTTTGTGTATAACTACTTACTACACTAACATGTGGAGTGGAAAAGTATTGTTTTATAAGATGGTAGGAATGAATATTGGATCAATTAGAAATACAAATCCAACTAGACCACTTATTTTTGATAGGAATTATTATGAGTACTAGAGAGATCGAATGAAGACTTATTTTTCTTAATACTGGAGCGGACAACTTTCTCATAATTACTAGAGAATAGAAAATACTAGACAAAGAAACCAGTACCTTCACCAACCAAGAGAAATAAGAATATCAACTGAATTACAAGGTACGTAATACTTTGTTGTGTTCTATGACCCGGAATATATATAGTTAGATATCATCATGTTGATTAGAAAATTGTATCTAGAATAAATTTGAGGTCACACATTTTGGTACATCCATTTTTATAAAAACAAGAAGAGAAATACTTCGAGCAAAATATCATGGGATTGTCCTTCCTTATGAAGAACCAGTGTATAAGGTGCAACAATGATTTATGAAAATCGTCAACAATATTCAATATATGGGAGAGAAGGTTCTTGATGATGAATTACTTGTGGATAATATAATTGATATAATTCCAAAGGTGTCAGAATCAAAAAGGATATTTATTAATGAGAATAAGAAGGTTACTCAAATCACTCTAGATGATTTATTTGGAACTCTTCTTCAGCATGAGACAATAATGAAAAGAGATTATGATTTCAATAAGAAGAATAATGGTAATGGAAGTGTAGCTTTTACTAATACATCTAAATCCAAGAAACTAGAATGAGTAACATGATCCCCAACTAAGAAAGTTATTGTGATATCAGAATCAAGTGGTAGTGGTCACTCAGATATTGAGTTAGCCAATATTTCTAGAAGCATTAACAAGATTGTTGGAAAGAAATAATTTCAATATAGATTCAAAAATAAATATAGGAAGGACAATAAAGACTCAGAAGTAATATGTTATGAATGTAAAAGAGTAGGTCATATTATACCAAATTGTCCTTTACTTAAAAGAAAATATAGGAAAAATAAACATTCTAAAATAAATAATAAAAATCATTACAATTCAAAGAATAATAAAGTATTGAAATAAAATGATACTCTGAGTGAAAGGGATGGTGATTCATGAGAAAAATCCTCAGAATATGAATTTTTGGGTTAGAAGAATATATGACCTATATCAAGACTACCTATTGAAAATCACTATTTCATGGACAATTTAAACAATGTTAAATCTCTTAAAAATGTATCTTTAAATAAAAAATAACCTAATGAGAAATTTTCTTACTCCTCGGATGAATAATCTTACTTAGTAGAGGATAATTTACCTTCTTTTTAAGTAGTATCCATATTTTCCAAATTACGTAAGAATAAAAATTCCAAACTTAAAAAAATATTGATAAGGAAAATTCTGGGATAAAAATTCATAAAAAACAAGTATCAAATATTTCAAAAGATATTGAGGAGAAAATTATTGATTTTGAAAATATCTCAAAAAACCTTATAGAAGTAAATTCTAGGAAGGAGAAACTTTCAAAGGATTTTGAAAAACATGTTTTAAAGAAAAACGTTTTTGAAACTAAAAAAAATTCCAAAAAAAATTCCTCTGAGAATGATAATTTATTCATTAGACTAAACTCTAAAATCTTTTCTCTAATGAAACATTTATCAAGCATTACTACAGAAGAGAAGTAATTTTAAAAAATTTATTCTCAAATTTATCCTCTAAGGATTAGTTTTGGAATTGGTTACACTAACTCAAACCCAATTTTTAGTCATAACTATTTTGTACCCCAAAATGCCCCATTCTGCACTAAATGTCAATGTAGTAGACATTGGGAAAGAAAATTTTCTCTTAATAAAATTCAATATATAGGATTTCATTAAGCTCATTTTTCAAAACAAATGTGGATTCCTAAAATTCTTTTATCTAACATTTCTGGATCCAAACAAGTTTGGGTTCTGAAAAACTAATTGTTTCTTTTTCAAGAAAACAAGAAATGTACAAACAACAAGAAAATTTGGTATATGGATAGTTGTTTTTCTTGACACATGAAAAGAAACAATGATTTCTTTTAAAAGATTATAGAAATGAATGGTGGAAGAGTGACCTTTGGAGATAATGCTTAGGGAAAGATCATTGGTATAGGTAATATTTTTCTTTTAGAAGACATTTTAATTTCAAATGTCTTGTTTGTCAAAGGTCTTAGGCACAACCTTATAAGAAAAACCCAATTATGTGATGAAGGTTACCTTGTGAATTTTAGGAATGATAAATGTTTAGATCATAATTCTAAGGATGAATTCTTTATTTCTCCCCATAGGCATTATAATGTATACACAATCAACTTATAAGACCTTAGGAGTCAAGACCTACCTTGATTAAGTACAATGGAAGACAAATCTTAGTTATGAAATAGAAGGTTAGGACACTTTAATCTTAGGAACCATTTTAAACTCTAAAAGAAAATACTTATTAAGGATCTATATAATCTAAGGTATGATTCTTTAAAAGTATGTAACCCCAGTCAATATGAAAAGAAATATAAAAATAGCTTTAAATCAATCAATGAAGTTTCAACTTATAATTCATTACAGTTAGTGCACATTGATCTTATCGATCCTACACAAACTAGAAGCATTAGAGGAAAGTACTATGTATTTGTTTTAATTGATGACTAACCTATATTTATATGGTTCTATTTTCTGGAAAATAAATCTGATGCTTTTTTATATTTCAAAACCTTTATAGACCAAGTTAAAATGAAAAAAATCTACCACTGATAACTATTTGTAGTGATCATGGTAGAGAATTTCAAAATTTGGATTTTGAAATATTTTTTAATAAGAAAGTATTACTCACAAATTTTCTACCCCAAGAACCCCTCAGCAAAATAGTGTTGTTGACTGAAGAAACTGTATTCTTCAGGAAATGACAAGAACCGTGTTGATTTAATACTCAATTGCTATGAATTTTTGGGATGAATCTGTTATTACTGTATGCTATATTATAAATCATGTTTTAAATAGATATTTTATTAATAAAACACCTTATTAATTGTGGACTAGTCGAAAACCTAAATTTTAATAAATCAATGTATTTGGATGTAAAGTATTCATATTTAATAAAAAATATAAGTTACATTAATTTTCACCCAAATTCGTTGATTGATTCATTCTAGTTTATTCCACAACTACTAAGGATTATAGAGTTTTTAACAAAAAACTCTTGTACTGTTGAGGAAATAGTGCATGTCAAATTTGATGAAACTATCCCTTTTGTTTTTAAACAATCCTTACCAACATCAACTACTGTGTTTTTAAAAACTGATTATCAACCATTGATTGAAAACTCTTCTATAAAGGGAAATAATCAATAATGTTTTTCTGAAACATTTACCCCAGAATACTTTATATCCTATATCGATGAACATGTTTTACAAAACCCAAATCAATTGTTTCTTAGGAATCATCCTAGTGATTATATCATTGTTGATGTTAATTAACCTATTAGAACCAGAAATTCCTTGAGATATGAAATAGAACATCTTTCTTTTTTATCTCAATTTGAACCTAAAACTTTAAAAGATTCCTTAGGTGATAAATATTTGATTAAAGAAATGAAATATGAACTAAATGAATTTTAAAGGAATCATGTATGGACCCTAGTTGAAAGACCTAAAGAAACAACTATAATTGGTGTAAAATGGGTCTTCAGAAACAAATGTGATGAAAATGGAGTCATAATAAGAAATAAAGAAAGACTTATTGCAAAGGGATATAATCAACAAGATGGAATAGACTATTAATAAACCAATTCACCAATTGTTAGACATGAATCTATTCAAATTCTATTATCCTTTATAGAATAATTCAATTTTAGAATTTTTTTTCAAATGGATGTAAAATGTGATTTTTTTAATGCCTCAGTTCAAGAAGAAATTTTTGTAGAACAACCTTCTATTTTTATACATTCAAAACATCCTGGTCATGTTTTTAAACATACCAAAGCATCATATCGTCTAAAACAAGTGCCTAGAGCATGGTATGATAGACTTACAAGATTTATTTTACAAAACAATTGTGAAAAAGGTACTATTGACCCAACTCTATTCATAAAAATGGAAAAAAATTGGTTTGATTGTTCGAATATATGTTTATGAAATTATATTAGAATAAACTCAGTAATCCTTAACTAATTATTTTGTGAGTCTAATTAAATCTGAGTTTGAAATGAGTATTATGGGTGAGTTAACATTATTTTTAGGTTTCCAAATATCTAAAGAACCAAAAGTAACTTATATATATCAACATAATTATATCAAATATTTACTAAAAAAGTATGGATATTACAACACTAAAAGTATTATCACTCAAATTGGTACCTCAAATTCAATTGATCTTGATGAAGCTGAGAAACTATTGGATCAAAACAATAGAGGTGTGATAAAGAAGTTTGTTATACTTGACAGCTAGTTGTCTAGACATTAATGTTTTCGATGTGCTTATGTGAAAGATACCAAACTAATCCAAAATAATCTCATTTAAAAGTAGTGAAAATAATTTTTCACTACTTAAAGGGAACTATGGATTTAACACTATTCTATTCTTCTGTAAATGAACTTTTTATTGAAAAGTTTTTCAGATGTTTACTTTTGTGGTTGTAAAATTAATAGAAATAGTACATCCATAACATTTCTTTTCTTAATAGATTCTTTAGTTTCATGGTCATGCAATAAGAAACACTCAGTAGCACTTTCTACTACTGAAGCCGATTATGTTGAATATAGAAGTTGTTGTGCTTAGGTGTTGTGGATGCAACACACACTCACAGACTATGGAATGAGTTTTTCCAAAACTCAAATACTATGTGACAATACTTGTTCCATTGGTCTTAGTAAAAACCTTGCACATCACTCACATGCAAAACACATAGATATTAGGCATCACATTCTTACAGATCACACATAAAAATGAGATATTATTTTACAATTCCTTAGAATTCAAGAACAACTTGTTGATATTTTCACAAATCCATTATCTTCTAATAGATTTGAATACATTAAACAGAAACAAGGAATGATCACTGTAAAGTAATTATTCATATCTATTTTTTATTTAACCCAACTCCTTACATTAATATCCTTTTTTTCAAAGGGGGATTATACATAATCTTATTAGTTTCACCTTTCAATTTTATGTTTATCATTTTTACTCCGTTTTTGTTTTATTTCGTTTACATATATTAGTTTTGATTTATTGTCTTTTATTTATCAGTTTTTCACTTATCAGTTCTATATGAATATCAGTTTCCATATAGTCGGTTTCTCTTATTAGTTTTACAGTTTATCAGTTTTACTATTTTTAGTATTGGATTTAATAGTTTCATAATTATATTGGTTTTATGTTTTTATCAGTTTCATGTTTCTATTTCCAAATTATCAGTACTATAATAGACTATCGGTATTTTGATACTTTATCAGTACTAAACTATCAGCATTGAAATACTTTATCAGTACTATATTACATGTATTGGATTAATTTATCAATACTAAAATATTTGTATTGTATTATACATCAGTACTAGATTTTCAGTACCATCCAATTTTATTATATCAGTTTTAAAATTCTTATTGGTTTTACATTATTCTTTGTAATGTTTTCATAAGAACAATATACTGAGACCATTACATCTATCCTATTACTCTGAAAGGTACAATATCTAAAACCTTATTTTGGTTATTTCAATAGTTTTTTCTCAATTATTTCTTTTAACTCTCAATTGGTTTCAGTATGAATATGATTTTCAATTAAAAAATCCTTAAGAGTTCAAAATAATTCTTTACCATTGGATATTTTAGGTCTAATCTTGACCGTCAATTTACTTTTAAAAGAACCTTCTCCACTTCAAATTCATCTTTTTTCTTCTTAAGGCCAGTTTCTCTATAAAAAATTAGTATGGTATGTAATCGGTCCTTAACTCAACTTTATTAATCAGAGATCTACTCAGCTTTCATAATCAAAAAGATCTACAGGGTGTGACTTTGTCTTCGATGACTGAGTCTACTACTTCATCTCCAAAATAAATGCCTCCCAAATAATTCTCTTCCATGACCATTCAAGGTGAAAGGTTAGTCTCCCTATATTTTTATCAGACTTTTGATTCATCTTTAAAAAGGATTAAAAGTTTTCAAGGATGGGAATCCATTTGTGGGGAAAATTATGAATTCAGATCTGGATATTTTGTATCACGATGAAGTGCTAAAATTTTATGAATCAGTAGAGATATACAAGGCTCCTAAGATTTCATTTATGATGTATTCCAAGAAGTATAAAACCTCCATAAAATAAGAAGCTATGTTTCTAGGTGTTCCATTTGAGAGTGATGTACTATTTCTTTATCATAAATTACTGGAAGATGATTTAACTTTTCATAATTCTAAAGCTGTAGAGTCGCTTTTTGAGATTCATGAGGACAATAGTAAAGTGAGTCATTTATCAAGGGATAATAGACTCATATCCCTCTAGATGAATGGTTTTTTGGTGCCGAGAAAGGGTGAAAATGAAACATTGAAAGTTTTAGATTTGTACGTTGTTAATAATTTTTTAAACATGAGAAAGTTTAAACTTATGGGTTTTATCATACTTAAAATTAAGAAGCTCAAATCTGGTGTAATAAAATTACAGATGATCATGTTTCCCACTATTATCAGTAAGTTTATGAAATAATTATTGAGGTTGTGTAATGTTGAAATCAAGTCAGACCTGACTTCCTTCAAGGAGCAATTAATCAGTAAGGATATTATAAGGAGGATCAAGTTACGATTCAATCCTGAATTGAAAAAGATTGAGAAATATCTGGATGTTGAGAAAGAAATAAAAGTTTTTGAAGGTAGTAAAAACCCTTCTGACTCATCCAAGACAACATTTAATAAAATAAAGGTGGTTAGGACTACAACTCCAAAGGATTCAAATAATCAAAAGGTTATATCTGATGAGTTTGTTTCCAATTAGATAAAGAAAAAACAAGAAAGGAAGTAAGGTGATCCTCATTTTGGTTTGGATTCGGCTGAAGTATTGGATTTAAAAATAAGATCACAAGAGGCTTTGAAAGAAGAAGAGAATAAGATTATGATGAAGAATAGAAAGGATCAATTAATTGACATTGATACTCTACTGAAAATAGCAAATAAATAAAAAACTAGAATTGTAATAAGGGAGCCACCAGTTCAGACTCAATCAAATCCCACAGTAAAAGGCAAGGAAATACTAGTTTTTGAACAATTAGCTATACAATCTCCTTCTCAAGAATATGAAGAAGAAAAAGAATAAGAAGTTAAAGAAGAAAAATACCAATAAGTAGAAGGGGAAGAGGAATAATCACAAGAAGAAATTGAAGTGGAAGAGAAAGAATATGCAAACAATATAAGTCACACTATATAATCCTCATAAGTTTCATCATTCAATTGTCCATCTTCAGATCCTCAGTCTTCCAATAAATATTCTCAAAAAGTTTCCTTCAAGAAAGTTATTTAGTTTTCAGATAAATAAGAGGAAGAATCCGATAAGAATCCGAATCAGCCATCTCAAGTGATTGGCACTAAGGCTCATATGAATGATCTCTGACAATACACTGAAAAGATATATTCTAAAATAACAATCACTGTGAAAATAATTCAGTACATCTAACAAGCCTTTAATAGATTTGGTAAGTTGATACCGTTAATTCTAGAAGTTAAATCTAGGGTAGAAATTCTTTAAAATGATTATAATGATAGAACAAACTCGGTCACGGTCTTGATGGAAATATTTATGAGTCTTGAAGGTAATTTCATAATTTTCAAGGAACGTGTTGCTGAGCATAGTAAGTCTTGAAATAAGGTTGTGAAATGGTCATACAATGATTATGATAGTCTCAAGATCCATCTGTACAAATAGGATGAATTGGTACGCTGAGTAAATAAACTCAACACTCTCTATCAAATGTTGATTGCTGATTTGAATTAAAAACTTTAATACATTCAAAGAACTGGTACCTCAAAAGGAGTAGCCTAAGAATAGGTTGAATGTTTAAAAGAAAAATTGGAGAATGAGATTAATGGGGTTGTTTCTCTTTAAAATGTAGTTTTTATCCTATAAAAGTCCTACAAACTCAGGTTGGATGATTTCAATAACCAGGAAGCAAGACTTAAATATTAGGAGGAAATTAATCGGCTTCATGAAGATAGTCTATAAAAGAAAGAAAGGATTATTGTAGATAAAGAAGAGAATTAGAAGACTCATCAATAGGATCTTGAAAAATTCATGGAGGAACGAAATTAGCACAAAAAGATAAAGCTTATGATGTTCAATATTTTTGGAAAATAAAAGTGGAAGGAATTATATTTGAAATATTTTTGTAATATAATCCTTTTTCATTAAATGAAATTTCTGTTGTTTTGTACATTGTTTCTCTAACCTTTTGAAATAAATAAATACTTTCCCTTATTCTTTTTGAAAATCACTAAGGGGCAGAATTGTTTTGAAAAGAATAATTTCATGAATATCTTATTAAGGGGGAGAACTCTCAAGTAGAAGTAAAGATAATAAGATCCCTTGTGAGTTGTTTAAACCAAAGGTGGAATTAGTTTCATTCACTATTACTTTTAAAATAGTTATTAAACTCAGGGGTAGATTAGTCTTTATATAATTTTTATTTTATTTGGTTTTGTGCTTTCCAAAAGAGGGGGATTTTTGAGTCAAAATGTGTTTCAACTATTCCATCAATCATTTGTTTTGGAAATCACAAATCACACATATCAAAATCACATATATTGTTATCATGTATGTAGTTTCACAATCGTAATCACTCAATTTTTTTTCATATATGTTGTATTCTTATCATAATCATGTATGTTGTTTTACAATGTAACCAGATATGTTGTTTTAGAATCGTAATCACCTGTATCATAGCCATATTATGCATCGTAACCACATGCATCATAATCACTTGTATCGTAACCAAGTTATGGATTATAACCACATCCATTGTAATCATCTGTATTGTAACTAGGTTATGAATCATAACCACATGCATCGTAATCATCTGTATTGTAACCAGGTTATGCATTGTAACCACATGCATTGTAATCAAGAATCATAATCAGGATAAGTATCAAATCGTAATCATGATTCATAACTAGATTATATATCACGCATTGAAATGATAATACAAGTCGTAACCACATGCATCCTATCCATGTTAAGAATCCTAACCATGTTTTGTATCAAAACCACTATATGAATTATAGTCATGACTATCATTATGACCATATTATTAATTGTACTCATTTAATTCCATGTACTCTTAACATAACTACAATACTGATTACATGTTACTCATACTCATTGTTTCATACTTTTTTAATTAATATTTTCTAACTAATATGATGTCATTGAGTTGGTTATTTACCAATCAAAATGATTTCTTGTATTCCGTTTCTTTTGACCGTTGTAATTCCATGTGTCCAAGTCCGTCCGAGTTTTTCAGGGAAATATGACCGTTATAGAAAATATTACTATTGGAACCTGAGGCCTATAACATGGAGGTCATTCAAACCAGAATACACGTCTTTTTCTTCTATCACGTTCTAGAGAGAGATAATGTGACATCTCTCTTGCTTCGTGTGAAATCCTTTAAGATACAATAAGTGAATGGCTTGTTCCAATTTCTTGTATTTCTATAATTTCTTTGTTTCTTCTTTGTGTGAACAGTCATTGTGATAACGATAGAGGGATTTTGGGGATGAGAAGTTGTGCTGCAAATCATCGTATCTTGGGATTTCAATTGTTTGAAAGACATAGGTGTCGATTATCTTCTTAATTGATGGATTCAGGGGATAGTAAGACAGTTGTGTCAATCATCATATAGAGTGCTTACCAAGGTGATGGTAAGAAAGACCTTTTTCCTAGGTGAAAGGATACCCTACTCTTTGAGATAAAATAATTGTAATACTTTTTATTTTCGCTACAATTTGTAATAGAAATAGAATTTTATTGTTTCCTATTTCTATTAATATTCATTTCTATTACAATTTTTCATTTATGATTAATTAATTACATATTCTATTAATAGACTCTACACACTGTATGGTAGAATCATTTTCATTTTTATTACTCTGACCTCAATTCTCTTTTTGGTCGGGAATTAGTTTTTTTTTAAATCCATGTTATCAAAAAATATTAAAAGGATATTTTAAAATAATTTTCAAGGAAAAGGATTTTAAATTTTTTTATGGTTTTCAAAGAATCATCTATAATTTTTCAAATCTATTTAAAAAAATGTTTTTAAAAATATTTTATGTTTTAAAAGGACTTTTTCAAAGAAGAAATGATATTTTTCTCATGAAATGTACTCAAAATATATTTTACACCTAATATAAAATCCTTTGAATTATTTTATTCTCCAAGGACACCATTATTATTATTATTATTATTATTATTTGAGTGGTTTACATTTAAAATTATATGTTTTCTGTGACACTCATTCCTCTTCCATGGGTTATATGATTTTGAAACCCACTTCTTTTAACAGGTTATGCTTTGATGAAATGATTATGAGACATATCTCTTTTCCATAGGTAATGATATGATAAAATTTTTAGGATACCCATTTCATTTCATGGGTTGTGAAATGATGTTTGTGAAACCCATCTCTTTTTATGGGTCATGATATGATGTATGTATTATTATCTTGTGGAACAGGTCGGTATGATTTTATCACGTGATGGTGGGACCTATATCTCCCTTCAATTCATTAGGTAACAATGGATTAATCATTAATATATATGTTATTAATCGACCTAGTTGAATGTCCATAATTTTTGGTGTGAACCTAATTACATGTTTATAATGTTATGAGTGAACCTTATTATATGGTCACAATGTTATGCTTGAACCAGACTTCACATTCACAATGTTATGTTTGAACCTGATTACATGTTCATAGTATTATGCATTGACCGGTTTACATGCCTTTAAGTTTATGCATAAACCTAATCACAGATTCAAAATGCTATGTGTGAACTTGATTCATTGTTCACAATGTTATGCGTGGACCTGGTTGTGTTTCTGTAAGTTTATGCAATGGCCTGATTTCGTGTCCTTAACTTAATGAGTGAACGTGTTTCTACTTATACATGTACAAAATGATATAAAATAATGTTTTTTCCACAATTCTATGTCTTCTTCATATGTTATGGTCTCATAGATTACGCTATTTATTCCTTTATGATTCATTCCTTATGGACTTCGAATATTTATTCGATAAATATTTTATATGATCTTTGATATGAAGGGTATGATCTTAAAATGTTATTATCCTTTTTTCATTCCCTTATTATCATGTACCTCCTTATTTTTACCCTTACCGAGCATCTGAGCTCACCCATTTCTTATGTTTCCTTTCTCCGGTTTCTAAAGAAAGGATTTGAGTAGAAGTACTGAAGGGGAAGATCTTTATAGGAAACATTGAATATATTTCACCAAGTAAGAACCTTATGTTTCCATGATTCCAAAGACACTAAAATGTTATGGTCCTTAGAAATGTATTTCTTTAATATGATGAACATTAATATAAAATTATATAATATCCATGTATGTTAAGCATGGGTTTCAATATTACCAACTGAGACAAACATGAGGAACAAGCAATAAGACAAACCACCAAATAACTCCAACTCATAATAGAAGAAATGAGAACCCAATATATGCATGTAATGTCATAAAAACTAAAAAAACAAAGGAAACTACATGTAACAAAAAGAAAATCCACTACAGTAACCTTGAATCCCAAATAACACTTGACCAACTCTACGAGGTATTAATATCCACCCTAATCAGAAACTAGATCTTTCATTCCAAAAAACGTAGTTTTTAAATATATAGGGTGAGAATAACATTTATACTCAGTATGATCCTTACTAGAGCCTCTCGTGTAAATGATAAAGAAAGAATAATAAATCTCTTTGAACAATGAGTGAAGCCAACTCATCGTCTAATTAGGTATTCTAAGTTCCCTACCTCACCATAAATCTCTCACCATGTATCGCATAAAAGTCATAATATAATATAAAAAATATATCAAATGAAGGTACCCTTCCACAAATTCTTAAATGGCCTTCCACTCAACCCCAATGTCACATGTCCTAAACCATCTCTCTCCAAAAGAAAAATCATGCCCAAAAACACATGGAAAACTGTAACATACCATGCATCATGTGCATTACATCATCTCATCACCACATAATATACACCTTTTATATCAAATCATCTCCTCACCACATACCATGCTTATTGTGTGTCACATCATCTCATCATCACATTCAATACACCCTATGCATCACATCATCTCATCATTGACATCCACATATCCAAATAGTAACTGTGTAGTTTATGGAGATCCACCACAACCCATATGTTGTGTACTATAGCTCAATCCATGACATCTCGTACACAAAAAAACCTATAATAATTATTAGGATACTTTATCTAGATATACATGTGTGCGACATAGCTAAAATCCATTTTATACCTATACACACATATATTGTGAAAGTTAACCATTGTGCATACCAGTATATAATACTATTAGTAGAATGTAGTAGAGAAATAGGGTATAGTCCACCAACAGCTCATCACCAACCTAGATATTGGAGAAAATACTCTCCTAGAGTCCACTAGGTGTCATTCCCCCAACTACAAGGGTGGGGTTGCATATGAAGTCACATAAAATAGAATATATATACATATATGGAGAGAGATCTCACAACCACACTATGAGAATCTACCAAATCTTAGAATCAGCTGTAATTATCTTCACCCAGTCACTCGACTGCCACAATTATGAAATTGATATCCTATAAGCACAGAAAATATTTCAAGAAGACTTTTATTTAATTACTTCTTTACATTAACCATTAATTTTTTCTACAATATTATTAACCAATTACCATGCCCTACAAGCATAAAAAATGAATTTCATTCCCTTTAGGACATATACCAACCTCTCCCAATGTTTCTCATGAATCATCATCATTTATAATTCCATTGAAGAACCAGCCCCATGGGTTTAATCATTTGAAATTTATTATCATTACTTAATTTTAGGTAATCTATGATTAATTTTGAGTTACAATAATAATATTTATAAACCACGAAAATCCATATTCTTCAAGTACTGGAGAACAAAATACAGAAACATGCAACTCAACCATCCATCCATTGAGGATATTCGTCAATAAGAAAACATCATAGATTTTAGCATAATAAAAAATTTTAATACCAACATAAAACCATTCCATCAATACTAGTTTCATCCTTGAAACCACCATGCATATCTCCATACACCCCGCAATCACAAGCATCGTCTGTTACCACAAAACTTGGCCTCATTGCCCATATCTCACCAAACCATCAGTCATCCCAGTCTCACATCAAGTTGCATCATAAGTCTCATTGCTAGAGTAATCACCCAAGACAGGAATCAAACAATAAAATCCATATGGTATCTAATCTATAAAAAATAAGGCATCCATCCTTCATAAGAAGCAGGCTCACTCAACTCTAAACATTTATCTTTAACAAAAAATTGGTTCATTGCCATCTTGAATTAATTGATTCATTTATCACAGGTTAAAACAATAAACAATATAATGCATTATTTATTAATAACTATAAGATATATAAACATGATTTTAATCATAAATTCTAGTTTCTTCAAACTATAAGGAAGAACAATTACATTTAACATTCATTAAGAATCAATCTTATTTCCATCAAATTTTATAGAAGAAATGTTTTGTTAAACATGAATCTTTGTTCTTTTTACAATAATAATTAGTAGATTTAAATTATTTAACCAATTTTTCATTTTAAAATACATGATAATACATAAAATAGGAATAGATAGCATATTATATAGTAAAACAATACTAAAACTATTATCATGGTGAAAAACAGGTGATTGGTGCAACTAAAACCAATTGTTTTCTTTAAAAAGGTTAAATTTTTATTAAGGAAAATTCCACTATTACCCAAATAGATACAGCAAGATAAATTTATTATTATACAAAAATAGGATAAGAAACAAGTCCCTTTCCTTTATTTTTAATTTTAATTCTCTTCAAATAATAATGAACACTCAATTATCAACCATTATTAGAAGACAAACCACCAAACCTAAGGAAGACTATCTGGAACCTGACATTGAGAATCCACCAACAAAACACACTCAAAACTTAGTTAAAAATATATAGGATTTATGTAATGATCACATAGTATAATATAATAATTAAAGGTAGAAGAAAAGGTAAATGAAAATTTAATAAGATATCTTCATTCACCACGGTCCATGTTATAATCCACACAGAATCAATCACAAGGTGTCAAGGGAGGGTAGAACAAACATTTCCCTAGAAAAATTTCATCAAAGGATCCTCAATGTGGGAGAGCACTCAGCCTAGCCCTAGGATCTTTGGAGAATCTAAAAATTTAAGGAATGATTCAAGATAGGTTCACAAATCAATTAATAGGGGGAAATAATCGAATAGAATCACATTTAATACCCACATGACACCTCATGTGGTTCCACCCTTTAAACCAGTAAAGGTCAATGAAGAAGGGCACCCATTTTAGATATTTTTAAGCCAGACCAACCACCACCATGACTTCCACCATTTTTGTTCCATGATCATGGTGTTCTCTAGTCTTTCAACTCAAAACCTCTTCTTTCAGAACATGTTACCCACACCCAGGGTGTTTTTACTTCACCATGGATTCTAAAACGTCTTAAAATTTATTCCCCCATCCTTATTTTTGATAGTAGAACACCAGTCCCGCACTACGTTCCCTAGGAAATTGTGTAACCTATTTCAAACCAAAGAGTTTCTAGAGACCTCCAAACTCTTCCAAAAATCATCCAAACCTGTCCTCAACACCACCAAGATTTATAAAAAATAATGGAAAGATCAGGAAGGTCCAAATCATTATATTATATATCTCTCAACCAATTCTCATCCCCAATAATAAAAACCAAACCCAAAGAGAAGGAAAATAAAATGGGTTTTCCAAAAAATCCACCCTACGAGATACCACCCAATAATTTCATCACCATATGAGCACAACCACCTCAGTTACAGGAACAAATCTCAAAACTATGCAACACTAACAACCATATCCAAAACACATTTTTGGGGGAGATACCTCTCAAATAAGTGAAAGGAAACAAACAAGGAATTGGATAAGAGAAAAAAATCTAATATTCTAGATAAAGGTTAAAAACAAAAAATATATTTTACAAAAGAAGAACTAAGAATAAAACAACTCTGTATAGTAAGAAAGTATTTGCATCTCACGTTCAAAGGTAATCTTAGACATGCCACTATAACACCAAAGGAATATCTTTCCCACACAACACCTTATCCTTGAAGTCATGGATATACATAGTCCACTCTGAGAAGGTCTCATCATCATCAATGTCAATCTCGCCTCAATCAATGATTTGAGAATCATCATAAAGATATCGAAGAAGCTACGATACAAGGAATACATCATGTATCCAAATCATAAATGGGGGAGGTTTTATTCAATACACAACGGATCCAATATGATTCAATACCTCAAAAGTACTAAAAGAATATGGATAAATCTTACTCCCTTCCCTAAACCTTCACCTCCCATGATGAGTAGTTATCTTCAAGAACACATGATATCCAACATCAAACTACAAAGGTCTCATCTTATAGTTAGCATAGTACTTTTGATGGCCTTTTTATGCCTTTATACACTCACTAATCATCCAAACCATCCAAATTGTGATTTTTACTAGTTTCCTCCCAAGAATTTATAACTCTCTCATCACAAAATAGAAAAAAATGTTCAGAAATACAATATTTGAAATGGTGGAATACGAATGGTAGAATGAAAAATATTATTATAATAAAACTCGACCAAATGTTGGTGCATCATCCATAAACCTCCAAAATCTATGATAAAATCTCAAACATTTATTTAAGAGTTTGGAAGGTATGATATATCTAACCATCTGACTGTGGATGAAAATCAGTTCTAAGGAACAACTAAGATCCAAAATAATTCTAGATACCTCTTAACAACTTTGAAGTAAAATGAGGATCACAGTCAGAGATAATAATCCTCAAGACTCCATGAAGACTCACCGCCTCATCTGGATACTTACTTGAAAAAACCTCTACTGAACTAAACTCCTTGCTCATTGATATGTGAGATGACATTTTTAGATGGTCCAAAATCTCCATATAGCATCATATCTTCAAATAGATCACGTCAAAACAGTGACAAAGACCATTGATGTGTCCTCTGACTTCTACTGAGGAACATCTAATCGCTATATAAAATCACCAGGAACACAGTGTTCAACCTTCACCTTCTGGAAGATTAAACATCAAGACACAAACACTTTAACTTAATGCTTCATCCCAAGACACAAAAAATGACCTATTAAAATATGGTAAATATTTTTAATTATCAAATATAACACTAAGGGTAAATTGTGATACTCATGGAGAACCAACTCGGGCATCAATAAAGGAATGAAAATCCTCCCCTAAAACAATACTTGGTGTTGGTTAGCATCAGACCATCCATCAGGGGAATCTCCATAAACTAACCGATCTTGATAGACCTCCGCATTGAAATTCCCCAGCTGGGTATTCTCCACCCAATTCACCAAATATGACTATACTGTCATCTAAAAAAATAATCTTCTACCACCAACCTCTCACATATCAAGTTGCATCATAAAGAGCTATTCCATCACTCTCTAGGAAACTCCAGATTCACACACAATATCACTACATGACTTCTTGCCTAAGGAGTAGACTACAAAATTACCCTTTAAAAGGTATAGGAAATATTGAAGTCATAATCCTACAAGAATTTAATCCACCATCATTATTACAAGTTTAGATTACACTGGGAGAAGACATACCTTAGGTTTATATGATCAGTGAAAACTAAGAAACATTCACCGATGGGGTGAGATCATTACAACTTCAAGGAAAACAGAACTGACTCTAACTAAAAATCATGGGTAGAATAGTTAATGTTTATTGAGACATAACTGGATATACACATAAAAACAACTAATCTCTAGTGCTTTAAGGAACTACCCATTCCAATATGTGAAGAATTGTAGAAAACCTAAAACTGATCTCCTGCTTCTAGAATATGAAGAGCTAGGGAACTGAACAACTTATCCTTCACATACTCAAAATAAACCTGGAATTAATTAGTCCATATGAATGTGTGATACTTTTTGGTCAAGGATATCAAAGGATTCCCAATCTAAGATAAGTCAATTATTAACCTCTTATAGTAGCCTATAAGATTTATGGACCTTTTCGCCTCTTCAATAGTCTTGGAGGATACCTAAGAAACGAATACCTCAATCTTTAAAGGTTCCATGAATATTATATATTTCAACATGAAACTCCCTAATAAATGAACTTCACTAGCACATGACTCACACTTCAATAGCTTCTTGAATAACTACTGATGACAAAGAACTCCTAAAACTGCTCCTAAATTATCAATGTGCTCTTCCTCAAACAAAAATTACTCCAGGATGGAATCAATGAAAACCCCCATGAATTGATGTAGTAAATCTCATAATACAACATTCATCAATCCCATGAACAATGATAGAGTGTTCACAACACCGAAAATCATTACAATGAACTCATAATTCCCATAATGACATCAGAAAGTAGTCTTGGATATATCCCCATCATTCACCCTAATTTAATGATATATTGATCATAGACCAATCTTTAAGGAATAAATAAATCCCTTCATCTGATTAAAAAAATCATTAATATATGGAAGAGGGTAATATTCCTTCACTATTACTTGATTCAAGAGATGATAATTGATACACATATGTAGACTGCCTTTTTTCTTCTTCATGAACATATTCTTATCACCACAAAGTGACATGCTCAGTTGAAAAAAAACTCACTACAAAATATTATTGATCTGTAAGAATAGATCTCAAAACTTAGAATGCATCATCCAATACAGAGACTTTGGGATTGGAGAAGCCCATGGTGGTACGTCTATCCCAAAATCGATCTCTTATCTGGGGGTAACTCTACAACCTCCTTAGTAAATACATGATATTAATCTTCAACAAACCTGATAAAATCCATAATATGAACCTCAAATGATCTCATCATTAACTTTACCATCAAGGAATACAAGTAAAAAATCTCTCAGACCTATCTTAGGGTCTCACTCACTAATGAACATGAAAAAATATCAATCAGCATCATATAACCCAATATACCTCTTAATGAAATCCATAATATCCTATATTTAATTTAGTTCGTCCATGTTGAGGATAATGTTGTATGGTTTTATCCAAAAGTATTGGATTTTCTCCAATAGTGATGTTTCTCCAGCACTAGCTCATAATCTCTACATACTTCATATGAGTAATCTCAACCATTAACTAGAATATTCAACACCAATGGAACTAGAAGTCTCTCCACCTCAAGTCCCAAAGCACAGACTAGGGAAGGTGATTTGAACAAGTGTATAGCTCTTGAATCAAAAAAATCATGCTCCCAAGTATAAAATAAGTAAATAGTACCTTAAATAGTGTATGGATCGCCTGATGATAGAAACTCCAAAGCATGTAATAGGCTACGACCTACTCCAAGACATCTCTGACACTAATTAAGACCACCTCCATGGACATGCTCTACTCTCTGAGGATAAGGAGCATCATGGGATTATCTTTACCTACCATGTCACTCCTCTATTGATCCAAATCTTAAGCACTGTGTAATTTTTTTCATGGTTGAAACAAATTTAATACATGAACGTAATGTGGGACACTGGGCGCACGATGTCTACTAAGAACAGTTGAGCACTATCACCAATGATGACCATATACTCCATAAGAAAAACTAATATATATGATCCCATAGAAGGGGCCTAAGAGATTCCACCCTCATAGAAAAGAGATGGTGAGGGGTGAGACCTACACTAGGTTATCCAAAAACTCTTCTATGTAAGAAATTGGAAACTCCAGACCATATCTATACTATGTGGAGAATCTTAGTGACTCCCCTCTTTTGACAATCTCTTCCTATATAGTATTCTCTCCACAACCTCTTCTCTCACTAGTACCTTAAGATATATCAAAAACTTAAAAAAGGTAACCCGGAGCTAGATCACTAGACATAAAGCCTCCTCAAAATTACTCGCACTGGTCACTTAATCTAGAAATATGTATGAAACATATTAGATAAGGTTCCTGAAATGGATCTCGAACTCTAACACATAGGAGTTCCCTTATTTTGGATTAATCATATCCTGGATACCAGATGACTAAGGAGTAGAATAAATAAACTAAACATAAAAATTTCCTTATAACTTCTCCCATGAGGTAGAAGACTTTTCATAATCCCCAAGGAATAAGAAACACTATTGTATGGATGCCCAGTGCATCACCACCACCACCAATGAAACATGGTGCTCTTTTCAAGAAGAGATCAAACTGAATGTTATCTCTATATCCACCAACCATTCCTCTATTAAGGAATCCAAAATAAATTCCTCATACATATATAGACTTTGTTGATGAAGCTCCCAGAGTTTCCTCCTCTAATTTCCATCATCATCAACCTCAACACAATGCTGATCTAATCGCACATCCAGCTGAACATCTTTAGCACAAACCTGATGAGGTGTAAAACTAGATCCATATTGGAAAATGGAAAATTGTTAGGGACACCTAAACCCATAATATGGAATGTTTAATATTAATTAATTAATTAAGGATTTTAAAAAACCCAACATCTAACCATTTCAATCATAAGAGGAAAGAAGAATGATGCATGATCCTTTCCAAGGTATCTACCCCACAACCAGTATCACTTCTTTTAGTAGGATAATAGACATAAATTCCCTCACATAATATCACATGAGGGGCTAAGTACCCATGTCTTAGTTGGTATCCCAGGTTTACAGTGTATAATATGATCAACTAACACTAAATCCTTACCAACCCTTGCAGTCCTTACCTATGCCTACCTCCAGACTTTATCCCATATCTCGATCTAAAACTTTGATAACACTCTTTTATGAACCCCTCCCCAAAAGGTAACTCCCCTAGGATGTAAATGATAGAATGTATATAATTACTCCCAAACCCTTTCTCCAATATTCCATGGGTATGTGAAAAGTACAGAGGGTATATCATACACACAAATGGGAGGCATTTCCTTCTAAGAAGAACATGAGTAATAAGGGATAAGATAAACCACAAAAAACTCCTTCTCATAAAAAATAAAATATAATCTAATAAATTTATAAAATTTCATACAAACTGAAAACAATAATGGAAAATTCAAGTATGAATAAGAAATTTTTTGGCAATGACCTCAAATCCCAAACAGATTTGGGACAACTCCACAAGCTAGTAATGTCTATCTCTATTACTAAATAGATCCTATGATCCTAAATTTTTTATATATATGCAAGGTGAGAAAAACATCTATACTTAGTAGGATAATTTTTTGATCCTCTCATGAAAAAATAAGCAAAGAATACTAAATCCTAGTGAACAACAATGCCAAGTTATCATCCTCACCATGACTCTCATACCAAGTATTGCATACAAGTAATAATTTAATATACAACACATACCAAATGAAAGTAACTTCTACCACTTCCTTGATAGTTTTTCACTCTTCCCCAACACCAAATTACCTGATCTCTCTCACTCTAAAAGAACAAGCCTATTTGAAAACACATAGGAAACTATAACATGTCATGAATCTCGTGAATCACATCATTTCATCATCACATACCATGAACCCCATGCATCACATCATCTCATCATCAAATATCATGAACCCTATGCATCACATTATCCCATCATCATCATCCACATCTATAGATAGTAACTGGGTAGTTTTTGAGAGCCACAACAACCAATATGTTTTGTATTATACCTCAATCCATCAAATCAATACACAAAATACATATAATAATCCTTATGATGAAATATCTTGAGATACATGTGTGTGAAATAACCAAAAAACAATATAACCCTACACACATATATTGGGGAAAAGTAACCATTGTGCATACCAGAACATGATACTACCAGAAGAATATAGCAAGGAAGGAGGGGGTAGTTAGCCATCTATTCCTTTCCCACCTTGATGTTGGGGAAAACACCCTCCCAAAGTCCACTAGATGTCATTCTCCCTACTTTCATGGGCGGGGAAACAAATGAGATCACATAAAAAAGAACATATATATATATATATATATATATATCTTACAACCACTCTATGGTCATCTACTTAGTCTTAGGCTCAACTACAACTATCTTCAATTGATCACTTTGTTATCATAACCAATTACTAGGAATCTTATAAGAACAAAAAACATTCAAGAAGACTTCATTTAATTCCCACCCCCCATAAGCAATTGAACACTATTTTTACTTGATTATTAACCAATTACCATTCCCTCCAGTCATAAACCAACAAAACACAATGTCCTCCCAGAATAAATGAACCTCTTCCAAGGTTTATAAAGAATCATCATCATTTTTCACTCCATTCAATCATCATATGCATAGGTTAAATCATTTAACATTAAATATCATTCCATAATTCCTCATACGATAATAATCACTCTATTTTACCATAAAAATTTACATAAACCATGCACAAAAAGATACTTAAAGTAGTGTGGAAAGGAATTTATAAATATGAAAATTGAAAAATGCATCCATTAAGAAGATTTATCAATAAGAAATCTCCTCAAATTTCTGCACAAAAACAATGGGTAAGCCCATATTTAACCCATTTCATCAGTCCTAGTGCCATCCTCGACACAACCATGCATATCATAATGCGAACAACCATCAAACACATCAATTAATACCACAAATCCTAGCCTCATCAAACATATCTCAACAAACCATCGATCATTCATGTCACGACCCGTCCTCAGGGCCGGTGCTGTGACTACCCCAAGCCCGCCTTCCACAGGCTAGGGGCTAATAACTAGCACCAAAGGCGTAAATCCCGATACTGGGAAGTCATTGCCTTTATAAAGGTAAACAAACACAACCGAGTACACAAATGAAGTAATAACTAAGAAGAAATGTATACAAAAGTAAGTTCTGAAAAGAAAGGGGTCGGAAATACAAGCCCAACAGTCGGTACAATACAACTGAAAAGCTAGAACAACTGCAGTAAAGTAAAACAGCAACAACCAAGTCGTCCTCTAGAAATCCCACCTGATGTGTAGGTACATATAGTCTCCTCATCACCTCGGGTCTGTCTATGTACTCTGTGTACGTCTCATCAAGTGGTCCACCTCTGGGTACCATCCAGCTCTACAAGTCTCTACCTGGATCAGTGTTTTCCATCGTCTGCATCCAACACAATGAAGTGTGAGCATAGCTCGTGCAAGGGTGAGTATAACGATAATCAGTAGGGACCCCGAGACCTGCAAGGTCTCACAATATTCACTAAGTATAAACAATAAGTAAGGTATAAAACATGGTTCATCAACCAACCCTACTTAAGTATATGCCCATACATATACCTAAGTCTTCAATCCAGTTCGGCTCGAACTCTCGAGCCCAAGCACAACCTAGTCCACACAGGAAATAAGTTAATCACATCGATGATAATGATTGATATTAAAGACTCAGCTCACATAAGTATACATCTTTCTAAAAGTGATAAAGATGATCATATATAGTCACTGATTCATCTACGCTGTCGGACACACGTAGGATACTAGACCAGCTAAGCTGTCAGACTCACGTAGGATACTAGTCCAGCTACTTTGTCGAACACATGTAGGATACTAGAATAGATGTAAAATTGTTGGACCCATGTAGGATACAAGAAAATTAGTCATCGTCGTCAAACCCACGTAGGATTCCAGTACAGTAGTCGCCATCGCCGAACCCACGGACGATTCCAGTACGGTAGTCGTCGTAGTCGCAACCAGCTCTAGGGTTCTCGTACACAACACGCTTGATTCCAGGAGGGTCCACTCCTCGAGCAAAGGGGGTCTATAAATCAACTATCACGAAGTCTAAATTTGATTTATCTCAAAGTTCCATCTTTTCAAATGGAACCCAACGCGACAGACGATACGTCAATCAGACGTCCGATCTGAGAGTTATTAACTTTTCCGTTCCAGGGGCCCAGTTGGATTTTGGGTACAATCCAACCTGGCCATACTCCAGTATCATCCAAATCCCTTGTGGAGTATTCCAAAGTGATCGTCTCATCAAAAGTAAACCAACGTAGTTAATGACATGTAAATCAGACGTCTGGTCCTTATGTTATAAGCGTTTACACTCCGAGGGCCTGGTTGGTTTCGAGTCCGAACCAACCCGGCCATTTTCCAAAGTCGTCCAAAACTCACTTAGAGTATCAAAAAAGGATCGCTTCGTCGCTAGGCTCCCAGATCCATAGACGGCGCGTCAATCGGACGCACGGTCGTGATGTTTTGGATGACTGTGGAAAATGGTCGGGTTGGTTCAGACTCGAAACCAACAAGAGCCGTAGACGGCACCTAAATCGAACGCATGGTCGTCAATCGGCCCGGCCCGGCTGGGCGCAACCCAGCTAGTGTGGACCGTGGCTGGCCGCAGCTCGGCCAGCTGACTGAGCCTGTGCGGGGGGGGGGGGGGGGGGGGGGGGGGCGAGTTCTCGAACCAGCAGCACTGAGCGGCGCTGCCCTCCTGTCCGGCCAGCCGAAGTCGGCATGTCTTCCTGGTGAGAGCGGCCTGTAGTTTCAGGCCGCAAGCCCTCCGCCACGGTGCCTATGAGTGTCGTGGCTCCTTCTGCCTGGATGGCCGATGATTCGGCTGGTTCTTCCACTGGAGCGGCCCACCCTGTGCGGGCGGCGGTTCTTCGCAGTGAGGTTCCGTGGGGCGTCGCGGTTCCACCAGCCCGGCTGGCTATGGCTGGCCGGTTCTTCTTCGGCCGAGCAACCCATGGTTACGAGCTGCGGTTCTTACGCATGCGGCCGCTGCCTTTGCTCGTCGCTTTCTCCGTTCGTGATTGCGTTGTCGAGCGCATCAAATTAGTTGTTTAATTTTGACTAGAATTTCTGTAGTATAGAAGCAACCCCAGGTCGTCTCTCGATGGAGACTTAGACCATTAATTTAAAAAGAGGGTTTTGATTGTGGAAGTAGAAGGTGAATTAGGTTTTTTAAAACTTTGGGGTTTTATTATTATTTATGAAAATGGGAAATGTAAGTGATAAAACAAACTAGAAATGAACAATATTGATTAAACGTGATCAACCCGGGGAAGTCTCGTGATGTTCATCCTTCATCGCTTCAAGGGATGGGGTTATGATATTTTAATCCCTGGTTTGTAACACCGAGAACCAGACTGTTACTGAGTTTATACTAGTATACCTCCTAGGGTTCAATCGAAAACACATAATGATTCACCAGACACTGCCGATGATTGGGTGATTTGTGTTCAACATCATAACCGAAAATCACCAAGGCAACACATGAAGAATTCAATGTACTCTTCAGATTTGCATGTTATTTCATTTTGATACCATGACATAAATTTTCATGATCTTGACAGTGCTTTTGTGAGTTCAATTGACCAATATGAACCACACAAATACCGCAATTGAATGAGGGAAGAAACGGGGATGAACGGTTTGTGAAACATCACATGAAAGGGTACCCCCAAACATGATCATTTGAGTTGAGTATAACATACCAGTATATAACTCAATTAAATAAAAATATAGGATTAGGAAAAACAACATACAACCTGGAATTAAAAAGATAATTCAAAATAATACAACTTTGAAGCTCGATATTACATCACATTCCTCCCCGGGTGATCACAAGGGGTTTAAAAACCAATGGGAAGGAAGAAGAATAAGATGTTGAAGTAGCACTTCCCATAGCCTCCAGAACTTATAGGGATGTTGAGAAGACTCCTTGGGGACTTCAAAATGGTAGAAACTTTCCTCTTGTCCGAACATGCAAATGAGGTTCCCTTGGTGCCCTTTTATAGGAAAATTGGAAGGTGGTTTTAGGCACACAGATTTCATCAATCCACTTGTACCACGTGTTTCGGTCTTCATTCAGCCTTATCTCGCATTGGAGAAAATAGAAAGGTTGTATCCCTATCTCTTGAATGTCTCCACCGAATGTTTGTCACCATTTAGACAAATAAATCTCAATATATTGATAAAATACAGAACACCGCATTTGACTTGGTCCAAATTCGGTGGCTGGCACAGATCAGTTCGTATGGGGCCCATAGAAGCCGTATCAGGATTGGATTCCTGAATATTAAATGTATCCTATTAAATTTTTGGCATACCCACAAAATATAAGCCCATTTGGATGCACTTATTTCGTATAATATTCAAAACAGTGGAGAGATGTCCATGGATCCATGCAATTTTGGCCCATTTTTCGTCCACTTCATCAAGGGCCCTCCAAATCACCTCCACCTACATTGAAATAATAAAACAAGTAACATTTCCCATTATAATGTTGATTAAAATTAATTAAATGATTCAAACATAAAGTGAAATTTATTATTATATTTGGAATATTCATTACAAAACTAGTTTAAAACAGCGGTGTAAGGGTGGAATAAAACAGTGAATCGTGGTACGATCACACCCCCACACCAAAACATTTTCACTCCGGGGAAAAGTCACATATCCAAATATAATGATACATATATATATATATATATATATATATATATATATTTCCAACATCCTGAAGATTTACCATTTGAGGAAATTTTATTTAAAGTAAAGTGATCGATGCACGAACCACACCAAGGAGTTCTTCCTAGTGAAAATAGAAAAAGATGTCTCATAAATCATATCATAGAGAAATTCAAAAATATTCCTGATACCCAATTGAGAAAAGAATTCAGAAGTAAACCATGACACTAACTCTCCATTTGTGTGTGAAAACTATTCCATGCTCTTATTTCCACTTGCCATCCAATAAATATATGTTATTTTAACATTTTTCATCTTAAAAGATTTTTTCACCGAACCTTTTCTACATCCTTTGCAATCATATTTCAAGACCCACTCATTTAAGCATTCCCAGAAGTCAAAACATAAGATCCTGACCTGTATATCCCCATATGTTACACATTTCATCACTCCCCTCATTTTTTTTTGAATTTTCAATTGGAACAAATCTCACACTCATCTCACAACCCTTCTTTGATCTCCTCACGACACTAGTTGCAATAGTTATAACAAGATCAAAGGTTGAGGAGGAGTGGTTTTTGACCTGCCCAAGACACAAGAATTTTTTTGGGGGGCGTACAACAGTCGGACATTAGGTACACACGCATAGGTCAATATGGTACAGTGATGAAACAGATTGGATAAGGAACGAACATATGGAAATATCATTTAAAGCTGAAAAATATTAACCCAACATATATTTACCTTATATTAAGTAAGAAATAATCACACTTTGTGGTTTGGTGCAAACATTTGTGGAGATATTAGTGACACAATTTTCCCAAATACTACTCACACAATGGGCATCAATCATCTCAAAGGTTTCACATAGATTGGACCATTAATATCATTGATAGAAAACCAATTCACTAAAAATCACTCTCTGATGTTAAATTCATACAAATACTCTTTTAATCCTTTGTTATGGTATTTTTACTTTCCCCACTTTATGGTCGACAAATCATGGAACTTCGAAATTCTTGATGGGGAAAAATGAAAATACCATAAAGAAGGCCAAAAAGAGAAAACAAAAGGAGAAAACAATGAAAATTCCTAACTAACCCCGGAATTTATCCCCCCCCCCCCACACACCTAGAGTATGTAGTGTCCTCACTGAAATAATTTAGAATGTGAGAAGGAAGGATAAAACCTGGTGTTTTTTATTGGTATGATTCGTCTAGAATGTGGATTTCCTCCACCAGATTCTTCAGAAAATACTCCTAGAAGTGTTTAAGTCGTTGCCCATTGATGGTAAGACTTCGTCTACTTTGCTCATGAAAAACCTGTATTGCACCAAAAGGGTAGACATTAGTAATAGTATAAGGACTAAGCCATCGGGAATGAAGCATACTTGGGTGGAGCTTAAGCCTGGAATTGTACATGAGGACCTTCTCACCAATATGAAACTTCCACTAGTGAATCATGCTATCCTGAATAGCCTTCATCTTCTCTTTATAGATTCGGGAGGTTTCATATGCATCACGTCGAATTTCTTCCAACTCTTGAATCTGCAGCTTTCTTTGCTCACTTGCATCTGAAAGGTTCATATTACAATGTTTAACAGCCCAATATGCACGGTGTTCTACCTCCACTAGGAGGTGACAAGCCTTTACAAATACAATTTTGTATGGTGACATTCTGATTGGTGTTTTAAAAGCTGTACGGTATGCCCAAAGTGCATCATCCAAGCGCAAACTCTAATCTTTCCTATTGGGTTGTACCGTTTTTTCCAAGATTCGTTTAACTTCCCGATTTGATATTTCTGCTTGTCCATTAGTTTGGGGGTGATAAGCAGTGGAGATTGTATGATCAACCCCATACTTATGAAGCAAATTTTTTATCTTGCGATTGTAAAAATGTGAACCCTGATCACTAATGATGAATCTTGGTAAACCAAACCTACTAAAAATTTGGGACCTCACAAAATCAACAACCACTCGAGAGTCATCGGTCCTAGTGGCCTTTGCTTCCACCCATATAGATACATAGTCAACAGGAAATAAGATGTATACAAAGCCAAATGAATTTGGAAAAGGCCCCATGAAGTCAATGCCCCATGCATCGAAGATCTCACCAAATAACATGGGCTGTTGGGGAATTTCATTCCTCTTGGAGATATTCCCTGTGAATTGACAACGAATACATGACTTGAAAAATCAATGGGCATCCCTATACAATTTTTTCCAATAATGTCTTGAGTCAAGGACCTTTTGAGCTGTACATTGAGAGCCAAATTGTCCCCCACATGCCAAGGTGTGGAAGAAGGTCAAAACAGAGGTGAACTCATGGTCAGGGACACACCTACGAACAACCTGGTCACTACAGATCCTCCACAAATATATGTCATCCCAAATGTACCATCAAGAATCATGTTTAAGTCTCTGGGATTGTGAAGTGCTAAAATCAGTGGGGACCCTAGATGTTGCTATAAAATTAACAATGTCCACATACCAGGGGGTAAGGTCCACAACATCACACAGGTTCTCATGAGGGAAGAATTCTCCAATGGGTAGGGGTGAGTCAACATGATGGTCCAATGGTGTGGAAATCCTACTAATGTGGTCATCTACCACATTCTCCACCCCTCTCTTATCTCTAATCTCAAGGTCAAAATCATGGAGGAGGAGCATCCATCTAATGAGGAGGGGTTTGGTTTCAGGTTTCTTTAGGAGGAAACGAAGGGCAGCATGATCAGAGAAGATGATGATTTTTTACCCGAGAAGATATGAACGAAATTTTTCCAAGGAAAACACAATATAAAAGAGTTATTTATTAGTGGTTGTGTAGTTTACCTGGGTAGGGTCAAGGGTATGTGAGGCATACGCAATGACATGAGGGGACTTCTCAACCCTTTGTGATAAAACTGCTGCAACTGCAAAGTTAGAGGCATCACACATAAGTTCGAACTGCGGATCCCACCTTGGTGGTTGGATTATGGGAGGTGATTTGAGACTCATTTTTAGTGAATTGAAAAAATCCTCACAATTTTTATCAAAAAAATTCAGAATTCCTTTGTAATAACCGAGATAAGGGAAGTGTGATCTTACTAAATTCTTTAATGAATCTGCGGTAAAATCCAGCATGACCCAAGAAAGATCACACCTTATGAACACATTTTGGAAATATAAGGGTTGAAATTAATTCAATTTTAGATTTATCAACTTGAATTCTATTATTTGATATGACATTCCCAAGAACTATCCCCTGCTCATCCATAAAATGACATTTCTCATAATTTAAAAAAAGATCTTTTTAAATGCAGCAGCAGAGGACAAAACCTATGTGTTCCAAACAATCATCTAAAGAAGATCCATATACCGTGAAATCATCCATAAATACTTCCATAAAACTCTCAAGGTACACAGAAAAAATACTCAACAAACATCGCTTAAAAGTACCGGGAGCATTGCACAGGCCAAATGGCATCCTTCTATAGGCAAATGTGCCAAAGGGGCAAGTGAAGGTGGACTTTTCTTGATACTCAGGGGAAATATGGATCTGAAAGTATCTAGAATACCCATCAAGAAAACAGTAATAGGACTTCCCCGCTAGCCTCTCTAGAATTTGGTCAATGAATGGCAATGGGAAATGGTCCTTCCTAGTGCGTTGGTTTAGTCAGCGATAATCTATACAGACACACCAACTATTCTACACATGAGTTGGAACCAATTCATTGTTTTCATTTTTAATTACCGTTAGGCCAGTTTTTTTAGGAACTACTTGAACGGGACTTACCCATTGGATGTTAGAGATGGGGTATATGATTCCAGCAGCCAATAATTTTGTTACTCCCTTTTTAACTACTTCTAAGAGGTTTGGGTTCAGTCGACATTGGGCCTGCCTCACTATTTTAGCCTCATCAGTTAATAAAATATGATGTGTAAAAATTAATTGGCTAATACCATAAATTTATTCAATTTTCCATCCCAATGATTGTTTATTCTCCCTTAAAAGTTCCAGCAGTCACAATTCATGCTCATGAGGGAGTAAACTAGCAATGATGACAGGAAACTTGTTTCCATTCTCAAGATATGAATATTTTAAATCTTGAGGCTGTTGCTTTAGTTCTAATTCATGTGGATTTTGGATTTATGGGAGTGTGTCTGAAAGTGAGAGGTCACTAATCTCATCTAACTGCTCAATGGTATCATCCCCAGATGAGGAATTTGATTTTACAAGCGTAGCAGTATCATCGATGGTCATGTGATCCTCCGTGTTCAAGAAATTATCAATTAATAAACATGCATGACACTTTTCTAGACCACTACAACAATCAACACATTATTCCTTTCCAATAATTTCAATCAAAGAGGAAAATTCAGAAAGGGGATCAGGGGAAACAAATGAAGTAATTTTTGGGAAAGGGATTACATCAATTGAATTTACCGAGAGAGAGGAATGTTCATCTGGGGGGTGCTTCATGGAATCAATGATGTTGAATTGGACTATGTCACCACCAAATTCCATAGATAATATACCATTATGGACATTAATTATAGCTTTGGCAGTTTTCAAGAAAGGTCTCCACAATATAATTGGGGCATGTCCATTCAT
This sequence comes from Viscum album, assembly GCA_963277665.1. NCBI lineage: Eukaryota > Viridiplantae > Streptophyta > Magnoliopsida > Santalales > Viscaceae > Viscum > Viscum album. The sequence continues at coordinate 1,264,212,489 of OY728132.1, read as the reverse complement.
CCTATCATCTTCCATTTTTAGCACATAAAAATCAGCAGGAAATATTAAATTTTGAACCCTCACAAGAACATCCTCTAACACACCAGAAGGGTGTACCGTACTCCGATTTTCTAGCTAAACAACTATTCCTACGGTCTTTAGTTCACCGACCTGCAAAGAAGAGTATATGGAGTGAGGCATCATATTAATAGAAGCACCCAAATCAGGCATAGCATTGGAGAAATAATACTCCCCTATGGTGCACGGAATCGAGAATGTTCCAGGATCGTTGCACTTGGTGGGAAGTGATGGTTGTATCAATACTGAGACGTTCCTCCCCAGGCTCACATTCTCATCACCTCTAAGTCGCCTATGGTGGGTACACATCAGCTTCAAAAACTTGGCATATCTCGGAATTTGATTGATGGCATCAATCAATGTAATGTTAACATTCACTTTTTTGAAAGTCTCCAAGATTTATTTATCAAGTTCAGTTTCATTTTGTTTCCTTGGTTGGGTGGTTCTTTGGGGAAATGGAAGAGGAATGCTTGGGCTTAGTAACTCATCAATAGACACACTCTTTCCTTTGGTAGGACTTCTATCAATGCAAGGTTTCATCTCATTTGAACCTTTTTCAGTGGTTGGGATGGTGGTTTCCTTAGGAGAGGATGACTCTAATGGAGGGTTCATTTGGCTTTTAAGTTGAGTTCCACTCCTAAGGGTGATGGATCTAACATTTACCTTCTCCCTAGGGTTGACAAGTGGTTGAGATGGTAGTTTACCAGACCCATGGCTTTGGATTTCACCCACCGACTTAGCTAGTTGGCCTAATTGGGTTTTGAGGTCTTGTATGGATGCTTGGGTGGTTTTTTGGAACTAGAGATTATGGGAAGCCATTTGTTTCATCATATCTTCTAGGCTAGCCTCGGGGTTTGGAGGGGGTTGTTGGAAAGTCCTTTGGGGTAGTTGAAAATTTCTGGGTGGTGGTGGTTGATGACCACTTTGCCCTGGTTGGTTCCATGGTAGATAAGGCTGGTTTGAATACCCCCCTTTCCTATAGGCTTGGTTGTCTTTCCAACCATGGTTGGATGGATAGTAAGGTTCTTGCCTAATGGGTTAGTTATAGGGGCATCCTGGGAATATTGCCTCACAACTCTCAGAAGTTTCTCTCAATTGGGGGCACTGGTCAGAATAGTGGGTATCAGAAGAGAATATTCCACAATGTATGGGAGGAGGATATTGGAATTTTCCTTGGGAAAGAGCAATTTGTCGTAGAAGGGTACTCACCTCTTCAAACATTGTGTCCACCTTCTTCTCTAATTCAGTAATTTTCACCTCATGGACACCTCGAATGGGTACACTGGACCTTGAACTGAATTGTTGAGTGTTCTATGTCATTGTCTCAATTAGGGTCCTTGCAACAATTGGGGTTTTATCCACTAGTGCACCACCTGTAGCAGCATCAATCGTGTTACGATCTATTGGAATTAAACATTCATAAAAATATTGTATTAAAAGTTGATCGCTTATTTGGTGGTGTGGACAACTTGAACATAATATTTTAAAGCGTTTCCAATATTCATGAAGGGTTTGTCCTTGAGATTGTCTTATCCCACATATTTCTTTCCTTATTGTTTCAGTTCGAGAGGCTGGGAAGTATTTTTCAAGAAAATGTCATTTCTTGTCCGCCCAACCTCTAATAGGTGAATTAACATAATAAAACCAATCTTTAGCCATGTCTTCTAATGAAAATGTAAATTCCCTAAGTTTTACTTGTTCTTAATCCACATTAGTAGGTTTTAATGTTGAACACACATTATAAAATTATTTTAAATGCTTATGTGGATCTTCTCTGGGCAGTCCATGAAATCTTGGTAATAAATGAATTAAACCATATTTTAGTTCAAAATTGGGTGCATCACCTTGTAATTGAATGTAAATGGGTCGGATATCAATATCAGGTGAGGTTAGTTCTTTTAGTGTTCTATTATTTTCAGCCATGTTATACAAGTTATGTTCAGTTTTAACTTTGGTTTCAGAAGAAGAAGAAGGATCAAGAAGAATTTTAAGATGTGATGTCTCTTCCTTCAAAGTTTTCTCATGTGTGTCTCGGTTTCGTTGATGTAGGATCCTATCTGGTTTGGGTTCGAAAGTTTTTAGGTCTCCTGGAGTAGAACGTGTCATACACAGAACATACACAATAAACAAATTAGAACACAAAAATAAATGCAAAGGTAAAAGATAAAACAAACAAATATTCACAAAAATTACAAAAAAATTTATCAAAAACATGCAAAAAAAACCAAAGTGCTCCCAGGCAGTGGCGCCAAAATTTGACCGCGTTGTCGAGCGTGTCAAATTAGTTGTTTAATTTTGACTAGAATTTCTCTAGTATAGAAGCAACCCTAGGTCGTCTCTCAACGGAGCCTTAGACCACTAATTTAAAAAGAGGGTTTTGATTATGGAATTAGAAGGTGAATTAGGTATTGTAAAACTTGGGGGGGGGGGGTTTATGATTAATGATGAAAATAGGAAATAAACGCGATAAAACAAAGTAGAAATGGACAAGATTGATTAAACGTGATCAACCCGGGAAGGCTCGTGATGCTCATCTTTCATCGCTTCAAGGGATGGTGTTATGATCTTTTAATACCTGGTTTGTAACACCTAGAACCATAATTTTACTAATTTTATACTAGGATACCACTTAGGGTTCAGTCGAAAACACATAACGATTCACCGGAAACCGCCGATGATTGGGTGATTTGTGTTCAACATCATAACTGAAACTCAACAAGGAAACACATGAAGAATTCGATGTTCTATCCAGGTTTGTATGTTATTTAATTGGGATACCATTACATAAATGTGCATGACCTTGATAGTGATTATGTGAGTTTAATTGACCAATATGAACCACACAAACACCGCAATTGGAAGGGGGAAAAGAAAGTGGGGAACGGTGTGTGAAACATCACAAGAATGGGTACCCCCAAACATGATCATATGAGTTGATCATGACATACCAGTACATAACTCAATAAAATAAAAATAGAGTATGGGTAAAAACAACATAAAACATGTAATTAATAATATCATTCAAATTAATACAACTTTGAAGTTCGGGATTACATCACATTCCACCCCGGGTGATCACAAGGGGTTTAGAACCCCATGGGAGGGGATGAAGAAGAAGATGTTGAAGTAGCACTTCCATAGTCTCCAGAACTTCTAGGGATGTTGAGGAGACTCCTTGGGGACCCCAAAATGGCAGAACATTTCCTCTTGGCCGAACTTACAAATGAGGTTCCCTTGGTTCCCTTTTATAGGAAAATTGGAAGGTGGTTTTAGGCACATAGATTTCATCAATCCACTTGTACCACGCGTTTAGGTCTTCATACAACCTTATCTCGCTTTAGAGAAAATAGAAAGGTTGTAGAACTACCTCTATACTATCTCCATCGAATGTTTGGCACCATTTTAACAACTACAGCTCAAGATATTGATAACATACATAACACCGCATTTGACTTGGTCCAAATTCGGTGGCTTGGACAGAGAAGCTAGGATGGGCCCCATAAGAGCCGAATTAGGATTGGGTTACTTGATATGAAATTTATCCTATTACATTTTGGACAGGTCCACAAAATATCATCCCATTTGGATGCACAGATTTTGTGTACTATGCAAAACAGTGGGTAGATGTCCATGGAACCATGCAATTTTGGCCCATTTTTCTTCCACTTCATCAAAGGCCCTCCAAATCATCTCAACCTAAATTGAAATAATAAAGACAAGTAATATTAACCATTATAATATTTATTACCATTAATTGATTTATTCAAACATAACATGAAATTTAATTTTATATTTTGAATATTCATTACAAAACTAGATTAAAACTGCGGTGTAAGGGTGGAATAAAATAGTGAATCGTAGTATGAGCACACCCCCACACCTAAACATTAGCACTTCTGGGAAAAGTCACATATCCAAATACAATTATGCATATATATATATATATATATATTTCCAACATCCTGAAGATTTATCATTTGAGGAAATTTTATTTAAAGTAAAGTGATCAATGCACGAACCACACCAAGGAGTTCTTCCTAATGAAAATAGAAAAAGATGTCTCATAAATCATATCATAGAGAAATTCAAGACGATTCATGATACCCAATTGAGAAAGGAATTCAGAAGTAAACCATGACACTAACTATCCATGTGTGTGTGGAAACCATTCCATGCTCTTCTTTCCACTTGTTATCCAATAAATATATGTTATTTTAACATTTTTCAGCTTAAATGATTTTTTCACCGAACATGTCCTACATCCTTTGCAATCATATATCAAGACCCACTCATTTAAGCATTCCCAGAAGTCAAACCATAATCTCCTGAACTAGATATCCACATATGTTTCACATTTCATCACTCCCCTCATTTATTATATATTTTTTTAAGTTACAATTGGAACAAATCTCACACTCATCTCTCAACCCTTGTTTGATCTCCTCACAACACTAATTGAAATAGTTATAACAAGATCAAAGGTTGATGAGGAGTGTTTTTTTACCTGCCCAAGACACAACAATTTTTTTTGTGGGCGTACAACATCCGGGCATTAGGTACACACGCATAGGTCAATCTGGTACAGTAATGAAACAGATCGGATAAGGAACGAACGTATGGAAATATCATTTAAAGCTGAAAAATATTAACCCAACATATATTTAACTTATATTAAGTAATAAATAATCACATTTTGTGGTTTGGTGAAAAACGTTTTGGAGATATTAGTGACATAGTTTTCCCTTGGTGCCCTTTTATAGGAAAATTGGAAGGTGGTTTTAGGCACACAGATTTCATCAATCCACTTGTACCACATGTTTGAGTCTTCATACAGCCTTATCTCGCTTTGGAAAAAATAGAAAAGTCGTATCCCTACCTCGTGACTATCTCCACCGAACATTTGGCACCATTTGGACAACTACAGCTCAAGATATTGATAAAATACAGAACACCGCATTTGACTTGGTCCAAATTCGGTGGCTTGGACAGATCAGTTCGGATGGTCCCCATAGAAGCCGAATCAGGATTGGGTTACTTAATATGAAATGTAGCCTATTAAATATTGGACAGGCCCAAAATATATAATCTCATTTGGATGCACAGATTTCGTGTACTATGCAAAACAGTGGACATATGTCCATGGATCCATGCAATTTTGGCCCATTTTTCTTCCACTTCATCCAGGGCCCTCCAAATCACCTCCACCTACATTGAAATAATAGAAACAAGTAACATTTCCCATTATAATGTTGATTAAAATTAATAAAATGAATCAAACATAAAGTGAAATTTATTATTATATTTGGAATATTCATTACAAAACTAGTTTAAAATATCGGTGTAAGGGTAGAATAAAATAGTGAATCGTGGTACGATCAGTTCGCCACCGCCTCCCTTTGTGAATTAAAAATCAAGAACACAATGGAGGGTCATCGAGCCATGTTCGTTCGGCCCGCGCCCTCTGCGTTAGGAAGAAACATTTGGGAGTATACAATCATTCGCATTCAACAATAATGAAGGTTTAATTTAATCGAATTAAATTATACAAACACCCTAACTTTATTACAGTTCCTTCATCGACGAGCCGCGAAAGATGAGTGTCGCAGTGGTCGGGCGTCGCGGATGACGATTTAGTTCCATCAACGTTGGAGGAAGAGGGAGGTAGGTAGCATTCCTTGTGGTGTAGCCTCTTTCCTTGCACTGATTGATATATTGGAGGAAGGTGATTGTGTCCCTCACGTTCTTCATCAGAGTTGTTTGACGTTGAAGAACGGTGTTCTTCATCGGAAGAAGAACACTATTCTTCTCTTGAGCTCTCCCAAAATCCTCCCCAACACAACGAGTGCCCAAACTAACATAATTTCTAAGGCTATTATTTTATTCACACATGTAATTCGAAATTCAAACACTTTAATTAATTAATTGGAGTTCAATTCATTAATTAAAATAGTTGGAAAATATTAAAGGGGGGCAGAGGGAGGTTAAGAGATCAAATTCATAAAGGGTGAGTTATCAAATTAATTAAAGAGGGTGTTAATGGGGAGTTGAGGGGAGATGATAAGTTTGGGCTCGTGTGAGACCCACCTCACAAATATCCTCTCATGACAGGTTATGTGGGTGTGGGCCCCACCAATAACTTCCCCTTGTAGGATATAATTACCAGATTTAAATAAAATTGTGTTCCATAATTTTATTTATTTTATTCTAAATATCCAAAAAAATAACTCTCAACCCGCATAATATGAAACTACGATAAAGGTCCCCTTAACCGATTATCGGCGTTGCAAGTTCATCAGTGTCCTCAGATTTCAATTCCGAGCACCAGTTCAAAAGATAGAAAAACCCGCTCGTACGTTCATTGAACATACCCGAACAAACTTCAGAAATTGATTCCGGGCACACCGGGCCTCAGAATCAAGTGCCGTCAGAAACCGCAGACTCGTAAAATTCCATATTATTTAAGAAAAAAAATTCCCTGAAATTTCATTGTCTTTACAATTCAAGGCTCACATCACGTAACATCATAAGGATCACATTCAATCAAATCACACAAGATAATAAGAAAACAACTAAGTCAATTCTAATTTAGGTCCTAAAAACCAAGGCATCTAGACTTGATAAGAAACTATCTCACTCGACCTGAAAAATATATCTTTATCATACAATTGGTTTCTTACCATCTTGAATTAAAAAATTTGTTTCTCCAAAGTTAAAGCCACAGGTAACCTAAATCATCAACTATCAAGAACTCTAGGATATGAAAACATACATTCAAGAATGACTTATAGTTTCATCAAACTTTAAGGAAGAAAAATTCTATTTAACATGCATCAAGAATCAATATTATTTCCATAAAATTATAAGGAAGAATCGTTTCAAATAAAAATTATTTATCTAACAAGAATCGCGATATTTATGTTATTTAACTAATTTCCAAGAATAAAAAACATGATTAAATATATCATAGACATAGAGAACATGTCATATTTTAAAATAAAATGAAAATAGTTATCATAGTTGAAACACATGCGATTAAAACAACCAAAAACCAATTTTTTTTAATCTAATTTAAATATATATTAAGTTTAATTCCAATATCACTCAAATATATAAATCATTTTAACTTTTTGATTTCACAAAAAACAAAAGAATCATTGAATCTCCTAACTTAATTTATAAGTTTCATGCTCTTCACATAGGAACAGATGATTGAGGATTTACCACCACTGGAAGAAACACCACAAACCTGAAGGAAGTCCTACTGAAACCTAATATTGGTAATCCACCCACAAACCATTCTTATAACTCAACTGATTTCAAATGGGATTTATTTAATGATTACTCGAGCTAAAAGAATAAAAAAAGAAGTAAGAGAAGGAAATTTACCTTCAATAAGAGCACTTGATTCACCATATTCTTAGTTAGAATCTATAAGGAATCGATAGTAGGGAATAATGATAGGGTAGAAAAAATATGAAATAGAAAAAATTTCATCAAGGGATTCTCAACACAAGATAACACTAAACCAAGACCTATGTTCATTGACGTATTTGGAAATCAAAGGACTGATTCAAGAGAGGTGTGTATACCAATTAATAAGGGAAATAATAGATTAAAAATTTATTTGAAACTCCCAAAACATTACATTTGTTTCACCCCTTTGAATTGATCAATATCCAGGAAGAAGGGTGGCCATTTTGGTTATTTCGAAGTTAGCCTGACCACCACCATGACTTCCACCATAGTATGGTCATGGTTGTGGAGTTCTTTAGCATGTTACCATAAAAAAACTTGCATTAGGGTGCGTTTCCCACACCAAGGTTGTTTTTCCCTCTCTACATCTTCCAAAAAAACACACAATCCATTTCCCTCATTCCCGTTTTAGATAGGAGAACACCAGGGTCACTGCGGGTTGCACCAGACTATGGTGTAGACTATTATCAACCAAATAGTCTCTAAAGACCTCCATACCCCTCAAAATACTCCAAAATCCTCCTCGAAAACACCAAGCCTCCTGAAAGAAAAATGGAATTTCCAAGAAGGGTTATAACATTACTAATCTCATTTTAATTCTTTATAAAAGTATCCATTTAAATCAATATTGTAATAAATATCTATTTAATTTTCCATGAAGATATATCTAGGTTTGATTTTCATAGAAATTCATATAGATTCTGAATAATATTTTTCTTAAATGGTCTAGGTAAGAATAAATTCATTCCCAAATTTTATTATAGAATAAAACATGTTTACTAGTGTTACATAATAATCAACACATTTTCTTATCACTATGTAAGATTAATTATTCTTTTCCTAATGTTGTGTGTGATTAAAACATGAGGAACCTAGATCGTGTAAGAATAAAGTCATGATTTTAAAGTCATATCATATTATGATTTCTTTTATGAATGTTGTGTATAGATGACCTGAACTTTGAGTCTTGCATTAGAATCATTCTTTTTTTGTGTAAGAATAACCCTGAATCAGAACTAATTTGTAAAAATCATTCATTATGTTTAAGAATAATTACTTTTCCAAATTTTCACTATGTAAGAACAATATGGAAAATCCACACCTCATTTGTGATTAATTTTCCTCTTGAATTGGTCATATAATATTAATCTATCATGACATAAGATTTATAACTTATCCGAAATTTATTCAATTTAATTCATATAAAATAAAATAATAATTGCTCATTAATAAAACATTAACGAATAACCTAAAATTTCAAAATTTATTCAACATAAAATACTATAACTTAGAATAAAAATAATAATAATAATAATAAGAAAAATAATACAAAGGAACATGTATTAATAATGAGATGGAATATGTTATTATAAAAACACATAAATCAAAGAGGGGTTATGTAATTATCAAAACACATAAATCAAAGAGGGAAGATGTTACCCAATGGTATTGAATGAAATATTTCATAAATGTTTCATGAGTTACAATGTTTCTTACTCTTGGATTTCATTTATGATAAATTTTTAATGTTCGAATAATTTATTTTTATTTTTAGACTCCCCAAATAATCATCACATGATGATCAAACAAATCATGCTAGATTGGTGTAGGAGAATTTGGTAAATGATGCATTATCATGACATAAATAAAAATCCATACACAACATCATGAAATGGTAACCCTCAATCTGTCGTGGTTAACACTAGTAAAAACAATGACATAATCTAAACCACTACATCATAGTGGAGCCTTTAGTTTGATTTTAAAATACATATGCATTTGATGATGATGTTATTTATTATTTTTTTATTAGTTTAGAGTTGTAGTGTTGTACCATCATGAAATGGGATCCAGAGCATGTCACTATTTATGATATATGGGATTGAGGTTGAGGTTCTCTATGGATAGTCAGGAAAATAACTAAAGTGAGGAATGGTTAGAAGAGATGGGGAGGACATGATTGATGAGTTTCTAATTTCATTTGGTTGTTCCCCATTCTTTGTTTTCCCCATATGATTTATCATGGGATTGCTATTATGTTTATATTTGATTATTTGGATCCACTTTAGTGGTAATTTTTCTTGGTACTTTTTATTAGTTGATAGTTGTTACTGATTATTCGTCCCTCTTTGATTACCAATTTTTCTATTTCTTATTACAATTCTTTTTAACCATGATATTTTAGGTTTTGGTTTTTGATGAGTGGTGGGATGACATATGGGTTTGGTGAGACTTTGATGAGTGAGTATTTGTGGATATAGTCACAAACTATTTATTATTATGATTTATTAGATGAGATAAAATATGGGGTATGCCTCATGGTGACATTAGGGTATAGGATTCATCGATGACATGTAGGTAGGACCTGTTCTAGTTTGGGTGGCACCAATATGAGTCTTCAATATGCATGTATCTTCTATCCAAGATAGACAAAATATATGAATTAAATAAGAATTCATGGGTTATGTTTCTTAGAAGGTTGAGTTACACTCTCTACTAACATAATCACACCTTGAAATTTTATATGCATCCACTTGATCACTATCTCTAAGGGATTCAAGGTGAGTAGGGGAGTCCTTTTGAGTCATTGGAATCACCCGTTACCCATGTAAACAAAAAGGGTTTCGATTCATACAGATAAACCTTCATGGCTTCAATTCAAGAATATGTATTAATATGATGTTAGATGCCTGGATCTAAATGAACATTGTAGTGAAAAATGATTATTATATGGAGGAGATGTTTAGTGGGTTGAGTTTGAGGCAATTATTTTTTTACATTAGATATTGTACTATATATGTATCAACCAATTGGTCAGATGTTTATTTTTCTTGATGTTTCTTATTATGTATTATTAATCTTTTGGTGATATTTTTTTTGATTCACCATGTATACTATTTAGTTTTATATTTGGACCACAAGATTCTTTATTAGCACCTTGTTTTGTTTCATGGAGTGTTTTATATGTCTGATGTATGAATGGGTCATGCTGAATTTTTGATAGATTCAAGCATGAGCTTTATGCTTTATATTTTATAACAAACCTCATGACTATTCAAATCCATTTTCGTACATTTATAGCCTTTAATGTATAGGGAGGGGCATCCTTAGTGATGTGGAGAGCTTGAATCAAGTAGTGTTTAGGTAATTGAGTTGGATCATTACAAGCTGTGATCACATTTTTCCATAGTGCAACCATTCATTCTTTCTCATGGGTTTCACCTAGGATTATTTGAAAGAACATTAAATTAATCATCTCTCGTTATTTTTATGTTTTCTCTTTACATTTTTATGTTTTCAACATTTATTCTTCAGTGATCCTGATCTCAATAGTCTTGAGGGAAGCATAAGAACTATCATGATGGTATTTAATGTTTTCACAATATAAATATGGACTCAGACACATGCACACACACACATTCTAAATTTTTAAATCATTTTAATCGCTTTTAAACAAAAAAAATATGATTTCTGGTTTTTAGTCTTTTAAATTAGTTTTCTGAACATAAAATACATGTTATTTGATTTTTTTTATTTTATTAAAAAATTTAATTAATCAATTTTTTAATAAAAAAACATGTATTTTGTATTTTAAATACCGGTTATTATGTTTTTAAAATATTTGTAACAAATTTTGAACCAGAAAACATATGTTTTGTGGTTATAGTTTTCTTTAAATAATATTTTGTTTTAAATTTGTTTTTTACTTGATTGTGAAATTAATTTGACATTTTTTTGTATTTAATGATCAAATCTATTATTTTTAAACATTTAATTTTGTAATAAATTTATTGAAAACTTTATTGAAAATAAATTTTTTATAGTGAAAAAACATGCATATTTATTATCTATTGTATTTTTATTTATCCTATGATCTTTATTTTCAAAACACACACATGTATAGTTTATATATTTTTGAATATTGATATTAAAAAAGTATTGATATTAGAAAAACATAAAAAAGGAAAATCACATTATAAAATGACATTAAATGCATTTTAAAAAGAATGAAAAGTATGGAATGTGTGGAATAAAAGTAGTATTGAAAAACGGGCATGTGGCCCATGGGCTTTGCGAGTATGGGATAAATGTGGGGAAGGGAGGGCAAAAAAAATTTGATCGTTTAGAGTACTGGATAATGCGAGTTAAGCCCGTGTGGATATGGGACAAGGTAGGTTGATCTGGTGTGGGTGTAGGCTTACCTGTAAGGCAGATTTAAAAAAATGTTTTTTTACAAAATATTCTTCTTTAACATTTAAGTTTTTTGATAAAAATCATGATTAAACCATGCCATTTGATTTCTCAATATTTTGGTCATACTAATTCACTATTCATTTAAATTTGAATTTTAAATATGTCTATATTTATTGCTTTAATATGATAGTATATCATTTATATAGTAATTTTTCACCATATTTATATGGTGTGTCATCCCACCTCTCCAAATATGGAAGTCATCTCTCTTACAGATGGTTTCAATTGTAAAAGAGTAATTATAATCATAATATTTTTTAGTTTGATTTAATTTTTTTATTGTCTGATTTTATTTTCTTATTAAGAAAATAGGAAAGGACCTCATAGGAACCCTAATAGCCTCTTCAAAAATCGATTGTTACATGGTGATTCATCGTTCATTCACAAGTCTAATCGTTCACATCACCACACAACCAACATTATCATTCATCACCCCTCACTGATCATTCACTTACTTTACACCGCAATAGTTCACGACTACATCAGCATCGCCGCATGCCACCATTCACCCATAGAAAAATGTTCCATTATATACCATAAAACTATAGTGATTATCAATCCATACTTATCCCCACAATTACCATTAAAAATTAAAAAAATGCATTATTTAAATGATTATAAATATTTTTTTTGAAATGCAGGCAAGCCTATGGGCTACCCGTAGTCTTATATGGGGTGGGGAAGGCATGATATTTTTTGTTCACATTATATGTGGTATTTTGCAGAGAAACCCATGCGGTCTTGGCCCACCCCTCCCTACCCATTTCGTATTACTAAATAATAGAGGGTGAACAACATTGACGACTGAGGTATAATGTGGCGGGGACTCTCCTGGTAGCCTTCGATGCAGCACGACCATCCGACAACTGATCTCTCACCCACAACATGTAGTGACGGCCTATATAGGGATTCTCATTGGTCAGGCATCAAAATGGATAATTCTTTTAAATGAGTTTCTAATTTTTTTGGAAAAAGGGATACGGTTGGGGATATTTTAAAAAATGGGTCTGGAGAGGAGTGAACTCCATTCACTCTTCTCCGCTTGCCAATAAGTGTGAAAGAGGTTCATGCTTCCTTTGGGAATTTTTTGAAGGAAGAGTGAATGACATTCACTCTTCCTTCAGAGTTTTTTAATAATAAATATTAATATATATATATATATATTTATATATTAAAATAAATATTTATACAAAGTAATAAAAATAATTAAATATAAATAAATATTAATTAAAAATTTATCAGTATTAACAAAATATAAATAATTATTAATTTAATATTTATAAATATTAAGAAATATTAATTAAGATTAAATAAATATTCATAAATTCTAATAATAAAAATAAATATTAATAAAAATTGATTAAATATTAAATAAATATTTCCAAATATTAATTAAATATTAACTAATATTAATGAATGTAAACAAATGTATAAAAATATTACTAAATATTAATAAATTGTAAAAAAATATTAATGAAATATTAATTAATATCAATGAATTATTTACAAATATAAGTTAAATATTAATAGGTACTCATAAAAAGTCATAAATAATTCAAAAATAATAAAAAATATTAAATAAATATTCATTAATATTAAATAAATATTATGGAATCTTAATAAATATTAAATAAATATTAATAAATATTAATCAAATATTAATATTTATTAATCAAATATTAATTATATATTCATAAATAGTAATAATTTTTATTAAATATTCATAAATTCTCATAAATACTAATAAATATCAATAAATATAAATAAAATACTATCAAATATTCATAAATAACAACGAAATATTATTCAACATTTATAAATATTAATAAATATTAATAAAAATCTAATAAACATTAATATAAATTAAGTAAATGTTAATGAATATTCATTAATATTAATTAACATCAATTAATGTTTAATAAAGTTTAAATAAATATTTATATATTTTAATATTTTTTTACCGGATGAGGGTCAATCCCTATTTTATTAAAAATAAAAATATTAATTAAATACTAATGAATATAAATAAATAATAATTAATTATTAGTAAATGATAAATAAATATTAATAATTATTAATAATTATAAAAAAGTATTAAGAAATAATAGATATCCATTACAGAAATATTCATAAATGTTCATTAATATTATTAAATATTAGTAAATATTAATATTTATCAATATTTATTAACATTTAGTAATATTTAGTAGTATTTATTAATATTTTTGAATATTTATGAATATTTAATTGATATTTCATCATATTTAATAATATTTATTAATATTTACTAATATTTCTTAATATTTATTAATATCTATTTTTTACTGGTATATTATTTATTAATATTTATTTAAATTTAATGATAATTAGATAATATTTATTAATATTTAGTTAATATATAGTAATTTTAAATTATATGAACTAATATTTATTAATATTTATTAATATTTAATTAATATTTGTTTAATTATTTTTTATATTTATAAAATTTTAATTAAATTTTAAATATTTATAAATATATAAAATTATTTCTTTAATATTTATTAATATTTATAGTATTTTATTCATATTTAGGAATATTTAATTAAATTTTATTACTAATTATTTATACATATTGATATTTATTGGACTTTATGGATATTAAATTATTATTTATTAGTATTTATGAATGTTTAGTTAAATTTTATTGTGAATATTTGATTAATATTTAATTAAAATTTAATAATATTTATTTAATATTTTTTAATATTAGTTAATATTTACTAGTATTTATTAAAATTATTTTAGTATTTATGAATATTTATGAATATTTATTAATATTTTAATTTATATTTAGTAATAATAAATTAATATTTATTGACACTTTTTTATATCCATTAATATTAATTAATATTTAACTATTATTTAGGAATATTTATTTAATATTTAATCAATATTTATTAATATTTATTTGTATTATCCATATTTATGAATTTATATTTAATGGTTATTAAAATTTTATATATTTAATTAATATTTATCGATATTTATGAGTTGGGGCCCACACGAGCCCTAACTTATCACCTTCCCTCAACTCCCCATTAACACCCTCTTTAATTAATTTGATAACTCCCCCTTAATGAATGTGATCTCTTCACCTCCCTCTCTCCCCCTTTAATATTTTCCAACTCTTTTAATTAATGAATTGAACTCCAATTAATTAATTAAAGTGTTTGAATTTTGAATTACATGTGTGAATAAAATAATAGCCTTAGTTGTTATGTTAGTTTGGGCACTCGTTGTGTTGGGGAGGATTTTGGGAGAGCTCAAGAGAAGAATAGTGTTCTTCTTCCGATGAAGAACACCGTTCTTCAACGACGAAAAACTCTGATGAAGAATGTGAGGGACACGATCACCTTCCTCCACTATATCAACCGGGGCAAGGAAGGAGGCGACGCCACAAGGAATGCTACCTACCTCCCTCTTCCTCCAATGTTGATGGAATGAAATCGTCATCCACGACCCCGACCACTGTGACGCTCGTCTTTCGCGTCTCGTCGACGAAGGAACCTTAATCAAGGTAAGGTGTTTGTATAATTTTATTTGAATAAATTATACCTTCATTCCTGTTGAATGCGAATGATTGTGTATGGCCAATTGTTTCTGCCTAATGCGGAGGGCGCGGGCCAAATGAACATGGCCCGACGACCCTCCGTTGTGTTCTTGATTTTTAATTCACAAAGGGTGGCGGTTGCGAACGGAGGCAGCGGCGAGTGAAGGCGGCGGCCGCGCGGCGGCCGCGTACGGAAGAACCGCAGCTCGTAACAGTGTGTTGCTCAGCCGAAGAAGAATCGGCAGGCCGTAGACGGCCGGGCTGGTGGAACCGCAACGCCCCATGGAAGCGCGCTGTGGAGAACCGCCGCCCGCACAGGGTGGGCCTCTCCAGCGGAAGAACCAGTCGGCTCGTCGGCCGGTCGGGCAGAAGGAGCCATGATGCTCACAGGCGCCACGGAAGAGGGCTTGCTGCCCACAACCGCAGGCCGCTCTCGCCGGGAAGACAAGACGGTTCTTGTAGGATATAACTACCAGATTTAAATAAAATTGTGTTCCACAATTTTTTTATTTTATTCTAAATACCCAAAAAAAATAACTCTCAACCCGCATAATACGCAATGCAGTAAAGGTCCCTTAAGCGATTACCGGCGTTGCAAATTAATCGGTGTCCTCAGATTTCAATTCCGAGCACCGGTTCAAAAGATAGGAAAACCCGCTCGTACATTTATTGAACGTACCCGAACAAACTTCAGAAATTGATTCCAGGCACACCAGTCCTCGGAATCAAGTTCTGTCAAAAATCACAGACTCGTAAAATTCCAAAGTAATTAATAAAAAATTTCCTTTAAATTTCCTAGTCTTTAAAATTCAAGGCTCACATCACGTCACATCGTAAGGATCACATTCAATCAAATCACACAAGATAATAAGAAAACAACTAAGTCAATATGTAATTTAGGTCCTAAAAACCAAGGCATCTAGACTTGATAAAAATATATCTCACTCGACCCAAAAAATATATCTTTATCATACAATTGGTTTCTTACTGTCTTGAATTAACAAATTCGTTTCTCCAAAGTTAAAACCACGGGTAACCTAAAGCATCAACTATGAAGAACTCTAAGATATGAAAACATACATTCAAGAATGACTTATAGTTTCATCAAACTTTAAGGAAGAAAAATTCTATTTAACATACATCAAGAATCAATATTATTTCCATCACATTATAAGGAATAATGGTTTCAAATAAACATTATTTATCCAACAAGAATTACCATATTTATGTTATTTAACAAATTTCCAAGAACAAAAAACATGACTAAATATATCATAGACATAGAGAAAATGTCATATTTTAAAATAAAATGAAAATAGTTATCATAGTTGAAACACATGCGATTGAAACAACCAAAACCCAATTTTTTATTTAATCTAATTTAAATATATATTAAGTTTAATTCTAATATCACTCAAAGATATAAATCATTTTAACTTTTTGATATCACATAAAACAATAGAATCATTGAATCTACTACCATAATTTATAAGTTTGATGCTCTTCACATAAGAAAAGATGATTGAGGATCTACCACCAATGGAAGAAACACCACAAAGCTGAAGGAAGTCCTTCTGAAACCTAATATTGGTAATACACCCAAAAACCATTCTTAGAACTCAACCGATTTCAAATAAGATTTCTTTAATGATTACCCGAGCTAAAGGAATAAAAAAAGAAGGAAGAGAAGGAAAGTTACCATCAATAAGAGCACTTGATTCACCATATTATGAGTTAGAATCCATATAAAATCGATAATAGGGAATAATGATGGGGTAAAAAAAATATGAAATAGCAAAAAATTCATCAAGGGATTCTCAAAAAAAGATAACACTGAACCAAGACCTATGTTCATTGAAGTATTTGGAAATCGTAGGACTGATTCAAGAGAGGTGTGTATACCAATTAAGAGAAGAAATAATAGATTAAAAATGTATTTGAAACTCCAAAAACATTACATTTGTTTCACCCCTTCGAATTGATCAATATCCAGGAAGAAGGGTGGCCATTTTGGTTATTTCGAAGTTAGCCTGACCACCACCATGACTTCCACCATAGTATGGTAAAGGTTTTGGAGTTATTTAGCATGTTACCATAAACAAACTTTCATTAGGGTGTTTTTCCCACAACAAGGTCATTTTCCCCTCTCTACAACTTCCAAAACAACACACAATACATTTTTCTCATTCCCGTTTTAGATAAGAGAACACCAGGGTCACTGCGGGTTGCACCAGACTATGGTGCAGACTATTTTCAACCAAATAGTCTCTAAAGACCTCCATACCCCTCAAAATCCTCCAAAATCCTCCTCAAAAACACAAAACCTCATGAAATCAAAATGTAATGGCCAAGAAGGACTATAACATTACTAATCTCATTTTAATTCTTCATAAAAGTATCCATTTCAATCAATATTGAAAAAAAATCTCTATTTAATTTTCCATGAAGATATATCTAGGTTTGATTTTCATAGAAATTCATATAGATTCTGAATAATATTTTTTTTAATGTTCTAGGTAAGAATAAATTCATTCCCAAATTTTATAATAGAATAAAACATCTTTTCTATTGATACATAATAATAAACACATTTTCTTATCACTATGTAAGATTAATTATTCTTTTCCTAATGTTGTGTGTGATTAAAACATGAGTAACCTAGATCGTGTAAGAATAAAGTCATGATTTTGAAGTCACATCAGATTATGCTTTCTTTTATGAATGTTGTGTATATATGACCTGAACTTTGAGTCTTGCATTAGAATCATTCTATTTTGTGTAATAATAACCCTGAATCAGAACTATTTTGTAAAAATCATTCATTATGTGTATGAATAATTACTTTTCCAAATTTTCACTATGTAAGAACAATATGTAAAATACAAAGCTCATGTGTGATTAATTTTCCTCTTGAATTGGTTACATAATATTAATCTATCATCACATAATATTTATAACTTATCCAAAATGTATTCAATTTAAGTCATATAAAATAAAATAATAATTCCTCATTAATAAAACATTACCGAATAACCTAAAATTTCAAAATTTATTCAACATAAAATACTATAACTTAGAATAAAAATAATAATAAAAATAATAAGAAAAATAATAGAAATGAATATGTATTAATAATGAGATGGAATATGTTATTATAAAAACACATAAATAAAAGAGGGGTTATGTAATTATCAAAACACATAAATCAAAGAGGGAAGAAGTTACCCAATGGTATTTAATGAAATATTTTGTAAATGTTTCATGAGTTGTAATGTTTCTAACTCTTGGATTTCATTTATGATAAATTTTTAATGTTCGAATAATTTATTTGTATTTTTAGACTCCCCAAATAATCATCACATGATGATCAAACAAATCATGCTAGATTGGTGTAGGAGAATTTGGTAAACCATGAATTATCATGTAATACATAAAAATCCATACACAACAACATGAAATGGTAACCCTCACTCTTTCATGGTTAACACTAGTAAAAACCCTGACATAATCTAAACCACTGCATCATGGTGGAGCCTTTAGTTTGAATTTCCAATACATATGCATTTGATGATGATGTTATTTATTATTTTTTTGAATAGTTTAGAGTTGTAGTGTTGTAACATCATGAAATGGGAGCCAGAGCATGACACTATTTATGATATATGGGATTGAGATTTAGGTTGTCTATGGATAGTCAGGAAAATAACTATGGTGATGAATGGTTAGAAGAGATGGGGAGCACATGATTGATGAGTTTCTAATTTGATTTGTTTGTGCCCCATTCTTTATTTTCCCCATATGATTTATCATGGTATTACAATTATGTATAAATTGGATTATTTGGATCCACATTAGTGGTAATGTTTCTTGGTATTTTTTATTAGTTGATAGTTTTTACTGATTATTGGTCCCTCTTTGATTACCAATTTTTCTATTTCTTATTACAATTCTTATTAACCAAGATATTTTAGGTTTTGGTTATTGATGAGTGGTGGGATGACATATGGGTTAGGTGAGACTTTCTTGAGTGAGTATTTTTGGATATAGTCACAAACTATTTTTTATTATGATTTATTAGATGAGATAAATTATGGTGTATGCCTCATGGTGACATTAGGGTATACGATTCATCGATGACATGTAGGTAGGACCTGTTCTAGTTTGGGTGGCACCAATATGAGTCTTCAAGATTCATGTATCTTCTACCCATGATAGACAAAATATATGAATTAAATAATAATTCAGTTGTTATGTTTCTCAGAAGTTTGAGTTACACTCTCTACTAACATGAACACACCTTGAAATTTTAAATGAATCCACTTGATCACTAACTCTCAGGGATTCAAGGTGAGCCGGGGAGTCCTTTTGAGTCATTGGACTCACCCGTTACCCATGTAAACAAAAAGGGTTTCGATGCATACAGATAAACCTTCATGGTTTCAATTCAAGAATATGTATTAATATGGAGTTATATTCCTGGATCTAAATGAACATTGTAGTGAAAACCAATTATTATATGGAGGATATGTTTAGTGGGTTGAGTTTGAGGCCATTATTTTTATACATTAGGTATTGTACTATATATGTATCAACCAATTGGTTAAATGTTTATTTATCTTGATGTTTTTTGTTATGTATAATTAATCTTTTGGTGATATTTTTTTTGATTCATTATGTTTACTATTTAGTTTTATATTAGGACTGCAAGATTCTTTATTGGCACCCTGTTTTGTTTCTAGGAGTGTTTTATATGTCTGATGTATGAATGGGTCATTCTGAATTTTTGATAGATTCAAGCATGAGCTTTATGATTTATATTTTATAAAAAACCTCATGACTATTCAAATCCATTTTCATACATTTATAGCCTTTAACGTATAGGGAGGGGCATCCTTAGTGATGTGGATAGCTTGAATCAAGTAGTGTTTAGGTAATTGAGTTGGATAATTACAAGTTGTGATCACATTTTTCCATAGTGCAACCATTCATTCTTTCTCATGGGTTTCACCTAGGATTATTTGAAAGCACTTTACATTAATCATCTGTCGTTATTTTTTTGTTTTCTCTTTATATTTTTATGTTGTCAACATTTATTCTTCAGTGATCCTGATCTCAATAGTCTTGAGGGAAGCATAAGAACTATCATGAGGGTATTTAATGTTTTCACAATATATATATGGACACAGACACAGACACATGCACACACACACATTCTTAATTTTTAAATCATTTTAATCACTTGTAAAAAAACATATGAATTCTGGTTTTTAGTCTTTTAAATTATTTTTTGAACATAAAATACACGTTATTTGATTTTTTTATTTTATTAAAAAATTTAAGTAATCAATTTTTTAATAAAAAAACATGTATTTTTCATTTTAAATACTGGTTATTATGTTTTTAAAATATTTGTAACAAATTTTGAACGAGAAAACAAATTTTTTGTGGTTATAGTTTTCTTTGAATAATTTTTAGTTTTAAATTTTTTTTACTTGATTGTGAAATTAATTTGACATTTTTTTTGTATTTAATGATTAAATCTATTATTTTTTAACATTTAATTTTGTAGAAAATTTATTGATAACCATTTTGAAAATAAATTTTTTATAGTGAAAAAACATGCATATTTATTATCTATTGTATTTTTATTTATCCTATGATCATTATTTTCAAAACCCACACATGTATAGTTTTTATATTTTTGAATATTGATATTAAAAAAGTATTGATATTAGAAAAACATAAAAAAGGAAAATAACATTAGAAAATGACATAAAATCCATTTTAAAAAGAATGAAAAGTAGGGAATGTGTGGAATAAAAGTAGTATTGAAAAACGGGCATGTGGCCCATGGGCTTTGCGAGTATGGGATAAATGTGGGGACGGGAGGGCATAAAAATTTTGACCGTTTAGAGGACTGGCTAATGCAGGTTAAGCCCGTGTGGCTATGGGACAAGGTAGGTTGATCTAGTGAGGGTGCGGGCTTACCTGTAAGGCTGATTTAAAAAAATGTTTTTTACAAAATATACTTCTTTAACATTTTAGTTTTTTGATAAAAATCATGATTAAACCATGCCATTTGATATCTCAATCTATTGGTCATACTAATTCACTATTTATTTACATGTGAATTTTACATATGTCTATATTTATTTCTTTAATATGATAGTATATCATTTATATAGTAATTATTCACCATATTTATATGGTGTGTCATCCCACCTCTCCAAAAATGGAATTCATCTCTCTTGCACATGGTTTGAATTGTGAAAGAGTAATTATAATCATAATATTTTTTAGTTTGATTTAATTTTTTTTTTGATTTTATTTTCTTATTAAGAAAATAGGAAAGGACCTCATCAGAACCCTAATAGCCTCTTCTAAACCCGATTGTTACCTGGTGATTCATCGGTCATTCACAAGTCTAATTGTTCACATCACCACACAACCAACATTATCATTCATCACCCCTCACTGATCATTCACCTACTTTACACCGCAATAGTTCACCACCACATCGGCATCGCCTCATGCCACCATTCACCCATAATAAAATGTTCCATTATATACCTTAAAACTATAGCGATTATCAATCCATACTTCTCCACACAATTACCATTAAGAAATAAAAAATGCATTATTTAAATGATAATAAATAGTATTTTTTTTAAAATGCAGGCAAGCCTATGGGATACCTGTAGTCTTATGTAGGGCAGGGAGGGAACGATATTTTTTGTTCACATTATATGTGGTCTTTTGCAGAGAAACCCATGCGATCTTAGCCCACCCCGCCCCACCCATTTCGCATTACTAAAAAATAGAGGGTGAACAACATTGACGACTGAGGTATAATGTGGAGGGGACTCTCCTGGTATCCTTCGATGCAGCATGACCATCCTACAACTGATCTCTCACCCACAACATGTAGTGATGGCATAGATATGGATTCTCAATGGCCAGGCATCAAAATGGATAATTCTTTTAAACGAGTTTCTAATTTTTTTGGAAAAAGGGATATGGTTGGGGATATTTTAAAAAATGGGTCTGGAGATGAGTGAACTCCATTCACTCTTCTCCCCTTGCCAAGAAGTGTGAAAGAGGTTCATGCTTCCTTTGGGAATTTTCTGAAGGAAGAGTGAATGACATTCACTCTTCCTTTACTGTTTTTTAATAATAAATATTAATATATATATATATAATTATATATTAAAATAAATATTTATAAAAAGTAATAAAAAATAATTAAATATTAATAAATATTAATTAAATATTTATCAATATTACCAAAATATAAATAATTATTAATTTAATATTTATAAATATTAAGAAATATTAATTAAGATTAAATAAATATTCATAAATATTAATAATACAAATAAATATTTCCAAATAATAATTAAATATTAACTAATATTACTGAATTTAAACAAATGTATGTAAATATTAACAACTATTAATAAATTGTAAAAAAATATTAATGAAATATTAATTAATATCAATTAATTATATACAAATATAAGTTAAATATTAATAAGTACTCATAAAAAGTCATAAATAATTCAAAAATATTAATAAATACTAAAAAATATTAAATAAATATTCCTTAATATTAATTAAATATTATGGAATCTTAATCAATATTAAATAAATATTAATAAATATTAATCAAATATTAATAAATATTAATCAAATATTAATTATATATTCATAAATAGTAATAATTTTTTTAAATATTCATAAATTCTCGTAAATACCAATAAATATCAATAAATATAAATAAAATACAATCAAATATTCATAAATAACTACAAAATATTATTCAACATTTATAAATATTAATAAATATTAATAAAAATATAATAAACATTAATAAAAATTAAGTAAATGTTAATAAATATTCATTAATATTAGTTAACATCAATTAAAGTTTAATAAAGTTTAAATAAATATTTATATATTTTAATATTTTTTTACCGGATGAGGGTCAATCCCGCTTTTATTTAAAATATAAATATTAATTAAATATTAATTAATATAAATAAATAATAATTAATTATTAGTAAATGATAAATAAATATTAATAATTATTAATAATTATTAAAAAAGTATTAAGAAACAATATATATCCATTACATAAATTTTCATAAATTTTCATAAATATTATTAAATATAAGAAAATATTAATATTTATAAATATTTATTAACATTTAGTAATATTTAGTAGTATTTATTAATATTTTTGAATATTTATGAATATTTAATTTATATTTCATCATATTTAATAATATTTATTAATATTTACTTATATTTCTTAATATTTATTAATATCCATTTTATACTTGTCTATTATTTATTAGTATTTATTTAAATTTGATGATAAGTAGATAATATTTATTAATATTTAGTTAATATATAGTAATATTAATTTATATGCACTAATATTTATTAATATTTATGAATATTTAATTAATAGTTTTTTTAATGATTTTTTATATTTATTAAATTTTAATTAAATTTTAAATATTTATAACTATATAAAATTATTTCTTTAATATTTATTAATATTTTATAGTATTTTATTCATATTTATGAATATTTAATTATATTTTATTACTAATTATTTATACATATTGATATTTATTGGAATTTATGGATATTAAATTATTATTTATTAGTATTTATGAATGTTTAATTAAATTTTATTGTGAATATTTTATTAATATTTAATAAATATATAATAGTATTTATTTAATATTTTAAATATTATTTAATATTTTCTAGTACTTATTAATATTATTTTAGAATTTATGAATCTTTATGAATATTTATTAATATTTTAATTAATATTTGGTAATAATTAATTAATATTTAATAATATTTAATAATAGTTATTGACACTTTTTATATCCATTAATATTAATTAATATTTAACTATTATTTAGGAATATTTATTTAATATTTAATCAATATTTATTAATATTTATTTGTATTATCCATATTTATGAATATATATTTAATGGTTATTAATATTTTTAAATATTTAATTAATATTTATCGATATTTTGTTAATATGGTTGAATTTTTAATTAATATTTATTTATATTTAATTATTTTTTATTAATATTTAATTATTTTTATTTACATTTATTTAAATATTTAATTAGATATCTATTTAAATATAAATAACTATTCATTTAAAAGTAATAAAAATTAATATTTATTAATTGGATATCGACAAAATTCTTAAGAAATGATTAGGTATTGGTTACTGCAACTCTTCTATAACAACGGCAAGGTCTCCTAGAAAGCTCAAAGGTAGGGTTGGCAATATGGGCATTATTCAGTAACAAAAACCTAATCCTTTCTTTAGAATGATTAATTGAAAAAGATCCAGAAATTCTATTGTAACATCTTTGTTCAAGGTTCCAGTTTCAGAAGATGGTGAATCTTTACTAGAATTGAGTTCTCATATGCATTATTATCATTGGTATTACCATAACTATACTCTTATTTTATTTTGGAAATGGTATTAGGTGTATTGTTTTTATTTGAAATTTTGATTTTCATTGTTGTGTCACCTATAATCAGTGTATTTTTTCAAAACCATTTCCTATTAATAAGTTCACTTCAACTTCAAATCAATTATTCCATGTTTTTCATCTAGGGGATCATCTATATCTTGATGATGATGGTTGTCTTAATAAGGTTATCTTTCAATTTACATTTTTAGTAAGGATGATGTGTTAAAGTTATATTAGTTGAAATATTTTTTTTAATTGAATTGTTTTCAAAAATCTAAGCAACTTTTCCTTTTGGTTTAATAGTTCATAGTGAAACTGACATGTTGTATTATTATTATTGAGTTTTTTTCTTAATCAAAATGAATCTTGGTGGTGTTGTAGTGAACCCATGCTAAAAATAACTGAACAGACTCCTACATTTAATGTATTTAGATTTTACTACCAGTACTTCCTCCTTTGGCATTTATGTTCACGAGTATAAATGACCAATTTATTGAAATTATATATCTTTAGTGTCATTGAAATCCATAGCTTTTCTTAGAGAGACAATGAATTCAAAATATGAAACAAAAGAAAGTTCCAGTAAGAGGAGTAAAACATGTTTCGGTGGTTTTAGTGGCATGTTTGGAGATAGTACTTCAAACTCTCTGGATGCTAATAATAGGATCATGGGTTATGATCAAGGAACCAACAATGAATCTTCATGTTGTATTAAAATGACTACTTTTGGTTCCATTCATAGCCTCTTTTGGTTTTATACAATGTTTGTGAATTCAACTTGAGTCATCTACCTCATATCCATGTCTTGAGTTAGTGTCGTCCACTTTGTGCAGTAGCGGATTTGGTTTATTCAGTTCCACAACACATATTATATTTCCCATCATAGATATTGGATTGAAAATAGTTTCTCTTAGTTCAACTATCAGTTGGCACAATATCAATGATAGAAGAATGAAATGCGGCATAAGAGTAAATGAAATTATTGTATATTATTATATGGATGGTGTAACAACCCAGGTACTTATATAATTTTTTTTATTTTGGAATTAAATAGCTAAATTCATTATAAATTTAGAATGAAATAAGTGGAATTTATAGAAATTATGAAATTTAAACTGATGGAATAATAACATGACCTTAATAATAGTAACATAACCCAAGACCTTCTGTTCACACTAAAATTCCAAAACCAAGGGCCTCAAAGAGGTTCTCAAGGAGGAGAAGTCACGAGATAAAATCATCTTTCATTTTCATTTATTTTCTTTTCAAATTTTTTTCTTATACTCTCTTCACATCCCCTTATCCAACTTGAATTAAAACATCATTATCTTATATATACTGTAATTTTATCATTTTTATGAAAATATTAATCATAAAACTTATTATCCTCTCCCTTTTATTCAAAAAATGTGAACATCATCCATGATGTGTCGATTTACCGCCATTGTGGATGCTACATATTCATTTTTCATTAGCATCCTGTCGTTGAGGTTCTGGGTTTGAGTCCTCGCAAAGGCAACATGCACTATACGCCAACGATCCTCTCGTCCCCTCGACTCCGTGGGAACTGGCCCAAGCCCAAGGTTGGCCACCTTGGGCCTAGCTGGGGATGTGCGACACGAGGTGGGGTAAGGCCGCCTCAATACCCCTTAAACCGATAACACATTTAGGCCCACGGAGGCCGGGTGAGTTGCTTCAAGGTGGTGGCGTCCCATCGTTGAGGTTCCGGGTTCGAGTCCTCACAAAGGCAACGTGCACCATACGCCAACGATCCTCTCGTCCCCTCGACTCCGTGGGAACTGGACCAAGCCCAAGGTTGGCCACCTTGGGCCTAGCTGGGGACGTGCGACAGGGGGTGGGGTAAGGCCGCTTCAATACCCCCTAAACCGATAACACATTTTCCCACGGAGGCTGGGTGAGTTAGTTCAAGGCGGAGGCGTCCCGTCGTTGAGGTTCCGGGTTCGAGTCCTCGCAAAGGCAACGTGCACCATACGCCAACTATCCTCTCGTCCCCTCGACTCCGTGGGAACTGTCCCAAGCCCAAGGTTGGGCACCTTGGGCCTAGCTGGGGACGTCCGACAGGGGGTGGGGTAAGGCCGCCTCCATACCCCCTAAACCGATAACACGTTTAAAATAATATTCATTACAAGGGCCTCTGAGCGGCAGAGTCTCCCCCCTCCGCGCACACCTAGGTTTTCTCCTCCATTCTATTTCCTCCCCTCCTCCAGCTTGGCCCAGCCACGACGGCAGCCTTCTCATCTCGGATCGGCGTCGATGGGTGGTGGATCTGTGTGGTCCATTTTCATTCTTGGCTCGTCGATGGCTTTGTTTCGCTTCTCGGCTTCAGAATCTCGTTTTGCTTCGGGTGTTCTTGGTGCTGACACCAGCTCGTTCTATGAAAGCTTCATCGCATCTGGCTTCGGATCTGCTCGGCATAGGCGTGCGTCGACTCCGAGTGGTCCGGCTTCAGGTGGTGGTGAAGATCCTTCCGGATTCTAGATCCATTTGCAGCTTCGGGTGTTTGGTGTCGATTTCGGTATGCTCGGTGTTGGCCTAGTCATACCTTTGGCTTTGGGTCTGTGTCATAGTGGTGGTCCGCTCGTCGTCAGCTCTCCTTTGCTAGCTGCCGTCTGCTCAGGATTCCGTCGCTGCTGTGGTGTGCTCAGTGTGCTCAACTTTGGCCTTGGGTTACTCTTTGACTTCGTGATCTTTGCGCGGCCCTATTCCAGCTCGACTTCAGCTCTCACAGGTGATGGTGTGATCGGGGTAGGCTCCAGTGTTCCGGAGGGGGGAGGTCCTTTTTGTCACTCATGTAAGTTTTTTCCAGGCTTTAATCTGGATAAGATAAATCATTGTTTGATTGGATGTGAAATTGGTGGTATTGTGGTGGTGCTATTGATGTGGTTGACTGTGAATCTGCTAGTTATATGTTGTTTAACCATTGTTGGAGGTGAAATGGATGTATGTTGGGGAATCCAGATTGGAAAGAATTCACGATTGCAGTGGTGATGTCTGGTTGAAGCTGGATTCAGGAAAGAAGTGGTGTTTTTTTTGATGTTGCAGAAATGATGTTTGTTGAATGTGTTGACTCAACGGTATGGATTTTAGGTTTTGCAAGTGATGGCTTGGTATGTAATTGTCTGTCTTTAGTGGGGACTCTTGATTGGGTTTGGGCAAGATGTTCGCCCTCATCCTTTTCCTTGTTTACTGCACTTTTTTTTTCTTTAATCAATATATAATTGTGATATTAATTAAAATGATATAAGTTCACGATGACCATAAAAACCTCCAAAATAAATTAAATCATTCCCATTTATGTTTTAACTAATGATTCATAATAATATCCAAAAAAATGATATATAGTATCAATTAAATTATTGGAAACATATTAACACCATTTCATTCCACTTATGGGGTTTTCCTTCCATTCAACAAGAAAACCCATAACGAACCAACCAAGGAAACCATGAAATAAATTCACCTGAAACAATGAAAATAACAAAATATTATTAATAAATTAGAGGAAATATGTTATAATAATATCATATAAGTAATTATAAATATGAATATGGTTCTACAATATATTAATAACAATATTTAAACTATTATTCATGTGCTTTGAACACATTTTAAGTAATATGAACCCGATATAAGGAAATTCTTAACCCAATTTCTATTCCTTGAGCAAACCTTCTACTTCATTGATTATGTGGTACTAAGATTTGTTCTGAAATGAATTTTTTTATATTACGTTGTATTTATAGTTTATACACAAATTTTATTCATTTTATTAATTCTCATTTCTGTTATAAGATATTTGGAAAGGTATTTTCTTTAAATATCCTCTTTTAAATTTCTATTTTTTTTAAAAAATACATTCTGAATGTTTTAATGCAAGTATTATTGTTTTATGATTATTTTTTTAGTTCTTAGGAATTTTTTATGATAAATTTTGGGACCAATATCTCTCTCCAATGCATTGGGTATGTTTATGTTGGAGGTTAGCCATATGGTTACTCCAAGTATAACTGTGATGGTTACACTATAAGGTAGCCATAAGGGTTATGTTGTAAGGTAGCCATGAGGGTCACATTGAAGGTAGTGGTGAGCGTTACACTATAAGGTAGACATGAGTGTTATAAATCATATTATATTCCATAGAGTTATAATTTTAATTATTGAATGTCCAAAGTTACCATTATGGTATTGTTTATGTTATCTATGTTTTATAGAAATCTGATGTTTTCCCAAAGTAACTATATGATACTTATTGGGAGAGAAGTATGACTATATAAAAATGATTTCATATGTTTGTAAGTATTCATGTAATAATAGTTTTTCTCCTTCTTTTTATGTCTCTTACTGAGTTTTTTGTGTACATCCCATTTTTTAAAATGTTTTTCATAGGATTTAAGGTTGAGTAAGAGAAAAGGAAAAGACAAGATGAATGTTGTGGAGACTTTTCATGAAAAGATATCATGTTTTTTTTTAACTTTTGTAGTATGGAAGAAATGGATATTATTTTAGTATTAATCACTTTGTATAATTTTCTGTTGATATGTATCAATTATTTCCTAATTTTATAAAACTCTAAACCAAAAATATATTGGGAATTTAAAGAAGTAAATTCAAAATCAATTTACTAGATTATGTAATGCTTATTGTTGGGTCATTTTAGTTGGTATCAGAGAATAGTTTTGATAACTTTATGGGTTAGGATGATGTTACTAAATTCCATAAATTATTTTTACCTTATGTTTTTTTTAAAATGATATAGCATTTTAATATTACCATGTTCCTTCATCTAAGATATGTCTATTTAGAATGGTTTTCCATAGAAGAAATAGGGAAGATGAACTATGAAGGAATTGATAGGATGATATATTTCTAAATCCATAACCTATAATGGTGGGAATTAGAATTGAAACGTTTTTTTATAGTAATGGATCAGTTGAAATATTATATAAATAGAAATGGATTCCATGAAAGAGAACAACCAAATATACCATAACTAAACATGAAGATAGTGGAACATTTTATGAGGAAACTCCCTCCAGATTATAGTGGATCTCTTTACCCAGTCGAAGATGAAGGATGAATTACATCCCTTAAAATGATATTTGATGTTATGGGGTGTTCAGATAATCAAAAGGGGCTAGTCTTTTTACGTATCATTTTGAAGGTGAAGCAGACCGGTAGTGGTCAATGGTCTAGAATATATGGGATAGTGAGGATATTGATTCCTTAGAATGGGATGGATTTAACAATAGTTTCCTTGAAAAATATTTGCTTAAGGTTTTTCGACTTTGTATGGAAGATTAATTCCTTGAATTGAAACCAAAGTGGTAGAATTCAGTGGTCGTGTATGAAGAAAACATCACTCCACTAGAAAGGTACGCTCCAAATCTTACTCAGGATATTGATAGAAAACTCAATCATTTTCACTCAAGATTGAATCCAAGATACCAAAGGGTTTCAGCCTCCCGTGAATTCAAAGTTATGAGAAACACGTCCTATGTGCTAAAATTTTAGAAATAGAGTTTTCAAACGATCACATTTATTTTGAAAATAAGTATAAGAAGAGGACTATATAGAAATCAATGGGTATGAATCAATCAAACAACTCTGAAGGTAAGAATTTCTAGTTTCTAGTTTGTTGGAATTATAGTAAAAAGAACCCCGGGGAATTCCTTAAAAAATCTAGGAAGTGTTTGCGATGTTGTAATTTTGGACATATTACCCAATATTTAAATGAAAAGGATTTTAGTGACGGTATGTTTAATTATGATAAGAAAACTATAAAGTGGTTTAAATGTGGTGAGATGGGGAATTATGATAGTACATGCCCAAATAAAAATCCGAATGACAGAAAGAAGCCAGATTATAAGAAGAATGGTGCAGTCAGGTCCTATGCGACTATGTCAGTAGATGAAAGACCGCCCAATGAAGTGGTATCAGATACGTTGTTTGTTTACCTATATTTTTATAATGTATTGTTTGATATGAGTTCTTCATATTCTGTTATTTATGATATTTTTTTTGATAAATTGGAAATTTCACAGGAAGAAATGATACTAGAACATATGGTCAAAAAACCAGGGGAAATATTATAGAAAAAAGAAATTATAAGAATCTTCTTATTATTGTTTATGGAAAGAAATTACCTGAAAACATTATTATTATTTTCTTAGTATATTTTGATGTTATTTTAGCTAGGTATTTTCTTTCTTTTTATAATGCTAAGATTGATTGTAGAGATAAATATGTTTTTATTATAAAGACATTTATTTTATATACAATAATGAACCCCTAAAATTGATAACATATCAGGAATATGGGAAACTATGAAAAGATGGAAATGAAAGTTTTATTGATCATATTGTTAAAATTAGGGGAATTGTTCAGATTAATGATGTTCTAGTGGTAAATTAATACTTGAATGTTTTTCTAAATTAGATTTCTGGTGTTATATGTAACAGGGAAGTCAAATTTACTCTTTACATTGTTCATGATGCTAATATATTTTCGAAACCCCCTTATTGAATGGATCGTGAGGAACTTCTTGAATTGAAAAATCGGATGCATGAATTTCTTGATAAAGGTTTAATTCATCCTATCATTTCACTATGGGGTGGTCCTATTTTTTTCATTAAAAATAAATATGGTTCATAAGACATTACATTGATTATAGATCTTCAAATAACATTACTATTAAGAATAAGTATCATTTTCCTCATATCAATGACTTGATTGATCAGCTCTAGGGAGCTCATTATTTTTTCAAGATTCACTTAAGATATGGGTATCGTTAGTTGAAGGTGAAGGAGGATGACATCCCTAAAATAGATTTTCATAATAGATATGGGAATTATGAGTTTGTTTTTATGCCCTTTGATTTGAAAAATTCCCATGTTGTATTCCTAGATTTTATGAATATAATATTACATTAATATTTTTAAAAGTTTTTTATTTTTTATTAATGATATTTTGGTATTTTAATGGATTTATGATGATCATGAAAAAAATTAAGGAGTGTCTTTAAAACTCTCAAAGAAAAGATATTATATAGAAAATTTAACATATGTGATTTTTGGTTGCAACAAATTTCTTTTATTGGACACATTGTAAATAAGGATGGAAGAAGAGTTGATCCGGCTAAAAAAAAGTTTTTGATTAATTTCCAAGACCTAAAAATGTTATAAAGATTCATAGTTTTCTTGTATTAGTATGTTATTATTGATGGTTTGTTAAAAACTTTTCTAGTTTATCTAGCATGATAACTATGTTAACATACAAAGGGGTTAAATTTTATAAGACAAAATACTGTGATGTTTGATTTCAGGAACCGAAGAAGATATTGGTGAATGCTCCAGTTTTGTTTATGCCTTCTAGAAGTGGGGAATTTTATATTTACAGTGATTTTTTGTAAAAGGGACTTGGTTTTGTTCTGATGCATAATGATCAAGTAATTTATTATCCTTCAAGACAACTGAATCCTCATGAGTTAAATTATCCCACACATTATTTGAAATTAGAATATATAGTTTTCACTTTGAAAATTTTTGAGCCATAATTTATATGGAGCCAAATGTGAAATATATACTGACCATAAAAGGTTGAATTATATATTCAATTAGAAGGAATTAAACATGACGTAGAGAAGATGTCTTGAATTAATAAATGATTATGAATGCATGATCAATTAATATCATAGAAAGGAAAACAAAGTGACAATTTCCTTGATTCAAAAACATCACAAATCATTAACTATTTTACATTTAGAATAATATCCCTTGTTTAATGAATTAATTAATTTTGGATTAGATGTTTTTGGTACCGAAAATTACTCTATTTTGTTTTAGGTTTTTTTGCAGTTGTCTCTGTTCGATAAAATTAAGAAAGCGCAGAAGGAAAATGATGAGTTACAAAAAAAGCTAGAATTGGTGAAAATGGGTATGTTTCCAAAATTTAATATTGATAAAAGTTTTGTTTTATTTTTTGGAATATATTATTTGTTCCTTGTGATTCACAGTTGAAGAAATAGTTATTAAGTGAATCTCATACTCATCTGTTTTGAATTAATCTTGGCAGCCCAAAGATGTACAGAGTCCATCAGGCGTATTATTGGTGGGATGGAATGAAAAGTAATATTATAGATTTTACCATGAAATATTTTCCTTTTTAATCAGTTAAAGTAGAGTGAATATTACCAAAGGGGATGCTTCATCCTTTTCTAGTGCCATAGTGGAAATGGTAAAATATATCCATGGACTTCATGGTGGGACTACCAAAGACTTCTTAAGGTAAAAAATTTGATTTGGGTTATTGTTGACCGACTGAATAAATATTCATATTTCCATCCCATTAGATATACTATGTATTTGGAAAAACTTTCTCAAATGTACCACAAAGTGATTGTTAGGTTACATGGAGTTCTTGTTTCCAATGTATCTGACTGTGATCTCAGGATGACTTAAAACTTTTGGGAAGGTCTTTAGAAGTCATTGGGCACATAATTAAACTTCATCACTTATTTTCATCCTCAATTCGATGGATATACTAGACAAAAAATTCCGATATTGAAAGATGTGCTTCGATCTTGTTCAGTGTATTACCAGGGAAGTTGGGATCAACATCTTCCTTTATTTGAGTTTTCTTATAATAATAGTTTTCATTCCAGTATATAGATGACACCTATTGAGGAATTATATGGAATTTGGTATCAAACTACCATATTTTAGGATTAAGGTAGGGAAAGGAAGTTAATGGAAAAAAATTAGTAGAGGAAGTGGCTAAGAAAGTGAAGATGATCCAGCAACACATGAGGGCAGCTTAGAGAAGGAAGAAAATTTATGCAGATAAAAGGAGGAAATACTTTTCTTTCGAAGTAGGTGATCATGTTTTTCTTAGAATCTCAACATGGAAAATTGATATGAATTTTTCTAAGAAAGGAAAGTAAATTCCATTTTTCATTGGACCTTATAAAATCCTAGAGAAATTTGGACCATACGCCTATTGAGTATCTTCGAATCTGAGTTTCTCTCAGGTACATAATGTTTTTCATGTTTCGATGTTAATAAAGTATGTTCTAGAATCATCTCATGTTTTGGGCCAAGAATTAGTTCATCTAGAATAGAACATTTCTTATGAAGAGTAACAAATTCATATCTTGATTATATAGAGAAAGTATTGCGGAATAAGGTAATTCACTAAGTTAAGGTTTTGCGGAGAAACTGCATGGTTTAAGAAGCAACATGGGAATATAAAACTTTTATGAGGGAAAGGTATCCCCACTTGTTTAATAAGTAAATAAAAATTGTGAGGACATAATTTTTAGAAGGTGGGGAGAATGTAATGACCCAGATACTTATATAAAAAACTATTTTCATTTTGAAATTAAATAGATAAATTTGTTATAAATTTTTAATGAAATAAGTGTCATTTATAGAAATTATGGAATTTAAAATGACATAATAGTAACTTAACCTTAGGAATAGTGACATTACCATTAGGAATAATAATATGACCAATAA
Source organism: Viscum album (assembly GCA_963277665.1). Classification (NCBI taxonomy): domain Eukaryota; kingdom Viridiplantae; phylum Streptophyta; class Magnoliopsida; order Santalales; family Viscaceae; genus Viscum; species Viscum album. The sequence continues at coordinate 1,264,178,059 of OY728132.1, read as the reverse complement.
AATTGTAACCATACCGAATAAATTTTAAAGAAAATTTATCCATCATATAAGTGAAAATATAATATATTTATATCACTGAATAAGTAAACAATTTTTTGAAAGTTACAAATTAAGTATTTGTATTTTTATGAGTCATAAATATTTAATTACAATTTAATAATTAATATAATGATTTAATAAAAATTTTCAGAAATTATATTCATAAATTGATATTTTATTTTCTTATGATTATAAGATTATTTTATGAGACCTTAATTAAATTTTCAAAGTGTCAAAAATTCAGAAATAGTTTTAAAATTGGTATTTTTCTAATAATTGATGATTTTAATTAAAAATAAAATTTATCATATTTATAAATTTATTTTAATATAATTTATTTACATTTTAAATTCTACACATAAAAAATTGTTTGGGTGATTTTTTGGGATTTTTCTAAAATAGTTGAATTCTTGATGAATTGTGAAATATTGTAATTTATGGTATATATACATTATAAGATAAATACACCATTTCTTGAGTCATGAATGATTTAAGAACCATAATATTAAAATTACCTTCACTGGTTTAATATATTTATTTATAATGATCAAATTATTCTTAGTCTTGATCAAAAATAATAAACTAATGAATGTAATAATGAGAAAACACCTCTCTCCTCCACAATAAATACAACCCCTCACCACCTCTTATCCTCCCACATCAAATCCATGCGGCTTGTTTAATTTCTGACCAATTCCCATCCCAAAACTCTTCCCAACATCCAATAAGTTTGGTCTCACAAAAAAACAAAACCATGGGCCTTAACGAGGTTCTCAAGGAGGAGATTTCAAGAGGTAAAATCCTCTATCATTTCTTTTATTTTATTTTTTATTATTTTTCTTTTATTATAATATCTTCATCTACCCTTATCCAAGTGGAATGAAAAATAAATTATCTTATATATAATGGAATTTTTTCATTTTTATGGAAAAATTCTTCATCAAACTTATTCTCTTCTCCCTTTTATTCTTAAAATTAGAACATCATTATTAATTTGTTGATTTACCGCTTTCATGGATGATAAGCTTTTATTTTTCATTAGAACCATAAAGGATGGTCATAAAACCATTATTATGGTTAAATAATTATTTATTATAAATATTATAATTTATTTAATTTTCTTTAACCAATATATAATCATGATATTGAATAAAATGATATAAGGTCAGGATGATCATAAAAACCATCAAAATAAATTAAATAATTATCATTAATGTTTTATCTAATGATTAATCGTTAGATCATAAAAATAAATTTTATATGGTATAATTTAAAATTATAGAAACATATTAATATCATTTCATTCCACTTATATTTTTTTTCTTCCAATCATTATAAAAATCCATAATGGACCAACAATGGAAGCCATGAAATAATTGTACATAAAACAATGAAATAAAAATTATTATTAATAAATTGGTGGAAATATTGTATAATAATATCATTTAAGTAATTATAAATATGATTATGGTTTTTTAATATGTTAATAACAACATTTAAACCATTTTACAGGAGGTTTGAGAACGTTTGAAGTAAGGTGAACCTGAGGTAATGGAATTTTTAACCCAATTCCCATTCTTTGGGTTAACCGTATACTTCATTGATTAAATAGTAATAAGATTATTTAAGAAATAAATTTTATTTTTAATATATTATATTTATAGTTTATACCCATATCCTATTCATTTTATAAATTCTCACTTCAATTGTTTGATGTTTCTAAGGTACTTTTCTTTAAGAAAATGTCTTTTAAATTTATATTTATTTATAAAATTCAAAGGGAATGTTTTTATGCAAGTATTAATGTTTTATGATTATGATCTGGTGCTTGAAAAATTTTATGATGAATAGTGGGACCTATACCTCCCTCATATTAATTGACTGGGTTTTTTTTTATGTTGATTGTATGGTTACACTAAGTGTAACTATGATGGTTACACTATAAGGTAGTCGTGATGGTTACATTGTAAGGTATCCATGAGGGTTACATTATAAGGTAGTCATGAGGGTTACAAATCATACGGTATCCATGAGGGTTACAATCTTAAGTTTTTATTTCCCTAAGTTACCTATGTGGTATTATTTATGTCTTCTATGTTTTATGGAAATCTCATGTTTTCAGAAAGTAACTATATGATACTTATTGGATAAGAAATATGTCTTTGTGAAAATGTTTTAATATGTTTATAAGTATTCATGTACTAATGGTTTCTATCCTTATTTTTATGTCCCTTACTGAGATTTTTGTTCTCATCCCTTATTTTAAAATATTTTTCACATGGTTTAAGGACGGGTAAGAGATAATGAGAAGCCAAGATGAATATTGTTAAGACTTGTTAGGAAAATACTTCATGTTTTTATTAAAAACTTTTTTGTTATGGAATAAATGGTTACTATTTCAGTAGTACCCACTTTGTATGATTACGGGTTGATATGTTTAAAATATTTCCTAATTTTCTAAAACTCTAAACTGATATGATATTTTGGAATTTAATGTGGTGAATTCTGAAGGAATTTACCAGATTATGTAATATTTAAGGCTGATTCTTTATAAATGGGGTGTCAAGTTGTATTGATTTCATGGATATGAGTTATCGAGTTGCAATGTTTGGTGGGGGTGAGGCAACTGAGTTGTATTGTTTTGAATATTTAAATGACTTTATTCTATGAAAACTAATATATAATTATTTATGATTGTGATATATATGGATTCTAAAGATAATTCATCTCATGGTTATCAAAAAATAATTTTTTAATATAAGTTAAATGAATTAAATGTCTTGAAATAGTACTTACTTAATTATATAAAGTTTTATGAAATCATTTTCTTGTTCATAATGGTACAATTCGGCTGCACCCATGCCCCCAAATATTATAACTCAATACCTTTATGTAGTCACTTCAATTGTAAATTCCATCCGTACAAAATGCTGTACTCATCCCATTTACTATCATGTCACAATTATTATTTGAATCATTAATATTGTACCTACAATAAGTTTAACTAGAAGTCTAATTTCAGTCTAATAACTATACAAGGAATTAAAATATAATCTACATAACCGAATGAACCAAACAGACTAAACCAAATCATGGTGATAAGATAGAAGACTCAGATTCTTCAAGATACAAGAAAAATTGGAAGAATCTATCTCGGCATGACACAAGGATTCACTTTTAGTTCCTAGAGTAGTAGGACCTAGAGTTTGATTCATTAGAATCCCTAGAGTTTTAAGTACCATATCCAAAAATTTCATTAAATTAAATAGAACATATTCTGTGCATCTTATTGGGCTTTTCTTCTATTTCATCTTATGAATCTGTTCTCTCCTTGAGACAAGCTACCAATTACACTGCACATAGAGATGAAGAATAAAATAAATATATTTAAGAAATTGGATCATAATTTATACTGATTGACACTAATATAAATAGATAAATAGAAATAGTTGATGCTGAGACAACATATTTTTCATCCAATTCAAGCATGCTTAGCATGGTATCAACTTCAACATTGTATATATTCATTTTTATTACTAAATGAAATGAAATAATAGAACTACACATGATAATCCCAACATTTTAAAAAATATTAATGCAACATGTGAATTACACTAGAGTTAACTACTAACCTATGAAAAAATAACTTTAATGTTTTCCAGTGTTTCACTTGAAAAAACTATTACAACTAGAAATAACCTTATCTAATAATATATCTCATAAATCCATGTTAAAAGACAACATACCAAGTATAATATCCTCATGTAAATAAATTAGACTATTTTTTTCTAAATTGAGGTTTTATTTGAGGGGGGAGTAGGGGTGGGGTCATCAATAGAATGAACACATTGTTTTATAGATATGATGTTATTCACAGTCTCACTAATAGAGTTATTTGGAGTCTTCAAATGAACAATAATAGGCACACTTTGAAACAAGGGTAATTGAGTGAAATGATGTGGGTTGTGTAGCTTAGGCTAAACTTGTAGTTCTCTTTCCTTTTACAGGATTCAAATTTTGAATATTACCCATTCTTCAAAACATTTTTGAAAACTTTTTCAATGTAATTTTGAAAAACAAAATCAAAAATTGTTTTCCTAGCATATTTGAAAACTGATACCAAAGAACGATTTCATAAGTTAGAAGCCAATTCCCTTAAATTACCATTAAACAATATATAGGGAACAATTATTATTTTTTAAAATATCATCATCAACTTTCTAATTCTACATTTTTTTGATCATATTAAATTTATATTTATTCTTTGACCATTTCTTTCCTCCGTGATGGGATATTAATATTTCTTAAATCAACAAGTTAATTTTGCACTGTTTACCCCATTGCTTATTGTGCATTATTGTATGTTCATTTCCCTTTTCAATTAACATGTTTTTTTTCTTTTGAAATCAACTTCACCTCAATTATTTATAGAAACGTGTGAAAGAGAACATATTTTAGGTACTGGACATTCATTTTATGGATATCTTCTAAAATATTTTTGATAATTCCATATATGAGATATTCATTTCAAATGATTAAATATAAATAAATTTATTCTTTTTTTTAAATGGGTATGGTAAAATTTAATAACTGTGTATTTTTTAGGGATGAAAATGAGGTTGAAAAAGAATTTTTTTTCAAAATATGTTGCTCTGTGGGGCACCTAAAATCAGGTGAATGATGCATGTTATATTTTTACTTCAAAGTAATTTTTTTTGAATGGGGATATTTTGTAGTGTCATGTCTTATGTACAAGAGTTGTTGTTATAGAACCAATTATTTTCACTTTGATTACATTTATACTCAAATATTGAAATGTTAATAAATACATATTATTACATATTGTTTATTATTATGTAGGATTCTAATGTAATAATGTCCTAGGGTATCTGTCACATTAATATGGACATAAAAATTTCCTACTATGGTGATAACTTTGAAGTATCGTGAAGAGATTCTTAAATATAGTTATATGGTTTGATAACATACTATGATATTACACATAACATATATATTGTCAAGTATGAGTACTTGTAAGTGGATAAGGTTTCTTCTTATAGATTTAACGGTTGATAATCTCCAAGATGAGAGATTATGAAAATAGACCTACCAGTTTGAATTCTTCTTCTACTTTTGTGATCAAATATTCATATCTAGGAGCATGTGTAATGATCTTTAGCTTTGGTTATTATCATTAATGCATGTCCTAACATGCTCACTTAGATCTACAGACCAAAACCATGACGACATATGTTTTCTATAATTAGGGTATATTGGTTGTGTCTCAAATGATGTTCTAATAGATAAGTTGATGAACGATTTTTCTCTTCCATATTTATGGATGTTGATATCTCAGTCATTTGATTGAAATATAATTGTCGCATTAAATTATATGATCATGGTGTAACGATATATTAATTTCAAATAGTCGAAGAGAGTTTTATCGAGCATATTGGTTGATGACACGGTTGTGAAACATGCTTGATGAGATATTTTGACAAAGAAATTATATTACACAATGATTGTTCATATGTGGTTGTCAACAATGTGACATTAAGATTTTTCTCCTTCATTTCTAGATCCATTTATAGATAGTAATCTTGGTCTTTAGTTAAACCCACCTAATGTAAATAAGGAAAAATTATAGGGGGTCACATACTAAGTGTTTCTGTTGATCTCAATTAAATTATATTTTAATTTAATTACTGGAATAAATATTAATCTCAAGACCAAAATATAATTTCATTCAAGTTTTATTTATCACAAAAATTAAATAAATAATTATTTACCAGATTTTGAATAAAATATATTTATTTTATTTATTGAACATTTAATAAATATATATTCTATAGTTTTAAGATAATTATTTATTTATGAATAATTTTTTTTCAAGTATTCAATAAATATTAGGATATTTGAGAGGACCTAGATCATGTCTGGTGATAAATATTAATTTTCAATATTGTAAAATAATATTTATTATTATGCCACTTAACACACATGAGATAATAATTATTATATAATTTTAATAATAATTTTTATTATTATTATTACTATATGATGTCTGATTTTATAAAGATTATTTTATTATTTAAGATAATCTATCTAATTAAATATTTTTTTAACTGAAACTCTATCTCTATAAAAATATGGTTATGTATATTATGTAGTGTTAATTGAAAAATCAATAATTGAGGATCATTATGCACAATTATCTTCTCCCTATAATTATTTATCTAATATTATCAATAATGAGAAGAAATCCTTCAATATTTAGGTATCATTAAGCGATCAAGATGAATAACATAAGATTATTGATTCACTGTGCATGCACCTGTAAATCAATCGACGTCACTCAGATGTAAAAGAAGCACATGTGGATCACTGCTAGAGTGATTCTATACTTGGATCCTTACAAAGTAGTGAAGGTAATCCCGAAAAGAGCTTTTAGATGATCAACATAATATTTAATGAAGGTTCCTTGATGAGATAACCTTTGCTTCTGATCATAAAAAATTAATTATATATGTAACGTGAAAATACTCTCTTCTGGTACCATGTTTACTTCTATTTAAATATTTGATAGAAAACATTATTTGGTAATAGAGTTTATGTCTTGTAGGATATTGTGAATGGTCCATCAAATTAAAAAAACCTTCTTGGTTTACCGCTCACTAAGGACCTTCTGCTATGTTTGAGACCTTCAAATGGTATCAGAGCGACCACATTTCAAATTTATACTTATTTATTTGAATGTTGAATTTTATGTGCAATGGTGGTTTTATTTCATTTTAAGAATTACTCATTCTTTAATATAAGTTTTATTAACATGATTTAAATATATTATTTATCATTGTTCAATATTTAATTTTCTTAAAAAACTATGAATAGATGAAGAATGGCAGAAGATTTCATCGAGAAGTGACAAAACATTTGGCTGATAAGATTGAGTTACATGGAGTGAAGGTAGAGTACACATAGAGTAACCATTTGTACTACATCTGGTCGTATTGCGGGATACATGACATGTCATACAAAAATTAAACTCTATGAATTTATTGCACACCATATGTAAACTGGTTCAGTCAGGCACTTGAATTTTCAAATTACACAGCATATAGCTAATGTGTACATAATGTAGTCTACATGGTTATCAGAAACATTTTTGTCAATCACATGGTCAAATACATGGTGAAAATTATGTGATACTGACAACCTAAATAAATCATAACATACACGACGTGTATCTAGTATACATGACAATTAGTTCATTATTTATCACTTTCGAAGTACACATTGATCCATTTAGTTATTCAAGTTGACATATGGCTAGTAGAACACACAACGTGTAGCTGGTGTAAATGTCATGTGGTACCATGTTTGAAGAACATGCCAAGTCCTTTGATGGGTTGTGCAGACACACAACAAGTGTGATACATGGTGTGTAGCTAGCTAGTGCATGATTTTTAGTCTAGCTGAGGTACATTTCAAATCCCCAAACTTTTACCCCGAGTACATGAAAATCAAGATACATAACATGTAGGTTGTAAGAACATTTTCTTTAGTCTCCCAATAAAGGAAAAAATTAAATTAAATTAAATACATAACTAAAAAATTAAAACCTTATTATATTGATTGATAATTTATTTATGGTTTTAACGAATCATTAAAATATCAATTACTTTATTATAATTATCTGTGATTATTTGTTATGCTATTTATTTTTCATGAATTCATTTATTATGAGTATATCTAAAACAATTCTTATGACCATTAAGATAAAATAGAATTAATAAATTTCTTTATTTATTTTTTAAAGTGTGTTTATTTTAATAATACTGAATAAATAAAAATAAATGTTAGTCATTGTACATTTTCCTAACTGTTTTTTGTGTATAACCATTCATGAGTTTAACCAAAACGTGTGTATACTTTGGATTTATTTAATTTAGTTTATTGATTGAGTTTTTAGTTATTAATTATTAAATTAAAATGATGGTATGTGAGTCATCCCTCCCTTTATTATGTAGTACTTTCGGGTCCAATTTCATTTAGGTAATTCCCCTTAACCAATCCTAAAGTTCCTCTCACCTTAATGTGAGTTATAAATGTATGTGAAGGAGTGTCCCAAAGTGTGTGGAGGCTATTCAAGAAAGAACCAAGATGATGCCAACCAAAGTGATATACAGGTGGACAGGTGGAGTTTCAACTCATTATAAGATCTACATAATGAGTTTTCCCCTGGTTCATAGGATGATTTATTATCTAAACAATAAATAAACAATTTGATAATCTTATGATGGGGTAATTTAATAATTAATTTATTTCTATCTAATGTATTATTTATTTTGTGGATCCAAGATCATGATCACATAATTAAATGAACTAATGTGCAAAGATATAATATAAATAAATGGATTATGCAAAAAAAATTATCAAAACATGGTTAATCGCTTAAGTAAAATCCACTTAATATTAATAATACATGTAAAAGATAAAAGAATACAATTTACGCATAATAATAAAAAATAACTCAAATAAATATTTAGTCAGACTTGACCTTCCATGAATTGATTTGTAATGAATACCATATAATTAATTTTTTGACTAATCCTTATTGAGATACTTTTTTTCGAGTTCTTATGAAGGTTATTAGTTGATTTAATCATCTCATATAAATAGAAGTATCCTTCTCTAGACTTGATGTAACTTAGAGGAAAGTGTTGAGGAAATCCAAGATAGGATTAGGGAGGCCACTCAACATATCAAGGAGTTTCAATCACACAGTTAGAAATATCCACTTTACTAAATACCTTCAAGTAGCTTGTCAAACCCTCATTTGGGTTATGCGAAGGGGCATATAAATCCTTGACATAAGAATTTCCTTGAAACTAGACCTTCCAAGTTCAATGGTGAGGGATATTGAGACTTGAATAAATATAGAGAAACTTAATAAAAAAAATTCATATGTCTCACATAATTTGTAATCAATAAAAGAATTAATAATTTTCTCTTTAAAATTTTAGAATAAAGGTAATTTTTTTCATCCATATTATCCCTATCATCTAAATTGTATAAAAATAATCTTTTCACTGGAAGTAACTTCTAGGAATGGAACATGAGATTTTAGATTTTGTAAAGCTATAAATTAAAATCTTACATTCTAGAATCCTCACTACATGATCCACCTCTTAAGGAGGTGAGTAATGAAGAGTTTACTTTTTTTGAAAGGAATTTTAATGACATAATTGATGTTAAATGTTTAGTATTTTTATCAATGTCTAGGGTTATCATGAAGTCACATGAAAATATGGATGCTTATAGAATCCTCAAGAATCACCTTGGTATTTACTAGGAGAGATCCATATAGGGACAATTTGATATCTCTAAGTCACCCTTTTAGATTAATCTTGAATATGGTGCCCCATACGGGCCTCCTATAGTCATGATCATTTACTACATTGATTTACTAAAGGTTTTAGGGTATAAATTTACTTATGGATTGCATACTGATCTCATTATTTTATCACTTCCTTAAATATTCACTATATTTGTTGTAAATTTTAATATGGAAAATATTTATAAGTCTCTTCTATCTCTACCCACTCTTCATAACCAAGTAGATAAGAAGAAGAAGAGTGAAAATTCTTTCATCCTTATGGTGAATAAATGGAATGACCAAGAGAAGATCTCTAATCCCAAATATTGTTCACAATTCCCTTCCAATAATAGAAAGATCAAGCTGAAATAAAAGAAAAATGAAACTAATTATTTTGAGTTTGGAAGGAAGGTTCACAGGAAGAAAAAATTCATTCTGCAAAAGAAGCATGATAAGGCTTCATGTGCATTTTCATTCTAGTTCAATTGATCTATTTTTACAAATTGGGTATCATATATAGCTTGTGGTGCTCACAAATGTATTCAAATACATAAACCAAGTAGATTTAGAGGGATTGAATGAGAGGTGGTGGATCTATGAGCAGTTAATGAATAAAAACTTGTTTTTATGGATATCAAGGACTATAACCTCACATTTCCAAAGATAATAATCTTGTCTTTGAAGGATTTTTATTTTGGGTTATATATTACCAAAAACATTATCTTTGTATCTAGACTTGATACAGAGAGATCTATTTTAAAATTTAGGAATAATTTTTCTTTTTTTATAAAGATAAGATTTTTATGGTAAGACAAATTTAAATAATGATCATTATGTATTGGGTCACACAAACCAAATAATGAAAATAGATAACAAAACTAGTTCACATGACTCATACAACACCCAAATTTTGCATCATTAACTAGGTCATGTAAACAAAAATCGTTTGAAAAAATAATATCAATATGAATATTTAGATTCCTTTGAACTAAATACACTTGGTGTATGTCATGCATGATTACAAGACAAATTGACCAAACCCCCATTTAGAGGAAAAGGTGAAAGGACCAAAAAGCTTCTTGAATTAGTTATATCGATGTGTGTGGACCATTTCCAATTGAATAAAGTGGTAGGTACACATACTTCATAACTTTTACTGATGATTTTAGTAAATATGGATATGTCAACTTAATGAGGTATAATCCATATTTCTTTAAGAGATTCATGGAATACAATAATTAATTTGAGAACTAGATTAATAATAAGATTAAAAAAACCCCACTCAGACTAAGGTGAAGAATAAATTAATTAGGATTTTTTTATTATTTATAAGAGTTTGTGATTCAATCTAAACTCACTCCACCATATACTCCTCAATGGAACGGTATAAGTGAATGGAGGAACCACACCCTGTTGGATATGGTGAGATCAATGATACATTATGCCAGTCATCCATTATCCTTTTGGGGATATGATTTATAAACTATAGTGAAAACACTAAACCAAGTTCCAACTAAATCAGTAGACATCATACCATACCCATTTTGAAATGAAAAGAATCTTTTGTTGTTATACTTACATGTGTAGGGCTGAAAAGTGTTTGTTTATACCTTTTTAGGTAACTAACTTTCACTCTGATACCCAAAGTGTGCCTTTATAGGATAACCCAAAGAAAAAATGATATTTTATCTATAAAATCCCTTATAAAGATGGTGATAGTGTCAATAAATGCCATATTTTTTAGAGGGATCACATATCTTAAAGTCAAAGTGTGAGAGAGATAGAATTTTATTAAGTTATGGATCAAAGTATACAAGAGTTTTCATATGAAAAAATTCAAAAAATCCCCATGTAACAATATGTTCTAGATACAAAAGTACTATGTAGGGGTACAAGAGAGGTTAGAGAAACATAATGGTGTGGTTTTCTTGTCACTGAGGATGGTGACTCATTATTAGTTGATAATAATTATCCTCTAACCTACAATGAAGTAGTAAATGGCATAGATATTTCCAAATGACATAGATATCTCCAAATGGTAAGAATCCATGAATTATAAAATGGATTTCAGGTATCAAAACCAATTCTAGGTATTGGTATATCCTTCATTGGATGTAAAGATCATTTATTTTAAATGGATATTCAAGAAAAAACTGGACATGGATGGATAGTTCTATACCTATAAGGCAAAAGTTTTTGCTAAAGGGTTCAATAAACAACCAGGAATACACTATGATGAAACCTTTTCACTAGTTTCTATGCGAAAATCCATCAAAATTATACTTTCCATTTTATATTTCGATGACTATGATATTTAGAAAATGGATGCCAAAACAAACATCCTTATAGGGAACCTTTAGGAGGATGTCAAAATGACACAACTTGAAGGGTTTGTAACTCAAAAGGATACCAACAAGGTATGAAGGTTGTAAATGTCCATTTATGAATTAAAGTAAGAATCTAGGTCATGAAACATTAGGTTTGATGAATCCATAATGAAATTAAGTTTCATAAATATTGAATGCATGCCTTGTGTCTATAACTTGTTTAGGGGAAGTGAATTCATTTTCTTGGTAGTATATGTCGATGATATATTACTTATTGGATATGAAATATCAGTCATACAGTCTGTTAAGATCTGGTAGAATAACTTTTTCTCCATGAATAAATTAGGTGAGAAAACATTTATTTTTGGGGTCAAGATCCATCATGATAAATCAAAGAGGTTGGTCGACCTATGTCAAGGTACATATATTGATAAGATATGGAAGATATTTGGTATAGAACAATCCAAGAAGGGATTGTTTACAATGTCAAATGGAATTCACCTTTTCATGAAATGGTGTCCTAAAACACATTAGGAAATAAAAAGGATGATAAGGATTAAATATGCATATTTTATTGGGCTAGTCATGTATGTTATGTTATATACTAGGATAGATGTCACATATTTCTTGTGTGCGAGGAAGATAAAAAACTGACCCATGTGACTGCTATTGGATGATAATTAATATTATCCTTAATAATTTGAGGCGTACTAAGTATATATTCCTAGTATATAAATGATATGAAGAATTATCCATCTGAGGATATACAGATGCTAGTTTCCAGACAAATCAAGACGATCTAAAATCGTAGAAAAGATATATCTTTACTCAAAATGGAGGTGTTTTGAGCTAAAAGAGCTCAATATAAGTTATGGTCATAGACATTATAATAGAGTCCAAGTATATTGTGGTTTCAAAGGATTATAAAAAATAAATATGAATACACAACTTCATCCAACATCTTGATATGGTACCTTATATTAATGATTCTATCACACTTTATTGTGATAATACTACAGTGGTCACTCAAGATAAAAATCCAATGTCACATCATCAAATGAAACATATAAATTAGAAGTACCATCTCTTGAGGGATTTTTCTCAGAGAGGTGATGTTGTAGTGAGAATAATATCCATGGAAGGAAACCTAGAAGGCCCATCTCCTAAAGCCTTGACTCAGCAAAAACAATATCCTCATGTGAGGACTATAAGACTAAAATTCATAAGCAATTGAATATAGTCCAAGTGAGAGTTTTTTAGAGTTGGTGTTCTAGAACCAACTATTTTCACTTAGATTAAATGAATATTTGAAAATTTAACTATTAATAAATACATATTATAACATATTGTTTATTTTTCTTCATTAATTTGATGTAATGATGTTCTAGGGTATCGATCACATTGATAAGGTCATAATAGTTCTTTAATATGATAAAAAACCTTAAAGTTTCATGATAATGTATTTAAATATAGTTCTGTGGTTGGATAAAATACTATGTTAGAGGTCATAGTATGTACACTATTAGGTGTGAGTACTCATAAGGGAGTGTAATTTGTTCTTATGAATTTTTCAAATGGTAATCTCTAATATGGATGATTATGAGAACAAACCCAAAAATAAGAATTCTGCATGTTTTGGTGTCATCACATATTCCTATTCACGAACATTTGTAATGGTCCTTATACTTTAATATTATCATTAATGTGTATCACGAATTGAAAACAAAGATTTACTAACCAAAACCATGATTTTATATGTTCATGGGAAGTATAGTATGTTTGGTGCATCAAGAATGACATGTTATTAATGGATAAGTCAAGGAAGGATTTTTCCCTTCCATATTTATAGAATTTGATATCTCGGCCATTTTATTCGAATAGAACTATCGCCTTAAACTCCTTTGTCATAGTGTAACAACATGTTTATTTTAGATAGTAAAAGAAATATGTATCAAACATATAGGTTTAGAAAATTGTTATGAATCCTTTTTGATGAGATATTGTGACTAATAAATTATATTACACATTGAGAATTTTTATGTGGTTTTTGATGTTGTGACTTTATGTTCTTTTTCTTGGGGTATTGACCCATTGAAAGAAAGTAATCTTAGATTTTAAGCAACTTTTCCAAATGCCAATGAGTAAGAATCCTTGATGGTTAGAAATTAAGTATTTTCTTTGATGTCAATAAAATTTGATTTGAATTTAATTATTGGAATTAATTTTATTCTCAATACTAAGAAATAATTTTATTCAAGTTTTATTGATCAATTAAATTAAATAAATAATTATTCACCATATTGTAAATAAATGATATTTAGTTTATTTTTTAATATTTAATAAATATATATTTCCTTTTTTGTGGATAAAGTATTTATTTATTAATAAAATATTTATTCGAGTATTCAATAAAGTTCTGGGAGTTGGATCATATCAATATCATGTTTGTTGATATATTTTAATTTACAAGCCGATGAAATAATATATCTCATTGTGTTATTTTTTCCAAGGGAAAATATTATTTTTATTATATGATATTTAATTTGATAATTATTATTATATTATTTAAGGTTCGGTACTCAAAGCCACAAGCATCCAACAACGATCCCACTATGCTACCCAGAGCACAACCTAAATGAGCAGGGCTGGGGGTCTAACAAAACTTGTGCTCTCAAGACAACCATGAGATACGGATAACTCTGAGAGATACACGTATCCAACACTAAGATCCTCATTCCTAACCACATCCTAGTGATATAAGACCTCAACAATCCCACTAAGAAAGTAAAACCACAGCCGCCCAATCCATCAATAATAGCAGGCACAAAGGCCCCACAACAATACCTAATTGAGAACACATGAAAAAAATAGATCCCTCTCAAGAAACATGAACCTGATACTTTAGAGGAATGACAAACTCATGGAAACTTGAGGCTAATCCAAATATATGAATACTTTTCCTCATCAAGACACCAACAGGACACTCAGAAACCATTACCAACACAGAAGGGTCCCCATGCATCCTTCGATGATGGGATTGCATCCCCATCACTATCTAAAATCTCACCATAATATTTACATGACCTTTCATTATAATAAAATATATACATGCATTTTAGATGAGTACAATGTTACCAAATACTTATATAAGAATAATTCATATAAACAATTGCTATCACATTAAACAACTGAACCTATATCATTACTAAAAAACTATTGATAAATATATTTCATGTGAATCATATGTTCTAATAATTATTCATGAACACTTACCTCTTACCCAAGATTCAATAGCCAAAAATTAGGATAAACCATAAATCCACAAATCCAAGTGCATCACACTAGCTGAAATCACAAAAATATAAAAAAGTAATCCAAGAATAATAATCCCATGCCCTAGAGACTTGGTCTTCCTATGAAAATGTTTTCATGAAACACTGGTCCGATACCCATCACAAGTTCCAACACATTCCTAGACCACCTATCTAAATCCTCCCCGAAATCATATAACTAGACATCTCCGATACCATTTTTTGATGAACCGGACTGGGTTGACCTAACACGTCACTTGATCTAGCTCACCCTAAGGCCTCACGCATGCCTCTATAAATTCCATTATCTACTAACTAGAAGCGAGGGACTAAAAGATACAGTGGAGAGAATATACCCTCAGTTAGAGTGTAATAACAGTGGAAGAAACCAAAATATCTACAAGGATAACTATCAAAGTACACATAATAAATAAACTGAAAAATCAAGCAATAAAAAATTAAACGATATATAGGTTCATACAGACTCACAAACATACAAAACATACAAAATCCGATCACCCACTGGGCTGACCACATATAAAATAATTGAAAATAAATACAATATGATCTACCACTAGCATTGATCCAAACCAAATACTAGGTCTCCATGATTCTCAAGTTTCATCAGCTTGATCCTAATACTCCAAATGAGTGAAAAATGCTCGATCAAGAAATTCTTGGCCTCAACCCCATCCATCCTGCAATCTATGATCCAACCTAAAAAATTACATCAGGTCTACATGTACACTGAGGTGCATGTATAGGTGGTGAGAAATAAATCTCAATAGGTCACCCCAAATGGTGGACCTATAATCTACTATCATAATAAGCGAAAGCATGCATGATATACCCATCCTGACCAAATACTTATAACAACTAACATAAAAAACTACATAAAAAATTGGGAAAAACAAAAAAATATCCAATTATGGGTTTTAGTTTGACACCTGAGATAATTATACCCCCGCTCAGGCCCCCTCTAGAGGATTTATAACACAGGGATCTCTTTACTAAAAGACAACCAATGCGCCCGCTTTATATAATTGGTATATCCAATATAGATAAATGAAAATGCATGAATTCCATAGCATGGGACATTAGCATTGGATTCCAAAAAACAATGCACTAATATCGGGATCTAAGACTCCAATACCATGATATGAACTGGTGATATGAACATCATGGTCAACAAAACCGAAGAACTTATTAGTCCCAATGGTCCTATAGAAGGAATCAGTCAGAGATTTGAACCCAAGAAAGGTGGGATCCATACCATAATATGGGATCATCCTCTATCCATGTCCCCATGAGAATAACGACATCCACAATACACAATAACCACTTAGTGAGTGACTCAGCACCTCATGAGCCTTATGCCACTCTAGTGATGGTGTCACACTAAACTATATAGGGGTTAAAATCATCTAGATTTCCTATTACATACCTAATCCCATCTAAAAACATCCAACCGGTAGGGGAGAGAACCATATCAAAACTCAAGGCTTCCACATAATCCAAGATATTCTAAGGGTCTCCTCCTCAAACCACGTTCCTGAGAAGAACTACCTTAAACCCCATGAAAAAAAGGCTAACCAAACATGGGATTGTCCAACATTGAACCCACCATCCAAACAGTTGAACAAGTAGCACCGATAACCTCTTGGGAAATAATGAACAAGGCCTCTTCATAGTCCTCTAGATCTCAACATATAAAAAAACAACTACAATAGGCTCTTAAAAACACTCCTTAGGAAAAAACCAAGACTCAGGTCTCCCATGGTCCCTAGGGTCACATCATAATGACATGTTCTTCATGGGACTCTCCATCCGCGCCTAAGATCTCGGGCCATACCCATCCAAAAGATTCTTAAATGGACCAAAAGAAACAATAAGAGTAGGACACCCCATAAGGGGTTTTTATAGATCATCTAAAAGAATTTTTCATACCCAGTTCAAAAAAACCAAAACAACCTTTAGTGGATTCCAATAAATCCTTGATCAAAAATATGTCCAAAGTGATTTTAAAATGAAATCAGACCAACAAGGGAGTTCCCAATGATCCTCATGACCACTTCAAAAGAAGGACCCTCCACCCGAGATCCTTAGGAAAACAAAATCCTTAGGGAAAATCCCACTTAAGAAAATATCAGTTGGCCTTATTAAAAACCAACCCAACCATAGGTACCAACTCACCCACATAGTCATCTAATGAACACCATGCCACCGGGCATTCTCAATAATCAGCTAATGTAACCATTGATCACTCGATCAATAACCAACCAAATAGGGCATCCTCAAGAGTCCCTTAAACTCATATCAACAACTCAATGATACCCAGACGTAATCACTATTCCATGGTTTCAACACATCCCAAACGATCCAATAACTTTAATCCTTAGACAGGTGAAATAAACCTAAACTACTCTAACCTCCATTAACTAATCATCTCTCGTAGGGACAAACCAAGATCAAGTCATGGATATTATATGATCCCACCATCTGAGATGGATCTCGATAACATAAATAATATCACAATGAAACACTCATTTCAGTTTGATCATCGAGCTCACAACCCTCACCCGGGCCTCACATCACATAACCCAACCCCATGAGGATTCGGAAATAAAACCTCAGAAAAATCATCCTTTTAGCTTCTCTCAATCAAAAAAACCATTCAAATAGACTCTAAACACTAAAAGGGTTCCACCCCATGATCTATATATGAAAAAACTAATAATGTACAACTCACAAATCTAATTTTGACTCTATAGTTAAAAATAGGAAAAACTGGACAAGGCAGGAAAAAGTACATGGTGTGTGCATAGGGTACACGATGTGTAACCCAAAAGGTCCTATATGGCCATATTCATCAGGCCAATCAATGTTTACATTTTCAAATTACATAACATGTACCCTAAATGTGGTACCAACCCATGTACCTACACCCACTCAATGTGTACATTATCAGAATACACAGCATGTAACACCTCATACACGTCATGTTCCCCACAAAGGGTTCCCATCCATATTAGTATCCATAACCCCCCCCCCCCATAGGGTCTGACCAAGAATTTCACATTACTTTTGTGATGTACTTCACACGATATTTGGTTGTGTACCATACACAGAAATATTCCCCTAAAACACCCTGAGTCACAACTACACGACATGTACCCTAGATACATGGTGTGTACTCTCAAAACATAACTTCCCCTCCAGGAACAATAGTGTTCATGGGTTTTCTAAAATAGAAAACCCCCCAAAACATCCTAAAATACCTAATTTCTCACCCAAATCCACATATCGACCTCCAAGGGGTCCCCAAAAACCTATTAAAGGATAAAAAACTTAAAAAAAATACTCTATATGGATTTATGGTGAAAAAAATAAAACAGGAATACCTTTGGGAAAAACCCACTGAATCAACCACCCACAACCATCACACCTTAATCTGGGCCTGAGACAAACCCCTAGAAATGACTCCTCTCTATCCTTATCCCTCTTCTTTCCATCACCATGTCTCATCCATGTGAATGGAATCCCATGGGGGAAAACAAGGGATGTTAAAGAGGAAAATGGGAAATCAAAAAATAAAAAATAAAAAGGGAAGAAAAAATAAAACAAAAAGGGGTTTGGGCCCAACCCCAGCACCCGATGCAAGGTTATTAATCACCCAAAAAAACCCCATTTTGAACTCAATCACAACGATTAAATTTCAATCCAACACTCTATTTAAATGATATCATCAAATAAACACGCATGAATAAATTACTATTTAATTACTTAAATATTAATTATTCTATGAAAATATGAATGAATTGAATTTATACCAAGCTCCAATCATAGGGTAAACAAAAAATTTAGGGACCAACAGAGTGGTTAGAAAAAATATCTGATAACATATTACTGAAGAATTTACCATTTGACCACTAAACACTTTTAGGAACAAAAAGGTTCAAATTTCCCTTAATTTTCACAACTAGTGAGGACATGAGACATCACAACATAAGTTACATTTCACCACATAACTATCAATTATCATATTCTAAGAATACATTTTTTTTACAACCTCATAACTAGATGATATATTACAAATGGCCCCTTTCAAATAATCCTCATCATCCAAACTACCTTTCAACATTCACACCTATATCTATATAAAAAAGATAGGTTTATCTAGGGGTATGTAAGTGATTTCAATTCCATGACCTCTATCAATTCACCACACATGCACTACTTGACCTCATAAGTAGTATGGGAAAAATTGATATGTTGAAAAACTCAACCCAAGGAAGTATAACCCATGTTAAAATCACATCATACCCATGTAACTCATTTCCAATAAGTCGCCCTCTTCTAGAAAGTGACACAACCTCATGCCAAAGTGGAATAGACCCCATGAAACACAATTAAACTTCATCTCACACCCTCACTAAAACTTTAATGAATTTCTCCAGTTACGGGAATGGCCCATGGAAAAATTCAAAAATCCAACCATGTCCCCACTTAAAACATTTTAAAAACTATATCATAATTATATGACTGAATATCAATATAGGTATTTAATAAACGTCCCTTAATTTATCATAAATTATAACCAACCTAAATTTCTATTAGAATAAAATATATTAAATGATTAACATATAAATCATAGGAAATAATCAAACTAACTTCATCAAAATCATATATCATAATATTTATCCTTTTCATAAATATTTCCACAAATACAAATCATGTAAAAATACTCCACCATTAAACCATCCCAATTCATAAAAAATTAAAAATATATTATCAATGATTATATTCCTTCATGCATTTCCATTATATATTTCAACCATTATCAATTCCCATAAATATCTAATAATTCATATTGCATAATCATTTAAAATATTCTTGGAGAATATTTATATCCTTAATGTATTGTTCATATACACAATTAAATATTTTACACCATTAATCCGTCATTTTATATTTCATCATTATTTATTTCAACTCAACTACCATAATCTTCATCTTGGATTAATATGAACTATTTACCGATATTGAATATCAAAATCAAGGTATATTCACAATGATTTGTAAAAGGAATGTGAATATTGATTCAACTACCTCAATTCCATGATTAAAAAATATATTTAATCCTACAAGGATCACAACTGATCATTCATTTAATATCATTTTTAATCCATCTCACTCTATGATTCACAATAGCATGCCCCACCCTAAGGGTTTTTCTCTTGAGAGAATAGATAAAATTTAGAGAATTTGGAAGAAAAAATTATCAATGGAAAAATTAATTTCTCGATATCCAATCCTCTATTTTTCCTCACATTATTACCATGAAATAACTCCCACCTATTTTCTATCTCTCTCTCTCTCTCATTCAATTCTACCACTTCAAAACCATATAAAATAATTTTACAGGGCACTGAGCCCTGAATTAAAATATTTGTAATATAATTCCTCAAATATTATATGTCATCACCACTATAATTATTTCAAATAATCATATAATTTGTTTTATAATAATTATTTATTTAATAATTAATTATAAAAATAAATATATAATTATTTTATTCAATTGTCATCCGAAATTTATAGAAAATTACAAACACCTAAGAAAAATTCTAGAAATATAACGCAAGGTTAAAAATCTTGTATTAAATCCAGCAGTTTTCTCAAATATTAATTTAATGATTAAAAAATTTATTATTTTACCCTCCATTATAAAAATACTCTTAAAATTTTAAAAATTTCAATGTTTAAAATTTTTGAGTCTTTATACATAGAAATTGAGAATATTATTTATCCACATATCATGTGCCACAATGGTAATTTTTAAAAAATTTAATCTTATTGTGATTATATATCTTATATTTCGTATAATTCTCAGTTCAAATTCAATAAAAGATTTTTATTGATCCTATTCATCATCTCCATATTAGTGATGAACTATTATTTTTCCTACTTTACCTTATTGTATTTTTCATTATTACTTAATAGATTATCATGTTGGTTCATTATTTATATTCGACAATTATCATCCTCTAGAATGAACTTTTTTAATAGTTATAAGAAAATTATATTTTTATCTAATATGTTTGTCTAATTTTTTATTGAAATACATAAAATACTAAAGAAATTACATAATACCAGTAGAAAAAATATAAAATAAAAATAAAGGCTACATCATTTGAACCTACTAACTATAGAACTACATGTGGAACACTATGGAAATGAACAAAACACCCAAACAATAAATAACCATTGAAGTGATGAATTCTTTAAAATCAACATCACCATTTAGATTACACCTATTAGAATAACATATATATCAAAATATATTGATCACCCAATATTAAAAATTAAACAAAACTAAATCTAATGTGAAATGACAATATTTTTCCCATCTAAACTCTACCTCCAATGGTCACATTATTTCAAATTATAAGAAGAAAACGAAGAATATCTATGTCATATCTATAGAATATATTAAAAAAATATTTTAATATAATTAAATTTATATTTAACAAGCATATTTACTAATAATATAACTTCAAATAAATAAAAAGTTTCGAGATTGATTAATTTAGACATCTATAAAATTAATTGACTGTAAAATAAAGTGAGATCAAGGGGGTGGGGATCCAAGGAGATCTCATGAAACTTGATAACTCTATTTATTCATATTATTGTTCTTTTATTTTCGGGAAATCAGTTTTTTATGATATTTCTTGTCTTAGTATTCATCTATTATTCCTTATCTATTCATTTTTTTACTGATTTTAAAATAGAATAAGGACTCTTTCATTATACCTCAAATATTTCACCCTATAAAAACCAAGAATAAATAAACCCTAAAGATATGGAATTATCACCCATAGATCCAGCAATAGAAGAATTTATAATGATAATATCTTGACATTTCATTCATTAGAAAGTGGTAACTACTATAAAATTTGTTTTTGGATATGAGTATATGATTATCTTGCTACATTGGATCAAAAGTGACGATTTTTTTGGGTTGTGAACTTGTTTTATATATAAAATAGGGTATTAAAGATTGATTATCCTTGAACTATTTAAATTTTCTTAAGTATTGTCCATATAGATTTTTTTTCTTAATATATTTTATATCAACATATCTCTATGTTTACGTATGTTTAAAATTATTTCTAAAGCATAACCAAATCTAGAGTGATATTTAATTATTTACTTCTCAAACTCAAAAGTTTCTATTTATTTTAATACCCATAATTTTTTATTTTATCTTATTTTAGATATTTAACTTTAGAAGTACATATTGAATTGAATGGTATGTGTATATATAAATATGAAAATTAAATTTATGTATACACTATGACTATCTAATTCTTGGTCATAAAATTTCTCTATCTGCTTAAATTTTTCATGAAACACTTTTTCATGTATATTTTTTCTCTAGTTTTATTTATTGATTTAAGTGAGAAGGTTGATTAAATAGATTTTTATACATATATTTTTAACATAAATTTACCCAATCTTGAGGGTTCACATAGAATATTTTTCTATTATATGAAAAAAATTGGTATCAAAGTCTAATAGTAAACTTTTATATCATTTTATTTGTAACTATCTTGATAAAATTATTCAAATAGATACTCTGATTCTTAAAATGTGGGAGCACCTAGATCTTTCTATTAGAATAGTTTTACCTATTTGAAAGATGTGATAAAATAATTACTAGACTTTCTAAGTATATCTAGATGGTTTTATGTTCTTAAACCATATTGTATTTCTGTTAAGAAGTTAAAATACTATAATATTAATGAAATTTTATTTTTTTATTGAAATATTTTTATTTATAATCTTCTAAATTCATACATGAGTAGTTATGTGAAAAAAAGTATCACATCATTTTACATTTCTCAAGGAATCTAAAATTTTCTTTATAAAACTTTTAATATGAATATTATATGGAGTAATAATATATCCTATGTAAAATTATGTTTGTTTAAGTCCACTAAAAGTTTAA
Source organism: Viscum album (assembly GCA_963277665.1). NCBI lineage: Eukaryota > Viridiplantae > Streptophyta > Magnoliopsida > Santalales > Viscaceae > Viscum > Viscum album. The sequence continues at coordinate 1,264,154,989 of OY728132.1, read as the reverse complement.
ATACTTAGTCACTAACTGATAGAAGTGTTATATTAGAACAGTCAATAATGTAAGTGGTTGAAGATACTATGAAATTAATGAAGAATATTTCATTTTCATATCAATCTAAGGAAGATATAGTTTGAATGTTTTTTTATAATATTTTTCATCGGTATAATATTATAATGTTTTATATTTGTATTATAATAAATAGATAACCTAATGATATATTCACTATATTTAATGGCATGGTAATCCTTCTAATATTTAGATGGTAGAGAAGAAGGCCTTCCAGAATATTTATCCCTTGAAGATTCAAATTCAGAAAAAGGATATTGAAAACTTCACTGAATATATCTATTTGAAATATTTTTATGTAGAATAACAATAAATCAAACCATTAGTGTTATCCATAAAGTATTCATCTACCAAAGAACAAAATTATAAATATCCATTCTATGGTATACAAAATCTAAAAAAATATACACATGATCTTGAGTCAAGCTTGATAAATTTATGAAAGAAAATATTTTCTAGATAATCAAGGTTTATCAAAGTGATTTATATTATAATTAATATCTTTATATCTACTAGAAAAAACATTTGAATATCTAATATTAGTAATTAGTTAAAAAATTGAGTTGAAAATTTAAAGAAGATTCTCACTACCTTTATTAATGGAATAACGAGTTTGAGTAAACTTATTTCAATTTAGTATTATTTGAACATAAGTAACAGAATCAAATATTCTAAGTACAAAGGAAAAAATATCAAAACTAATTTTTTTATTCAAGAAATAAGTAAAGGTTTATAACCACTTCTATATTTAGAGACATACTGCCCAAAATTTCTCAATATGGAAAATATAATATTTTGGTATGAAACAAGCTTTCAAATCAGAAGAACTGATAAAAAATGAAAATAATATCAACAAATGGAATCAAAGAAAATATATATTTCAAAGGAAATATACACTATAATAACATGACATAAGAAATTATGAGTTTTAAAATTCACCATGTCTATCATTTACCTTAAATAAGTATTAGAAAAAAAATATTCACATACCAAAAATTCAATTAAAAAAGATCAACTTCTACCAATATTGATAAAACTTCCAAACAAATGGATGATAAATTATTTTTGAAATGAAAACCATTAAAGTAATAATGGCCACCCTATATTAATTATTTTAGTTTTTTAAAGGTATATTTAATTTCAAGTGTATTTAAAACAATTTATCAAAGTTATTATTTGTATTTATGATTGGATCAAATATAATTCAATTCAATGGTTGAATCTTTCATGATGTTTTGTTTTCCAACACATACATTTATTTCATTTCATATTCCATGTGTTTATATTTGGTTTATAAGTAGAGAAACCCTCCTTGATTCAAAATTCAAAACTTGAGAGCTATAAAATCTCTCAAATTTCTCTCTATATAATTTGATTTCTAAGATACTTCTATTAAAAAAATGACATTTCAATCTTTCTCATGCCTCTTATCATTTATAATCTTCATTCCTCCTTTCATAATATTCCTTCCGAAAACATATAGAATAGTTTTACTCTCTAAGATAGTTATTTTAAGTCATTAAATAACATTTCTCCTTTCTTTTCCTTATTTTAATATGTAAAATTAGGAGTACTCTATAAAGATGGTTTCACAAGAAGAAAAACCATGTATGATCAGTTTGATCCTGAGATATCAATTCCTCTAATGACTAGGGTGATTAGAATATGGATGATGAGATTGGAAGATAATTTTTTTTTTCAATTTTAGTTTATTCATGTCATGTATTTCATACCTAATTAATATAGTTCTACTTTTCATAATTTGTTTTATTATTTAATAGAAAATATACGTTCTATTTAGATTTGTTCCTCTTTTTCTCTATACTAATCATATCAGACCCATGAGACCTGGGACCCTGGTATTTAAATCTTATAGTAATAATAAAATTATAAACACATATAAAATGATATTCTATAAATTCTAAACATATTCAACATTCATAGTTATTCTATATAAAATTAATGAAATACCAACACTTAAAATCCATACTCGTCTAAATTCATCCTCTGAAAAATGATCAAATGACTAGAATTTATTGAATGAAATTAGGTATTTATTGACTTAAATGATTAAGTATTGTTAAACACTCAATATTTAAATATTTATTAAATAAAAAAAATGTTCAAGGAAGTAAAAATTAATGGAGTATAAGAGAATATCTATAAACCAAAATGTTATAATCAGAGTAAAGAGATCAGATACTACGAAAAATTTAGATTCCATTCTCTAAGCATCCTTTAGAGGCAACACTTCTACAAATTTGTTAACATATAAAAAAGTGCGGTGTATCTCATAATAGTTAACTAATATAATTATATAGTTCCTTACTTAATATTAAAATTACCAATAATCGTGTGACTCACCTTTGAGGAAGTTGGAAGGTGCTGAAAAATCAGTATCAACTTTAGATAGATGTAATTTTAATTCCTTGCTAATATGAAGACCACTCATCATCGCTTTCACCTCCTAAAAAAGATAATTATTCTATCCATAGTAATCAATTAAATATTGGATGAAAAAACCATGCATATATCATATAATTATTACTCCATATATGATTCCATTGGTATAGGTTCTCTGTGATCTGTGAGCACTAGTTTCTTGAACTTGTGAGATGGGGAATCTAAGGCTAGGGAATAAAAGAGATATAAATTTGTCTAGATTTTTTCATTCTATATCTAAAATTAGTAATATTATTCTGATTTTTATATGACCATTATTCACATGTGAGCCCCGATGACTTACTTCATTTTGTAGCTCCAAGATGGCCCAATAACCTCCAAGAAGAATCATACTTTGTATACCCCCTTCATGGGAGTTATTTTTAGTAATATTAATCCAATAAATAAGAATATCATTAATGTTATAATGGAAACCATTAATCCCCATGCATCCTCTGAGGAAATTCAATGTGAAAGAGACACAATCACCCTCTATAAATAGGTGGTCAGAGGTTTCAAATTTATAACTGTTATAGAAAGTAAGTTTATAATCCAAGGAGATTACCTTATATTGTATGATTCCATTAGTGGGTATGCTTTGGTATCTTATGTGTTAAAAATACAACTAAATTTGAGAGGTATACTCATCTACCATATGAACTTGACCCAAGGGTCTAGGTTTTTTGGGGCATAAATGATATTTTTTAGGGTAGAAATGCTAAATCTACCTAAACTAGATAGAGTTATCATAATCATATCCCCATAAATATCGAGGGAAATTTTTCTATTGATTGATTTTTTATCCCCATCCATAATAACATTGAAAAAACTAAGATGATTTCTCACTTTATGAAATATCATGTCAACGCATGGGAAAACCAGGAAGAATAAGGGTCAACCAACCTATTTTTCACACAAAAAGTATATCATCCCTTGGACTACAATCTATATCATGTTATATTGAAAAAAGTTACCAGTTTACTTGAAGAATTATCCATAGGTATGACATATAATGTATAATAATTATTGGACCTCTACGACCACGATAATATTTTCCCTTAATGAAGCTTGACTATAACCATTTACCCTCTAGAACAAACCAGGACAGCTTGGTATTCATATTAAACATGAATTCATTTAAATTTTTCACACTGATACCTCCTTCCTCATATGGTTTCACAAACTAAGAACAAATCACCCAACGTCTCTTCCCTTCTTGGTGATATTCCCATGGGAAATTATTAATCAAAATTTCTGTACACCTGATGATTGTTTTTGGAAGGCATATGAAAGAAAGAATATGAAACAACACATAGGAGAGAAAAATATTTATAAGGGTGAACCTCCAAAAAATGCAATGTGATTTATTTTTATGTTGTAGATGCCTTAAATTGTTTTATTACTCATACTGTTAAAGTGATAAATTTAGATTCTCCTAGTGGATAAAATATCTCTGTGGTAAATCTTCAATAATTTCCTAAATGAAAATAAAATCCTTCATTCAAAAATATCATATAACCTAGTTGAGTATATTATAGAAATTAAAAGTTTTTTTAAAAGGTTATTATCACATTCCCACTCAATTTTCCATATGTATTGAGAATACCAAGGTTGTTTTTAATTTATAGAGACCTAACATTATGAAATAATAGTATATCATCCATAAAAAATATGTTTGAGTTTAATAGAAGACAAAAATTACAATTAAAGTGATGTAATTCACTCATAGTGAAACCCTTATTAATTTTCCTTCTATGCAAGTCTTGGGAAAGAATTAAGTTCCTTGGTGATAAATGGAATTCTTTCCAAATCCCACTTTATGACATGAAGAAGTAGAATTATTACATATAAGATAAACTAAAAACAATGGTGAGGTATAGAGCCTAATGATAAAATCAATATTATATTCTATAATACCAAGTCTTAGTAAAATCTTGAGAATAATATTCAATTCAATTCTTTTGTAGGCCTTTTCTAGGATAATTTCACCATTATGTTAGTTGTAACAACATTTCAATCAAAATATCCTAAAAACTCTTGCACAAAGACAATAGACCCTTGAATATTGTTGTTCTTAATAAATCTAAATTATTCCCTTGAGATCAATATAGGTGGAATGATGAAGATGGTATCATTTAAAATATTTCCAAGAATATTATAGGAAAATTAAACATGTTGATGGTCCAATACTGTTTGATGAAGTTATGATGAGACATCTTCAAGCGGATGATCAAAATAGTTGAATAGAAGACTCTGGGTATTGTTTCATCTCTAAAAAATCATGGACTATTTAGAGTACTCCTTATCTGATAATAGCACAAACAATAATTTAAAATAAACAACTTAAACCATCATGGCTAGGTTCACTATTATAATTTAGGTCATGAACCACAAATTTAATTTCATCCTCAGAAGGAATGTATTATATGGAAGACTTATTCTCATTGTTTATGAAATATGGTATACTACAAAAGAATGAATAATCCTCATTTTCATTTGGATATCAAACACCCATGTCAATTCGAGTACCAGATAATAGAATGAAAAAATGATTCCTAAAAAGGGGTCCAAATGTTTGAATATCACCGATGTTTGAACCATCATCCAATTAAATGTTAAGGTTGCCCAAAAATATACATTCTGTGTTAGAAGCAGAGAATTATGATGCATTATGGTATCCTTATTTGAAAAATATCTATAAAAATTTCTCTATCACTTCATTATTCCTTTAATAACCTTTTAGATAATATAATGGTGTATTAACCATGTCGACATTGATTCCTTCATCCCTTTGATTTTGAAGTATATTGTCTAGATGGTTGATCTATTTTTATAAATTTTCCACTGTATCATTAGATTTTAGACAACTTTATAACCATTTCAATATATCATCATAAAATATCCTCAATTTGTTTTCAAGGGATACCCACAAATTACATTACATGCTCCTTACCCATGAATCTTGGATAATATTTAATAATTATCTATCATAATACCAATATTTTTATAAGAATAATCATTTGTAATTACATTCATTTTTATATAAATTGATCATAAAATGGTAGTGGTCAGATTTCACTCTATCCATATGGGTAACTGAAGCATTGAGAAATCATGAGACTCTTAAAATTATATATACATATATCCATGTGGAATCAAGTCCTTCAACTCCCTCATTTATTATTTGGCCAATTAAATCAATCCCTTATGAATTATATATCAAAGAGACTATCTAAATCTGTCACACTTATCATGATAATAAAATCTATATAAAATGATGCATATGTTTTGTTTTCAATTACATTCTAATCATTTTCAAAATTCATTTTAAAACTATAGATAGATTATTCACATTTTTTTGTATTAATTTTTTATATAAGGGATTTTTTTTCAAATAAATAGTTCTTTAAAAAATAGATATTATAAAGGATAGAGTTTATTAATTTCAATTCATATAAATCAACTAATATTTTTTTAAGAAAATTATTTACTTTTCATGGGTTGGATGGGAATACTAATTTTTATTCCTTATGGGGAGGGATATATTTACATTCCATATTTCATTTCCGTATATTTTTTATAATCACAAAGAAGGAAAGTGTGAGTTGAAACATATATAAATATAAAGGAGAAGTGTGATTTTAAAATAATCATCTAGAATATAACCATAAGGTCTAACATTTCTCATACTTTTGGTTTACCTTGGGATATCAATTCTCCTATAAAAATCAAAGAACCTTCCGTGTGTTTGTTTTACATATTAATGTAATGTATGTTATGATAATTTAAATGGAATGTTGGTTTGGACGACATAAAAATAAAAAATTTAAGCCTTCCAGAATTAACATTTTAAGTGATCATAGGTCGCTTATATTTTAATCTGATATGTGTGTTAAAGTAATTCTCATGAAATATATAAAATAATTAGAAACCCATATAATGCTATAATAATAGATTGAGGACACGAAATGAGTATAACATCAAAACCTACTAACTATGGAAAATATTTTGGAATAACAAACCTAAAAAATAAAGAATGAGTGGCATAATGAATTATATAGTATCAACTTAACTATCTAGACTACACTTACTAGAATAATATTTTTATTTATATATATACATAATTTTACATTGATGACTAGAAAACATTTTATTTTAAGTGTAATGAATATATTTTTTTCATCTAAACATTATCATCAATAATCACGTTATTTATATGTTGATAAGTCAATAAAAAATCTCAATGTAATCTCTAATGGTTTTATAGACAGTGTTTTAAGTAAATTCATGTTAACTCCCATGATTATATTTCACAAGGATCAAATTCCAACTCTATAAAATGCACAAGATATCTCATTTAACAAATCCATTGAATTTATTGATTATAAAATCAAGTAAAATAAAATAGGGAAACTATGATCCCAAGTGTAGAAACCAAGAAATTTGAAGTTTCAGTGTTTTTGAAATTTTTAGGGTTCCAATCTATGGATGGTTGTTAATTTTTTTATGTTTGAATGAAATTTTCAATGAAATATTGGATATAGTATTCAATGATTACCCTTGGGTGGTAATTTGATAACATTATTTGGTAATTGTAATTTTTTATAAATTTTAAGTGATAATTAAATCTAATTAATTCATTAATTGATTCATTTTTAATGTATTAGTTTTCTTAAAATAAATAATATAGAATTGTGATATGTTATATGCGGTGGTGGTGATATACAATATTTGAGGATAAAGTTTATATATTTCTATAATTAGTAACATTTCCAATAAATAGAATTAATATAGGGGTTGGAATGTGAGAATTTGATATCAAGAGAGAGGAAATTATTTATTGTAGTTATGAAATGGAAATTGATGGGAGTAAAATTATGGGATTGACTCATTAGATTTTTTCTGATACAATAAACATTTCATTGATGTTATATTTATTATCTTTATTATATCATGATTTAAAACCTTGGGGGTTGGTGTTTTATGAAGAATTTAGTAAATAGGGATAAATAATGAGAATAAATGAATTATTGGAGGAAATTAAATATAGACATTCATCAGGGAATCGATGGAGATACCTTAAATTTTTCCTTTCATCAATTAATCCTTGTAAAACTACAATGATTTTTTTATTTCTTGATTGGAAAATAATTCCTAATTATCTAGGATAATGGTTATGGGGTGAATTAAAAAAATAAATTCTTATTTATGGATATGAATAAGAATTTAATGAAATAAATATTATAAAATAATAATTCCTATGATTTATGATTTAAGATATTTTTTATGGGAATTGAAAATAGTGTAATTTAAATATTGAATTTTTTTTGAATATTATACTATAATAACATATTTTTGAATTTTCAATAACGGATTTGGATTACCAATGTAATTAATATATTCATAGATATTTATGAGAATATAAAAAAAAAATTGGAAAATAACATGATTTTCATTTTTGATGAAAAATGTTTTGATTGTTACTTATGACTAAATTTTAAATTATTGTTGATTATTTGTTTATGGTGGAACATAGTGTTTATTATAATTTAAGACTAGTTATGAAACATTTTTCAAGTATATTTATAAAATTTTGATCCTAGAAAAATGAAATCATATATAATATACTTTAATTGTTGTGACTATCATATTTACATCTTTTTGAATGAGTGGTTCCAATTTAGTATGAGGGTCATTCCACTATCTAGAGAATTTTACTTAAGTTTTAGTAATAGTTGGGGATAAGGTGGAATTATATTACTTGGGGGTTGTACCAATTAGGAATGGAATAATTCTACAATTTTAGTTAGACATACATTTTGGTAGATAGTTACATAGGGAGAGTGTTAATTCTATATGGGTCATTCTACCTTAGCACCTAACCGCCGAAAATTTATCATGGTTCATATAGGTTTATGTTTTCTTCCACATTAATTTTAATATCTAGTGGGTTTTGTGGGATAAATTGTCAGTGGTGTTTGAGATCAAATATCTTTTAAAATCTTAGATAACCTTTTCTTCTATATATACATAGAGGTATGGAAGTGGAAAGGTATGATGAATGATGCTAATTAATTTAAAGGGGTTTTTCATTATGTGTTGGATAATAATGAGATTATATAGGGGTGGATAATAACCCATCCAATTAATATAATTTAGTGAGGTCCTTGTGGGTGGACAGTTGTAAGAGGATATTATAGTGAGTCCCCAGTAGGTATAACACTACATTGTTTTTGGGATTTGGATTAGTGATGCACGTTAAGATTGTTGGAAGTTATTTGTTTTGTGGATATTGTGGTATAAAATACAACAAGGTTTTGTGATTATCATTATATATATGGGTTTTAATTGATTTTTTGTTTATTCTATACACTGATGCATTAATACGCTTCATTCACATGGACATATGAGAGATATGAGGAGGAACTTGGTGATTATATTTACATACTCATGAATTATTTATTTATATATATCATTATTTTTAAATTATTTGGATATATTTGGAATAGTGGTTGGAGTACCATAGGCCTGGACACCAGGGACTTATTGTGTGGAGATAAATTACATTATACCTTGCTTGAGGTATCAATGAGATGTTAGACTTTTTGATTGTATATCCACTTATGGCTCAACCTTGTATGACATTACATATATTTGATATAAATTATTCATATATTTTGGAAGGGTGTTTCATTTATATTATTCATATAAATATAAATATTTAATTTATATATGGTAATGTCTTCCATATATGTATATTGACAAAACCTGGGTGTATGTATCCAACTCACCACTTGTTAAAAGTGGAATAAAGGGATCCCAATCCAACTTTTTTTCATCTTGGGTAATGTCTGTGTGGTGGAATATCATGATAAAATAGGATTAAATAGAGTGTTTTGGTACAATTTTTGGAATATTCATTATTTAATAGTGTATGGGTGGAAAGACATCAGTATTAATTGAACCTAGTATGTGAGGTTGAACATAAAAACTATCTTGACATGGAAGGACCCATGTGATCTAAGTGAGGAATATATAACCTATGGATCAATACTTAAAGAATAATATGTTTCTTATAGTGTATCATAATAGGTGTTTATGGATCAATTATGTAGTTCCAAGTTATTATGATTGTGTGTTTTGTTCTTTTGGTGATAGTCCATGTGCAGGTGAATGATCTACAAGTGTGGTCAATCATTCATCACATATATCCTTCAGGTAAGGTTGGTATATATTTTTGTATTGTGATATAAATTATACAATACCACATGAGATTTATCATGATGATCTACAATAACCGCTTTGGGTGGTGCATCAGGGGGCACATCTAGAGGACATATATGATTGACTAAGTTTTTAAATAAAATATTTTCAATGTATGATTATTCTATTTTATGTTATATGACAATTAATTATATGTAAGAGTTTAATATAGATTTATAGTATCTTTATATGGGTAATGAACATATTTTTTCCTTAATAATGTGTTTTTTGTGATGTTTAGATAATCAATGGTGGGCATTATTCTAAGGAAACCATGATGCCTCCATAATCAGATGGACTGAGTTTCAGGAGTTGTCTATGAATGAGTTTTTATTATATACTATTAGACTTGATCAGTGTTATGATTATACAAATAAGGAGTTCAAATATAGGATAGTTTTAAGTTATTTTTATAGATATTATTTGTTATTATCTTGATTTTATGATTTATCACATTCTAAGTGATTATAATTTTTAAAGATCTTTAAAGTCAAAGATACTGAGTTAATTCGGGATAATTTCTCTGAGTTCCTTTATAGATACATTAGAGGGGGAGATATGGTAGGGAATTTTTTAATTGTAATGATATATTTCCTAGATATATCTCAACAAGGCATTTCGTAGAGTGGGTATAGAGATAGAATTTATAAATTTTAAAATAAATCATGTTTTGGGAAAGGACATGGGTGTTAGCTACCAGGGGGGTCTAATTTCCACGGGTTTTTTATATATTGCTCTCTAGTAAATCCCAAGGCTCTTGATGTTTATATTATGGAAGTATAGGACACAACCAAACTATGTGTCCATCATATTAGTATATCTATAGATGGTGTGACATGTGTGTGACTATTTATAGACTACCCTACTAATTTTATAAGCTTCCTTGGTAATATTATGATAGAAAACCATTGGGACCACCAGCATAGGGTAGTGCTTGAAGTGGATAGTACAAATCATCTTGATAGAGAATTAACTATATATGAGGTAGATGTGGGATATAAGGATGTCAAGAAGGAAGAATATTTGGCATAGGGTAACATCATGTTATAGAAGTTCAAGAATTATAGATACCATAGAGGGTTTGAGTATTATTTTCATTAACTCAACTATTTCTTTAATTTTTATTGATATTAGCACATCACATTCATTTACCAACCCTTACCTAGTTTATGGGTTAGAAATTTCATTAGAAAATATTGAGAGGCCATTAGAGTTGTTTACTTCAGTGATAGATTGGATGATTATTTTTTTAGAAGTGTGGTTATTTGAAGGTTGTAGGATGAGATTAATTATTTTAGAACTTAGTCTTATTATAGATAGAAATATATGACATAATTCTTGGCATGGTTAGGTCATATTCTATACAATCTTATTTCAGTTTTTATCGATAGAGGGGTATTTCTCTAGTTTATACATGGTTCGTACAATGTTTTTTTGGAAAAATATATTTCCATTGGGGGAAGGATTGGATGGATAAATAAATTATTACATCTTAATTATAGTGTTTTATGATTTTTTTATTTGATAAAGATATGGAAAAGTTTTCTTGAGTTGCGATGGATAATGTCAATGTGTTCCCGGAATTTATTATGTGTTTACCCATGAGGTGAGTGATTAGGTCTAGAATTGAGATATATTTAGGTGTTTTTACTATTTCTATGGAAATATATCATATTTAACTAGTGGATCATCAAGATTTTATGATATTTATTGATGATTTATAATAGTTAGATTTATTTGGTATAGTTAATCTCCAAAGAACACTCAAGTGTTGGATGCAAAGATTGAGGATCAGATATCATGGTTATGTATATGCAATCGACTGTTGAACCAAGTTGTTATGAAGAATCATTATCCTTTTCAGAGGATAACTGATTTTTTAACTAGTTTAAAGGGATTATTTGGTTTCATATGATTTATTTACAATTTGGATATCCCCAGATGAGGCTTAAGAATGAATATATCTCAAATATATATTTATTGTATCGATATAAAATTTTTGAGACTTTAGAAATGCAATTTAATGTTATAAATTCACTGATTGTATTTATATTGATTATTAATATGGTGGTTCTACCCTATATTGGTAATTTTTTGGTAGTATTCATTGAGGGTATCATGGTTTATTATATGGAGGAAGATTATACAGAGAATCTCAGGTTTGTGATGGATTCACTCTGGGAGAATTAATTGTATGGGAATATGTCTAGTATTGATTTCAAATACACGAGGTATATGTCTAGGTAGTTTATTTTTAACCATGTCCTAGTAATAGACCCGTCAAAAATTAAAGTGGTAGTTGTATGGGATCAATTGAAAAATGTTTCTAAAGTACATATTTTCTTAATATTGACTAGTTATTATAGAAATAACATACTGATTTTTTCATATATTTTTAATTCATTATTAGATTTGATTGTGATTTTTACGTCTTTTACATGGATGGTGGAATTTCAAACTGATTCTAAATGATTTAATAATAATTTTATGAGTTCTCTAGTTCCCCAATTACCTGAAGATGAAACTCCTTAAGAGTTTTATTATGTCATATTTCATATTGTTTTTTATTTTTTGTTGATGTAATAGAGAGAATTCATTGTATATGGGTCTTGATAGTTACATTATCATTAGTGTAATTTTGCTACCCATAATTTATATCTTTTGTTGGTAGTGTTTGTGCTTAACATTTCGAGGAATTTTTTACTTAGATAAAAATTTATAGTTTATATGGATCATGACTGTTTGAGATATATCTTTTCTTATAAATATTTAAATTTATGATATAGAATATGGGAAAAATTTATCCAATGTTATGACTTCAAGATCACATATTCCCCAAGAAAGGGTAACTTGGTGACTAGTACATTGAATTAAAAGTTTTATAGTGATGTTTCTTAATGGGTGAGTGAGAAATAAAAATAAATCAATTTCTGTAAAATATTTAAATTGTTTATGAAGAGATTGATGAGGGTGAAAATATTTATTAGATTAAGATTACATATTCATTAGAGTAATATGAAAAGGAGTATTAGTTAGGAGATCCTAAATTGGAGTTGTAGAGAGATAAAATTGTGAGTGGTAATTATTTTCAGGGTTAGACCAAGGTTAAGGAACCTTAGGTTTTGTTTTATGGGGAGTTATTTGTTCCTTGGTGTATGTGGGAAATGGTTTTTCATGAGTTTTATAATACATATTTGGTATAATATTTTAGTATCACAAAGTTGTGTTATTTTTTGAATTGATAGTTCTACTGGTTAGGGATAAAAAAAAGTGGATGTTGGGTTTTTTTCTCAATGCCTTATGTTATAATTAGTGAAACCTAAATATAAATTTCTATAAAGATTATTGTATCTCTGGGAGATTCACTATTTGATGTAGTAATTTAATTATTTATATTTCATTAGGGGTTCTCTTTATCTCATGAAAGGGTTTCATAATATTTGTTTTACCAAGGAATAGATATTGAAGTCAACTCATTTCTTACAGATTAAGAAATCAAGATCAGTGGATATTTTGACGAAACTTTATGTTACAAAGTTATTAAGGCTTTATGGTGTTCTAAGGATGATATTTTTTTATTCACATTTTACATCACAGATGTGGAAAGTATTACATCCATCCATCGATACCCAGTTGGTACTTAACATTACATTTCACTTATATACTAATTGTTAAAATAAATGAACAATTAAAATATTAGAGGATGTGTTAAGGGAATGTCTCATTGATTTTAGAGGATCATAAGTTGACCATTTACCATTGGTGTATTTTACTTATAATAATAGTTAATACTCTCCCCTTTATATGGAACCTTATGCGGCTTTTTATGGGTGATCGTGACATTCATCGCTATGTTGGGTTGAGGTTAGTGATGGAAATTTAGTTAGGCTAGACATGTTGTAAGATATGATAGAGTCTCCTCAAGTTATCTGAGATTGTTTAAAGACAATTGAATCTAGGTAAAATACTATGAAAATCAAAAGAGGATATTATTGGAGTTTGTAGTTAAATATCAATAATTCTTATGAGTTTCTCCTCAATGCGTACAATGAAGTTTTTGAAAGGGAATAAATTTATCACATTGATTTATAAACCCTTTTTGAAATATCAGAGTGAGTTAAGAGGTATTTTATCAGTTGGTTTTATCTTCATGCTAAGAAAGGATTCATGAAATATTCCATGACTCTTAGTTTTAAAATTATTATCATGATCCATAACATATAATTTATTTAAGTGATGTTGATATTAAGGATGATATAGAATTTTTGGTTTAGTGAAAATCCAATCCTAGAGATAATGTTATGCATGGATGATCAAATCCCTTAATTTGAGTTCATTATAGAAATTATGGGGTAAAAAATCACTTGAGAGAGAGAATAATAAATATATCACAATATAATGACTATTTAAATAATTATTTTACTTGAAATGATGTAGGATTTTGTTTTTGTAACAACCCATGTTCTATAAAAAAACATTATTTCCCTGTTTTTTGCATCTATCATTATTAAATGTATTTCAATTTACTTTTGATATAATTGAACTCATGCATAAAATAAATCATATGCAATATCAAGTGAACATGGAAAATGATTTATTTCACTAAGGTAGAATAGTAAAATATAAAATGAAATAAAAGATATTATAATAAAAGTAAATGAAATATAATTATGAAAATTAAAATAGGAATTTAACTTTATGTAAATAAAAATATTGTAATCTTGAAGTATTTTTTCATGTGATTCCCATAAAGATCATACCACCATGTATAATTTTGGAATGAATAAAAAATCATAGAAAAATTATAGACATTTTGATAAAGGTGTAGGATGAAATATTTTTATTGAAGTATTGAAGGTTATATATAAGAATGGAAAAGGTTGATGAAAATCTTATATGGCCACTATATATATATTTTTTGTATATATAATCATTGAATGTTATACCTATAGATGTATTATTAGTTTGAAAACAATTGAATGTAGCTACTATACATAAAAATTATAAATATGTTTAAAATATATATTAACATTATAATAATATATTTTAAAAGTAATAAAATATAATGAATAATCATGGAATAAAATAAAAATATAAAAATTCATTGGTGAAAACATTTTTATTCCAAAAAATGAATAGTTTTATATTATTTATATTTATTTATTTTTATAAACTAAATATATCTCATTTAAAGTATTATCTTAATGAAATTTATTATTTTTAAATATTTAAATTAATTAATATTCATAAAATTATAATAAACTATTAATAAATAAGAATAAAATAATTTAATATTTAAAATGATATTCTTCTAAAACAATAATTCATTATGTGTTTCTATTTTAAAATTAACTTTTATATATTTACAAAATTGATTCTCATATTATATATTTCATATTTAGAATTATTATACAAAAATTAGGTAATTGAGTCGATATCATTTTTATGAAAATGAAAAATTCTAGGGGTAACAAGTGAGATATGACAGTAAAGGGTAAAATGAAGTAAATGGTTAAAATAATTTGTAACATGATAAAATATATTTAAACCTTGTCACTTAAATGTTTAGATGAAAGAATTCAAGACTTAAAACCTCATCTATCAAGATTCACTCATATTATAATATTTCCACATTGCAGAAAAGCCTTTACCATTAGGGTGAAGTGGAAGAATAAGCGCATGGAGAGGTTGAAGAGAAAGCATTGAAAGATGATACAAGGATCAAAGTAGAAGTACTCACAATTGTTCATGCTCTTCCCTCTTATACAGCGGTGTCATCAACCACTTAATATATTCTATCTATATTTTTTACTTCTGTAATTTTGGTTGAACATATAGTGGGAACTACTTCTCTTTTATGTGTTTCATAGAGATTAGTTCCATGAACTTATATGATTTCAATTCCCCAACTAGTAATATTGTCACACCCCAACTGATCCTTTTTTTATTTTATAATTTTCTTTGACCTTTAAAACTTTTTTAGGGTTCGGGTTGAGTCCCGGACGAAATTTTTGAGTTTTTGTTAAAGTGCACTTTTTGACGCGACGTTGTTGGGCACGCGAGCAGAGCCTGTTTTGGAAACCCCGCGCGTCCCCACTGGGGTAATTGTGCATCCCATTGCCCTTCGGAAAAAATTGAAATAAAAGTTTTATTTTTAAAACTCACATTAATTGTAGAATCTTTTAAAATTTTTATTATGTTAATGATTTAATCAATATTGAAAGAATATGAAATCATTAATTATTTTTAATTTTAATTTTTATCATCATGTGGTTGTTGTTATTATTATTTAGTTTGGTGTGTGGGAACCACATGGTTAGCGGGAGCCGTGCGGTAATCTCGGCACCCATGCGGCTACTTGTGTTATTATTATTAATGTTTTCATAAATGATGTACATAATGATGAGTGCAAAATATCATCATTTTTTATAGTTTTAAGACCATTATTATCAAGGTTATTATTATTTATAATTTTTTTATTTTTAATATTATTGGGGGTTCAAGGATATTATTATTAAGCTATTAGAATTTCAATTATTATTATTATTATCATTATTTAATTTTACTAATAATATTGTAAAAGTTATGATTATTATTTTGTTGTTATAAATCTTATAAGTGAAATGAATTTTCGAATTAATTTTAATATTATGATTAGTATTATTATTATTATTCTTCTTCTTCTTCTTCTTTTCTATTTTTCTAACCCTAGCACCACACTCCTTTATTTAATTCCTTCTCACAGGGCACATGTGGCGCCGCCACTTCCCTCTTCTCCTCCTACAACCCATCGCCCCCCTGCTCCTTGAAGTGAACCGATGCCTCGACCCCTCACCTGGTCTCCAGAGCGCACAGAACACCTATGGCCTCCTCACTCCCTTTGTGCGGCCCTTATTCGGCGCACCAGTCTGAGCACCTCAACCTCGCCGCCCTCTCCTAGCCACGCACACCCAACCTCCTGTTCTTCCGTGCGGCACACCTGGTTCCTTGTGCTGTGCAGCGACCCCTGGCCTCCGGCTCTTCTCCCAGGGCACCCCTGCTACCCAAGGGCGCACACCCCACCCCCAGCTCCTACTTATCCTCCCCCTTACATCACCTCGTGCGGCAGCACCCACCAGCGCCTCGACCTCCTCTCCTCTTGCCCTACGCACAGCAGCCAGCCTCCCGGCTTCCCTGTTTTCGGCCAGCCCGCATACCCCCTCCCTGGAAAGGTTTATTTTTTTTTTACTTTTATTGTCATTATTGTTATTATTATTATTAGTCTCGTTATTATTATTCTTATTATTATTTTTCTTACTATTATTATTATTATTACTATTATTATTATTATTATTATTATTATTATTATTATTTTATTATTATTATTATCATTATCATTATTCTTATTCTCATTCTTATTCTTATTTTCATTATTATTATTATTATTATTACTAATATTTTTATTATTATCATTTTACTCTTGTTGGATTATGGGTTTTAGTTGATGGTGAGTTTTTATTGGTTTGTTTAGGATTTTTGGGACCCACGTAGGGCGTTTCCGAGTGAGGTCCATCACCGCGCCTTGTTTCTGAAGTTCTGTCGTCGTCACGCTTTAGTTTCAGGGTGAGTGTTTCTTCTTGCTGCTTGGTTTCACATACATTAAATCAGTTTATGTATGTGTTTTTAGTTATTTAGATTTATTATGTAGGGCGTTGGACATTACCACACATTTTCAAACGTGCGTCGTTTCATCACATCGTGTATCCGAGGTAGGTTCCCTTTGCACTAATTTCAAAATTTAGGTTACATTATTTCTTGTTGTTTTTGCACACTAATTGTTCAAAATAAATATTTTATTAATTTTAATAAATGATGGATAATATATGATAATTAATTTTTAATTTAAGATAGTTAATTTTTAAATGATTATTTGGTGTAAAAAGAGACGTTTATTTTATACATAATGCTTGAAATATTTTATTGACGATTGGACACCCATTAGTGAAATAATACCCCTTTGGCTTTTAAACGTAATTCACAGAATTTCAAATGTGGTTCTAGTTTGAGAGATAAATGATTTCTTCTGAACAAGTGTTCTGGCTCTCATGAGAAATTACCTGGTTGGCTCTTACAGTTTATTTGGAAAAAAATAAATTGTTTTGGTTTGGTTTTATAAAAATATTGATAGCCTGTTAACTAGTGTTTTGGGTCTCCGTAAATGGTTTCAAACTGGTTTTGGTCTTATAATGAAGCTGTACTTTTTTTAGTGGTGATTGTGGAATGTATTCAATACCCGTTTAGCATTTTATAGAAAACGATGAAAATGTTTTGATAAAAACCCTCCTAGGATAACTCTCTTACCTTGGTTACAATTGATTGTTTGGGAGGCCACTCTTATAGGATCCTGGGTGGTTGAGTTGTGTAAACGCAAGAGGTTGTCCCATGGAGTGGATCGGGGTGATGCCTGTTGTGCTTTATATATATATATGATTGGATGCTCGGTTGGCATCGGTTGGATCACCGCCTTTCCAAACACTTGAGACATGGGAATCTGGCATATTGAGAGAATATTCTAAGAATGATTGATGCACTGGTAGGTTATGATACTGACCATTGGCCCATAGTAGGTGAATATATTGGGTTTATTACTATGATATTTTCCCTCGACCTGCCTGAGAGAGGATAGTCGAGCGTATTGTGCATTTTGATTTCATCTTAACATGTTGATAAGGATGGTTTCTCATGTATTGGATTCTTCTGGTTTATTCTCGATCTCTTAGGTCCACCCAGGTCTATTCGGCCTTTGTTGCTTGTAGTAGTGATTATAATGCTCATATGTATACCTACATTTCCCTTGCTATGTGTTTTACTTTGTGCATTTCTGGTGTATTGTTTTCCTTGGAAAGTGGTAAATTTCTTTTGATTATGTTTTTTTAGAAATGGTTTTCAAATGAAAGTGTTTAATCCTCTTTGTACAAATTTGAAAATAAAAAAAATCACTTTCCCTTTCTAAAAACCCATTGACACTAATGAAATGAACCCAAATTTGGAAATGGTTTAGGGCAATGGTTTGTACTTTGTTTCTAAGTAAAATACTTAAAAAACATACTTTTATAAATTGTAGTTAAAACTTGAAATGATGATTCTTTTATTTTAAAGGTAGTGCATTGGGAATAGATATCGGGGTAGCCTACTAAGTTTTAATAATCACACCTATAGTTCTTTTCTGTTTTTAGTGTTTATTCAGACTACATCTTGAGTGCGCTTGCCTTGGGCGACGCTTGATCGTTGATTCAGGGAGTGACCCGTGAGGTCGCACATAGTTAGTTCGGACGTCGTGTTTTGTTAGTTTTATTTTCCTTTGGTTCATGTTTGGTCATTTTGTTCAGTTTACTTTTTTCTGCAATGATATGTATTATTCCTGATGCATTATTTATTTATATTGGTATAAATCATTCCCACATGCTCTATTGATGCTCTGGCGCTTGTCGCCAGCTCGGGAGGATCGGGGACTCCTCTCAGGCCATATCGCAGACCGGCTCGGGTGATCGGTTCAGGGTCGACCCGAGTTAGTTCGTGACAAAAATGGTATCAGTTATGGTCATCTCTTAGTAGACCTCACTTTTTAGAGTGCCCTTTGTTATTTGGGATGTCAAGGTAGATGGAGTGGGATTTTTGGGACTTGAGGGGTAGGTGTGAGAAGAGCGTCGCGAACTCTTGCTCGTTCTGACCCTTGGGTTTCCATAGGAAATCCGGTTTAATTTGTTTATTTGGGTTTTTATGGAAATTTTTTGTGATTGGGGTATGAAAAATGGATTTGGGCTAATAGTACTAAGCTGCATGGCCTGGCACGCCATGTAGAGCTAGGGGTATGGTCCAAAAAGACTCTTCGTGTTGGTGACATGATTGACATATGGCCTCCAACCATATAGTAAAGTTGCTCACCGACACTAGTTCCCTATTTGAGATGTTTTGGGTCGCCTGCGACTTTTGAGAGTGATTCTAATTTTAAAAAATGGCTTTTGAAAAGAAAAATGGTTGTTTGAAATTACATGTTTAATTTTTGGATTGTTTTAAAAGAAATGGTATGAATGATTTGTTTTTGGAAAAAATGAAGTTGCTTTGTTTTTGCCTTGGTGTTCCTATGGGTGCTCACGTGCATAGTGGTACGTTGGAAATGTGGATGGATTTCTAGTATGGTGGATGGATGCCCGGGGTGGCACTGATACATACATGTGAGTTAGACTCTAAGGAATACAAATGGAAAGGGTTTAACCCACCAATATTGTTTTAAATTAAAGATGTTTTCAAAGAGAAAATTTTTGATGTTATGATAACTTGTTTTCTCATGTTTCGAGCTTTTCACCTACGCAGTGTTTGATTTTGAGGTTTTTATTCAATAATTGAGTTGTCCTTGATTGGGTTTTTGACTTTTCCTTGTCCAGTGGTTATCCCTTTGAAGATTCGATGGGTGATCGTAGTGCGGTTGATCATCCTAAGGATTTTATGCTTGAGTTTCGGAAGCTGGATCCACCTATCTTTTATGTTCAAGCAGAAACATCCATAGCAGAGGAGTGGATGTGGAAGATTGAAAGGGAATTTAACCTCATTGAGTTTCCCGAGTCGTTGAAGTTCAAGTTTTCGACCTTCATGCAAGAAGGTTTACCGTGGATGTAGTGGAAGTCAGTGTCTCGGAACAAGCCCTGTCAAGATCTTACTTGGGAGTTCTTCAAGGCTTAGTTCATTCGACAGTATTTCTCTGATGAAGAAAGGGTTAGAAAGGGGATGGAGATTTGTTGTCCATAGTAGGTAGACAGATCCGTGTTGGAATATTTCCAGTGCTTTGTTGATCTATTCGCTTATGATTCAGGGTATGCCATGAATGACCCCATGAAGGCTCGACGCTTTGAGGAAGGTCTCCGCCCAAATCTACATTCGAAGGTGTCAGAGTCCAACCTAACTTATTTTTTCGATGTGGCGATACAAGCTTTTCATGTTGAAGCTGTAATGGTAGGAGTTCTGGAAGTATTCCTCCCTCCTTCGATCTTTATGAGCAGTAGTGAGGGTCCTAGAAAGGAGATGAGTAAGAAAATGGAAGTGGATGGAGCAGGTCATGGAATCAAGAGGCCTCGGGATCTTTCATCAACCTCTTCGGATCCAGATATTATTGTGTGTTATCAGTGTGTCAAGCGGGGTCACAAGAAGCCGTCATGCCCAAGTGCTCTAAAGCCCTACCAGGCATGTGGATGCCTGGGTCACTTGCGACGATTCTTTCGGGGCGTTTCAAGAAAGAATCGCAGAGGAAGTTCTCAGAAGTAATGTGTTGTTGGGTCTTTGTTCAATGTTTTGGGTATAAGTTTCCTTTCAGTGTAAGTGATCTTTTATCGTTGCAGTTATACTAATGGTGTTTTGGGGTTTAACATGTATGGGATGTCATGTGTTTTTTTCGACAAACTCTGGTTTCCAATACCAATGTGTCTTATATTTTGAATTTTTGTCTATTATTTTGTCAAATCAAAAGATGTGTGTTTCTTGAAGGGATTTTCAGAACCTGATTTTGATGCAAGAGATTCTTCATCCATCATAGCTCTAGCCAAAAGGCCTCATAGTGAAGTCGGTATGTTGTCAGGAACCCCCATAGAATTTTAAAGAGTCTGGTTAAGGTTGTGCCTCTACTATGTGGTGCGACAGTTTCTGTGTTGCTGCTCTGGTTTCTCTGTCATTGTAATTTTCCTCTTATCGCAAATTTTGTGATGGACTTATCCCTCACGCAATGTCGGTAATTGTGACTTTTTGATGCAAGTTCCTAATTAGTGAACTTGTGTGGTTCACCCATGTGAATCAGTTGGGACTTTGGTTTGTGGTTATTTCGAAGTGATGGGTCATGAGTAGTTTTCCGCCCAAATTTTTGTGATCTAATCCTTGGGACCTCCCTCCCTGCCCATGGGGTAAGGGTTTTTGGTTAGCACAGACACTTCGGATCAACTTTTATCCCTTTTGGATAGGAGTAGGTTGTTTAAATGTTTTTGTCGTGCTTTTTATAGCTTGAGTAAGGCCCGGTTCTGTCCTAAGTTGGATTTCTGTTTGGTCACTAGTAGGTTGGTTCTTTATGGTGGGGAGACCCACCATGAGTCTCTTTGGGGTTTCCTTTTTAGTCATTATCGGGTTCCAGTGGAGTCCTTATGGTGGGGAATCCGTTCAGGCCTCCCCTCAACTGTTATTCTGTTTCGGGAAATGAGGTTGAGTCCCATAGATGGTCGGTGAAATGTACTTGGGTTAAGGGGTTGGATCGGGTTTATATGGAATCCTTAGTTTTTGATTGATCGACTGGTTTGTGGTGTGGATTTTCGGGGATGGAAAGCATTATGGTGGGGATAATTGTCACACCCCGACCGATCCTTTATTTTATTTTATAATTTTCTTTGACCGTTAAAACATTGTTAGGGTTTGGGTTGAGTCCGGGACAAAAATTTTGAGTTTTTGTTAAAAAGTGTGATTTTTGACGCGACGTCGTTGGCCGCGCAAGCAGAGCCTCTTTTGGAAAACCAGTGTGTCACCGTCTGGGTAATTGCGCATCCCGTTCGCCTTCAAAAAAAATTGAAATAAAAAGTTTTATTTTTAAAACGCACATTAATTGTTGCATCTTTTAAATTTTTTATTGTGTTAATGATTTAATCAATATTGAGATAATGTGAAAACATTTATTATTGTTCATTTTAATTTTTATCATCATGTGGTTGTTTTTATTATTATTTAGTTCGGTGCGCGGGCACCGCATGGTTAGTGGGAGCCGTGCGGTAAGCCTGGGACCCATGCGGCTACTTGTGTTATTATTATTAATGTTTTCATAATGATGTACATATTGATGAGTGCTAAATATCAACATTTTTGATAGTTTTAAGACCATTATTATCAAGGTTATTATGATTTAGAATTTTATTATTATTATTAATATTGTGGGTTCAAGGATATTAGTATTAAGCAATTATAATTTCAATTATTATTATTATTATCGTTATTTAATTTTACGAATAAGATTGTAAAAGTTATTATTATTATTTTTTTGTTATAAATCTTACAAGTGAAATGAAATTTCAAATTAATTTTAATATTATGATTAGTATTATTATTATTTTTATTCTTTTTATTCTTTTCTCTTTGTCTAACTCTAGCACCCCACTCCTTTATTTAATTCCTTCTCACCGGGCACATGTAGCGCCGCCACATCCCATTCTCCTCCAACTACCCATCGCCCCCCTGCTCTTTGAAGTGAGTCGATGCCTCAGCCCCTCACCTGGTCTCCAGCGTGCACAGTCCCCCTCCGCCCTCCTCACTCCCTTCATGCGGCCCTCCTTTGGCGCACCAGTCTGAGCGCCTCGACCCCATCGCCCTCTCCTAGCCACGCACACTCTTCCTCTTGTTCTTCCACACGACGCACCTCGTTCCTTGCGCTGCGCAGTGACCCCCAACCTCATGCACTTCTCCCAGGGCTCCCCTGCTACCAAACAATGCATTCCCCACCCCCATCTCCTAATTCTCCTCCCCCTTGTAGCGCCCCACGCAGCAGCACCCACCGGCGCCTCAGCCTCCTCTCCTCCTGCCCTACGCACAGCAGCCAGCCTCTCGGCTTCTCTATTTTTGGCCAGCCTGCATACCCCCTCTCTGGAAAGGGTTCTTTTATTTCCTTTATTTATTTATTTTTAATTTTATTATCATTATTATTATTATTATTGTTGTTGTTGTTGTTTTTGTTCTTCTTATTATTATTATTATTCTTACTATTATTATTATTATTACTATTATTATTCTTATTAGTATTATTGTTATTATTGATATTATTTTATTATTATTATTGTTATTGTTATTATCATTATTCTTACTCTCATTCTTATTCTTATTTTCATTATTATTTTTATTATTTTTATTTTTATTTTATTATTATCATTTTACTCTTTTTGGATTATGAGTTTTAGTTGATGGTGAGTTTTTATTGTTTGGTTTAGGATTTTTAGGACCCTCGCAGGGCATTTCCGAGTGAGCGCCATCATCGTGCCATGTTTCTGAAGTTCCGTCGTCATAATGCTTTAGTTTCAAGGTGAGTGTTTCTTCCCAACACTTGGTTTCACATACTTTAAATGGGGTTATGTATGTGTTTTGAGTCCTTGATATTTATTATGTAGGGCTTTGGACTTTACCACGCATTTTCAAACGTGCGTCTTTTCATCGCGTCATGTATCTGAGGTAGGTTCCCTTTGCACTGCTTTAAAAATTTAAGTTAAATTATTTCCAGCTGTTTGCACACACTAATTGTTCAAAATAAATATTTTATTAATTTTAATAAATGAGATATAATATACGATAATTAATTTTTAAAATAAGATAGTTAATTTTTAAATGATTATTTGGTGTAAAAAGAGCCATTTATTTTATACATGATGCTTGAAATATTTTCTTGATGAGATGATACCCAGTAGTGAAAGAATGACCCTTTGGCTTTTAAACATAATTCACGGAATTTCAAATGTGATTCTGGTTTGAGAGATAAATGATTTCTTCCGAACAAGTATTTTGGATCTCATGATAAATTGCCTGGTTGGCTCTTCCAGTTTATTTGGAAAAAAATAAAATATTTTGGTTTGGTTTTATAAAAATATTGGCAGCCTGTGAAGTAGTGTTTTGAGGCTTCTTAAATGGTTTCCAACTGGTTTTGGTCTTATAATGAAACTGTACTTTTTTAGTGGTGATTGTGGAATGTATTCAATACCCATTTGGAACTTTATGCAAAACGATGAAAATGTTTTGATAAAACCCCTCCTAGGATAACTCTCTTACCTTGGTTGAAATTGATTATTTGGGGGGCCATGTTTAGAGGATCTCGGGTGGTTGAGTAGTGTAAAGGCAAGAGGTTGTCCGATGGAGTGGCTCGGGGTGATTCATTTTGTGCTTTATATATATATATATATATGATTGGATGCTCGGTTGGCATCGGTTGGCTCACCCCCTTTCCAAAAACTTGAGACATGGGAATATTTCATATTGAGAGAATATTCTAAGAATTATTGCTGCACTGGTAGGTTATGGTACTGACCAGTAGCCCATAGTAGGTGAATATATTGGGTTTATTACTATGGGATTTTCCCTCGACCTGCCTGAGAGAGGATGGTCGAGCGTATTTTGTGTTTTGATTTCATCGTGACATGTCGATAATGATGATTTCTCATGTATTGGTGTCTTCTGGTTTATTCTTGATCTCCTAGGTTCACGCATGTCTATTCGGATTTTGTTGCTTGTAGGAGTTATTATGATGCTCGTATGTATACCTACATTTCCCTTGCTTTGTGTTTTACTTTGTGCATTTCTGGTGTATTGTTTTCCTTGGAAAGTGGTAAATTGATTTTGATTATGTTTTTTTAGAAATGGTTTTCAAATGAAATTGTTTAATCCTCTTTGTACAAATTTGAAAATAAAAACATCACTTTCCCTTTCTAAAAACCCATTAACACTAATGATATGAACCCAAATTTGGAAATGGTTAAGGGTAATGGTTCGTACTTTGTTTTTAAGTAAAATACATAGAAAAACATACTTTTATAAATTGTAGTTCAAAAATGAAATGATGTTTATTTTATTTTAAAGGTAGTGCAGTGGGAATAGATATCGAGCTAGCCTACTGAGTTTTATTACTCATGCATATTGTTCTTTTCTGTTTTTAGTGTTTGTGAAGACTGCAGCTTGAGTGTGATCGCCTTGGGTGACGCTTGATTGTTGTGTCATGGAGTGACCCATGAGGTTGAACAAAGTTAGTTTGTACGTCGTGTTTGGTTAGTTTTATTTTCCTTTGGTTCATGTTTGGCCGTTTTGTTCGGTTTACTTTTTTCTGCATTTCTATGTATTATTCATGTTGATTTATTTATTTATATTGGGCGAAATCGTTCTCACAGCCTCTGTTGATGCCCTGGTGCTTATTGCCTGCTCGGGAGCATCGAGAATGCCTCTCGGGCCATGTTGCTGACTGGCTCGGGTGACCGGTTTAGGGTCGACCTGGGTTGGTTCATGAAAAATACTTTGGTTTTATAATTCAAGTTATCTCATTTGTTTAAAAAAAGTAATTAAAGACTTATCAATATCCTTTTTTTCAATTTTAGGTTAGTTATTTTCATAATTATCTTGGACATTAAGGATTGAGTATTTTCAAATATTCCACCTAAAATCATCTATAAAAAAGGTCTTCCTCTACCCATTGTAGGACATACCAAAGGTTCAGTTCTCTATATTTACATTAACCAGTTTACTACATTATGAAGACTCCATCTTGTTTTAAAATCCTTATTCATAAGAAGAACTCCCAATAATTTAAAAAAAATAATGTTCTTAAGGAAATATTGGAATCTTTACCTCCAAATTGATTTGTTTATTTTAAAATAAGTCGAATTTTAGGATAAATTGGAACACAACATTTTACCAAAGACCAAACAACTTGTCACTAAAATTGTAAACCACAAAAAATAGAAAAAATAAAACTAATTTAAAAATTATAAAAAAACATCTAATAGGAAATAGGATATCTGGGGATTTCATGGATGCATCTTGATCCCTATTCCCATGAAATTACTAGGATTGTGTCACCTGATGTCATGATTATTATTGTTATCATTGAAACCATCACTATTGGAGGAATGATCACACCACCATGACAATAATCGAATCACTGATCAAGCAGTGTTAAATTAGAAACACAATGATATTATAATAAATTTATTTTAATAATAACTGAATAAAATCATTATACTTCTATAAAAATGATATTATAATAAAATTACATCACAACTATACTTATCCATTGATTATAGCATGTCTATGTTAGGGTCGGTTTAACAATCTATATAAATGATTCCATAAAATTTTGATCGTGGATAATTATGAAAACATAAATACTACTAATTTATGTTATTAATGATTAATATATAATGTGTTTATAATTCTTCAATGGTTAAATATCAATATTTAATAAATATTAATATAACAAGAACATTATGGATTTCAATGTTTAAATTATAAATGTAACTTCCATGAAATAAACATGGAACATCATAATCCATTATGTAATTTTGATTCCAATAACTATACTATTATAGAGGTGATGTACTCAGGAATAAGTAATGACAACCAAAACTACCATACTAAGGAAATCACAAAATAATTAGAACCACTAACATCTGATTATCAAAATAAATTGTGACAAAATTTTATATATAAATATAATTAATAATTTTTTTTAATATAAATGGAAATAAATACAAATAATTATCTTAAATTAATGATTAATGAGATTAAGTTGTATATACGGGGAGAAAAATTACATTCAATCAAGTATAGAGTTAAAGTTAGGAATTCTTGACATAATTTCCTTTCTTTAAGAAATAATCCATATTCTATGCCAACTTATTTATATGGTGTATATATAATATCCCCATTTTAATATTTTATCATAATTTACTTTGGATTTATAGGATTTAAAATTCAGTTTCATTCCCCCTCTCATCTTCTCTTCATTCATATATTATCAAAGAAGCAAGGAGTTCCTTGACTCAATATCCTTTAATTGATTTATACACCATCTTCTTTATCTATAATCTTCTATGTTTTTTATATTCTACTATATGACATTATTATATTCTATTTCCCATTTTTTATAGATACTTATATTTAATTCTCATAATCTCGTTTTTATTGATTCTTATATCATAAAATGAAACATTCTATAGAATAATTTCTTACTCTCTTCTTTGTATATTTCTCTTCCATATCTATATTATTTCTTATTGTAAATATTTATTTGGATTATTTTGAAAGTTAAATATGAATTACCTTATTTACCTCACATATTTCTCTTTAATTTAGTTAAAAATTAAATTTTATTTGTTTCATCAGTTTTGGTTATTTTAAAACATTATAAAAATGATAAAAAAAAGTACTTCTTTATTATTTTTCACCATTTTAATTCATCATCTACAAATTTATGCTACTTTATCCATATTTATTTTCATGTTTCAATTATTATTATATTATATTATCAAAATAAATATTTAAAAATCATTTTTTCCTTTTGAAAATGATTTTTAATGCACAATGTAATGATAGATTTCACCTTATTCACCAGGTAGTCCCTCCCACATCTCACAAGGTTTCTATATAATAGTGAATCCTTACCTCATTTTACTTACATATCCTTTTTATTTCGGTGTCCTTTCTTTAGAAAATGAATGTTTCGTGGATGGCTACTCTTCATCATGTTGGTATTCTTGTCTCATTACGCTTGAGTGAATTTCTCCATTCAATATTTTTCCATAATTTCTTTCATTACTAGGCTAATCCTGCTCCCTATTATTCCAGGTATAGATTTATTTTTTATCTTCCCATCTATATTTCCATATCTATATGGGATTTTATATCTCTTCATGTCTATTTTAGTCAAGGTTTTACCTTCCCATTGGTCTATTATAACATGGTTCTTCTTTTTCCTATAGGGGGAGACGTTCTTCATCAGCGGGAGGGGGGGAGGGCTCAAAATCTATAAGGGTTCCTTGTTGAATTATAGTAGTGAGAGAGTTATAAGATAGTGGGATGGTTTCTTTGGGTCTGTGATGGATCATACAAGCCCAAATTTGGGGTTTTGAAAGGGATAATGGTTTGTTCATCAAATTTTGTCACCGGTTATTCTTGGGATTTTTAATTTTGTACATTAGTGTCCCAATTAACCAATTACCTTCTCTAATTCTTATTATCCTTCTTACCAACTAAGGCTTGGCATTCTAATTAATTCTTTGACTAGATCTTTCATCCTGGTTGGCTTGAGGTGGTATATAACTGGACTTAAAGACTCATCTACATTGTCTCATTGATAAAGAGATAATTTGGAATGTATTTACATTATAGTGGATTAAATTATGATGGGATAGAGTGGGGATATATCATAGGTTATTTTTTGTGTTGTTTTTTGATCCCCTTCTATGATCTTTGGTTAATTTTTACAGGTTATTTATGATAGCCCACAGATGTGACCATCTAAATTAAATGAATTTAAAATAAATATTTTATTAGAATAAATTACAATGATCTTTTAGGTTTAGAATTTTAGATAATTGTGATAACACATTAACTAACAAAACCCATGTATGTTTTACCTAATGGACATGTTTACTACTATATATGAAATTGATTAATTCCTAAAAAATATTTAACATATCCAATAAAATTATTCACACAGAATATTATTCTATACACATCATACATATTACATTTCTTCAAAATATTTGGAAATAGAGAAATAAGAAATGGGTGATATCAGATAGTCAATATAGTTAAGAATAAGAGATAACAACCAAAGATCATAAGTGAGTATAATATGGGAATATTTGTATAATCATGATCTATAATAATGTTACACCCAAAAAATAATGGATCAAAAATCATGGAATTATTCATGGCATAAAATAATAACATTACATGGATTTTTTCACATATCAAAGAGGCACAAAAATAATAATATGTCTTTCATGTATAAAAAAATAATCTCGAATCAATGGAGTTGTGCAGTTTATCATACAAAAGAGGAATAAAAATGTAATGTAATATATATTGAAAAAAATATTTTATAAGGGTATAATAATCGCAACAATACAAAAACATATAAGAAAAACCATTATATCAACACATATGGGGAAAACTCATCATGTATACACATTAAAATTTAACAAAACTCATTATTACCATCATTTTGTGAAAAATATCATTATGTCCATGCTTTACTATCTCATGAGATATAAAAATTAACAAATGTATTATAGGGAGATATAGTACCCCACCAATTATCATTAATACATATGTGTTCCATATAAATCAATCATCATCAGACTATATATAACCATGGAAAGAATATGGGCTTCATGCCCCTTTAAAATAAAATCATATAAGGAAAATATTCATAATTCCATCAACAAAAATGATAAATCTAAGGAATATAATTGGGTATCAAATGATACTAAATTACTTTCTAAGTAGATACCATTCAATGAATTATATGGTATTTAGACTGTATAGATAAAGGGTATAAAATTAATCAATAATTTCCTCAATAAATCAATGTTTGGAATCTAGGTGAACACTCTTCATTCAAAGGAAATAAATAAAGAGTTTTCACAAAGTAAAGACATTGGAGGGAGGACCATGTTTATATATAGTAGATGATTAGGCAGGCCAAAAGTAAAAGTTTATTTCCCTGAGTTTAATACCCCAAAATAGTACAAGATAACTTAGAGGGTAATTTATCAAAATTAATTTTTTAATAAAAAAATATTTTATGATAAATAAAAAAATAGTAGAAAAATCATAAAAGATGTGTTTAGGAATTTTTTTCAACTTTTTCATAAAAAATTTACAGGACACTTTAAAATGATTTTTTTTAAAAGGTGATGTGAAATTTTTTGGAAAAACTTACCATTATAAATAATCCTCAATAATGGATCCTTGAAAAGACATAGAGGTTATTTCCTAGAAATGTGGAGTGGATGATAAAAGAAATGATTTTGGAAGGAAAACCATTTAAAATGTATTTGTTGAAACCCACATCCTAAAAATGGATAATAAAGAATTATTTTAAATGTAAGAAAGGAGAAATGTGAAGGTAGTATGAAATAACACATAAATTTGTTTCCAAAATATAAAGTAGAACATTGGTAAGAAGGAAAACATAGATAAGTAGGGGAAACCATCATTAAAGATGATGGGGATTATTCTCAATAATGATAAACTTTTTTGGAAATAAATTTTATCAATTTAAATTATTTGAATCAAAATGTATTTTTTTTAAAAAGAGGAATATAAAGTACCATGAAGTAAAATATTAGTGTGGAGGAAACCAATCTTAGAAGAAATAGGTTCAAAAAGAATCATTATAATCAACAGGGTTTAGGAGTCGGACAAAGCACATTCCTAAAAAAATTTATTAATATAAACACAAAGTAGCATTAATAAGGGGTTCACCGAAATGAAAGTGATAGGTACCATGCATTTCCAAGTCAACCAAATCAGAACACAAATCAGGGGTAATAAAATAACATCTTGATCTAGTCTCAATAATTTCACTTTTGGATATAGCATATGCAAATTTATTGGATTCCTTGTATACATGGGTGACATCCATGTCATTTGTTTCAGTTAGGCATAGACATTTAATTCCGAATGGGTGCACTCACCATAGGACACATTAGGATAGAGTCTTTAAAAAATGAAACTTAGTAGTGTAATCCAATTCCACCCAAATATGTCTCCAGTTGTGTTGGACCATATATTTAACGGCCTTGATAATTTTCCACAATTCTTCCTCAATAGATGAACCAATACCAACATAATTATAGAAACACCCTTTCAAAAAGCCTCGATGCATATGGAAGACACCACCATAGCTCGATGAAACTAGAGTGCATGATGTCACAATATCTACATTTACCTTTAACCCTGAATGAATTGGGGGTATCCATCTAATTGACTTGGGCACCGATTATTTCATGATCCTACCAGTGACACCAAATGTTTTTAGAATGAAGAGGTCAAAAAGATCATTATTAATTGTACCCGTTTGGACCTTGGAGGCAGCTAAAACCTCCTTGTGAAAATAAGTGATTTCTTTTTTTAATGATGGCCTTTTATTTTCAAAATAAACAGCATTTACTTCTCTTCATATGAATACAATGAGTGAAGCAGCTGCTGTGTACAACATGTCATGAATTTGTTTTCTTCAATCAATATTACAAATGTCCAACATTTTTTCTTCATGGGTATAGAGCCTCAACTCTACTCCACATATTGACTGAATATGCCTCCATAGTTGACATGAGATTTTATAGGAAGTGGAAACATGATCAATGTTTCCATATGATGCTAAGTAGAGGAGATACACAAGCATAGTATGAAGTCCAGTATGTTTTAGTTTTCCTTGCAGTAGCAACCTATATTTCCAGATCCTCCAAAGGAGAAGAATATTAGATAGTGTAATGAAACATTGCCTAAAATTTCTCAACCCTACGGGGAAATAATTTATCTCATTGCAATTGTTAATGTAGAATCCCTCATCATAGAAATGCCCAACATGATCAGGGGTCCACATTAACATGTCAAAATAAACAAAGGCATATCGTTGTAGTTCCAGTCGTATAAAAGGATGCAAAGAGGCATGTATATTTTCATCCAGTAGAGCATCATGAAATGAGACATGCTTCATTTTAATGGGAGCAGTTAAGTCTTCGTTAATTGACTTATTCATCTAGGGTGTATTCCAGAAATTCAATGTTGAGTTTCAACATACCACCCATTTTAAGCACCTCATGGGCTCATTATAAGAGGATTTAATGGTTTTCCATATATAATATGGAATATAAAAAGATTATTCAATCTAAAATTTTGATAAGAATCTACTGGAGAAGAAGTCCAAAGATTTGTGATTTCATGTCAATAGGTTCTAAGTCAACTTACTAAGAAGGACCTCATTGAAGAGACCTAGACCCTTGATACCCAAGCCTCCAATATAAATTTCTTGATACACTCCTTCCATTACACTATTACAAGCATCCATTCATAAATTAATCTTGTCCACATAATGTTTATGATCAAGTCCTGAACTTCATTAAGAATGGATTTGGGCCATTTAAAAAGAGAAAAGGCATAAAAACATTGATTTAAAAACTAAGTTAACTAAGAAAATTCATCCTACTTGTGACATGGTCTTCCCCTTCTAGGTTTCCATATGACTAATTATTTTAGATATGATTTTTTCAAGGTAGTTCTTTTTTATTCTACCTAAAAAATAGGAACTCCAAGATATGTGAAATAGAGAGTACCCCTTTTCAATCCAAGCATTCTGGACACACTATTCTTTTTTTAGGAAATTATTCCATCACTAAAAAACAAAAAAGTCTTATTTCAAATAACAATCAGGCTATATAACTTTTCATAATGATAAAATATATTTTAGATACAAGATACTTTTTTATGGTTTCCTATCAAAAGAGAAGAATATCATCAGAACAGAAGATATATGAAGGGGTATAGAGAACTCTTCCAGCCATGATTATTATATATATACCAGCATACACATGGTCATTAATGCAGATACTTGGGTAATCCTCATCCATAGAAAAACGGATCTCATAAAGTTTATTACCTTGCCTTACTCCTCTGGAACACTAGCAAAATCCTCTAGGGGAGACAATAATATGTATGGATAGCCTCACACTTTTCAAGATGGAACTAATTAATTTGATGAAGTAAATAGAAAATCCATACATTATGAGAATCTCAAAAATAAAACTCCACTTAATTGTATAAAAATCATTTGAAATATCAATATTTAGAGAAAAGTTCAAATTCCTAACTATTTTCTTCAGGATGTTAATTCATTATGAGGTAGTGAATAGAAAATTCTAAATATTCCTTCTAGGAATGAAACCAAACTAGTTTAATGAGATCAAACCTCCAGAAATAAGTCTTAACCTCCTGTCAATAACTCATTTATTTATTTTTGGAAATGTGTTCCCAATAGAAATAAACTTTAAATCCTTATCATCAACTACAATATCCTTTTTAGAAATAAGTGAAATAAAGTCGGCATTGATTCCATAGGGAATCAATTCATGGTTAAAAAAATCTTTCACAACATTAAGAAGTTCCACCAATACAATTTCCTAGTAGAACATAAAGAATTTATTTGTGAAAACATCAGGACCATCCATACTATAAATATTGAGATAGTAAATGGTACACTTTACCTCCTTCTCATCCATAGCTTCAGTTAGAATTGAGTTCTGGTGATTATCAACAACACATTTGATGTTATCCATCATTTTTTATGTTTTCTAAGGCCCATTATCTGAATATAATACTTTCAAATATCCGATAACAACATTGGATATTTCATTTCTTTAATTGTAAATTGAACCATCAATGAAAAGGGAAGTTATCCCCCATTCAATCCTCTTTTCCCTATGTAGAGAGTAAAAAAATATGGTATTTCTATCACCCTCCACTAACCATATTATGTTATACTTGTTTCGGGATAACATTAACTTGATACCCAAGAAATTATCAAGATTTTACAAGGAATTAATCTCATAATTTACATGGTAATTATGGTTTTTATTAATACTCTAGAAGTGCAGAAATGATTCAGCATCCTCCTTGATGTCATTATCAAGATTGGAGAAAGAAGCTCTGCTCCATTTTTTTAATATATTTTTTTTAAAATTCTTCAAATTTGTATCTATGATTTGGATTGGACTTCCAATAGCTTCAATATCCCAGGATTTTATTACAACCTCCCTATAATGAGGTATAATAAGACAAGCATTATTTAACTTCAATGGTAGAGGGGATGACCCTAATTTGGTTATGAAAATATCCACAATAATGGAATTATTTTTAGAATGAAATTTTGGTAGCATATTTCCCGAGACGTCAATGAAATAATTACCAAAATAAATCTAAAGAAAAAATCTATCTAGTTTTCTAGATTATAATACATTTAGGGTGTATCTTCACCAAGTGTAATCAACACCCACAATTGGGACCTCCACAATACTGCACTTGTCATGACAAGATGAAAATTTAACAGCTTTCAATTTATTAAAATGAGATCTTGTTATTTCCTAGGTTCTAGAATTGTGTTATAATCACCCAGTATAACTCAAAAATGTGGCTTCTTCTCAGATATCCATTCAGCATTGCCCCAAATATCCCTTCTTTTACTATAATATTTGGATTCATAGAAATCACCATCTTCTGGATGCCAATGTCCACTAATATGTCCTGGTGACTTCTTGTATAAGAGTGAATGATGGTAATATCATTCTTTACGACCCATAGGTTCTCAAATTCGTTCTCACTTGTATTTTTTGACACAAAGGAATAACCAAGAGAGTCCTATTTGAAGGAGCTCCATCGGTCAAATTTTATTTTAGGTTCAACAAGACCAATAATCATAGGTTTGTCGCTCAAAATAAAGTTTCTCAAGGTCGTGATATTGGGAGAGTTACCAAGCCCTTGAAAATTAAAAAAATATATCTTTATTTCTATGATGATTCCCTAGGCCTTGTTTGTGTCCCTTCTTCCTTTAGCGGAAGGTAAATTTTCTTCTTACCTCCCCCTTTTTTCACACCCTTGTCATTCTTCCCACCCAACAAACCTTCATCCCTCTCACTGTTCTTAGATGGAATGTCAATGGTGGGAGGGATTTCCTCGCTATCCTCATCCATTTATCTCCTGATGAGAGGGGTAAATTGATTAGGGGAGTGATCAATGAAAGATTTTTTGGTTCCTATAGCCTTTCATTTCACTAATTTGGAAGGATTTACTTGTGTAAATAAATCCATTATGTCATGAGATGTCTGCCCAACCATAGATCCATCAACGGGTAGTACAGGCACATACCTAGGATCATTCCCATCCAATTGTGAGTCTGGGATAGAAGGCATCATCATATGTGGGTCTATATCATCTTCATGAAATCTATAGAGGTTCAAGGAGGCATTCACATTCTCGTTCTTCTTATCATATGCTTTATCTTAGGAATGTGAATCCTGATCTGAGGCCCTACTGCTCTTCTCACCTTGTTGTAGATCATCAGTATCAAGTACAGAATTGTCCTTCCTATTTGAAGATAGAAAAAGATAACCATCAGTTGAAATATAGTGAATCTATTCAATAACCTAATTGATCACTACATTTTGTGTGGATTTCAGAAGTCCACCATCCACTACAGTTGTCTTGGTATCACCCTCCTAGTTCAAAACATCCTCCCACTACCTTTTCTTCATATTATTCATAGGTTGAGGATCATTGCATATATTTTACAAGTCAACCACCGCAAGACAGTTGAATGAGTGCTGAAAAAAATTCCTTAATTAGCAATTTACTACTCAACAATTTCAACAAGAGCATCTAATTCAGGGTCGATTCCAGTAGCCTCCCCACTAAAGGCTTATTCAATTAAGAGATAACTTTTGGAGAATAAAAATTAAATAGTTTAATGATTAAATTAGAAGTTATATGTGTATCACTAATTGGTGGAGTTGATTCCCTTTCATAAGAGAATAGAAGTGTAATTTTGGAAGTACCCATTAGATTTCAATAATGTTTTTCCACTAATTTATGGTAAATGGATAAAAAAGGTTTAAAATAATAGATAAAAGTTTTTATTTCTAGGATACGTCCCATGAAAATACTTAGTTTATAATATTTAATGTTTTAGGTCTTTTATACTTAGTGAAACACTTTTTATCATTTTTACTTTTACCACAGTAACTAATATTTTTAACCTTGATAATTAATTTTAATAATAAAAATTATAATTTAAAATTTTCAATGATTTCAAAATGATAATTTAAAAATTAAGAATCATCTTATAAGATAAAATATTTTGTTTTTAAAAAATTTAATTTCTTAATTTGTACACATGACATGTAAAATGGTTTTTATAAAAAGTGTGTTTTTAAGATTAAAATTTATTTATAGATTAAAATTATCAATTTTACTTTTTCAAATAAATTAAATTGGTTGATTAAAAATTAAATAAATTTTATTTTCTTTAAAATCAACCACAAACCTAATTTTACTATAAAAATTGTAAATTAAAAGAACAAATTGAAAACTATTTTTAAATTGGAAGAAAATGTACCCTATGTTCTAAAAATTAAACATGCATTTTTTAAATTTAGAATAAAAATTTAAATGAATAATTTTAGCCATTTAATATATATTTAATTAATTAAAAGGTTTTATATACTTATAGTTCTTTCTTATATAATGATAAAGTCAAAAAATTTACAGTTTTGGTAAAAACTGTATTTTCACTATTCACATAAAAATCAACTATCTCAAAAAAATCTCTAAAATTAACCAAAAATAGTTTTGACATAATGAATTTAAAAATTAATTTTATTTTAAAAATAAAAATTATAAAATATATGTATTTTTTAAATGAAAATACAATATTTAAATAAAAGTTTCTTTTATTTAAAAAAATCCATTTTAAAATTTCAATTGTCTCTAATAATATTTTTCATGCATTTATAATTGATTAAAAATTATTTACCAGTGGATTTATTATTCAAAAATTTCTTAATTATATTTATCTAATATTCTATCTATCATTTTAGTTTGGTGTTTTGTGTGAAACTTGTTATCAAACATAGTATTAATTCAGAGAAAAAATATATTCCAAAATCACAAGGTGTTGCATTCTCCCTCCTTCAAATAAATTTAATCCTTGAAATTTTGAATTATTCATAAATATTAAAATAATTAAGGGTTTCTATAAGATTCATATGACTCCAGATTTAATTTTTTAATGAGGTTTCATTATCACACTCCTCATTATGACTGGTGAACTAATATTTTCTCTCATGATAGGAATATATTTTGATTCTCAACCATTTCTTCAAAATATGAATATATAGCCAAGTCTTAGTAGTTTATAAAGACATAAATTCCATATATTCCTTTTCTATATTTTTTTTCCAAAAAAATATTAAAACTAAAATGATTATGATAATATAATATATATTTAGAGTAAATGATCATATGAATATGAAAGATCAATACTATGATGTATTCCTTAATGACACATTCATTTCAACCTATGATGCATTCATTTAGTCTATATCAGACATTTTTTATACTATAATTCTTTTAGTTAAACCTAGTTTATTTAATTTGTGTTCTCTCATGGTTTTTAACCAAATAACTAAAATTAATTATGAAATAAATCCTTAATTATAGTTCATGAGGTGAATTTGATCAACCAAAGCATTTCCCCAAAGAGTGTCTATCCAGGTGGGTAGTATTAATACCACTTCACATAAA
Source organism: Viscum album (assembly GCA_963277665.1). Lineage (NCBI taxonomy): Eukaryota > Viridiplantae > Streptophyta > Magnoliopsida > Santalales > Viscaceae > Viscum > Viscum album. The sequence goes on along the minus strand of OY728132.1, from coordinate 1,264,117,336 downwards.
CCATAGGGGAGATTGAGTTAATAATTAACCAGCATTTTTCAAGGTTTTTACTCCAAGTTTCACATTTTCTACACATTCATCCACTTTTTAGTATTTATATAGGTATTTAATTTAACTTTGAAGGAGTCTCTCCCGCGTGAGAGTTTATCCTCCTAGGGTTTCCTAGGGTTCGAGTTTCTCGTCCGATCGGCTTCGGTGGCGCCGTCTTCGCCGGTTCAATTTCTGGTTCTTCTTCCTCATCGTCTTCGGTTCCAGGGACAGGGGCTCGGGATCCCCTATTCTATGCCGTTCCCCGTGCCTCTTTCCTATGATTCTCCTTGCCAGCTACCGGACTCCGTTACCGGCGATCCGTAGGTATCGGGCTTCATCCCCTCGAATTCATCTTCAGACGCAAATCCAGGTCTTCAACGCTGCCCAGAAGCTTTACCTGTCCCTCTGCCTCCACATCTGTGCCAGATCTGGGAAAGGGAAGGCAGATCCGAATCCCAAATCCTTAACCTCCTTCCAGCAATTTGATTCGAGCTTTCATCACCCTGAAACGACCACGAGAGTTCTGCGGTTTGACAGTTCCGTAACCGTTTACCTTTCCTGTTCTGTGAAGGTTGGCGGTGACCTTCGGGTGCTGTGGCAAATCCACGGTTTCGAAGCTCTCATTGCAACGCGGAGATCCGCGAGGCACCATCCGCGAAGGGTTCCACGATCTTCGAAGGTGCGGTGATTCCCCGGGGCGCGGAGGGCGTGGACGTGAAGACGAGTCCTCCGGCGCGCAAGTGGAAGCGCCTCACAGCCTGGCCGTTTCTCGAAGCGCGAGGGGACTTGCGCGAGACCTGACGGTGTCACCAGCGCGAAGGAAATTACCTGCGCAGGGTTGGTTGGCCGCGCAGGTCTTGGCGGCCGCGCAAGGCTGGTTGGTCGCGCAGGGCTAGTTGGCCGCGCAGGGCTGGTTGGCCACACCTGATTGGAGGATTTTTTTCAGGCTTTGCCTGAACTGAGAAATCATTGGGTTGGGCCTGACCTGCGTGAATTGTTGTTCAAATCCGGCCTGTGAAACTTTTTATTGATTCCTGGAGGTTTGTTTAAATTTGTGATTCTCCTGGACACGAAGCTTCGGTTGTGAAGAATTAGCTTGCGCTGGTTCGGATTGGGCCGGAGTCCCTGGGTCGAGGACTCCCTTTGGGCCTGACACCCCTTGGATAGGGGACCTCTATGTGGCCATTCCCTCCCTAGGAGATTTCGTGGCTCTCAACATGGAGACGGATCTGCTGAACCAATGGAAGAACCTCACATTGACAGACAAAGAAAAAGAGCCACTTGCAACCCGTAGAAACGAAGACAACACTTTGACAAAACGTATGACTTTATTGGTTGTCGGAAGACTGGCGACTGAGACACCATTTAATCTAAAGGCCCTCAGGACCACCCTTCAAAATCTTTTGAAATTGGAAGCGGGAGTAGCCATCCGGGAAATTGAGAACAAACTCCTTGTTTTTGATTTCTTCAGTGATAAAGACAAAGATAAAGTCCTTAGAGGACGACCTTGGTCCTTTGACAATCATCTCATTCTAATGGAGGAATTCAAAGGGGGAGACGAGATTCAGAATTTCACACTTACCCGATCCCCGTTCTGGATAAGAATTAAAGGAATACCGTTCCATGGGAGATCAACACATGTGATGAAAGAAATTGGTGACCGGATCGGTCACCTCCTAGAGTGGGATTGCTCGGACCCAATACAATGGGGCCCCTGGGTTCGAATAAAGACTGAGATCGATGTGTCTGAACCCTTAATGCGAGGTATGTTCCTGAAAATTGATGATTCCAACAACTGGATCTCGTTCGAATTCGAAAAACTACCAATCTTCTGCTTCCTGTGCGGACGTATCGGCCACATTGAGAAAGCGTGCGGGGCAAAGCCAGAGAATTCCGCCGAAAATATTACCCTTCAATACTGTCCGTGGCTCCGGGCCAAAGCACACAGAGAGGCATATATCCCTGAGGCGGAGAGACAAATAGATCGGGACCGTCTCATTGCAGCCCATCTAAGGCGACCGGAATCTGGACAACCTTCTATTGTAAGGATGGGACCACCTGTCTTCCCTAAAGAATCTCCAGCTGAGATTAGGGGAAAGGGAAACGCTTCCCAAGATATTATCGTCAGATGCAATGATGGGGCTCGGCAAGACAGTCACCTGATTCAGGGTATCACAAAATCCGACTTCGCTTCAACTACACCGAATTTAACGCCCCTCACTACAACTGGGCTGCTACCTAAACCAAAAGAACCTCCAGAGAAAATTCCGAGGCAGATACATGTTTCCTTAGATCCGTCTGAAGCTGAGCAGAGCCCAAATCGGATCCCAACTGATGCCCTACTGCAAGCTGATTCTGGGATGACCGAAGCCTCACCTTCAAGACATGTTAATCGTAGAACCTGGAGAAGGGCACGCGGCGGTGGTAAAGGCGATTGCCCAGGGAATCCCAAACCAGGAGATCTGAAACGGCTAAGCGAGTCCAGTGATATGCACACCAGTCCTCCCAAAAGGAGGAAAGCATCAGGTACGCCATTAACCCCACAAGAGACAAAGGCGGAGGCGGGTCAGGCCCGGCCCCGCCTAGAGCAATGATTGCATTATGCTGGAACTGTCGTGGGTTTGGCAACCCATGAACGGTTCGCATGTTCCAGCGCCATTGCGCTCAAAGTCACCCTGATATGGTTTTCCTGTCCGAACCCATATTGGAAAACAAGGACATCACAAATCTTGCTCTAAAATGCGGCTTCCAGGGTTGTTTTCCGGTTCCCCGACAGGGTCATTCAGGGGGATTATGTCTTCTCTGGAAGGATAATGTCGATGTTAGACTCCTGTCTTTTTCCCAGCACCACGTGGCTGCATCCATTTGTGAACCCCACAACCCCACCTGGACGTTTGTGGGCTTCTATGGCTGGCCCTCCCAGTCTGAAAAGTGGAAATCTTGGGATCTTCTTTGCAAACTCCGTCGTGATCTGCCAAGCCCCATTCTGTTTGGAGGGGACTTTAACGAGATCCTTTTCCAGAAGGAGAAAAAAGGTGGAGCTATGTGCTCCTCCATGTCTTTGTCTGATTTTAATGATGCTATCCTTAAGGCAGAGCTGATGGACCTGGGTTACACGGGTAACCCCTTCACTTGGTTCCGAGGCAGTTCTGATGGAAATAGAATCGCTGAACGTTTGGATAGATTCTTTGGCTCAATGGACTGGATGAGCCTCTTCAATATGTACCATATCAGACATCTCACGTTCTACTGCTCGGATCACTGCCCAATTGTCATTAACTGCACCCATAATGAGCACGTTACTTGTTCCAGGAAACCATTCAGATTCGAAAGCTTCTGGTCAAAAGATCCCGAGTGCGAGGCGATTATCCGTTCAGGCTGGAAGAATGGGCAAGTTGATCTGAGAACCATCCTTCTCCGAGTGGCATCTGATCTGAAGACATGGAGTTACTCTAAATTCAGTCATCCGGACCGGCAATGCAATTTTCTTGAAAGGAAGATTGGCTATCTTCTTAGCAAACCCCCGTATAGCAGCATTCTCTCCAAAATAAGTGAAACCCAACGAGAGCTGGATGTTGCCCTGCGCAATAAGGAAGGTTTTTGGGCTATGCGAGCGCGTGATATTCATATAGCAGAAGGGGACGCTAATACCCGTTATTTCCACCAGAAGGATTCAGCAAGACGCCGAAAAAACTTTATTTCTGGCATTCTAAAATCAGATGGTAGTAAAGTATCTGACACAGGGGGAATCCAAGAAGCTTTCCTAAGCTACTTTCAGAAACTCTTCTCTGCAGGCCATTCTAACATTTCTCCTGAGATTGAGGACTGCATCAAACCTGTGATTTCTGACGATATGAATAGACAGCTTTCGAAAGATGTGACGAATGACGAGACTCTTAAGGCCTTAAAGCAAATCCACTCTACGAAAGCCCCGGGACCAGACGGATTCCACGCCCTCTTTTTCAAGAATTACTGGAACATCATTGGTCCAGACATATGCAATCTGATGCGGGATATCTGGGCAGGGAAAACGGACCTGTCTTCTCTTAATGAAACTATTCTTACCCTCATTCCCAAGATGAAAAATCCGCAAGGGGTTTCGGATTTTCGACCTATCAGTCTGTGCAATGTTTCGTATAAGATCTTTTCGAAGATCCTGGCGAATCGGTTGCGTCCTTGGCTACCCGATGTCATTTCAGAGAACCAAAGCGCCTTTGTGGAAAAAAGGTTAATCACGGATAATTACATTATTGCTCATGAAATTTTCCATTCCATGAAAACACGTACACGAGCAAAGAGAGGGATCATGGCGTGGAAATTGGATATGGCTAAGGCCTATGATAGAGTGGAATGGAACTTCCTCGAATTTGTGATGCTCAAGATAGGTTTCTACACAAAATGGATTGACATGATCATGCAATGCGTCTCGTCAGTATCCTTCTGTATTAATGTCAATGGGGTGCTCACCCGAGGCTTTTCCCCATCCCGTGGGCTTCGCCAGGGAGACCCTCTTTCACCCTTCCTCTTTATTTTAGTGGCTGATGTGTTTTCTAACCTCCTTTCCAGGGCAGCCTCGCTTTCCAAAATTCATGGGGCGAAAGCGTGTCGCAAGGGCCCTCTGATATCCCACCTCTTCTTTGCTGATGATTGCCTTCTATTTTCTCGAGCTACCCCTAATGAGTGTACTGCAATCTGCCAGGCGATACAACAGTACGAACGGGCTTCTGGACAAATGATCAATCAGAGTAAATCAGAAATTTCTTTTAGCTCTGGAGTTCCCCAGCCGAAAAGAGAAGATCTCTGCTCTTTAGCACGCATCCCTGGGGTCGATAAGCACCAGAAGTACCTTGGGCTCCCGACGGTGGTCGGACGGTCAAAGAAAGAAATCTGCTCAGCTATTGTGGATCGAATCTAAAGAAAAATACAAGGTTGGACCCCTAAAAAAATCTCCAAGGCCGGGAAGGAAATCCTCATCAAGGCGGCACTTCAATCTGTCCCCAGCTATTTGATGTTTATTTTTAAACTTCCTGACGTGGTGCTTTCAAAGATTCAATCCAGTACATCTAACTTCTGGTGGGGTCGAAAGGACGGAAAAAATAAAGTCCATTGGCTCGCCTGGTCTGCTCTCTGTCTACCAAAATCTGAAGGCGGAATGGGCTTCCGGGACCTTTCTCTTTTTAATGATGCTTTGCTGGCTAAACAAGGTTGGCGAATGATTAATAACCAATCATCCCTATGCACGCGAGTCCTCCGGGCTAAATATTTTCCACATAAGGATTTCTTGGATTCCCATCTTGGCTATCGACCCAGTTTTCTCTGGAGAAGCATTTGGGGTGGTCGTAATCTGCTGAGGAAAGGACTAGGCTGGAGGATTGGGAATGGTCTAACGGCCACGATTTGGAATGATCCCTGGCTTATTGATCAGACAGGCATGAAGGCATCATCTCCTATTTATCCAGGATCTGAACATGCCACAGTCTGTTGTCTTTTCGATGATCAAGGGGCGGGATGGTGTCTGGAAAAACTCTTCTCCTGGTTTAATGAGAGGGATAGGAGAATTATTCTGAGTATTCCTTGTGTGCCAGACGCAGGGCCAGATCATCTCTACTGGACAAACGACAGCTCAGGTGAGTATATGGTGAAAGCTGGCTACCGGCGAGCTCTTACTGCTCAAATGACAGAAGGAGATGCGAGGCCCTGGACATCAATTTGGAAGCTTAATGTTCCCCCTAAAGTTCGCTTTTTCTGGTGGAAGGTGTGTTCCGGTATCCTTCCGACCAAGAGCCTCCTTGTCTACAGACACTTTTCAAACGACAACTCATGCCCTTTCTGTCCTTCTGTGACTGAATCCCCTCTCCATGCTCTTATTCAATGTCCCGGGGCTCAGGAGGTTTGGAATGGCTGGGGATCAACTATAGAGTTGTCCCTGGACGCCGCATCAGATCTTACATATCTCCTGATGTGATGGTGTTCCTCCTTTTCGCCGGCTAAAGCAGGCGCCCTGTGCATTTTGACTTGGATTATCTGGGATAGGCGGAACGAGGAAATTTTCAATCATTTCCGGAGGCCCCCCAGATTTTGGATTGACCGGGCATTGTCATGGATTGCGGTCTGGCAGAACCACCCTGAACAACAAAGACTTTTCACCCCCCCTCCTCTTCCCCAACATTGGTGTCCCCCACCGGAAGGGATTGTTAAGATCAATGTGGATGCCTCTCTCCCTAAGGATGGCCCAGTTGGACTTGGTTTACTGGCTCGAGACAACCTGGGAAATCTTATCGCTGCCAAATACGAAGCACGTTATGCACTTTGGGAGCCCTCAGTCGCGGAGGCTGCCGCTATCCTTGCTGGGTTAAACTTCGCAAAAGATTGCAGTTGGGATTACATTCACATCGAATCCGACTGCCTCACTGTAATCAATGCCATCAATCTCACTGACGGCGGGCTGCAACCTTTCGGCCCCATTATCCGGTGTATTCACTCGTGGAGACAAGGCTTCAATTCCTGCAATTTCTCATTTATTAGAAGGGAAGCGAATGAAGCCGCTCATAAGATGGCAGGCATTGGCCCTCCTTACGAGGATTTGCTTTGGTTCAATCATTTTCCATCGTGGTTATGCCACTGTATTTCTGCTGATCTCCATCATTAATGGATCCGTCTTATTCAAAAAAAAATATAGGGATTTAATTTCAAGGAGAACCACACAATATCTACTTTACTAAAATTTACGGATGTTCTCCTATACTTAGACTTATCTTTTAAAATTATCCCTAGGTTTCTCATTATATTTATCTCATACTAATCCCTATAATATTTGATATTACATCCATTAACCTAGAGGGTTATCTATACCTTTAAAATTATGATCAACCATAACTTATAACCCCCAGAAGAAAATTATAATAATAATCAATTACAACATAATCTCTATATTTATCTAAACCCCACTCTAATACAAAATATGATTACCCAAATATGTGACCATATCAATTACATAACTTTAAAACAAATATATAATTATAATATTTTCCAAAAAAATTAGGTTTAGAGTTTTATAGAATTAGGAAAAAAACATTTAATAACAAAACCCATGTCTTTTTTAACTAACTGAAATTATTCCCACTATATAAGAAACTTCTTAATCCATAATATTTTTTCAAACTTTTAATCAAAATTATTTCCAAAAGATACTATTCTAGACACATCATACATATTAATTTCTTCATAACCTAGGAAAATGGAAACATAAGAAAGGAGTTAGCTTAGATTCTTAGAAACAGTAAGCATACGCGATAACAATAAAATATCACAAGTGAATATAAGATGACAATAAGGTTATAATTAGGATTTGTAATAAATTTATACCTAATAAAATATAAATCATAAATCATTACATGAGGCCTAGTATAAAATAAGAACATATCATATAATTTCTATATATAAAACTGGCATAAAAATAATATCTTGTCTTAGATGTATGAAGAAATAAACTCGAATCATGGTTGTTGCGGGGAATATCTTATAAAAGAGGAATAAATATGGAATTTAACATATTATAAAATTAAAAGAAACTTAGAAATTTATCACAATAATTAAAATAGAAAACCTTGTTAGAAACTCATTATGTACATGATTTTGTGAACTAGCTCATTATGTCCACACATTATAAAGTGAAAAAACTCAATATGACTACACCATTATAAACAAACTCATCATGTCCACATGTGAATATCAAATGGGATATTAAACTTAACCAATTAATTAGATGGTGATATAATACCCCACCCATCATCATCCATATATGTGTGTGTGTGTGTTCTATATAAATTAGATAATCATCATATCATAAAGAACCCTTGGAAATAAAATTGGTTTAATATCCCTTTCAAATGGAATCATAGTAAGAAAATATTCATAATTCCATAAAAAACATGATAAAATCATAAAATATATATCGGTATCCAATAATACTAAATAACTTTATAGGTATATACCATTCAATGAAGTATATAGTATTTAAACTATATAGATAAAGGGTATGTAATTCAGACATTAATTTACCCAATCAATTAATGTATGTTATGTATGTTAAAACCCTTCAATAAAAGGAAGTACATATATATTGTTTATATAGTAATGACATTATAAGGAGAACCATGTTTATACACATTGGATGATTAAGAAAGCCAAAAGTAGAAAAGTATTTCCATGAGATTAATCTCCCAAAATAGTACAAAAAATATAGGTTATGTTATAAAACATATTTTAAAAAATAAAACATATTTTTGATAATGAGAAAAATGAGAGTAAACCCATAAAATATTTTTTATAAATTTTTTTTAACGTTGTAAAAAAATGTATGGTTTATTTTCAATATATATATTTTTTGAAGGGTGTTGTGATTTTTTATTATGATTTACCTCTAAAAATAATCCTAAATAATAGAACCTTAAAAATACATAAAGGTTATTTCACGAAAATAAATATTGGAAACTAAAATAAATGATCATTGAAGTAAAATCATATAAAAAATATTTATTGAAACCTACATCATAAAAATGGATAATAAGGATTAATTTTGAAAATAATAAAATATATATGTGAAGGTAACATGAAATTGCACATAATTGGGTTTCCAAATATAATGGATAACTTTGGAAAGATGGAAAATATGGACAAGGAGTAGAACCCATCATTATAGAGGATGTAAATTGTTCTAAACAATCATATACTTTTTTGAGAAAGAAGTTTTATCAAGGTGAGAGATTTAAATCAAATATAATTATCCACCAAATAAGAATAAAAAGGAAAATGAATATAAATATTATGGTGGTAGAAACCAATCTTGGAATAAATACGCTCAAGAAGAATTATTATAACTCAACAAATAGAATTGAGTTAACAAAAACCATTACAGCTTCATTATCTTTTGAATCAAAATCCATTTAAATAAAGATCATGATATGGATATTTGATCACCATGAATTACATGAATATGTAAAAAAAATATTCATCAGGTATTAATCACACCTTATTAAAGATGTTATGGTGCACAATAAGAATTTCGTTTCAAGAAATTAATTTGAGAAAATAACCCCTTACCATAATTTCTAACATCAACTAAAGTAATTAAATTTATTTTATAATAAAATAAATATATTAATCACCTATTTCATAAACTTATTAATATGTATAATATTTTATAAACTTCATCTATAATAATTCTATACACGTACATTAGTTAGTTACTATCTATTTTCAATATCGGTTATGAGTAATCTTGACTATTTTAAACTGGTTTTGTATTAGTGATGATGTTATTAAATCTTATCATAATGTTAATTATTAAACAATAATAAAATTTGATTTAATTTATTACTTATTATTATTTATAATTTTATAATTTCATTTTATGTGGTATTTGGTTATGATCATTAATGACCAAATCTACGGTGAGCATGTTTCGATAATTTTTAACAAACTAATTTGTGTATCTTAATAAAATTGTTTAATATTAATGTTACATTAAAGAAATAAAACAAAATAATTATTCATATATTTATATCATATATTATAAATAATTATTTTCTATTATTTATCCATTATTATTTTATAACATTTTTCAAGTAGGTGGTTATTCTGATTGAAACCTAAACATACTGTAATTAATGGATTAATATTGTTATAAAAGTGGATTATTTCAGAATAATATTATTATTACATAAGAATAATTAAATTTTTTAGATATTTTAAGGTGATTAATTATATATTAATATATTCAAATAAATAATAGAGAAACTAGATGAAATGTGAGATACGTTACTTCATGGAGGCGGTAGACTACACAAATACACAAAATTCATTTTCATTTTTCAAAATAGAAAATATGAAAGGTGCATAATTATTATTGACTTAACATAAAAAAATTGTCTATATAAATAATAAGTATTTCATAATATTTTGGTGGAAATAAAAAATTTATAAGATAAATATTAAGAATAAAATACTAAGGCATAAGAAATACTCACATTGAGAACATGGGAGTTCTCTTGGAAATATCCTTAGAAATGTTGGCTAACTAATTGAGACAAGAGGATTATTAAATTTAGATAGGATTATATAAATAAAAAAATAGAATAGTTTAAGGATGATATATGAGGGTATATGGGTAGCATAAATTGGTAAAAGTGACCCCCTTTCATAAGTGAAGAGAAGGGTAATATTGGAAGTACCTATTACATTTCAATAATGGTATATCACTATTCAAGGATCAAAGGGTAAAAGGCTCAAAATTTAAAAATAATGGATTAAATTATTTTTTTTCGATCCAAATCTTATACACACACTTGGAGGCTAATTTTTTAAGTGTTTTAGGTTATTTACATTTAGTATAACTCTTTTACACTTTTTACTTTTACTGTGGTAACTACCATTTTTAAACCCTGTAATTAATTTTAATGAAAAAAATAAAAACTAGACTTAATTAGTAATTAAAAAATTCTTATTTCAAATTTGAAAAAAAATATCATAAAAAATCTCAAGGGTTTATTAAATTTAATTACATAATTAACATACATGAAATTTAAATACATATTATAGAAATAAATTATTCATAATTTTAAAATTTATATGCATATCAAAATTATATATTTTGTTAATTTCAATTACAATAATTATTTTATTATAACAAAAATAATTTTTTTTCTATTTCAAAGTAATCTAAAATTTATTTTTACCGTAAAAATTTTCAATTAAAAATAAATATTGAAAACTGTTTTTTAATTGGAATAAAATGATACCAAAGTTCTAAAAATTAAACATAGATTTTATAAGTTCATAACAGTATTTAAAAAGAATAATTTTACCCATAAAATAAAAATTTTATTAATTAAAGGGTTATATACACGTATATGTCTTTATTTTATATTAATAATGTTATAAAATTTACAATTTTGGTAAAAATTGTATTTTTCATTATTCACTTAAAAATAAAATATATCATAAAAATAAAAAAACCCTAAGATAATTTTGAAATGATGAATTAAAAATTTAATTTCAATTTATAAAATTAAAATTTTAAAATCTAAACAAAAATATTTTAAAATAATATACAATAGATAAAGAAAAACTAGTTTTATTTACAAAATTGCCTTTAAAATTTTAAGTATTAGTAATACTATTTATATGAATTTTAAATTTATTATGATATTTTAATTTAATAGGTTTTATTATTCAAAAATATTATTAAATATATTTATCTAATATGTCATAGATAATTTTAGTTTTGTGTTTCATGTGAACAAATCTATCTAATATACTATTAATTTAGAGAAAAAATATATTCCAAAATATCGAGGTGTTATATTCTACCCCTTTATTTCTAATGGTCTCCTATATTGAGTAACCTTTTATCAATTAGTGTTGATCATTTATCCCTATCTCATTTTTTATTTATATATATCTTTCAAATATAATATTACTGTAGATTCTTAGTAGGGATTCCAATGAGGCATTATCCTGTAGATGATTCATGTTGTGTATGGTTGGAACTTCAATTAGATTTAGCATTGAGTGGAGGAGTCTTCGTGTTGGGTTTCAATTCATTTTGTCTAGTGATTATAAATATTAATTCAGGTATAGGGAACATTTATGTCATTTAAATCATAGTTTTGGTTGGGAATGAGAAATTTTTACTAGCCTGAAGTGTCCTAATATTGTGAGTAACTTCAGTAGAGATGGTGTTGGAATGAAAGTATTTCTGCTGATAATAATATTAAATGATTGTATGGTCAAGGTTGACCGGTGGTTCTCAACATCAGGCGGTATATGTCCTTTTGATTGGAGTTCCACAGGATGTTTACAGCTCAAGTATTTCGTTGTGACTCAATCCTTATACCACATGCTACCTACTATCAACCACCATACAAGTATCTATCATAACCACCTGATTATAAGGGGGGTTTAGGATTTTTTGAGTGTTTGGGTGTTGGTGAATTATAATTTGGATGGGTTTTGAGTTTTCTTTTAGTGTGGAACCAAAAAATTATACATTCCATACTTTACATATTTGATAATGGATTGAAAGTCATAAAATATTGAATTTTTATTCCTAATAAAATTATTTAATTTCAGTTTGATATTTTAAAAGTGACTTATATTTTTATTTTATAAAAAAGATACAAAAAAAATTTCAGGGTTTTTGTACCATTTTCCTTACTTTATTACCAATTTTTATTTTTGATGAAATTAATATATGTACAAATATTATTTAATTTTTATTTTTATGGTAATAATATTTTTTAGGATATTTTTTGAAAATGATGGTTTCGACATTATTTTCCACATATTATTTTTATTTAAATATTGCATAAAAACTGACGAATTATTTTCTTAGATCTTCTGTAATTTCATATCTACCTATAAATTATTTTTCATATATGTCAATATAAATTTCCTAATTGTGACTCTTAGTATATCTTTTTCAGAAGAAGTTACTATAATTAATTAATCCCTTGATTCATTACCCAAAATCATATTTATTAATGGCAATAAGGAAACAAAATCTTCTTGTGAGGATTGATCCATCGTGAAATTTTTCTTAACTTATCATCAAATATGAATAAATATTACCTTTATTCCAAAACCATTCCATTTTGAATACCCTATACTTCTTCAAATTGAAGGTTGTTCATCTAGATAGTCTTTTCATTCAATTGATTGGGGAACACTATTGACTTAACTATATACCCTTTTATTCAATATAGTGTGAAAAAAATATACTCATTATCACATATTATTAAACTAGATAGATACCTTATTTATTTGGATATTTTTTATGTCTCTTTAAAGTTTATATATATAATCCATTTTATTTACATGGGTTAATCATGTTGTAATTTTAATGGATGAAATGTTTTTCATGTGGAACACATTTTTATATTATATAATTATGTGATGGATGAGAACAGTTTAATAAAAATTTAACAAAGGGTAAAATTAAATTTAAAAAATTTTATAAGAACAGAACTAATATTAAATAATTAGGAAACATGGATGTGGACGATAAATATACCCTAGTAAATACATACATATAAACAATCTCGGATAGAAATGAAATTGTAAAATTATCTCTTGTATTAGGTCAGATATCCTTCGTACGTATCAAAACCTCTTGTATAATTATTTAAATAAAGTTATTGACTTATTAAAGAATCATAATAATTTTTATTATATGATATATGATTATATTATCATCTTTTTGGTAGTATCATTTCATTATCACTCATTATTTGGATATTAAATGTTTTATGTTCTTATGCAAGATTTGTCGGATAAGTTCATGTTACACTTATTAGGTTGTAGTTAAATAACTTACAGAATGATATTAGTATAATATATATCATATTTATTCACTCAATTCATGTATATAATCATGCTTTAATGAAGACCATGTAGAATGAATTGCATTGAATCTTGGAGACGGTAGGTCGTACGTACGCACAAGCGATGATATAATTCCCAAAGTTGTTGAATGATAATGAAGTAGATAATATTTAATAATTATTAAAATGTTATAATAATCATATATAGTTAATATTTCCATCATTATACCCACCCAAGTAATGTGGTGGTGAAAAATATATTACACCATGGCATGGAGATGGTAAGCCGTACGTACGCATGTGCGGTGATTTTGTTTTTCATAAGATGGATAGAAGATGAAATATGGTTGTTTAAAATTTATAATAACATATCAGTATATGAGTGATAATTATGTTATTACATTATAAAGAAACAACTAATTAAGATGAAGTTGAAGAAGAAAAAAGTTTAAAATAATCAGTATAAGAGACTATCTCTTCCTCGATGTGCTTCCTCTAAATCTCTTCTTAGAGCACTATAGTTGGTCTTTGAAGATGACCAGAACCTCTATAATTAAAATAGAGAAGTTTATAAGGAAAAATTTCAAGGTATGGTCAAGTTTTAAGGCTCAAAATAAAGTGAAGTGGTGAGGGAGAATGTTCTCTTTTATAATTGAGGTGTTGGGCACATTTGGAGACTCCATTAATATTAAATTATAATAAAATCAAACCCTACCAAAATACCTCAAAAATGAACCAATTTAGAATATGATATGATATGGGGTTGTAATTTCATCAGCAAATAAATTTTTGACATGTTATGTTGTCAATTTAAACCATATCAATTTAATTAACAATTAGTTATTCTATTTAATTTTAAATGTGGCAATAACATTCGAAATATTTAATGGTTATAAATATTTACTTATATGGTTTAAATTGAAAATAAATGGATATTTAATGATATTTTAGACAGTATATTTATCAATTTTTAATTTTTAAATATTTTTATGATTTTTAAATAATTTAATAAAATGTTATTTTTATAAAATATCAATAGTGTCAATTTTGACACTATTCATTTATTTGACTTTAAATAAAAGTCAAACATAAGATAAACTCTAAAAAATATATTTAATACACTTATAACATGTCATAGTCACCTATGAAATTCATGGAGAACATTAATTAGTTTATATGATATTTCTTTTAATATTTTTAAAACCTTTTTTTGATGATTCTATTAATAAAATAATTTCTACATCACTATTGTGTCATCATTAATGGTAATTATCTAATCTATAAAAATTATAAATAAATTTCTATGATACAGCTAATTTATTTATATTTCTAGATACTATCTATAGTTTTTATTATCTCCTATTTATCCATATATTAAAATTAATATGCTTATATAAAATCAGATTTTGAATTTTTTTTGCATTTATTAGTTTTTAGTATATTCTTGTCATATTCATAGTTAAGTGGCCATTAAGTTATTCCATTTCAAACTATAGATAGTAAGGGTCAAATTTAGTAATCCAATAGGATTTTTATAGGTGTTAAGGTAATTTTTTAATATTATTCTTACCTTTAATTACATGATTTACCTAAAACCATGGTAATAAAAATAATTATCAAAGTTACTATTTATAATGCCCAAAAATAAAAGCAGCCTACTAACATAATTTTGACATATTTATTCCAAATATGGAATATATTTTTCGAAATTCAAAACACAAAAGTTGTTGTAATTAATTTAAAATTAATCTGGTTGTTGAAATGAGAAAATGGGTTTTAAAAGTTAAAATATTGCAAAAGATTGAAATGTTTTTACATCTAAATTTAATGTAAATTTATTTAAAATTACCTAAATTATATTAAATGGTAAAAATATATTATATTTTTACATTGAAACTGTTAAATAATATAATTTTTCCATATAAATTATTTTAATGAAAAAAGTTTTTTTCAATTAAAATTTATCATATTTTTACTATTCATCAAAACATGAAAGTTATCAGAAAAATATAAGAAATTCATCCAAAGTTAATTTTTAAATCTTTATTCAATATAAAATGTTTATTTTGTCATATAAAAATTATTAATGTGTCAAAATATTAATTTAAAATTGGTTCTCTATTCAAAGGTGTAAAATTATACTTTGAAAAAATAGGTTTTTATACATCAAATTGGGTTTTATTCATAACATATTACTAAAATATCCATTTTATGAATACCAAAAAATATTTTATTAAGTTTATAACACATATATATCACATTAATTTCATTACCAAAAGTAATTCACTAAAAAATATGAATATCTAATTGATTTATATTTTTCATAAATAATTGATAGCCAAAGAATTCACAATGAATTTTCTTAAGTTAGTTAAAATTATTCTCACTAACCTAACAGGTAGTATATAACAGTAATTTTATAATAAGGGTATCTCGTGGTTCATTTAGACTCACGATTGCGTGAAAAGAAAGATACTAAAGAGCAACAATTATTTAAAGAAAATATTTCATAAAAACATTAAGGTGTAGCATTGTATGTTTAAATTATATATGGTTTAAGAAATAAGAATATTAATGTTAAATAATATGGATATTTAATTGAAATTTAATTTATAATGATAATAAGAATGTAAATGTTCCAAGAGAAAGTTAATAACTACAAAATTAATCAAGAAAGTTAATATCAATTATTTATATGGAATAACTAATCATAAATCATACAGATAAATAATAAGGATTTTATCATTAGAACATATCCCCAATTTAGTATAATAAAAATTAATTTTTGTTTTAATAAATGAATAAAAATAACATGAAAATATAATTAAAAAATTCTTGAGTAAAATACCCTTTTCACTTTGAAAATAAAATTTTAAAATTAGAAATTTACAAAATATTAAGAAAAAAAATTCAAGGAAAAAAACATTATAAAATTATAAATTAATCTTCTAATCAATGAGAGGTTATATTTGTTGGAATATTTAATTCATGCAAAGTATGTTAAAAGAAATATTCCTTTCATATTTTTAGTAAAAAGTCAAAAAGTACCTTGTTCAGAGAACAACAAGAAGATTAATTTTAAACCATTTTTTTAAAATTAAATCATGGTTAAAAATTTTATTAATAAATAATTATATAATATTAAAAGTATTATATAAAACATTTCAAGTGAAATATTGATATGTATGAAAAATCATTTTTGACATAAAAGAGAAATAATTTTGGGTTTTATTAGAATCATTTTATCAATAATTTTAAGTAACAAAGAGAGAAAAATGTTATTATTAGTTGAAAATATCTAAATAACTAGAACATAACAAAATTAGATAGTTTTATTATAAAAATAATAAATAATTTCTTTTAATAGAAATTCAAGCATAAGCAATCCTGATTAAAATGATATTGAATCATAAACTCTTACTAATTTTGAAAATTTTGAATCATAACGTACATCAGTGAAATTACATTAAATACTATTAATATTAAGTGATTAATGATATAACATATCAATGGTAAAGTATATACTTCTCATAAAAATAACAAGGTGCATAATACCAAATATGTCTCAAATGAGTGAAAGTTGTGATAAAATATCTTACAATGTTCATAACGTTGAAGTAAGGATTAATCAATAGATTAATTATGTTTATAAAATTTAAATCCACATAAAAAGTTTTTAAAAAAACATAAAATAATCAAAAATCATTACACACATAATCTTAAAATATCAAAGATAATGAATAAGTGATATAACTTAATGAAAAGAAATTGAGTTATGAAATTCCGTACAACTTGGTAACTTTCATGTCAAATATTTTTGAATGAAATAATTCAAATTAAAACTTAAAATATCTTTAATTATTAAGGATCCATTATATTACATGAAAATTGGATGTATACACACTATATAAAATAAATATGTGCATAACATTATAATATACCACAATGAAAGGAAATTGAAACAGAATACCTTACATAATGTCTCTATCTAGTTAAAAATGATTTAATCTCATATATCATGGTTTCAAGAATTTTAATTATTTATAATTTCATATATGGTATTCTTATAACTTCTTATTACCCATTCATTAATAATATTTCATTATACCATTTTTTTGGGTGTTAATTGCTTTATTTTCTCGTACATGTTTTTTCAAAGAAATTTCATTTCTTTTTCATATGATATATTTACATCATATAAAAAATTATATTAATTTTATAATTATCATATTTATTCATTGGATACATTTTTAGAAGAATTATTGAAATTTAAACATTAAAAATGAATCAAATCACTTTATGGATACGGCCGGTCATACGTATACACGAGTGAGGTTAACATTTCCTTAATGTATTAAAGGGTAAGGAAGTGGATAATATTTTAATTTTAAATAATTAATATCATTTCATATGTATCATATATATTCATTACATCCATCATTATGACTATCCATGTGAGTGGGTGATAGAAAACAAATTACATCGGTTCATGAGGCGGCAGTTCACCGTATACATGAGTGATGGCTTTATTTCCCATTTGATAAAGAAAGAGATTGATAATATTATACCATCAACATAATAATGTCTTAGTATATGGGAGATACTATTTTTTATATTATAAGTGTTAATACATAATTGAATGTTGTAAAATAAGTAAAAAAGAAAGAGCAGAGTGAAAACAATTACCTTTGGTTAGAAGAACCTCATTTTTAACTCTTATTAAGGACCTTAGAGTTGGTCTTTGGGGAAGAAAAATACCTCTATAATGTGTCAATGGATGTTTTAGATAGATTTAGTTAGTTTTTTTGAGATGAATGGATGTATATGTGTGAATAAGAGAGGGGAGGGGTTTTACTTTTATAAAATGGGACTTTTAAAATAATTTTTTCCCAATGATTATTAATATGAAATCCAGTTTATCAAATAAAAATTATATGTGTGTGGAATATTAATTTAAACACAAACCCATTTAATGCACATAGTATCATCTTAACCTTAACTTTAGTAATTAATTTTTATTGTTTTTAACATTCATTGTAAAAAATAATTAGTTTTAACTTATTACCTAATATTGATTATGTTGATTAAAAATATGTACTCCATTTTATTTAATTAAATTCACAGAAGTGAGTTAATTTTATTTAAAAATAAACCCATAATCATGATGATAAAAACGTATTTTTTCAAGAAATGAATTTTTCAAACCAAGGATGATATTACATTAACTACATGCCAAATAATGATAATTATATAGATTTAAATTCATGTAGCTAGATATATAATCTATATATTTCATTTAAAAATTTACTTATTAGTGTTTATTTTAATTAATTAAAATAGACGTACATTATACATTTCAAAACAACTTTCAAATATATATGTTTTTAATCCTAAAAATAAACTAATAAAAAATTAGTATAAACATAATTCAAATGTAATTAATGAGATTAAAAACAACTAAATAATATTTATTTTACTTTAAAATAAAATTCAATGAATAATGGGATTTTTAAATTAAATAATTTTTGAAAAGAAATGATAGTTCTACAAAATAGGTTATTTTCATCATTCACTAAAAAGCACCATTTTCTAAAAAAAATCACAAATTTTCACCCTAAATTAATTTTAATATGATTATTTTAAAAATTAATTTCATTTTGTGCAATAAAATTTCTAAAATATGGAAGAAATTAGGTAAAGTATTTTATCAGACAAAGAAATAAAAACGATTTTAACAGAAAATAAAAATTTTATATGTAAAGAATTTACTCAAAATTGAGTCCTTATTTTCCAATATATTTTCTTTATCTAAAATATTTATACATAATTTTCAAAAAAAATTATTTCTAATCACACTGTTGATTTTAATGGTAATATCATAATCGTCGCGTTTAAATAGTATCTTGTGGTTCATTTAGGCATGGTGTTGTGTGTCATATACGTTATCAAACATAATGTTATTATTTTAAAATCATAGGGTGTAATAATTAGAGACAGACCAAAATACATTTTTTACAATGTTTCCTCTATGATTATTAATTTACATATCTTTATTTAATTCCTCAAGAGGTGATTCAATGTTATTAGAAAACATAAAATATTTAAAAGAGTTCATAGATCTAAAATCAAATAAATTATTATATATTTTTGAGTTTTGTATCAATGTTCCTACTATAACTTTATTTGGGACATAAAATTCTATTTTTTTGATTATATAAACTTTCCCTTTCTCTCATGTCCTCTGCTAATGTAGATTCCTTTAACTCTTGGGGAATTGATTTTAATAGCTTCTCACATCCATGAAATTGAAGCACTTGAAATTAAAGGGATCTATTTTTCTAATTTGCATTCATGATATTGATGGATTTTATCTCCAAACTTGTAGAAAACTGCCATTACCTATAAGAAATTATTGGGGTGTTTCTTCAAACAGTTATTTCATGTTTTTAATTTTACATTTCCTTTCTTTTCCTTCGCCAAATTTCTCTCTACACGTCACTCAGTTGTCTTGTTCTTCTCCTACTTCCCTTTGAAAATAAAACACTTGGATAAATACATTTCATCCTTGATGGAACGTTTCACTATCTCCTAGTATAAAGAAAATGTTTTAGATACCATTTCCCACTGAAGGATTATCTTCCACCCATAAAATAATCGATCAATATTTATTTTGAAATTATGTACATAGTTAGTTGCATGTGTAATACCCTAACCAATAAAACCAAGTTTGAGCCAGGATACCACAAAATCTCATGAACCCCCCCCCCATATACATTATGTTTCTAACTAGAGACAAGGGATAAGGGGGGACATTGTGGAATTCTATGCTCTTAATAGAAGATAAGAATTAGGGTATACAATGGAATCAGTAACAATAAAATATACTATAAAAGAATAAATAAATAGAATATAACCATAAATATAAAGTAAAAACCCATGAAGTAGATAAATTGAATGCATTTCACATACCCCGAAACTAAGAAAATGATCCCCACTGGAAATGTATTAATGTTTGAAGGTAAAACAACTAATAAAAAGAAACATTAGACATCCAAATAGAATCATATCTTACGATTATCATATCTTCTTACTAAACCTTCTCAACCGCCCATTAAATGGACCTTTTCATTCACTGAATCCCTGATCATGAAATCTATGTGCGTATCAGGATGCCTGATTAGGGTGTGAGTATGTGATCATGTTGAATACCACCAATGGTCCTTAATATAAGTTCAAAAGATATACGGGTTCATTCCATGAAAGTAAATAGAGACTATATAAACAAGTATATCACATAAGAATAATATATTTCATGGGTTTTTAGAGACCATATGTACTTGTTTTGGATCCATGTCAAAAGGAACATCAAACATCCATGTTTGACACATCTTCACTCAATGTGATAGCCTACAAAACATGTTTGACATATTTTATTGGAAGGGGTGACACATGTACATGCCAACCTATTTCTAACTCATCTGTCTCTAGGGGATAGTCTATATGGATCAACCTGTAGAGTATAACTGATATCACACATAGATATATGATGAAATATTAATATCACATCATCTCAAGAAATTTTCATAACTAAAAAACATATACGTGTAAAAATTGAGTAAAATTCTCACATGATATACCCACACACACTACACATGTGATTAAAAATCAAGAATAGGTCTCATGGGGCTAAACACACATGCTAATGAAATATTCCATGAACTCATATCAACATGATCCAATGATAAGGACCACCTACCTTAGGTGCAATAATGTTCGGTTGACAAGGGTCTTTATCCAAGTCTAACTACATAATTCAAAATCCTAAAACCATTCCCAATATTATATGATTGGTATTATAAGATCAAAAACAAGGATAATATACTCCTAGAAGGTAGTAAATATCACATATACCCGAGAAGATCTTCTCCTGACAATGATATAGACCCAAAATGTGAGCATCTACCAACTCCATGAATCCATGTGTCGATATATCAAATACAAAAAATTTCATTGGTAGAACATGCCAAAAACCTTAGATATGATCAATAAATTGAGAATATAATTTTTTTTGAACAAGGATAAGAGAAGAAAATTGATCTAGATTAAGATGGAACTCACCATATTAGGAACATCGAATCAAATGAGTAATAAATAAGGATTGTATAGAGTCCAAAATCATTAGAAGGGAGATCCTAAGGTGATATGGGTTGAGATATACCTAAGATAAAGATAAAAGAGTATAGGGTCAATATTTGAATAAAAAAACATAAACTATCTATACTTATTGGGCTTTGAATGGCATCATTGGTGGGATGGTGGCTTATGAAAATAAATAGCTCTTCTTAAGATCTCCACTAGTGGTCCAGTGGGATATGAATTTAAAAGAAAAAACCTAAAGACTCATCTAGATATATGGTGGAGCTTTGTATATTTTTAAGCTGCAACATTCCCACCAGCCTGGAACCTTTTTGTTTTTGGCCACACAAACACCTATAGTCCGCCTAAAAACACTTAAAAAGAATAAAACAAAATATAATCACAAAATGAAATTAATTTTACCCTAAATAGAGGGTGTCACAATTATCCCCATCTTATGACTTCTCATCCTCAAGATGTATCCCAATATGGTTTCTTGAATAACCAGGTTCACTTTTCCTAAATGATTGTTTCCTTCTCCTATGTCTCTTCTTCAATATGATTATACTTCCATTGAATCCAAACAGGGGGAATTTTCTTCCCTAATTAAAAATTCTCACATAAATAATCAATCCAAATTGTTCAAACCCCAACATATGAATCATGTTCCAAATCAACATCCTTATATTCTATCACATGTTCCATATTATGATAGTACCTCTGAGGAGAAGACATGTAGAACACATTATGCATACCTTGATACATCGGAATAAGATCCAAACAATAATCCACTATCTTGATGAATTTTATGATCTTGAATAGCTTAATTTACCACATTTATAACTTCTACTTCCACGTCAAATGCCTATGCCCCAACCGAGGGGAGACCTGCAAGAAAACTCTTTCACCCACAGTAAACTCCAAGCGTTTTCTCTTCTTGTCGGCATACCACCGCTATCCACTATACACTATAACTTGCCACTTCCAAAACAACTTCACATTCTCTAAGGTCTCTATCACCATACTAGTCCAAAAAAATGAATATTTTCTTACCTTATGCTATAATAGTTGTGAACAACATGGTTTCCCATAAAGATCCTAAAATAGAGCCATCTAAACCAAGGACTATAAGTTTTTGTGGTAGGTGAGTGCTAACTTATCCAAGTTAGCATACCAAGCTCATCCAAACTCTATAACACATACACAAAGAATATACTCCAAGGTCTAGATCATTCTCTATGACTTCATGTTAGTTTGAGGATGAAAATCTATAATCATCTTCAACCGAGTCCCCACAACCTTATGAAAACTTTTTCAAAACCATAATGTGACATGGGAATATCTTTCAAATACTAATCTCCAAGTTACTAAATGAAATCACATGATCTCCTAAACAAAGATCATTTCAATATCATCTACCCATTTTATCTCCATGTTCAAAAAGAGATTAGTTACTTTAGTTAAATGACCTAATACAACCCACATGGTATCTCAGCCTCTTGAGGTATTGTAAAAACGTTTCATGAAGTTCATGTTAACCTCATCCCACTACCACAAAGGCACTAGAAGTGTTTAAAGAAACCCTTAAAGTCTATGATACTCAGCCTTAATCATCTAACACGTCACATATAGAGAAAAGGAAAAAAATTTATTTTTTTATACTAGGCAAGTACAATTATCATTTAACATCATGATACATTTTGTTTGACATTTTTTTAACTTCCCATTCTGAACCATGAGATTTTTTCATCAGATATTCCTTCATGGAATAATGAATAATCACTCTTACATAAACCAAAATCACACTACATCCATCTAAGGTCTATCCTATAATATAATCATTTTACACAGACCTCTCATGAATCATGATATAATATAAATAATACTCAAGAATAGACTTTAATAATTCCACCAATGAGAAAATGATCACTAATAGTGCATAAGTTTCTACCCCTCAATACTTAATTACACCCACCCACTAGTCTTCTAGAAAATCCATTATCTTCCAACATGCTTCTGAATTATTCTCACCAACTTAGTGTTTCCTCCTACTAATAGTGTCTGAAATGAAATTTCCTTTCCCAAGAGCATACTCCATCTCAATGTCAAGAATCTACAAGTATTTTACCTAATGCCTCTGATTAAGATTCAAGTCACCCTAGGAGAAATAATATCAAAGACACTTATGGTCTATATATTTAATAAATATCTTTCCAAATAGGCAGTGTCATTAAAATTTCAATTCATGAACCAAAAAAACAACTCTAAATCATGGTTTGGGTAGTTCTACTCATTGGGTTAAAACTGAAGATACATGTAAGTAACCACTTTATCACCCTACATCAAAAAAAGCCCCAATAAAATTCTAGATGTTTCAAAATACATTGTATACCCAACTATAGTCTCAAGAAGTTAAAAATTATAGTTGAAATCAACCTATTATTAAAATATAATATGTCCTATTTAGACTATTATATCCACTCAAACTTAACTCCCTTTTTGTTAAGCACATTCATAGGTTCCACCGGGTGAGAAAAGTCATGAATGAACCTCCTATAACACCCAGCCATACCAAGGAAATTCCAAATCTTAAAAAAAATATTTAGACATGACCATGAAATAAATTCTTCTACCTTCTATGGATAAACATATATTACTACTTAATAAAACATGTTCATAGGAAATTTCACCTCCCATATCCAAAATTAAAACTTTGATAACCTATAGTAAATCTGATGTGCTAGAAGCGTACTCAATACGATCTCAAGATGATCAGCATGTGATTCCAATATCATGAAATAGATCAGGATTTCATCAAAAAAACAATGATGAAAGAGTATAAGAATAGGTGAAAGAACATATTCATGATATACATGTACACTGGTAGAGAATTCAATATTCTAAAAGGAATAATGAGATACTCATATAACCCATAATTGATCATAAACATTTTCTTCAGTGTTTCATCCAATTATAACTGAAGAAAATGGTAGAAAAAATGCATATCAATATTTGAAAAGAAATGGTCTTCCATTAACTGATTAAACCAGTCATTAATCCTTGGTAGCAGGTACGTATTTTTCATAGTTATCTAGTTCAACTTTCTATTATCCACACAATTCTAAATAATATCATTCTCCTTCTTGGTGAAAAATTCATGAGCACCCTAAGAAGAAGTTCATGGTCCAATGAAGCCTTTAGATTCAATATATTCAAGTTATACCTTGAGATATTTCAAATAAACTGGCACCATGTGATATGGTGGAATTGATATTGGTCATGCACTGATCATGAACATGATCTCAAATTTGACTCTCCAGTTTGGAGGTAACCATTATAAATCCTATGGAAAGGCATCTTAGTATAGGTATACCACATGATGAAAATATGAGGGAGTCATTTTTTGATTCATTATAAGGATCATGATAGCCACATATTCTAAAAATATTCTATTTGATGAGGATCTGGTCCCACTCTATGGAATGATATGAAGATAGTCCACTTTATTTCCTAAGGGTGTATTGATAAAAAAATAGCTTAGAACAATACTTAATTGTTAAGTAGAACATAGTAACTACTTGATTATATATTAAAGAATAGGATGTACCTATGTCAAGAAAAATAATAGATGACATAGAAGAAAAAAGGATTGTACCAAGAACTATTGAAGATCCCTCTCCGCTATCAATTTTATCCTGATCAGTTTCATAAACCCTACTAGCATCCACTCCATGAATCCATAGAGGCTCATGATTATCTTGACCTACCAACCATTATGGGTAATTCACATATTTTTTTGGTCCTACACTAATGCCATAGCTTGAATTTGATGTGTGAATCCATAAAGTCATGGAACAGAAGCACTTTAAATGACCAGCCTTACCCTATTAAGGATAATTTTTAAGAGAGATTGGATATCCTTGAAATAGTTCCCTTTTCTCCCATAGTTAAAGTATTTGGTATATTCATCTCCTATAGAGAGAGTTAAAGAACCTCCACTATACTATGAATATCAAATTCGACAATGGAATCCATCCTATTCGTAAAAAAATTACTGGAACTACACTACCCAAGGCACATTTCACACCACTAGATACTGTAATAAACCTGCAACACTATCTATGCTGAGGTCCTTATCTATCATCATAACCTTGAAAAGTATTGTAGCATAGGTCATCAGATCAAAGTTAATGTCCTTTAGTTTTAGATTTGGACAAAGGCCAACATCGAACTTCCTTTCTTTCAAACCCCCATTCCTAGCTATAATAGGAAGAAAGTGAAAAAGTTCAGTAAATCACACTGAGTAGGAAAACACTGACATCATATCCCATTAGATCTCCGTAAACTCTTGATAACAATAAAACTTTAGTATGTTTGGGAAGAATTCATCGAAGAAGAGGCCCTCAAAGGTCACTCATGTCAACCTCTCATGTCTATTATCCTGAATCAAAATTTCCCACCACCTTAATATAGTTCCCTAAGTAAAAAATGTATCAAGATTAACCTTGTTGATACTTCAAGGTATCTTCCATATCAATGATCCTCTCAATGAATCATATCCAATAATCTCCATCTTGGGGGCCTCTAGTGGCTTATATTTCTAGGGGTGATGGGGTTAGAATTAAAAAAGTGTAGTTAACCATCATTAGCCCACACCAGTTGAAACCTTTTCCCCAGATAGGTACTACCTCGAAGATTCTGAGATGGATTGGTTTTAAAGCATGATCCACTAAAGAATTCATAGGAGAATGCCCAACAACACCATCCTACAAAATAGGTTTCATAATATTCCTACGATGTGGAATTTCATAAAATGTTATTCAAACTTTTTGAGAAGAATGATAACTAAACTAAGATGTTTGATAATAAATAATAGGCACCAAAAATGGTTTATAACAAAGTCCAACCTAAAAGGATACCAAAAAACAAGGCATAAACCTCTAATCACTACACAATACCCATGCTAAACCTCTAGTTCCTTCACATCAGTTTCATCAATATATATATATAAACAATCATATAGTACTAAGGATCAAATAAAAGAAGACAATAAATAATTCACCAACGTATCATAAAATTCAATATGAATTTTTATTATTAAGGATCTATCTAATGAAATCAATAGTCATATGGAATTTGGTCCTACATTCCTAAACATGATGTATGAATGCACACTAAATCCCACAAATCATTATACCAAAATCATGTTCATCGCCCAAGGTGAATCAAAAGTTAACATCAAACATCAAAAGAAACAATTCCCTTTTTCAATTAAATTTAAAGTCCTACTACATAGCTATGGCTAGAAACTGACAATGTTCCCTTTACCATGTCCCAACTATCTTATATTATCTCCACCCTATCCCAGATTAAGGAAAATAAAGGGAACAAGTTATTGAGTTTGGTTCTCTGATTCCATTTTACAATACCCCAACCCAAACAACTAGGTTGAATTCAGGATTCCACATTACCTCATTCACACCTCCCCATACTCAAGAGTTTACTTACTAGTGTCGAGATTTAGGGCGGATATCATGTGAAAACTATTCCTACATTATTTGATAAAAATTAGAGTATCCATTAAGAGTGATAAAAATAAAGTAAAAAATAAGGAATAAATAAATTATTACAGTAGAATTATACACATAAAGTTTTAACCCTTGTACTAGAAAAATAAAATTCTAGCCACATTACCCAAAACTAAGAAATGGGTCCCTATAAGTGGTGGATTAATGTATAAAAATAAATAAAATAATATAAAAAATTTCAATCTTCTATCTTGATGTCTATCCAGTAATACCCACATCCTCCTACTAAACCCACTCAACTTACCAATGTAGGGCCCTTTACCTTCACTGTAACCCTAGTCATGAAATTTACATTTGGACTGAGATTCTTGAGTTGGTTTTGAGTATGATACCTAGTAGGATACCACCAATGGTCCTTAACATAATTTCATATGATATACTGGTACATTACATGAAATTAAACATTGTACAAATAATAATAAAGTATATAAAAATATCATAACACGTGTGTCAGGTTCTTATAGACCAAATCCACCTTCTTCAACTCTATACCAGAAGGAATGAAAACCATTGATGTCTAATACATCCCCCTTAGATGGGATAGCCCACAAAACTAGTCTGACACATCCCGTTGGAAGGGATAATCCATGTATATATTGACTGATGTTTGAAACATCCCTCTTAGGGTGATATTTCATACGGATTAACCTATATAATACAACTCATGAAACACATAGATATAGGATGACATATCAATATCGCATCATATTAAGAAATATTCATAACAAAAACAAACCATAGGTGAGAAAGCATCAAGCATAGGTCTCACAAGCTATGAGAACACACACCACATGTGATCAAACATCAAGCATAGGTATCACAGGTCTATACATTCATGCCAAAAAACATGAAAAGAAATAATATAAACACATGTCAATGATGAGGACCACCTACCTGAGGTGTAAAAACATTTTTATGAAAATGGTCTCTATCTAAGTCCGACTACACCACTCTAAATCCTAAAAAATTCCTGATTCACTATGATTAGAATTATAGGATAAAAAATGAGGAGAATCTACACCCCAAATATAGGACATGATCAAAGATACCCAAGAAGATCTGATGCTGACAGTTTTCTCGGTCCAAATGATGCGTAGATGCCAAATCCCTAAATCTATGTGTCGATCTATCAATAACCAAAAAATACCTTGTTAGAACATTCCAAAACCCTAAAATATTATTAGGGAATTTATAATATAATTGGGTTTGACTTAGTAGATTATAAGAAAATTGATCTAGATTAAGATGGAACTCATCAGATTAATAACATCGAAAAAAACCATTGTCCAGGCATCAAACGGAGAAGAAAAAATGAGATGGGAGAGTCCAAAATAACTAAAAGATATATCCTATGGTGTCAAGAATAAATCTATTCTTGATAGAAATATAAAATAGGAGAGGGATCAAGATTATAATAAAACAAGGAATAAACCCTCTGGACTTATTGGGCCCCAAATAATGCCACTTGTTTGAAAATAGTTGTTGGCCATAATTGATTCTTCCTAGGAACCCCACAGGTTTTCAAGTGGCTTCCCACTAGTTGGTTAGTGGCATACCACCAACCAGCTAATGGGTTCTACAGTCATCTTAAAAATCTTTTTGACTCCACCATTTAGTCAGTGAATCCCACCTGCTAACCAGTGGAGTTGTTGTAGCTTTTTAAGCTATAACATTCCCAGTAGCTTAGCCGCCTTTCACTTTTGTCTTCCAGAACACCTATATCCCACCTCAAAAAATTTAAAATAATAAATTTTTTTATGAAAATGATTAATTTAAGCATACCATAAATAGAGTGCATCACAACATGTCTTTTTAACATTGTAGATTTCCCCTCATACTCTACCTCATCCTCCTCTTCCTTTTGTCTTAAATTTAAGAACTTTCTTTCCATATAAACTAGTTGTTCATGAAGAAATTACTTTTAAAATAATATCACATTAAAATACTTCCATTTCTAATTATCCTTATAATCTTCATTCATTGTGTTTTGAATCAATGGCCACCATTGGTCAGAATATTATTTTAGATGATATACTACCATGATAACCTTCTCCATCTCAAAACATCCAAAAATATATATATATTCTATGGAGACTTAATCCATAGTTTATTTACTAATGTATTCATGGTTCCATTAAAGGATGGAGTCTTCCACCTTATAAAGTGGTCCAACATAGTTACATCATGTTGTGGAAAAATGTTGTTCTATATAGGGAAGTTTATTGGTCATAATATGAGTGAACTACCCTAATATATGTATAATATGCTTCCTTCTAACATGAGCCTCATTTAATTTCTCTAGAGGGAAATCCCTACATTAATTATATGTGTTGAAATAATTTGTTTTTCTTATAATAATCATTATTCCTAGAAAATGAAATATATTTGATTAGTCCCTTATAAATCATAGAATATAAATTATATTCAATTATAATAAATTCATTTCATGTAATATAGAAAAATTTATAGAATATCCTAAGGGTTTTTCATAGATTTATGGTCCTTAAATATGTTCTTCTAATTATAGATTCGAAATATTCTTATAAACATGATCTAATACCAACTATAACACCCTTTATCTTGTAACCTAGAGTTAATGGTCATGTTATTGGAATATTATAGAATACATTGATCATGATACATAAGATTTGGTAGTTTAACAGTATTAGGAAACTAAATATATACATTTACATTATATTAAATTGAAAAATTAAGATACATCGACTAAATATATGGAAATTTATTACTTCTCCTTTGAAATCCATAATTCATGTGTAGTAGTCTTCATCGTTTCCTAGGGAAATGGGAAACAGCAAAAATACTGATCTCATATTCTCAGTAAGGGGTAGTGTATAGTGGAATATGTCATACATATACATGAAATCAACAATATTATAGGAATAAATAAATTCCATAACAATTGGATCTATGAGAATAACATATCTATGGATTATATAGTAATAAATAAATTCATGAATAGAATAACTAATTTCATAGTGATGTAATACATAATATAGGGTATTATAAACATACCATCAAGGCCTCATTCCAATACATCATAAAAAAATTAGTGAGAATTTCACCAAATTCCCAACTAGTTAGTCTTAGGATACCTATTGATGTACCCAGGGACAATATAATTTTGGTCCCCACTCATAAAATAATAGTCCAATGAATATATTATATTTAGATAATGGATAAAGCATCCATATAAAAAATTTCCTTAAAGAACCTTATACATAATAATCGCAAAGTGATAAATATTTTTCCATAAATAAGTAATAGATATATGGAATATCAATACCTACTCATTCAATTAAATAGTATGGATATCTAGGTGAATATCTCACATACAACATAGAAAATATAGGATATTCAAAGTGTAATGGAAAGTACCCTTATCAAAGGAATGATGAAAAGGTATTAGTGGGGGGGGGTTTCTTGGTATAGAGATATCAATAGGAAACTTGCATTGAGTTCAATAGTTTTAAATGGTAAGAGATAGAGAAATAATAGAAAATTCACCAAAATACATCCTTCTAAATCTAGTTTGAAACTTACTTGCTTGAGAAAATAAATTATAAATTTATTTAAACACTATTATAATAATCTAAAATCCTTCATTATTGTTCATAATGATCTTGTGAATCATCCAAAGCCTGTCCCTAGAGATTATCAAACTAGGTATTTGGTTTGTTCCATTTTTTGTGCACCTAATTATGATTAAGTTAAAACCAACCAACCATTCTTTGGGGTTGTTTCCCCTAGGTGCATTTGAAAAAGAGATTATATCCACATGTAGTATCCATAAAGAGATTTCATTTCTAAGAAACCAAAAATTATTTACTTTACTAAAATTTTAGGATGTTTTTCAATACTTAAGATTTATCTTTTGGGTTTCCACTAATGTTAGAGAATCTTAATAGCATATGAAGGTAGTATAATGAGAATGAATGGGGATAACCCATTGATAATATAATAAGGGATTTATAACAATGAATCATAATAACATTTTGTATTGTAATGAAAATGAATTTGATAGGATTACAAAAATAAGTGATAATAAGGGATTTGCGACCCTTACATCAGCATAATAATAGCTTTCTAAAAGATTATAATGTGAGAGAATAAGTAATATTTCATTAACAATATATCAAATAGATTATAATACTTAATAATTACTATCATGTAAGTATATGACAAATAATTTTAAAAGGAATTATAACAAAATAATCTATTAAAAAGGAAATAAGAGTATTATGAACCATTACCTTGAAAGGTAGCTTTTGAAAGATTGAGAAAAGATATTTAAAATATAATAAACTCTTTGGAGAGACTCATGAGAGAGAAAATGATATAATGAACATGCTCACCAATTTAATAGTGAATAGAAATGGGAGTAGGGGTGGGTATTTATCATAAATTATGTTGATCTAATTATTAATTTCAAAACATAGGCCTTATAATTTGGGTTAATAAAAAACAATTTTCCATTTCATGGTTTTACCATTATGATATTTGACATGTAGGGCCTAGTTTTTGTATTTTCAATGTTTAAGATCCAAAATACTTTAAAATATATTATATTGGATATAGAAAAGATTCTTATTCATACAAGAATTGTTTTTAAAATCTTAAAATATACTTTAGTTTTTCTAAAATTATTTATATGTTCATAAAATTAATTTTATTACCTTAAAAAATAACATTAATGAATAAATTAATTTTTGTTCAATAATTAATTTATTTTAATTATTACATCATGTTTAAGTCATTATAGTTCCATAATACTTACTGTATATTTATATTGTATTATACTTTTTACCCAAAATTTTGATTCCCTCATAAAATTATGAAAAATTTACCCTAGGATAATTTAAACTTGATAATTCCTAATTTAATGGATTTTTATGAAAATAATTATCTATACATGTGAAACATAACTATTAAATAAAAACACTTTTGTATTTCAAAATCATGCATTTGGTTCCTAAAATTTTAAAATTATATTTCTATTTAAATATGCATGTGTGTAATTATATTATTATTCATCAATAAAAATATATTATTATTTATTATTTATATTATTAAAGAATTATTTTTTGGTACTAGTTTTATATTTTATTAAAAATTCAATTTCCTAGTTTTCTTTTATATTACAATGTGTTGTACTATTGTGATGAAATAATAGAATTTTCATTATACCATAATTTTTATTAATAAATGTTTATTTAATATAGTATAATGTTGGGTATTACATTAAGAATACTCACTTATTTTTTGTTAGTGAAAGAAAATTAAAATTTGGTGGAGGAATTTCTAAGGGACAGAATAATGTTACATCTCATATTTTAGAAAACAATTATTTTCTTATATTATATTTCTATAGTTTTTAAATATGTTTTTATTTTATTTTTTGATAGAATTAAACTCAGCTATAAAATAAATCATAAATAATATCAAGGTAACCCAAAAAAATGTTTTATTTCATGAATGTAGAAAGTAAAAATTTAAAATAAAATAAATATTATTATATGAAAGATAAATTAAACCTAGTTTTAAAAATTACTAGAGGAATATAACCATAGTAAAATTAAAAAGACTATAATCTTGAAGTATTATTCTTTACGGACTTCTATAAAGATCATACCACCGAGTATAACTTTAGAAATAATATAAAACATTAGAAATATGGTGGAATTTTTTAGAAATGAGTAGTATGAATGATTTTTATATAATTTTTTAAGGTAATATATAAGAATCTAAAAGGGTAAGGCAATTGATATATGACCATTGGATATATAGTATTTCAATTCTATACCCATCAAAATATTATTAATTTGGAATTATTAGCATAGAATTATTATAAATAAACATTATATATATATTAAAAAATTATTAACACTATAAATAATATAGGTGAAATACAATTTAAATATAATAAATAATTGTAGAATAAATAAAAGATAATAATTCAATTGTAAAAATGTCTTTTATTCTTAATAAATGTGTATTTTTATATATTATATATTTTAATTTTAAAAAATTAAATATATTATATTAAAATAACGATTTTAATGAAATATATTATATATATATATATATATATTAGTTAATATTAATGGTATTATTATTAGTTGGTAAGAAATAGGAATAAAATTATTTAATTTTTTAAATGATATTTTTCAAAAAAATATTTTTTAGGCATTATGTGTTTTTATTTTAAAATTTTTTTTCATAAATTTTTGAAATTTATTCTAACCAAATGGATTCTATATTTGGAATGAGTAAATAATAATTAGGTAATATTATTATTTTTTACTTATTTTTTTAAAAAACTGTATTAAAAATTGAATTATGATGGTAAAAGGAAAATTGAGGCAAATTGTTAAAATATTTAGTAAAGCGATAAAATTTCTTCAAACCATGTCAC
Organism: Viscum album; assembly: GCA_963277665.1. Taxonomy (NCBI): domain Eukaryota; kingdom Viridiplantae; phylum Streptophyta; class Magnoliopsida; order Santalales; family Viscaceae; genus Viscum; species Viscum album. The sequence continues at coordinate 1,264,083,767 of OY728132.1, read as the reverse complement.
TTAAAAATGAGTATGAGGTAATTCCTGGCGTATTCTGATTATTTTTACATTTTTAGTCCCTATTTTTATGAAATTTCATTCCTTAGATATTTATGAATGGTTATTTGGAAATATGTGATCCAAAATCATGTATAAATGGGGCATTCCACCCCCCATTTCAGAAAAAAAACATATTTGGTTCTATAAAATTACTTTGGCCAATTTAAATATCTAGTAATCATCTCTAAAGTTTTTTTGCACATGGTCACAAGAAGATGTACCAAGTGATTCAAAACAATGAAGGTTCTTAAGGGAAGATTTAACTCTTCATCGTATGTATCATCCTCTTCTTAATATTTTCCCATTGTCTTTATACTCTACCTCTTAATTATTCTGATTTATCACTTCAATAAAACTAAATTACATCATTATAATAATTTAATAATGATATTATCAAAAAACTACTACAAATTCATACTTATCCATTAATTATAGCATGTTCATGTTCAGGTCAATTTAGTCACCTATATAAATTGTGCTGTAAATTTTTTTCATATATTATTATAAAAATTTTAATAATGTTAATATATGGTCTTAATTATGTATTTAAGTTAATCTTATAATTCTTGAATGGTAATATATAATGATTTAATAATTGTTAAAATAACACCTTTGGTTTTCTAAAATTATTGAAGCAAAATTATTATGGATTTTATATTAATAAATCATTAGTTTAACTTCCATTGAATAAAAAATAATGTATATAGTGAAATCATGAATAAGGAATGATGAAAAAGGATTCCATACTGAGTTAGGCATGGAATAATAGGAAATACTAACATTTGATGATAACAATAAACATTGGACAACTAATATACACATATATTAAATGAATATAATTAGTTCATATAAATGGAAATAAATATAAATCATGTTTTTAAACGAAATATAAATGAGTTTAAATTTAATATATAGGTAGAAAGTTCGTGTTTGATAATTTCTAGAGTTAAGGTAAGGGAATCTCATCTCAATTTCCATTATTTGAGATGTGTTTCACATTATTTAAAAATTTTCTTATATATAGTGTATATACTAATCCATTAAAATATTTTATCATGTATACTTTTTATTTGTGGTATTTTCCATTCCATTTCATGTTCACTCCTTCATTTTTTAATTCATATATTATAAAAGTCATAAAGGGTTTTGTGACTCAATTTCTTTTCATCGAGTCTTATTATTTATTATTTTACTATATTCTTATATATTAGTTTTGTTATAACATTTTATTTTCTTATCTTTTATTTAATCTTATTTTTAATTTAATTTCATTTCATTCTCCTAATATCCTTTTTGATTGATTTTTATCTCACAAAATATGAAATTGTACAGAATAAATTTTCTCTCACTACTTTGGCTATTTTTGTTCCATTCTTATATTTTTTTTTATAAAAAATATATATTTTTATTATTTTATAATTTAAATATGTATTATTTTTCATACACCAAAAATTTACATTTATTTAAAATTAAAAATAAAACATTATGTTTTCCATCAGTGTGGGTAATTTAAAACCCTTAAAAATGTTAAAAATTATTTATTTAAATTTCTATATCATTTCTTATCTTTATAAATAAATTTATTGTACATTATCCTTATTTCTTATTATTTAACATTATTGGTAAATTTTATTATCAAAATAAATATCTAAATTTATTTTATTTCCTTTTGAAAATTATTTTTAATGTGAGTTATTTATTTTTTTAGGACAACTTTACCATGAAAAATAATTTTCATTATTTCTTTTCCATTTTCCTTTCTTATAATCATGGTTGATTTTCAATAAAATTATTCGTTGTTCAAAACTTATTTAAAATTTATTTTTATGGAAATATTTTTTTATTTGGTTTGTTTTTTGAAAATTATGTTTAAGACATTGTTTTATTTATGTGTGATTATTTATACATTTTGTATAAACTAAGGGTTGTTTTATAAAATCCTATAAAATTTATTATTTGTCTCTGAAGTATTTTTTATCTATATCAATATCCTTTTCCTAAATCCTCTCTCATTATACCTTATTCATAAGTAATTTAAGGATATATTCCCTAAATCCTTTATATTTATATGATATATATATATATAAGTTCTATCATATGGTATGATATAACTAGTTATTGAACATAACTTATATGTAACAAAATGGTTTCGTTCATGAATTGGGGTATATAATATTATATGATAAGGATATATCATATGGAATAAAATGTGATTTCAATCCATTTCCCATTTTTTAATGTACAGTATGATTGATGATTATCATAATCCATAGTTTATGCCACTGTCCATGCAATTTGTAATGTATGTCTTTCAATATCATATGGCATAAACCATTCTATGATCATTTGGGAGGCCAAATGATAACTCTTTTCATTTGAGTAAAGAATTCCACATTGGCTATCATTAATTAAGTGTTAAATTATATTCAATGAAATGGATTTTGATATATTCATGAATGAGTTGGATGAATCATTTTCTCATGAGTGATAACACATGAGAAAATGTGTGAACACATAAGGAGTGCCCTCTAGGGATCTATATAATTATGGTAGTTCCTATAATGTATAAATAATTTATAAATTTTTTATTTTCTAGATTAAAAAATGTCCATAATTCGTAAATAATTTATAAAGTGTTTATAATTAGCTTTTAATTTCTAATTATTGATAAATATTTATCTAATATTTAAATATGTGAAATGATAATATATTTCAAATGTATTTTATTGTTTTTTATTCATAGATACAGATTTTTTATATTATGAATATTTTTTTGGTTAATTTTAGTTTCTAAAATGATTATAGAGATTATCATACAAACATATAAGGAGTAAAAAACTATGTATGATAACAAATTTAGTTTCCATTTATTTTGACTTTGGTTTGTAAATAAATTAATTAGCTTTAATTTATTTTTTTAATATAGTTTATACATATTTTGTATTAGAGTTATTATGAGTTGGAATCACTCTTGAGTAAAGTATTGTTGGGTTGAGGAACTTTGGGTTGAGATTCCCACAAGGCTAGAGGTTTATATCTTATTATATAAAGCTAGAAATGACTATTTGTGGCTCCAAAATTACTCATGAATAGATTTTAAATTTCATATAATTTTAAACCTTAACAAGAAAATTTCATATACATTATAAATAAGAAGAACTTATATATGTGTAAATATATTTGGATTCTATTTTTTAGGGATAAAATCAAACTAGGTATTGTGTAATGAGTTACATGTCAATATAGTTTAAAAATATTGATTTTGTGGAGGAGTTAGAATTAAAAAAAATCACTAGAAGAATTAATAAATAAAAAATAACATGAGAAAATATGGTTAGATTAAATCCCCTAAATACTAAGTGATAAATTCCTTCGAAATTGGAATATGTTAAGACCCCAATTATTTAACTAGGTACATTCTTCAAAAGCATAGTACCCATGGATTATCATTTGTGAGGCGTGGAAAAATAGATATCCTTAAGAGTTAGGTAACCAAGTCCTACTATTTTATTTGGGTTATAATTAGATGCGATGCATTATAATTTAGGATGCGAGAGGAATATAGCTAAATTTATCCTTATATTAAATTGGGAAATAATTTTCTACTCAAATATCTATGATTCATATATAATATAATTGGGGTGTTCTCTAAATAAATATCTAAGTTTTAATATTAATGCCAAAATGGACTCATTTTTTTAGTAAAATGTTGATATTATACCACTAGAAGTTATGATTAATTTAAAAGGGGTAATAATTTTAGTGGGATCACATTTAAAAAAATATCATATTAAATGGTAGAAATAAATGATACTCATCTGAAAAAATATTCTATTATAGATAATAACATCATAATAATTAAACATAAATTTGAAATAAATCCTTTAAATTAAAGGATTTATGTAATCAACTCTACATATTGGTAAGTTAATAAGTTATCTTATGTAGGAAAAATTCTATGAGTTAGAGAAACCCATTACTAAGTAAAAAAGTGTTGAATTTGTTCAATAGGTGAATCTAACTACTTATGAGAAGCATAGAATGATTAAAATAACATTTCAAAGTAATTATATATATAGTTACCTAGGGAATTTAGTCCCTGATCATACACTCAATATGATTATGTATCCTAATAACGTAGAGAGACTGAAAATTATATATAAGGCTTTTTTTAGTTGAGGAATTGATATTATTTTCATCGATATAAATATTTAAAAAATATAAATGAGTTAAAAAAATTACCTTATAATTATTAATGAGTTTAGGATAGATTAACTAGGAATATTATGTCTTGGTTCTGGTGTTGTATCGGTAGTACAAATGGGAAAACTTTTAAACTAAAAGAAGAAAATTTGGTTGGATAGTTCAATAATGTTTCGTAAAGTATCTAGTCAAGGTCATTAAAACATATAGTTAAAATTATGAAGGAATAATTATTTCAATTTATTGATGTTTTTCGGATACATGAAGAGGTTTTTGGAATTTCATGTAATTTCTATGTCAAGTAATAGTGTTATCGAAATTAATTCTTTGATTTTGAAGGGTATCTGATATCAAATGTTTATTTTATAAGTGTTGTGAATATATAAGAGTACAAAATCAAGGACCTTAATTTTCTAATTTAAGTGATGGATAAAAAAATCATCCAATATTTTAATGGAAATGATTTTATCAAGCTCAAGTGGATCTATATAATTTATTTTTATTGAACCATCTTGGTTCAACCAAACACATCACCTGAGCCAATCCTTCACAAGGCTTGAGGTGAATTCTCTATCACTATATTCTAGAAACTAGTTCCTTAGTATCACTTTATATCTAGTGGTAACAATTTTACCCTTGAATGATATTGAGAAATCATTGGAAACTTTAATGATAATCTGATATAGTGAATCCATGCATTGGACTACCATTTATATCAAATAAAAAATTTAAATGAAGAATCCAACAAAACATGGAATAAATAAGATAACCATAAACATGTAAAATAATAAATATCCTTTATTTCTATTATTCTATAAATACCAACAAAAATAAATTAATAACCAACTTTAATAACAAACAGTGATATAAAATACAAACATGCATTGGAATAAAAAATATACCTGGCCAAATTGGCTGATACATAAGTATTGTAAAACAAACCAACAACCCAATAAACCATCCAAACATATCCATGTGACCCATGGTAACAAAAAAACCAAAAAAATCCATAAAAATGTATTGAAATATGACATTAATAAATGGGGATAAAAACCTTGGCACTTGTATAAAGATATGATCGTAGCGCACACACACATGAGTGTCTATACATGGTGTGATCTAAGAAGGACCAGTTTGGTATTACAAAAGATTCTATGTAATTTATTTCATAAAACATTTAATAAATTATAGTTCCAAAATAATTTAAAAATAGTTTTTACAAATGATAATTATAAAGAAAAAAGTATCATACATATATCATTTTTTCAAATCTCAAGGAAAATCATATTTGGAAACTAAAACCCACATCTGTCTTAAAAACATGTTTTAAAAAACATTTAAACAAGTCAAAATTTCGTTTGAAATAATTATTTATAAGATTATATTTCTATCAAACAAGTGTCATGATCCATCATTAATAATTTAAAAACACCATAAAATTTAAAATTAGGTGGATTTCCAAGCATTAAAACACAATCAATCCATTTCCCTATTTCAAATATTTTCAAAATTCATCTTTGCAAAAAAACATGAAAGAAAACCATAAAATAAACTAAATAAGATAAATATAAAAATAAAACCATCATTTCAAGAAAATAATTAAAAATATATAACAATGTAAATGTTTTCATATAAAAAAGAAATAAATCAAGGGAATACAAACAAAGTGTGCGAGGGAAATCCCCTAGATAACCTCGTCATCAAGGGAATAAGTATCATGGGAAACTATCTAGGTCCTAACATGATACAATATCATAAATACTAAATTTTAATGAATAGTAATCCTTTGTTGAGTTTAAAAAGGTTCAAGGTCTCAATTAGCTCTCAAATTCTTCGCAATGAACCCCTCTTTATTAGCTCCAACCATAAAATCAGAGGCACCCCTATTAGTTATCTTCCATAGTCTAACCAATGAACTCTCTTTGATTAGCTCGAATAGTCTAATTTGTGCACTCCATATGATTATCTCCTATATTATAATCAGTTCACACTTCCTTATAAAGGATATAAATTACACAATGGTTCAAAATAAATTTATCAAAAAATTTAGTATGACGTACACTGAATCTCTCACCATGTTAATTAGGATCCCATGTCATATCAATGTATAGGAGATGAATAAAATAAGAAAAATGTTCATCATATATAAAAATGCATAAAAAATAAACCTAATATCACCTCTAACACCCTCAAACAAAACAATCCCTTTCTACATCATAAAAATTTCAAACATGGGGGTCAGGTTCCAAAACATTTTTCAAAATAAAACAAGTATATGCTCTTTAAAAATAAGTATTTCCTCACTTATGATTCCCTTGAAAACAAAACAAATTGTTTAGTGAAAACAATCATTAAACCATGGTTTTTATCATTTAAAAATAAAAAAACTTATATAACCCTTCATTTATCATTAAAATACTTTAAAAATGATCATAGGAATTTATACAAACACTTGGAATGAAAACAATTTAGTTTAAAATGAATTCCAAAACATTAATTGAAAATAACCTATGCCAAGTATAGAAAACATTTGAAACATTTTATAAACCCTTAATGGGGAAAAATCTGTATATAAATTGATAATAAATAAATCTTAAAAAAATCAAGAAATTTATAAATAAATGATTTTCATGAAAACAGTTATCTCTTTCAAGTGGAAACCAATAACTTTATATGGAAAAAAGAACAACCTTGAATGGAAATGACCTATAAAATCCCTAAACAACCAAAAAAACCATGATTATACCTCTACCAAAAAATAATTATACATATTTGTTAGGGTTTGAGGAAGAAATTAAAATAGAGGAAAAATGTAAGGAGGGAGAAGAGGTTAATAAAAAATGGGGAAAGAGGGATTTACCTTCATGAACCACCTGAAATAGAAGGTGTAATAGATTTAAGTCAATGGGGAAGAAATGGTATCTTCTTATAGATCCCTTGAGAGTCATCCATTTGATACGGGAATGAAAAAAGGCCAAAACTTTTAAAACCAATGAGGGGAATTATGTAAATTTCAGACTTTTATGCAATATGGGAAGCCACATAGTTTTACAAACCATGATCCAACAGTGTATCTCACATTGGAACTAAGTTACACCCTTGTATGGTTTCCTCACATATTATTTCCTAAACGTGAATAATATGTGTTCCAAAACCCTATATATAAGATTAAATCATGTGGTTCAGAAACACATTTTACCAAACTATGTTAAAAGTATTCATACACCACTTAAAAAAAAATTAGTAATCCAAATTGTTTCCATTGAAACCCCAATAGTTTATAGTAAACCATGAGTTAATTTTATAATAGAGTAAAATAAATAATCTAGCATGGTGCATCTATATTGAACTATCATGGGAATTGATTCACTCATGATTGATAATGATAAATGAATGGAAAATATATCAATAATATTGCATGGTGCATCAATATTGGACTATCATGCATATCAAATAAATAGTTTTAAATAAAGAAAACAATCAAACATGTTATAAATAAGATATCCATATACATGTGACACAGTAAATAGAATTGATTAATCTGATTATAAAAATATAAAAAAGAATTAAAACCAACCCACTTTAATAATGTATAATGGAACAAAATGAAAATGAGTACCAGAATAAAAATTTTACCTAGATGAATTAGACAATACATAAGAATTCTAAAATGAACTAACAACCCAAGACACCACTTGGACATCTCCATGTGATCCATGGTCACTCACCATATCCACAATTTTCATAAATAGACCCATATTAACAATATAAATGCATTAAACACACACACATGAATGTGTATATATGGTGTTAGGTAAACATACCTTGTAGTATTTCACCCATAATTATATGAAATTTAATTTATAAAACAATTCATAAATGATAGTTTGAACATAATTTAGAAAATAGGTTTTCTAAATGTCAAGTATGAGGGAAAAATTATCATACATATATCCATTTTCCAAATATTAAGAAATAACTACTTTAGAGAACAAACACAACATTGGTATTGAAAAACATGTTTAAAAACTCATGAAAACAAACCAGAATTTCCTTTGAGAATATATTTTTAAACATCCCCTTTTTAACAACCACGATGAAAAATTATAGTGACCTCAGTTTTACCTAAGTGGGACTTATCTCAATTTTGATTTTTTTAATGTATTGGGATCTCCCAAAGGCTAAAAATAGTAATTTTACCCTAGTGGATGAGAAAATAAATTTTTTCCTAAAGTTTGGTTGGTTTTGTAATATGGTGTCTACTCACGGGCTTAGCTGAAGTTGAAAACCTACTTTCATGGATCCTCATAAATAATATAATATAAATATTATATTATTTAAAGTATTAACACATTTATTTTTCAAAAATGATTATATCTCATTACTTGTTCCCCATAAGAGAAAATGAAGACCACTTTTGGGTTTGGATTTTAGTTTTTATGATAGGTGCGATGTAAGTTTTATTTTAATCGGAATATTAATGTGTTCTCAATCATGGGTGGATTAATAGTTAATTTATTTGATTAATTAATTTATTTATTAAATTGTAATTATAGAGAAATCCTAGGGAAGTTCTCTATTTAATCCCTACTATGGAACCTCCCTGGGGTCAACCACTCTCATCATTGAAAAAACCCTAGGTCAAGGGAGAGGTAACATATCATGGGGGAGATGATGATAGATCAAGAGGTAGAGATCAAATTTATAGTGATCACAATGGGTGGATAACAAGGCTATGGAAATGTTATTGAAGTGACATTAATTTTTCCATTAGGTAGGTCACATTATTTTATAATTTCCTCTGTTCTTATTTGATTTCCATAAATTAATTGGTGACTCAAAATCAATTCCATATTATCATGGACCTATCAATTTTTGGATTTCTATTTTTCTTGGGATAATTCTTAGTGCATATTTTTATCCATTTCTTCAATTTCCACACCCATGATTTATATTTGAGATCTCTATGACCATTGATGATATTCAATTTATTATTTTATTCTGGATTTATCCCACAATTCTTCGTGTATCCCTCATTGACCTATCAGTAGGTCAGTAATTTAAAAAATATTGGTTAAATTTGAATCATGGTTAAATCTCAGATAAGATTTTATGTGCTTTGGTCAATAATGGAAACCTTGGTGGAAGAACCATCATTAGGTGGTGGTGAAATCATTATTAGACTATGTGGAAGTCAAATTCCAGGTAGGAGACATACAAGGAACCAATGAACATTGATGTGGATCCCTATATCCAGTGATTGGTGGAGGGAATTTGAAATTTTGTGGTGGTTGTTTCATTAATGGTGTGGTCAGTGAAGACTTTAGGGAGTTACAAGGTGATATAGGACATTAAGGTGGAGATTTTTGGGTTTTAATTGAATCTAGTTTGAAGAACCCCACTGTAGGGCATGTAGTTCATAAGAACACACACAGTATACTTCAGGTCTACGTCATCTTGGGTTTCTGTTCAAGTTAAATATCAAACATCATGTGATTAACACACAGATTTTATATCCCTAATATTACTACATAAATTGTATATAGAATACATGTCTATGAGTCTTTTTGTCCAAACATGCTACCTAGGCTAGGACTACATGTCATATACCATGATTTCACATGATTTGGATGAGTTTGGTTCATGAAAATTAACACCCTGTGTCCCACACACCATGTATTATAGCATACATGTCATTTTCATGGATCCATACATTCTATTTGGGGTGTTAGTACACATCTAGGATACTGCTTAGGGCCATACGTCGTGTACCCTAAGTCACACATCGTGTGCTCCTTCAAAACTCACCAAATGGTTGTGTCTTCTTATTCGAACTGATTTTGGACATGTTATTAGTCTATAATGGATGTTTATCCACTTATATGTGATGTTTTAACTACTTATAAATATATATATTTTGATCAAGGTGAAGTGAGCATGATCAACCACATCATCATTTCAAAGATCATAATTTTCTTTTATGAATTCATGGTAAATGGATACCACTCCTAAAAATAGAGTTAGATCAGTACATAGTTTCCTCTTACTATCCCTATATAGGATTGATTATCCCCCCATGTTATTTCGTCATGGGATCCTTTATAGATATATAAGATAGATCTAGTATTTCTACTCACTTACATGCTATTAGGATCTTATATCTATAGATTTGATATTTACACTCGTGTAATGAGATCACATGGGCCTGAGATCCTCTGATAAAGATGGTATTTCCCACCCAACTATATAGGGCACTAGGATACTACATTATAATTGATGAGTTCTTATTAAGGGTATTGATTTGGGATTTTTTTGAATTATTAAGGCATGGCCTAATTCAATATAGATAGCTATGAAGGAAACAACTCCTTCAGTGGTTTAGTAATAATATTCCAGAGGCTACAATACCCCCATCATTTTATGAACAATATTTAGAGATGGTTTTCCTCCCCTTCATGGGTTTTATAAGTTTTGTGACTATTGTAGGTATGAGTAGAATAAAATTACATGATACATGTTATTCCTCAATACCCTAGGGGTTACCTCTGAGATACGATGTTGCTACTAGCCATCATCTACAGACTTCATAGACTCTTTGGTGTTCCAAAGGCCATTAGTTTCTCATGTAATGTGGATTTGGATGATTGGAGATCAAATTTATGGAAATTACTTATATCTCTAACATGTTTAGTGTTGATAGTAACTGGATTACTATTTCTTTATTTTTTTCTCCTAGACACTCACTAGTACCCATATTTATGAGTTGACTTGGTATTCTGGTTTCTCCTTTTCATCTTCTTCTTGGTCACCTATAGTACTAGAATTTGATCTTACATGTAATTTTCTGTTTTGATTTTTATTTCTGGGAAATCCTAGTGGGTATTTTTATAATAACCCCAACGTAGATCTTGGCCCCATACATTATTTTTTTGTGAATATGGCACATAGGTCCAAGATGGTATTTAAAATATAGAGTTAGCACATATTGTTAAGAGATAAAACCTAGTGATGTTTAGTGACACATTATAAATCATGGTAATTAAGAGACCTCAGACCCATAATCTTGGGTTTGATTATAAAAAACCATAATTTTCAAACTAACATAGATATAAAGAGAGTTGACCCAATATAAACTTTTATATAGTTCACATTAATTAAATATTACAACTCATAATAATATCACAATACCAAAACCCAAAGGTTTGGTGTCTTTGGAGATTAGCTACATAAAAATCATATTTTACTTAATTGGGACATTTCTCTATAATTGAACTATACTATAATACTTCTATAAAAATTATATGTTATACACTTCTTCATATTTTGGATATTGGAAAATGTAATAAAGGGGTGAGATCAAATTCTTTGTAAGGGAAAAACTTATCAATGAGTCATAAAGCATGTTATAAGGTCATCAAATGTCAAATGGTAAAACTTATTCCATGAAATATTTGTATAGTAAAATCATAAAATATTAATGATCCATGGAGAATAACATAAACATATAACATATAAATTTTTTGTAGCCATAAGAATAAGAAATCATAACCTAGTGAAGTAGTCGTCAATACCAAATTCTCTTAACATAAGGGGACTGAGCTCACAACCCATGTACCTCTTGGGCTTGGGATAACAACCCGTAAACCCTCACATGCCTGGGATAAAAACATGTATACCCTTTTTTGTATTGGCATAACTACAATTTTACCCTCTTGTACTATATCTAATGACCCAAGTACCCTTTTACGACCATGATATATAAAACTTCAACTAATGCATTTGAGGGTGTCATAGGATCTGAAATATAAAATAATAATCAACTATACACATTTCCTCTATATAAAATAAATCATATATCATTTCATGAATAAACCATGGAAATAAAAAAGGGTTCTACAACATTTCAAAATTTATTACCTAAAAAGGACATCAAGACTTTGATCAAATGAAACCAAAATTCAAAAACTGAAAACAAGTATTTCATAAGGTAATTTAGAGGGTATTTCATGAAACATAACTAAAAAGGATATAGATAAATTGAATATAAATAGAAAAATGGAATTCAAATCATAATAATAGATTTCTTAAAACATTTCCAACTTTATTTTAAAAAATATAAATCTTTCATTCACTTTTAGAAATCATTTTCAAGAAAGCCCTCAGAAAAACTATTTCAAAAATTATTTAGTAAGATTTATCACTAATTAAAACTTTAAATGAAATATATATTAGGTGAATAAATTTTTATTTGAATATAAATTATATGAATGTGATAGGAAAATACTTTCAACAATATAAAATACCTTTAATGAAACCCACATCATTAAAAAGGATAATCAAAATTCCATTTGAAAAGAGGTAAAGAGAAGTATAAAGATCATATAATATATTAAATATTTGTGTTTCAATATAATAAATAGAAATATTTATGTAAATAAATAATATGTGAGTGTAGTAAAAAGATATTTTATATGGGATGATATTTTTTCTTAACAACATTGCATTATTTATAAAGGAATAAATCCATAAAATAAGAATAATTGATGTAAAAAAATTTAAAAAAGAGTTCATAAGAATGAAATGTACATACCTTGAAACATTATATTAAGTAAAATATAATTTAGCCATAGAATATTCTTCTCCTAACTTATAAGAATAAATTTCAAAAGGAATTATCATAACTTAATGAAGAAAAATTGAGTTAGCAAAAACACATATAGATTTAGTAACACTTGAATCAAATAGCCCTAGAAAAAGGGAAATTTTGATGGAGTTGTAAATAAATTTAATTTAATTAAATTTATGATAAAATTAATCAATAAGTTAGTATAAAAACCATATAAAATAAAATAAGTGTTGAATATGGAATACGTCTCAAAGAATGAAAATTGAGATAAGAAAACCCTTACCTTTATTATTGACTTACATGAAAGTGATTTAACATCCAATATAATAAACACAACATTATTTATAACATATTTCAAAACCTTTTTCAGATATATAACCATTTATAATTTCCAATTATAATCATTTATTATACATTTTTTATTTACTTATTGTTTATTTTCATTATTGGGTGTTAGTTATTTTTGTTTTTTTCAAACTCATTTTGTAATGTCGATGTTGATACACATAATTTGATACCAATTTTATCATTCCATAGTTATTTAAGAGAATGTAAAATATTTTCCATAATTATTTATAAATTTTTAATTTCATTTTATGATATTTTTAATTACAGTTCATGAATATGAAATCACTAAATGTATTATTTCAGTATTTTTTAAGGAACTAAAGGTGGTATCTAAATAATGAGTAAAATATTAGTATTAACATTAAAAATTGAAAAACAAATATACATTAATATCATATTATAAAAATAATTATGTTTCCATAACCATCCATGATATAAATCTATATCATCATCTATGTAGGTGATTAAACTAACCCAAACAAGATCATTGTATAACCATTGGATGGGTTTTAAAGTTATTTTATTATGATATCATAATTATAGAAGAAAAATATTATTAGATAGATTTTATTAATAGATAAATCATAATTTATATGATGTGGATGAATCAGGTAAGATAATAAGTTATTAGTTACAACGAATAAACCAATTTTCCTCTTTCTATGCTCGTCTTAGGTGGTTAGATTTACAATGACCACTAATAATATTATTAACAAAATAATTAATTTATCATTAAATAATATTAATTATGTCATAAATAATATATTTATTCATTAAATTAATTTTTAGAACCATACATGAATGGAAATGATGAAAAATAAAATATTTCCTTCACTGAGGTGGTAGTCTACACGTAACATGAGCAATATTTTAATTTTTTTAAATAGATGGTAGGAAAGTATAAAATGGGTATTCCATTAATTTAATAAAAAATATACTAATTATACTAATTAAATTATATTATTATGGTTATTATAGGTTTATAGGATAAATATAGAGAAGAAAATATTAGGGAGTGGATAATACTCATGGTGGAGACTTGAGTCATCTCTTGAAACACATATTAGAAATAGTGAAATTGGGGAAATTTCATATAAAAAGGGGCTTTAAAACATGTAATATTACTCTAGGAGAGGTGAAACTGGTAGTGGTCCAATATAAATTAAAAGGAAAAGTATATATTCAATTGAGTGTAAGTGATATCCTTTTATGGTGAAAAAAACTTTATCATGGAATATAAAGTTGAACAAGGGTTACAGATGGAATCACATGGAATTTAGGTGATATAGGTGAGGGAAACATTGTTGAGACTTTGGTTATGAATTTACAACCTAAAATAGGTATTATAGATGGTCTAAGTGTCATGTAAAACTAGAAAAACATGAGCTATATTATGTTACCTATTTTATTCTTATTAACTGTGACTAAATTTTTACCATAAGGTTTATTCTTTTATTAAAACTATAATATGATCCTTTTTTAAAAAAAATATATTATTATTCTGAATTTGAACTCTATTTAATCTAATTAAATTCCTAAATATGATAAAAATAACTTTTAAATTAAAACATTGGATATTGAAAAAACCTTTTTTATATAGACAAATGACCTTTAAAAATGAATTTTTCTTATCCTTATTCTCCTACTAATTAATAATTAAATGGGTGTTAATATATTTGTTTATAAACTAAAATAATATAATATATTTATCATTTAAAATTTATCAATTTAATGTATTAAGGTAAAAATAAACAATACCTAGAAAAGGATAATTCTTTCAAAAATAATTGTTTTGCTTAGGTAACTAATATTTATCTTTGTTCATTTATTTTTATGTTAAAAATTAAAAGAAAATTATTAAAAAATTGGATATTATTGTGTAAACCATATTATTAGACTCACATAACTTCTGGATTTTTTAGAGTGAGTCGAATTCCCCAAATGTTTTGAATTTTTCGAGTTGGTGAGTATACCAACTCCTTTCTTGTTTATCATAACATAAATATAAGAGTTTAATTAACCCAATACCTTGTTTTTGGATAGTTTTATAGGTTTTTATAATTCTCCAGGTGTTCAAAATGGTTTTGAGTGTATCGAAGATGTGAAAAACCTTTTTGGAGAAGTGGGGATAAGGTGCATGATTAGATCTAACCATGCGGCCTCTTAGTGTAAACTATGTGCCCTAATTTTGATCTAAGCATGACTTGGTAAACCATGACATGTGATTTTCATGGCCAAGTGTGAACCTCTATAATTTTCTTAGAGGTAATTCTCATGACTTGAGCATGGTTATAGAAAACTGTGCGCAAGCCGCATGGTTAGTGCCATTTTGGTTAGTACCCTCACACTATAGCACGCACAGTTTGAACATGGTTAGCAATAAATGTTATGGATAACCATGTGAGGCTTGGATCCTAAGTAACATGAGCCACATGATTTATTTACTATTTTGAAAACTATACGAGCTAACCATATTTCTCATTAATGGTGTGAAATAACCATTTTTTCCCTTCTCTCTATAAACATAATTTATCATATCCTTTCTCCTCTATGGGTTACACACAACAAGGAGGAACCCTATTTTCCTCATCTACTTGGATTTGATATAAATCCTTCATCTGACCTCTGTTATTTAATCCATCTGCGACGTCGGATCTGTCATGGTAAGTCTCTCCTCTCCCTTGCTTCTATTTTCCTTTTCCTTTTCCTCATAGGCCACTAAATCCGTGTGGGTCTTTTTTCTATATTTTTAGGGAATTCATATAAAATGTTGATTTCCTCCAAATCGGTCATAGTTACAGGATAATATTGGATATTCCTACATCTATGGCTATAAGGTAGGTAGTGCATAATTTTCTTTGTGATTTCATGAGTGTTTGGGGGCACGAATTTTAGTGTGCCATTGGGTTGACCGAGCGAGACCCTTATAATTTAATAGTTTCTTTTAATTAATTAAATTTTAAATTTTGAGATGCTAATGGGAATGATTGCATGAGCTTAAAAAAAATTTATCCATGTGAAAGGTTTTGGACCATGGGTGGTTAGGTCGGGGTGTGTTTTTTATTCAAATCGAATTGTTTTATTTAACTTTAGTTTAATTATATTTTTAAATTTCTTATAAGGAAATACTAAGTTATAATGGAGTGTAATGAATTGGGCCTGAGGATTGAGATTACTATGGATATATGTTTTGAGCCGATGTGATCATCAAGGTGGGCATGGCCCATTATATATGTTATTTGTATGATATTCATCCCAGGTTGGGAGACTCGGTCTTCAATTGATCCGGAAAGGCCATCAGGTTGTGTGAATGGATTAGGATATTTGGGATGGCATGGCCATTAGATTGAACTACATTCTATAAGGGGGATTGGGTGTCATAATTGGTATGGCTTAGGTTCTATTTGGTGATTTTCGCTCACCCGGGTATGCCAAATCCCCATTTGGATTCATGTGCACACAGGTTGACTCGGTGATGAGGTGGTTTTGACCACTCATGTTGGTAGAGGCCCCCATTATTATCATCATAGATAAGTGTTTGGGGGTTCTTTCCATAGAAAACCATAGGGATGGTGAGGATCGATCATAAGACAACATTAAGTCTATTAGTTGGGGGCTGAGGCTCACTATGCTTAAGGCCTTTGGGCCAGGAACATCTTAGTAAGGATCTCACCATTCCTTGAGAAATTGGTTTTTGTTCTGATGATGGTTAATGTTTTATAAAATACATCATTGTACCTCCATACATTGGCCTTAGAGCCAATGGGTTCTTTTGAGCAGGGGTATGATGTACCATGTTTCTAATTGATTGGGAACGCCTTTGGGATTTATGTAACTTAGTTGATGGAACAAGGTTCATATTGGATTTTGGAGGTGGAACATAAGGGTTCACTTGGAACTATATGACATTGGGGGATGGTTTGGTCTATGGTCCAAGGATCCTCTCTACTATGGCATTTCAGCATTGTTCAAGGATATTGATAGCTTCCTGGCAGGTTTTGAGTAGTAGAGAAGCCCGTGTTTCTTTTTAAGCATGTACTTATATTTATTTATTTTTAGTGCACACCTGCTTAGTCAAAAAATTTATGTATGAATACATTGGTTGTACCCTACTGAGACTCATTATCACAAACTACACGGGACATTTGAGATACATGTAGACTTCATGATTTTGTATTTAGGTAAAGGATTGGGTTTAAGAGTTGGAACTTAGTGGACATTAGAATGGGATAGAAGGTAAGGGACCATTGGTTCTTTACACATATGTAGTTTACCTTTTGATTTTTCCTTTATCTTTCATCATGCTTATATGTATGTATTCATTATGGTTAGCCATTAGATTCCCCTCTTCTTGATGATATGTATGAATTGTTTTGATATGCATGATTATATACAAATAGTATGTTTATCTTGTCCACTTATTCAACTTTTGTTGTTTATTTATGCTTATGCTATTGATTTCTATTTTTGTGCTTCTTAGATGGGTAGTTTACTAATTCAAGTTTGTATTTATTTTATTCCCACTACTTTATCTTTATATATTGGACCATTATTATATCATCCCCATAGAGTATAGTCTCCCCAGGATCACCTCTTCACACCCTCACTTATATTTTGAAGCCTTTTGTGTATGGGGAGTCGTGCCTAAGTCTAGTGGCACTTGACCCATAGCACTGTTCGGGTGGCTAAATAGGTCGAAGTGCTACAAATGGTATTAGAGTTATTCTTAATTGGGAATTATTAGTAGTGTTTGGATGGGTACTAATTATATCAAGTGATTTTACTTTTTTAATGGTATTATGGTTTGGGCTATGGTATACTGAAGATTAGGATGTTGTCGGAATTGGGTTTATAACTTGTTTTTGGGAGCATGTATCCCCTTTTACAGGAGACAGACCAAGTTTCCATGGGTGAGAATTACTATTTTTCTTTTCTCAATTTACAGTTTATATTATTTCCACCTCAATTGATACACTAAGATGTGAATTGTTATCTATTATTCTAAGAGACCCTTATCCTGGTATGGTAAGGGATGAGATATTGGACCCTTGGCCCAGAATGAAAATTGTTATTTTTTATGATTTCTTATAATTTTATAAGAAACATGGTATGTTTAATTATATATAATCATGTTCCTTGATATAAAAATTCTTGTGAAATTTGATATATATATATATATATGGGAATAGATCATATAGGAGAAGGTAGGGGCAGCGAAACGAGGTGATGTTAATCACCAGGTTGCAAGACAAGGTCATTAGTTTGAGGTGATGTGGTTCATTAAGATGTGTATGGAACATGGAACATTTGATACTTGTCTCTTGTATGGTCAGGTAAGGAGACCATGAGATCAGGATGTCATGAGATGTAGTTACAATGGGGGAGAGTGAGGGTAGTGAGTTTTTACTTCTAGTTACTTCTTTATTTATCTTTGATATATGTATATATGTTATATGGGTAGTCTAACCTTTTAATTTTATTTAGATGGTTTCCACCTAGACATATTTAGATGGAGCATTAGGCAGGTAGGGATGTGGTACCATAGTATCATGTGTAGGTTGAGGCCTCTAAGGGTTGGGAAGATCATTGGCCATAGGTATAGGCTCATGCTTAGATTCTAGTTCAGGATGGAAAGACGCTAGATATGTCATGTTTTGGATTGTAGATTAATGAGAATCTTAGAGAAATCCTGCAACGTGTTATCTAGGGTATCAATATGGGAGTTTAGGGAGTTGATCATTAGATGGTGCATCTCATGAGGGAGTTCTATTCATAACACCCACCCCTATTTCAGGGTGAGGTTAGTGCACAAGAAGTTGAGAATTATATCGAGTCAATGCATATGATTTTATATTATCTAGATATTCCTTTAAGGTAGAGGGAGAATCCATCTACCTACATGCTCAGAGGACCAATAAAGTTCTAGTTGTATGTGTAGGTTCAGGTAGTCAGACACGATGGATGATCTTGGAAGGACTTTGAGTCTAGGTTCTTCGAACACATCTTCTAGGACACACAGAGCATAGATAGATCTAAAGAGTTCTTAAACATTCAGAGGGGTTACATGTTTTTCATGTACTATAGAGAAAAATGTATTGAATTGTATCACTTAACACCTGGTTTGATGACTAATGACACATATAGGGTGAGGCATTTCATGGATGGTTTATGGTACTCCATTCAGGTGTAGGTGAACATATTTAGGTTGGACTCATTCTCATATGTGTTTAATCAGGTGCTTATAGCCGAGGGAAACTTTGCAGACCATTATTATTCAAGTCAGGTGAAAAAATTGTGTGATTTCAATACTGACACTTTATATATTAGGAATAAAGACAACGATGAGTCCTAGAAGGGTATTCAGGCCAAGGACTTGATAAGACCACCTCAAAGTGGATCTTCGATTGTTTTTATCAAGTTTTGATAGACATAACATGTACAGACTTAGTGGGACCAACCTCCAAAATAGTTTTAGGCATGTGGATAGGTTGGGAATCTCAAGAGGTTATATAGGAATCCTTCTTGGATAGCTGAAAGTCAGGGATCCGGCTAGACATAGGGTTATGAGATCATATTGTGAGTGGTACTGGGAGATGTTAGCCAAGTTCCAACTACACATGGAGGTTGTGGCAGAGACAATGGGATAGAATAGTGGGGTCAGTGGGTGTTGGATAGTGAGGCACCATAAGGAGTCCAAGATTAAAGAATTTGAGCTTCAGGCCAGGTGCATGCTAAGGAGATTCCAGGGATAGAGCTGTTTGGTGAGCCTATGATAATAAAAGGTATGTCGTGGGTATAGCCATGTCATTTTTTCTATTTTGGAATGGAATTTTTATGGGAATGTCTGTTTTGGGTGCACAAATTGTATCCATGGATTGACCAAATGTTGTTTAGTATAATAGAATCATTTCAGATATGTTATATATATATATATGAGGTTTGTGGAATAAGGACTTATATGTGATCATTGATGTGTGCATGATTATTTTGGTGCATTGGCATCAGGGTATTAATGAGATGTAGGTTACATGAGGTGTGTTGGAATAAAGACATTATTATAATGAGGGACTGTTTGAGGTTCAAGGCACCAGGATGGATTTGAGCATTAGATGAGGTGTGGGGACTCATTGGTTCCATGTGTGACATGGGAATGAGGTGGGAGTCGATGATATGTGAGAATATGACGAGTGTAAGGTATGAAATGGGATCACCTGATGAGGTGACAGAGTGATGAATTGTGATTAGAGGGCCATGATTCCATGAATGGTTGGTGGACCATTAGCTGATTTTCTGTTTTGGGTCGAGATGTGACTGGGGAAGGTCACTACTAAGGTGGGGAGTCCCCTTAAGGTAGTTGTTATGTTCCCTTATGACCGAGGTAGTCTGGGGTTGTTTTAATGGGATGGGTATGTTTGGTACCATCTCTGAGTTTTTTTGATAGGTTGGGGATAAGATATATTAATGTGGGATATTATAACATCTGTGGACTTTGGAGTAGGTTTAATTCCTCACCCACTTTGAATTGTTTGGAGTTTGTGATTATTCCAACTCTTTTATTGTTTATCTGAACTTAATTGTGGGTGTTTCTTTAACCAAATACCTTGTTTTTGGATGGTTTAGAGTTTTGGATAATTCTTCATGTGTTTAGAATGGTTTTAGGTGTATCGGAGGCCCAAAGGCCCTGTTTTATAGAAGTGTAGGCTGAGGCACATAGTTATATGTAACAATCTAGCCTCTTTTGGAAAATTGTGTTCCCTCATTTTTCACTATGAATGGTTTAGTAAACAATGTGAGATGAGGTGCATGACCATCCATGAACCTCTGTATTTTTTGCAGAGAGAATTCACATGGCTTGCGAACAGTTAGAGGAAATTATGCGCAAGACACGCAGTTAGTTCCCTTTGGTAAATACCATCTCAATATAGCATGTATGATTTTCACATAGTTAGGACTAACTATATGGGCTAAGTATTTAGGAATTATATCCTAAGCAGTAGGAGCCGCACGATTCTCTCATGGTTTATAAAACTATGTGAGCTAACTTTGAGACTCATTAATGGTGTGAAATGTCCATTTTTTTCTCTTCTCTATAAACCTAATTCCTCCTCTCCTTTCTCCTCGGTTGGTCTCACACATATAGGATGAAACCTTCATTCCTTATCCCCTTGGATTTGATCCAAATCCTTTGTTTAACCTCTGCTCATCATGATGTTTATGGTGTTGGATCCGTCTCGGTAAGGATCTCATCTCCCTTGATTTTATTTTCCTTTTCCATTTCCTCATTGACCACTAAATCTGTGTGAGTCATTATTTTCTATTTTAGGGTATTCATACAAAATATTGATTTATTCTAAATTGGTTAGAGTTAGAGGCTAAAATTGGATGTACCTATGTCTATGGCTATGAGGTGGGTGGTACATATGTTTATTTGTGATTTCATGAGTGTTTTGGGGGTTCAATTATTAGAGTACCATTGCATTCAGTGAGCAAGACCATTGTAATTTAATAGTTTCTTTTAATTAATTAAAATGAACCTTTTTAGATGCCAATGGGAATGATTTCATAAAACTAAAAATGGTTAGAGATATGTGAGAGTCTTTGGATATTAGGCAGTTAGGTAGAGGTGTATTTATTTATTCAAATTGAATTGTTTTATTTAACATTAGTTGAATTATAAAAATTTTACTTTCTTATAATGTACTACTAATTTCCAACAGAACATAATGGTATTTTCCCAAGGATTGAGATATCGATGGATATCTGTTTTTGTGGATGTGATCGTTAGGATGGGTGTGGCCCATTATATATGTTCTTTTTGTGATACTAATCATAGTTTGGGCGACTCCATCATCGGTTGAGGCAGAAATTCCATCAGGTTGCTGGAATGGATTGGGATATTTGGGATGGTGTGGCCATCAGATTGAGTGACATGGTCACAGGGGCATTTTGTGCCAGAATTGGTGTGTCTTAGGTTCTAATTTGGTGATTCCTACTCACTTAAGTAGTCCAAATCATTGTTTGGGGTCGTGTACACATAGGTTGACTTAGTGATGAGGTGGTTTTATGATTTCTGTGAGTAGAGGCCCCCGATATTAGAATCATATATAAGTGTTTAGGGGTACTTACCTTAAAAATCCATAGGGATGGTGAGGATCCATTGGAGGACAATATTGAGGTTGTCTATTGGGGGATGAGGCTTTCCGTGTTTTATGCCTTTGGTCTATGATTATCTTGAAGGATAGATATCACCGTTCCTCTGGACATTGGTTGTTGATCTGATGGTGGTTACTTTTTGAGAATAGAGATCATTATATCCCTAGACATAGGGATTCAACCCAACAGGTGGTTTTGAGAAGAGGTATGAGGGGCCAGGTTTCTAAATGATTGGGAAATCATTCATGACTTTAGTTACTTGGTTGATGGAATGAGGTTCCATTTGGCTCTTGGAGTCAGAACCTGAGGGTTCATTTGGGACTATTTGACATCAGGGTATACCTTGGGCTATAAACCAAGTATCGTCTCTGATATGGAATTTTGGAATTAGTCAAGGTTGGTGATAGATTTTTGGTGACTTTTGAGCACCAGGGAATATCGTGTTTATTTATACGCATGTTTCGTTGTTTATTTATATTTAGCACACACCTTATTATTCACAAATGTATGGTATGGACAAGTTTCTTGGTACCCTATTGAGACTCATTCTCACACCCTACATAGGACCTTTAGGATGTGTATAGACTTCATTCTTATCCACTTATTTAAAGTCCCAGGTTTAGGTGCTTGATCTTAGTGGTTGTTAAAATGGAATAGATGGCAAGGTACCATTGGTTATTTCCTTAGCTAGAGTTTACCTTTTGAGTTTTCTTTTTTTGTTTCAACATGCTTATATGTATGTATGTATTGTGGTTATCCATTTGTGACCCCTATGCTTATTGATATGTATAACGTGTTTTGATATGAATGATTAACTACAAATAGTATGTTTATATTGTATATTTATTCTGATGTTGTTGTTTAGTTTTGCTTCTGCTATTGATTTCCATTGTTGTGCTTCCACCATGGGTAGGATACTATTTCAAGTCCATATTTATTTTCTTTTTGATAATTTATCTTTATATATTAGATAATTTTTATATTATCATCAAAGGTTATTGTCTCTCCACAATCACATCTTTACACCCTCACTTCTAGTAAGTGGCCTTTATCATGTAGGAAGGTACACCTAAGGCCGATGGTACTCATCTTGTAGCACTGTTCAGGTGGCTAAATGGGTCGGGGCACTACAACTATTTTTTTAGAGGTGATAAATTAATTTTAATATATGCACACATAATCCATAAAATAGTTTTTATAAGAAATTATTTCTGAGCATTGAAAAAGTTTATTCATATTCTATTTCAAGTAAAAAGATTTAGTTGAACATTAATTTATTTGTTTATATATATTATTAATATAGTATAAATTATTCTATAGTGATAAAAATGTTTAAAAATACAAAATATATAAAAAAGTATATTTTCTGCGAAAAATTATTTTTATCACTAAATGATTTTGTTTCTAATTATTTAAGATTGATTATATTTTTAAAAATAATTATATTTTAATGATAAATTCATGTTAACTATATCCTTTATTATTCATTAAATTTAAATTTTCATGAAATTCCAAATGTATAAAATACACTTAATAATAAAAATATGAAATTGATTAATAATTACGAAACTAAATCATCCTAACTTATATTTAGAAATATCTTAAAAATTATACATAATATCTAAAGGTAAGATAAGTAATAATGGTTTTCATGGTTGGAAATTCATAAATCATGGATCTCATAGTGATTTTAATGATCTTGAACTTCTCCTATAAATGATTTCACTCAAGTCACACTTGTGGAAGTTCAAATTATGCTCAGTCTAGGTAAAACCCTAGAAAATATACCTCCCTTTGAGAATTGAATAAATGTGATCTATAATAAAGAATAATACTACTCAAAAAAATTTATTTTCTTTCCCTATATTGATTTCATAATTTGGTTAACTCTATTTATACTAATTAATTCAATAGTTATGTTTCAACGGTTATATTTTAATTTTAATGGGGTTAATTTTCTATTAGTGGTTCATGTAAAAAAAGATGTCATAACTATAATGTATTATAAATTGTGGGTTGTTACATTATACCCCCTTAAATAAATTTTGTCCTTATAATTTTAACTATCTTTCAATAATAAAAATAGTTAATTGTATCTAAAAATGTACATTGATCAAGATATAATTTCTATTAAGATATCAACCTTACTAACTCAAGTAATAATGAGAAACATATCCATTCCCTAATAATAATAATACACCAATATTAAGTTTCTTTTTAACCATTTAAGCTAAATATCCCACATGATTGGGTATTAAAACACATATAATGGAAATAATTTTGATATGAATTCCATTATTATCCATACACTAGTGAATGATCATATCTTGATTTAGAATACTAAATATCATTTCCTTATTCCCGGAATCAATTTAACCTATATTTAGAGAGAACCAATCAATGTAAAAAATCACATCAAATTTAGTTAAATGGATAATAATATGATTTATAAGAAGCACTGTCTAATAGAATTATATTTGAATAAAACTATATACCTGAGATAAATCCATTGTAATACTAGGATTTTTCACAGATAATTCAATATCTAATCATTAAATCTCTTATAAAACTTTTAAGATACAAGGGATTGAGTATGATAAGAATCAAATAGAAAATTTTTAGTTCTTGAGGAGATGATCAGTGTACCTTATAACACATCATTTCCAAGATATACTTCATAGTATTTCTCTTATTATCTTATCCTTGAAGGTTATTAGGGTCTATAATCCATGATAAACCATTAATTAGTGAATTTATTTGTGTAATTATTAAACAAATTAAATTTTATGCATTGATTCATGGGGGTGAATTAGTTGGGACCTTTATACCCTCTATTTTATAAGTCAGTCCATTTATCTATATTTAAAGATGATGAGCTTAATGGATAATACATACACATTTGAAACATTTAATTATTTCTTTGAGACCTCCCCCTCGATGATTCTTCCTATATTTTTGACATATAATTATTTTAATCGTATACTCATCGTGGTCTTTATCACTTAAAATTTCATAAAAATCCATTTTCCCCTTTTTTGGTGCATTTGGGATTTCTAAAAGGTTAATGTTATTAATCATAAATAAAGATATATGGGTAAGCATAACCACTATATTTTAAATACCATATCTCATCCCATTTGGTTTCTCCTTATAATAATCATTGCATTGTCAATCATATTCATTGTGAACATGGTTCCTTGTAGATTCATCCATTGCCTAAACAAAGTAATGTTTATGGATGAGAATATATAAATTTATTAAAGGAAAACAATAAAAATATAATAAATAAATCATAACTGATAGGTATACCCTAACTTATTAATCTCTAGGTTTATATCTAGATTATCCATTGTCATGTTCTTATTAGGTTCCCTAACTTGACCAGTTATATATTATATCCTCGAGTTCATTTCAAATATTTTATGATTGTTTGTAAACAGCATGTGAATCAACCAAATAATATCCCATAGGAGTTTCAAACCATGTGTGTTGTTAATCACATTGATTTTTCGTCGAGTGAAGATCAATTTAATAATCAACTAACATTTTTCCAGGTTATTACCTCTAGGTGGATCGAGTATAAATCATGTATCCACTTGATTGTATCTAAATAGGGTTATCATTTCTAGGAAACCAAGATCTATTAACTTTACCAAACTTTTAGGATGTTTTATTATATTAAGGCTAATCCCTTGTTTTTTTGAAATAATTTTCTTTCATCTAAAACTCCAAAAACAATTAAACTAATCAATAAAAATAACTAGACTAATCTTTAAAAATAACTAAACCCAAATCTGATACCAACTAAGATGCCCCAATCCTACACTTTCATGTCTAATGAAAAAACACATACTTTAAATATTTTATTCAAATAAAATATAGATATCCCAAGATAAACTTGTATATTTTTCACATTAAATAAACATTACATCTCAAAATAATCTCAAAATCTCATAACCCATAGGTTTAGTTTCTTTTGATATTGAATAACTAAAAATATTATTTCATATAAGTGTGACATTTTTCTAAAATTGAACCATACTAGAGATATTTAAAAATAACACATATTTTATACTCTTCTTCGTAACCTAGTGAATTTAAAACATAAAAAATGGGCGATCTAAAATGCTTATCAGGGGAAACATTATCTACAAGACATAAACATGTTAGAAGGTCATGAAATATCATTTAATCAAATATATAACATAGAAAAATAGTTTGGAAATATGATACAAAAATAAAGGTCTATTGAGAATAAAATAGGAATATATCATAGAAATATGGAATAAGAATAATCATATTAAATCATAACCTAGTAGAGTAGGAATTGTAACCTAATTCTCATAGAATAGTGATATTGGGTTGGTAATGAAAAAACATGGGGTGCAGAAAAAGCATGAAAAATATAAAATTTAAAATATTTGGTTTAGCATTCATATTAAAAACACTGAATCCACAAAACCCCTTGCATGGATTTCATATATTATTTCATGAAATTCAATTTAAGAACAAAAAAAATAAAATCAAACAAAATCTTAAATGGTACCTTATTCATTTGAAATTGATGTTTTGATTTGATAAATATTTGTGTATCATGGATAAAAGTTGATAAACTAGGTTTCCAATAGATCATACACATATTCTACACAAACCATATATCATTAATATTTAATTCATAGGTTCAATCATGAAAAATTAAAGAGATTTATGACATCCCTTCGATCATGTAAAGAATAAGGACTCAATCAAGAATACGGGATCGATCCAAACCTGTTATTCCTTTATTTTCTCACTCTAGATCTTTAGAGTGATGATTTGAGTGATAAAAATTTGTTAAAAATATGGATTTATTTATTATTGAGTCTAAAATTTACTTATATACTTAGGTTATACTTTCCAAAATTTTACTTCATTCCCCGAAAAGTAATAACCTATATTTTAGACACTTGCACACACTTATGACTTAATTAATATTACACCACAAGAAATAATAATCTTTTAATTATATATTAAATTTAATATTTTTGATATATTCATTTATATTTGACACCATGTTAAGCATATGTTATACAAAACGTGAAATTAGCTTGCACACAAGACCAAGTTTTACCGCCTTTTAGTGGCGCACCTTTTTAAAAAATAAATTTGTAATATTTATAAATTTATTTTTCAAAATAAACATAATTTTTGTATTTTTAATATCAAAATTATCTTAGGGTGAACTTTTTTTATTTTTCTGAGAAGTTTCATTTTTTGATGAATAGTAAAAAAATATTGTGTTTTAGTTAAAAACTGCTTTTAAATTTAAATAATTATTAATGTTAAATTATAATATAAATTGGTTATTAAAGTCTCTATAGATCAATTATACATATAGTAAACAAATTTAGGTCATTTTAATCATTTTTATATTAAACTGGATATAAAAACTTATTGAACTTTTGAACATATTTACTTTAAAAACCCGTTTTCTCACCACATCTACAAGATTAGCGTCAATCTTAATTTTTCCACTTCTAAGATTAGATTTATAATGAGTATAAATTTTTTTTCCAAATAATATCAACCTAATTTTCCACAAAAAATATTAGTGACAGTGATTAAAATTAATTATGGTGATTAAGGTAAAATTAAGCTTAATAAAGAACTAAACCTTAATCTTAAGGGGAAAATGACCTATAAACTTTTCCAAAACCCATTGGATTCCAATAATTAGACCACATCTCATATTTTTTAAATTTTGTGGGTTATTTGTATATTATTAAATGTAAGTTCCCTATATAAAAGGATTAGTATGGAAAGAGACAAAAAGGGAACTTTACTTACCTTTAATATTTATAAAACATTAAGATACATAAAAAATATATTTTCTTTTATACATATCCTTTTGAAATATAAATGGGTTAATTTTATAATAATATTTTATCATTAATTTTTAAAGATGAACTAGTTACTTAAAATGCTTAAGAAACACCAATGTTGTGATAATTTAGTTAATAATTAACTAAAATAAATTATACTATAAATATGAAAAGTGAAGTGTATTGTTTTAATTATTGTCTTTAATTATTTTTCTATATGAATATATCATGTTACATAGCTGTAAATATAATAAATTTTAATTTAAATATTTTTTATATTTTTAAAAAATGAATTAAATGATGTCAAAATTGAAATTATTGTTATTTAACAATAAACGATATTTAATTAAATGATTTAAAATTATTAAGAATATTATATTATAAAAACTAATTTTTAAGTGTAAATAAATATTAAATATTTTCTATTAATGGATCAATTTATCTTTTTTAATTAACATATTGACCCATATACTGTAAAAAATTTGTTAACATGGTCTGGGTTTAAGCAGTGTTTTAGCGCGTCACAGGCACTTGTTCAAAAATTAATTTCAAAAAAACATGAGATTTTTATTTTATAAATTATATATTATATTAATAATTAATTAAATCTATATTTTTTAATAATTATATATTTATTTTATACTTAATGGTTAAATTAATTAGGTTATAAAACAAGATCCTTTAATAAAAAACAAAATGATTAAATTGAAGAATCTTAGAACTTAAGGAAACAAATTATTAAAATGCACATATTTTTTGTGTTTGATGTTTTTATTGACCATTATTACCCTTTAATTCATTATTTGTTTTTATTTTTCAGACACATTCGGTAATGTATACCTCCCATTAATGAATACCTTTTGGTATTTACAAGAGTGTCACTCCCCTCCACTATAAAAAGGCTAGCACTCTATCCCTTCCTCACACCTCTAAATCCACTTTGTATCATAAAACTTTTTCCAAAATAGTCTCTAAAAATACCTTCCCTAAACCTATAATCCTCTATTTGTGAATAAATCCACCTAAGAAAGCCCTTTGGCACCAACCAAAAATAGTTACCTGATTAAGAGGTAACATCTTTCCTTAAGCTCTTTAGTTTTATTTCCATTATCCACCCTTCAAACTCTCATTATTACTTTATTATATAACAAATAAATTATCCTAAATATACTATTATATTGTTATGTTATGTTTTATATCTAAAAATACGCACACTTCCATCTAATGGGTAACAAATATACTATTTATGTGAATGGTGCACTACTACCTCATGAAATGATGATTGTTTTTTCTTCCTATACCGTCTCTCGTAATGGTTGATAAAAAACAATTTTTTTGAATATTTAATTGATAATAAATGATATAATTTCCTCATATTATGAAAAATATGATCAATTATGAAATATTTGGGATTATATCATTCATTTGGGAATTTGACAAAAATTCTAGTTTTACCCTTTTAAAATACACTGTTGTATTTCGAGAATAAATATTGTTATGTAAAATATTTTGACTTAAAATTTCGTAACTTTGGTTTTGAATTAATGGGATGAAAATTATATTTATGACATTGGAGATGGATTTTGCATTTGAGTGGAATAAATCGTCTATGAAGACAAAGTTGGACAGAACCATCCAAATTGGACACTACTTCACTATTTGGGTCGTATCATTTTCATACAGACTTGGATTGAGCCCAAATTTGGAGGGAAGCTCTAGAACATAATTAATAACAAATAATACTTCTCTAAGGATGGAAAATTCACGAATTGTTTAGGTCAACTATTCATTGAAACGTGGAATAAAATATTTGGCCGAGTTCTTATTTCACACTTAAAAAAGTTATGTAATCCTAGCCCTCAAAAACTCTATTTAAATGGGATTTTCACTATTTTGGAAGGCTTTTCAAGGAATTGGGAAGGTTTTTCCAAAGGTTTGTCTCTTTTTATCCCCTCACAACTCTTGGAAGAAGTAATGTCTTGTGCAAACATCTCTACCAAAAAGGCTCTCCTCTCCCTCCTCCTCTTTGTATTTCTTTGATTTCATGCTTGTAATTTAAAATTTTCTTCAATTAATCTTCATTGTTTTTACCTTTTCTTATTATCTTAATCTTCCTAATTTGGTTGGAATCAAGAGTGGATAAAATATTTGGTTCTACCCTTTCAATCCTTTTCTCATGAAAAACATCTCCACGATGACTACACCACCCATGGAAGAGTAGCTCTTTTTAGCAATTGATCTACCTCTTACCTTATTCATTCATTTATTTTGAATCAATGATCTACTATAATTCATTTAATATGATTCATTAATTTAGTTTTTGTATTAGAATAAACTGAGTAAGAAATTGAACAATTAATGCAAAAACACGTGAGGTCGAGATTTTGTGTAAATTGTGAGAGCATGAACTTAATCGGTAATACAAGACCACACTCGATAAGTTTATAGAGTTAAAATATATTACCTAAACTCAATTAATACTCATTTACATAATTGATATGTTCTATAATTAACCACTGACCATAATCTATCCTTATAACATCAATCAAAGTAGTGTGTTGTGATTGCGTATTCTGAAGCTAACCTAGGGTTTAAGTAATTTCATCTTTCTGGTTAAGTTAAATCTCATAGGATTCGAGGGATAACAAATTAGAGGATTATAATTAAGTGGATGTTAATTTAAATGATAATGAAAAATAATTTAGTTAAAATGAATAGTTATATCGATTACTCCTTCTAAATATTTTCTAAAAAAACATCTTCTTATTGTGTCAGTTTAATCGAACTTCATTTCAAAACTAAAAAAATACAATCTTCTTCTAGTAAAATTATACTATATTTATAAACTATAAACAAACTCCATAATTTCAAGTAGTGTTTTTATTTTATTTTATTTTTATAATACCTCTAAGAATTTGTTTTAATTTTCTTCCTCCTTTGAGAGACGACCTTGGTCAGCCACTCTGCTTCACTTAAGTAACCCGAAACCGAACATTATTTGAAAGCACCCACGACAGCACCTTTCAGTGATCATTATGATAGAAACTCTATTTATATATGATATATTTGATATTTATAAATTAATTATTTGTAATTAATTATTTTATAAAATAGAACTCTATACATTCCATTTTGTGTAAATACAATAACATTGTTTGTGAAAGTGTAGACTACCATCTCCTTAAAGTGTTGTGATTCATTCACACTATACATTGAACTTATTAAGGATGATTTTAATAAACCTATGTAAAATTTGTAAAATATATATTATACTGTAATTATAATATACATATTTATCATTTAATTTTAATTATTTTAATATGACAAAGATGTGAAAGTAGTGTTCATGCGTATATATGGCATATCGTCTCCATCAACAGTGCACTTAATTTCTTATCGCCAAGTATTATGGATAATTATAAATACATATGAACTAGATATGTATGATACTTAAATATTTTTTTTAGTTATTTATATTATTAAATCATGGTATATGTAATAATAACGACCAGTTAAATGTCAAAACATACTTGAGGAAACTAGGCAATTAACACCTGAAATAGTTAAAATAATGAAAGAGGGTTAAAAAATAGGTAATAAAATCTTGTATGACGTTAATATATGATATTATAAACATGATTATAATTATGGTATAAGTTAGTAACATATTTTAAACCAATATAAAAAATTATAAATACCACACAAGAAAATTTAGGTTAAGGTAAGGGATTTCGTCTAAATTTACATTCCATTGAGACTTATGTGTTGTTATGCACCAACTCACAATTATATGGTGTATATACTACCCTTTCACACATAATATCATGAATATTATTATTGTAATGACATTATAAGTTTTATTTAATGTCATACCTTCTTGTTTATTATGATTTAAATGTTTCAATGTGGTAAGGGGCACTTTGGAATGTTTAAAAATTATTCTCCTCAAGAATGTCTTAATAATTATCATGGAAATATCACTTCCTTATGTTATTGTTAACTTTATCTTGAAACAAATAGCTTTATTTTAATAATTTTAGAATTTAAATTAAATTAAATATCAATATTCTCATACAATATATTTCAGTATTGCCTAAATTGTATACCATTTTACATACGGTGTCTACTTTGATAGTTATTTGATTATTTGGGGAAAAATTGATAATTATATATTCTTTATTCAATATGGATAATTGATAATGAATATTATTAATTTAAAATATTCAATCTGATTATTTCTATGGATAGTCAATTACGAGCCGATCCTAAAATTTATATAACTCTTTGATGCATCGATAAGTTCTCATGAGATGAATAAGTTGGATAAATTAAATGGGTTTTATCCATAGTTTTAACCATATTGTGAAAGGTCTTGATGGTATAGGATTGCATGTGCCTTATACATGACATCCAATAATTAATAGTTTCCTTAATTTAGAGTCGTTTGTTTTTCATCCATGATATTTTGCATCAAAATAATTTATGGATATATTTTATTCTCAATTTATTGATTAAGTGAAATTTGTTTTATTTTTTTACATTTCCATATTGATTTCTCATTATCTAGTTATTTTAATGGAATGTGTTTTCAGTGAATCACCATGTCATGTTGACTTATTCTCATTTATTTATTCTTTCTTCTACTTTACTTACCCTTACTATGAATTTGAGGTAACCCTTATTATGTTTAATTTCTCTATGTTATGAAGACGAAATCTTTGAATAAGTATTCAAGGATGTTGTTTATTTATTTTTATTATGTATCATGTTTATATTTTTTATTTTAGAATATATTATGGGTATCATGTATGTATTCTAGCTTTCCAAGACTACAAAACTAATTGGTCCTTTTGGATTGGATTATTTATAATCATGCCAATGTAATAAAATAATGCATCGAATCTAGGATTTTGGGTTCAGGGTGTTACAGTTGGTATCAGATGATGTTTTTCTATAATAATGGAAAATATATTTAGAAAGCATTGATTAGGGAGAACAACCCTAAGATAGACAGTGGGGATAAGTATACAAGAACATTCTATAATTTTGGTAAGTTAGATATTGTAGGGGTATTCCAAGAAATACATCCCTATATAGATACTATAATCAGACATGGTTTTGGAACAGATGTACCTAGGAGTGACAACTCTGACAAGGTGTGTTGGTCCTAACTCAGTTTAACCTAGTACTTGAAAACGGGCCTTATTATTTTCCTTGTTTGAAAATCTTGTGGGATACACTTTGGATATTTTACATTTTCATTAAATACCATTATGAAGGATTTAAAAGTAAATATATCCCCAAAGAAACCATATTTATGATTATGATATTAGCTATGCATAAAATTTTCAATTTATGTTAAGTGTTTCACTAGTTTTGGTATTATATATTATGTTATGATTTAATCAAATATAATCCATTATTTAGAAATGGCGCCCAGTGGAAAGAATGATAACTCCACCAATTCACGTGATCCAAAGAGTAAGAAGGATCATATCTTTTGTGGTCTTAAGACAACATTTCAAAGGGAAATAGTATCCCAAGTATTCTCATCATATAAGAAAATAGTGTCTTGTTCTAATGAGATAGGTAAATAATTCTATATTTTCTATGGATTTTAATGGAAGAAATAGGAGAATAATATTCCAGAGAAAAATATGGGTGAAGGGAAGAAGGTAAATAATTACTTTCCCACATGTGATAATTATGGAAATAAAAACCCCTTAACATTCTTAAAATGAATGGGAGTTTGATAAAAAGTGGAAAGAAATCCCATCATTATTGTGATTTCAAGGGTAATAAAAAGATTTTAAATTTACAATGCTTCAACTATAAGGATATGGGACACTATCAAAATCATTATCTCAAGTGTCAAAGGAATATATCCCAAATGATGTTATTGAATAATGGTCAAGTCATGATACTTCCACAGATGAAGAGGATTGATTAATATGTATATTCAAGAATTTTAGAATTTCAATATTTTATCAAAGATATACTAGATATAAGGATTGTGGAATATATTAGGATTGTACTACATTACCTTTTTTGTTGAGTATTTGAGATCATATGTTGAATGGTACCAATAAAAGTTATTTAGTAAAAGTAAAACTTATTGGAAATAACATGGTTGAGGGAAAGATAACCCTTATTATGTCCATAATTTTAAGAGAATGATGTTTGGATAAAGAAAGGATTGATTTGGATATGTGCTTACTACCTTTGATGAAATTCCCCGACCCCAGATACCCAGAGTCGGTGCATTACTTCGTAACATTGGCATGATCACAAAAGATCAAGTCTCGAAAGACCGATTAGTTTAGTAGCCTTGGAAACACTAGATACATTCATAATTCTTTCATTACATCAAAAAGTAAACAAACTACAATAACATGGTCTTCATAGTCCACACTCATATCCTCACTGACTATTCTTGCAAGTCAGTCATAATACACTTCTTCACATCCTGGAAAATATTAAAACATTGAAAGGGGTGAGCTCAGATGCTCAGTAAGGATAACAATATTGCGGAAGCTTTTATAAGAAAACATAAGCATTTAAGGCAATGTATAACTAAAACAAAATCCTTATTGAACTTGAACTTCAGCATAATATGGAAAAAGTAAAATAAAATAATGCCATTACTTACTCTCATGGATATTCTACTAGACTAATAATCACATGAAATATCAATAACCACTTTCATAATGAGGTAATGTATAATTCCAGACATTCTGAAACACTTTGTCAAGGCCTCGGCCAAGACGTCTAAAATGATTAAGGCCTCGGCCAAAACCATAAATCAAATTGGTAAAGGGCCTCGGCCAATTCCACGTCTAGTTGTCTCATGAGACCTACCGATGCATCGAGGAGCTATAGCGGGCTCCACCCGTCAGATATTAAGTCCAATACATTCCTCATATGAATAGGTTTAAACATAGCATAAATATTCGTATTAAAACTAGCATATGAAATGTCAAAAATTTCTCCATAAGCTATGGATGGTATAAAAATAACACATCCACAGTCAAATATTTCACAAAATGTTCAATGGAAGTTTTGTATCATAAATCAATTTCAATTAAACTTAAAACCCATCAAAGGATGTTGACATGGATGAAATCAAAGCTATTTGAGAGTAATATCTGTCCTTTTTGAAATCATTTAAAAGTCCCATTATTATAAAATAATACATTTACATTGAATATATTCTTATAAGCTTGTTAGGGAAGCTTCGACGAAGTTATAATGGCGGAAAATAGCCGCACCCGCCGTATAAGTTAAAAAAAAACATTCTTACCTTAAATTTGTCAAAGAGGTCAAAAAGTACATTGTTTGGAAAACGACGGTAAGATTACTTTCAAAAATGTATAAGGGTGTAAATGACTTTAACACATTTTCCATTTAATAGTAAAAATGTTTTGAAAGACATTTTTAAGAAACATGGATGTGGATGATAACGAGGTCCCAGTAGATAATTATGTATAAACAACCTTGGATAATGAAGAGGTTGTGAAGTAAACCCTTACCTTGTACTTTTCCTTGGTTGGGGTAGGTTAACCTCCTGTATAATGGTGAAATAATTGTTATTAAATTATACAAGAATCATATATATTCATATGATATCATATATGATCTTTTAACATTGCTTTGTTAACAATATCTTAGATTTATCGTTGTTTCGGGTGTTAACTTACTCATTTTCTTTTATATGTTTTGTTACGTAAGTCGTGTTTTTCATGTATAGGTTGTATCTTATTAATATCCATAATGATATCATGTCCTTAAACATTATTTTTAAATCATCAAATGATAATTATACTTGAATGGATACGACGGAGAATGAATCTCATCGCGTTCGTGGAGACGGTAGTCCGTACGTACGCACGAGCGACAATATCATTATTTTGATATTAAAATAATATATAATTGGATAGTATATCATATATACAGAATCATTATCATGTTATATTTATTATTTACATGAATTACATATCATTATTATACCCATCTAAATAATAATATATTGAATAACAATTACACCACGACGTGGAGACGGTAAGCCGTATGTACGCACGTATGGTGACATGTCATTCAAATGATGGGTAGAATACTGAATATGGTTGTTCCATATTTATAATAACATCAAAGTATATAGAAGATACTGGATTTATAATTTTATAATTGAAATAATAAACAAAGAGGGAGTGGAAGAAGAAAGAAACTTGAAAGAGGGTGATGAAAATGTTACCTCTTCTTCGGGTTCTTCCTTTTGATTTGATCAAAAGGCCTCCATAGGATGGCTTTCTGACTAAATTAAAGCTTCTAGGATGAAGGGAGAGAAGTTGGGAGAGTATTTGGGCAGAGTTTGGCCTAACCAAAAGGCTTGGAAGTGTGAATAAGGTGGTAGAGGTGGGGGGCTTTTATAAGAGGAGAGGAGGGGCTCTTTTGGAAAGATTGAAATGTTACATTATTATACAATGCTTTTCGGATTCTAAAGTTCCCACACTTATATAATTCGTGGATAAGGTGATAAGGGTTCGAAATATCCTCATCCAATAGGCTTTGAACAAGTTTAAGCCTTGGATTTTTCATTATCTTCTCATTTTATTTAAATCGTTAAATAATGAGGTCGTCGCTGCATCATGATGATGTCATAAATAATTTAATTTATTTAATGTCTAAAAATTATAAAAAAAATACTATGATGTAGGAAATCTTTTTATATTTCTAATGAATATTTATAGTCAATATTTGGATCTGTGTAACCCCACTTAAAAACTGTTTTAGTAAAACAACTCATGTTTGTGTCAATTTAATTTTAACATTAAATAAATATATATTAATGTCATTTTCCAACTAAAGTGGCTCCATGGGGTCCCCAAGTTTACCCATGGGTTGTCTTGGTCGGCCATGACTCATCCAATAGGATTAGGACAAGTGTCAAGCTCATCTCATATTATTAAAACATTATTTTTACCTTAAACTACACTAATCACCTCTAATCGCGATTAAGAACTTAAAAGTTACTATTCACTAAAAAATTATTTTAATCTCATTGAACCACATTTTACTTCTTAATGACAACCATGTATGTCGGATTTTTGAAAATCAAATCACATAAGTGGTAATATTTCATTTTAACGAAAAATCAGTTTTTAACAACCACTTAGTGGTTTCACTATTCATCAAAAATTGAAGTTTTTCAGAACAAGGACAAAATTTCACCCTAAGCTATAATTGATATTCCGAATTCAAAAATGATGTCTATTTTAAAAAATTCCAAACATATAAGTTGTATTAATTAATTTTATAATTAATTCCCGATGTTACAACAAATAGCGTGTTTTTAAGAAACAATTTATATCAAAAGATTGGCAATTGTTTATGTCCAATTTCAATGTTAAATTAATTCTAATGACCACCATTGGATAAAATGGTAAAAATATATTCTAATTATACTTTAAAACCACTAAATATTATAATTTATCACTATAAATTATTTTGATTAAAAAAGTTGTTTTTAAGTATTTTTCACTATTCATAAAAATTTAGAAGTTCTCAGAAAAATACCAAAAATTCAACATAGGCTAATTTCAATATTCCGAATCCAAAAATGAAGTCCATTTTGATAAATAAAATTTATAAAATTTCAAAAATTAGGTATTACTATTCACAACGGCTAGTTTAGTTAGTTGTGGTGTGTGTTAGAGCTCGAGGTTGCGTACAACACACGCTATTGCATTATTCGAAGGGAAACGTACAGTGGAAGCTTGGGGTGTTACATTTGAACTGAGTAATGTTTTATTAAAAAAGTATTTCATGCTACCATTGACAGAGTTTAAAACACTTTTGTATTTATATAATATATCCAATAACATCTATTTTACTTAAGGAATAATGAAGAATGCATGTTCTAAATAATGTTTTACAATATTTCAAGTTATTACCATATTTCAAGAGGATACATGATGAAGGTGTTCAGTTTTTTGTTATGTGATTATTAAAGAGTTACTTAATATTGAGTGCAGGCTAATGATAAGTTCATTTTGGAAATTTACTGACCTTCTTTACAAAGTGTTGGATAAAAATAATTTGGAAATGTTAACCATGTATGAAATGGTTTAAGAATAACTTTGGATTTGGATTTATAGTTTGATGTATTACATCACTATATGAT
Source organism: Viscum album (assembly GCA_963277665.1). Classification (NCBI taxonomy): domain Eukaryota; kingdom Viridiplantae; phylum Streptophyta; class Magnoliopsida; order Santalales; family Viscaceae; genus Viscum; species Viscum album. Next base: position 1,264,045,357 of record OY728132.1, on the reverse strand, counting down.
GAATATTTTTCTAATATATAAATTAGAAATAGTTCAAGGCATGACCAAAGGATAAGATTGTTCTTATAGAAATGTACCACATAAGTATATTTTCTTATATTATTAAAGAGTGAAAGAATTAATCAAATCCAGGAAAATTATCTTGAAATAAAAAAACTTCCCTGTACCTTAGTTTCCAACGAATCAAATTACCTCCAATATCATCGTGGAATTATGGCCATATGATTTTTAACATTCTCCTTACCATGTTCTCTAGCACTCTTCATCAGAATAAGATTGTTATATTTTTCATCCATACCCATGTTTTTATTTTCAACCTATGTCCTCTTAACATAGAACCTAGTTACATGACCCTTTTACTTTCTTTTATATCTTATTAAGTAGATGTTTATAAACCATATTTATGATTTGGGTTTTTCAATAATATTTTATTCTAAAATATCAATCCCTTGATTATTGAGATCATATTTAAATTATGAAGACGCGATTTAAATAAGTTGGGGAGAATGTAACACCCTAATAAATTAAATTTTTTTACTTTTTTAATAAAAATAATATTATTTTTATCATTATTTATACACAACACCATATTAATCTTATGATATACAAGACATGGTATTAACTTGCATGTAAGACTGGGTTTTGCCACTTTTTAATGGAATTCCTTTTAAAAACTAAATTTTGACATTATTATGAATTTTATTTTTAAAAATAAACTTCATTTTTGGATTAGGAATATCAAAATTAGCTTCAGGTGAGTTTTTCTAATTTTTATGAGAAAATTCATTTTTTGATGAATAGTGAAAAATATTGTGTTTTAGTTAAAAACTCATTTTTCATTTAAATAATTATTAATGTTAAATTATATTATAAATTAGTTCATAAAGTCACCATATATCAATTATATATATAGTAACCCAGTTTAGTTCCTTTGAATCATTTTTATATTAAAATTAGATATAAAAACTTATTGAACTTTTGAATGTTTTTACTTTAAAAACCCGCTTTCGCACCCCATCTATGAGATTAGCCTTAACAATAATTTTCCAACTTATGTGTTTCTAATTTTGAAAATAGGAAATACATGGTTGTAATAAGTATAATATTTGTTGTTTAATAAGTTCAAATTAATTTTTGACCAAAAATATTAGTGAAAGTGATTAAAATTAATTAAGGTGATTAAAGTAAAATTAAACTTAACAAGGGAATAAACCTTAATCTTAAGGGACAAAATGACCGTGAAACCTTTCCAAAAACCATTAGATTTTAATATTTCTACCAAATAACCTATTGGTTTTAATTTTATAGTTTATTGGTATATTATTAAATGGAAGTTCTCTATATAAAAGGTTAAGTAGGGAAAGAGACAAAAAGGGAACTTTCCTTACCTTTAACATTTATAAAATTTTGAGATATCTACAAAACAAAATATTTTATGTTATATATATCCTTTTGAATTATAAATGGGTTAATTTTATTTTAAAATTATATCATTAAATTTTAAATATGATATAGTTACTTGAAATGCTTAAGAAACGCCAACATAATGATTATTTAGTTAATAATTAACTATAATAAATGATACTATAAATATTAAAAGTTAAGTATATTGATTGAATTTTTTTGTTTAATTTTTTTTATAGATTAATATGTTATTTTCCATAAATTTCAACTTAATATATTTAAATTACAATAATTTTTTAATATTTTAAAATTAAAATTATATAAATAAAGTCAAAATTGACATTATTTGTTTTTTAATAATAAATGAGATTTTATTAAATGATTTAAAATAAATAAAAAACCTATATTATTCCAAGTTATTCTTAAGTGTTAAAAAATATTAAATATGGTTTATTAATGGTCCAATTTATCTTTTTTAATTGACATATTGACATATATACAGTCAAGACATTGTTAACACAGTCCGGGTTTAAGCAGTGTTTTAGAGCATCATGTGCGCTTGTTTTAAAATTAATTTCTAAAAATCATGATATTTTAATTTTATAAATTATATATAATATTAATAACTTAATTTATTTATATTTTCTAATAAATATCACTTTATTTTATACTTAATGGTTTAATTACTTAGGTAAGAAACAAGATTCTTTAATAAAAACCAAAATGATAAAATTGGGGAATCGTAGAAGTTAAGGAACCAATTTTATAAAATGCGTATATTTTTTTTTTTGGGTTTTTATCAAACATTATTACCATTTAATACATTATTTATTTTCATTTTTAAGACACATTGGTTAATATAAACCTCTTATTAATGAATACCTTTTGGTATTTACATGAGTGTCACTCCCCCTCCACTTTAAAAAAGGAAAGCACTATACCCCTCCCTCAAACCACTAAATCCACTTTTTATCTTCCAAAATATGCCCAAATAGTCTCTAAACATCTCTAAACTCAACCTAGAAGCCTCTATTTTATGATAAATATATCTAAGGAGGACCTTTTCTATGAACCAGAAGAAGTTTCCCGACTAAGAGGTAACATATTTCCTTAAGCTCTTTAGTTTTACTTCTATTCTCCACACCTAAACTCATATTATTACATGATTATATAACAACACCAATATCATAAATATACTTGGATTTTTTTATGTTTAGTTTTATAACTAAACTTACACTCACTCACATATAATGGGAAACAATTATACTATTTATGTTAACGATGAACTACCACCTCACGAGATTATGATTATTCTTTCTTCCTTTACCGCCTATCCTGGTGGTCATTATTATGGAAATATATTAATATATTATATATATGATATTTATAATTTATTTATGATTATTTAATTCTTTTATAACACATACCTCTATACATTTCATTTTGTGTAAATACGATAACATTGTGTGTGGAAGTGTGGAGTACAGCCTTCATAAAGCGATATGATTCATTTATGCTATACATGGAACATATTAAGGATGATTTTAATAAACCTATGTAACATATATTACATAAATATTATATATTAATTATAATATACATGTTTATAATTTACTTTTCATCCTTTTAATATAGAAAATAAATGAAAGTGGCGTTCATGCGTACGTACGGCCTATCGTCTCCATGAATGGTTCACTTAATTTATTATCTCCAAACATTATGGAAAATTATAAATACGTATGTATTGAATATAAATATATTTATATATGATAATTAAATAATCTTTTACATTTTTTATATTATTAAATCATGATCTATGTAATGGTAACAATAAATGACAAGTCAAAACATACTTGAGAAAACTAATGAATTAATATCCGAAATAGTTGAAATACTGAAAGAGTGTTAACAAACAAGTAATAAAATATTGTAAGAAGTTAATATATGATATTATAAATATTATTATTGTTATTTTATAAATTATTAAAATATTTTAAACCAATATAATGTATTATAAATGCTACCCAACATGAGTAAGCTTAAGGTAAGATATTTTATCTCAATTTACATTCCATTGAGACTTATTTTTTTTATGAAACAACTCACTTTTATATGGGGTATATACTTCCCTATGATAAGTAATATCCTTAATACCCTTAATCCCATGATATTCTAAGTTTTATTTAATTTTACACCTTTGTGGTAATTATTATTTAAATTTTTCAAAGTCGTATGGGACACTTTGGAATGTTTAAAGATTATTCTCCTCAAGAATGTTCTTAATGCTTATATTTTAAATCTCACTTCCTTTTGTGATTTTTAACTTTATCTTGAAATAATTACATTATTATAATAATTTTTCATTGGAAATTTACATGAATATAAATGTTCTTATATAATGGAAATTAGTGTTTCCTAAACCATATACCATTTTACATACGGTGTCTACTTTGATAGTTATTTTCTTATTTGGGGAAATATTGATATTTATGTATTATTTATTTAATACTAATAATTGATAAGTCATATTATTTATTTTGACTATTTGATATTTTAAATTATTTTTATGGTAAATTAAGTGTGGATCTAAGACATTATATAGCTTCTTGATGCATTGACAAGTTCTCATGAGATGGATAAGTTGGACAAATAAAATGGGTTTCTATCCCTAGTTGTAATCGTCTTGTAAAAGGTCTTAATGGTATAGATATTTTTGTGCCTCAAACATGACTTCCAATATTTAATCAGTTCCTTCATTTAGATTCAATTATTTTTCATCCATGATATTTCGGGTCGACATATCTATGCATACATTTTATTCTCAGTTTATTGATTAAGTGGCATGTGCTTTAGTTTCTTACCTTGCTATATTGATTTTCCTTATCTAGTTAATTGAATAGAATTTTTTTTCATTTAATAACCTTTATATGTTAATTTATTCTCATTGAGTCATTATTACTTCCTCTTTACTTACCCTTACTGATCATTTGAGCTCACCCTTATTGTGTTTCCTTTCACCAGGTTATGAAGAAGAAATATTTGAATAAGCGTTCAAGGATGTGGTTTATTTATTTTTATTATGTATCATGTTTTTATTTCCTATTTCCCAATGTATTATGGGTATCATTAATGTAACATGTCTTTCCAAGACTACTAAACTAATCATCCCTTTGGGGTTTGATTCCTTGTAATCATACCAATGTAAAATAATTATGCACAAGCTCTAGGATTCTAGGGTTGGGGTGTTACAATTAAACTTATAATAAATGTCACATATATTTTATCACTCACTTTTAACTCTTTAATATGTCATGTGATAAAATTTAAACCATTAACTTTTCGTGTAATCACCAAAAATAATTTAAAAAACCTAGAACGTGTTGTGTTCGTTTAAAAATTATATTTTATCATATTCGATTTTATGATCAATAAACTCATGAAAACCTCTAGAAATAAATTCAATCATAATTATTCTGAATTTGAATAATATAATTGAATTATTTTGCTTTTGATCACTCATACTCGAATGTTCAATATTATCCACAAATGGGTTCCACTACATCTTAAACTCATATTCATATGAATGGTAGGAACATGTAGATACACTTAGTGTGTGATCCTATAGGTCCATATATTAAGATAAATGAGTCCAACCCATATAATAATAACTGAGTCTAGAAACACATCATATCCCCTAAGAAGATAAGGAATTTAGTTTCTATGACTACCTCCTATGTACAAACTATATTTAATATAATCTCATTGCTTTACAATATCTCATAAAGCAAGATGCACACTTGTGACATCATCCTTTTGATGATTTATATATTTCATTACCTTACTAGATAAAATTACCTTCATATAACATTTTCATTGATTTAATAAATGTACTATTATCTTAGTAATGTTGGTCCTGTGAAATATCTCTTCTTCAACATGGAACCGAAACATTTTATCTTTATTATTCAACCAATGTCATACCACCAATAATGCACCCAACACAAGCTACCTGCCCATAAATTTAATATCTTGGTTTTTTCCTTGAATCAAAGAACACAATCAAATGGTACACATAAATAATGATATAATATCTAGAAAAAATACGCATGTAAATAGATAGAAACAACCAATGACACCTAAAACATGTGGTGTTCCTATTGACGTGTTGGTCTTCATGGTATCATCTACTCAAGATCCCAAAGTAAGAACTTCATGATAATAAGTCTCAATGATTATAAGCACGCCACACCTGATAGTCAGAGATCATATTTTTCCTTTTAGTATTATTTATATAGACCTTATGACATATATTTAATATTGTTATTATAGTATCTCAAGTTTTTCATTATAGTTTGGAACTATTATAATATTTTTATACAACATGTAATCTAAGTAAATTACATGTAAATAGTGGATACATAAGTATCAACACTATTATGGTAAGAATAAATACATGTTTATATCAAACTATATTCATGTAATGGTAATCAAAGTACTTAAATAAGATTGGTATAGGTATCCCACAAACAACACTCCCACATTCTCTAGAGACAACTACTAACCACTCTCAACATTCTAGTTCTCACATGAGAATCATGATTCTGCAAAGATATGGATTTACTCAGGGGGTATACCACATTATCATCTATTGATACCTTTATAACCATGAATTCACCTATCTCAATTAAATAACTTAAGATATGAAACATTTAAAGGATATTTTTATCCTTTGGTGTAACCAAGGATCTGTGGAAAGCACCACTACTATAGTATTATCACAATATACTGTAATAGGGTCTATATTACAACATAAAATTAAAAGCTTGGAAAAAAAGTATTATTATCCAAACTAATTCCTTAGTTTAATTGGAAGACTCTATATACTTAGATCTTGTTGTACAATAAATAACCACAGACTATTTCGAGTTCTTCCAGCTCAGCATACCACCATTAAAGTAAAAGATATAGATTAACTATGATTTTAGATCATCATAATCTATTTGGAAGCTAGCATCATTGTATCCCCTCACCACCAGTTCCTCATATCCTCCATGCACTGGGAACATAACCTTTGTATGTCTCAAGTAATTTAGGATAGTTTTTATAGATACCCAATGTAACACTTATAGATTAGCTCAATATCTATTGAAATTATTAAATAAATGGAAACATAAAAACTAGTTCATAGCATGACACACATGATAGATACCATTGTTGAAGCATAAGGTATTATACTCATTATTTCAATATCATCCTATATTTGTGTAAACATTTTATTATAGAGATTAATACCATGTGAATCAACAAAAAAAAACCACAATTGTATTGTTTCATATTCTACATTTTGTGTTCTTTGTCAACATATATACTTTGACTTATCCCAAGTATGCTCTAAGATATACCTCAATATATCTTGATACCTTGAATGTAGGCTGATATACCAAAGTCTTTCATATAAAATCATTCATTTAACCATGTCTTCCCTAACTATAATACTTTCACTATGTTTCCCATTAACAATATTCCATCAACATATAACACTATTAAAACAATGACATTCCCACTAAACTTCATATAAACACTTGTAATTTTTTCATTCTTAATGAAACCAGAATCTCATATGGACTAATTAAAATGGATATTCCATGATCATGATGTCTGTTTCAATCCATAATATATCATTATCGATTTCATACTTTATTGGCACTCTTTGACATAATAAATCGTTTCGGTTATATCATATAGATGTATTCAACTAACTTACCATTTATAAAATTATTTTTTACATAAATTTTACAAATTTCATAATCATGGAAAGATTATAATTTGATTATTATTATATTGGATTTCATCATTGTGACTGGTGAAAATCTTTCATCATAGTCAATTCTTTGACATTCCCTGAAGCACTTCACTACTAGTCATGCCTTATAGTTGATCAACTAACCATCCATGTCCAGCTTTTTCTTGAATACCCATTAACACCCAATAGGTTTTACATCAGTTGGCGGTTCTACTAAAATATAAAATTTATTTTGGTATGAGGATTCCATTTCATAATTCATGGATTCTTTCTATTTAGCAGCATCCTTTACATATACCACTTTCTTATAGATTAGATGTTTATAATTCTCAAGGAGTAATGTGTCACCTAAATTGATGATATTAAAACCATATCTCTCTAGTTGTATAACCTCTCTAGTATACCTATATAATAATTGTGTCTTGGGAACTTCATTATCTCCCACTATCAATTGTAGAGATTGTTCCCATACCAACTCTTCTACATATGGAATATCAACTTCATCAAATTCAATCTTTATCACACTATTTTCAATAGAAATGTGTTCCTATTCTAGAAATGTATCATTTCTTTATACAATATCCTTTATATTTAAATGTTTATATTGGTAGTATCCTTTATTATTATTAGGATAAACTTTGAATATTCACTTCATGCTCTGAGATGCTAATTTGGCACTAGGTATAGTCTTGAAAAAATATTTTCATTCCCATACATGTATGTGTGATATAACGGATTTATTTTCATATTATAACTCTTATGGAATCCTGTCTAACACCTTATTAAGTACTCAGTTTAGTGTATATGTCAAATTCTATAGTACATATTCCCAAAAGGATAATGGTAGAGTTGTATGACTTGTCATTGATCTGAACATGTCAAGTAATGTCTGATTCCTCTTTCCACTAACACCATTCCACTAAGGTGTATAAGGAGGAGTGATTTGGGAGACTATACCACGCTCATTTATATGATTTAAAAAACGTGGTTATGATATTATCCACAATATTTTGAGTGAATTTTATTAATCTTCATACCAATTTTATTCTCTACTTCATTTTGATATTCCTTAAACATGCTAAAGGAATAACATATACCTCATTAAGTATATATATTCATATCTACTATAGTAATCAATAAAAGTAATGAGGTAAGAAAAAACAACCTTTCCTCTACTATAAATAGACCACATACATAAGTATGAACTAATTCCAATGATTATTTGGATCTTTCTCCTTTCCCACTAAAAGGTGATTTGATCATTTTATCTTGTAAACAAGTGTGAAATAAATATAATGGTTTTAAATAAATGGATCCTAAATACATAGATTTATATAGTTTTCTTAAATTATTCTTGTTTGCATGACCTCGAATAAAGTTCCATAGGTTGGTAGGATATAAGTCATTCTCATTATATTTTTCATTGATTACCAAAAGTGGATCTTGTTGTTCAAGTATATAAACCCATTATTTAGATGTTTCATACCATAACATATGTTATCCTTATACATAAGAAACCATTTATTTATAAACATAAAATAAATTCCCATAATATATAACATCAGTATTTTGACTATGTTTTTAGAAAAAGATGGAACATAATAGCAGTTATTTAGCACAAGAACTATTCCACTAGGTGAAGTAAGATGATAATCTCTCACTACTAATGTTATTGGTCTCACACCATTTTCTACTCAGAGATCCACCTCATCTTTTCATATCATCTTGAAACTACATGGCTTCTATATTTGAAAATAAATGTTTGTTCTATATGAAATAACCAAAACCCAACTTGTATAAATAGACATATTACATTCAATGAAAAATATTCCTAAAGTAAAAGTGTCAACATACTTCTTCTTCCCAACTGAGAAATTATTATTCCAGTGGCCTTTATTGCAATATGAAAATCAAATTTTCTCTTAAAATTACTATCCCTTTGTATCATTGGATTATTTATTGGATGATTCATCAGTTTATTTGATTGGGACGTATCCTTTGACAATTTTTCCTTATCTTCCTTCTTCTTGTTAATTATAAGGACCAAACAGTTGGGATTCTTCATATCCATATCATCTTGGAGAACTAAATCCAATAAATTTATGAGTAACTTATTGATGTTATTCATATTTTAATTAACAATTAAATTAAATAATTTATGTGGAAAATAGACAAGAATGAGATCGGTAACAAGTTCTTGGATCATTTTGAACCCAAGGGACTCTAGTCTCACAATTTACTTGATCATATTGATTACATGAGGCCCTACCTGATTCTCATATGTTATCTTGAATCTATACAATGAACTATATATCTCATATATTTCTTATCAATCTCTCCCTTTGTATAACTCTTAGAGATAATATAGTATTTGGAAATGATCTTTATCCTCATGCATTTTTATAACTCACATGATATAGATGACAACATGAATCACTGAACATATAGCACATCATCCATATGATTCTTGTACTTATCTTTATCCACCTTAATTTCTACCTGATGGGGATTAGCATGAAGTGGGGATTATAGAACATAAATCTTCCTCTTTTGGAATAGTACTATGTGAAAGAGACTATACCACTCCTAAAAGTTACAGTCACCCAGTGTATTCTTTTATTTAATATTGATCATAGTGAAATTTATTTATTAGAGGTTTCCATTAGATATACAACAAATAAACTTATCATATTAGTACTTTATCTTGATTACCAGTAGAAATATTAAAATTATGAATTTTAAATGTCTCCCACTGTTTTACCAAGTCCTAGTATCCATAAACTACTATAATAAAAATAACCAATCACTTAAGTATTATAGCGGAAGGATTATTAAACCACTCTTCATATCCCAAGACATGTTATCACTACTACTTCGAGAGTCTGAGGTAGTATTTCTATAGGCCAAACATATTAACTCATGGATCCTTGGTCTGTTGAGTAGAGTCCCATATCCTATAAAGAATTAGATTTCATTTCCCAATGCTTTGCCTCCTCTATATTAAGATATACCATTAATTATGGATTAAGATCAACTCTAACAATCATTTATTTCAAAACTCATGTGATGGAAGACATTTAATAACTTAATATTTTTTTTGAGGGATTTGTTAATTTATCATAGGTGATGAAATCATTTTCTATTGAATATTCATATTCTATATGATCACACTCACAACTTAACCATGATTTTAAATATAAAACATTAATATCACATGTTTATTTTATATATGCATTCTTGTTTATTATTATATTATGTCTTCTCATGTAAAAAATACACATTCACAAAAAAATCTAACACATGGTCAAATAAATAAATAATGATGTGATCATGAGGTGTTAACTATTTTTCAATCCATCGAGTGAATAATGGATTAACTGAGACCCTAGGGTATTTACTTGATTTGATACTTAACATGAATTTCAGTGCTTGTGACTCTCACACACTTCACTTTTTTAGTTTACACCAACTCTCAACTCAAGCTGCATCGCCATATACTCCTCCAATATTTACATCATATAATCAAATGAAATTGAGGGAAATATGGGTGATAAAATATATTTTATCACTTAAATGTGGACACATTATCCCTTATAAAAATTAAAAATGAAGGGATGATGCATATATTATCAAAATAAAACAATTATTAAATTTTAAATACTTAAATGTAATTATTCAATTAAATAAATGATAAACCAAATATGCATAAGTCAGTATCGGCTCATTATTAGTCAAAATGAAATTATATTTAACAATAAAAATCATGTTTTGTAACATTAAACTTGAGGTTATTTTTAAATATTTAACCTACATTAAAATAATTTGAATTAATTATCAATATGTCATGTGACACCTAAAATAATATTATTAAATTCTAGACAATTAAATTTAATTTTTAATTTTTTTTAATTTTTTGGTTTCATTTAGACCAAAATCGTATTCTAGGATATAAATTTAGGGTTTGTGATGGGCTTGATGGGTCAGTCAGGACAGACCTGGACTGACTTGATCTGGCCCGAGATAGGGCGAGACCAGGAATCCCAATTTGGTGTGCCTCAAAACATATACAAAAAACATATATATACATATATATATATATATTATAATATCTAAAATAATATACATATATTCCACCCCAATAAATGGGGTGTCTTTATGTTAATCCCCAACTAAAATGGTTGTTAGAATATTTTTTCCATTCCCATATGATAGGGATGTGAATAAACATTCAATTTTTGAAAACAATTAGAAACTTTTCTGTTGTCTCATTAATTTTATAAAATTATGAAATAAACCTCCCAAAAATATTTTCAACATCTAATAAAATACATCCAATCATAATATATATATATATATGAATAAAAACCCATCATAATTTTAGGTTAAAACCCATTGATCATCAACCAGCCATATCGTAGTTATATTAACTCAGAAAGATGCACCATCAGTTGTGTTGGGAATTTATCAAATACCTATTTGAATATTAAAGAAATCTTAATCAAAATTTTATATTTTTAGAATTAAATAATTGCACATTCCCTTTGATACCAATTGAAGGAACTTGGGTTGTAGTAAAATCCTAAAAATACACAATTTAAAATTTTTAGAATTTTATTCATGTTAAAAACACTGAAGACACAAAAAACCATTCCAAAATTTATATAATGATAATGTTATATTCAATTTATGAACAAAAAATAAAATCAAACAAAATCATAAATGACACCTTATTCGTCTAAAAGAGCCAAATTGATTCGCTCATTTTAATCATGTCATAGCTCAAATGAACAAAATTATGCATCCTCTAGATCACCCACACATGAACCATAACTCATGGATGATCTATATTTGATTCACATGTTCTAACATGATAAATAAAATATCTTTATGAAATCTCTTTGATTTTGGTAAGAATTTGGACTCAATCGAGAAGAAAAGATTGATCCAACCTTGTTCTTCCTTTAGTTTCTCACTCTTGATCATGATAGAGATGATAAGAGAGATAATAATTCATGAAAATTATAATGTTTCATATTATTAAGTATAAAATTCACCTATATACTTAGGTTATACTTTCCAAAAGTGTTCTTTGGTCCCTAGAAAGTAAGAACATTCATTTTAGACTCATTCACACTCTTAGGACTTGAATAAACTTTTCATAAATGTCACAAATATTTTATCACTAACTTGTAACAGTTTAACATGTAACATGATAAATTAAAAACCATTAACTTAGAATATATGATTCATAGGTAATTTAACGATCCTTGAATGTGTTATGCTCGTTTGAAAAATTATATTTTCTCCTATTCACTTTTATGATCAAATAACTTGTGAATACCTTGAGAAATAAAGTCAATAATCATTATTGTAAACTTTAATAATATAATTTAATTATTTAACTTGTGATCACACACACTTGGTAGTTCACCGGCCCCCACATGTGGGGACCAATGTTTCCTAAACTCCTAATCAGACAAATAGGTGGAACTTGTGAATACACTTAGTGTGTTACCCCTTAAGTCCTTATCCTGGTAGTAGTGATTCCAACCCATACACTATTAGTATAGTCTAGAAACCCATACTATCCCCTAAGAAGATAAGGAATTTCGTAGTTATGACTACCTTCTATGAACATGCTCTGTGTGATATAATCTCTTTGTCTCATGATATATCATAAAGCAAGATGCACACTTGTGTTGTCATCTTTTTGATGCTTTATATATTTCATGACCTTACTTGATGGAGTTACCTACTTTTACCATGACCATATATTTAACTAAGGTACTACCATCCTAGTCATTCTGGGCCCATGAGATAAATCTTCATTAATTCAAAATTGATAAATTCTATCTTGTAAATTTAACTAATTCCATACCACCAATGATGCACCCAAAACAAGTTACCTCACCAAAAATTCAATGTCATGGTTTTTACCTTACATCAAAGTACATGATCAAATATAATGCATTAATCATGATCCAAATTCAATAGACCAATACACATGTTTATATATAATAAAAACCAATGAAACCTGAAGCATTTGGTGTTCTTATTGGTGGGTCAGTCCTCGTGATCTCATCTACTTGAGTTCACTAAGTTTGAACTTCATAAGAATAATTCACAATGCTTATGGGCCCCCAACACATGATAGTAAGACATCATATGTGTCTTTCCAATATGATGTATCTAGAAAATTATAAATATATTTAAGATTACTTTCATAGTATCTATAGGTTCTCATTATAGCTAGTAACTTCTATAACCTTCTTATTTGACACATAATCTAAGGACATTATTAAGTAAACATTGGATACAAAATTATCAACACTATTATGGTAAGAATAAACACATACACACACACACACATATATATATATATATATATATATCTGAATATATACATGTTATGGTAAAAAAATAACATAAAAGGAGTTGTTTTAGGGCATATTCCTCCCAAATTATAAGAAGAAAGTTCAATTAGAACAACCATAACTCAATGGAATGAAATCGAGTTAGCTTAAACGTTATGGATTTAGTAACACTTGAATCAAAAATCCCTTGAAAAAGATAATCTATGATGGATTTTTAAATCCTTTAAATTTCATTAAGGGTATTAAATAATCCATCTATAGGGTATTATATAAACCACAAAAAATAAAATAAGTGTTGAATATGAAATATTTATCAAATAATGAAAATGAGATGAGAAAACCCTTACCTTTACTATTTATTTTTACAAAAGAGATTTAATATTATATATAATAAAAAAACATGTTAATAACCTATTTTATAATCTTATTAAAATATATTACCTTTTATAATCATTAATTATTATCATTTTTATACATTACTTTGTAAGTTGTTGTTTATTTTCATTATAGGAATTTAGTCATTTTGATGTATCACATACACATAGAAATTTCGATATTGATCCCCATAATATGATAAAAATTTCATCATTAATATATTATTTAATGTACTTTATTAGATTTTACCTAATGATTCATAAAGTTTCAATTTTATTCTATGAAGGTTTTAGTTATGATTCATGAATATAAAATCATTGATGAACTTGTTCCGATAGTTTATAACTAATGAAAGGTGGTATCTTAATAAGGAGTTGAATATTATTTTTAATATTATAAACCCAAAAACAATATATATATATATATATTAATATCATATTACACCATTAATTAAGTTTAAATAACCATCTATATTAAATATTTATTGTATAATTCAGGTAGGTGGTTAAACCGACTCAAACAAGAACATGTTATAACCAATGTATGAGTATAAAAGTTATTTAATTATGATATCATAATTCTAGACAAATAATGATATTATTTATATGTTATTAAATAGATAATTCATAGTTTATAATGTGTTTATGAAGATGTTAATATAATAATCTATTAGTTGTATGCATGTTTTAGGCAGTTAAATTTACAATGATAACTTATTGTTAATATTATTAAAATAAATCCTAATTAACTTTAAAAAAATATAATCATCCCATAAATATCATATTTATTAAATAAATCAATTTTTAGAACCCTCTATGTATATAGATGATGAAAAATGAAATACATCATTCATAGAGGTCGTAATCGTCTCATAACACGAGTGGTGTTTTCATTTTTTTGAAAGGAGAGATGAATTTATAAAATGGTTATTGAATTAACATAATAAATTTTTTGTATACTAATGATACATATGTAATTATATTAGTATGTTTATGTTAGTCTTATAGGATAAATATAGATAATAAAAGGTTAGGGAGTGGATAATATTCACATTGAGGACTTGAATATTCTCTTGAAAGACCTCTTAGAAATGGAGGACTTGGGGAACATTCTTGTAACCAAGAGAAACCAACCATGTAATAATATTCTAGGAGAGGTAAAATGGTTAGGGGTTAGATATTAATTCAAAGTATGATTTTTTCATTATGTGGGTATAAGTGAGATACTTTTATAGGGAAAAAGGGACTTTTCCTCAAAAACTAAAGTTATGTGAGGGGTAAAGATGGAATCATATGGGAGTTAGGTGAGTTAGGTGAGGAAAGTTTTTTATACATTCTAGTATTAATTTAAAAACTAGATAAATATTTTACTATTTAAGTGTTAAGTTAATTTAGTAAAATTTGAGCTACATTAAGTTATCTCATTTTACCCGTATCATCCTTGATTAAATTTTTACCGTGGTAATTAATATTTTAATAAAAATATAATATGAACCTTATTACCAAATTAGAATGTGATGATTTAGAATTTTGAATCCATTTAATCTAATTAAGTTACTAAATATGAGAAAAATATCTTTTAAATTAAAACAAAATATATGGTGAAAAAAATATAGAAAAATGAATTTTTAAATATTAACTCTTCTTACTATTATTTCTTATCAATAACTAATTAGATGATAATTAATATATTTGTTTATATATTGATATATTATTATGGATTTATCATTTAAAAGTGGTAAATTTAATTTATTATTGTAAAAATAAATAATACTTATAAATAATACAATTCTTTCAAAAATAATTGTTTTATCGTGGTAAATGATATTTTTCATGGTAAATAATTTTTATTTTAAAAAATTAAAATTAAAATATTAAAAAACTGATATTTTTTTAAACCCATTTTATTATACTCAATTTATATAGGTGATAAATTCATTTTAATATAGGCACCCATAACATATAATAACATTTTTTTAAAATTTATTTTCTAATCATGAAAATAATTTGTACATATTCCATTCCAAGTGAAGATATTTAGATAAACATTAATTTATTTTTATATATATATATTATTAATATATTCTATATTATTAAATGGTGAACAATTGGTTAAAAAATAAACAATATATAGAAACAGTTTAATTCATTGAGAAAAAATCTTTTATCACTTAATGATTTTATTCCAAATTATTTAATATTTATTACGTGTTTAATATAATTAAATTTTATCAGAATATATATATTAAATACAACATTAATTGTTATTTAAAATTAAAGGAAATGAAAATCTTTAAAATACACGTAATAATTAGAATATAAAATTTATTAATAATTACAAGATTATATCATGCAAACATTTATGTATAAATTCTCTCAAAAATACATAAAAGATATAACGTTAAGATAAGTAGTGGTGGTTGTTTTTATTTTAGATTAATCTATAATAGATATTATAGTGATTTCTATGAGCTTGAACTTCTCCAAAAAATTATTTCTCTCAATTTTCACTCTTCGGAGTTCATCTTGGGCTTGGTCTAGGGAAACCACTTGAGATTCTATATCCATTTAACAAAAGGAAAAATGAGTTTCATAAGTAATAATTCTTCTAATTTATGACATTTATTTCCCTTTTTTATATATATTTCATAATATGGTTTCTTTTATTTATACTGACCAATTCAATGGCTGTGTTATAACAATCAAATTTTAATTTTAACATTGTTAATTTTCATTTAGTGTTGAATGTAAAAAATGTTATAAAAACCCTAAATTATTATAATATATGGTGTTTTATATTGATTCATGATGTTCATGGTGACTATTTTGGCTAGTGTGTGATAAAATAATACATACAACATGGGGGGGATTCTCAAAACATTTTATTTCACAGGAATGTCAGACATATTATTCCTAATGTATTTTCCTGATGGGTTGCACTTGTAACTTATTGTCATGTGAATATATTATGTGTATAGTCAAATTTATCATTTATATATCCTATTGGTGTTTTTATTATATTATTTATTGAATGTATGTGGCTATTATATAAATAAATAGGCTAAGGACTCCCATATTGTATGATATGCCTAATTGATGCATTTCATCATTCCCTAAGCTATTAATGGTAGATTTGGAGTGGCACACTTAGATTAATGTCAGCCCAGGAGGATCCCCAATTAGTTAGTTCATGTTAATTTGGAATTAGAGATGGTCTCTTTTAGGTATGGTGTTGGATTTTAGTAGTCATGTGATGACTAGTTTTGAAATTATAGTTATCATATTAAGGGGGTTTTGAGTTATTATATTATACCATAGATAACAATGTTGGTGTAATGACCAATGTATCCTTTTCCCAGGACTCTGATAACCTATTAATGGACCAATATTTATTAGTCATCAGTGTAGGGTAAAATTAATTTTTAATATATATCATATTGTGGTTAGTTATTATATTTCACACCCTTTTTGTGTTAGACCATCTAGATATCCTCTAACCCTTGTGGATTCATCCTACCAATTATAGGTTGTTCCCAATTATATCCCACTTTTTCATATAAGTAAGGTCGTGATATGACTATTCATGTAGTTGGGCCTCTTTTCAAAAGTTAGGGAGTGATGAGGCATGGCTTTTAGAATTTTTTTGAGAGATACACTTTATTAGATATCTAAGGTATTATTTCTCTCCCTCTTATACTTAGTGTAGATATGTATTTTGTAGTGGATGGTTGTTTTTAATAAGTTTTATGGAAGTGAGCATAGACCAGATATGATATTTCCATTCAATTATAGAGGTCTCGTGATTTTTTAGGTGCACCTAATCCTCATTTAATAGAGGTTTTGTTAGGGTATGAGACTTGTTTCTGAATCTGGTTCAGGAATTCACTGACCATATTTTGATTTTCATATCAATATTCTTACATAGTATGGTGAGATATTGTTGTATGATGATTTCTCAAACTAATTATAGGTATAAACTACCCTAATAAATATATGATACTTTTTCTATTATAATGTTTTGTTAGAGGATGTTGATCCCTCTATAGGATTTCATGACCATGTACGAGTATGTTTCATGTACCGTGGACTCTATGGGGTGCTCCCCTGAAATGTTTGAAGAAGGATTATTAGAGCTCCATGGTTTGGGTGGAGAATATAGAGGAGGAGTTATCGAGCTATGTTTATGCTTCCATACAACACTAACTATGTAATATTCCCCCAAGTGAGTGTTGTAAGATTAAATATTTTTTGCTGATGCAGCATAGTTTTAGGGAAAGCTAGTTTTTCTCCTAATGGTATCCAATTGTGTCAGGGATGGACCTTATACACGGGTGATGGAACTATAATCTGAGATATTCATATTGAATATAGAGGCCTGTCAGGAAGTGTTTTCTTCTTATAATTTAATTAGATATTGATCAAATTGTGTGAGTGTAATTGGAGATGGATGATATATCGATCCACTCCCATGAAAACCCTTTCAAGCATAGAGTGATGATAGTTAGAGAAGTTGGATTATTCATTTGATAAAAGGTTTATTTTATTGCATTATCGGGTATAGTTTAGTGCATGATTTGGGTCTATTATTCACAAACTCTTGTAGAGGGAGACATCGATAGGTGTTAAACATCCTATGCTAGATTTTTAGGTTGTTTAGATTCTAGTAGAACCCCAAGATAGACCTTAGTCAGTTAGGGAGTTTCCTTTGGTATTTAACTTAAATCACCCACTAATTTTTTAGTGAAATGAGTTTATCCTTTTTGGATAAATGATTCTATTCATAGAGTTCCTTATAGGAGAGGAGGTTCATCATTACTCACCACAGGCATCGTTTGGTAATCTATTACTAGTTTTTTAAGCTGATGGTATTGGGATTGAGGAGGTATGGATTTTCTATAGTAGTGACTGAGACCTCCTCATATAGTAGTTAAAAATACCAACCCACTATAGGTTAAGATAGAGTACCCATGTGGTGGTTGTCATGGCTTGGTGCACTATGTTCATGAATGGTAATTATATTTCAATGCATATAGATTAATGTTTGGATAAATTTGAAGTGAATCCCATAGTTAAACCTTATCAAAAGGATGATATCTCAGTCATCTTTCCTTTTGAGGATGATGGTTAAATGTTTCAGAGTGGGATGATGAGAAATATATGGAATTATTTCTATATATGGACTGAATATTTCATTATATCAATTTGAGAAGGATACTTTTAGGTGTTTGAGGGATTTAACCTAGCCTTACCATGAGTGTATCAGCTGTATAGAAAACTATCATGTTGTGGGATATTAAATAATTAGGTAATTTTGATCTTTCTTATGTTGGAAACATGGTGGTTAGTGAGATTAGAGTAGTAAAGTGTGGTTTTTATGATCAAAACCTCTATTGGAGAATATATTTCCTTATTTTGGAGGAGGAACATGACTAACTATTTTTAGGGTTTTTGTGTTTATCATTGAAATTGATATGTTTTCCACCTCCAACAGATGGTGTTTGGCTCATACTCTTTCCTTATATGAGAGATAATATATATGGTAATGTTGTCTTAATAGTCCTGTGAAGTTGACATTCTCAAAAGGTGGACCTAATGTGTTTTCTTGAAGGTGGTGAGCATGATGACAACTTACCCTGGGGAAATATAGTAACCCATACTTTTCATACATAGATATTACATCTTAATAAATGAATATCTATTACATGACATAATGATCCACACTAGAATAATATAGGTTTAGTATCTTTGTAAACTTATATAGATAAATAAATTGTTCGTTAGAGTTTTACATCATCTCACATTAAGTTCTTCATAACTAGATCCCTCATTTGACCTATCACACTTAAAATAGTTATTTATAACCTAGGGAATGGAAACATAAGAAAGGGTGAGCCCAGATACCCAGTAAGGGTAAATAAGAGAGATATGAAATATCCCTAAAACATAACATGAGTGTAAGGGTATGAGAATATGATATTAACATTTTAAAACCGTAACAAACAAATCATAGATCATAATATTGAGTCATGGAACTAATATTAATAGTTTATAAGACATTAATTATAAATTAATCAAAGAACATGAGTCATGATAGCATAAGACATAAATTTATGGCATACATATAATCATAGAAAATAATTTCCTTTATATTCAAGGATCACTTAAAAATCTATCATAGTGGATTATATTCACTCCCTATTCCATTATAGTAGTCATGGTTCACTCCCAAGAAAATCATAATGGATAGAGTCCCTTATTGAACTGGGATAACTCTCTATTTTAGTTCTATTTTTCTCATGATATATCTATATTATCCCAATCCATTGGAGATCTATATATTTATGGGACCACCCATCACATATTCAAAATCATATATATGTGTTCCAAAAGATCATAAAACATCAATCATATAATAACAAATATAAATTAAATCGGTTTCATAAACATTTCATCATAGAAAAACCCATGAAAAAGAAATAGGTTTCATAAACATTTCATCAATTATTCATAGCATAACCCATGAAAATGAAATGGGTCTCATAAACATATTTTCAATATAATAATAAACCATACAAAGAAATAATGAGGATTTTATCATTGGATCATATGATATTGAATCATATGTAATATAAAAAGATGTTATTATAGATGAAATTTCATTTACAATATCACTTGAAATGTTTCTTCTGGAAAATACTCTTTTCACTTTGAAATAAATTCTTTAAAATAAAAAAAATAACAATTATTTAAAAAATATTTGGAAATAAACTTGGAAACTTGTAAAGTAATATTCAAATTATTAATTGGTCATTACAGAAGTAAATTCCATTCATGTCATAAAAGTTAAAAGAAAAAATTCCTTTCACACTTTTGTAAAAAGTCAAAAGGTACATTTTTTGGAAAACAATAAGAACATTCCTTTCAAAAAAAATAGAAAAATGTAAATCATAGGTAAAAAAATTAGTTTAAATAAACATTAGATAATATTAAAATAATTCTTTGAAATATTTTTTAAAAACATGGATATGGAAGAAAAAAGATTTTTGACCAAAGAGATAAATAAATTCAGTTTTCCTTACAAAAATCATTTTTGTATCTTGAGTACTTAAAAAGAGGATAATTAAAGGAAAACATGTATTCTAAATAAATAACTATTTTATAAAAAAATCATGATTTTCATAAATGGTGGATCAAAATATTTTATCATAAAAAACTTAATCATAAACAATCCTAATAAGTAATGAGATTATAACATAAAACGATTACCTTGAGTTCCACTTGATTTAAAAGTGATTTTTCCTCTTGTATAATAAATTTAAATTTATTAAACATATATAATAGAATAATTTATCTTTTAATATAATATATGATCCTTTAATAATATTTTAACCCCAATTTATCCGTTATTCCTTATTAAAATCATCATTTTTTGGTGTTAACTATTTTGTAATTTCATAAGAATTCTGGTTTGGTAGTTTTGGTCCTTTACAATTAGATCATGGTCTCATAATATTTGGAATGTTAATAATGATATAAATATCATATATACTCATTATATATTTATATATTTATATTCATATATAAATGTTAGAGATAGAAAAATGAATTACACCATTCAAGGAGACGGTAGGCCGTAAGTATGCATAAACACTTTTTTCACTTTTGAACGGATGGAACAAAAGAAAGTTAAATACTAATTCCCCTTTTAAAATCATTATTATATCATATAAATCATATATATCCATAAAATAAATCTTTATTACCATCCATGTAAATCATAAATGAAAAATGAATCACATCGCTTTGTGGAGGTGGTAGTCCACATGTACGCACGAGCGGCGTTATCATGTTCAAAAGGATCGAAAGTGAAGAAGGTAGATATGATATTATAATTACAAAAGAATAAATATTTCCTAAATATATTATATAAAAATTAAACCCATCGTAATACCTACCCATTAAATATGGTGAGGAAAACTAAATTGCATCTCTATATGGAGATGGTAATTCATACATATGCATGAGTGGCACTTTCACTTCACATTTTATAGGAAAGAGGGTGAATAATGGTTATTTCATAATAATAATAAAATTTCAGTATATTAAGGATAATTAATTTATTATTTTATGAACAATGTCACAATTTTTGAGCAATTACAAGAAACAAATTAAAAGAGGTCGAGTAAGATGATTACCTCTTCTTCGGTAGGCCTCCTTTTCATCCCTTATTAAGGATTCTTGGAATGGTATTTTAAGAAGATTATAACCTATAAGTATTTTATATGGAATTTTAAGAGTGTATTTTTTAGGTTTCTTTTGAGATATATGGATCAAATTAGTGTAAATAAGATAAAGGAGGGTTCCATTTTATAAGTGAGGGGAGGGGTACTCTTTGAATTTAATAAAAGACTAAAATATAATAAATTAATTGTCTAGATAAATTATTCTAAAGGGATATATACTAGAAAATAAGGTATAATTATTTTTAAATACCATCAAAAAAATAAAATTTAGATGTTTTTATTGATGTTCTAAACCAGATCTTTGGTTTAACCCCTTAACTAACCAATTTTTAACCTTAACTACAGTAATGATTTTTTCAATCATGAAGTATTATAATTTCACTTATAAGGAAACAATTGTTTCATAAATGGTGAAGGGGTAAATTTTTAAAACATATTTTAACCACCATTACCAATTTCAATATTTTTAGGATTTTTAAAAGGTTTAATAAAATATTAATTTCATAAGATATCATTAATCTCATTTTCGACACTATTCATTTAATTTTACACTAAAGACACTGATAAAAATAAGGACTTAAAATATATTCCTTTAACAAAAATACTAATATTTTATATTCATATATAAAATTTTTGTAACACTATAAATCACTCAATTTATATTACTATTAATATTTTTGAAATCATTATTTTGTTTTTATATAAATTGAATAAATATTATTTCAGTATTTCATAAGAATTTAAGGTTATTATATAATTACTATAAATTATAAATAAATTACCATCATCAAATTAATTTCATTATTATAAAAATAATCATCAATATTCATTCACAACTTTATTTTGTTCAAATTTGAATACATAAGAATTATTTAAAAGTAAGAGAGTGATATTTTGTATTTTTCTTTGTTTTAAATATTATATAGGTCATTTTCATGGAATAATGTCTCTTAAAAAATTAAATTTCAAGCATAAGGTTGTAAGGATCAAATACCATATATCCAATAAGAATTAATATGAAAAATGGTGACCATAACATTTAGTTTTAATCTAGGTAAACCCATTGTATCCTTTATCGAGGTGATAAATTTTACCATGGTTACTTCTCATAATGGAGAAAAATAAAGGGGCCTACTTACAAAATTTGGAAAAAATGATTCTGTAAATGGAATCCATTTTTAAAATTCAATTTATATAAGTGGATTAAATTAATTTTTAAAAAAGTTCACAAAACACGAAAAATGTCATTGTTTAGACAAATACATATTTATGCATAAAACAAGATTAATCCATAGCCCATGAATATAAAAAAATAGATGAATGTTAAAAAAAAAATTAAGTGAATAAAAAATATATAATTTTTGTTAAAATTATTCAACAGTAGTAATAAATTTAATTTATTAAGATAGAAATACATTTCAGGCACAAAATAGTTTTTATTGAAAAACATCCCCTTTATTTTAAAATTATTTTTATTTTCATTTCTAATTAATTGATAACCAATGAATTCATTTTATTCATATATAAATCATAAGTTTTTTACAATTTATTTAGCCTTATTCACACCCACTAATCCAATGGCTTGGCAGTAACTGTTGCATTAAATAATAATATTTTAGTAGTATATCATGGTTTGTTTAAACTTGGTGTTGCATGTAAAGAATGATATTAAAGAAATAAAAATTATTTATAGATAATTATATCATTAAATCTCAATGTGTTACATTTTACCCTCCTTAAAATGAATTTTCCCCTTTAAATTTCATTACTCTAATACAAATAAATGAAGATATCTATGTTTCATTATATACTTGTGTTCCTAAGTTGCATATTCAATTTTATGATTCCTCTATAGAAATTTAACCAGGTGAGTAGTCTTGTTCAGTATAAATTTACATATATGACCCAAGATTTATAAATATTTTTCATCATAGAAAATATTATTCTCTAGTGGTATGAACTATTTTTTTAGTACATGTGAAGGATCAGGTATGCACTTCCTCAAGAGAGATACATAGAACACATCATTAAATTGATGGAGGTTTGGTGGAAACACTAAGCAATAATATTGCATCCCTAATTTATCAAGACTCTAAAATGATATAATATACATAGGTCTCATATTTACTTATTTGAAAATCTCATAACCTTCTTAGATGAATAAATTCACATAAATACCTTCTCACTAACTTCAAATTCTATATTTCTCCGATGACCATCAATAAACAATTTATGTCGGCTATGAGCTGAAATGATATGTTACTGAATAGATATAACTTTATTTTCAATTTCATCAACTTTATAAGGTCCCAATATCATTCTTTCTCTAACTTCATCTCATTAATTTGAATTTATACACATCCTTCCATATAGGTATTCATAAATATCCATATGAA
Source organism: Viscum album (assembly GCA_963277665.1). Classification (NCBI taxonomy): domain Eukaryota; kingdom Viridiplantae; phylum Streptophyta; class Magnoliopsida; order Santalales; family Viscaceae; genus Viscum; species Viscum album. Next base: position 1,264,020,763 of record OY728132.1, on the reverse strand, counting down.
TGATCGAGTGAAATATATTACCATAAGAAAACTTGACTTGAGTAAAGTGTTAATCCCAACTAAATTTGAATTATAAAGAACAATATATCATCAGATACTATAGGTTTTGAATTATTGTCTCATAATTACCATCTGTTTGAGGATGATATGTAGTACTGAAACTTAACTCTATATCCAGGGCCTGATGAAGGCTTCAGCAGAACTTTGAGGTAAACCTCAGACCTTGATCAGATATAATATAATGTGGTGATCTATGAAACCTTACCACTTCTTCAATGTATATCCAGGATATATGATCAAGAGATAAATATTATCTGATTAAAATAAAGTGTGATGAATTCTTAAGGTGTTCAAATATAAAAAAATAGCATTATGAACTTTATATATTTTGGGGAGTTCAATGATAAAATCCATGTTGATGATTTCTCATTTTTATTCTGGTATAGGTAATGATTATAATATCCCTTTATAATTTTGTCTCTCCTCCTTAACTTGATGTCATACCAAACATTGATATATATACTCTGTAATATCTCTTTTCATGTTTTATTTCCAAAAATGCTCTTTGATATCTCTATATTTCTTTTTTACTTCCATTATGAATAAAGAATGTTTAACTATGAGCTTCATCCGAAAACCCCTTCTCCAATTATGGTACAGATGGAACACGTACATGTTTGTTGAGCCTAATCATTCCATCATAATCATTGTTGATATCACAAACATTTCTCACCTTATTTTTAAATTCTATAAATTCTTTTTTCACCCCTTCAATCCTTCCATGGATGTATGGTTAAACATTCATTTGAGAAAGATAATATTTCTCACCTTCCATCAATATTTCTAGATATATTATTTTTATATACATAAATATTAGATATTTTCTTATCCACATCATAAATATCCTATCATGATTCTTTTGACTTAGCTTATCTACAACATTGTTCACTTTTCTAGAGAGGTAACTTATTGAGAAGTAATAATATTTAATAAACTCTAACCATCTTCTCTAGAGCATATTCAAGTGTTTATTTGTGAATATATAATTTAAAATTTTATGATCAGTATATATATCACATATTTATCTGTAAAGATAATTCCTCTATATCTTTAACAAAATAATTACCACAGATAACTCCAAATCATTAGTTCGGTAATTTTTCTCATTAACCTTCAATCGGTAATAGTCATAATTTATCACCATATCATTATGCATGAGGATTCCTCCCAACCCCTTATTTGATGCATCACTATATATGAAAAACCCTTACCCATTGTAAGTTAATGTAATAAAAGGAGCACTAATTAACCTTCTATTTAGTTATATAAAATTATATTCATAATCATTTGTCCAAAGGAACTTGACTCTGTTCTAAGTTAACTTTGTGAGTGGATTAAATAACTGGGATTAATTGTCCACAAAGTGCTAATAATATCCATCCAAACCAAGAAACTATGGATCTCAGTCATAGTGTTTGGTCTAGGCCAATGTTCAATGACTGGCATCTTTGATGGCTCTACTAATATACCATATCTTGATATTATATTACCCAAAAGGAAACTTTCTATATCCAAAATTCACAAGTTGTAAATTTTTCATATAACTTATCCTTCTCTATGGTCTTCAGTATAATCCTAAAGTGATCCTTATGATATTATTTACTCTTAGTATATACAATAATATCATCTATAAATACTATCAAAAACTAGTTAAGATAATCTATAAAGACTATTTATTAAATCTATGAAGATAATAAGGGAATTAGTAAGAAAAAATGGATTCACTATAAATTCATAGTGTTTATACCTCATATGAAAGGATTTCTTGCATATGTCCTCCTTATTGACCCTTAATTGAAGATATAAACAATGAAGGTTTATCTTGGAAAAGTATTTATCTCTATACAGTTGATCAAAAAATTCATCAATATAAGGTAGATGATACTTATTCTTGATTCTGATATTGTTAATTTCATAATAATAAATATATGTTTTCATTGATCCAAATTTCTATTGAGCAAGTTTTGTTTTCAAAAATACATAATTTTATATGGGGGAGATTGTTGAGAATAATACTCTCTCTCTTTATGATGATTTTGATGCTCAAAAATATCGTTATTTGTTATTCTAATAATTTTACATTGAGTATATTTCAAGAAATTAATATTATTTATTTATCTATCTTGAGAGAATATTAAAATATTTAATTCACATGTAATATTTATCAAAGTATTCAGAAATCATTTTTAGCGTGTTCTGGAAACACTGTCCAAGCTCTACATGTTCGGAAATTACTTAAGTGTGGTCTGGAAACACTATTCACACCCTACGTTGAAGAGCGTAGAGTAAGGATGGAATCTATCATTTACTTTATAGGTTATTGTAAAAGTATGTTTAAGCAACTATACGTTATCAGAAATGTATGAAAGAAGGAACCTTACTTTTGGAAGGAACCTTACTTTTGGAAGGAACCTTACTTTTGGAAGGAATGTTACTTTTGGAAGAAGAACCCTACGTTTGGAAGGAACCTTAAATTTGGAAAATTAGAAAAGTATGGAAGAAGATCATTATGTGATTATGGAACGTTAAGTTTGTTTCTTAAAAGTATGGTTCATCAACCTTACTTTTGTGAACAACCATACGTTTGAGAGTTGAAGAGAAAAGTATGGTTCATCAACCTTAATTTTGTGAATGATAAAACATATATTTGGAAGCTGAGAAAAGTATGGATCATTAACCTTACATTTGAGATCAACCTTACATCGTGAACCTTATGTTTAAAGAATCTATGTTATGCAGTTCAACCCTATGTTTAGTTTCAGATATTAAAATTACGACTTTAATAAAGCAATGGTATTTATGAAAATTATTAGTCTGATTTCAAGACATATTTCAATCCTGAATATAAAACATGTCTTTGAGTAATTCAAATCTATTTATTTATGATTCATAGGATCATTTTAAGACGATATTTTCATGCCTAATTTTTAGGTGAGTTAAGACTGCTCTGTTATTCAAACTTTTGAATATTGCGATTCTAAAGGAAACTTTTGTGGATCTAAATTTTAAAAGGAGAACGCTCGTCTTTATTATATATATACCTGTATTATTTTGAATTATAGATATAGAGGAGAATAATTGAAAATATATATCAATATCTTGAGTTTTTCACTGCTACAATTTATAGAGACAATCGAGACTTACAGATCTGCTATTACGAAGAATGAGAAAGCTCTGTTTTCTGATGATGAAGAAACATGATTGAAGATTCACCAATTCTAAATTGAATATCTTTTTTTGAGTTGACTATTGATTAAATTTTGTAATTATATTTCAAGATCTACTGCAACTGGATCGGTTTGGAACTACTTCTAATGGAAGAACATATTTTCTAAAGACAACAATCATTCTACTATCAATTGTGTGTTGTTGCAATTGTGAAGAACAACTGGAAAGTATTTCAAAGAACAAATACTCTTTTACTTTGAGTAACCAACTTCTCATACTAAGATATGTATTTGGTTCTATGTATGAATTAAAAGGCTCGATTTAGCCTTAAACTGGTAAAGCTGTCAACTACCTGCACTCAGTTGTGGAACGTTCTATTGATAAGAGGACCAGATTGTGAAAATCACTAAGCTCGTGGAGTATAGCATTGGTGGAGTGGACTATGGGCCTTCTATTCCCCGAACCACTATACATCATGTGTTCTTTTCTATTTATTTTCCACTGCTAAATTAATCTGATAAAGTTGAAAAGAAATATCATGATCTTGCGAAGAAATTGTAAAAGACACAATTCACCCCCCCCCCCCCCCCCCTCTTGTGTATATTTGGTATAACCCGGTCTAACAATTGGTATCAGATGAGGAGAATTTGTCGAAGCTATAGCAAGTTGTAAGTCTTCGAATTATACATAGAACAATGGATCATACACGAGTGGGTATGTCAATGGTTCGAGCTCCCTACTTCAACGGCGAAAATTATGGATGTTGGAAATCAAGGATGATCATATATTTAATGAACCATAGATACAGAGTCTACTCAAAAATTATAACCCCCGGTGTGAATCCAGAGATTCCAAAAACATGAAGTGATGATAACGAAGAAGAGTATGACACAAACTCAGAATCCATGAATGTTATCATATGTGGTCTTGGACCAGATGAATTCAATAGAGTATCTCAGTTCCCGACAGCGTATGAAATGTGGCATACTATTGTAGTTTCTTATGAAGGAACTAACAATGTCAGATAGATGAGGTATGCTACTACTAAACTCAAATTCAATACATTCAGGATGTTTGAAGGAGAAATCATCACCCAGATGAATGGAAGGTTGATAGAAATTACCAACAACATAACTTTTTTGGGAGAACCGATTAAACAAGATGATCAATATCTGAATGTACTAAAAGTACTACCCCCAGGATGGAATGGAATTTTTGCTGTTATCAGAAAATCTGCACCTGTAAAATATTTAACAATGAGAGAGTTAATTGGAACTCTAATGATGTATGAGGCTAATATGAAGGATGAAGAAAACAAGTATAAGCTTCTGATCAAGAGAGAATACACTACCTTAAATGTTTCGTCTCAAAGCAAAAGCATCATGCTAAGGAAAAAAGGAAATAAAGGTGAAATCAGAAAGTTCTGATTCATCCAATTCAGGTGTGGAATTGGCTCAGATGGTGAGAAAATTCAGTAAGTTTTATCTAAAGAAAAAAAAGGTTTTTGAAAGTATTTTAAAAAGGATGAGAAGGAAGTTAGGTGTTATGAGTGCAATAAACTTGGTCATATAAGAAATGACTTTCCACAATTAAAGGAAGACTATAAGAAGAAATTCTTTAAGATAAATGATTATGAGAAGAAAGATAAGAAGGCAATGAAAGCTACTTGGAGTGTATCTGAAAACTCTAGTAGCTCATTAGAGTCTGATTCAAAAAAAGAGGAATCGAACCTAAAATCCAATATGTGATTTATGGTAGAAACTGATAAGGAACAATCCTATTACTCATCTGACTCTAATTAAAGTTTATCAAATGAAAAACTTTTAAATTACTGCAATATGCTTGAAAAGAAATATGATTATTTATTCAAGAAACACAAATCCTTAAAGAATTTAGTTGGGGTTTGTCTTAGTGGTAAGCACCCCTTAATTCTATAAGAAAAATAGGGGTTCAAAACCCATTGGGTGAAGGGTATTGTAGCAGCACTGTAGTAGTGGTGTCACTGTAGAAATGACGGGCAATCTAGTAGTGGAAGGTGACTGTAGCAGCGGCAGAGTACTGTAGCAGTGGTGGGTACTGTGCAGTACTGTAGCAGCACGGGTACTGTAGCAGTAATATTCAAAGAATGGTCTTTGATCCAAAAAATGGGTCTACGGGCCATGTAATGGTCTAAATGCCCACTGGGCCTTCGGGCTATGTAATGGGTCTCCCTCTACCCAGTTAAAGAGGTCTTTTCTTTGCTTTAATAATAAATGAGGCTTTGACCCCAAGCTTTTAAAAAAAATCTTTAAAGAATATTCAAAATTCTGTTTTAGGAGAGAGAGATACATTGCTAAAGCAACATCATGAATTACTGGAAAATTATACCTTAATTAACAAAAACTATATAGATAATGAAACTAAAATAAAATCTCTAAAAAAAAGTAGAAACATACAAAATTTCAGCTATTATTTTTACAAAAGGAGAAAATTCACTAAATGAAATACTTGGAAAGAATGTGATTAAAAAGGAAAGATATGAAATAGGAAGTAAAGATGGAAAACCTAAATTGTATAAGAACTATTATGTCCCAAGTACAAAAGGTAAAATTCGCAACTACTATGGAACAAAAGGTCACATATCTAAAAAAAATTATTCGAGGCAACTAAAAATAAGTGGGATTAAGAAAGCCTTTGTTTCAAGCAGTTTATATGATTCTATTGATTATAGAAAAACTAAGCAAGTCTAGATTCCCAAGTCTTTGTTAACTAACACTACTAGTCCCAATAAAATATGGGTACCAAAAAAAATCCTTTTTTAATTGACATTGTAGGAAGCAGGTCACAAAATACAAACTAAAATATGGTATATGGATAGTGGATACTCCAGGAATATGAGTGGAAACTCATCATGTTTCAGAACTCTAACTCAAACGGATGGTGGTCTAGTCACATTTGGTGACAATGACAAAGGAAATATTATTGGTATTGGAACTTTTGAAGATCCAGAAGATATCTCAATCTATAAAGTACTCTATGTACAAGGATTGAAACACAACCTGATAAGTATCTCTCAACTCTGTGATGATGGTTTTGTTGTTTATTTTTCTAACAATTTTTGTTCTTCTTTCAAAGATAGATTGCTTAAATTTAGAGCACCAATAACTGATAATGTTTATACTCCGGACTTAAATTCCTTGTTTAAACAAAAAGTAAAATGCTTAACCACTAAGATAAATGAATATCGAGTTTGGAATAAGAGACTTGGACATTGTAATGTATATTCTTTATATAAGTTATCTAAGAAACAATTAATTTCTTATTTTCCTAGTCTCAAATTTGAAAGTGATAGATTCTTTGATGCATGTGAACTTGGAAAGTAGCACAAATCATCCTTAAAATCTATTAAAAAATTGTTACATCTAAACCTCTAGAACATATCTATATGGATCTATTTGAACCTTGAAGGGTAAAAAGATTTGCTGGTAAATTATATGTGTATGTTTTAATTTATGAATATTCTAGATTTACTTGGATTTATTTTCTAAAATATAAAAATGAAACTTTTGCTATATTGGAAAGTTTTTACAAATCTGGTCAAAATGAAAAATATTTTAAAATAATTTCATTAAGAATTGGTTACGGTGGAGAATTTTAGAATTTGTAATTTAATTCGTTTTTCTCAAATATGTGTCTAAAACACACCTTCTCTACACCAAGAACACCTCAACAAAATGGAATTGTTCAAAGAAAAATATGACTATTCAAGAAATGGAAAGGACTATGCTAAATGAATACTGTCTTCCTACTTATTTTTGGGAAGAAGCTGTAAGCACAGCCTGTCATATAATGAATAGAGTTTTAATCAGACCTGTTTTCAAAAAGACACCGTCTGAACTCTAGAATAATAGAAAACCTAAAGTAAATTACTTTAAAGTTTTTGGACACCAGGTTTATATATTAAACACCAAGGACAATATTGGTAATTTTTATCCAAAATCTGATGAAGGCATTTTCTTTGGATATTCTACTACTTCCAAATCTTATAGAGTTTTTAATAAAAAGTCAAGTATTTTTGAAGAATCAGTTCATGTGAAATTTGATGAATCTGATCCCTTTGAGAACATGAAAGACCAAATTGATGAATCTGACTCTAATGAAAACATGAGACTTGAAGACTTGAAAGATGATTTTGAAAAAGATATAAATTAAATTCAGCCCAATTCAGAAGGATATGGAATTGAGGAACCTAATAGTTTACTGCCTAGAGAGTCTAGAACCCTAAAGAATCGCCCTTTAGAAACTGTTATAGGAGACCTAGACAAAAGAATAAAAACCAGAAGAAATGTAGGAAATCTTGTTGAATTATCTACCTTTCTATCCTAATTAGAACCTAAGACATTAGAATAATCCTTAGTTGATGAAAGTTGGGTGATAGAAATGAAAGAAGAACTAAACCAATTGAAGAGAAATGAAGTTTGGAATTTAGTTGAAAGACCTCAGAACCGTCTAGTTATAGAAACTAAATGGGTCTTTAGAAATAAATAATATTATCAAGGAATAATAACTAAAAATAAAGAAATACTAGTAGATAAATGTTATAATCAAGAATAAGGTATAGACTACGATGAGACCTTTTCACCTGTAGCTATATTAGAAGCCATTAGGTTCCTTTTATCCTATTCATCTCATATCAACTTTAAATTATTTCAAATGGATGTTAAGTCTGCCTTTTTAAATGGTTATTTATTGGAGGAAGTTTATGTTGAGCAACCTCCTTGTTTTGAAAATTCTCAAAAACCAGATTTTGTTTTTAAACTTACTAAATCTCTTTATGGACTTAAACAAGCACCTAGAGATTTGTATGAAATATTTAGCTCTTTTCTTATAAAAAACGATTTTACTGTTGGAATGGCATATCCAACAATTTTTAAGAAAACTGATGATTCTAATGTTTTATTGGTTCAAATTTATATTGATAATGTAGTTTTTGGATAAACAAATTCAAAACTTTTTCATGATTTTTCAAATTTAATGCAAAAGGAATTTGAAATGAGCATGATGGGAAAATTAAATTACTTTTTAGGACTTTAAATTGACCAAAAAAGATTTTGGAAATGTTTTAAATAAAGGAAAATACAATACTGATTTACTAAAGAGATTTGGACTTGAAAACAGCAAGACATATTCAACTCATATGTGTAATAATATAAAACATGATTTTGATGAAACTGGAAAATTAGTTGACAATAAGTTATATAAAGGTATGATTGGTAGTTTATTATATACTACTAGCAGGCCAAATATAATGTATTAAGTATGTCTCTATGCTAGATTTCAATCTGATCTAAAAGTATATATCTTAAGTTCTGTCAAAATAATTTTTAGATATTTAAAATGAACTTTTTTTCAATCTCTTCTCTATCCCAAAATTTATGATTTTAATTTAATTTCATATTCATATGCATACTTTGGAAGTTGTTGATTAGATAAAAAATCACCTCAGGGACTTTTCACTTTTTAGGAAAATCCTTAGTATCATGGTCTAGTAAGAAACAACAATCATTTTTCCTGTCAATAGCTGAGGTAGAATATGTATCTATAGGAAGTTGTTGGGCACAAGTTTTGTGGATGAAAAACACTCTTATGGACTTTGGACTAAATTTTGATAATACACCTATTTTATGTGATAATACGAGTGCTATAAATATTTCAAAAAATCCTATTAATCATTCTATGACTAAGCATAATGATATCATACATCACTTTCTAAGAGACCATGTTCTTAAAAAGGATATAATTTTAGAATTTTTAAACATTGAAATTCAATTAGTTGATATATTTACTAAACCACTTCCCACTACAAGGTTTGATTTTATTAAGGGGGAGCTGGGTTTATTTATCTTTTAAAAAATTTTAATTCTTATTTTTTTTGTTTTTATTATTACTTGTTCATAGACTAATTTAAAATATTCATTGGTACTATTTAAAAAAAATCCGCATAATTTTTTTTTAATTTTTGTAATAATTACTATATGCGTAATAACACTGGAATCAAGGATGTTAGAAACCATTTCCCATTCCAAACCCGTTTATTTTTTCAATACCCTTTTAAAATCTCAAAACTATTTACCTCTCTTCTCTACCTACACCTAAAGCTTAGAATCCATAACCTTTCAAAACATCATAGATATACATCTGAAATGGAAAAGACTAAGAGGACCGATGATCCAAAGACCAACACTACTAAGCATTAGTGCACGACAAAAAGGAAAATTCTGCAAGGAAAGGTAATTGATTTAGAATGGATATATCAGAAAGATCTTATGCTATAGAAAGCCCTAGCTTTTCAGAACCTATAACAAATGTTTAATGGAGAGAATAACAAGTTTCTATATGAGGTAGAACTTCGACATTTCTTTAAATCTGTTCAGTTTATCCGAGGAAAGTAAGAAGATATTGTGATAGCAAAGATCTAAGAAGGAGACTTTTTGATTTCCTCTATAGAAATTGTTTGAATTCTTAACTACTCTCATGATAGAGTATTTCACTTTTATTTGAATAATATAGGTGATATTTTATATAAGTCAGAGGATATTATGTATTTTGTGTTTGGATCAACGAATATAATAAAGATTCTAGTGAAAGATCTGGAGATGGATCAAAAGATTTTAGTTAAGTTCGTGCAAATAGGGATTACACCTCGTATGTCAGAAATGGAGAAAATTTTATACCCTGACATGTATATCATGTTTCTCTTCATGAGTGATATCAAGTTAAAAATTCTGAGATATATGGTGAGATATCTCTGTTATTGTTGCCAACCAGAAGTTAGAATAAACTTTTAACCCTTCGCAAGATTCATTTCAAAAAAAATTAAGAAAGATATGATAAGGTTGGTGGATGCTTAAGTAAAATGTCACCACAACAACATGTTCAATGCAGGAACATTGAGAAAGATTGGTTATTTTTTTATCATAATCAAAGGCAAGCTTATGCCTATAGGAGCAGAGGAAGATGAAGAGAGTGCTCAAGCACAACCTGCAAAGTCAAAAGAAGGACAAGATGAATCAAGAGTAAGAGGAGTTTCAAGGAGAATCAGATTTGAAATTATTGATACACCTGTAGATGAGGAAAGTCAAAAAGGACATCAAAGAAAAAGGCATAGAGTGGCTCAAGTTGTAGAGCAGCCTACTCAAACAAATGAAAATGAAACTAAACTGCTTCAGAGCTCTAGATTTATTATAGAATCTGTAGTATAGAAGATTGCACAACAAATAATTTCTAAGATTGAGTTGACTGCTCAACTGAAATAATAAATTGTGTCTCAGGAATAGGCAAAAGCAGAAATAGAGATAGAGGCTGAGGCAGTGCCTAGTGAAATGGCAGTGGCAGAAACTGTAGTTGATCTAGAAGAAACAATTTTAGAGAATACAGTCCTAGAGGAAGTAAATGATGATGTTGCTTGTAAGGAGAAACCTCAAGAAGGTGTTGAAATTAAAAAAGAAAATTTATCTATAGTTCATACTGAATTATTAAATGAAGATTTTTCTATGGATGAGTCAAGGAAGGACTCTAAGGAAAAATATGTGTAAAAACCAGTATAGGAAGGGGATGAAGAGAAATCAGATGCTGATCACTTTCCCTTAGTGATATTACATCAGAATGAAGCTAAAATATAGAATCAAGCATAGGGTGCCTCTGATTTTGTGAATGAAGAAGTGGAAGACATATATAGAAAGTAGATCAGTGTTGAATCTGAGAATACTTCTCCAAGGAGAGAATTGGAAAAGGAGAATACGATATTTCAAAGATTGAAGGATAGTACTATTTCAAAAGGATAAGTTGAAATTTTCAAGAAAGAAATATTAGTTGAAGTCACTGAGTTGAATTCTTATATGGTAATGAAGTCTGATTTAATATAATTTAAATCATTCATGGAGCAACAATTTACATCTGTCAGGGCCATTGAATCCATTACATTAGGTACTTCACCTGATCTGATAAGGATATTCCAGGCCATTACTGCAATAATGAGCAATATGAATGATAGGTTGCAAGACCTGCAATGTAATAGTTCTCCTTAAATAGTGTTATTGGACAATCATAAGTTTATGGTATACCAGTTTACTTCCAGTGAACCAGGTATTATAACTTTGCTGAATTAGTTCACAGACAAGTTAACTCTGTTTATGGACAAGGAAGAGAGGCTTCATGAGTTCTTCAGAGTCAATCTGATTAAAGATCTTCATCTGACTCAAGAAAACAGAGATCTCATAATCCAGTTCGGATATGGATTGATGAGTAGATTAAGAACTCAGTTAGCAGAGATCAAGTCTACATTTCATAGGATATGAAACCTACCCTTTACCCAACCGTGATTCACGTTGTTGTAGTTACTATATTTTTACAATATTTTTAATGAATTTTTTTAATTAATATTTGTGTGTTATTTATTTTTTTTACTCTATATGTTACAAATTCTCATAATCCAATTTCAAATATTGATAAACAGTTAATAATAGTATTTACTTAGTTTAGTGCTACATTGAAATGTGTTATATCTTATTCAATAATTCTTTTTGATATCACAAAAAGGGGGAGAAATTTAGATAAACACAACATTTTATTTTAAAGTTATTTAAAATTAATTTTATTTTCTTTCACAAAAAGGGAAAATTAAAATTTTATTTTAGTATTTTAAATCTTTTTACTCAGGGGAGAAATTATTTAAAATTTTAATATGTTATCTTGGGGAGAAATTATAAACAAAATTTTTTACTTTAAACTTTTATATCTTTTATGGGGGAAATTTTTTTTATCCTTACAAAATTCTAAACAATATGTAATTAATTTTTATGTTAATTTCATTAGTTATTTTATTGATTTTGTGATCATAAAAAAGGGGGAGATTGTTGAGAAAGTTTTGTTTTCAATAGTACATAATTTTATATGGGAGAGATTTTTGAGAACAATACTCTATCTCTTTATGATGATTTTGATGCTCACAAAAATACTTATTTGTTATTATAATAATTTTAATTTTAGAATATTTCAGGAATTAATATTATTTATTTATCTATTTTGAGATAATATTAAAGTGTTTAATTCGTGTGGAATATTTGACAAAGTATTCGGAAATCATTTTTAGCATGTTTTGGAAACACTGTTCATGCTCTACATGTTTGGAAATTACTTGAGCGTGTTCTGAAAACAATGTTCATACCCTACATTGAATAGCATAGCGTAAGGATGGAATCCATTGTTTACTTTATAGGTTATCAGAAAATTATGGTTATGCAACCATACATTATCAGAATATTATGAATGAAGGAACCTTACTTTTGGAAGGAACATTACTTTAGGAAGGAACCTTACTTTTGGAAGGAACCTTAATTTTGGAAGGAACGTTACTTTTGGGAGAAAAAACCTATGTTTGGAAGGAACCTTATGTTTGGGAAATTGAAAAATTATGTAAGAATATCATTATGTGAGTATGAAATGTTTTTTTCTTAAAATTATGGTTCATCGACCTTACTTTTGTGAACAACATTACATTTGAGAGTTGAATAGAAACGTATGGTTCATCAACCTTACTTTTTTGAATGATCAAACTTATGTTTGGAAGCTAAGAAAAATATGGATCATTAACATTATATTTGAGATCACCCTTACATTTTGAACCTTACGTTCAAAGAATGTATGCTATACAGTTCAACCCTACATTTGGCGTCGGATATTTAAATTAAAACTTTAATAAAGCAATGGTATTTATGCAGATTATTAGGCTGATTTAAAGCCAGATTAAAAGCCCGAATCTAAAACGTGTCTTTAACTAATTCAAAGATTTTTATTTATGATTTAAAGGATCGTTTTAATAGGATCTTTTCATGTCGAATTTTTAGGGGAGTTATAACTGCTTTGTTATTCAAACTTTTGAATATTGCGATTCTAAAGGCGACTTTTGTGGATATAAATTTTAAAAGGAGAATGCTCATCTTTATTCTATATATTTCTGTATTATATTGTATTATAGATATAGATACAAATCATTGAAAATATATATCTAGATATTGAGTTTTTCACTACTACAATTTACAGAGACAATCGAGACTTATAGATCTGATGTTACGAAGAATGACAAAGCTCTATTTTCTGATGAAGAAGAAACATGATTGAAGATTCACTAATTCTACATCGAATATCTATTATGAATTGACTATTGATTAAATTTTTGAATTATATTTCAAGATATATTGCAAATGGATCAGCTCAGAACTACTTCTAGCTGAAGACCATCTTTTCTGAAGACAGTGATCATTCTACTATCAATTGCGTGTTGTTGCAATTGTGAAGAAAAATTGGAAAGTATTTCAAAGAACAAATACTCTTTTACTTTGAGTAACCAACTTCTCATACTAAGCTATGTATATTGTTCTGTGTATGAATTAGAAGGCTCTTTTTGTAACACCCCAAGCTTCTACGGTACGTTTGCCTTCCAATAATGCGATAGCGTGTGTTGTACGCAACCTCGAGTTCTAACACACACCACAACTAATTAAACTAGCCGTTGTGAATAGTAATACCTACTTTTTGAAATCATATATATTTTATATTTCAAAATGGACTTAATTTTTGGATTCGGAATATTGAAATTAGCCTAGGGTGAAATTTTGGTGCTTTTCGGATAACTTTAATATTTTGATGAATAGTGAAAATTACTAAATTTTAATTAAAAACAACTTTTTTAATCAAAATAATTAATAGTGATAAATTGTGAATTTGAGTGGTTTTAAAGTATATTTAGAATATATTTTTACCATTTAATATAATTTTGGTCATTGGACATAATTTTACAATTAAACCGAACATAAACAAGTGTCAATCTTTTGATAGTCATTACCTCCTAAAAACACGCTTTTTATTTTGACAGCGGGAATTAATTTTAAATTAATTTCTTCCACCTATGTGTTTTGAATTTAGAAAAATGGATTCCATATTTGGAATCAGGATGTCCAAATTGTGTAAATAGGTAACTTTTATTTTTAGACATTTTGAATAATTACTGTGGTAAATATTTTATTTACCATGGTTAAGGGTAAATCCGGTAAATAAGGGTTAAAAAAATAATATTATAATAATACAAAATTACCCTAAAACGTGTCCTAACCTTATTGGTGGACACATACCCGACCATGAGCATCCTTGGGTCAATTTGGGGACCCCTTGGAGCAACTTGTATGTGGTAGGGACACTTTATATTAATAAAGTTAAAATAAAAATAAAAATGGCATAAGCTTACATCTTTTAGAAGAACAATTTTTACATAGGGTTATACATGTTGTATTTTAGATTATAAATATTCATTAGAAAGATAAAAATATTTCCTACATAATGATATTTTATTTATAATTTTTAGACATCAAATAATTTAAATTATTAATGACACAATAATGATGCAATGTTTACCTCATTAATAAATCATTTAAATAAATAAGATTATAATGATTAAAATATTATCTAAAACCTGTCCAATTATTATTGGTTGATGTTATTTAGAATATTAGTCATCTTATCTTCGACCTCAATGATTTTTGGACCATTATAAACCGAATATAATTATATTATAAAGTAATACTTTCACTCTTTCCTAAAGATCCCCTCTTCTCCCTTATAAAAGGAGACCACTTCTACTCATTCCTCACACCTCTCAAGCCACTTGGCTCGTCCAAACTCTGCCCAACTAAGCTCCCCACATCCCTATCCTCCTCCTTAAAGCTTCCCCTTAGGCAGAAATCATTTCAAGAAGTCCTTTGGTTCCAACCAAAGTGAGTTACCTAAATTAAAGGTAACGATTTCTCTTAAATTATTTTCCTTTATTTTGCTTCTCCAACCCCCAAACTCTTTTTATTTCCTTTCTTTTGTAACAAAACCAGTATCCTCAATATACTAGGATGTTTTTATAAGAAGGATTCAAACTACACATACACACAACTCCATCTAATGGATGATGAACATAATGTTTCTGTGGATGGCAAACTAACGCCTCACGAAACGATGATTGTTCAAATACATCTTACCGCCTCTCATGGTGGCCATTATGATGGTACTGTTATTAAATATGATATTAATGATATATATTTTATATATAAGCTTCTGTAATTCCATTTTATTTCATACCATTATTCGTTTCATGTTGTATATACATACGATAATTTCATTTGAGGAAGTGCGGACTACCGCCCCCTTAAAATGATATGACTCGTTCATACAACACATGGAACGTATAAAGGATGGTGTTAATAAACTTAAGTAACATATATAAAATATTATATTATACTGGAATAGTAATATACCTATGTATCATTTGGATTCAATTCTTTTAAAATAAAAATTAAATGGAAGTAGCGTTCGTGCGTACGTACGGACTACCGTCACCACGAACGCGGTGAGATCCATCCTCCATCGTATCCATTCAAGTATTATTCTCATTTTAGGGTTAAAAATAATGTTAATATCATTCTGATTATGAATAAGATTTAATCTATCCATTACAAACATGTCTTACGTAACCAAACATTTAAGAAGAACGGATCGATTATCACCTGAAACGACGATAATACTAAGATATTATTAATAAAGCAATGTTAAAAGATCATATATGATATCATATTAATGTATATGATTCTTGTATAATTTAATAACAATTATTTCACCATTATACAGGAGGTTAACCGACCCCAACAAAGGAAAATTACAAGGTAAGGGTTATTTCACAATCTCTTCATTATCCGAGGTTGTTTATACGTAATAATCTACTGGGAGATCTTTATCATCCACATCCATGTTTCTTAAAAATGTATTTCAAAACATTTTTACTATTTACAAGAATATGGGTTAAAGTCATTTATACCCTTGTTTGACTTTTTATAAGAGGTTTATAAAGGAATCTTTCCGTCATTTTCAAAACAAGGTCCTTTTTAACCTTTTCGACAGAATTGAGGTAAGAATGTTTTTTTTTAACTTATACGGCGGGTGCGGTTATTTTACGCCATTATAAAATCTTCAAAGCTTTCCTTACAAGCTTATAAGAATATTTTCAAAGAAAATGTTTTATTTTATATGGATCTTAAATGATTTCAAAATAAAAGGAGATATTTCTTTAAAAAGAATTTTGATTTCATCTACGTCAACATCCTTTGATGGATTTTAAGATTATTTGAAGTTGATTTATTATGATACAAAACTTCTATATTGTATTGAAAGTTTTGTGATATGTTTGACTATGGATGTGCTATTTTTATACCATTCATAGTTTATGGTGAAATTATTGACATTTCGTATGCTAGTTTTAATACGAATGTTTATGTTATGTTTAAACCTTTTCATATGGGAATGCATTGGACTTAATAAGTGACGGGTGGAGCCCGCTATAGCTCCTCGATGCATCGGTAGGTCTCATGAGACAAACTAGTGTCTTGGCACAAGGCCTTGACAAAATCTTATTTGTAGTCTTGGCACGAGGCCTTGGCTATGTGGTTATGATAGTCTGGCATTATGCATTCCAACATTATGAAAGTGGTTATTGATTTTTGCATGTGATTATTTGATTAGTAGAATATCCATGTGAATAAGTAAATGGCATTATTTCATTTTATTTATTCCATACCATGTTGAAAGTTCATGTTTGAAAGGCTTTTGTTTTAGTTATACATTGCCTTTAAAGTTTATTCTTATTTATGAAAGTTTCCGCTATTTTGTTATCCTTACTGGGCATTTGAGCTCACCCCTTTTATATGTTTTATTTTTCCCAGGAAGTGAAGAAGTAAATTATGAATGACCTGCAGGGATATTATGTGGGGATATGAGTGTGGATTATGGAGACTTTATGTTGTTGTAGTAGTTTTTCATTTTATGATGTAATGTAAAACCTATGAATATATCTAGTGTTTCCAAGGCTACTAAACCAATCGGTCTTTCGAGATTTGATCTTTCTTGTGATCATGCCAATGTTATGTAATAATGCACCGACTCTGGGTAGCTGGGGTCGGGGCGTTACAGTTGGTATCAGAGGAAGTTTAGTACAAACCTTGGAAGCTAGATTTAGATAAACTCTGATTAGAGCACGTAGACCTAAGATGAACTTTGAGGATTAGTATAGAAGAACTTCCTAGAATTTTGGTATTGTAGAGATTTTGTAAGTTTTCCGAGCAATACATCCCTATCTGGATACGAGCAGGTAGAGGCGGATCTGGCACAGATGTACCTAGGGGTAAAACCCGAAAACACCGCTTTGAGCTAGACTCGAACGGGAACTGGTGCACGACAACGGGCCTTGCTGCACTCTTGGTTACGACACTCCCGGGGGATATGCTTAGGATAACTCTCATTTTCTTTACAAATCATTATGAAGGGTTTATGAGTATATACTTCCTCAAAGAAAACATTTTTATGATTATGGATTATATCCATAAATAGTTCAATTTATGTTAAGTGTTTTATAAGTATGGGATTATGTATTTTGATTCATAAACCGATCTAGTTTATGCCATTGTTTAGAAATGGCGCCTAGTGGAAGAAATGGAAACCGTATCAATGCACGCACTCCATGTAGGGATTTCCCTCCTGCTCAAGATAATTATAGTGGGGCTAGTGATGAAACTGGTGCTGATCAGCTAATCACCATACTGGGACAACTTACTCAGGTTATGAATAATAACCTTACCCGTATGGAGCACCCTGATCCGCAGCGTGGAGGATCAATGTTAGATCGATTCATGAGGCAACAACCACCAACGTTCAATGGGAATACAAATCCCTTAGTAGCTGAGCAATGGATATTTTCCCTAGAGAAAATATTTCAGGCTTTGGGGAGCAGTGAAAGGGAAAAAGTTATCATGGAAGTTTACCGCCTCACTGGAGATGCTGATCAATGGTGGTCATTGATTCAGAACATGAAGAAAGATGATGAAGTATCAAATATGGAATGGAGGGAGTTCAAAGATCTGTTTTTAGAAAAATACTTTCCTCACGACCATCGAGCAGATATGGAAAGACAATTTATGAGTCTGAGACAAAAGGAGGATGAGAATGTCACAAAGTATGAGGCTAACTTTACAAGGTTAGCGAGGTATGCTGGAGATTATATTCGCAACCCAAGAAGTAAGATTGATCGTTTCTTTGATGGGTTAAAACCATTTCTCCGTCGAGCATTAGTCTCACAATCCTTTTCATCGTACGAAGACATTGTCTCATGTGCTATCAAGACTGAAAAGGAATTCTCTAAGTCTTATGACTTTAAAGCAAAGCAAGAGAAGAAGAGACCTGCTGATCAATCTGGGAATGGAAATAAGGGGAAGAAGGGAAAGGTTGAATATCCATCTTGTGGTAAATGCGGGAAGAAACATCCTGGTACTTGCTTGAAGGGAATGGGAGTCTGTTACAAGTGTGGTGAAAAAGGCCACCAAGCTCATGATTGCAAGGGGAAGAAGGAAGCTACCAACGTTCAGTGCTATAATTGCAGGGAGATGGGGCATTATGCAAATTCATGTCCTAAGCGTCAGGAGAACTTACCTCAGAAAAGGCCAAGGGATCAAGGCCAGGCTTATGCTATCACTACTGCTGAGGTAGAAGCTCCGAAAGACGTGGTGGTAGGTAATTTAATGGTTTCCTCAAGTTTAGCAAATGCATTATTGGATTCTGGATCATCGCATTGTTTCATATCTTCCCAGTTTGCTAAGAAAATTAGATATTTCCAATTTGATTTAATAAGGGAGTTGTCAGTTTAAACTCCTAAGGGAAGTATCGTTGCAACAAAGTTTTGTGAATCAGTCCCCATTAGAGCACATAAATTTTATTTATCTGCTGATCTCATCGTCATACCTATGATTGAGTTTGATATAATCCTCGGTATGGACTGGCTTTCGGACTATGATGCGAAGATTTATGGTAAGAAGAAAGAGGTTACGATTCTTGATGATAATGATAAGGAACACCTTATTTTTAGAGCAGAATCGTCACCACCTAATTCTTATTTAGATCCACCCTCAATAGCTCAACTAAATTCAATTATTGGGGAGGAAGAGAATGAAATAACTGCGGGTGAGGAAAGGAATGTTCAAATAGAGGATGTACCTGTTATGAAAGAATTTGTAGATGTATTTCCAGAAGATTTACCTGGACATCCTCCAGAACGAGAAGTTGAGTTTTCCATTGATTTGATTCCTGGATCAAGGCCTATATCGAAGACCCCTTATAGAATGGCCACTGTAGAGTTAGTCGAACTAAAGAAACAACTAGAGGAATTGAGTAATAAGGGAATTATTCGCCCTAGTGTTTCTCCATGGGGAGCCCCTGTTCTTTTTGTTAAAAAGAAAGATGGATCTATGAGGATATGTATCGACTACAGGGAGATCAATGCTATAACGATAAAGAACAAGTATCCCCTACCTCGTATTGATGATTTATTTGACCAACTGCATGGAGCTCAATACTTTTCAAAGATTGACCTTCGATCTGGATACCATCAGTTGTGTGTGAAGAAGGAAGACATTCCGAAGACAGCATTTCGAACCAGGTACGGGCATTACGAGTTTACTGTAATGCCGTTTGGATTGACTAATGCACCCTCTGTATTCATGGATCTGATGAATAGAGTTTTCAAGGAGTATCTCGATGAATTTGTGGTGGTATTTATTGATGATATCTTGGTATACTCCAAAACCTACGAAGATCATGAAAATCACTTGTGCATTATCTTGAAGACTCTGAGGAGGCATGAATTATATGGGAAGTTTAGCAAGTGTGAATTCTGGCTTCTGGAGATTTCTTTTCTTGGCCATATTGTCTCTAAAGATGGAATCTATGTTGATCCTTCTAAGACCAAGGCAATCCAAGAATGGCCAGGACCTACGAGTATAACTGAGGTACGTAGTTTTATTGGTTTGGCAGGTTATTATCGACGTTTCGTCCAGAATTTTGCCCGATTGGCTAACCCATTAACGAAGCTCACACGTAAAGGGGTTAAATTTGTTTGAACAAAAGAGTGTGAAGAATGTTTCGAAGAACTGAAGAGAAGATTAGTCAATGCTCCTATATTGACTCTACCATCGGGGAATGATGGGTTCGTTATTTATAGTGATGCATCGAAGAAAGGACTTGGTTGTGTCCTTATGCAGAATGATAGAGTTATTGCCTATGCATCACGACAGTTGAAAATTCATGAACAAAACTATCCTACTCATGATCTCGAGTTAGCAGCAGTGATCTTTGCTTTGAAGATATGGAGGCACTACCTCTATGGTGAAAAATGTGAGATTTATACTGATCACAAGAGTTTGAAGTATATTTTCTCACAAAAAGAACTCAACATGAGGCAAAGGAGATGGCTTGAATTACTCAAGGATTATGATTGTACGATACACTACCACCCAGGGAAGGCAAACAAGGTGGCAGATGCTTTGAGTAGAAAAGACCATGGAGTTTTGAACAATATGAGAATTGAAAGGGATCCAATTTTTATGGATCTAGTGAAGATGGACATGGGAATAACCAGGGAAGGTGAAACATCAATGCTTTTTCAAATGGTTGCCAAACCATCTTTACTAGAAAGGATTAAGAGTTCTCAGACCGATGATGAAGAATTCCAAAAGAAGATTAAAGCTGTGAATGATGGGAGATTGAGAGACTTTGTGTATGAAGATGGAATTTTGAAATTCGGGAAGAGACTTTGTGTTCCCAATATACCTGATCTAAAAAGGGAATTGCTGGATGATGCTCATAGTTCCAATTTCTCTATACACCCTGGGAGCACCAAAATGTATAGAGATTTGAAGGAACATTTTTGGTGGGACAACATGAAGAGGGAGATTGCTGATTTTGTGTCAAGATGTATGGTTTGTCAACAAGTGAAAGCTGGAAGGCAATAGCCTGGAGGAGTCATGCAACCTCTTCCCATACCGGAGTGGAAATGGGACAATGTTACGATGGACTTTGTCATGGGGCTACCGAAGACTCCTATAAGGAACGATGCAATATGGGTTATTGTTGATCGTCTTACCAAGTCAGCAAATTTTCTTGCTATAAGAGAAGATCTACCCCTGGAACGTCTAGCAAGACTATACATTAATGAAGTTGTGAGACTTCATGGAGTACCCCTATCGATTGTTTCTGATCGTGATCCCCGTTTTACTTCAAGATTTTGGAAAAGTATTCAGAAATCCTTGGATACTGAACTTCATTTGAGCACTGCTTACCACCCTCAGACAGATGGACAATCAGAACGGACTATTCAAACCTTAGAAGACATGTTGAGATCTTTCTCACTTATCTTTCAGGGTATGTGGGATCAATATTTACCTCTGGTAGAATTTTCCTATATCAATAGCTTCCATTCAAGTATTCAGATGGCACCATATGAAGCGTTATACGGAAAGAGATGTCGTACACCAACCTGTTGGGATGACGTTGGTGAAAGAAAACTTGTAGGCCCAGAACTGGTGGAGGAAACGGTGGAAAATGTGAAGGTAATCCAAAATCAAATCAAAGCAGCTCAAAGTAGGCAGAAGAGCTATGCCGATAATCGAAGGAAGGATTTGGAATTTCTGGTCGGTGATCATGTTTTCCTAAAGGTATCTCCATGGAAGGGAGTCATACGTTTTGGTAAGAAAGGTAAATTGAGTCCCAGGTACATCGGACCTTTCGAAATTCTAGAACGAATTGGGGCTGTAGCTTACCGATTGGCAATGCCGCCAAGTCTCTCCAAAGTTCACGATGTGTTCCACGTATCTCTGTTGGGAAAATACATGCCTGACCCAACGCATGTACTCACCTATGAGGAATTAGAACTGGAACCCGATCTGTCTTATTGTGAAGAGCCCGTCAAGATTCTTGATACAAGAGAACAAGTACTGAGAAACCGGACGACACGTCTGGTAAAGGTTTTGTGGAGAAATCATAAGATGGAAGAGGAAACGTGGGAACCCGAGGAACTTATGATGAAGAACCACCCGAGTCTTTTCATGTGATAAGTATTCTATAAATTTCGAGGACGAAATTATTTGAAAGAGGGGAGAATGTAACACCCCAAGCTTCTACGGTACGTTTCCCTTCGAATAATGCGATAGCGTGTGTTGTACGCAACCTCGAGTTCTAACACACACCACAACTAATTAAACTAGCCGTTGTGAATAGTAATACCTACTTTTTGAAATCATATATATTTTATATTTAAAAATGGACTTCATTTTTGGATTCGGAATATTGAAATTATCCTAGGGTGAAATTTTGGTACTTCTCGGATAACTTTAATATTTTGATGAATAGTGAAAATTACTAAATTTTAATTAAAAACAACTTTTTTAATCAAAATAATTAATAGTGATAAATTGTGAATTTGAGTGGTTTTAAAGTATATTTAGAATATATTTTTACCATTTAATATAATTTTGGTCATTGGACATAATTTTACAATTAAACCGAACATAAACAAGTGTCAATCTTTTGATAGTTATTACCTCTTAAAAACACGCTTTTTGTTTTGACAGCGGGAATTAATTTTAAATTAATTTCTACCACTTATGTGTTTTGAATTTAGAAAAATGGATTCCATATTTGGAATCAGGATGTCCAAATTGTGTAAATAGGTAACTTTTATTTCTAGACATTTTGAATAATTACTGTGGTAAATATTTTATTTACCATGGTTAAGGGTAAATCTGGTAAATAAGGGTTAAAAAATAATATTATAATAATAAAAAATTACCCTAAAACGTGTCCTAACCTTATTGGTGGACACATACCCGACCATGAGCATCCTTGGGTCAATTTGGGGACCCCTTGGAGCAACTTGTATGTGGTAGGGACACTTTATATTAATAAAGTTAAAATAAAAATAAAAATGGCATAAGCTTACATCTTTTAGAAGAACAATTTTTACATAGGGTTATACATGTTGGATTTTCGATTATAAATATTCATTAGAAAGATAAAAAGATTTCCTACATAATGATATTTTATTTATAATTTTTAGACATCAAATAATTTAAATTATTAATGACACAATAATGATGCAATGTTTACCTCATTAATAAATCGTTTAAATAAATAAGATTATAATGATTAAAATATTATCTAAAACCTGTCCAATTCTTATTGGTTGATGTTATTTAAAATATTATTCATCTTATCGTCGACCTCAATGATTTATGGACCATTATAAACTGAATATAATTATATTATAAAGTAATACTTTCACTCTTTCCTAAAGAGCCCCTCTTCTCCCTTATAAAAGGAGACCACTTCTACTCATTCCTCACACCTCTCAAGCCACTTGGCTCGTCCAAACTCTGCCCAACTAATCTCCCCACATCCCTCTCCTCCTCCTTGAAGCTTCCCCTTAGGCAGAAATCATTTCAAGAAGTCCTTTGGTTCCAACCAAAGTGAGTTACCTAAATTAAAGGTAACGATTTCTCTTAAATTATTTTCCTTTATTTTGCTTCTCCAACCCCCAAAATCTTTTTATTTCCTTTCTTTTGTAACAACACCAGTATCCTCAATATACTAGGATGTTGTTATAAGAAGTATTCAAACTACACATACACACAACTCCATCTAATGGATGATGAACATAATGTTTCTGTGGATGGCAAACTAACGCCTCACGAAACGATGATTGTTCAAATACATCTTATCGCCTCTCATGGTGGCCATTATGATGGCACTGTAATTAAATATGATATTAATGATATATATTTTATATATAAGCTTCTGTAATTCCATTTTATTTCATACCATTATTCGTTTCATGTTGTATATACATACGATAATTTCATTTGAGGAAGTGCGGACTACCGCCCCCTTAAAATGATATGACTCGTTCATACCACACATGGAACGTATAAAGGATGGTGTTAATGAACTTAATTAACATATATAAAATATTATATTATACTGGAATAGTAATATACCTATGTATCATTTGGATTAAATTCTTTTAAAATAAAAATTAAATGGAAGTAGCGTTCGTGCGTACGTACGGACTACCGTCTCCACGAACGCGGTGAGATCCATCCTCCATCGTATCCATTAAAGTCTTATTCTCATTTTAGGGTTAAAAATGATGTTAATATCATTCTGATTATGAATAAGATTTAATCTATCCATTACAAACATGTCTTACGTAACAAAACATTTAAGAAGAACGAATCGATTATCACCTGAAACGACGATAATACTGAGATATTATTAATAAAGCAATGTTAAAAGATCATATATGATATCATATTAATGTATATGATTCTTGTATAATTTAATAACAATTATTTCACCATTATACAGGAGGTTAACCGACCCCAACAAAGGAAAAGTACAAGGTAAGGGTTATTTCACAATCTCTTCATTATCCGAGGTTGTTTATACGTAATAATCTACTGGGATATCTTTATCATCCACATCCATGTTTCTTAAAAATGTATTTCAAAAAAAATTTACTATTTACAAGAATATGGGTTAAAGTCATTTATACCCTTGTTTGACTTTTTATAAGAGGTTTATAAAGGAATCTTTCCGTCGTTTTCAAAACAAGGTCCTTTTTAACCTTTTCGACAGAATTGAGGTAAGAATGTTTTTTTTTAACTTATACGGCGGGTGCGGTTATTTTACGCCGTTATAAAATCTTCAAAGCTTTCCTTACAAGCTTATAATAATATTTTCAAAGAAAATGTTTTATTTTATATGGATCTTAAATGATTTCAAAATAAAAGGAGATATTTCTTTAAAAAGAATTTTGATTTCATCTACGTCAACATCCTTTGATGGATTTTAAGATTATTTGAAGTTGATTTATTATGATACAAAACTTCTATATTGTATTGATGGTTTTGTGATATGTTTGACTATGGATGTGATATTTTTATACCATTCATAGTTTATGGTGAAATTATTGACATTTCGTATGCTAGTTTTAATACGAATGTTTATGTTATGTTTAAACCTTTTCATATGGGAATGCATTGGACTTAATAAGTGACGGGTGGAGCCTGCTATAGCTCCTCGATGCATCGGTAGGTCTCATGAGACAAACTAGTGTCTTGGCACAAGGCCTTGACAAAATCTTATTTGTAGTCTTGGCACGAGGCCTTGGCTATGTGGTTATGATAGTCTGGCATTATGCATTCCAACATTATGAAAGTGGTTATTGATTTTTTCATGTGATTATTCGATTAGTAGAATATCCATGTGAATAAGTAAATGGAATTATTTCATTTTATTTATTCCATACCATGTTGAAAGTTCATGTTTGAAAGGCTTTTGTTTTAGTTATACATTGCCTTAAAAGTTTATTCTTATTTATAAAAGTTTCCGCTATTTTGTTATCCTTACTGGGCATTTGAGCTCACCCCTTTTATATGTTTTATTTTTCCCAGGAAGTGAAGAAGTAAATTATGAATGACCTGCAGGGATATTATGTGGGGATATGAGTGTGGATTATGGAGACTTTATGTTGTTGTAGTAGTTTTTAATTTTATGATGTAATGTAAAACCTATGAATATATCTAGTGTTTCCAAGGCTATTAAACCAATCGGTCTTTCGAGATTTGATCTTTCTTGTGATCATGCCAATGTTATGTAATAAGGCACCGACTCTAGGTAGCTGGGGTCGGGGCGTTACACTTTTTAGCCTTAAACTAGTAAAGGTTTCAACTTCCTGCACTCAGTTGTGGAACGGTCTGTTGATAAGAGGACCAGATAGTGAAAATCACCAAGCTCATGGAGTAGAGCGTTGGTGGAGTAGACTAGGGGCCTTCTGTTCCCCGAACCACTATACATCATGTTTTCTTTTCTATTTATTTTTTCTACTTAATCATTCTAATAAAGTTTAAAGGGTAGATCCTGATCTTGTGAAGAAATTGTAAAATGCACAATTCACCCTCCCCCCCTCTTGTGTATATTTGGTATAACCTGATCCAACACTTTCTTCTTAACAAAAAGAACAGGTTCACCCCAAGGTGACACACTTATCTAAATTAATCTCTTGTCACAATTCTCTTGTATTTACTTCTACAATCCCTATAACTCAATCAAGGCCATTCTATATGGAGTCTTTGAAATAGGTACAACACCAGGTATTAGTTCTATTGAAAACTCAACCTCATGATTTAGAGGAATATAAGGAAAACCTTATAAAAGCATCCACAAACTCCCATACAATAGTCATATATTTTATGTTGAGTTTCTCCCCAAAAATTTGAGATAAATACCCATTTAAAGATGAATCAAGACCCATATAATGGATGTAATTTCCAATCAAAGTTCATATTTATCATCAAACTGATAAAAGATCAGAGGTTGGATCAGAATATAAAACCTACATCCCTTCCTCATTAATTGATGTGGGGTTTATGTAATGAAAATCAATCCATGCTCATGATAACATCACATTAAACTAGAGGGAGAATAACTAGATTTGAAGGAAGAACATTCCCTCAATATTCAATCAGAGAAGAAGCATAGACATTTTATGGGATCATTCTACCCTTAGGGGTTTTAAATGTTAATTCAATATATAATCACTGAGGTGGTACTATGATACACTTATAAAATTATCCATACATAAAAGAGTGGGTATATCCGAAATCAAATAAGAAATTAGCAGTTCTAGAGTGAATGTTAAGTATACCTTTCACCACTTAATTATCATACTCTACACTGGCATAGTGATTGTTTGATATTTCCCTTTGGCTCTGGGTTTAAGAGTTTAATGACATCAATCAACATCATTAACCTTCATATTTGATCATTGGTTAGTATAATTCACATACTCCTTTCATTTGAAATACTAGAGTGTATGTGGTGCATTATGGGGTGCCTTTTATCCAACATAATCTAACTTATTCTTCCCATCAATTTGATATTCAATTGCTTGATGACCTAACTTTCCACACCTAAAAATTTTACCATCCCCCTTAAGAAAATATCCATTAAGTTTTCATTTACACTTTAAGCTTAAAGTAAAGTTCATTTTATTATCTCTATCATTTTTAGAATTCTCTTTGAATTTCATCTTTCTTTTCTTATCATAACCATTAAAATGGTTGGTAACTAGAATATCCATATCCACATTGATATCACATTGAATGATTTCATCATATAAATTGATGTCCTGTATGGATAACACCCTTTAGGGAATTTTCTTTAAGCCACTAAATAATTGATCAGTATTACTTTTAGGTTGGATGATTATAATAGAAACATACCTCACAAGTCTTGTGAATTTTTCCTTAAAGTTACTAATGGATTCATTATCCTTATAGCTTAGTTCAAGGAATTACTTCTTTATTTTCATAGAAATAATACAAGGAAAGTACTTTAAAAAAAAATAAGAACATAAATTCTTCCCACTCTATGGAGTAAATTTCCACCCATTGCCTCATGTTCTTGATAATATTATACCATTGATCTACTTTACCTTCAAAACAATAAACAACTGTTTCTTAGTTCCTTGAAACGTGTATTCTAGTTTTAATAATCACTACTTCTAGGTAGTTTCCATCGGATTTATTTATGGAACAAGAATCTTCCAACAGTTATTTATTCAAAAGGGGACCTTATTTCCAAAGGCAGGTGTTCTTTAAGTTTGACCTTCACGATACTTAAGAACGTATATTGGTCGAGAGAATGGGAGGTCAGACTAATCACACCCTTTTGTGGGGAATTATTTTCTATTCTGGGACTCTCTTTATAAATTTAAGATATTTTCATGAATCCTTATTAATTCACCAAGTATGAAATATGTTTCCCTTGGAATTTTCAATCACTTATTAACATGTGTAAAATTTAGAATCATCAGTATGTATTCAAGGTTCTTCATCAATGGAGATATTTGTATATATAGGTTTTCCATCAATGGTATCCTCTAATATACTATTTCAAGATCATTTTAATCATCATTATGATGAAACTGGTTTTTAAGCCACTCAGTGGGGCACTATGAAATTTATTGTCATCCAGGGAGATGAAGGTTTGATTTGATCTTGGAATTGTGCCAATAAAAAGGGCTACCTATGTATCCTTGTAAAAGGAATCATAACCCTCATAGTTCGGTGCCACTGAATGGGACACATAATACCTTTTATGGTCGTGTGATAAGGACCTAGCCCTACAGTTTAATGTCATGTGGTATGAACATCTAAGTGGAAGGTGCCTAGTGAAAATATAGTGTGGGACTTATACTGAAGCAGCCCTAGGAACTTGGAAAGGATATGGGTTTCCAAGTAGGATCAGACCCTATTGGGAATATGTCCCAAGGAGAACAGGGTTGATTTAAGTTATTGGATTTGAACCTCAAGGAGGCTTCCTACGTATCCCATATAGATGGGAATCAAATCCCATGTAGTTCGATAAGTCTCATAAGAGAGTATAGTACTTTGATAGAAATGAGTTTGGGATTACTTCCGGAAAAGGATGCCTTGGTGACATGGGTGTTTATTTTGGGGCTTAATCCTAAATAGGATGCCCAGATTAGGGAAATTAGGTTTGGATTCCTAAAGAGGATATCCAGTGAGCTTCGGTCCTGAGAAGGCTTCTTACGTATCCCAATTATGGTGGGAATAAAAGTTCTCGTAGTTCATTCACCATGGGTGTTTGTGCATGTGGTGTAATCATTAAAAATATAAAAACCCACATGATTCATTTTCGGTGTGACAAACAAGATGATGTGGAAGATTCAACAAAGGTACTTTCAAATTTTTCCTCCTCTACTAGTGGAAGATGGTGCACCTATGGCGGCGAGGGTGGACGAGGTCAAGGAGACCCAGGAAGAGGTCGAAGCGATGAGCCTTCCCTATGTTCACTTTACATTGGACAAGGGTCCAATGAAAGGAGAAATGGATGAAGGTTAGGGGATTACACCCGGGTGGCTGACCATGGTGAAAAATCCCAACGAAATAGGGGAAGGATACAAAAATTCATTGTGTCCATCTCCCCTCTGGTCTTTGGCACTGAAGAAAGGAGGAGAAGTAATGCTACCTCCTATAATAAAATATATGGGCTTACACCAGGATGGTTGCCCTAAAATTGATCCTGGTATGGGAGGGAGACTTCTCATTTATTTTTAAAAGGAAAATCAGGTATGAACTATACCTTCCCCTACTAGAGACCTGAGTTTCCAGGCCATCTCTTCGAGAAGGGAGAGGCCAAGACCCAACCCTCCTCAAAACCGGGAACTTCTCAACATTGTTTCTGGGAGAAAGGTACATGTCACTGTGGATATAAAAACCCACATACATTCCATATATCCTAAATTCCTTATAAATAAAATTTAGGAACCCTATAACTATGGAAATAAAAACCCAAATAGGAGACATGCTAATGTGTCTTTCCTAAAGATTTGATAAGTCGGAAGGTTTTGGTGGAGGTTTCAACTTAGTCCATTTTAGATAAGGGAACCAAGTAAGGAGATACCCTACCATGAGTGGATTTGAAAAGGGTATTTGAGTTGGTATGAAGTATTTATACCAAGATTTGTTTCATAGGTACCTCGCAAAAGTATTATGCATAGGTACCTTGCGTTTATGTACCGCACAGGTATTCCGCGCAAGTATGTTATGAAAATGTGGCATGAAGTTATGTCGTGCAGGTGTGGCGTGCAGGTATGCCACGTAGGTGTGAATGATTACTGAAGAATGTGTTTTACATAGGAGAACCAAACCTATGTAAAAATTGTAAAATAATTTCAAAACATGCTTATCCCACTTAATTATCTCTTCTCTCGTATTTTAGAGAGCTACCCGAGACAATTTGATGGATATATGAGAAATAGATACACAATGGAACCTTCAGAGAGTCTTTAAACATTTTAATCCCTAAAATGGGGACCCAAGGGCTCTATTTATAGGCATGGAGGGGCCTGTTGGAAAACAATTTTGTCCACACAGGTCCTCCCCATAGGTCCTTCGTGCAGAGAAATCGAAATTTTTTTGCTGAGTAGCTTGGACACGCAGGTCTGTCACATAACTTGTCCATGTAGGTCTATCTCTTAGCTTGGCTGCGAAGTTATTTTGTGTATCTTGGCCGCACAAGTCTTTCGTGTAGCTTGGCCGCATAGAGCTTTGGTGGATTTAGCTTTCCTTTGAATTTCTTCAAACTCTGTCTTGGGATTTTGAAATATCCACATCGATCCTCATGATCTTTTTGTATTCTTAAGTTGTGTCAAAAAAATCCCCCCTTTAGGATTGGATATTATTAGAAATATGGTTGAGTCATGAGGTAATATTGTGAGGAAAATACTATGAGTACATTTCTAGATAGAGCAGGTTAGTCGCGGAACTACTTCGTAGAGGTATGGTGCGGAGTGCTGTCTCGCAGGCCTTTCGTGCAGGTCCTAGGTAGGCTATAAATAGTTTTGATTCTTAGCGATTTTCTTCACCCGTGCCTTCAAATTATCTTGTTTCTCATTTCATAGCTCCTTCTCCAAGCCTCAATTCATTGTTCTCTCATGTAGTTTCCTTGAAATTTTCTCACGGTGTAACTATTTGACCAATGGAGCTACACGGAAGGACTTTGTCGAAGGAGTTGTGCTAGGACCCTTATCAAGGGACCTCATCAAAGGACCTATGCAAACAGTGTCCTTTTCCAACTTTTTGATTTCCCTTTTTTCTTTAATTTGAATTTTAAGTTAAAATTCCAACCTAATAGGGGAGTTTTGGTAATTCTTTTGCAGGAAAAATGGCTCATTTGATGACCCATACTGAAGAAGCTAATGCTCGTCAAAATAAAATGATGAAGATCATCAGACTAGACTATTATGACGTTGTTGAAATTACTCTTCTTGGGATATGGAATGGTTTAATTCTATACCAACGCGACTATCCACAAATTCTTCACTTACCCATGTACATGCATGGGATTTTGCAAGATGACCATGTTTCATCTTTAAGAAGTACTTTCCAAAGAATTGGTTTCTTTAATACTCCAACTGTAACTACATGAATATTAGTGCACGAGGGGTTCCAGTACAAGAAGGAACAATCCCTATTGGTTGCATCCTTCATCATAGTGGTTGTACTTCTGATATGAAGGATCACATTGTAGATCCAAGGCCACATTGCTATGATTCCACTTTTTGAGCTTCTCAAACAGATCAATCTAATGGTTGGAAGGAAGACTAGGATCTTTGGTCTGAATGAGGTGTTAAACCCAAGTGGATGTGGGCATTCTGGGTGCATCAGACTTGTGCAGAATTCAGGAAAGGTTTATCATTTGTTCATATCTATGAAGTTGTCTGGATGGGGAAAACTTATGTTTATAAAAATGATTTCATTCCTGAATTACTGAGTCGATAGAGTCTGCAAATGAATTCCTTCTAGTTTACACATGGTGAAGTTGGTATTATTCTCTGGGATATTTA
The DNA here is from genome assembly GCA_963277665.1 of Viscum album. Taxonomy (NCBI): domain Eukaryota; kingdom Viridiplantae; phylum Streptophyta; class Magnoliopsida; order Santalales; family Viscaceae; genus Viscum; species Viscum album. The sequence goes on along the minus strand of OY728132.1, from coordinate 1,263,989,151 downwards.
CCAAATAGCTGGAATTACTATTCTTGGAGAAATGTATGAAGAATTCATTCCACCCATTACAACATCGGGTGATGCTACCAGAACACCACTGTTGGCCCATGAATTATTTAAAATAGAGAAGAATTTAACCATATATAAGAAAGTTATTCATGCCATAGTGTGGATGGAAGCCTTCTTAGAACCAAAAATATAGAAAGGTTCAACCTATACACGTCCTACTATTTGTCCTTCTATAGATAACCGGAACATTTCAGGCACATATTGGCCTACACTGTGACAAGGTGACTATAAGTGTTGGGGATATACAGTAAAACCCGATATAGATGCAAAGGTACACTTAACTTCCTTCCTTGTTATGTGGATAAGTGTTTACTTGCTTCCAGTACTAGAATCCTGAGGTGGTGTAAGATCAGGGACTTTTTACATTGTTGCTAAATTGGTAGAAGGGAAGTATATTGGGATAGCGACCCCTATATTGGAAAGCATTTACCATCTATTACTGCATTTATACAATGGGAAGGCTCCATTTATAATTTTAGGGCCATTCCAAGTGTTGTGGGGCTGGATTTCCGCGCGTTTTTCGTTATACTCGGTGTTGAATTTAGTTAGACTTCCCAATGTTCGATTCACCCCATTTTTATAGAAATTTTCTGGTATTCAGCCTCTAAATTTGAAACCTGATGTGGTGCTAACGGCATTGAATGTCTCAACATAATTTAGCTTCTTTACTTTTGGTAACCCACAAATTGGAACATTTATTGATAATAGTAAAGAAAATAATTATGAGCTGATATCTTATATGATGGCATTCAGGGATGGTGTATTATTGACAAGGATTGATGGTGAAATTATCTGTGAGGCTTTCATCCCTTATAGTTTTGCTCGTTAGTTCAGATGTCTTCAAAAATCAAACACTTTTCCACCTATGTATGTTAGACATGAGAATCACCCAATGGTAGAGAGACAATTATAGATTCTAATGGCTTTAGTGGCATCCAAATTTTCAATTACATTGCCTCTATCAGATACATCAATTGGATTGGAAGCTGGATATGCCAAAGCTTGGGCTTCTTCATATCCTCAAGGGGATTTGACAAAAGGAATATATTGAGCGGTAGCTACACCGACTGTTCCACATCGAAATCATGTTAAAAAGTCCAACTCAAGACATGATACAGATTTTTCAGAGGTTTTGGAGCCCTCAAAAATTCTTCATATGAGGTATACCAGGAATATTCTAGCTAGAGAAGAAATACCTCTAATGCCAAGGTGATCTAGTCACCGTCATCAAATAGAGGTTCCTATTCCATCCATTGAACTTTTTAAAGAATAAAGGTGACCTGAAGAGGCTCACTAGTCAGAAGGTGTTGAATCTCCTCCAAAATCAACCATACCAAGATTGAATTATGTGTGACCTTCAGCTATTCATCATTAGAAGAGTGTGACCCATGATCTTAGGGATGCAAGGTCATTCCTCAAGAATGGAATTTGAATACCAGATGGTGGAGACATTAAGGCACCTTCTGATTTCAATCTAGATAATAACCTGGCTAAAGTACATAAGTATATTATGGATCTGGAGGCTTTTATATATGCAACTGATGAATAAATCCCAGCCTCTAAACGAGTATCTCATATGATAGACATAGGGGTACAAAAAGGGGTAATTATTAACTCTGAGTAAGAGTGGGATATTTATGTTAATACTAAGAATGTATTTTCCTTTTTCTTTTGTCTCAACTCTACTTTACCATTCATCATCATTTATCTTGATTAAAATGTATTTGTGCAGCTTGAATGTAGGGAAGGAAGATCCATACCAGTTCTTAAATCACCAAAGTATGGGCCTATAGTCTCTCCCATTGATGCAATGAATGATCCTCCTAGGTCTTTAGAACATTCCTCAGGAGTGAGAATTATGACTGGGGTAATGGAAACGAATAATCATCATCCATTACCTCAAGTTTCTCCTACAAATAGGAGTGTTTTTATTTCTCCCTAAGCTTTCGAAAAGAAATGTCACAGAGTAATGTGATTGATCCAAAGTGTTTTCTGAAGGAGTATGTATTAGTACTGTCCTCAGGGCATGTAATTTTCTCAACACACTCTGGTAATCATGTTCCCTCTTGCAGGATCTATATCTCTCTCTTCTCTCAAGGGACTAAGAGTTGATTATTCTAGACCAAAGAAGGAAACCCCAGGAGAAACCCATGTTCAAGTTGATGAATCAACTATCTTAGTAGATAAATCATCAAAAGATTAATCTATACCTGCTCCTTGATCTACTGAGAAAAAGAAAATCCGCAGTAATATTAAATACATTACTCGGTTATTTTCATCAATAGATCCTAAAATAATCAATGTTGATATTCCTATTGCTCTAGAAGAAAGGAATGAGGACCCAGGGAAATCTGAGATAAATATTGATGTTGGACCAAACCTGGAAAGACCTGATGATGTTATACCGATTGAAGATACAATAGAATAGAATTTTAGTGGAGCCAATTTGGGCATCAACCAACATTTTTTGGATACCTTAAATAGTGAGGATGTTATAATATTCTAAGCCGCATACACTGAAATGATGGAATCCCTTAATCTAAATATTGATATTCCAGGTTCCATCAAGGATTTATGGGTTTTTATGAGTAATTTCAAGGAATTAATTCCTTATTCATGCAATTTATATACATAATTGTTCTTCTTTACATGATTATTTACATCAAACTTTACCTTATGCAGCTTTATCTGCAGAAAATGTTGCAAAGGCTCTTTCGGAAGAGGTTATTCCACTCCATCCTTCTGTTGGAGCTAGAGAAATACCTGTAGAGGATCCTCCATCAAGAGATTCTATAGATCCTTAAAATATGATAACTGAGAAAACTCAGTGTAATGCCCCTTCTCAAGAAACATTTTCTCAAATCACTAAAGCTAAGAATATAGGGGATGAATTCAATCAAGTTGCTAACTTATTATTGGGTAAATATAATCAGATATCAGAATCATATCTATTTCTTCCATTTGAAACTGACAATGACCATTATTTATCATTTAGGGTTATCATCTCCCAGATCAGAAGGTGAAGCTTATACTATTCCAAGAGAAGTAGAACAAGGCATCTCCTTCAGTGATCTGTTTCCAAAGTGCATTTTACCTCATGGTAGTGACTCAGATTCAGACTTAGAGATGCAATATGCTCTTAGAATGGCATGTAAGAAGACAAGGTGGCATATCTAGAGAATAATTGCTGAGAAGCCTTTAGATGAACTGCCATCCCATTTTTCCAAACTCCCAGCGTTATTCTGCATATTGGGATTTAGTGGATTTAATTATCAACCAGTCTATGATGCTATGAAAGAAATCATTCACCGACGAGAGAAGGAGAATAAGATGTGACAAGATTTTGAAGAGGCTAAATGGATTATCTATATTGAGGGCTTTCAATCTATTGTAGTTGAGGCGAAGGAAAATCATAACACGAAATCGATCGAAATTATCCAAAAAATCAAATAATCTATGAAGGAGTCATTATATCTTCAATAAAAACTAGATTTTGTTTATAAAAAACTTGATAAATTGAATCGGACATTGTGAGAAACCCAATTAGAGGGGATAAATACTATTTTAACTACTAAAGAAGCACTTCTGTTAGGCTGAGGAGGCTAGAGGTTCTCAGCTATCTCAACTTTAATAGGCATATGATAAGGCTTATTAATCTATTCAAAAAATGACGAGTCACATTGAGAGTTTATTTTTACTTATGATAGAGAGGCTTCATTCTGTGGATGTCCCTCTGATTCCATATAAATGAAAGGTATTCCTTGTCTTTAATCATATGTATCTTCATTCTTGTTTTCCATAATTTCAATATTAAAGGTAATGATGATGATGACCTTTTTTTAATCATTAAACTTCATGTTAGATAAATATGATTACAATGACACGAATGGAGTGCTCGTAATTTTCTTATTAAGCCAATGGACCTAATTAGCATAATTGGTTTTTTGCTAGGGTTATATGGACAACCCCAAAAAATTTGTATATTTTGATTTTTTTTATTACTGCGCAATATTATGTAAATCATACAAAAAATGTACGTTTAGTGAGTTGGAACTCGACTTTTATTTAGAGTTCCCTTTTTGGGTTCTCAATCTAATGAGTACCAAGTTTTTTGTTGTTGGCAGTTTAGAGTCATGCATATTGGACTATAAAGGGCTAATATTTAGGGTCGAATAGCTTTGACCATAAATTTTGAAATTAGTTCCTAAACAAGAATTTGTGTATAATAATTGCTTTAATATTATCTGAATATTTCCAAGGGGAATCTTGATCCATGATTTTTACGGACACCAAATTTAAAACTTGTATCAACATAAGGGGACTCTCTTACAAGAACTAAGTTACCATTTTTGAAAAACCTTTTGTGGGGTTTGTGTTATAAAATTCCAAATGGGTAATATGTTGTATATCCAAATAGTGGAATCTTTTGGCTAACAGACCCATTATGTTGGAAACTTATACAAGGCCACCTAAGGGCACGTGATGCGTAGTCAGACAAAAGAGCTATTTGAAGTTTAACATTTTACTTTTGATAGATAGGGTAAAATAAGATTTGGGTGACTCAAGATCATAGTTGGTGGTTTTTCTAAGGAAAGGAATTTTAAGAATGAAACGGATACTTTTTTCTGACATATGTCATGAATAAGAAAACAATTTCTATACAAATTTGGTGTATGAGTAATGGTTTTAAACTTTATCAAAAAGAGGAATTTATGATATCATATTGTTTAGTTTTAAGTCATGTAGTGAGGAAATTGGTACTGTGTAGTTTTAAGTCATCCATTGAGGATATTGGTACTATTCATTTTTAAGTCTTATTGTGAGGACGTTGGTACAATGTAGTTTTAAGTCATGCAATGAGGACATTGTATGGCTTTAATTTAAGGATTTTAGCTTTGACCAAAGGTATGAGACTCTCCCAATTTCTTGATAATTTGTTTATAAATATACTACCATATCTAGGCATGAAATGGAAAATTGTAAATTGTAATTTAAGAATTTCTAAATCCGAAGGATGATCTGGGAAAAGGGATAAAAGAATTAGAGGAAGTATTTTCCAAGAATGAAGTTATCATTTTTTGACAAAATCGTTGTGGGGGATGTGTTATACAGGGCCAACTAGGGAATATAATGTATAGATAAATAGTGGCATCTTTTGACTGATAGGCCTGTTTTGTCGGAAACTTATGCAAGGCCTCCTTAGGGCATGTGCTGCATAGTCAGGAAAAATATCTCTTTGAAATTTTACATTCTATTTCTAAAAAATGAAGAAAGATTATGGAGATTCAAATTTTCTAAAACACAGAGTTTGGTTTATGAGGAAAGGTACCTGAATATGGAGAGGGTATTTCCAACTAATATTTCTAAAGAATCAGAGGAATAGGACTCCTAAGAAGGTCTAACCCAAATGTAGGAGTTATGGTGTCTTGTAGTTTTAAGTCATTCAACTAGGATTAGAAAAAGAAAAAGTATATGATATGTGTCCAAGTGATTCCAAGGTTATTTTATAATAATTTGAACACATGAAGTGGGAAATGTGTAAAATATGGTCTTGAAGAGTTTCAGATTGAAAGAAAGATAGTAGGAAAAATATACCTGAATGACTATTTTAACATACAGATTCTTGTATATTGTTATCAAAGTTTGAAGGGAACAAAGACACTATAACAAATAATGAAATTACTATTATTTTACAAACCCGTTATGGGGCTATATTATGTAGGGCCAATTGTGGAATATGCTGCATATCCAAATAATGGCATCTTCTGACTGACAGTCCAATTATGTAAAAAACTTATGCAAGGCCACCTAAGGGCACGTGCTGCATAGTTAGGCAAAAGAGTTCTCAGGTATTAGAAACTCTATCACCAGAAACCGTATGAAAGACTATGAAGATCTAAAAATATTCAAGATTAAGAGTGTGAAATATGAAAGGGGGTTATGCCCAATGCATATGAGAAATATTTGAAGCAATATTGGCCATGAGTTTTATGTATTTTACATTGATGTGACTCATATATAAAATGGAGACTTTCTTTGTTTCCTCTGAATTAATATTATGAAGTGCAGTTTTAAGTCATGCAATGAGGACATTGTACTGTGAAGTTTTAAGTCATGCAGTGAGGACATTGTACTGTGTATTTTTAAGTCATGTAGTGAGGACATTGTTAATCCCACAATAAATTGAGACACCTTATTTATAAAAAGAATCCTGTTACCCAATCATAAGCCCACGTGAGCTATGCTCAGTGTGAGAAACAAGAAGCAGTAAGGGTTTCTTCTATAACAAAAAGGTGACACAAGTGAAGAATATGGGTGTTATATTTCCATTCAGTTTAACATCATGCGGTAAGGAAAAAGATGAACCGATGTGAAAAGAAAGACTTTTTGTAACTGTATTAAGGGATAAAACCCAAGTGTCACTATGTGTCTTATTGAGGGGAGGAATCAATCCATATTTAGTTCTTAAAACATTACCTATATAAGTTTGATTCCTATACAAAGAATAAATGTTTTTTTATCGCATTTGGGCCCAAGATTGGAGATATAGGCATCTTATGTATATAAAATAGATGATAATCAAGCCACACATAGTTCTTTAAACAATAATTCCTCACATCAATCGAGTTTGACATGATGAATATGGGATTTTGACACGTTATGAGATAATGGTAAATATTAAGACATTAAATAGTATAAGGACCAAATCATATATCTTAAGGAAACACTCTGTATATCTCTAATTCATATACAGGAGTAAAAACGAAAATAAGAAGATTTTATGATTGTGGCTGGGCCCAAAATTGGAGATTTAGTCGTCTCTATGTATCTCATTGAAAATGAGAATCAATCCATACGTATTTCTTGAAATAAGGTCTCTATGAAGATCTAACTCAAACATAGGAAAGAGAGGGAATCATGTGCTACTAAGGAGTAGATATTATGACAATGATGTTTTCTTATAGAAGCTTCTAACGTTAAATAGAGAAAATGTTAGTCATACAGTTTAATGTCATGCAATGAGGACAAACGATGTCATGCAGTTTAATGTCATGCAACAAGGATGAAGATACTATGCACTTTAACGTCATGCAGCATGGATGCTTATGGTTGTTATGCAGTTTAATGTTCTGCAACTAGGATGTTATACTATGCAATTTTCAGTCCTATAGCGAGGACATGAGGGTTGTGCATTTTTTTTAGTCTTGTAGCAAGGACATTGTACTGTGCAGTTTTAAGTCTTTTAGTGAAGAAGATTTGTACAACTACACAAAGTATTTCTTTTAGAATCTCGTATTGGTTTGAGTTGTAATAAGCTCTCCATACTTTGAGATTAAAAAATAAGCTCTATTTGAATAGACCTTATGTATGGAATAAGATCTTTCCCACTTCGGATCAAGATTTGGAGGTTTCTTCCCTAGTATCATTGGAGTCCTAAGGGAAAATACTAATTCACATTGAAGGAATGAAAGGAGGCAAACACTCTTTTTAAAATCTCATGATATTCTATTCTGATAGACTTTTAAATGATGCAAAGTATGCAATATTTTCTTATCTAATCATTCCAGCTCATTGAACTGGTTCTAAGATCTCTCATATATAGACAACTAATCACAGATTGCAACTCTTAGTGAAGGGAATTTAATTTTAATTGGAAAAACGACTTCGGTTCCATATATAAATGAATTAGGAGTTTCTTGGGGGCCATTATGAGTAGTTTTCTGATAACCCCATAAAGAATTCAAAATTTCATCAGGCCATGATTTCTTATCTTTATCCACCGTCTTCTGGATTATATTTGATAGGGTCTTATTGAAGGCCTCAATCTTTCCATTGGCCACTGCATGATAGCGAGATGAATGGTTGGATTTGATATTATGCTCCTAATATAACTTATTTACCTCAATCAAACAAATATTGGTGCCATTGTATGCCAATATAGTATGAGGGACACCAAATCAGGTGATGAAGTTAGTTTTGACAAAACATACAATGCTTTTGGCTCCAACTTCTTTGAGAGTTATTGCCTCGGCCCATTTAGAAAAGAAGTCAATAGTAGTAAGGGTATACTTAAACTTCTTAGCTATTTTTATAGGATAAAGTCCCACTATATGCATTCCCCATGTGGAAAATAGCCAAGAGTATATAGTTGTATGTAGCAACTCTGTGGGTTGATGAATGAGGTTGGCATGCACATGGTCAGGATGACATTTCTTAGTGAAATATGTCCAATCACGCATCATTGAAGGTTAAAAGTATCCAAGCCTTTGGATCTAATCAGAGAGTATGTTCCCAGACTAGTAGGTACCACAAGCTCTTGAATGTACTTCTTTCATGACAGCTATAGTCTCTTCTCCATCAATACATCTGAAAAGGATTCCATCAAAGCCTCGCTTGTATAGGATCTTTTGGTGTTATGGACTATTATAAAGAGTAAAATTGGTTTCTCATTGCCAGATCTGTTCTTTTTCAGCCTTATTCATTGGAAGTGCTCTATTTTAAAGATATTCCACGATGGAAGTTCTCCATCTCATGGTATGACCATATGGCTTAGAAATAGGATTAATTTCATTAATTTCTTTCAGTCTAGTTTGAACAAAAAGAGAGACCACACAATTATGGGACATGCTAATGACGGTCACATCCTGATTTGGATCTTCCAAGGCTATAGCTACATTAGCCAGTACATCTGCATGGGCATTTTTTGATCGCAAGACATAAGAAAATGTTGGCTCTAAGGGAAATTCATCCATTAACCCTTTGATGTAATCACATAAAGGAATTAATTCTTCTTTTCTGATAGAATATTCTCCATTGAGTTTTTTGATTACCAATTCTGAATCACCTTTTACCTTCAAGTGATTCATTTTCACCTAATGTTCCAATTCCAAAATTGTAATGAGAGCTTGATAATCCGCCTCGTTGTTGGTTCCTCCCTCTGATAATATGAAGAAATAAGTAAATAATGCCTTTTCTGGGGAGATAAGGACAATTCCTAACCCAACTTTGTTGAGTTTTGGGTTTTCCATTCTCTTCCCTGTTGGACTTCTGGAAGCACCATCAAAGTACATTTCCCATGTTTTGGAATTATCATAAATAGAGAATACCTCTTCCTCAGGAAGTTCAGTATTTAATGATGTATCTTCTACAGATGGATGCTCAGCAAATAAGTCGGTTAGAGCGTGTCCTTTTATTGCCTTATGAGGTATAAACTGAATATCAAACTATTGAAAAATAACTTCCCACCATGCCAAAATCCCTGTAAGTATAGGATGAATGATGATAAATTTGAGTAGGTTATTGCGAGATATCAATTGGACCTCATGATGTTCCAGGTAGTGCCTTAATTTCTGAACTACATAGATTAATGCTAGGAAGAACTTTTCAATACTTGAATACTGAGTTTCCGCATCAAGCATAGTTCAACTAAGATATTAAAGGTTGTTTTCATTCTCATCATCATTCATTGGAGCAAGGAAGGCACCCATTGATTGTTCTAAAGCTGTCACATAAATAATAAGTAGCCTTCTATCAACATGTGGAATTAATACTGGTGGACACAAGAGATATTTCTTGACGGTATCAAATGATTCTTTATAGTCTTCAGTCCATTGGTAGGTGACTCCTTTCTTCATTAATCTGGTGAAGGGTAAACACTTGCCTACCAAATTGGTGATAGAGCATCGAATATAGGCCAGGTGTTCTTAGATTCCTCTTAATTATTTCAAATTTTTAGGAGGTGACATACCAATGATTTATTTTGTTTTCTCAGGATCAACTTTGATTCCATGATAGCGTACAACGAAGCCAAGGAACTTTCCTGAGGTTACCTCAAAAGCACATTTCAAGGGGTTCATCTTCAAACTATGTTGCCGAAGTTTATATAATATGGTCTCCAAATCAGCCAAGTGATTGGAACATTGTCTTGATTTGAACACTAAATCATCCACATAACATTCAACAAACTTCCCTAAGAAGGTTTTGAAGATGTGGCGCATGGAATGTTGGTATGTTTCACCTACATTCTTTAATCCAAAGGGCATTACCCAATAGAAAATCACACCTTGAGGGGATATGAAGGATGTATATTATTCATCCTATGGGGCCATATGGATTTGATTATACCCATAGTAGTCATCCAAGATGGAAAGAGCTTCATAGCCAACTGTTTCATCAATTAAAAGCTTTGTAATCAGAACTAGAAAATCATCTTTAGGACAATTCCGGTTAAGATCTCTGAAATCAATGTAAACTCTATTATTCCCATTCTTCTTTTTCACTGGGACAATTTTGGTCATCAATTTGGGATATTTAACTTCCCTGACAAAGTTAGCCTTTATAATCTTATCAACTTCATCTTCAGTTTTAGAGGCATGAGTTGGGTGTGTTCTTCTTATTGCTTGCTTGAATCCACGATGTTCTTTTGGAAAACCCAAATGATGGGTGGATACATGAGAATTATGTCCTGGAATTTCTATATAATTCCAAAAAATATATCTCGATGTTTCTTTAGAAATTAAGTATACACCTCTTGCTCCTCAGAGGTCATGGCCACACTAATTGGAGTGGGGCATGGATCTTCTTCTGTACTCAGATTTATTTCTCTGATCACATCCACGATGGTAGAGACACTTTCCTCAAATGCTAGAGGATATTCCCCTATATCTTCCTCTTATAATTAATTACATGTTACCTCTTATGTTTCCACTTGCATAGTAGATTATGAGGGAAATCTCCTAGAGTTAGAGGGGGAGTTAGTATTTGAACATCCTGAAGAAGAAGCCACCATATCTGACCCTACTGATGACGAAGGTTCTTCCTGTGGTAATAAATATGAGATGATGGATTGAGAATCAACATATTTTTCTTCCTCTGGCATTACTACAATTTATTCTACTCCGATTTATGAATTAGAAGATTGTTTTAGTTCAGAAGATGAAATGAAAACATCTCCATTTAGGATTTCACCATTACTTGGTGGATCAAAAGTTTCTCCCATGCTATCAACATCAGTTTCCACAATTGAAATTATGGAAGTTGTTGGATGAGTACTTGGATTTGGGTTTACTTTTTCAATTTTATTAATAGTTAACACATAATCTGTACTCAAATGTATGAATGAGTTTGTTGGAATCTTTTCCAAACCATTTAAAGCATTAACTCTAATTATTTATTTTGTCATATACTTTGTTCCTTTTGTGTGATAACACTCTTCATTAATTTATTTAGATTCACATGTTTTGAATGGAACCTTATAACCATAAAATGTCCTGATTTGACCATTGAAACAGTACTTTAGACATTGGTGGTATGAAGAAGGTATGGCTGCATGTGGATGCAGCCAAGGCCTTCCAAGCAGAATATTGAAGGTTGTGTCCTGACGAACAACCATGAAATCTAAATTAGACACAAGATATTCGAACTGATTTTTGAGAGTAATATCACCCATAGTTTCTTTCTCATTCTTATCATAAGATTGAAACATTAAAGTGGAAGGAGATAAGTCAGATTTAGCCAGGCCCAATCGACGAAGTGTACAAACAGGAATGAGGTTAACTCTGTAGACATTATCAGTGAAGGACTGTCAGATGTCTATATCATTGTCTTTTCCAGACAAATATAAGGGTCTAATATGTCTATGTACAACATAATCTTCATCTTCATCCATAAAATATATGACTTCATTCTATTCTGGAGGATCATTCTCTATAAGGTAAACCTCATCAGCAACAACTTCGGTTTCAAAATCATTAGGACTTGAAAAAGCCTCAATGAGGGCTTCTCAAAGGTCTTTTTACAGATTCAAAGCATCCAAAATTGATAAATTTTCTAGTACTTGGGCCAATTGTTTCAAAAAATCATACTTTTGGTCCAAAGGTTTGTGTTTTCTAGCATTAAAATGCAGTTTTGCAGGTATTTTAGAAGTTTCTGCTTCTGATGTAGACGTATCTTGTGTCAAAACAGAAGCTGGAAATACTCCTGGATTTGGTAAAACAGACTGACTAGGTCTATTCAATTGCTGGGAGGAAGACGGTGTGACTTCTAATAGGTCCTCCAAAATAATCATTTCAGATTCGAACCTGACTTTCATGGAAGAAACTCCTTGTTCCTGTTGACCCTTCTGAAGGCACTTCCATGAGTTTCTGCCGCATATATGGTTCGAGTAGGGGTAGAGTTAAAATGGTGGTTTCTAGAATTCTTACGTCTTCCACTGTATCATCAACCTTGGCCTCTTATTCTTGTTCCCCAATTAGGTATAAGTAATTCTAGATCATTATAATCATAATCACCATTGGCATAAGGATCTGTTAAATGGATAACGTTGATAGAACCAAAGTTCAATTCTTCATCTGATAGAGATTTTTCCAGACAGGTTAATTCTGATTATGCCATTTGGTGGGGTGGTTCCCATGATTTTGAAACATATGTCATGAAATCTACTAGGGTCAAGGATATCTTTGGAATTAATGTGATCTCATATTCTTCTAACTGTTATTTGGCCTTATGGTCACATTTCCTCTTTAAGGATCAAACTTTTTATAAAGGTAGTTTTACTGTGGCAGAAGTGGAAGAAGACACAATCAGTTGTTCCAATTGTGTCCGTAAAATTTCATGAGTCTGGTTGATCATTTTCATAATCATCCAATCATTATATTTATGCACATTTTTACTTTTTCCTTCCTTCCATTTTCCTTATTCCTTTAGATCAGTGGCAGTAACACATGCTACTTGAGATGATGAACTTTTCATTTTCACTTTTCCAGAATCTACCATCTTTTTCAAGAGGTACTTGAAAACAAATCATTCCTGGATGGGATTCCCTAACATCTGGTGGAGGGGAAAATAATTCAAAAGATCTTAATCTCCTTGTTTATTTGGTTTCTTTAGCCTTGGAAACTGAACCAAATTGTTTTCCATAGCTGAGATGAAGTAATCAGTAACATGTTCATTCTGGAAAGAATAAACTTTATTCTTTAATTCCTGAAATTGTTTCTGCCTTTAATCTCTTTGATCATCCTGAAGAGGTGGTCATTTCTATTGATGCTTAGGAGGCAAATCCCTTTGGTGTGATGAAGGTCTTGAAGTAGAAGTAGGTACAGGTGCTTGTTTGATTCTAACTATAGAAGCTTCTAACTTTCCTATCCTTCTCCCCAGAGCTGAAGGAATTACATAATTTTTAGCCTTAGTTTCTATAATAGAGTCTTTTATCTATTGAGAAATTGAAGTAAGTTCTCAAAACCCTCCTGTGTATTTCACAAGGATCAATGGTGTTCCTAACTCATCATGCAGATTTTCCACAAAAATTTATAGTAACTCTTCTTGAGGGAGTGCCAGACTTAAGTAATATGTTAATCCTTTCCATCATGCAATGAAATGTGAAACTCTTAACTATCTATTTGTTTATAATTGGTAAGATCAAAAATTTTCATCTTTGGTATCATTGAGCTAAATTGAAGAATGAATTTCTGACAGAGATCTTCCCATCTAGTAGTTGATCGAGATTGTAAACTTGTTTACCAGACAAAAGTTGGTCCCTATAATGACTGCACAAAACACCTAATATTTGCATCTTTTTTTATTGAGTAGTTCCCATCATGGGATAAAAATGAAAAACAAAATGTGTTAAGAATTGTTACGGATCTCCTGAACCATTAAATATTGGGAATGTTGTATTCAAAAAATTTGGTGGGGGATGAATTGCATCCACCCATTCAGGGTAAGCTCTCTTTTCTGGATGAACTAGTGCATTTCATTCCTCCATAGATTCCAATGAATTTTTTAATGCCTAAATTATATTTATAAAAATTTGTGGAATATCTGGATGACATGTAACCTATGCAGGTATACCAACTGGAGCTTGAGTTGGTGTAATGACTGGTAAAACCACTAATGGTGGTGATGATATTTTCCTTGGATAACCCACAGGAACAAGCCTATCAGTATGTGTCTGACATTTCCTTGATTGTGTACACAATAGAGGGAATTCATTATCTTCATCTGTAGTTACTACAAATTATCTTTCCTGAGGAGCTTCTACAGGATTTGAAAGTTTATGACCTTCCTGGGGAGTACGTCTAGTAGAAACGGTGCTTTGAAGTAACTCTGTATTGAGTCTTTTCAACTCCTTCATTTCCTTTTATTTCCATTAAAATATTTATTTAAGATAAAAAATATTGACCTTATCTAGTTAAAAAGTGAGATGAAATCTAACTTTTTTCCTTTCCCCTTATTAGATGCCTTTCGGTGGGGTGAGAGTTGGTTATTTGAAGGCATACCTAGATTCTAGGTAAACCTCTGATTTTGGGTACACACACCTTCTTTATTTGCATTAGTGTGTACTGTATTATAGATAATAACTCCATCTTCTGATTCCCCTAAACTAGACTCATTTTCGGGAGAATATTATGCAGTGTAGTTAATGAAATTCATTGATGCATAATGCATCGATGGTATTCTATCAGTATTTTTGTAAGATCGTCTCCCTCGGTATCTTCCATGAGACTTTTTTCACCTATATGATGAATTATCAGGAACTATTTGGTGGACAGTAAACTGAATGGAATCCTTGGATAGTTCAGCTGTACGCTTTCCTTGTGGATTCTTCCCTAATCAGGAGACAACTGACTTCCGTTGAGGAGGGGATTGTAGATGTGAAAAATCCCCCAGCCCTATAGGATGGGGTTGTTTCTATTCTTCTTCTTCAAATATTTGAACTTTTTTTAATGAATTTTAAGGTTGAGTTAAATGAGCCCCCAACCTTATAAGCTGGGGTGATTCTTGAACTGATATGGCTGAAATTTTTGCAACTTCTTTTCTGATTTTGGAAATTTTTGTTTGGACATTAGCTGGGTGCATTATCCCACAACCACTTAAATCACCTATTTCGGAATATCGCTTTTCTATTTTAGATATTTTCATTATATGATTCCTAACATCCTCTAAGTTGGACGCCTACTTAATATTCTCATATGCTTGATGTAAAATTAACTCGACAACTTCTTTTCTTTGGGCCTAACTCTGATGATAGCTGGTTGAGGCATATTCTTGAGAGTACATTCGATTATATACAAAATCTATTGATTGTGGCTGATTGTGGGAAAAACCTTGAATGAGACCACTTTTGGAGGACTTTACTGATTTTGGAGTGGAGTGAAATGCAATGATCCATGTACACCCCATCCTCTGATACGAACACTATATGGGGAATCAGAAATTAACTGGTGTAGCCTCTTTTGAGCATTTAGGCATGAAAATTGAACGGTTCTCTACTATTTTTCAACATTTGGATGTTGGGAAACTGAGAGAGATGCCAAGTCAATTTTGAGTTGCAACCCTTCTATTACATTAACATGAATTTGATATTCATCATATGGTAATACTTTATTTTTCAAATGAAAAAAGATTCTTCCATAGGTTGATGTTGATATCATGAATGCAATATTCTACAATCAATTCTGGAATTCTATACTGATAATTTTCCAAATGCCAGAACATTACTGGTACTTCTCCCTTATCCAATTGTTTCCTCATGTTTAACACATCTTCATCATCTTTCACTAGAAGTTTATCTGCTTGGTCAGACCAAAGTGGATGTTCTGTATTAGATGAAAAATGACCCAAGGTAGGTTTTGAGAATGACTATTCCCTTAAGATGTCTTCTAGTTGAGAAAGTGTATCACCCGTCAATGACAAGGCATCAGACAATACTAACCTTTTGTTTGCAAGTACCTCGAGATAGGAAGGCTTTGTAATCACTAAATTTTCAATTATAAAATTGTCTTGACAATAAGAAATACTATTTCAAAGAGGGATTTCATAGTGAATTCCATCATGGGGAGGATCACCATGGTGGATTATAGAAAGGGATAACTCTTCTTTCTCCTTGGTCTTCTAGACACACTGTGGATTGTCATGGATCTCATCTAGAGATAGGCACTCTAGATTGACCAAATTTTGATGAACCAATCCTTCATGATGAAGTGTCTGATGAGGAACTTCAGAATTACTACTACCACTCCAATAATTTGGTAATGAGAGGATAGGATCTTGAGCTACAATAGATAAATGTCTAAGGGTTTCAAGAACTCAAGCATTAGGTTGACGGGGTTCTCTAAAAGTGGTAGAGGTAAGAACATGCTCCCTACTGACCGTACATTGTCCATGGCAGTTTGTCTTGCGTGCCCGGGTCTGAGAGACCTGGGTCGAACGTCCAAAGTAAACACCACCATCATGTTGGGGGTCCACCATTGCGCGATTCTGCTAGCGGTGATTGATGGTGGGTGTCCTCATGAAGGAATCCTATATTCTTGAATTGAGTCATTGAGTGGCCTCTTGATCCTCCTCCCTATGGTAAGGGAGGGATTTATTATTGTGTTCTAGAGATAAGGACCCAAAATGGTTGAATACGGTGGTTGAAACCGTCTACTTCTCGATCATTTCTCATCATTGGACGAATGATCGAGGATTTTTATTGACCTGGAGGGTCTATTGATCAGCCTCCAAAGTCAGGATTGTACCATGCTGGTGATATTCCTTTACCAGCACATTAGAGACCCAGTTTTGAAGATGTTGGGTTGGTGATGAAGTCTTTTTATTGTATGGGGATCAAACTTTAGCAACGGTCGGGAATTTTGTAGATGTTGTCTTGGAGAAATCCATTTTGGAGTGGAGGGAATTCTGAGAAAAACTGAGAACACCAACAAACTTCATTAACATAACATCTTTTTAAATTGATACATGTGTGATTTATTCCTTTGTATGGATTTTATTTATAAATTTATAGGGGCATAATAGGTGGGTAACATTATTAACTTGGTTGAGGATTCACAATAGGTTCACCATTTTTGTTTTGTAGTTCCTTGAAACATGTATTCTAGTTTTAACAATCACTACTTCTAGGTGGTTTCCACTGAATTTATTTATGGAATCGGAAACTTCCAAGGGTTATTTATTCAAAAGGGGACCTAATTTCCAAAGAAAGGTGTTAATTAAGTTTGAACTTCATGATACTTAAGAACATATATTGGTCTAGAGGATGGTAGGTCGGACTCATCACACCCTTTTGGGGGGATCATTGTCTATTCCGAGACTCTTTATAAATTTAACATATTTTTATAGATACTTATTAATTCACCAAGTATAACATAAGTTTCCCTTGTAATTTGAAATCACTTATTAACATGTGTAAAATTTAGAATCATCAGTATGTATTCAAGGTTCTTCATCAATGAAGATATTTGTATGTATTTGAGGTTCTCCATCAATGGTATCCTATAATATACTATTTCAAGATTATTTTAATCATCGTTATGATGATATTGGTTTTTAATCCACTTAGTGGGGAACTCTAAAATTTATTTTCATCTAGGGAGACGAAGGTTTGATTTGATCTTGAATCATGCCCATAAAATGGGCTACCTACGTATCCTTATAAAAGGAATCAGAACCCTTTTAGTTCGGTGCCACTAAATGGGAGACATCATACCTCTTAAGGTCATCTGATAAGGACCTAGCCATACAATTTAATTTCATGTGGTATGGACATCTAAGGTGAATGTGCTTAGTCAAAATATAGTGTGAGACTTATATTGAAGCAGCCCATGGAACTTGGAAAGGATATGGGTTTCCATGTAGGATCAGACACTGTTGGGAATAGGCCGAAGGAGAACAGGGTTGATTTAAGGTATTGGATTTGAACCTCAATGAGGCTTCCAACATATCCAATATATATGGGAATCAAATACCACGTAGTTAGATAATTCCAATAGGAGAGTATAGTCCTTTGAGAGAAATTAGTTTGGTATTACTTCTTGAAAAGGATGCCTTGGTGACTTGGGGGTTTAATTTGGGGATTATTCATAAAGAGGATGCCCATATTAGGGAAATTATAGTTGGATTCCTGAAGAGGATATCCAGTGAGCTCGGGCCCTAATAAGGCTTCAAACGTATCCCAATTATGGTGGGAATCAGAGTTCTCATAGTTCATTCACCATGGGTGTTTGTGCACATGTTGTAATCATTAAAAATCTCTAATACCATGTGAGTCATGCTTGGTGTGAGAAACAAGAGCATGTGGAAGATTCAATAAAGGCACTTTCAAATTTTTCCTCCTCTACTAGTGGAAGACGGTGCACCTATGGCAGTGAGGGTGGACGAGGTCGAGGAGACCCAGGAAGAGGGTGAGGCGACGAGCCTTCCCTCTGTTCACTTTACATTGTAAAAGGGTCCAATGAAAGGATGAAGGGATGAAGGTTAGGGTCATACACCTGGATGGCTTCCCATGGTGACAAATCCTAATAGGAGAGGGAAAGGATAAAAAAATTCATTGTGTCTATCTCCCCTCGGGTCTTCGACACAGAATAAAGGAGGAGTGGTGATGCTACCTCCTGCAAGAAAAGCTAGGGGATTACACCAGGATGGTTTCCCTAAAATTGATCTTGGTATGGGAGGGAGACTTATCCTTATTTTTTAATAGGAAAAGCAGTTATAAACCAAACCTTCCCCTAACAGAGACCTGAGGTTCTGAACCATCTCTTCGAGAAGGGAGAGGCCAGGACCCAACCCTTCTCCTAAATGATAACTTTCCAAAATTGATTTTGAGAGAAAGGTCTATGTGATTGTGGATATACAAAACCACATACATTCCATGTATTCTAACTTCCTTATAAAAAAATGTGGGGAACCTCTAACTATGGAAATACAAACCCAAATAGGATACATGCTGATATGTCTTTCCCAAAGGTTTGATAAGTAAGGAGGTTTTGGTGGAGTCTTCAACTTAGTCCCTTTCAGATAGGGAACCAAGGAAGGATATTCCCTACCATGAGTGGATTTAAAAAGGGTATTTGAGTTACTATAAAGGATTTATACCAATCTCTATCATGTAGGTATCTCATCCAAGTATATCGCATAGGTACTTCGTGTTGATGTACCACACTGGTATACCATGCAAGTATGCTGAGCAGATGTGGTGTGCAGGTATGTCTCGCAGGTGTGCCACATAGGTATGCCACATAGGTGTGAATGGTTATTGAAGAACTTGTTTCACATAGGAGAACCAAACCTATGTAAAAATTTTAAAATAATTTCAAAACATGATTATCCCACTAAATTATCTCTTATCTTGTGTTTTAGAGAGCTACCTGAGACAATTTGAGGGATCTAGGCGAAATATCTACACAATGGGAGCTTCATATAGTCTTTCAACATTTTAAGTCCCTAAAATTGGGAGCCCAAGGGCTCTATTTATAGGCACGGATGGGCCTGGTCAAAGGAAGTTTTGTCTGCATTGGTCCTCCACAAAATTCCTCCATACAGAGAAGCTGAAATTTTTCCGCAACGTACCTCATCCACGCAGGTCTGTTGCGTAGCTTGGCCACGCAGTTCTGTCACTTAGCTTGGCCGCACAGGTCCATCATGTAGCTTGGTTGCGTAGGTCTACCATGTAGCTTGGCCGCATAGAGTTTTTGTGGATTTAGATTTCCTTTGAATTTATTCAAACTCCACCTTGGGATTTTGAAATATCCACAGCAATCCTCATAATCTTTTTGTATTCTTAAGTAGTATCAACAACAAATAAAATAATTTTTTCTTGTTATGAATAGTGGGAAATGGAAAATATCTTTTTAGTGGTACTGATCCCTTTCTAAGTAATTAGTGGATCAATAGACCCACTAAAATAAGGTGTATATTACCTCATGAAGGAATCAATAGAATTTTGTTCCCTCTTTTTCTCATTTGGAAGTTCAACATTATCCATAGCTTGATAAATTTCTCTAATCATAATAATTATATTTTTCTTTATAACTCCCAAAAAATTTGTTTTCATAGGAGGATAATCATTTCATTTTCTTTCACGTTTAGTATTGACACAATTATTTTAGGTTACATTCATTGACTAAAACCAAAAAACATTGTGTGAGAAATAATAATCATAGTCAAAAACCACATAATCATGAAAAATAATTTATAGGATTCCAAATAAAGACAAATTTTATTAAATATATGACACATTAGGATTATCCAAGTCCATTCATGATCATTACCAAAAATTTAAGATGTTATTATATACTTAGACATATCCTTGGGGTTCTCACTAAACATTTCTCATCATAGTTTCCAAAGGTAACTAAAACTGTCTCTAATACTAGATACAGTGGACCATAATTTTTATACATAAATATTACATCTTAATTAATCAATATTCATTACATTACATAATTATCCATGCCAAAATCACATAGGTTTAGTATACTTGAAAACTTTCACACATAAATAATTTTTTCATAATAGTTTCACATCATCTCCCATTAATTTCTTCATAAATATCACCCTTATTAGTCATATCATACTTAAAATCCTTCTTTATAACCTACGGTAAGGAAACCTAAGAAAGTGTTATCTTATATTCTCAAAAATTGTAAATAAGGGAGATATAAAAGATACCTTATGTAATAACCCCAATTCTAGAGGCCCCGAATCAGTAGTTATTTTATTACAATGGAATAGATATAAATAACCAAATCATCAAGGATTGATAAGTTTATTAATATTTAAGAAATAGATTCATAAATGGTTCCCTTATTACATTAATAATTAAACATATAATATAATAAAGTAAAATTAAACTGCATCATTGAAACTCATTCAATTATTTCATCTTCATAATATGGAGAAAGGAAAATAAATGAAAAGTGTGAGATTAAATTATAATTAAGGGTTACACATAGTAGAAAATATCATCAATAAATAATTCTTGATGCATATTATTTAACGAATAATCAATAAATCATAATCAATATGGAAATGTAATTAATAGTACACACATGCCAATTAATCAATAACTTAGGAATAAAATAAATCCCGAGAAAATATCATTGTGAAAATCTCGCGAATAATAATAATATAATTATAAATTAAATTCTTAATTATTAGACATCATATATTAGGTACATGATACTTGTACCATCAAGAACTTTTACAAGACGGTTTAAAATTGTATAGGTAGAAACTCATTTAATTTTTTCAAATGATTTGCCTCATGAGACTGGTCGAAGCATCGAGGGGTTATATAATATCAGGCCTCACCCATAAATGCAAGTGCAAAGCATTCCTTATATGTCATATGATTTATTTAATTAATGAATAAATATTCCTCATCATAAAATATTTGTATCATGTAACAGATATAGATTTATCAATATTTCTATAATAAATCAAATAACATTCAAAGTAGGCACCATGTATAAAATGTTATACGGGTTAGGAAATAATCATATCCATGAAATAAATAATATGGATATTTAATAAAAAAATTAATGTAAAATGAAAAATGATCTCAAAGGGGTAATTAAAACACTACATAAAAATTTAATAAGTGCACATTACCAAATAGGTCTCAATGAAGTGGAAATTCAGATGAAGTCCCTTACCTCATGCTTCCCTTTAGTTAAATGTAATTTAACCTGGTGTATAATGGTTTAAAGAATGTTAATAATTTATAATATAACAAAATTAAAATTTATGATATAATTTACAATTCAATTATATCATCTAATCAACCATTTGTTAATAATACTTCATTATTACCCTAGTTTTAGATGTTAACTGGTTCATTTTCCTATGATTTTTTTGTCGTGTAAGTCTTGGTTATTGTGAATAGGATAGTTATGTTATATATATAATTATATTAAGATCATATATATCATATTCATTTATTATATAAATTTTTATAATTATCCTTGAATGTTGGGCATGTAACATTAATAACACTGCAATGTAGAGACGGTAGGTCGTACGTACCCATGATCAATGATATCATTCAATTAATGGGTGAAACGGTATGAATGTGGAAGTAATATTAATTATATAGAATAAATAAAATGTAATAAGTTTCATGTATATCCATTATTTCTATCATTATGACCATCCAAGTAAAGTGGTGATGAAAAAAATTACACCATTGTGTGGAGTCAGTAATTCATACGTATGGACACGCAGCGCTTTTGTCACAACCCACCTACACCAAGATGAGAGAATGGACAACAAACTATTAGACCCTTCCTTCCTCAAGTTGAAGGAGAGATAATGACCCCCAATTCCCTCCTTCAATAGGCCCTGGAGTGGCGACTATCACCAAGGGTGTAGAACCACACATAATATGGAAGGCATTACCCTTTTTATTTAGTAGGATCATGAGATATGATGGTAAAAACCCAAAAAACACCAAAACTAGAAGTAAAAGTAAATCCAAATACAATCCATTCCCATATGAATGTTCCAATATAAAGTGCTACAAATAAAGAAAAATCCAAAGGGAAGTACCAAAAGAAAAGAAAATAAGCAACACTAACAGTCCCAGCATCCGAGCTAATACAGTTCCGTACGGTCCCCAATGTCCTCCTAGAAGCCTAAAAACAATTTTATATACATAGGGTGAGTATATAGGTATACTTTGGAGGGAAGACCAAAATATCTCATGAAAAATTGGGGAGGAATTATAATTCCCCATGAGAAAAGGAGATAACTGAAGCACCTAGCAAGCAAACTATCCACCCAAACCCCACCAAGGCACACATCCCAAATAATGCAAGTAAAGTAATGTAATAATAATAACACATCAATGTTTGGGTACCCCACACCACTTTCCCTCTGGTCATTAAAGACATCCTACGCGTTAGACCTCTCCCTCCATTCTCACCACAGTCCCACTACTGCCCCAACAACAACCTTTTGGGCCACCACAACCACAGCTATGCCTACAAACACTTGGACCACCACAACCACATGTAACCATGCCCGTAGGCTCCTGGTATAGAATAACTACCACCACTCCCAAAGACACCTAGGCCCAAACAACTACTTCCATGCCCGAAGACACCTGGGCCACATTCCGAAGACACTTGGGAAACAAACTAACCCCACACACCTGGGCCAACCATCACAACTACCTTGCCCGAAAAATTTTGGGCTATAATGGACCTCAGACCATCTCAGCTTCCTGAAGAGTCTTGGGCTACTCGAGGAACGGGGAATAAAAGGATCTAATAACCATCCACTCATATGAGTGTTGGTAAAAACACCCTCCCTCATGAAATGGGGGTGTTCGACATGAAGTTATCCACTTGGGTGGGGCTCGAATAAGAAACATAAGAACTAAATTATACATATAGGTAAGCAAGAACTCATCCCAGCCTAGGGGTTCCAAAACCATCCCATACACAAACACCCTTGTTGCTATTCATTCATAAAAATCACAACAGCCACAACCAAGTCACAACTCATTCTCAAAAAACAATTCCCCAATGCACCCATTCTTGTTATCACATTCAAGTGGTTCCATTTAAAAAAATTCTTCAATACCAAGAAAATAAAATGAAAAGCCACAAGCCAAGGAAGGAAAAATACCCAAGTTTCAAATTAAGAAGTCACACCCGGTTCTCTTGTAATGTCACAAAAACAAAAGGGATTCTTGAGATCTCTCAAAGTACTGGAACCAAACCAAGCCCCAAAATATAGCCCCATATGACCCCAAATCCACAAACGAACAACTGAACAATAGGGGATCCCATCCCCATCCAAGTCACCTCATAAGAATCAAGTAGAAAAACCATACACATCACTAGAATAGAGCAAGGGAGTTTTTATATTTAAACAAACCATTCCTTTAGTTCTTTCTTTCCATTTAGTTAACCAGGGTGACCACGCAAGGATTCTTATTCATTTTGAATCCACATAACCAACCGAGTTTACATGATTAACCAATTTCCATGTTAAATCCATTCAATCATAGAATTATCCAGAAAACATAGGTTCATTAGTGCGCAATAAAGGAACACCAACGGCCATAATTTTCAGTGGAGGTAAGCCCATGAAATTCACAACATATAAGAAATGATAAAGGAGTACAACATCATCATCAAACACACCCCTTGATTCTTTAAAAACCAGTTATTATCTTCGTTAAGGTTTGGTTTCATCCATCCCTGAAGGAGCATTATCATACCCACCCTGCATGATACACAGTAAAGAGAGATGAAGGAAATACCCCTACTTGGATGATCAAGGATCAATGTTTTTCTCCACGTACCAAGAACTAGGGATGCGTGACTTTTAGGGGAGGAACTCTGAGGACTCCAAGAGTGAGCAGGAAAGGCTCCAGCATAGGTGCACCACTAGCCTCGGGAAGGGGGACTCCAAATGCACCAAGTAAAGGAAAATAGACTAGCCAAGAAGAATAAGGAATCCATTTGTAATAAAAGGTGAGATCCTGGAGTTATGGGATATGAATTCCTGGACAGATTTAAAGGCGGATCATGGTTTCACTACACGATTGGACAGTTAAAAATAATTGAATTAATTGTTATTTAATAATCCTCATCAGATAGGTGGCCATAATGGAAATGAGTTAAAGGGTTTCCTTTAAACAAAGGAAAATGTGTAACAGGGGAGGAACTGGAAATTACTGAAAAAAGGGTATGAAACCGAGGGAAAATCCACACGTTTTGGTAATTCAAGGGTCACCCGTATCTTGGGGGATTTTAGATATCATTTATGGGGTTTTAATTTATTATAAATGGGTATTAAAACACTTTTATGTCCAAAGATATGTTGTGGGGAAGAACTGCAAAAAAGTCAGAAACTGAAAAAAAAAAGTGTGGGTAACTGTTTGGTGAGACACCGTAATGGTTCCACCTTCACGGTGCCACCTTCACAGTGCCATCAGTTCAGTGGAACAATGTAATCAGTGCCACCATTTCGGTTCCACCATCACAGTGCTACCATCATCGGTGCCACAGTTACAGTGCTACTGTGATCGGTGCCACTGTCATGGTGATATCAGGACTGGTTCCACCATCACACTTACACTATTTCATTGGAACCGGGTGTTTAGAAAACTCCTTAATGATTCACACCCCAAACACCAGAAATTTGGAAAATTAATAGACCAGGAGGGTTCGTTCCATTACATCAGATACCTCTCAAACTATTCTCATTCTCAAGAATAGAAACTAGATCCGAAGAAAATATAGGGGTCCGAACAACCACCTTGAAGATACCTCTCAAGATTAAACCTCCTCGACATTTAGAAACACCACTTCCTCAAATAACCACACAAACATACAAAGTTCACATCGTCTAGTCATATGGATTAGGGAGTGCCTTCCACCATGTCAAGATACTATCCACTTTGGGCGGCACTGACTCACTCTCATGGTTTTAATCGCATCAACCTTAATGCATCTTGATTAGGGATCAGGTCCTCACCTCCCCACAGTTAGGACTCTTCACACAAATTCAAAGAACAAGGTAAACATCCCATCTCATAGTTAACAATTTATAGAACTACATCACAAACAAGTATAAAATAAAAGAGAAAAAAAACTCAAAAAATATCTGGGTACTAGGCGTGCATCTATGCCTCTCGTTCCCAGGTACTCTCTTTGAGGCCACCATGCCTCTATAACACACAAACCAAGGGGATGGTTTGTCCACGAAGCACCTTCTCCTCACAATCCTCGATCCTCACTGGTCGCTCTACAAACATCGTGTCATCCTCTATATCCATCTCCCCCCAGTTCAGGATGTGTGAATCATCATGTAGATACCAACGGAGCTGAGACACATGGAAGATGTCATGAACCATTAGTAACGATAGTGGTAGCGCCAGCTGATAATCCACTTTGCCGACCTGTCACAAAACCTTGAAGGGTCCGACGAACTTGGGAGAAATCCTACTTCCCCAGCCGAATCTATGTTTCTCACATCGAGGGGATACCTTCAAGAACACATGGTCCCCAACCATGAACTCCAAGGGTATCCTCCTATGATCGGCATACAAATTATTCTTGTCCTGAGCCACCTTCATCCTCTCCCATATAAGTTGAACCTTCGTCGTCGTGTTCTGTAGCACCTCCAGGCCAAGAAAACCTACCTCCACGACCTCTGTCCATCATACGGGTGAGCAGTACAGTCTCCCATACAAGTCTTCAAACGGAACCATGCCAATGGTAGAGTAATATCTATTTTTGTAGGAAAACTTGACCAGAGGAAAGTGTCATGCCCACAATCCCCTAAAGTCCAAAAAACATGCTCGTAGCATATCATCAAATGTATGGATGTTCCGCTCTGTCTGCCCATCTGTATGGGGGTGGAAAGTAGTGATGAGGCATAACTGGGTGACAAAAACATGTTTCAATCCTTTTCAGACCTGTGAGGTAAACCGTGCATCCCTATCCGATACTATAGAACATGGAACTCTATGAAATCACACCACCTCATTCTCACATATTTGTGATAATTCATCCACCGCACTTGACTCCTTGATCGCTAGGAAGTGATCTGATTTCATAGTCCTATCTACCACTACCCAGATAGTGTTGTAGCCTCCTTGAACCATGGGTAGTCATGTGAAGAAATCCATCAAGATGTCATCTCACTTCTACCTGGGGACATATAAAGGTTGTAATAGACCTCATGGGACGTAGTGTTCAGTCTTCACCTGTTGACACATGAGGCACTTTTCCATAAACTCTGTCACTGCTTGATTCACCCAAGGCCACCAAAACTAACCCCTAAAATCCTAGTACATCTTGGAAACCCCTGAGTGTACCGCCAGGGGTGAGTTTTGGAACTCACCAAGAACTCTCTTGTGCATTTCCACCAGGACAAACAACTTCCCATGAAACATCATTTGATCCTTCTTATCTTCCGACCATTCTCCCAGAGAATCGCCTTGGATAACACAATCACACATCACTTTAGTCTTTAAGTCCCCCCCACTGAGACTCCTCCACCTGTTGCAACAGAGAGGGATGTACTTTCATCTGAAACAAATAGCCTCTACCATTCTCCACCCTTGCATCCATGTGTAGGGCATCCGACTCCTCTATTGACTTCAAAGCATCCACAGATCCCTGAATAGCTTCCCTCTATGACTTCCTGCTCAAGGCATCGAACACAATGTTCCCCTTACCCTCAGTTTAAGAGATCTCAAAGTTGTAGTCCGGAATAAACTCTACCCACCTTCACTTTCACAAGTCCAGGTCCTATTGGGTAAAGATGTGAAGACCCCAAAGTGATCCATGATGAGGTAATGCTACCAAAAATTCAATGAGAACAACACTACTGCAAGCTCTAGGTCATTGGTGGAATAGTTACACTCAAGAGCACTTAACTGCCTAGACCCATAAGAGATCAATACTCATTGATGCATCAGCACACACCCCAGTCCAAGTCCAGAAGCATCACAAAACACCTCAAACAACACCCCTTACTCTGGAAACCTAAGCACTAGAGCATTGACCAACCTTTCCTTTAGAAAGCTGAAAGCTTCCTGACACTACTCACTCCACAAGAAGGCCTGATCCTTTCTGGTAAAATCTGTCAAAGGAGCTATAACTCGAGAGAATTAGGGTACACACCTCTGACAACAGCCAGCTAGAACCAGGAAACTACGAACATCTATCACATTCTTGGGTGATTCCCAAGAAAAAACTGCTTCAACCTTTGATGGATCAATCGGTCACCCTTGCTGAGACACCTCGTGTCTAATAAAGTTCACTTCTGGTGTCAAGAACATTCACTTGGACAACTTCTCATAGTACTGGTGATGTCGAAGGATCTCCAAGACCATCCTCAGGTGATTAGTATGTTACTCCTCTAATCTTGAGTAGAACAAAATGTCATTGATGAACACAATGATGATATGGTCTATAAACTCATGGAAAATAGAGTTCATGAGCCCCATGAACCCAATAGGTGTATTCATAACACCAAAAGGCATGACTAAGAACTCAAAGTGCCCATTCCTGCACCTGAAAGAATTCTTCAGAATATCACTATCTTTAACCCATAAATAGTGATACCCAGACCACATATCGATCTTAGAGAACCAGCCTTTTCCCCTCAGCTGGTCAAAGAGATCGTCTATTCTCAGGAGAGGGTAACGGTTCTTGACCATTACTTAATTCAATATTTGGTAGTCTATACACAGCCTGAGACCACCATCTGCCTTCTTCACAAACAAGACTGGAGCACCCCATGGTGACATGTTGGGTCGGACAAAACCCTTCTTCATCAGATCTTCAATCTAAATCCGAAACTCAGAAGGCACCATTCAATAAGGACCCCTCATAATCGGACGGGCACCGGGTTGTAATTCTATCCCAAACTCAACATCATGTTGAGGGCTTAGAGTCAAAAACTCCTTAGTAAAAATGTCTAGGAACTCTCTGAAAACTCCCAAAACATCCATCATCTTAGCATCAACTGATTCTGCTGAAAGATTTTCCAACATAGAAAGAAGTGGCTCCACACGCTGTCTACCCACCTGACAAGTCTATTCGCCAACAAAAGCCACACGCTTTCCATCCTCATCGGAGAACATGACTCTTATCCTAAAGATGTCGATAACAGTGTGCACATAAAACAGCCATTCTATCCCAAGGATGACATCGTATGGCCACGTTTATAGGATAATGAGATCCCCACTAGACTGATGTAGCCCCAACATCAGTCTGCATCCTCAACAAACATCAAACAGGCTAGTATGACCCCCAACTGGTGTTCTTAGCACCAAAGGAATAGAGAGTTTCTATATATCTAGGCCCAAGGCATGGTCTAGACCGGGTGTAAAAAAGGTGTGTGAAGCTCATGAATAAAACAAAGCGTCGGTAAGAGTGCTAAATAAGCAGATTGTACCTCAAATGACTTTTGGACCTGCTAGAATCACTGTCTTTGTGGTGTGAAACTACCCTCTCCCAGCTCCTCTGCCCCTTGGCTATCGGCTGCCTTCCCAACCATACCCTGGTCGAGGTCCCTGAGGAGTTCCCTGAGGTCAGCCTCCTCTGCAAAGTCTACTCTCGGAGGAGTGGGAGCTTGCTGTCCCTATTATTACTGCTGAAAGGGTCTGGCTGGAAACTACTTCTACTAAGGTGGGCACTAAAAATTCCCACCCCCACTGTACTGCACTAAATTCACGCACTGATTCCAAAGGTACCCATGACTTCCACAGATTATGTATCTTGGTCCTAGACCTGGAAAAAAGGGCGAGGACCAGGAGATCAAAACAAGAACTGCTAGGGTCTGCTACCCACTGGCCAAAACCTGGAATATCCTGACGTTGGAGGTCTGATGCTGATGGCCTTCCCCTATGATGAGCCCAACTGGATTCCCTCTCATGGCACACCTCCCAGCATGTGAATCCTCTCCACCACTTTGGCCTTCTTCTAGACCTCCATGTATGTCGGTAGAGTGAAGGGAGTAACAGCATACTAAAGAGAAGGTCGGAGTGGATCCTCTAAACGTTTCGCCTGAGACTCCTCATCTGGAAAGAGGTCTAGAGAAAAGTGAATAAGATCATTGAACTTGATCCCCAACTCCCTCGCTAACATACTCCCCTACTAAAGGGAGAGAATCTCCTGCCTCTTCTCTGCCTTTATTGTGGAAGAGAGAAATTTCACCCAGAACTCCCTCTTGAAGTCAGTCCACGAAACTTCAGCCTCCCTCTTCTCCTCAAGATAGAGTGTCCACCACTGACGTGCCACACCCCTCATTTTTCTTACATACAGAGAAACCCAGTACTCTATCAGAGCATAGATCAAGCTGGAAGATATCACCAACTCATAGATACATCTCTCTGTCTCCATGTCCGATATGCTACCCTCGTACTTCCCAAGGGTATTACACTGAAAGGAGCTAAGCATCTTCTACCACTGGTCATTCTCCTCCTCTCGATCAGCCCTCTTCTAATAATCCAAACCAGCTTCCTGGGCCACAATCACCCACACTACCCGTGGTCAACGTCCAGGTGCCATAGCTACAAAGTAAACAATGAATGCCTAAGCCTGAGTAGTGTAGAATATTGCTTTAAAATTTTTCTTATACTTTTTATTTATTTTAAATCCTCAAAATACTCAAGACACAAAAGAACACAAGTCATTATGATTCATGTACCATTCCTAGAGTCTCTACCCTGAAATCAGTGTAGCCTCACTTGGTCGTTCAGTAGGTCTAGAGTCCTTGCATCAAATCTTATGGGGGCTAAAATCACATGTCCTAGCTGGTCTTCCCTACCCCATTTCACATGCCAAGATTTCCTAACCCTATTTCCCTACCATTCATGCAATCCTCACATTGCCTAACCCCGTACTCCATCCTATCTCTCAACACCCCCCCCCCCTCGGATACCATTCTGTCACGACCCACCTTCACCAAGATGAGAGAAGTGATAGTAAACTTCCCGACCCTTCCTTCCTTAAGTTGAAGGAGAGATAATGACGCCCGATTCATGCATTAAATAGGCCCTGGAGTGGCGACTAGCACCAAGGGTATAGAATCACACGTAATATGGAAGGTGTTAAACTTTTTATTTTGTAGGATTAGGAGATATGATGGTAAAAAACCAAGAAACACCAAAACTAGAAGTAAAAGTAAAGAAAAAACAATCCATTCCCATATGCATGTTCCAATATAAAGTGATACAAGTACAAGATAACTCCCAAGGGAATTACTAAAAGAAAAGAAAAAGAAGAAACACTAACAGTCTGAACATCTGAGCTAATACGGTTCTGCACAATCCCCAAAGTCTTCTTAGAAACCTGAAATCAATTTTATATACATTGGGTGAGTATAAAGGTATACTCAATATGGAAGACCAAGATCTCTCATGCACAAGTGGGGAGGAATTATAATGCCCCATGAGAAAAGGAGATAACTGAAGCGCCTAGAAAAGAAACTATCCACCAAAACCTCACCAAGGCACACTCCTGAAAAAATGCAAGTCAAGTAAAGTAATAGTAATAACACATCGATGTTTGGGTACCCCACACCACTCTCCCACTAGTCATTGAATACATACTACACGTCAGACCTCTCTCTCCATTCTCACCGCAGTCCCACTACCGCCCCAACAATAACCTTTTGGGCCACCACAACCACAGATATGCCTGCAAACACTTTGTCCACCACAACCACACATAACCACACCCCTAGGAATCTAGGCCAGAATAACTACCTCCATTCCTAAAGACACCTAGGCTTGAATAACTACTTCCATGCCCGAACACACCTGCGCCACATCCGAAGACACTTGGGAAACAAACTTCCCACACACACCTGGGCCAACCACCACAACTACCATGCCTAAAGAATCTTGAGCTATAATGGACCTCAGGCCATCATAGACTGCCCGAAGGGTCTTGGGATACTAGTTTAAGGGAGAATAAAATGAGCTAATAACCAGCCACTCATAAGAGTGTTGGGAAAAACACCCTCCCCCATGAAATGGGGGTGTTTGGCACGAATTTCTCAACTTGGGTGGGGCGCGAATAAGAAACATAAGAACTAAATTATACATAAAGGTAAAAAAGAACTCATCCCAACCTAGGGCTTCCAAAACCATCCATATACAAACACCTTCATTACTATTCATTCATAAAAATCACAAGAGCCACAACCAAGTCACAAATCATTCTTGAAAAACAATTACCCATTGCACCCATTCTTGTTATCACATTCAAGTGGTTCTATTTAAAAAAAATCTTCACTACCGAGAAACTAGTAGGAACAGCCACAAGCCAAGGAAGGAAAAACATCCATGCAGCAAATTAAGCATTCACACCCAGTTCTCTTGTAAATCCACAAAAACAAAAGGGATTCATGAGATCCCTCGAATTACTAAAACCAAACCAAGACCCAACATATGGTCCCGAACAACACAAAATCTTCTTCCTAACAACTATAAAATATGGGATCCAATACCCATCCATGTCACCTCACAAGAATCAAGAAGAAAAACTATAGACATCACCATAGTAGAGTAAGGGAGTTTTTAGATTTAAACACACCATTCCTTTAGTTATGTCTTTCCGTTTGGTTAACTGGGGTTACCACAGAAGGATTCTTATTCATTGATCATCCATTTAATCAACCAAGTTTATGTGACTAACCATTTTCCATGTTACAACCATTAAATCACAGAATTATCTATAAATAGAGGTTCATTAGTGAGTAAGAAAGGACCACCAACGGCCATGATTTATAGTTGATGTAACCCCATGAAATTCACAACATATAAGCAATGTTAAAAGAGTACATAATCATCATCAAACACACCCCTTCATTCATTAAAACCCAGTTATTATCTTTTTTAAGGTTTTTTTTCATCCATCCCTGAAGGAACATTATCATACCCCCCCCCCATCATGATACATGGTAAAGAGATAGTAAGGAATACCCCTACTTGGATGATCAACTATTGAAGTTTTTCTCCACGTGCCAAGAACTCGGGCTGTGCAACTTATATAGGAGGAACTCTGAGGACTCCAAGAGTGAGCAGGAAAGGCTATAGCATAGGCACACCACTATCCTCAAGAAGGTGGACTCCAAACATACCAAGGAAAGGAAAACAGACCAGCCAAGAATAAGAAGGAATCCCTGTGCGATAAAAGGTGAGATCCCGGAGTTACGAGATATGAATTCTTGAACAGCTTTAAAGGAATATCATGGTTTTACCACACAATTCGACATTTACACAGGATGAAATTAATTTTTATTCAATAATTATAATTAGAGAGGTTTTTATAACAATAGTGAATTAAAGTGTTTCCTTTAAATAGAGGAAAATGTATAACAGGGGTGGAACTGGAAAGTACGGGGAAAAGGGTGTGACACCGAGGGCATAGCCACACATTGTGGTAAGTCCAGGGTAGATCGACCCTTAGGGGATTTTAGATATCATTTATGGTATTTTAATGGATTTTAAATGGGTATTAAAACACTTTTACATCAAAAGATACGTTGAATGGTGGAACTGAAAAAATTTCTGAAACTGAAAAAAAAGGGTCTAGGACATTACAACTTTAATTTTTCATAGGATGGATAAAAGGTGTAATATTGTGGTAATAAATTCATAATAACATCTCATAGTATATATGATTCAAGATTTATTATTTTAGTATGGAATAAACATATGAATATGATGTAGAAGAAGAGATAAATTGAGAGATTTGATAAAAATGATCACCTCTTCTTCAGTAAATCTCCTTTAGATCTTCGCTTAAGGGGTCTAAGGTTTGTCTTTTTGAAATACCAGAATCTCCAAAACATGGATAGGGTTTTTTATAAGATAAATTTTTTGAGTTTTTTCAATATATATGGCTCAAGTTCGTGAAATAAAGTGAAAGGAAGGGGTGACCTTCTATAATTGAGGTGAGGGGAACTTCAGGAATTTCTCAAAATATTTAAATATAATTAGACTATTATAGAGGCTTATAAATAGCCTATAAATTTATCAGAGATAAAATTTTAGACTGTGTATTATCCTCTATGGACTTATTTTATATTTTTATTATATTTTTTTAATTTAATAAAATATTATATCCATGAAAAATCATTATTGTCAAATTTGATACAATTCATCAATATGACTTTAAAAACATCAAAAAAAGAGAAAAATTAGCAAAAAAATTTATTACATCATTTATATTCATATTCCTATATATAATTATTTTATAATCTTAATTATTTCAAATTATATTTATTTTTGTAATTTTTATTTCATTTTTTTATTTTTTTCATTATTTTAATTATTAATGCATCATCATTGTGTAATTATTAATGGTATTCATTTATTCCCTAAAATTTAAAAATAAATTTCCTTGAATAATATAAATCCTTTATATTTAAAAATACTATGTATGGTTTAAAATACCTTTTGGAATATCACATATTAAAAAAATTATACTAATTAAAAACCCTAGTGTGAATAATTTAACTTTCTTTTAAATAAAATACTATAAGGAACCTAATGTCAACTAAGTGGATCAAAAAGGTCTTAAATTAGACCCATAGATTATTATAGCCTAAAATTTCTCATCCAATCATATTTAAATAAATTTTTGGGTTATTTAATGGTTCCAATAATTCTAATTAAAATAATTTTATTGATTTTTCTTCTGCTTGCATAAGCACTGCGTCGGCGTTGCATAATAATTAAAGTTAATTATATCATATGTAAAAATTAAAAAATAAATTAATAATATAAAAATAAATTAATAATTCTCAATATAATACTTTATATTAATCAATTATTTATGTTTACTCATATCCATCCCAACACAACTTATTTAATTTGACTTGTTTAGCCTTGTGGAAACATTGCACAAGTATTTGGATAAGCATCACGTCACATAAGTCAAAAATTAAAAACTATCAATAAGAATCATAATTTATGAATAATATTTAATAATAAATTCATTAAAATACTTTTTACCTCAAAATTAATATATATAAGGCATTGAATTTGACCTTTTCAATGTTGTGTAGGCATTATGTCAGCAATAAAAATGATTTTTATATTTATCATGATATAATTTATAATTTATATGTTTTAAATTAGTTTTGTATGATATATTTATTATATTATCATACATGAGTCTTTTAATAAGTTTTATTAGTATTTATATCATAATAATGTATTTACTATATCATAAAATATACCATGAGTTATAAAAACTGTATTTTTTACTGTTGACCAAAAAATTTAACATTTTTATAAAATTCTCAAAATTTCATAACAGTATAATTTTCATATGATGATTTTAAAATTTAATTAAATTTTATAAAATAAATTTTCTAAAAGTTTCAAAACTTAATTATACTTATTTTCCCATATAAATAAATAAAAACTACTTTATGATTAAAACTTATATTTGAAGAATAAAATGATTTTACTAAAAAATTAAGTGTTTTTTCCTAATAATTAATTAATAAATATATTTCATAGTATTTTTATTTCTATTTATAAAATTCAATTCATTTTCTATGTTATAACAATCATGTTACTATTTTAATAATATATTGTGGTTTTTTTAAACTAGGTGTTGTGTGCAAAACATGATATTTGAAATGATTGATATAAAAAGTGAAATAAAGTTAAATCTTGGGGTGTTACATTCTTCCATACAAAAATTTTATCCTCAAAATTTCCATAATGTCACCTTCTAAATTTATTTGGGTATTATTCATCATAATATTCTCATGTTCCCACATTGTCTCTTCTATTTTGTGATTTTTCCAAAGTACCTTTACTGGCAGAGTCATCCAATTCTTCAACACTTGTTTTATAGTGTCCAAAATCTGGATAGTCTCTTCAATGTAAGATAAATAATGTTTTAATTCTATTTCTTTAGAAGTGAGAATGTGCATTGGGTTTGTCATTTACTTTCTAAATAAAGATATTGGGAACACATTGTGTACTTTAGAAAGTCTGTGTGGCTTCACCAAATGGTAAGTCATATCTCCAATTCTCTCCAAGATTTCAAAAGTTTTGATGTACCTGGGGCTTAGTTTTCCATTATTTTTCAAATATTATTACACCCTTCCATAGAGATACATTCAAGAAAACATGATCTCCCACTTAAAATTCAAAACATTTCCTTCTGTTATCATCATATCTCTTTTGTTTACTTTGAGATTCTTTGATGTGGGTTTGAATAGTATTTACCTTAGTTGTTGTTTCCACCATAATGTCTAGGTCTACAAGATTCATTTCACCAACTTCATCCTAAAAAATTGTTTTATGACATATCTTTCTATATAATTCTTTATATGGTGCCATTTGATTGCTTGAATGAAATCTATTTTTATAAAAACTTTATACCAGTAGGTAAATAATGATCCCACATACCTTGAAAGTC
The DNA here is from genome assembly GCA_963277665.1 of Viscum album. NCBI lineage: Eukaryota > Viridiplantae > Streptophyta > Magnoliopsida > Santalales > Viscaceae > Viscum > Viscum album. The sequence continues at coordinate 1,263,953,392 of OY728132.1, read as the reverse complement.
AAGTGAACATGATCTCAACTTGTATTCTAAATTTTTGATAGTATTTTCTGATTTCCCATCAGGTTGAGGTTATAAGCAGTGATCAAATGATGTTCGGTATTAATATCCTTCCAAGTAATTTTCTAGAATTTTGATATAAATCCTGGATCATGATCAAAAAAATAGTAAGATATGTACCATGAAGTCTTAAAACTTCATTTATATATATTTTTGTATGGAACTCTAGAGGTAAATATTATCTTATAACAAGGAAATGTTCTGATTCGGTAAGGTGGTCAATAATGACACATATCGCAAAATTGATGATATCTAGAACAAAGGTCAATCTTGGAAAAAAGTTTGATCTCCATGAAGTTGATGATATAAATCATCAATACAGGGTATAAGATAATTTTTCTTTATTTTAATATCATTTATTTCTATATAATCAATACAAAGCCTCATGGGTACATATTTATTCATAACGAAGAGAACAGAGGCTTCCCATGGTGATTCACTATGGCGAATAAATCATTTACCACTCAACTCCTCTAGTTGTTTCTTTAACTCCAATAATTATGGAGTAGCTATTCTATAGGGAGAAATCGATATAGGTCTTGCATTATGGATTAAATCAATGTAAAATTTAACCTTATTCTCCATTGGGTATCTAGGTATGTCCTCAAGAAATACCTCAATGTATTCCTATACAATAGTTATATCCTCAATTAGGAGATTTACTTTTCCTTATATCTTCTCTCCCTCCCCTATAATCTCATTCATAAAATATATTAGAGGTTTATCTTGACATGACTCAGGTGATGGAGTCTCTTCTCTAAAGATGAGGAGTTCCACTCCTTTATCACTAATCGACATTTCCTTTTCTTTGTAATAAAAATTTTCACCATATTTTTAAAGTTAACACATACCAAGAATTATATCAAATTAAACTATAGGTATAATAATAATAAGGTCAACAAAAAAATAATTTTTATTTGTCATAATAGGAACTACCCAACATATAATTTTTAGAGTGAGATATCCACTGGGAGTTTTGACTGAAAATACCTTCTTAAGGTCAAAGTGAAATATCTAATTTTCCTAGAAACATAGAAGATATAAAATAATGCATGGATACAAAATCAAATAATGAATTGAAAAATTTTGATTATATGATTAATTTATATGAAACAGCATCTTTGGGAACTTATACTTTAACTATATTGATTACCTAAGCTTAGTCTTCTCCCCTCGACCCCTTTTGTGCAATATTCCCTTGACACTTGGGACATTGTTTTGAATAATACCACATTTTATTGATATTTAAATCACTAAATATCATTTTTTTTTGCTTTTTCCCCTTGAATTAATTCTCTTGATGACCCTTATCTCTACACTTGTAAAAAAACTCCCATGTCCTTCAAGAACTTCACATGATGATTATTTCCACAATTTTGACATGATTGGAATTTCATTGTTACCCTCATACTCTTTGAAGATTTACCTTTTTCATAGTTCTCAGATGGCCTATTCTTCTCTTGATTTCCATTAAATAATAATATTTAGAAAATTCCTTCTCTATTTTTTTGGCACATAATACTATTTCATCATATGAAGAATAAGTTTCAGAATCCAATTCCCTTTGAATAATTGTCTTGTGACCTTAAATGAAATGGTCAATCCTACCTTCCAAATTATGTATTTAATATATAACATAACTGGATAGTCTTATAAAGGTATCCTCATATTCCAAAACACTCTCTTATTCATTTATCTTTAAGATAATAAATGTTCTCTTCATTTTAAATCATTTATCATGATGTAAATATTTGTCAAAGAATTTTTTTTAAAAGATATTCATTACATGTGTTATATTTTTTCTTCCCTCTAGCTTTTTGGATCAATGAACTCCATTTATCATAATCTCCCTTTAGACAATATATTGCTAGTACTAACTTTTCCTTTTCATCACATATCAATTCAAGAAATATAATTTCAAGGTATTTGATCTATTTCTCAGTTTCCACTAGATTATTAGTCCCACTAAAATATGGGATATTCTTCCACATGAAACAATCTAATATAGGTGTATTATGTCATGAAGCATCATGTTTCTCTATTCGAGTAAGGTTATTCATCATGAATTAAATTATTTGTCCTAATATGGTCATGATCTACTCAACTCCAACACCAATTTTGTTTTATTTCTTAGTGTGAAAATTCCTATATTGTTTGTGGGTATTGATTTCCTTACTTCCATTAGTCTACATAACTAAATAATGACACACACTGAGTTCGCTCATAATCATCATGAGTATTGAGTTAAAAAAATAAAAATTCATATAATACTAAAAGTTTTTATATACTAAAATTAATTATATTAATTATGATATTAACTTTGTTTATTTAATAACTAGTTTCCCAAGGTTTTTACTAAACATTCTCTGATATCAGCTATAAAAAATCATATTCCAGAGGCCCAAAATCAGTAGTTATTTTATTATAATGAAATTTATACAAGGTAATATGTCACTAAAGATTGATAAATTTAGTTGTCTTGAAAAAATAATACATACATGGTTACCTTATTAAATTTTTAATTAAACATAGAATATAAAAAAGGAAAATTAAACTACATATTTTAAATTTATTCAATAATTTCATATTCATGACCTAGAGAATGGAAAACAAATGAAAAGAGTGAGATCAAATTATCAGTAGGGGTTACACATATCATAAACTATCATCAATCAATAGTATGTGATGAATATTCATTAAGGTGCAATCAATAAAAATAATCAATATGGAAAGCTAATTAATTGTAAAAGCATTCCAATTAATCAATAACATGGGAATTGAAATACTTATAGATAAAATATCATTTTGAAAACATAAGGGATAATAATAACATAATTCTAAATGAAATGCTTAATTATTGGACTTTATGTCTCAGGCGCATGATATCTCTACCACCAATACCTTTCATAACATGGTTTAGAATTTTATAAGTAGAAACCTATTTAATTTTGCCAATTGATTTGTCTCATGAGACCTGTCGATGCATCGGGAGGGCTATATAATAATGGGACCCAAACCTCACTGCAATTACAATGCATTCCTTATATATTGAATAATAAATTTAATTAATTAATCAGTTTTCCTCATCACAAAATATTCATATAGAGTAAGGGACACATATTTATCCATATTTCTCTAGTAAATTAAATAATATTCAAAGTAAACACCATGTATAAAAATGGTATAGAGTATAGGAAATACTCATGTACATGATATAAATAATATGGATATATAAAATAAATTTAATTTCAAATGAAAAATTATCTCAATTGGGTATTTAATACACTACATAAAAAATTAAATAAGTGCACAATACCAAATAAGTCTCAATGACGTGGAAATTGAGAGGAAGTACCTTACCTCACACTTCCCTTTAGTTGAACGTGATTTAACCTATAGTATAATGGTTTAAATAATGTTACTAATTCATAATGCAACCCCATTAATGTTTATTATATGATATATGATCCTCTTATATCATCTTAGAACTCATTTTTTAATAATACATTATTAATACCCTTATTTTGGATCTTAACAAATTCATTTTCATATGCATGTTTTGTCGTGTAAGTCCCGGTTCTTGGGAATATAATAGTTACATTATCTCCAAAATTATATTAAGGTCATATATATAATATTTATTAATTATATACTTTTTTAGAATCATTTTTTAATTTTGATCATGGAAAATTAGTCACATTGCATCCTGGAGATGGTAATTCAAACGTACACACGAGACAGATATCATTCCATTAATGGGTGTAATAGTAAGAAGGTGGATAGTATATTAATTTTTCCGAAATCAATATCATTTCATAATTATCTTGTATATCTATTATTTCTATCATTATAACCATCCAAGTAAAGTGGTGATGAAAAACAAATTACACCACTGTGTGGAATCGGTAAGTCATACGTATGCACGCACGACGCTTTCATTTTTTCATAGGATGGATAAAAGGTTTAATATAGTTGTTAAAAATTAATAATAAAATATCATAATATAAATGATACTATATTAATTATTTTAGATAGGAAAAACATATCAATAATAAGTATAATAATAAATAAATTTAGATATTTGATAAAAACGATTACCTCTTCTTCAATAGAGCTCCTTTAGAACTTCAGTTAAGGGGTCTATGTTTGGTCCTTTTTAAATACCAGAACCCCAAAAACTTGTATAATCATGTTCAAAAGATAAATTTTCAGAGTTTTATTAAGCTATATGGCTCATGTTTGTGAAATTAAGTGAAGGAATGGGTCCCCTTTTATAATTGAGGTGAGGGTCACTTTAGTAATTTCAAAAAATATTGAAATATAATAAGGCTATTCTAGATAAAAAATCTTCCAAATATCCTCTAACTTTATATGGGATTATATTTTATACCATATCTTATCCAATATGAAATTATTTCATATTTTATTATTTTTTAATAATTTAATAAAAAATTATATTAATGAAATATCATTAGTAGAAAATTTAAAAGTATTCATTACGATGACTTTAAAAACATCAAAATAAAGTTTGAGACTCAAAAAAAATATTTTATTATATCCTAAACATGCCTTTTTCTTCTATATATTTCTTTAACAATACTAATTATCTCAAATTATATTTATTTTATTATTTTTAATATCATTTGTTTTTTTTCTGTTAATTTAATAATTACTGCATTATCGTTGTGTAAGCATTTAAGATATCTATTTCTTACCTAAAAAATAAAAAAAAAATCTATGAATAAGATAAATCTTATATATTTTCAAATATTATTTATGTTAAAACATCACTTCTGTAACACCATATATTAAAAATGATATTATATTTAAAAACCATAGTGTGAACTGTTTGACTTTCTTTTAAATAAAATACTATAAGGGAAATAATGTCAACTAAGTATACCCAAAAGGTCCTAAATTAGACCAATGGATGATTAAGGTCTATAATTAATCATAAAATAATATTTAACCAAAATGTTTTGTCTTTTAATGGTTCTTATAATTTTAATTAAAATCATTTTATTTATTTTTCTTCTATTTTCACAAGTACCACGTATGTGTTGTATATGAATTAAAGTTAATTATATCATATATAAACATTTAAAAATAAATTAATACTATAAAAATAAATAAATTATACTCAATAAAATCTTTTTGATTTATTCATCATGTATTTTTAATCATATTCATTCCAAGACAACTGATTTAATTTGTTAATTTGACTTTTTAGCCTTATGAAAGTATTGTAAAAGCATTTGGATAATATTAATTTTATATAAGTAAAAAATAAACAAAGTCTGTAAAAATAATAATTAATTAATTATATTTAATAATAAAGTCATGAAAAGACTTTTTACTTCAAAATCAATATCTATAAGGCACAAAATTTTAGTTTACTAATGTTGCGCTATCACTGAAAATGATTTTTATATTTATCATGAGACAATTTATGATTTATGTGTTATGAATTAGTTTTGTATGATATTTTTATTATTTTAGAAAAACTTTATTTTTTAGCATTCATAAAAAATTCAAGCATTTTATAAATTTCTCAATATTTCAAAATAGACTAATTTTGGTCGGATGATTTAAAAAATGAATTTAACTTTATAAAATAAATTTTCAAAATTTTTCAAAAATTAATTATATTCATTTTTCCATAGAAATCAATAAAAACCAATTTATGATTAAAACTTATATTTGAAGAATAAAATGACTACTAAAAATTAAGTGTTTATTACCTAAGCATTAATACATAAATATATTTAATAAAATGGTTATTCGAATTCATACCTTAAAATTCAATGTTTAGGTTATAATGGTCATGTTATTATTTTAAAAGTATATCATAGTTCATTTAAACTTGTTCTTTCATACAAACAATGATTTTAGAAAAGATTTATTTAAAAATAGGCATACTATAAAATATTAGGGTGTTTCACCTTAAGAATAACATGAGAAGAAGTTTAATTTTACATGATATTAAATTTTAAAAATCGTACCCTAGATATCATAGATCATAATATTAAGTTGTAGCATAAACTTTTCAGTTCATAAATTATGAATCATAAAGGAATCAAATAATATGATCCATGAGATAATAACATTAGCCTCAGACATAGATTTTTGATATACACATAAGAATAAAAAATAATTTCCTTAGTATTCAAGGATCAATTCTAAGACTAAAATATTTGATTTGGTTTACTCCTAATTATATCATAGTAGTCAAGGTTCACCCCCAAGACTACTATAGTGAACATTTTCCCTTAATAAACTAGGTTCAATCCCCATTACAGTCTCTTTTATCTCCTGTAATGTCCATCCTTACCTAATTCATAGGAATAATATATAAGTATAGTCCCACCAACCACATAATAAAAATCATACATATGTGTTCCAAAATATTACAAAACTCTCATCATATCAGAACTTATGGAAATAAAATGAGTTTCATAAAAATTTATTCATAGCATAACTCAAGAAAAATTGGGTTTTATAAACATTTTTTAAATTTATTATAGTATAAACCATGAAAATGAAATAGGTTTCATAAAAATATTTTCATCATAATAATAAACCATCCATATAAATAATAAGTATGGTATCATTGGATCATATCAATAGTAAATCATATGTAAAATCAAATAAATTTATCATAGATTAAAAATCCATTTAAAAGATCACTTATAATGTTTCTTGAAGAAAATAATCTTTTCATTTTGAAATAAATTATTTAAAATATAAAAAAATGACCATATAATAATGAAAACATTTTATTTTAAAATATCCTTGGAAAATTAAATATTAATCTTCAAAAAATTAATCAGTTGTAATAGTGGTAAATTCTATTCATGTCGTATCTATTAAAAATAAATCAATCCTTTCACACTTTTTTAAAAATCTAAAAAGTTCCTCGTTCAGAAAATAAAAAAATATTCTTTTTAAATAATTTTGTAAAAAGTAGACCATAATTAGAAAATTACTTTAAAAAATAATATTATATCATTAAAAACATTATCAAAAACATTTTTAGAAAAAAATGGATATGGGAGAAAATGTATTTTCGACCAAAGAGAAAAATAATGTTGATTTTCCCTAAAAATTTTCCTTCAGTAAATTAAGTACATAAAGCGAGGAAAATGTAATTAAAACATGTATTCTCAATAAATAACAATATTATAACAAAATTCATGTGTTTATTTAGAGTTATATCATAATATTTTATCATTTAAAACTTAATCAAAAACAATACTAAGAAACAATGAAACTATAACAAAAATATCTTACCTTGAGTTCCACATACTTTGGAAGTGAACTATCTTATTGTATAATAAATTTAAATTTAATATAATTTTATAAAATAATCATTGGAAATAATTATAATATCATATATTATACCTTAATAACATCTCAACACCCATTTATCAATACTTCCTTATCAAAATCATTGTTTCTTGGTGTTAACTGTTTCATTTTATCATAAGAATCTTAGTTCGATGGTTCTAGTTATTATAATCTGATCATTGTTCCATCATATACATAATTTTAATAATGATATAAATATAATATTTGTTAACTATATATATATTTATAGCATCAATAAAATTTATAGATAGAAAAATGAATTACATTATTCATAGAGATGGTAGATTGTACGTACACATGAGCGATGTTTTCAATTTTTGATGGATGGAATGAAAGAAAGATAAATAATAATTAAACCTTAAAAAATTATTATTATATCATTTAAATCATATATATTCATAAAATCAATTATTATTACTATCCATGTAAATCATAAATAAAAAACGATTCTCATCACTTTTTGGAGGTTGTAGTCCACACGTACACACAAGTGACATTATTATTTTACATCAGTTTGGAAGGTACGAAGTTAGATATGATATTATAATTACATAAGGATAATTATTTCATAAATATCATATATAAAAATTAAAATAATCATAATACCAATCCATAAAGTATGGTGATGAGAAATGAATTGTATCGCTTTGTGGAAATGGTTAGTTGTACGTATACATGAGCGATACTCTCACTTCCCATTTGATGGAAAAAGCATTAATAATGTGGGTTTCATAATAATAATAAAATTTCAGTATATTTATAATATTTAAATTATTATTTTATGATTAATATCATATATTTATGGGATTTATAAGAATAAATAGTTTGAAAGTGGTCGGGTAAGATGATTAGCTCTTCTTCAGTAGGCCTCGTTTAGATACATTATTAAGGACCATTGTAATGGTCTTTAAAGAAGAAAAGAATCTAGGATTCATGTATAGTGAATTTTATAAGATAAATTGTTAAGTTTTTTTTGATCAAGATGTCTAAAATTCGTGCAAATAACAGAAAGTAGTGGTGCGCTTTTATAAGTGAGGGGATGGGGTCACTCTTGAAATTTCTATAGAGATTAATCAATTTCAATACAATAAACGTACCAAAGGTATGAATTTTCCTAGCATGATCTTATCAAGCCCATACCATGATACAAAATATAGATATAAATAATCAAAACCTTTGGATTAAGTGCGACATTAGCACAACCAAAACCTAACTAGAAATTTACTAACTTGAAAACCATAATTAGATTAGAGAAAAGAATTCACTACATTGGATCCAAAATTCAATGATACCTAATAAAAAACACCATTGATACTGTTAATAAAAATAGATGGTCCCACCCATTAAATAATTAACTTATTTCTCTTACCTAGGAGACAGATATTTAACCCCCTGAGAATACATAAAAAACACATGATCATTCACTATTGATAATGGACACAAAGGAAAACTAACTAACAAAACCCAAAAATCCACACTAGTGATAGTATGATATTTCAAATAGGTACATTGTGAATAATTTATAGATAATTAAATATTACTTTATATACCCCTCTTTATAGAAGGTATTATCCTATGCCTATAACTAACTCAGATCCCAAGGTAAACACAATAACCACTATTGTAAAATGAGATGATTTTTTAGTCCAATACAATGAGGGTTAGAACACAATGTTAGGTCAATTGTTCCCAAACAGACCCTACTACGTGAATGTCATAGCACTCTCCCCAAACAAGAATGAAAAGACTTGACTTAGCAACTTAGCCAAGTGAAATATTGATAAAATCATGATTTTGAAGACAATGGGTGATATGGCCTATGGGAATTTAATACCACTTATTCTGAATGTATAATTAATGATTACTTCATGTCCTCCAATTGGTGTTCAACATTTATTATCTTGTTCACCCTTCCAATATCTGAATGGAAAATCCACCTACGATTGTCCTGATATAGGGAGGAACCAGAATTTGATCCTGATAAAGTAGAGACAAATATCATTATTTTCCACCCCTTAGAAGATCCCCACCATTAAGGTTTAACTTAATGGTAATTGAACGAAACTTTGACCACTAAAATACCTTGGACTTGGTTACCCAAGTAAATAATTATATTCATCTCATAGAAAAACATAACATTATCTTTGTTTATACGAACCAAGTCTGTGTTGGTGATTGAACTATAAAATCTAGGTAGAGTAGTTTTTTATAATATTGGACATGTGAAGTACCAAAAAAGGAACTACAAATAACCCACTAATAATATAGGTTAAAATTTCTTGAAGTGTCTAAAAATGATATAATTCAACTGTGTTAAGAAAACAGCTCGATCGTTTTTAAATATAGAGATGAGAAAATGTACACCCTTATACCCCAAGAAAGTTAAAAGAGAGGTTACTAATCTGAAACCTATTAAAAATTAAGCATACTAAATAAAAAAAATCTACCCAACTTGGTTCCCCAATTGGACCCATAGTTCATAGAGTTCAACCAATTAATGGATATATATAGTTCCAAACTCTACCGTTATGACTATGCTCCTTTCATATGACATCTTATTTTAATTGAAAATGCATGACATTGAATTCTAGGACCTATTGAATTACCTATATTATATAAAATATATTTCTAATATATATATTTTCACCTAATCTAGACAATGTCAAATATAATAGAGTATGGTGACTATTTTTGATCCAATAAGATCTCACTACTTGTGGTATGTCTTGATGCTCCTCCCATAAGTCATCATTTACCATAAACATGTATTCCTTTTCAACATATTTTTCTATAACTAAACAACAACAACCAGAATAACCAATTCAACAAAATGAAGTATCATTCAATCTTAATCCTAAAAAATAGCACAACAAGTATAATAACACAAAAACACCACCAACATAATAAGAACAACATGGATAACTACCAAAATAAATTCCATTAAAAACAAAAATCCCCAAGGGTAGAATACACTAAAGAAAATTCTAGTCATTGTACCTTATTACTTACAATTCTAGAAATAGATCATAAGGTTCTCATTCACCTATTCACCATGTTATATCAGTCTTAAAAAGAACATGAAAAAATTCTAAGTTCTAAAAACAAAGATAGTGTTCCCAAAAAAAATATTTCATAAAAACATATTTAATGAAACTCTATAAATACTTCATAGATTTTTAATACCAATAAAATCATTTGGAAATAATTTTATGAAATTTATTTGAAAATTAGCATGCAACAATGTCATGTTTGTAATCATAAAATATTAAAAAAGAATCCAATTTTAGTTTTCAAAATGAAAAAATGTTTCCTTTAATCATTTTTTCTCCAAAAACTCCATTTAAATAAAGGTTTTGAAGAATTTTATTTAAATATTTTCATTACATAAATCATTTTATAAATATAGCTTTAAATTAATAAAAATAGTTTTAAATCCGAACTTGTTAATGGCGTTCCATATTTTCAAAGCATTTTATCATGAAAACATGGACTCATCAACCAGATCACATAAACATTAAAAAAATGCATGAAAATTTCAATTAGAATGTTTCATGACCCAAAATAATGGGGATCGAGCCGCAACTACCCTAATCATACCTCTATAGTCTAGAGACTGGCGAAAATCACCGAAAGGCTTAACTAATATGGGATTACTTTGCCTAAGTACATGCATATACACAAAAAAACTATCTCCATGCAAAAATTTAGAGGAATAGTAATATAATATGAAATATCCAAAGAATAAAACATGCATTTAACAGCCTATAAGGAATAAAAGAGTATGAAAGTGTAATCTATAAAGGAAAAATGGACAAAATACATGCCCAACTAGAAAGATATCCCAACCTTCCAGAAACTAGAAAAGTAATATGCTGAGAGATCTTGGATTTGGATATCCAAGACCCCACAATCATACATGGTCCAATACACTAGGGTATCCCTATAATTATCTATAATCTCCATAGACATATCCATCATTTACATAAGACACAACACATTCAGGAAAACACATATAGGGGTGAGTATAAACATACCTAGTAGGACACCCTGAAATCTGAAGGGGAGAAGTAAGAGACGTGATAGGAATATAAATCTCAATCCAAATAAAGAGACAGTATTAAAATCCAATGACATGGACATTTATATATATTCTAATTAAAATAATCCCAAATGATAGAGAAATGATATCTCTATCTCATAGCCTAGCCTAGGAAAAAGTTCAAACAGTTACAAGAGGTATATCAAGGATGACCAACATCAAGAAAGTTTTTCCAAAGAGACATCCAAGTCAAGAAACACCTCACCACTGTGTCACAGAGTCAAGGGTCACAATATCTAGGTATATGACCCATTCCATGGTACAATAGGAGGGTTCCCCTCAAATTTTCCAGTACCTATTCCCAAACTCGGTAGGAGTGTGACACATAGGTAGTTGATAGAGTACTCATGCCCTATCTTAGTAGGATGGTTCCACTCTAGTAAATGGTATAGGAACCATTCCTAGCCCAGCTGGAGGGTGACACTCTACTATTAAAGGACCTATACCCTACCTAGTAGGAGAGTTCCACTCGGTGGATAGGTAGAGGTCCCATGCCTTGTCCCAACAGAAGGGTGAATTCTAGTAATTGATATAGGACCCATGCCAAGCCTAGTCGGATGGTGTCACTCTAATAGTCAAGGACCCATGCCCTACCCGGAAGAATTTTTCTTCTCAGATATCAAATTGAGGACCCATGCCCTATCCCATATGAGGGTTCCACTTTATAGGTATATAGAGGAACAATTCAATATCCTGGTAGGAGGGTTCTACTCTAGTGTCTCTAGTGATACTGTCTGATCATTGTTGTCATCGAGAATTTCCTAAAGAAGATTCATTTCCAAATCATCTCACATTATATCTCAAAATAAACTATGAATTTCACTATCACGTTCTACATGGAAAAAAACTCAAGATATTCTACTCACAGGCCAAAATCTGAGTCCAAATAAAGGAGATATGATAGGTAGAAGTTTTCATAAAAATAATGTTGGGGTACACAGAATCTAAGGGACCCACACAGCATGTGGTCCCACTCCACTATCTGGTTGTGTCCTCATTAGTACATGAATATCTATTCATGAATCCCTTCATGGCATGTAGAGGGACTAATAGGAATCCCTCATCCACCTAGGGTTCTATCCTTACTCTTGGTCATGTCTGTGTAAAGTTGCATGTGTTTGTGCTCTAGTAAACGGTGTGTCCTCCCGCACATGGTACTTCATGTGTCCTTCAGGCCATGTATATGTACCCTGGCCATGTTCTCATATACAGAATGTACCTATCCATGCCTATGAACATATGTATCTAGAGTACACTCTGAGTCTCCATCACATGGGTCACATGGAATGTGGTTGTCCCACACAGTGTGTGATATGTTTCTTACTCGAAACCCTAGTTGTTGCAGTCAGGGCCCTACACCGCATGTATTCTTATTAACTATATGGTGTGTTGTTGGAATTTTCCTAGAACTCCATATATTTTAACAATTATTCCATATCCATATCCTCTACTATAGATCACTCCTTTAGGCCACACAAAATTGAAGGGGGAGCCTCTATTAATTATTTTCATCCATCCGTTGGATAGAAAATTGATTTACACCCACCTGCTTCAAGCTCAAATGTACCTTGCATGCTTCCCATGTTATGCAAATTTCACATTAGATCCCATATATATGAAGCAACCATCCAAAACTTCTAAATCTTCCAAAACCATTCCTAATCCATAAAACTGTTCTTCACACGCGATTCAATCAGGATTCTGGGGGTCTGATTGGGCTTGATCTCACTCAACAATGTCGAATCGAGACCTCATAGGACAATCAGAAAATAAAGTGAATAAAAGAGGGAAAATCACAAGAAAAATATGTGAAACAAAATTTTCCCAAGTTTTCTTGGCCAACGAATACAAATTGGGATTCCCAGGGTGAGAAAATTGAACAAACAATTTAAAATTGGTTCATGGGCTCATAAAAAGACTCAATTTGAATGAAGATAAAATACAAAATATGATCATTATCATTAATTTAATTAATTTGGGAACAATACACAAATTTATGAGTCTTAATTAGATATTTTATCATTTTATGATTAAGAACACACTCACCAATGAATGATAGAAGTCGTTGTGTTCATTATGCCTTGATTATTCTATATCAAGAGGCTCATTATCATCTAATTTAGATCCGCTAATGAGAGGTGGTAGAAATCTCATCTCAATAATCCCAGGGTTATTCAAATAACCCTACCGATCCACCATAATTTGTATTATATAGAGGTAATTTTGCTTTTAGTGGTTTAATGAATTAATTAAACAATTAATTAATTAATCCACTGAATGCACCATCCAACAGTCATTTTATCCAAATGCCCCACGTTGACCCATTTTATGTCTCATCTAAGGTAAAAATTATATTTTAAACTCAAATTTGGTCTCAGGTTTTCAATATGAGACTCCATTAAAAAGTAATTACATTTTATTTAAGAAAATGTGTGTGCATAATATAAAATATTTTTAATATTTTTATAAACTAATTTCGGGCACATCGGAACTTGGAATCGCATGTCGGATCAGCACCGAACTTAAAAATTATTTCTATATATTTTCCATAGTATTAAAATTCAAAAAAATATCTCTATATTATTTCCACCTTCAATATATTCATACCCAAAAATAATAACTAAAGAAAAATCTCAGGATACTAGGCCCACATCTAGATCTTCAACTCCTTAGAGTTATCATGAATTCTCTTGTGCTACTACAACACATGAGCCAAGGGGATGGTTCATCCATATAACGACCCATACTTTACATACATTTTTAGTACTTAAAAATTGAAGCACACTTATTACAACATATAAAAAAACCAGGAAAGGACCGTATAGGTATAGTGTCTTTAGAAACTGGGAAACATAAACAACTGGTTCATAAAGTATCTGCATTGTCTCCCATTTATTTCATCATGTCTATAGTCCCTTTTGGCATATCTTACTTAATAACCTTCTTCCTGACCTGGGGAAAGAAAACATACAAAAGGGTGAGCTCAAATGATCAGTAAGGGTAAACAAAAGAAATATCAATCACATCATATTCATAAGAACATAACATTTTGGAAATCTTAACCTGCAAAAGAGATCATAATTTCATAACATGGGATAAATCATAGTAGTGAAATGTAATCCCAATAATCACAACTTAAAACATGAAACTTTGTGGAATACACACATAATCATATATAATCATTTCTTATTAGTCAAGACTCATTTCCAAGACTATCTTAGTGGACAAAGTCCATTTCTGAACCGAGTTCATTCCTCGTTTCAGTCCTGTTTCGCTGAACCGGTTTAACCTGCCATTCTAGCCATGTCTATCTAATGAGATATAAAATCTTTACCCAATGCATTGGAGGGAGATATAGGTCCCACCCATCTCATAATTATACCATTCTTATGTGTGCCACAAAATCATAAAATCATACATCATTGCATAACCCATGTAATAAAAATGGGATTCATAAACATCATGACATCATAAAACAATTCATATAAGATAAAGAATTCATAAAAAATAATTCCATAACAACATAATCAAATCAATGTAATAATAGGGATATAAATTGAACCCTATATTATCTTAGATGGAAAATAATTTTGATAAAACACTTGAACTCCATTCTTGAGGAAAATATCCTTTCTACTTCAAAAACACTTTTCCTTTCTTAACATGTTACAAAATCCTAAACTAAAAGAAGTTGATTAAAAATAAACGTGAAAACTTGTATAGGAAGCTTCTTGGAAATAATGTTTTAAAAATCCATTCATGCCATATAAGTTTAAAAAAACATTCTTCTCGTACTTTTGTTGGAAAAGTCAAAAAGTACCTCGTACGAAAAATGACAAAAGATTCCTTTCATATCTTTTACTAAAAACTCACTGAAGGGTAAAATTGGATTTAAAAAATTGTAGGTGGATGTAAATAATATTACATATTGAGGAAACATGGATGAGAATGATAAAATACACCCCAGTAAATTCCAAAGTATAAACAATCTCGGATAAAAATGAGATTGTGATATTTCCCTTACCTTAGGTCTGATTTGCTTCGTAAGTGTCTGAACAACCTGTATAATGATTTAAATAATGTCCTTTACTTATTCCAGAATCATACTCATTGTTATGATATCATATATGGTCATATTCGTAGCTTATTATTAGTAATATTTCATTGTTACTTGTTATTCGGGTGTTAATTACTTTTTGTTCTTATGCGTGTTTTGTCGAATAAATTTTTATTCTTTTTTTTAGGTCATAGATACCTAATTTACATAATTTTATTATTGTAATATATATCATATTTATTCAATCAATTCATTTATGTAATCATTATGCAATGAAAATCATGTAGAACGAGTCGCATCACATCGTGGAGACGGTATTCCGTACGTACGCACGAGCGATGATATCGTTCCCATGATCGTGGAATTGTATTGGAGTGTATTTATACTATTTAATAATCAATATCACTTTACAATAATCATATATATTCATTCCATACACCATTATACCCATCCAAGTAAGGTGGTGGTGGAAAATAGATTACACCACGACGTGGAGAAGGTATTCTGTATGTATACATGCGCGATGATTTTGTTTCTTGTAGGATGGATAGATGGTGAAATAGGGTTGTTTAATACTTATAATAACATATCAGTATATTATTGATACTTATTTTTTTAATTAATAATGAAACAACTAAAGAAGAAGAAGTAAAATAAGAAATAAAGTTGAAAGAATCGGTAACGGACATTACCTCTTCTTTGAAGCGCCTCTTTGAGACATCCTTTTAGGGCACTAAAATTGTTCTTTGAAGAAGACCAGGACCTATATGATGTTTCTAGGGAAGTGGAGAGGAGATATTATCAGGTGTTGGACGAGAATGAAGGATCAAAGTGGTGTGAGGAAGAGAGGGAGGAGGTTCCCTTTTATAAGGGAGGAGAGGGGAACCTTTGGAAAAACGAAAACTATTATTTTATTATAAAGCCATATTCGGTTTTAAATATCTTCAAATTGATGTATTTCGAATATAAGGTGGGGATGGGTCTAAATCCTCTCATCCTATAGAATTTGGACAAGTTTAGTCTGCTATTTTAACCTTATCATGTAGATTTAACTTTAAGTTAGATAATTTTACTTTTACCGTGTCTTTTTGTGTTCTTACACTATAAGGTTAATAAACTTACAATAACAAGACAAACGAACCCCAAGTTATTTATTGTTAATATATATAACCTTATATAAGTTATTTGGCCGAACCTTAGATTTTTAAGAATAAAATAACAATTAATAATATAATATTTGTTTTTAAAACTATTTTATATCAATTTTGACACTATTTAGTAATTGATTTTTGTGAAAATAATAACAGAATGATTAGTTTGAAAAAAGTTAATTAAATAAATACTAACATGTCATATTAACCTATAAAATTATTGTAATTCATAAAAAGTCTCAAATTAAATTTATTTGGGTATTTATAACATCAATTATGTGAATATTTCATTAACAAGATAATTACTGCATCATCTTTGTGTCATAAATAAATTAAATTATTTAATGTCTAAAAAATTAAAAATAAAGTACCATTTTGTAGGAAATATTTTTATCTTTCTAATGAATATTTATAGTCTAATTTATCTTATGAATAACCCTATATTAAAAATTATTTACTTATTAAACTTTGATTTTAACTATTTTAACCCTTCTTTAAATAAATTAATAATAAATGTCCTAATCTAATACAAGTGGGCCTAAATGGTAATATGTTATTCCTAAGGTTGTTTTTGGTCGAATTACACTTATCCAATAGAATTAGGACATTTTTTTGGGTAATAATAATATCATTTTTACCCTTAATTACCCTATTTAATTTTAACAGTGGTAAATAAAAGTAAAAAGTTACTATTCACCAAAAATTATTTTCATCTCATTGAACCACATTTTACTTACTGACATCAACCGTATCTCTCGGATTTTTGAAATTCCACTCACAGAAAAGGTAAAATTAAGTTTTATGTAAATTTGAAAATTCTCCTAGGAGGTGGGTAAAAGACGGTGAAAAGTTCGATAAAATTTTTATATATCTAAAATTATAATAAAATTACTCCAATGAATTACATTGAACTTATATAGGTATTATGTATCAATTTTGACCTAAAATAGATTTAAATAAAATAAATAATTATTTAAATAAAAAGTCAGTTTTTAAATAGTAACCCAGTGTTTTCACTATTCATCAAAAATTGAAAGTTTCCAGAAAAATACCAAAATTTCACCCTAGGCTAATTTTGATATTCCCAATCCAAAAACAAAGTCCATTTTGAAAAATAAAATTTAAAAAATTTCAAAAAGTGTTTATTACTATTCATAACGGCTAGTTTTAATAATATTTTAATAGCATATCATTGTTTAGTGAAACTTGGTATTGCGTACGACACAAGCTATCAAGGAAGGTCGTGATTGCGTGTAAATCAAGCCAAGCTAGTGTTGTGTGTAGTGAAAGATTCCTTTGATTATTTATATAAAATAAAGACAAAATATTTCTTATAAAAGTCTCAGGTGTTACATTCTACCCCCCTTAAAATGAATTTCACACTCGAAATTCGTCACTTGTAACAAACAGATGAGGATACCTCTCCCTCATCATATCCTCAATCTCCCATGTAGCTTCTTCAAATTGGTGGTTCCTCCATAAAACTTTCACCAAGCGAGTGGTCTTGTTCCGTAGGACTTTTTCACTACGATTGAGAATCTCTATCGTTTGTTCTTCATAAGAAAGATGTTGTTCCAGTGGTACAACTTCTGAGCTGAGTATATGTGAAGGATCGGGTATGTACTTTCTCAGGAGAGATACATGGAACACATCGTGAACTTGAGAGAGATTCGGTGGAAGCGCCAATCGGTAAGCTACCTTCCCAACACGATCCACTATTTCAAAAGGACTGATATACCTAGGGCTCAGCTTTCCCTTCTTTCCAAATCTCATTACTCTCTTCCAAGGAGATATTCGTAAGAACACTTTATCACCCACTACAAACTCTAAGTCTTTTCTTCAGTTGTCGGCATAACCTTTTTATCGACTCTGAGATGCTCTTATGTGTTGTTGAATAGATCAGACCTCTTCTGCCATCTCATCAACAAGATCAGGTCCTAATAGATTTCTTTCCTCAACTTCATCCCAGCAAGTTGGAGTCCTGTAATTCTTTCCATAGAGAGCTTCATAAGGAGCCATCTGAATACTGGAGTGAAATCTATTATTATAAGAAAATTCCACCAAAGGTAGGTGTTGATCCCAACCACCTTTGAAATCCATAGATCAAGCTCTCAACATATCTTCTAGAGTTTGAATTGTCCTCTCAGACTGACCGTCTGTCTGAGGATGATAAGCAGTGCTGAAACTCAACTCTGTATCCAGAGTATGCTAAATACTTCGCCAGAACTTTGAGGTAAACCTCGGATCCCGATTAGATATAATAGAAAGTGGTACTCCATGCAATCTTACCACTTCTTTTACATATATCCTGGCAAGCTGATCCAGAGAGAAATCCTCTCTAATAGCAATGAAGTGTGCAGACTTTGTAAGATGATCAACTATGAGCCAGATAGCATTATTTCCTTTGGATGTTTTAGGAAGTCCTGTGACAAAGTTCATAGTGATGTTTTCCCATTTCCATTCGGGTATGGGTAATGGTTGTAACATCCCCTTAGACTTCTGTCTCTCAGTTTAACTTGCTGACA
The DNA here is from genome assembly GCA_963277665.1 of Viscum album. Taxonomy (NCBI): domain Eukaryota; kingdom Viridiplantae; phylum Streptophyta; class Magnoliopsida; order Santalales; family Viscaceae; genus Viscum; species Viscum album. Next base: position 1,263,934,135 of record OY728132.1, on the reverse strand, counting down.
AACCAAGCATCGAGAGACATATCCAGCTACATCTCTTTTCATGCAATCCCACCAGAAGTACTCTTTCAGGTCCGCATACATCTTCGTGCTTTCAGGATGAATAGAGAATGAAGAACTATGAGCCTCATCCAGCAGCTCCTTCTTTAATTCGGGGATGGGAGGAACACAAACCCAATTCTTGAACTTTATTATCCCATCACAATCAAGGTTTAATTCAGGAACATTTCTCACCTTCTTTTGTAACTCTACATCTTCTTTCTATGCCTCTATAATCTTAACATGTATATATGGTTGAACATTCATTTGAGAAAGATACGATTTTTTCCCCTTTCATTATAATTCCAAGATCCATCCTTTGTAAATCCATAAATATTGGATCTTTTGTGATCCTCATCATGGATAAACTAGTATGGTCTTGTCAACATAATGCATCTGCCACCTTATTTTCTTTCCCAGGGTGGTAATGAATTGAGCATTCGTAATCCTTAATCAGATCCAACCATCTTCTTTGGCGCATATTCAGCTCCTTCTGTGTGAAAATATACTTTAAACTTTTATGATCAGTATAAATGTCACACCTTTCTCCATAAAGATAATGCCTCCAAATATTTAATGCAAAGATTACCGTAGCTAACTCCAAATCATGAGTTTGGTAATTTTGCTAATGGATTTTCAACTGTCGTGAGGCATAAGCTATCACCATATCATTTTGAAAAAGAACACACCCCAATCCCTTCTTGGATGCATCACTATAGATCACAAGCCATTCTCCAATACAAGGAAGTGTGAGCACAGGTGCACTGGATAACCTTCTTTTCAACTCCTTGAAATTCTCTTCACATTCCTCCGTCCAAACAAACTTAACTCCTTTCCGAGTCAACCTGGTGAGTGGATTAGATAATCGTGAAAAATCTTTCACAAAACGTCAACAATATCCATCCAAACCAAGAAAACTTCAGATCTCATTTACTGTTGTTGGTCTCGACCATCTTTCGATAACCTCTATTTTTGTTGGATCCACAGATATCCCCTATTTTGAGATTATTTGACCCAAAAATGAAACTTTTTTAAGACAAAATTCACACTTGGTAAATTTGGCATAAAGCTTCTCCTTTCTCAGTGTCCTCAATATAATTATCAAGTGATCTTCATGTTCTTCCTTGTTCTTTGAATATACAAGAATATCGTCTATAAAGACTACCACAAACTGATCAAGATAGTATCTAAAGACTCTATTCATCAGATCCATGAAGATATCAGGGGCATTAGTAAGACTAAATGGCATCACTATAAATTCATAGTGTCTATACCTTATACGGAAAGTCATCTTTGGTATATCCTCCCTTTTGACCCTTAATTGATGATACCCTGAATGAAGATCAATCTTGGAAAAGTATTGAGCTCCGCGTAGTTGGTCAAATAAGTCATCAATGCGCGGGAGAGGATATTTGTTCTTGATAGTGATCTTGTTAAGTTCTCGATAATCAATGTAGAGTCTCATTGATCCATCTTTCTTCTTAACAAACAGAACAGGTGCTCCCCAAGGTGATGCACTAGGTTGTATGAACCCCTTATCAAGATTCTCTTGGAGTTGCTTCTTCAATTCTTGCAACTCAATTGGGGCCATTCTATAAGGTGTCTTTGAAATAGGTAAAGCACCCGGTAAGAGTTCTATTGAAAACTCAAATTCACAATTTGGTGGAAGACCCGGCAATTCCTCCAGAAAGACATCATCAAACTCCCATACAATGGGAATATTCTTAATCATGAGTTTCTCACCAACCATTTGAAATAAATAACCTTCATTTAGTGGAATCAAAACCCATAAGATGGAAGAAATTTCCACTGGAAGGTTATGTTCATCCTTGCATCGATAGATGATCAAAGATTGATCTGTAATATGAAATGTGACTTCCCTTATTTGGCAATTGATATGAGATATATATAGAGAAAGCCAATCCATGCCAAGGATTGCATCAAATTCCACTATAGGGAGGATCACAAGATTTGCTGGAAGCACTTTCCCACAAACTTCAATCGGAATAGAATTATAAACTTTTGATGCGACTGTTGTGCCATTAGGGGTTGCCACAGCTAACTCAACATCTAATTGTTGAGGTAATACGGTGATACCCTTAGAAAATTCTTCATAAATAAAGGAGTGGGTGGATCTAGAATCAAATAAAACATTTTCTAATTTAGAGTGGATGGTAAGTGTACCTTTCACCACTTCGTTATCATACTCCACATCGCTGATAGAAATTTCATGTGACTTTACTTTGTCTTTATCCTTAAGAGTTTGTGGATGTCGATCATCATCAACAACCCTTGGATTAGGGCATTGATTGGAATAATGTCCCATTTCCTTGCACTTGTAACATTGAAGTGTATGAGGTGGACTCTGTGTATCCTTTTCATTGTTCTCATCACTATACATCTTCTTCCCATCATTGCAGCATTCAAATGCCTGATGACCTTGCTTTCCACATTTGGAACATTTACTTGTCTCTTTAAGACAACTCCTTCCATGTTTCTTTCCACACTTTGAGAATAAGGGAAAACTCATCTTCTTTTCAGTGTGCTCTTTAGATTTTCCTTTGAATTCCATTTTCCTCTTCTTATCAAACCCATATAACTGATTGGTTACTCTAATCTCCATCTCAACTTTGAGAGCACATCGAACGATTTCCTCATAGCTATTGAAGTCCCTTATGACTAACACTACTGGAAAAACTATCTATACCCATGGTTCAAAGCCATGGGTATAGCCCCCAAAACCGTGGGTATAGCCTATACCCACGGTTTTGGGAACCGTGGGGCTGAGTGGCGTCGCAATAGGGGTCTTAGGCTATCCCCACGGTTTGGATAAACCGTGGGTATATATACGGGTCACCGTGTATACACACCGCTGCACAGGTGGCGTAGGACTGCCCCCACGGTTTGAAAACCGTGGGAATTTACATCTAAAAAAACGTCACGCGGGAATCTAACCCAGGTCGCTGTACAGCGGCACAAGGCCTCTGACCAACTGATCTACCAGCTTATCTGGTATATATGTATATATTTATATAAATATATTAATATTATCAGTTTTTCGTAAAATAAAACGCGCCAAAGTAATCGATGCAGGTGGGATTCGAACCAAGGACCCAATACCAGCTGAACTACACGCCTTACCAACCAAGCTATCCACTAATTTGATATATATCTATATATTTGTATAAATATATTAATATAACCGGTAATTAAAAATTGTAAAATGCGGGATTCGAACCCGCGACCACTGCGAATTTAATTTTTGAACTAACCAACTGAGCTGGGAAAATACTACTTACAATTTCATATATCTGTGTACTTATATTTTTAATTATATTAATCCAAATTGTGTTCCCGCTAATTTTTTTTCGGTGTCCCGCGTAATTTTTTTTCCTACACCAGCTATTTCCATGGTTTTTTAAAACCGTGGGTATAGGTCTTCAAAAAAAATACCCCAATACCCACGGTTTTTCAAAACCGTCGGTATAGATATTCTGAAAAAACTCTATACCCACGGTTTGGCCAAAACCGTGGGTATAGGTCTTTAAAAATAAGCTATACCCACGGTTCTGGGAAAACCATGGGTATAGGTCCACATTTTATCCCTATACCGACGGTTTTTGCAAAACCGTGGGTATAGGCCCGTTTTCCAGTAGTGTAACGCCCTTCAAAGACTTGGTTTTAAGCCACTAAAGAATCGATCGATCTTACTCTCAGGTTGGATAATAATACCAGTAGCGTACCTTGCAAGTCTTGTAAATTTTCTTCATAGGTACCAACAGATTCATCATCCTTTTGCTTTATTTCAAGAAACTCCTTCTCCATCTTTGTTCGGAGAATACGAGGGAAGTACTTATTTAAAAATAAGTTCTTGAACTCATCCCATTCCATGGACTCAATTTCATCTCTTGGACTCGTATTCTTGATAAGATTCCACCATTCATCAGCATCACCTTCCAAACGATACACTGCTAAGATGACTTTATCATGTTCAGAACATTGAAGAACTGAAAATATATTTTCAGTAGTACTGATCCATTGTTCAGCAACTAATGGATCAGTAGACCCGCTGAATGAAGGTGGATGTTGTCTCATGAAGGATTCAACAGAATGTTTCTCTTTCCTTTGCTCGTTTGGAAGTCCTGCATGATTCATAGCTTGAGAAAGTTGTGTGAGCATGGCTACAAGATTTTTCATTCTATCTCCCATAACGTTTGGTTTCTCAGGGGGACAATCATTGCATTTCCCGTCACATTCTGCATTAACACAGTTCCTTCGGATTCCAGCCATTGACTAAAACCAAGAAGAATAGTGTGAGCAACACTAATTATAATAGGAAAACCACATAATCAAGAATAAAATTTCACACTTAAGGTCTTATCCTAGGTTATTCATGGCCATTTCAAAAACACTAAGATTTTGTTCTATGCTTAGACTTATCCTTAGGATTCTTACTAAGTCTTTCACATCCTAGTTTCCAAAGGTTGACTATACCTTTCCTCTAATACCAACAATAACGACCCATACTTTACATACATTGTTAGTACTTCAAAATTTAAGCACACTTATTACAACATATAACAAAACCAAGAAAAGGGTCTTATAGGTATAGTGTCTTTAAAAACTAGGAAACATAAACAACTGGTTCATAAAGCATCTACATTGTCTCCCATTTATTTCATCATATATATAGTCCCTTTTGGCATATCTTTCTTAATAACATTCTTCCTGACCTGGGGAAAGAAAACATACAAAAGGGTGAGCTCAAATTCTCGGTAAGGGTAAACAAAATAAATATCAATCACATCATTTTCATAAGAACATAACATTTTGGAAATCTTAATCTGCAAAAGAGATCATAATTTCATAACATGGGATAAATCATAGTAGTGAAATGTAATCCCAATAATCATAACATAAAACATGAAACTTTGTGACATACACACATAATCATAGAGAATCATTTCTTATTAGTCAAGACTCATAGCCAAGACTATCTTAGTGGACAAAGTCCATTTCTGAACCGAGTTTATTCTTCGTTTTAGTCCTGTTTTACTGAACCGGTTTAACCTGCCATTCCAGCCATGTCTATCTCATGAGATATAAAATCTTTACCCAATTAATTTGAGGGAGATATAGGTACCACCCATCTCATAATGATACCATTATTATGTGTGCCACAAAATCATAAAATCATACATCATTGCATAACCCATGTAATAAAAATGGGATTCATAAACATCGTGACTTCATAAAAAATCATATAAGATAAAGGAATTCATAAAAAATAATTCCATCATAACATAATAAAATCAATGTAATAGTAGGGATATAAACATAACCCTATATTATCTTAGATGGAAAATAATTTTGATAAAACACTTGAACTCCATTCTTGAGGAAAATATCCTTTCTACTTCAAAAACACTTTTCCTTTCTTAACATGTCATACAATTCTAAACTAAAAGAAGTTGATTAAAAATAAACTTGAAAACTTGTAAAGTAAGATTCTTGGAAATAATTTTTTAAAAATCCATTCATGCCGTATAAGTTAAAAAAACATTCTTCTCGTACTTTTATCGAAAAGTCAAAAAGTACCTCGTACGAAAAAACGACAAAAGATTCCATTCATATCTTTTACTAAAAACTCAATGAAAGGTAAAATTGGATTTAAAAAATTGTAGGTGGATGTAAATAATATTACATATTGAGGAAACATGGATGTGGATGATAAAATACACACCAATAAATTCCAAAGTATAAATAATCTCGGATAAAAATGAGATTGTGATATTTCCCTTACCTTAGGTCTGATTTGCTTCGTAAGTGTCTGAACCTCCTGTATAATTATTTAAATAATATCATTGACTTATTCCAGAATCATAATAATTTTTATGATATCATATATGGTCATATTATTAGCTTATTATTAGTAATATTTCATTGCTACTTTTTATTCGGGTGTTTATTACTTTTTCTTCTTATGCGTGTTTTGTCGAATATATTCTTATTCTTCTTTTTAGGTTATAGATACCTCATTTCTAGAATGGTATTAGTGTAATATAAATCATATTTATTCACTCAATTCATTTATGTAATCATTATTCAATGAAAATCATGTAGAACGAGTCGCATCACATCATGGAGATGGAATTCCGTACGTACGTACGAGCGATGATATTGTTCCCATGATCGTGGAATTGTATTGGAGTGTATTTATACTATTTCAGAATAAATATCACTTTAAAATAATCATATATATTAATTTTTTTACACCATTATACCCATCCAAGTAAAGTGGTGGTGGAAAATAGATTACACCACGGCGTGGAGACAGTATTCCGTACGTACGCACGCGTGGTGATTTCGTTTTCCATAGGATGGATAGATGGTGAAATAGGGTTGTTTCATACTTATAATAACATATAGGTATATTATTGATACTTATGTTATTAATTCATAATGAAACAACTAAAGAAAAAGAGGTGGAAGAAGAAATAAAGTTGAAAGAATCGGTAACGGACATTACCTCTTCTTTGAAGCGCCTCTTTGAGACCTCCTTTTAGGGCTCTAAAATTGGTCTTTGAAGAATACCAGTACCTCTAGGATGTTTATATTGAAGTGGAGAGGAGAAATTGTCAGGGTTTGGATGAGCTTGAAGGCTCAAAGTGGTGTGAGGAAGAGAGGGAGGAGGTGCCCTTTTATAAGGGAGGAGAGGGGCACCTTTGGAAAAACTAAAAATATTATTTTATTATAAATCCATATTCGGTTTTAAATAGATCCAAATTGATTTATTTAGAATCTAATGTGGGGATGGGTCGAAATAAACTCATCCAATAAAATTTGGACAAGTTTAGTTTACTATTTTAACCTTATCATTTAGATTTAACTTTAAGTTAGATAATTTTTCTTTTACCGTGTCTTTTTGTGTTCTTACACTTTAAGGTTAATAAACTTACTATAACAAGCCAAACGAACCCCAAGTTGTTTATTATTATATATATAACCTTATATAAATTATTTGACCGAACCTTATATTTTTAGGAATAAAATAACAATTAATAATATAATATTTGTTTTAAAAACTAATTTATGTCAATTTTGACACTATTTAGTAATTGATTTTTGTGAAACTCATAACAGAATGATCAGTTCAAAAAAAGTTAATTAAATCAATAATAACATGTAATATTAACCTAGAAAATTATTTGAATTCATAAAAAGTCTCAAATTACATTTATTTGTGTATTTATAACATCAATTATGTAAATATTTCATTCATAAGATAATTACTGCAATATCTTTGTGTCATAAATAAATTAAATTATTTAATGTCTAAAAAATTACAAATAAAATACCATTATGTATGAAATCTGTTTATCTTTCTAATGAATATTTATAGTCGAATTTATCTTATGTATAACCCTATATTAAAAATTATTTACTTATTAAACTTTGATTTTAACTATTTTAACCCTTTTTAAATAAATTAATAATAGATGTCCTAATCTAATACAAGTGGGCCTAAATGGTCATATTTTATTCCTAAGGTTGTTTTTGGTCCAATTACACTTATCCAATAGAATTATAACATGTTTTAGGGTAATAATAATATCATTTTTACCATTAATTACCCTATTTACTTTTAACCGTGGTAAATAAAAGTAAAAAGTTACTATTCATCAAAAATTATTTTCATCTCATTGAACCACATTTTACTTACTGACATCAACCGTGTCTCTCAGATTTTTTAAATTCCACTCACAGAAGCGTTAAAATTATGTTTTATGTAAATTTGCAAATTCTTCTAGGATGTGGGTAAAAGACGGTGAAAAGTTCGATAAAATTTTTATATATCTAAAATTATTATAAAATTACTCCAATGAATTACATTGAACTTATATAGGTATTATGTATCAATTTTGACCTAAAATAAATTTAAATAAAATAAATAATTATTTAAATGAAAAGTCGGTTTTTAAATAGTAACCCAGTGTTTTCACTATTCATCAAAAATTGAAAGTTTCCAGAAAAATACCAAAATTTCACCCTAGGCTAATTTCGATATTCCGAATCCAAAAACGAAGTCCATTTTGAAAAATAAAATTTACAAAATTTCAAAAACTGGTTATTACTATTCATAACGGCTAGTTTTAATAATATTTTAATAGCATATCGTTGTTTAGTGAAACTCTGTATTGCGTACGACGCAGGCTATCAAGGAAGGTCGTGATTGCGTGTAAAGCAAGCCAAGCTAGTGTTTTGTGTAGTGAAAGATTCCTTTGATGATTTATATAAAATAAAAACAAAATATTTCTTATAAAAGTCTCGGGTGTTACAATCCACATAGGTTTCTATCATATCGAACCCCATTCACTATTGGGTGCTTTATGAAATTTGATCCATCCTTGATGTTCATATCCCCTCATTCAATAACATGTGTAGGTCCATCCACGTATCTCCTCAATTGTGACACATGGAAGACATCATGCACTCGTTCTAACTATAAGGGTAGGGTGAGGTGGTAATCAACCTCACCAACCCTTTATAAAATCTCGAATAGCCCAATAAACCTCAAGGATAGCTTTCATCCATGGTTGAATCTATGCAATCCTTATCACGGGGAGACTCTTAGAAAAAACATGGTCTCCCTACTCAAAATCCAAGGGGCTAAAATGTTGATTTGCATAATATTTATGCCTTACCTAGGCTATCCTCATCCACTCATTAATTATTTGGACCATCTTCACCATTATCTGCACCATCTCTAGCCCAACAAGATATGTTTCACCAATCTTAGTCCAGTATATGGGTAACCTATATGGTATCCCATTCAAGGCCTCAAATGGTGTCATTCTGATAGTAGAGTGGTAGTTATTATTATAAATAATCTCTACTAAGGTAAATTCACTCTCCCATCACTATAAAAATTATAACACAAAATCCTTCAGTATATCCTCTAGCACCTGGATAGTGTGCTCATTCTTCCCATTTTTTAGTTGAGGAAGGTTGTACCCATCCTCATCCAGTTCCCAAATTCCTCCTGCAAGCCTCTTCATAACCATGATTTAAACCACACATCATGATTGGAGACAATAATCAAGGGAACCCCGTTAAGGTGAAAAATATCCCATGCATACAACTACCCCAAACTCTCTACCAAACTCTGATCCCTGATAGTAAGGAAGTGTGCTAACTTTGTGAGTCGGTCACCTATCACCCAGATGTAATCATGGCCACTATATATACATGGAAGACTTATCACTAAGTACATGTATATGTTGTTCCATTTCAACTCTGGGATCTCAAGGGGTAGAAACAAACCTTTCAGAATATGGTGCTCTGCATTCACCAACTCAGATGTGAAAAACTAAGATATGAACTCAGCCACACTTCATATCACACCAACCCAGAAAAACTACCACTGAAGGTATTTATACATCTTCCCACAATATATGTACATCCAAAGGATAAGTTTGAAACTCTCTCATCACCTCCACCTTCATCATGACTGAGACCACCATCCATCCCTAGAAAATAATGACATGATTCCCTCCTTTATAAAATCTATCTAGTGAATCTCTTGAGGATATCTCGTCATGTAATACCACCTAGTCAATGTATCCAAAATGAGATTCTCTAACATGATGAAGGATTGTAGAAGTTAACACCATATTAATAATAAAAGATGCACCCTTCTACTCAACCAGGATCATCTACAAGGAGGTCAACTACTCAAATGCCTCCTGCACCAAACGAGCATGGAAATTACTTTCAAGGACATCTATTATCGCATTGCACTTCCCAAGAGTATTGCATATATCAAAGTCATAGTCCTATAAGAACTCTAACCATCTCCTATGTCTCAGGTTCAAGTATTTATGCATGAAGTCATACACAAGACTCTAATGGTATGATCAAACAACAAAGAAGTATCAAAAAAATAGTTCCTCTACATCCTCAGGGATTAGACTACCGCTATTATCTCTACATCATGAATCGCATAGTAATTCTCATCGGTATAAACTTCTTCAACCCATATGTTATAACTTCCTACCATTTCATCAATACACAACTAATTCCAACTCTTGAGGAATCAAGATACACTACATACTTCACAAATTCCTCCCGAAGTCTCAAAATAGGATCACTCATCAGCCTTATCCTCAACTCATTAAAGGCTCTTTAGAACTTCTATGTTTAGGTAAAATAATTCCCTTTTCACATTAGTACATTCAAAGGTCTTGTAATCCAGAATAATTCTTCTACAAACCACTTTTGGTACCCCCACCAACCTAAGAAAACTTTGTACCTCTTCATGCTCTTGGGTGGGTCCCAAGAAATCACTACATCAATATTCACCAAGTCCATAGCTAATCCATGCTCATAAATGGCATTCCCCAGGAAGTGAAACTTGTGGATCTAGAACATGTACTTTGAGTTATTACCATAAATCAGTTCTCCCAAAGAAAATCTAGGACCATCCTCATGTTCTCTTCATGATCCTCTTCTAATGCAAATTATATAGGAATATCTTCAATGAAGGAAACAAATAATCAGTCAAAGTGCAGGTAGAATATTTATCTCATAAAATATATAAACACATTAGGGGAAATTTTCAAACCAAAAGGCATCCCCAGGAACTCATAGTGACCATAGAAACATCGAAATTATAGATTTGGAATATCAGCCTTATGAAATCTCAATTGGTGGTAGCCAAACTGGTGATCAATCGTCAAAAACTATCTCTCACCTCATAACTGATCTAATGGTCATAAATCCTTATAAAAGAGTACTTGTTATTTTTTATGGCCTATTTTTACGATGATAATCCAGATAGAGATGCAGCTCCCATCCTCTTTTTTATAGAACAACACCTGAGATTCCCAAGAAGACACACTAGAACTGATAAAACCCATCTCTCGAAGGTCTTCCAACTAAAACCCTAGATCTTTGAGCATGATAGGGTTCAACTGATATGTTGTAGAAGATATCATAGTGTTATTGGGGTGAAATTTGATGAAAACCTCTATATATGGACTCAAAAGTAGTCCCTGAATATCTTTGGGGAATACATCCAAATAATCCTTCATGACTGAAGGTATCTAGATGTCTGACGAGCCTACTACACCAAGGTATACGCTAAACAACTGATGGGTGATGTGATGCAGCCTCCTTCTCACAAAATACACTCTAGTGTCTCTAGGAATCCTTCCCAATCAATTTTATCATTTAGTGTCTCCTAAAGAAGCGTCACACCCAGAACATCTGGCATTGTATCTCAAAATCCACTAAAAATACCACCATCACATTCCATGTGGGAAAAAAACACAGGATATGATACTCACTAGAATATGAGTCCAAATAAATGAGATAAGAGAGGTATGATTTTACACAAAAGGAAAGTAGGTTTACATGACATGAAAGGGGACCCACACGACATGTGGTCCTGCTCCTCTGCTTGATTGTTTCTCTATCGGTATAATGGTATTTTCCAATTTATCCCTATATGGTGTGTTGAGGGACTAAAAAGTGTACCTCATCCACCTGGGGTCTTTCCCATGATTCTTTCCATGTTTATGAAAAGTTTTTCATGACTGTGTGCTTTGGTACACAGCATGCCCTCCCGCACGCGGTCCCGCCAATGTTCTTCGGGTCTTGTCCATATACCCTAGCTATGTGATGGTACATGAAATGTTTCTATACATGCATGTTATCAGGTACTCTTAGAGTACATTCCAGGACTCGATCACATGTTTCACATGGCATGTGGGTGTCCCACATGGTGTGTGATACTTTTCTCACTCGAAACCCAGTCATCGTAGCCAAGTCCATACACACCGAGTGTTCTTCCAAACAATAAGGCATGTAGGAAATATTTTTATATAACTCTTTATTTGTTCACTATCATTCTATATCTAGGTAATTTTCCACATATCTCACCTCTAGGCAACCAAAAATTTAAGGGGAATCCTTCATTAGTCTTTTCCAGCTATCCTTTGGTCAAAAAAAGTATTTTTTTTAGTCCTCTCAAAGCCCAAACACACCTCTCTGGCTTCCCATGCCACACCAATTCTCCTTAATATCCATAATATAAAAATACATCATATTCAACAAACAAATACTATGAAACCATCCCTAATTCATCAAACTCTTCATCACACGTGATTCTTCCCTGATTATGAGGGTCTGATCGGGCTCGATCCTGCCTAGTAATGTCAAACTGAGACCCCATAGGCTAATTGGTAAAAAACGTGAATAACGGATGGAAAATCACAAGAAATAGATGATGAAAAATCATTGACCATGTTTTCTTGGCCAAAAAATAGAAATTGGTATTCTCGGCATGATAAAAATGAATAAACAATTTAAAATCAGTTCACGGGATCATCTAAAGGCTCAATTTGAATTCAGATCAAAGAAATAGTATGAGTATGCTTAATAATTTAATCAATTGTGGTAGAATCCACAAATTTATGATTCATACCTAGATATTTAATTTTTTCATGATAAATAACCCACTCATCAATGGATTAGAAGAGTATATGTGTTTTATGTGCCTTGATTTTCTAGGATCTAAAGGCTCATTATCATCAGAATTTTATCTACCAATGAGAGGTGGTAGAAATCTCTTATCAAGTATCCCAATATTATGTGGATAACCCTAAAGAACCTACATAATGGGAATTTTATATAGGGAATTGGGTTTTTTGGGTTTAATTAATTAATTAAACAATTAATTTATTAATCCATTGATTACACCCACTAATGGATTTTTTTATCCAAATTCCCTATGCTGGTCCATTTTAGGTCACTGGAAAGGTAAACCTCACATTGTAGACTCAACCTTGGTCTCTTATTTTTTATCTAAGGATCCATTTAATATTTATCCCATTTTCTTTATGAAATCATGCTTATATAATATGAAATATATTTAATATTTATATAAAATTAATTTTGGGCACATCGGTCCTCAGAATCGCTTATTGTCTCAGTTCCTCACTTTTAAAATATTTCTAGATATATTTCTATTTATTATAAGAAAAAACTAGGGTCTCTATAGTAAGAGTTCAACTATATGAAAATAAAAAATTTATTTTAGTGTAAGAATTACCATATTTTTTTTATCCACTCATAATCTAGAAACCTCGTTAACACATTGACTTAATAGATTTCCTTCAAAAAAAATATAGATCATTCCAAAATATTCCCAAAAAAAGAAAACATATTTTATTGATAAGAACCCTAGTTAAATTTACATTCCATTAAATTTTTAAAACACTTTATTGAAAGGATTTTTGTCAACCAATAATCATGCTTAGTAATTCAAACAAAACTAACAGAAAAATTCAATACGTTATAGAATTTAATCATTCTCACATGATCAATAAACCAATTAAGGACAGATACTAGTTACTTTATATAATGACCTAGAATTTTATCAATGAAATTTCCCTTCTTATAATTATGTTATATATTATAAATCACATAAAACCACATAAATATCCCCATTCAAACTTTATAAATTAGTAATGAATGAAATAAGATGATTTTCCAGAAATTAATAGAATTATACCAATGGAATAGTAACTTGACCCTTGGAATAATAATACGACCCTTATAAATAGAAATCCAACCAATAGAATATCAAAATCACCAATGAAAATAAATATAAAATTGAGTCATATTATAAATTAAAAAATGATAGATTTATATCATTTTATAAATAAATAAATTTTTTGAAAATGATATATTAAGTATTGGTATTTTTTCAAACAAAAATGTTTATTTAAAAATTTATAATTAATATAATGATTTAAAAGAAAATTTATTTTCATAAAATAGATTCATAAATTAATATTTTGTTGTCGTGTGATTATAATATAATTTTATGAGACCTTAATTAATTTCTCAAAGTATTATAAAATTGATTATAATTTTAAAATATATATTTTTAGAATAAATGATTATTTTAATTAAAAAATAAATATCTCATATTTAGAAAATTATTTTCATAAAATGGAGTCCATTTTTGTATTCTATATGTAAAAAAATGGTTAGCATTAATTTTTGAGATTTTTCTAAAATAGTATATTTTTTTGAATAGTAATATATAATAATTTATGATATATATACATTATAAGTTAAATACACTATTACTTGAATCATTTATAATGTATTTACCATAATCTCAATCTAATATTTTTTATTTAATATTTTAATTAGTAATACTCAACATTATTGATTTTATTGATCCAAAATAATAAACTAATGAATAAAATAATCAAAAAACACCCCTCTCCTCCACTATAAATACCACCCCTCACCACCTCTTCTTCACACACCTTTAAAAAATTGAATATTTTCTAAATTATAACAAATAATATTCCCAATAATCTACCCCATTTCTAGAAGTATTTTCTCTCAACAAAATACCAAACCCATTTCCCTAAGGCGGTTCTCAAGGAGATGACATTCAAGAGGTAAAATCATCTTCAGCTTTCTTTTAATTTATTTTATTTTTATTTTAATTTCTTATTATCTCCTCACCTTCCCTTATCCAAGTGAAATTATAACTCTGATATATTTTATATACTATAATATTTTTGTTAATGGAAAAACCCCTCATCTTTTCTCTTCACCTCTTTGTTTGTACTAAAATTGAAAACATTGTTCGTGATGTTTTGATTTATCACATTCAAGGATGACGAGTTTTCAATTTTTATTACCACATTAAAGGCTGGAATAAAAAATTATGGTTAAAAAATATTATAATATATTTATTATATCCAATTTAATCTTTTGTAACCAATATTTGTACATGATATTAATTAATAAAACAAAACTAGTTTGTGTTGATCAAAAAATGAAAAAAATAATCTAAATGGTTATCGTTGAAGTTTTATCTAATGAATCATACTTATATATGGAAAAAAATGAGTCATAAGACCATTTAATATTATAGAAGTTAATTAATAACATATAATTTAAATTCTGGACAACTATTCTCATTTTACATGATTTCTCATACATGTATACAAGTAAACTGATCACGAAAACCAAGGAAACGAATGCTCCTGAATGATAAAATTGTATCTTATAACTCATCAAAAAGCCATAAATGAATATAATAAAATTATAAAAAATAAAATAAATGTTGAAAAGGTTCTGAATTAATTAATTTATGGATTTAATATAATTATCTAGGACATTAAGTCCAAGTGCAGAACACTTTCGGACATAAGGTAAGGGTTTCTTTCTAAACATCCATTTTTTACATCAGGTTACACTTTCTCTCTCTTTACCCCAATGTAATTCTTATTTATTTTTATATAATTCTACTAAATTCTATTTATATGATCCAAAATCATATACCCATCTCATTTATTCCTTCTTTTATGGGGAAATACATGTTTTAAAAAGGTTCCCTTCTCAAATCTTCTCAATAACCAAGTCCGACTAAAGGGAACATCCTTATTTCTTACCTATTTTCAAGTGAACTCCATAAACTATTTTAAGCCACCATTATTTTTTAAAAATCACTCATTTTATCATGAAAACCCATCTTGTTTCATTTCTAGTTTTATGAAAACAAATATGTATTTTCCTCTTTAAATTCTCATTAATATTTTCCTTAAACTGCACTAAAATGCTTTATTTATAAAGTTTCTTAAACACTCTTTTTACATGTTTCCACTTAATTTTTACATAATTTATCATGATCTATGACTATTTTACCTTATTAATTTCAATTCATGATTTAAATCCATTCTTTCAGGGATAATTTTATGTTACTCCCATTTTTTTTCTCTATGACATGATTATGATACTCATCTCTTTACATGGGTAACCCTTATGTTTTTGTTTGATTCTTCATGTGACACACACATTTATGAACATTTTATAATGGGTGCACCCAGATATCATTCCAATGCATTGGGTAATTTTTAGTCTCATGAGACGTCATGTTCAATGGTCTGGGTGGTTAGCCTTGACTCATGAAAATCATGTGCAATGGTCTTAGTGGTTACCCATGACTCCCGCTCCTCCATGTGCAATAGTATTTTTTGTTATACTTGTCACATGATTACGAAATTTTGTATGTTGTTTCAACATTTCTATTATTCTATTATTACATGATCTCATGCTCTGTATGTTATGATTCCTTATGTTTATTCATGTTCCATTACTTTTTATGTCATCATGTTATGACTTTTAACCCATGTGATTTAATTTATTCATATGTTTATTTCCTTTTTAGATATTTTAAGATCATACCTTCATCTATGTATTACCTATTTTTTCCTATGCATGTGAAAGATAAAAAAGGAAGTTAAGATCTCTCTGTGGAGATTACATAAAAAGATTTTTTTATTTTGGTTTCGGGCTTTCTAATTATGTATCTAATATTCCAAATACACTATAAATTATGATCCTTAGATTGTAATTGATGGTTTTTTATGCATAAAATCATGTAATAATATGTATAAAAGGATATTTCCTTATTATTTGGTATCAAATCATGGTCTAGTTATTTTTTGAGATTAGACTAGAACACTTTATTAAGAACCCTAAGGATAATTATATCACCATGGAAAAACTATATTAAAACTTAGGTAATCACAAGTTTAGATATAATTTTCATTTACAATTTTATCCTTTTATGTTTAAAGTTTAATTTTTTATATACTTACTAGAAAATTATTCAATCCCCTATAATTGAAATTGATTTTCTAATTTAATTGATTGAAATAGGAGAATCCATGCCAACAATCGATGTGATAGTCAATGTGACTTTTTCCTTAATGAAATTCCAAATTTAATGGGAATAGGTGGATAAAACATATTTAGAGTACTTTCTCAATTTTATTAATTTAGGAATAATAAATTTCATCATGTGTAACTCCCTTCTTCTCCTAATAAATATAATGTTGTGGTCGAATCCTTTATGAGGAAAAGGCCTCCCATGTTTAGTGGATATTCTGATCCCCACCTCACATAAAATTGGATTAACTCCATTAAACAGATATTCTTTTTCCTCTAGTGCCAAGAAGTATAGAAAGTTGTGTTGATGATCTGTCATTTTTATGGGGAAGATTATTAGTGGTGGACACTAATCAAGAACTCAAATTCAAAAAATAAAATTGATTCCATGGAATTTGAAGATTTCAAGTAAATATTTTTCAATACATATTTTTCCTGAACCCTTAATATTAATATGGAATGGGAGTTCCTTATACTGAAGTAAACGGAATATGATACTCTCAGGGAATATAAAGAAAACATCACAAGGTTTTCAAGATATAACTCCAGCTTTTTCATGAACACAGAAATAAATGTGGATCATTTCTTTAGTGGGGTAAATAAGAGTCTACAAAAAGCATTGGTGATTCGAGACTTTGGTAACTATGAGAAGATTTTCCATTATTCCTATAAGGATGAAATGGATATTATATATTTTTAGTGGTCTCATGGGATTGATAACAAAAGGTGGAAAATGTATTTTAATATGGAAGGATCAGCAAATAAAACCCATAATGGAAAGAAAACTCAGCATCCCACATGTCAAAATTGTGGGAAGAAGCATCCCAGGAACCGTATAAAGGGATCAAGGAAATACTTAAAATGTGGAAGGATGGGGCATATAGATAATTTTTACTAAAGGGATATGGATAATCCCACTAATTTGGAAGAAGAAAGTAAGGTTCGGATCAACACTCATCTTGTAGTGAAATGTTTCAACTACAAGGAATATGGTCATTATGTGAACCATAGCACTAAGCCAAGGGTTCTTAAAGTAAATAATTAAGAACAACCTCCAAGGTAAGAAGGAAGGACATACTCTATCACTACTGTTGAGGTGGAGCTCTAAAATGATGCAGTGATAGGTACGTTGGTTATTCATTCAAGAATATTGAACATACTATTTGATTCTGGTCCTACATATTATTTCATATATTAAAAGTTTAGTAGAAATATTCAAACACCACCTCAAAATATGGAGGTTGAGTTATCTATGATAACTAAAAATGGGAAAATTATTTCATCCAAAGTATATAAATCCATCTGGTTAATGTTTTTGGACTAAACCTCCCAAAAAAACTCATCTTACTTTCTTTGGTGGAGATTGATGCTAAATTGGGATTGGATTGTATATCTTTATACAAATCTGACATCAACTGTCGAGAAAGGGAGATCAATCTTCACATACTTAATAAACCTTCAATTTTTTACAAGTGTAAGGAGGAGGATGAATCTTCTTCATAATAATCATCTTAGGTGTGGATATTACTTCCTTATAGTCAATCATATCAAGCTCAAATGATTGATACAAAGGAGATGATCATACTCAAATAGATGCCCATTGTGAGGGACTACAATGATCTGTTCCCTAAATAATTTAATGGTCTTTCTCCTGATTGAGGTGTTGAGTTATCAATTAAATGTATTCTTATATCTCTGTCTATATCAAATACACCTTATAGAATAGACCACATTGAGTTGGAGGAACTGAAGATGCGGTTACAAGAGAATTTGGGCAAGGGTTTTATATGCCTGAGTGCTTCACTATGGGGTGCACCAGTCTTATTTTTCAAGAAGAATGATGGATTAATAGGCCTTTTCATTGATTATTTTGAGCTCAATAAAATCATGATAAAGAAAAAGTATCCCATAACATGGTTGAATGACTTGTTTGATCAACTATGTGTGGCCAAGTATTTATCTAAGGTGTACATTTGGTTGGGATATCACCAATTAAAGGTGATAAAGGAAGATATTTCCAAGACTGGATTTTGAACGAGGTATGGACACTATGAGTTCATAGTGATATCCTTTAGACTCACTAATTCTCCAATAATTTTCATGGATTTAATGAATAGAGTATTTATTGATTACATTGACAAATTTGTGGTAGTCTTTATTTATGATATTCTGATATAATTCAGAGAAAGGAGGAACACAAGGAGCATTTTAATATTGTGCGAAAGAATTTGCAAAGAGATAAACTATATGAAAGGTATAGTAAATGTGAGTTCTATATGGAGGAATTATCATTATTGGGGAATGTTATCATCAGTAAAGGAATATATATAGATCTATCCAAGATAAAGGCAATCGAAGAGTGGCCCATGACAACATCTATAACATATATCTATATTTTCCTTAATCTATCTCGGTATTACTAATTATTTTTTAAGCACTTATGGTGATTTTCAAACCCAATAACCACGTTTACTCAAAAGGGAGTGAATTATTTCTAGACTAGTTAATTTGAAGATTGGTTCAAATAGTTGAAAAGGAGGTTTATTACTGCACCAGTGCTAACACTACTGAAAAGTGGGTAACTCTTTGTGGTGTAAAGTGATGTTTTAAAGAATTTATTAGGATTTGTATTGATAAAAATGATATATTGATAGCCTAAGCTTAAAGGCAGTTGAAATTTTATGAGAAAAACTATCACACACATGATCTAGAGTTGCAAGCTATGATCCTTACATTGAAAATCTGGTAGCATTACCTCTATAGGGAGATGTTTAAAATATATAAAAATCATAAGAGACTAAAATATATATTCATACATATAAGGATCTTAATATATTCTAGTGAAGATGGTTAGATCTCATCAAGGATTATGATTACTCAATCCACTACCATCCTGGTAAAGAAAATAAGGTGGAGGATGCTCTAAGTACAAAGGATCCTACATCTTTATCAATGATGAGAATTGAGAAGGATCTAATCTTCTTAGTCCTACAAAGAATAGACATGGGAATCATTAAGGAAGGGAAATCATCAATCCTTTATCAATTTATTGCTCAACCATAACTTATGAATAAAATAAAGGATTCTCAAAGAAATGATGAGTAAATTCAGAAAAAGGTGGAAGCTATTAGAAATAGGAAATACTCATATTTTAAAATAGATGAGGAAGTATTCATGGAATTCAAGTCCTGACAATGTGTACCATCCAATCAAGAGATAAAGAAAGGGATTCTGAATGACAGACATAGATCAACCTTCTCTATTCACTCATGGAGAAAAAAGATTTATCGACATCTCCAAGAGAATTATTGATGCAGCAATATGAATAATGTGATCATTGAATATACCTAAAACTACTTGGTGTGTCAATAAGTGAAGTATTAAAGGAAATTTTATAAGGTTATGTTGCAACCATTACCCATACCAACATAAAAATGAAAAAAATCACCATATACTTTGTCACTATAATTCCAAATACATCCAGATGAAATAATGCTATATGGGTTGTTATGGATCATCTTAAAAAGATATATCACTTTATTTCAATTCAAAATTACTTATCAATAAATCAACTTGCATGGATATACATCAAATAATTGGTGAGGCTTCACGGTGTACCACTATCAATTGTATCTGACTGAGATCCTAGATTTACCTCCAAGTTCTAGAAAAGTCTCCAAAAAGATCTAAACATTGAGCTAAACTTAAATATAGCCAATCATCCTTAAACTAATGGCCAATATGATTAGACTATTTAGACAGTGGAAGACATGTTGAGAGAATGTTCTATGGACTTCAAAGGAGTATGGGACCAAAATATACCTCTTGTTGAGTTCTCTTAGAATAATAGTTTCTAATCAAGCATATAAATGGATCTATATGAATCCTTTTATGGGAAAAGATACAGAAAAATGGTGTTCTAATATGAAGTTGGTGAACATAAGCTGCTAGGACCTAAACTATTCAAATAAATAGTGGAAAATATGAAAACCATTCAACAATATATATGGGAAGCTCAAAGTGGACAGAAGAGCTATGCAGATAATCATTGATGAGACATTGAGTTTAAGGTTGGAGACATAGTATTCCTTTGCAAATCTCAATGGAAGAGGATCGTGAGATTTGGTAAGAAATGAAAGCTTAGTCCCAGGTACATTGCCCCCTTCAAGATCCTTGATTGTGTCAATGTTGTCGCCTATCAAATAGTACTTCCACCAACCATTTCTTGATTACATGATGTATTCCATATATCCCTCTTGAGTAATTCCATATCAAATCACTCACATGTACTCAATTCAGAGGTGGTATAGTTGTAAAATGATCTATATTAGGAGGATCATTTAGTGAGGATCTTAGACCATGGAGATAAATTTCTATGCAGCAAGACCACTCACCTAGTCAAAGTAATATGGAGTAACCATAAGTAAGAAGAGGAAACATGGGAACCATAGGAAGCGATTAATGAGAATTACCCCCACTTGTTTTCACCTTAGTATGTAAAATGAAACTTCAAGGGTGAAATTTTATAAGGGGAAGAATGTAATGAACTAGAATTATATCAATGAAATTTTCATTCATATAATTATTTCATATATAATAAATCACATAAAACCACATAAATAACACCATACAAACTTTATAAACAAATAATGAATGAAATAAGAGTCTTTTTCTGAAATTAAGGAAATTATACCAATGGAATATTAACTTGAACATTGGAATAGTAATATAAACCTTATGAATAGTAAACCAGCCAATAAAATATTAAACTCACCAATTAAAGTATAAATAAAAATTATACATCTTTTAAATGAAAATATTATATGATTATATCATATAATAAGTAAATAAATTTTTTTGAAAATGATATATTAACTATTGGTATTTTTGTAAAACATAAATGTTTATTTAAAATTTTATAATTGATATAATAATTTAAAATAAAATTTATTCTCATAAAATAGATTCATAAATTAATATATATTTTTCATGCGATTAAAAGATAATTTTATGATATCTTAATTAATTTTTCAAACTGTTATAAAATCAGTTATAATTTTAAAATTAGTATTTTATAATAAATTGTGATTTAAATTAAAAAATAGATGTACCATATTTAGAAAAATATTTTCACAAAATGGAGTCCATTTTTGAATTATACACATCAAAAAATGGTTATGGTTCTTTTTCGATATTTTTCTAAAATACTTGAAATTTTGGTGAATAATAAAATACGGTAATTTACTATATATATACATTATAAGTTAAATACACTATTACTTGAGTCATTGTTGATTTAATTAATATATTATAGCACTAAAATTATTTATTTAATATATTTATTGGTAATTATGAACACTATTGATATTCTTGATCCTAATTAATAAACTAACGAATAAAATAATCAAAAAACACTCCTCTCCTCCACTATAAACACCACCCTCACCACCTCTTCACCTAACACTATTAAATAATTTAATATTATCCAAATTATTCCCAATAATCTTTCCAATCCTATACCCATAATTATAGGATCCTTTGGTCTCAACAAAATATCAAACTCATTTCTCTAGGGAGGTTCTCAATGAGGTGAAATTAAAATGGAAAAATATTCTTTTGTTCTCTTTTAGTTTCTTTTATTTTTATTTTATTTTCTTATTCTATCATAAATTTACCTTATCCAAGTGACATTATGACTAAATTATATTTTATATACTGAAATTTTTTTGCGTTAATGAGACAACCCGTCATCTTTTCTCATCCCCCCTCCTTTTTTACTAAAAATGAAAACACTATCTGTGATGTGTTGATTTATCGCATTCAAGGACGATGAGTTTTCAATTTCTATTACCTCCTTTAATGTTGGTAATAAAACCATTTTTTGGTTAAAAAATATTATAATATATGTATTACATCCTATTTAATGTTCTGTAATCATTATATATACATGATATTAATTAATAAGACAAAACTAGTCTGTGATGATCCAAAAACGCCAAAATAATCTAAACAATTATAATTAAAGTTTTATCTAATGAATCGTAATAAAATATAAAAAAATGATAAATAAGTCCATTTAATATTCTGTAAGTTCATTAATAACATATAATTTTAATTCTAGAAAACTATTCACATTTTACATGATTTTCCATATATGTATACAAGTAAACCGGTCATGAAAACCAAGGAAACGAACTCTCCCAAATGATAAAATTGTATCTTATAACTAATAAAAAAGGCCATAAATAAACTTAATAAAATTATAAAAAATAAAAGAAATGTAGAAAATATTATAAATTAATTAATTAATGGATTTAATCTTATTATCCAGGACATTAAGTTCAAGATAACAACATTTTCAGGCATAAGGTAATGGATTACATCCGAACATCCATTTTTCCTTTGGGTTACACTTTCTCTCTCTACCCCAATGTAATTATTATTTATTTTTATATAATTTATAAATTATGTTTATTTTTTCCAAAATTAGTATCCAGATCAATTCTTCCTTCTTTTATAGGTAAATACATGTTTTAAAATGGTTCTCTTCTCAAATCTTCCTGATAAGTAAGCCCGATAAAAGGAGATTTCACGGTTTCATACTCATTTTAAAGTGCACTCCATAATATTTTTTAATCCAACATTATTTCTCAAAAATCACTCATTTTATCATGAAAAACTATCTTGGTTCATTTCTGGTTTTATGAAAACAAATATTTTTTTTACTTTAAATGCTCTTTAATATTTTTCTTAAACCGTACTAAAATGCTTTATTTATAAGGTTTATTAAACACTCCTTTTCCAAGTTTCCACTTAAATTGGAAATAATTTATCATGATATATGCCTATTTTACTATATTAATTTCCATGTATGATTTAAATCTATTCTTTCATGGACACTTTTATGTTACTCCCATTTGTTATGCCCTATGACATGATTACGATACCCATATCTTTCCATGGGTAACCCTTATTTTTTTGTTTAATTCTTGATGTAGGACACTTAGTCGTGAACATGTTGTGATGGGTGCATCTATATAACACTCAAATACATTGGGTAATGTTTAGTCTCATGAGACATCATGTCCAAGGGTTTTTGTGGTTATCCTTAACTCATGCTAATCATGTACAAAGGTCATGGTGGTTATCCTTGACTCGTTATCCTCTATGTGCAATGGTCTTACTGGTTAGCCTTGAATCATTCTTATGTCAGGTTGTATGTTTCTTCCAAATTTATATGTTTCTATTATTATGTGATCCCATGTTCTATATATTATGATTCCATATGTTTATTCATGTTCCATGCCTTTTTATTTCATCATGTTATGCCTTCTAACCCATTTGCTTTGATTTATTAATATGTTTATTTCTATTACTAAGATTTTTAGCTCATCTATTCATTCATTTATTACATAGGTTATCTTATGAAGATAGAAGAGAAAAATGAAGATAGAACCTCTTTATGGAGATTAAATAAAAGATGTTTTTATTTTGGTTTCATGGTTTCTAATTATGTATATAATCTTCCAAAGACACTAGAAATTATGATCCTTATATTGCAATTAATGGTTAGTTATATTTTAAATCATGTAATAATATGTGTAAAATTATAGGATCATATTACTTTATGTTTCAATAGTATTAACAATGTAAAATTATTTCCAACCAAGAAGAAAACAAGTATATGTGACACATATTTTATAACCATATTTTAGGATTAAACATCTGAGTGAAACTTCTTATTACTAAATTGGAATTCTTAACCAAATTTTTTAGCATGCAATTTATTTAACACTAGTCAATATCCACCAAAATTTTAAATCATTAAATTAAAATATCACATGTTATGTCTTTAAAATCATAAATTTTTAGGATAAAAAAAGGTAATAAAAAATTTATAAAGTTTATTTATGGTACTAACATGGAAATAGAATAGAAGATAGTAAATAAAGACTTATTCATTTAAATACTTATTATAGAAATTTTAACTTTCACTTAAAATTAGAAATATTTAAATAAAAATTTATTCCATTATGTCTCATTAGAGACATTAACAGTTTAAGTTTTGGTTCTACACCACATTCATGTTCTGTTAATTTATAATTCATAAGGAATGTAATAAATAAAATCAATGCTTAAAAGAATTAGAACACAACACAAAGGAAAACTACATTTACCTTGTTCTATAAACCACTTCATATATTCTCTATATTTTATCCATAATCATGATCACCCATTTCATAAAATAGGTTATCATGTCACCATTTTTTAAGGCATAGATATAAAAATATAATATGAATGATTTCATCCTAGTGGGAAGTCTCTTTACTAATGAATGATATAAACACACACATGAACACACACAACCAGTAAAAAATAATATGATAATTCCTAATAATATATAATGCATTAAGATAACCAGTATAACATGACACCCAAATTTCATATTATGAAATATCAGAGTAACAACTAAACACAAACTATATAATCAAGCCACATCTCAAAAAACAACCACACGTAGAAACATAAAAATAAAATCACTCTTAACACCCAACATGAAAAACTCCAAGCTCCATCCTCAATGTCCAAGTCCAATGAATCAAGCTCCAATAGTAAAATATGAGACTTTTCCCATTCCTATATCATGGTAAAAAATCATATTCATCAAGGTTTATATTAATTGGTGAGTATACAACCCAGTAAGAAAACCCCATACTTCCCATGAACACCTCAATGACAAGATCAAGTCAGTTCGCAATTTTATATAAAAAAATTAAATCACAAAAAAATTACAAAATATTCATTTTAAAACAATAATTAAAACCCAATTATATCAGGATGTAATACCCAATCCAATAGACACACATACACCCATTATTTCACCTGGTCTTTGAACATTCCTAACTCTTGAGAAGAAAAATGGTCCTTACTATCTATATTGTCACATAGATGTTTGCCATCATTCACTACTGGTATTGGCCCCATTTTTGAACCAACATGGAATAAAATAATAAAATATAAACTCACACAACCAAATTTTATGCTAAGGTATCACACCCATTGATTTCATATAAATTAATTTTTCTTTTTATAAATTTATCAAACATGTTATGAGAGATTCCCACAGCCCATCATTTTAAGACAAAAAATAAAGATGGTTTTTCATTAATAATTAAATATGATTTATTATTTTGAAAATAAAAAAAAATAAAATCAATTTTTAAAACCAAGCCTTTAAGTTATATAGAGAGTGGAGAGATAGAGAACCCACCCACCTCTAATGGTTACCATTCTTGAACAAATTCATAGTGATCTAGATAAGTCTGGTTCCCTCCTTTCATTCCTTCAAGAAATAAGAAATTAATCTCATAAAAACATGATTCAAACCATATATATCGTCATAATATGTTTTATCCATTGTTCATCGTGAGATGAAACAACTAGATCTAAAAGAATGAGTAAAAACATACAACATACCTTGATTCTCAAGATCTAACACTCTAAGATCTATTGAAAATTGTATATCAATAAAAGAGAAAGGCTAAAAACACCCAAAAGAGTTCTCTAGTTCATGATCATAGGAAAAAGGAGTAAAAACAATGTTTTGGGGGTATTTTTAGGTTTAAAATTAAATTTTCATATCTATTTAATTTATTCAAATATTGAGGCCACGTGGTTTAACAATTTATACTCTAACCGTGCGGGTGCCACTATCTCAAACTCCCAAATTGCACAGTTTGGATAGACAGTTTGGTTAACCATTCAAAAACTTTTTGAAATTCCTTTATACCATGACACATAGTTACCTAGGAAAATTCACATGGTTTACCCTAGCTGTTCTCCAATCATGCATCTCCTTCTGAACTTCCTCAACTTTCCACACAGTTACTTATAAAATCCACATTTTTTCCCTAATTATTCACTAACCATGTGCCTTTTAAACTTCTTAGAAAACTCACCAAAATTCACAGAATATTCCCAATACTAAGCCCAACCAAACCATATCATAAAAAAACAAAAATACCACTAATCTCAACTAGGGGTGTTAAAAATTATGTATTCTTGTTTCTCCACTTCATCTTCCTCCCGGTAACCTATAGTTCTAATAATTGAGCTTATATGTTGTTTTATATTTTAATTATTGTTTTTATAGCACCCTATTTGGTATTTTTATGATTACCCAGGCATAATACTTAGGCCCACACTTAATGTGCCTATGAAAACATTACATTGGTTATAAATGTTTTTACAAATATAGATTTTCTATAGATTATTTGGAGTCAAAACATGGTAATTTTGGGTGATGTATTATAAAAAAATAGTGATATGAGATAGTGGTGGTGAATATTGTTACTAGAGTGTTATCCATGAAAATATGTAGTGTGAAAGATATTCTCATATCTTTTTATTTCAAAGTATATTTTAATGTACTTTTCCCCTTGTATTTACCTTGTTGGTTGCACTTGTACTTATTGCCTCATGTATATATTATATATAGTTCAATTGATCATTTATATATCCTATTGGTTTTTTAGATATCTTATGTAATAGAGACATGTTTCTATTACAGGTTGGCATAGTCTAAGGCCTTTCATATTCTGAAATATTTCTACTTGATGCTAGTATCCAACCCATATCCTATTAGAGGTGATCTTAGGGTGGAAATATAAACGTAGCACTGACTTAGGAGGGTCCCTAGAGGGTCGGGTCATGTCAGAGTGGTATCAAAGTGCTGATATCTGAGGGGTGGTCTTTGGATTTAGTAGTCATGTGAGTACTGATTTGGGAATTAAATTGAAAATTTTAAGGGGGCCTTAATTTTGGTTATCAAACTTGGAAGACCAACATAATTTTGGTGGATAATGTATTCATTTTCCAAGACTCTTATAACTAGTTAATTAAACCATATCTATAAGGTATCATTATAGTGTACAAGTAAGTTGTAATATACATCATATAGTGCTCATTTATGATATTTCATATCCTTCTTGTGTCATCTTATACAGATATTATCCGACCACTGTGGGTTCTTCCAATGAATTGAATAGTGAAACTCACTAATATCTGGCTTATATGTCAAGGTATGATCATGATGATCCCAATCCTATATTAGGTCATCTCACTGATGGTTAGTGAGAAATGAGGAGAATTTT
Organism: Viscum album; assembly: GCA_963277665.1. Classification (NCBI taxonomy): domain Eukaryota; kingdom Viridiplantae; phylum Streptophyta; class Magnoliopsida; order Santalales; family Viscaceae; genus Viscum; species Viscum album. The sequence goes on along the minus strand of OY728132.1, from coordinate 1,263,906,182 downwards.
TTAGAATTCGTTCAAGATATACTTTTTTCTGAGGATCTGAGGTAGTATTTATCTCTCTTTCACTTGGTGTAGGTATTTCTTATGGAGTGGATGTCATTTTTTTCTGAGTTGGATGGGAATAACCATAAACCATATATGTTTAATTTGTTTGATGATGGGGCCTTTTTAATTTTCAAGGTGGTCTTGATCATCGAGTGATAGAGGTTTGTATGGATTCTGAGACTCACATTTAAATCAAGTTCAAAATTTTAATAACCAAATATTGATTCTTATAGAAATATTTCTATATGGAATATTGAGTCATTGGTAGATGATGTTTTCTCAAAATCATGATGGGTATGATCTACCATGGTGGAAGCTTGAGATTTTTTCAGGGATAGATTTTTATCAGTGGATGTTGAGCCCTCCATAGGGTGTCATGACCATGTTTTAGTATGCATTGTGGGCCACATCACATGTATAGTGCTCTCTAAAAATTTTTACATCAGGATTCTCCAATATCAATAGTTTTGGTGTAGAATATGAGCTATGTTTATACTTCCATGAAACACCAACTATATCAGATTCACTGAGTGATCACTAAAAAATTTAAAAAAAATAGTGGATGTACCTTGGTTTGGGTGAAATCTTGAGTTTCTCTTGATAACATCCAATAGTGTCGTGGATGGACCTTTGATGTGGGAGATGGTGCTAAAATTTGATATTTTTGTTAAATTTGGTGGCCTATAAATAAGTTTTTTTTAGAAGTCTATTGGGTATTAGGCATATGGTGTGAGGACAGTCAGAGATGGAAAATGAATCAATCTACTCCCACGAACACTGCATTTGGCTTGTTCATGTCAGGTATAGAGTGTGGAAAGAAATATATGTAAGAAGATGTGTGCAGTCAAAGGGTTATGTTCCGGAATAAAAGGGTGGAATTTATAGTATGGTTCATGTTTTTCCATCATTGACCCTCTTAAAATATAATTTTATCATGATCTAAACATCCTACACTAGATGTTCATGTGTTGGAGATTCCAGTGGAAGCCCTTTCTAGACTCTGGTTTTTTAGAGAGTTTCCTCTATTTTTGAACTTCATTCACTCACTCATTTTTAGTGAATTGGACAAATCCTTTTTAGATAGAGAGTTCTATTAATATATTTCTTCATAGTATAGAAGGTTCAGTGGTACCCACCTCAAAAATTTATTAGTTATCTATTTCTGGATTTTTGAGGCGATGGCATTGGGGTAAAGGGGTGGGACCTTTCTTCAATAGTGACGAAGACTCTCTCTGGTGGGGGAGATGAGGGACAGTATTTTAGTAGTTAAAATCAACTACCTGGCCACTGGTTAGCATGGATTGATGCATTATGTTCCTGGATAAGAATTATCTTTCCAAGCATTGAAGAAATGCATAGATACATTCACAGGGTAACACATGGTTGACCCTTTTTAAAAGGTTGATGTATGTGTCAGATTCATTTCTAAGGGTGATGTTAAAATATTATAGAGTGTGATAATGAACCCCTTATTGAAGTATTGAAATGGATGGAATGAATATTTCACTATAAAAATTTAATGAGGAACTAGTTAAGAATTCAAGGTAATTTCTTAGCCTTACCATGAGAGTATCAATTGTATAGAAAACTCTCATGGTTTAGGATCTAAAATCATGGGGTAAAGTTAGTCTCCATGGTATTAAACCCATGATAGTTTGTGGGATCATATTAATATAGTAGGGTCATTTAATCAATGATTCTAGATGAGGAATCTGTTTTCAAGTGTTAAAGGAGGCACTTGAGCAACTAGTTTTGGGGATATTGTGTTTAGTGTAAAAAGGGATATGTTTCTCCTATTAAATAGATAGTGGTGGTATTTCACTCTTCCCTTGTGTGAGAGAGGCCCGTTGTAGTAATGTAAACTTAATAATATTGTGGGAAAAAATTTTATAAGTTAGAATACCTGAGGGGTTTCACTGAAGGTAGGGAGCATGATAACCACTTCTCATAGCAGAATGTGATTTTACCCCTGGTGTTTGTTCTAAAAATCATGTGGGATGTCCTAATTGGAGGTTTTCCATGAAGAGTGTGACCCTTATTGTGGAGTTTCTAGTTGATCTTAGTAGATTTACCCATCTCATGGAAACTCTTTCTATATATTATGGGGAGGTTATTCTTAAGAGGATGTGGTTTTAGTTACTTAGGTGGGTGTTATCATGAGGTTTGGGGCCGATGAGGCAAGGTTATCTAAGCAGTCAATACCATCCATTTTGTATTTTGGAGGATTAGGACACCCAATGGGTAGTGGTGTGTTATTGAGTGGTTGATAAAAGTTTGTATTATTCCTGATGTGATTGTTGGTAGCTTTTATAAAGGAGTGAAAAATCATATGGTATCAGTTTGGGATCTTTGTGAAGCACATTAGTTGAACTATACTGAGTATGGGTTTCTCTCATATAAAAATAATCAAGAATGGTCTAGAATAGTGGGGTGTGGAGTTCTTCCACTAATGATAACCTTGTTGGTAGAATCTTTTTCGGATGGTTATTGATTGATTATGGTTTCATTTTTTCCCATGTGGTGAACAACCTTTTAATGAGATAAGTTTTGGGTGTTGAGTCATAGAAAGACTATTTCAGAGTATTTTTTTTGTTTCTTCTTAGCATATACCTTGATGTGGTTAGGACCAGTATATTCTTAAATAGAGGGGGCGTTTACTTCCTTATTAGTTGTGTGTTGATTTATGTTAGAGATTGAAACTTCATAGATGAAGTAAGTATGTACGATGGTGGGGTTTTACGACACATGTATTCCTTGTGAGAATCTTTCTGATGGAGCTTCAATTTTCTTCCTTTTCGAGGATGAAAATTTTTAATGTAGGTAAGATGTAATGACTCGGGTTTTACCTGAGTGATACTTAGCTTAATTTTTAGTTTTTAAATTATTAAGATCTCCCTAGGTATAAAACTATAATTCTACCCTAGCAGATAACCATAACTGTTTTTCCAAAAGTAGATTTGGTTTTCGAATATTGTATTTACCCCTAAGATGATCCGGTGTAAAAAAGAGAGTGTTTTGGAGATTAAAAAATAATACAATAGAAATATTATATTATTTATAGTATTCAAGTATGCATTTTTAAAAATGATTATGTCTCATTAATGGTTCCTCAGATGAGAAATTTGATATCATAGTTGGGTTTGTATTATTTTTTTTACCCTAAGAACAATGAAATTTTAATTTTCATCATAATATTTAGGTCTTCTACATCACTGATGATTTAAATAGTGGATTTAATTAATTTATTGATTTATTTATTAAATTTTAATTATGGTAAACCCCTAGGATGCCCTTTATTTAATCTCGTATATGGAACCTCCTTAGGTTTAGAATCACCCATCTTTGGAGAACTCTTGGTCAAGAGAGGGATCGGATCATGGTGGCAATGATGACAGATCAAGACGATGAGATCGAATTTGTAGTAATGTATATAGATAGATCATGTATCTATAATAATGTAATTAAAGTGATGACTTGTATTCCACAATGTAGGTTATACTATATTCTTATTTTCTATATTTATATAATATTGTTAATTATGAATTGGGGATCTATAATCAATTCCTTATTCATGTGGACCTATTAATTTTTGTATTTCTATTTGGATTGAGATAATTCTTTGTGCATATTTTGTATATGTTTCTTAAATTTAAATTCCCTTAAATGATGTTCTGGAACACTGTGGCTATCAATGATATTCACTTTCTTTTTTATTTGGATTTCTCCCACTGTTTTTCACATATTCATTGTCAGTCTACGGGTAGGCTGATGATTCAACCAATACAAATCTGATTTGAATCATGTTTGAATCTTAAAATATAGTTTTTTTATTATTGTAGATGTTAGGAACCTTGGTAGTAGAATCATCATCAATTTTTAGTGAAATCAATAGTGAAAATGAGTAATTCATATTCCTAGGAGGAGATGTGGGGGAAGAATAGGATTTGATATAGATCATTGCTTTTGGTGATCAGTGTTTAGAAATAAAAATCTAATTATGGTTTCTCATAGATTAGAATGGTTATCGAATATTTCTGTGAGTTTCATGGAAATATCATAGGATCCATTAATGATTTTAGGGATGGAATAAAATGTGGGTTAAATAATCTGACTATAATGTGTGTAGTTTGGAAGAACAAATTTTGCGTACTTTAGAGTTGTTGTAGTGAGAGTTTTGATCTGAGTTAAAAATTGTTGAGACCAAGCTAATGATCAAGGTGATGATGGTTTCAAATGTTGTCTTTTAATTTCAAGGTATGTTTTGAAGAAAAGAAATCACTTTACTTTGTTTTGTGGAAACAACTATTTTGGGTTTGTTTTGGAAAATAATTAGACCCATGTTAGTTGTAACGATGCTTTGATGGTTTGTATTTCATATAAATCAGGAGTTGAATTGAGAAATTGTGATGAAAGATTTATAGAAGAAAGGGAAAGTGAAATAGTTGCTTCCAATTGAGAAATAATTGTATTCATATAATTTTTCAAAACAATTCGATTCATGGTGGAAGTAAAACAAGTGGTACTGTTTTCAATGCAGTTGGTTACGATTTCTGTGAAAAAGATGGTTAAGATTTCTATGTAAAATATTGTTACAATTTCTAAATAAAAGTAGGTTACGATTTCTATTTAAAAGTTGGTTACGATTTCTATGTAAAATATGGTTACAATTTCAGAGTAAAATTTGGTTACGATTTCATAGTAAAATCTGGTTACGATTTCAAAGTAAAATCTGGTTACAATTTCTGTGTAAAAGCTGGTTATGATTTTAGGATAAAAGATGGTTATGATTACAGAGTAAAGATGATTATGATTTTAGGGTAAAATATGGTTACGATTTTAGGGTAAAAGATGGTTATGATTTTAGGGTAAAAGTTGGTTATGATTTCAGGGTAAAAGATGCTTACAATTTTAGTGAAAAATCTGGTTACGATTTCACTGTAGTAGTGTGGTTACGATTTAACTATAGCAGTGTGGTTACAATTTCACTGTACTAGGGGGTGAATGTTGAAAACATGATTTCTAATTAAGAGTAAGTTATCCTGTTGATTGGTATAGGATCATACCCATATGTATCGTAACCAGTTAGTAGAAAGAAATAAGTGGTACCGATGGAAAGTGGTTTCAATGGAAGAGATGGTGCCGATTGAGAATGAATCAAATTCAGATTGTTTTGTATCATGCTGAGAATGATCGTAAACAGATATGATTTTATTCTAAATAATAGAATCAAGACCATTTGTATTTAGAAAAGATCATGCTTGGGATGATATGAAAAGAAAGAATTATAAATGGATGGAAAGTTACAATACTTCCCAAGTGAATTTAGATGATGCTAAAGCTGATCCTCAATGATTTTAAAGTCATGAAGGTGGTCATGATACAAGAACATTTTGGTGAATGAAGTGTGTTTTCTCATTTGGGTAAAGAGAAAAGAAAATATAAGGATACTGAAGAATTAATTGTCAAAGGTAGAGCCTTTCTTTTAAAATAGTGATTGTATCTCAAGTAGAGAAGTGCATTTCTTCAAACACATTCAATTGGATTTGTATCAAGCATTGTTTTGAAGAAATAAGTATGGGAGAATCTGATTAAGACTCTTGTATTTCTTATCAATTTTAATTATATTGAAAATTGAAATGGGAGTCTGGAAAATAATAGATGAAGATTTTAAAAGATTCTAGAAGAATCAAGAAGTGTTGAAAAGGTCATAATTTCTATGATATTTCAAGATAAATACAGATTTTGGTGAATTTAAGTGAGTGGGAAAGTGTTTTGGGATTTCCACCTAAACATGTTTTGGGTCACCTATAAAAGGTGTAAAGTCCATTGTACTTGTGTGATGTGTAGAAGAGAGAGAAGCTATGAGTTTCTAGAGAGAATAAGAGATCAATTCCTTTTGAATTGACAGTTATTTTGGGTGGTTCCAATTCATTCGTATTCTATTTTGCTCAATAATTGTATTCTGGTATTGAAGTGGTGCTGACTCTACTCTGTTGTTTTCTATAAGAAAATTAGAATGGAAGCTTTGTATTGAAAGAATTAAAATGGAAGCTTTGTATTGAAAGAATTGGAATAGAATCTTTTTATTGAAAAAATTGGAATGGAATATTTGTATTGAAATAATTGGAATAGAAGCTTTGTATTTAAAAAATCGGAATGGGAGATTTGTTTTGAAAGAATTGTATTGGAATCAGTTCTTCATAACAAAGTCCAAGTGGTTGTTACCTTTCTTATAGGTAAGAAAAATATTAATTGTTTTACAATTTTAATACATTTGTTGAATTGAAAATAAGTGCAGGTAGCATGAGTTGTTACAAAATAGTTGTATTACTCTATTTTTCTAAGAGGGTGCATAGGCACTAGTGGGGTTGTTTCATAGTGATACATGAGTGAAAGGGTATATCCTACTCATTGTAATCCAAGGATTGTTTTCTTAGTGGATTTTATGGTATTGGATCATTTAAAAACCATACCAAGGACATAGATATTCTTATTGAATATTGAACCATGTAAATCATTGTCTTCTTGTGGATGTGTGTTTTTTTTTCTCAGTGGGGAATTGAAATCCTTAACAGGAGGTGAAGATTGTTTCAATTGAAAAGAAACATAAAAGAAAAAGAGTATCATTGATTCACCCCCTCTCCCTCTTAGTGATACAATACTTCTACTGGGAACTTCCAATTGGTATTAGATGGAGGTTCCCTTCGTTATTCTTTGTTGATGGAGAACATGAACTGTGTGAACAGTAAAGGTATTCTGGTCTTTGATGGAAAGAACTATCATATCTAGAGGGATAAAATGCTTCCATATCTTATTTCTATCAGCTATGATGTTCTTAAAGCTGAAAATGTTGGGTTTTATTCCATTTATGATAGTGCTCCACTTACACCTGTTGACAAGAAGTTTCTTGAGAATAATGGAAGGGTCAAGAATGTTATATTGTCATAACTTTCGGAAAGTGAATTATTGAGAGTGAAACGTGTTTCCATAGATAAAGTTATATGGGATAAGTTTAAAAACATATATGAAGGCAATACAAAAGTGAATAAGGCAAAGTTACAAATATGGAGATTGATGTATGGAGATTTGAAAATGGGTGATCATGAATCTGTTGGAGAATTATTTACCATAGTGAATGAAATTTTGAGTACTATCATATGTCGTGGGGAAAATCTGAAAGATTATACAGTTTTTTAAAAGATCTTGAGAATCCTACCTGACAAATTCGATGCAAAATTTTCTTCATTGGAAGATAGAGATCCTGAAACATTATCACTTGATGATTTACATAGCACTCTTATCACTTATGAAATGAGAAGATATAATACTATGAAGAAAAAAACAAATGTTGATAGAGAAATGTATTTCAAGGTTATGAATAATGAAAGTCAAAAAAGATTATTCTTGAAGATGAAGCTGTTGATTTTAACTCTGAAATCGATGTATGTAAAAATATCAATGAAATCTTATCCTTGTTTTCTAACAATGTGAAAAGAGGTACAGGGAAATATAAAGGGAAACTTCCCTTGAAATTTTTTGAATATGGAAGTGTTGGCCACTTTATGGCTAATTGTACTCAAGGAAATAAAGAATATGAGTGATATTAGAGAAAGAAAGATGAGGATATCATGGAAGAAAAAGGGTGACAAAGGAAAATAAAATAAATTCTTTAAATCAAAAAGAAGAAGTTTCTTATCCAAAGATGATGATGAAGAAGAGAGTGATGTTGAATGCAAAAAATGCATTGAGTAAAGTAATGAAAATAATTTCATTTCCACATTTAATGATGAAGAATTCAGAAGTAGTAGTTCTGAAGAAAAAGAAACACAGCTTGAAAAGCATCTGAATGATGAGTTGAAATAATGTCTCAGAAAGATCAGAAGGCTTGAAAAGAAAAATAAAAAAATGGAAGATGAATGGTCAAGAAACCAAGAATGTTTTGGTGGTGAGAAAGAGAATATGATTAAAGAGATTAATGATTTGAATAAATATCTTTAAGAAGAAAATAATCATAATGATATTTTAGAGGTGAAGATGAAAGTAAAAGAAGAAGAGTTAGAACTTGTCCAACAAAAACTCTCTGACTGTAAAAAGAAAATTCTATGTTTCCAAAACTCTATCACTGAAGTTGGTGAATGTTATCGTAATGAGAAACTTGAGAAAGATCAATAGAAGATACCTTTAAAGGGTTATAAGAAGAATGGAATTATTTTTGAAATAAATAAAGTTGGGAATGTTATGTATACGGCCAAGACCAACAATGTTGGGAATGTTTTGAAGCATTCTGAATCTGAATATATTTCCAATACTTCTGGTTCCAATAATTGAAAAAAGAAGAGAAGGAATCTGATTGATAATGGAAAGGTTGGTGAATCAAAAAATAAAGAGAATAATGTTCTTGAGAAGCACATTTACAATTCTGATCAGTATGGAGGTTTCAAAGGAAAATACTCTTTCTATGGGTATTGTTGGTATTGTGGGGGATTCGGGCACATAGCAAGTATGTGTTGGTTCAATCAAAAATATTACTATTATCCCACAGGTTATGAAAGGAAAATATTGAGGGGGATTTAATCTCCTCAAAGAAAGAAAAATGAGAAGGTTGTATTGATGAAATATGAAAACAATGAAGTGAAGACGAAAAATAGGTTCGAACCCTTGGAAACTATTTATGAAAGATGTGAACAACCTGAACACCTTGCAAAAGGATGTCTTGTTTTGATACCGACTCTGCAAAAGATTCTCAATTCCCAAAATCCGAAGGTGAAGAATAAAAATAATGGAGAAAAGGAATTTTTTGTTGAAACTTCATTAAAATCCATGAATGTAAAATGACCCTGGATACTTGATAGTGGGTGTTCATCTCACATGACCAGAGACTTGAAATTGTTGAAGGATGTGAATGATTTTAAAGAAGGCACAGTGACATTTGGAAATGATGAATCATTGAAAATCAAAGGTGTTGGGTCACCTATCATTGGAGAAAAAAAGATGAAATCTAAGAAAACATTGTATGTTGATGGGCTGAAACACAATCTGCTAAGTGTTTTACAATTGTGTGATGAGGGTAATAAAGTTATCTTCAAGAAAGATGGATTTGTTGTAAAGAGTGAAGAAGATGGAAAGATTGTTATTATAGGTCAGTGTATGAAAGGAAACTTGTTTCAGGTTGGTAACTCATAAAACTCTTGTTACATAAGTATGGTTGAAGAGAACCAGTTATGGAATAAAAGGCTTGGAAATATGTGTTAGAGAAACCTGAGAAATTTATCTAAAAGAGACAGTGTTCAAGACATTCCAGATTTGCCAAGAAGTAGATATTGGTGTTGCATTATTTGTCAGAAATGAAATATTAAAATTTTTTGCATAAGAAAGTTGATATTTGTTCAAAAAAACCCATAGAACTGATCTATTCTGATATATGTGGGCCAATGAGCAAACAATCAACACATGGAGGTAAGTACTTAATTACTTTCATTGATTATTTTACTCACATTACTTTTGTTAATTATATGAAACAAAAATTGGATGCTTTGAAAATATTTTAAAGTTTTAGAAGAAAATCTAAGAAAGTATGTGAGTATTCTGTGAATAAATTGGGAACTGATAATGGTGGTGAATATAGAAGTGAATATTTTTAAAACTATCTTGAGAAGCATGGGATTCGGCATGAGTATAGAACTCCATACACTCCACAATAAAATGGGGTTACTGAAATAAAGAATAGAAGCCTGGTGGAAATGGGAAGAACCATGTTACTTGAGCATGGCCTTTCTCATTACTTTTGGAGGAAAGCCACAAGTACTACTATTTATATTCAGAACTGTTGTTTCTATATGCCTCTATCAGGTATGACTCACTATGAATTGTTTTATGGAAAAACTCCAAGTTTGAATCACTTTAGAGTTTTTGGGAGTCCTTATATTATAAAGAATAAAGGTGGAAACTATGGTAAGTTTGAACAAAAAGGTGAGTATGGAATATTTATTGGCTACTCTCTAGAAGGAAGAGGTACAGATGCTACAACAAATAAACAAAAAGAATTTTTGATTAAGTTGATGTGAATGTGATTGAATTATCTGAGAAAGAGAAACATGTTTAGGAAAACAATGAAGTTGAGAATGTTTAAGAAAACAATTCTAATAAGGATACAGACAACTGTAATCCTTCTCAAGAATAAAATTTGGACTCATCTATTTCAAGTGATGAAGACAATCAAAAATCCTATCCAAGTCTGAGGAAACGTGTGGAATTATGGAATATAATTGGTGATCAACATCAGAAGGTTCAAACAAGAAGAACAACCAATTCCATTAAACATAATTTTTTTAATCAAAGGTGGAACCAAATGATGTGAAAGAAGATTTTGAGTATCCAGAGTGGGTTCAATCCGTGAATGAAAAATTGGATTAGATTGAAAACAACAATACATGGGAACTCATACCCAAGCTTGAAAACGAAAACATCATTGGCACAAAATGGTTTTTCCAGAACAAGATGAATGAAAAAGGTGAAGTTATAATAAACAAAGCAATATTGGTTTGCAAAGGGTATTCACAGATTGTGGGTATTGATTTTGAATAAACCTTTTCTCCAGTGGCAAGACTTGAAACAATCAGAATCTTTATTTCTATTATCACACAACGAGGCTACAAGATATTTCAAATGGATGTTAAATATTCATTGCTAAATGGTGATATTGAAGAAGAAGTTTATATTGAAAAACCATGTGTCTTTGTTATTGTAAAAGATAAAGGTTATGTGTCCAGATTGAAAAAGGCTTTGTATGGCCTAAAACAATTTTTGAGGGCATTGTATTCCAAATTGGATACATGATTACAAATGATGAATTTTAACATAGGAAGGGTGGATAGCAATCTTTACATCAGAGAAATTCAAGAGTATTCCCTCATTATAATTGTTTATGTTTATGATATTATCTCTGCTGGGAATGATTAAGGAAGGTGTGAAATATTTTCTAAAGAAACGAGGAATGTTTTTGAAATGCCTATGCTAGGATAAATGAAATTATTTATTGGGTTACAAATCCATCAAAAGAAATAATACATTTACCTTTCCCAAAAAAAGTATGTAAAAGAACTTCTCAAGAGGTTTGGCATGGAAAACTCAAAACATGTTTCCACACCCATTTCAATGGGAACAAAATTGAGTAAAGATTGAGATGGAAAATAAGTAGATCAGAAAGATTATTGAATATAGATTGGATTTCTATTGTATTTGACTACCTCAAGACCCTACATTGTTTATGTTGTTACCTTATATGCAATATTTCAGAGTGCTCCAAGAGATTCACATCATATTTCTAGAAAAATATTTCTCAGATACATCAAGGGCACAAAAAAATTTGGAATCAATTATTTAAGGTCAGATAATATTGATTTATTTGGGTATTCTGATGCATATTGGGTAGGGAATGTTGATGATAGAAGATCTACATTTGGTGGTGTATTATTTTTGGGAAAGAATTGTGTTAATTGGAATTTAAAGAAACAAAACTCAGTAACTCTCAGTACGGCTGAATCTGAGTATGTTGCTACTACTCAAGATTCTACTCAACTTATGTGGATGAAAACACAATTAAAAGACTTACTTTTTGAAGTGAAGTTACCCTTTCTCTTGGGTTTTGACAATAAAATTACAATCAATCTCACCAGGAATCCAGTGAAACATTATCGTTTAAAACATATTAAGATCAAATATAATTTTATCAAAGAGAATGAGGAGAAGAGTGAATTGAAGCTAGAGTATGTTCTGGCATCAGAAAAAGTTGTTGATATATTCACAAAACCTTTATCAAAGGAATAATTCTCAAAAATGAGGTTGAACATGGGTGTCCAACCTGTTTCTCACCAATGTTGAGGTATGTGTAACTGTACCCTCTCCCATATTACCTTTGGGTTGTTTTTCCAAGGGGAGAATTGTTTTGTTTCATAAATGTATTGCACAAAAGGCAGATTTATGGGTAAGCTGTGAATTCAACATTGTTTAGTGTATGAAATATTCTAACTATTTGTTTTAGTGGTTGTAGTAAAAGAAATTGAATTGTTTTCTAAGAAGAATGAAGAAAAGAAAGAGGTGTTCATGATCACTTTTTTTGATAGCATGGTTTTTTCTATGAATGATTCTTTTTTCTTATAATGAGTTAGCTTGCGTAGGGTTAGAATTATTGATATGTAATCCATTGTTTGAGTTTAAAAATTTCAATGATTTATGAATCTTGGTTGAAAAAAAATCCAAAGGGGGAGATTTTTGGGACCAAGCTTGTGATCAAGATGATGATGGTTTCAAGTGTTGTCCTTTGTTGTCAAGGTATGTTTTGAAGAAATGAAATAACTTCACTTTGTTTTAGGGAAACAAATTTGGGTTTGTTTTGGAAAAGAATCTGAACCATGTTAATTGTGATGATGCTTTGATGGTTTTTATTTCATATAAATCATGAGTTTTATTGAGAACTTTTTATGCAAGATTTATATAAGAAAGGGAGAGTGAAAGGGTTGCTTCCAATCAAAAAATATTTGTCTTTAGATTGTTTTTCAAAACAACTGGATTCATGGTGGTGGTAAAAGAAATGGTGTTGTTTTCATTGTAGTTGGTTCTGATTTCTATGAAGAATCTGGTTACGAAATCTGTGTAAACGATGGTTAGGATTTATGTGTAAAATCTGGTTATGATTTTTGTGTAAACCCTGGTTACGGTTTCTATATAAAAGTAGGTTATGATTTCAGAGTAAAATTTGGTTATGATTTCAGAGTAAAATCTAGTTATGATTTTAGAGTAAAATCTAGTTACTATTTCTGTGTGAAATATGGTTACGATTTCAGGATAAAAGATGATTACGATTTCAGGGTAAAATTTGGTTGTGGTTTTAGGGTAAAAACTGGTTACGATTTCAGGGTAAAAGCTTGTTACGATTTCAGGGTAAAAGCTGGTTACAATTACAGTGAAAAAGATGGTTATGATTTCACTGTACCAAGGGGTGAATATTGAAAACATGATGTCAAATGAAGAGTAATTTATCCTGCTAATTGGTAAAGGATCATACACAGATGTATCGTAACCAGGTAGTATAAATAAAGAAGTGGTACCGATGAAAAGTGGTGTCAATGGAAGAGATGGTGCTAATTGAGAATGAATCAAATTCATATTGTTTTGTATCATGCTGAGAATGATCATAACTAGATATGATCGTATTCTAGATAATAGTATCTAGACCATTTTTATTTAGAAAAGATCATACTTGGGATGAGATGAGAAGAAAGAAGCGGGAATGGATGGAAAGTTACAATACATTCCAAGTGAATTTAGACGATGCTAAAGTTGATCCTCAATGATTTCAAAGTCATGAAGGTAGTCATGATACAAGCACATGTTTTTGAATGAAGTGTGTTTTCTCATGTGGGTAAATAGAAAAGAAAATAGAAGGATACTGATGAATGAATTTTTAAAGGGGGAGCCTTTCTTTTAAAAGAGTGATTTTATCTCAAGTGGAGAAGTGCATTTCTTCAAACACATTCAGTTGGATTTGTATCCAGCATTGTTTTGAAGAAATAATTATGAGAGAATTGGATTCAGATTCTTATATTTCTCATCAATTGTAATTGTATTGACAATTGAAATGGGTTTCTAGAAAAGAAGAGATGAAGATTTTAGAATATTCAAGAAGAATCAAGAAGCGTTGAAAAAGTCATAATTGCTTCGAGATTTCAGGAGAAATCTAGATTTGTTTAAATTAAAGTGAGTGGGAAAGTGTTTTGGGATTGCTTCCTAAACACGTTTTGGGTCACCTATAAAAGGTTTAAAGTACATTGTACTTGTGTGATTTGTATAAGATAGAGAAGCTCTGGGTTTCTAGAGAGAATAAGAGATCAATTCTATTTGAATTGACAATTGTTTTGGGTAGTGCCGATTCATTCATATTTTATTCAGCTCAACAATTGTATTTAGGAATTTAAGTGGTGCCGATTCTACTCTATTTTTTCTATCAAAAAATCAGAATGGAAGATTTGTATTGAATGAATCGAAATGGAAGCTTTGTACTGAAAGAATCGGAATGGAATATTTGTATTGAAAAAATTGTAATGGAATCTTTGTATTAAAATAATTGGAATGGAAGCTTTGTATTGAAAGAATCAGAATGGGAGCTTTTTTTTACAGAATTGTATTGGACTCAGTGTTTCATAACAAAGTCCAAGTGGTTCTTACCTTTATTCTAGGTAATTAAAAGAAGAATTGTTTTACAAATTTGAATACATTTTTTGAATTGAAAAGAAGTTCAGGTAACATGAGTTGTTATAAAACAATTTTATTACTCTATGGTGCTATGAGGGTGCACATGCATTAGTGGGATTGTTTCATAGTGCAACACGAGTGAAAGGATATATCCTACTCATTGTAATCCTAGGATTTTTTTCTTAGTGGATTGTATGTTATTGGATCATTTACAAACCATACCAAGGACATATCTATTCTTATTGAATAGTGAACCTTTTAAATCATTGTGTTCTTGTGGATGTGTGTTGTTTTTTTTTATCAGTAGGGAATTAAAATACTTAACAAGAGGCGAAAGTTGTTTCAATTGAAAAGAAACATAAAAGAAAAATAGTATCACTGATTCACCCACTCCCTCTCTCAGTGATACAATACTTCAACTGAGAACATTCGATTGGTATTAGAGGGAGGTTCCCTTAATTATTCTTTGATGATGGAGAACGTGAATTGTGTGAACAGTAAAGGTATTCTGGTCTTTGATGGAAAGAACTATCATATTTTGAAGGATACAATGCTTTCATATCTTATGTCTATCAGATATGATTTTCTTAAAGCTACAACAGTTGGGTTTCCTCCCATTGATGATAGTGCTCCACTTACACCTATTGACAAGAGGTTTGTTGATAACAATGGAAGGGACAAGAATTCTATATTATTATCACTTTCAAAAATTGAATTCTTGAGAGTGAAAGGTGTTTCCACAACTAAAGATATATGGGATAATTTTAAAAACATATTTGAAGGAAATACAAAAGTGAATAAGGAAAAGTTACAAATATGGAGACTGAAGTATGAAGATTTGAAGATGGGTGAGCATGAATCTATTAGAGAATTCTTTACCATGGTTAATGATATTTTGAGTACTATCATATGTCTTGGTGAAAATCTATAAGATTATAAAGTTGTTATAAAGATCTTGAGAATCCTACTTGACAAATTCGATGCAAAAGTTTCTTCATTGGAATATAGAAATCTTGAAACATTATCACTTGATGATTTACCTAGCAATCTTATCACTTATGAAATGAGAAGAGAGAATACTATGAAGAAAAAAACAAAGGTTGATATAGAAATTTATTTCAAGGTTATGAAGAACTAAAAGTCAAAGAATATTATTCTAGAATATGAAGCTGGTGATTCTGACTCTGAAAATGATGTATGTAAAAATCTCAGTGAAATATTATCCTTGATTTCTAACAATGTGAAAAGAGGTACAGGGAAATAAAAAGGGAAACTTCCCTTTAAATGTTTTGAATGTGGAAGTGCTTGACACTTTTCAGTTAATTGTCCTTGAAGAAATAAGATGATAGTGAAATTAGAGAAAGAAATATGAGGAGATCGTGGAAGAAAAAGGGAGAAAAGGGAAAAGAAAATAAATTCTTCAAATAAAAAAGAAGAAGCTTCTTGTCCAAAGATAATGAAGAAGAATAGAGTGATTATGAATCTGATAAATCCATTGAATATAGTAATGAAAATAATTTTATTGTAATAGTTAATGATGAATAATTCAGAAGCAATATTTCTGAAGAAGAAGAAACACAGCTTGAAAAGCATCAGAAAGAAGTGTTGAAAGAATATCTGAGAAATATCAGAAGGCTTGAAAAGAAAAAAAAAATTAAAGATGAATGGTCAATAAACCAATAATTTTTTTTTGGTCAGAAAGAGAAGATGGTTAAAGAGATTTATAATTTGAAGAAATATCTTGAAGAAGAAAATAATTGTAATGGGCATTTAGAGGTGAAGTTGAAAGTAAAAGAAGAAGAGTTGGAACTTGTCCAACAAAAACTCTTTGAAGATGAAAATAAAATTATATGTTTCCAAAACTCTATCACTGAAGTTAGTGAATGTTCTCATAATGAGAAACTTGATAAGGATCAACAAAAGATACCTTCAAAGGGTGATAAATAGAATGGGCATATTTTTTAAATAAAGAAAGTTGGTAATGTTATGTATGTGGCCAATACAAAAAATGTTTGTAATGTTTTAAATCATTCTGAATTTGGAAATATTTCCAATACTTTTGGTTTCAATAATTTAAAAAAGAAGAGAAGGAATCTGATTGATAATGCAAAGGTTGGTGAATCTTAAAATAAAGAGAATAAGGTGCCTAAGAAACACATTTACAATTCTGATCAATGTAGAGATTTCAAAGGAAAATACTCTTTATATGGGTATTGTTGGTATTGTGGGGGATTTGGGAACACAGCTAGTATGTTTTGGTTCAATTAACAACATTAATATTATCCCACAGGTTATTAATGGAATATATTAAGGGGGATTCAATATTCTAAAAGAAAGAAAAATGAGAAGGTTGTCTTGAAGAAATATGAAAAGAATTAAGTAAAGAATGAAAATAGGTTCCAACCCTTGGAAACTATTTGTGAAATATGTGAACAACCTAGAAGCCTTGAAAAAGGATGTCTTGTTTTGTTACCGGCTCATCAAAGGATTCTCAAAAGCTGAAGGTGAAGAATGAAAATAATGGAGAAAAAGGCATTTGTTGTTGAAACTTTATTAAAAGCCATGAAACTAGAACGACCTTGGATACTTGATAGTGGGTGTTCTTCTCACATGACTGGAGACTTGAAATTGTTTAAGGATGTGAAATATTTTAAATAAGGCATAGTGACATTTGGCAATGATGAATCATTGAAAACCAAAGGTGTTGTGTCATCCATCATTGGAGAAGAAAATATGAAATATAAGAAAACATTGTATGTTGATGGGATGAAACATAATATTCTAAGTGTTTCACAATTGTGTGATGAGTGTAACAAAGTTATCTTCAAGAAAAATGGATTTGTTGTAAAGAGTGAAGAAGAAGGAAAGATTGTTACAAGAGGTCAACGTACAAAAGGAAACTTGTTTCAGGTTGGTGACTCACGAAACTCTTGTTACATAAGTATGGTGGAAGAGAATAATTTAGGGAATAAAAGGCTTGGACATATGTGTTAGAGAAACATCAGTAAGTTATCTTAAAAAAATAGTGTTCGAGACATTCCTGATTTACTAAAAAGTAGAGATTGTTGTTGCACTATTTGTCATAAAAGAAAGATTACAAATGTTCTACATAAGAAAGTTGATGTTTGTTCAAAACAACGCCTGGAATTGATCTATTCTGATATATGTGGGCCAATGAGAAAACAATCAACACATGGAGGTAAGTACATTATTACTTTCATTGATGATTTTACTCGCATTACTTGTGTTATGTACATGAAACACAAATAGGATGCTTTGAAAATATTTAAAAGTTGAAGAAGAAAAGCTAAGAAAGAATGTGAGTATTCTGTGAATAAATTGAGAACTGATAATTATGGTGAATATAGAAGTGAAGAGTTTGAAAAATATCTTGAGAATCATGGAATTTGGCATGAGTATAGTACTCCATACACTCCCCAACAAAAAGGGGTTACTGGAAGAAAGAATAGAAGCCTGGTGGAAATGGGAAGAACCATGTTACTTGAGCATGGCCTTTCTCATTAGTTTTGGAGTCAAGAAACAAGTACTACTGTTTATATTCAGATCTGCTGTTTCTATAGGCCTCCATCGGGTATGACTCCCTATAATATTCTAAGTGTTTCACAATTTGTGTGGAATAAAACAAGCTCAGAGGGCATGGTATTCCAAATTAGATACATGCTTAAGAATGATGAATTTTAACAAATTAAGGGTGGAAAGCAATCTTTACATCAAATAAATTCAAGAGTATTACCTCATTTTAATTGTTTATGTTGATGATATTATCTTTTCTAGGAATGATGAAGGATGGTGTGAAAGATTTACTGAAGAAATGAAGAATGTTTTTGAAATTTCCATGCTGGGAGAAATGAAATACTTTCTTGGGTTACAAATCCAGCAAAAGAAATAATACATTTTCCTTTCCCAAGAAAAGTATGCAAAAGAACTTCTAAATAGGTTTGGAATGGAAAAATCAAAACCTATTTCAACACCCATTTCAGTGGGAACAAAATTGAGTAAATATTGAGATGGAAATGAAGTGGATCAGAAAGAGTATCGAATACTGATTGGAAGTCTATTGTATTTGACTACCTCAAGACCCGACATTGTTTATGTTGTTACCTTATGTGAAAGATTTCAAATTTCTCCAAGATCATCCCATATTATTAATGGAAAAATTATTCTTGAATACATCAAGGGCACAATAGAATTCAGAATCAGGTATTACAGGTCAGATAATATTGATTTATTAGGGTATTCTGATGCATATTGGGCAAGAAATGTTGATGATTGAAGATCTACATCAGGTGGTGTATTCTTTTTTGGAGATAATTGTGTTAGTTGTAATTCGAAGAAACAAAACTTTGTAACTCTCAGTACATCTGAAGCTGAGTATGTTGCTGCTACTCAATCTACTACTCAACTTATGTGGATGAGAACACAATTGGAATACTTACTTGTTGAAGTGAAGTTACCCTTGCTCTTGGGTTGTGAAAATCAAAGTAAAATCAATATCACTAGAAATCCAATGAAACATTCTCATTCAAAACATATTGATATTAAATATAATTTTATCAAAGAGCTTGTGGAGAAGAGTGAATTGAAGCTAGAGTATGTTCCAACATCGGAACAAGTTGTTTATATCTTCACAAAACCTTTATCTAAGGAATCATTCTCAAAAATGAGGTTGAACATGGGTGTCCAACCTATTTCTCTTCAAGGTTGAGGTATGTGTAATTGTACCCTCTCTCATCTTACCTTTGGATTTTGTTTTTCAAGGGGGGAATTGTTTTGATTCATAAATTTATTGTGCAAAAGAGAGAGTTGTGGGTAAGCTATGAATTCAGCATTTTTTAGTGTGTAAACTATTCTAACTATTTTTTAGAGTGGATATAGAAAAATAAATTGAATTGTTTTCCAAGAAGAATGAAAAAAATAAAGAGGTGGTCATGATCACTTTTTTGGATAGCATGGTTTTTTCTATTAATGATTCATTTTTCCTACAATGAGATAGCTCACGTAGGCTTAGAATTGTTGATATGTAATCTATTTCTTGATTTTACAAAGTTCAGTGATTTATGAAATATGGTTGACAACAAAATCCTAAGGGAGATATTTTTTGGACCAAGCTGATGATCATGGTGATGATGGTTTCAAGTGTTGTCCTTTGTTGTCAAAGTATGTTTTGAAGAAAGTAAATCACTTCACTTTGTTTTGTGGAAACAATTGTTTTGGGTTTGTTTTGGAAAAGAATCAGACCCATGTTTATTGTGACGATTCTTTGATGCTTTTTATTTCATATAAATCATGAGTTGTATTGAGAAATTTTGATGAAATCTTTATAGAAGAAAGGGAGAGTAAAATAGTTGCTACCAATTCAAAAATAATTGTATTCAGATTATTTTTTCAAACAATTAGATTCATTGTGGAAGATAAAGAAGTGGTGTTGTTTTCACTGTAGTTGGTTATGATTTTTGTGAAAAAATATTTTTACAATTTATATGTAAAATATGGTTACAATTTATTTGTAAAATCTGGTTATGATTTCTGTGTAAAATCTAGTTGCGATTCTGTGTAAAAGCTGGTTACGATTTCAGAGTAAAATTTGGTTACGATTTCAATGTAAAATCTAGTTATGATTTCAGAGTAAAATCTGGTTATGATTTCTGTGTAAAAGCTGGTTAAGATTTTAGGATAAAAGATGGTTACAATTTCAGGGTAAAAGATGGTTATGATTTCAGGGTAAAAGCTGGTTACGATTTCAAGGTAAAATTTGGTTATGATTTCAAGGTAAAATCTGGTTACAATTTCAAGGTAAAAACTGGTTATGATTTCAGTGAAAAGGCTGGTTACGATTTCACTATAGTAGTGTGGTTACAATTTCAATGTAGCAGTGTGGTTACGATTTCACTGTACTAGGGGGAATATTGAAAAAATGATATTGAATGAAGAGTGAGTTAACCTGATAATTGGTAAAGGATCATACCTAGATGTACTGTAACCAGGTAGTAGAAAGAAAGAAGTGGTACTAATGGAAAGTAAAGTCAATGGAAGAGATGGTGCTGATTGAGAATGAATCAAATTAAGATTCCTTTGTATCATGCTAAGATTGATCATAACCAGATATGATGGTATTCAAGATAATAGTATCCAGACCATTTTTATTTAGAAAATATAATGCTTGGGATGAGATGAGAAGAAAGAAGCAGGAATGGATGGAAATTTACAATTCTTTCCAAGTAAATTTAGATGATGCTAAAGCTGATCCTCAATGATTGAAAATTCATGAAGGTAGTCATGATACAAGCACATGTTGGTGAATGAAGTGTGTTTTCTCAAGTAGGTAAATAGAAAATAAAATATAAGGAGATTGATGAATGAATTTTCCAAGGGGAACCTTTGTTTTAAAAGATTGATTGTATCTCAATTGGAGAAATGCATTTCTTCAAACACATTCAATTGTATTTGTATCAAGCATTGTTTTGAAGAAATAAAAATGAGAGAATCGGATTCATACTCTTATATTTCTCATCAATTGTAATTGTATTGACAGATGAAATGGGATTCTGGAAAAGAAGATTTGAAGATTGTAGAAGATTCAAGAAGAATCGAGAAGCGTTAACAAAGTCATAATTGCTCTGATATTTCAGGAGAAATCCAGATTTGGGTGAATTTAAGTGAGTGGGAATGTGTTTTGGGATTCATGCCTAAACATGTTTTGGGTCACCTATAAAAGTTGTAAAGTACATTGTACTTTTTTGATTTGTATAAGAGAGAGAAGCTCCAAGTTTTTAGAGAGAAGAAGAGATCAATTCTGTTTGTATTGACAATTGTTTTGGGTGGTGATGATTCATTCGTATTCTATTTGGATCAACAATTATATTCAGGAATTGAAGTGGTGATGATTCTACTCTATTGTTTTCTATCAGAAAATCATAATGGAATCTTTTTATTGAATGAATAAGAATGGAAGCTTTGTATTGAAAAAATCAGAATGGAAATTTTTTATTGAAATAATTGGAATGGATGCTTTGTATTTAAAGAATCGGAATGGGAGATTTGTTTTGAAAGAATCGTATTGGACTCAATGCTTCAGAAACAAAGTCCAAGTAGTTCTTACCTTTCATCTAGGTAAGGAAAAGAAGAATTATTTTACAAATTTGAATACATTTGTTGAATTGAAAAGAAGTTCAGGTAACATGAGTTGTTACAAAACAATTGTATTAATATATTGTGCTAAGAGGGTGTACATGCACTAGTGGGATTGTTTCATAGTGCTACATGAGTGAAAGGTTGTATCATACTTGTTGTAATCCAAGGATTGTTTTCTTAGTGGATTGTATGGTATTGGATCATTTCCAAGCCATACCAAGGATGTAGCTATTCTTATTGAATAGTGAATGTTATAAATCATTGTGTTCTTGTGGATGTGTGTTATTTTTGTTTCTCAGTAGGGAATTGAAATATTTAACCAGAGGTGAATGTTGTTTCAATTGAAAAGAAACATAAAAGTAAAAGAGTATCACTGATTCACCCCCTCCCCCTCTCAGTGATACAATACTTCGACGGGACACTTTCAAAAATCATGTGCCATGTGATTCAATCACACACCATGTATACCTAATATAAATTCTTAGTGTGTACATGTAGTAAATTATCAGGAGGCCATTTGGATTTACATTCTATTAGATCAATGACCAGATGACATGTCTCGAGATTTCATATGATGCTGATAAATGTGATAAATGAAGAGTACCACCCTGGGTCCCATGCATTGTGTATTCTAACCAACATTTCATGTAAATGTATCCTTATATTCCATGTGGTGAGTTATATTTTTGATCAAAATACTTTCTAGGGTTACACATTCCCCCCCCCCAAGTTACACGTCCTGTACTCCTCCCCGACCCACCCGCTTACCATGTTTTCTTGTCTGGAATAGATTTTATATGTGCAAGTAGTCCATATTGCGTGTGCAGCCATATAGAATTTGAGGGTATACCAAATTATAAAGATAAATATATGAATCATTGTGAATAAATCATTATTGGTCATATTATCATTTTAGATATTTTACTTGGATTTTGGGAATTATGGGTAAATGGAATCCTTCCCTAATGATAGAGTAATATCAAGGTGAATTTACCTATCACCATACCAATATAGGATCAGTAATCCCCCCCCCATAGGATTGGGATGTGGGATCTTATCCCTATATATAATATAGGGTTTCTATTTTCACCCACTTACATGGTCCTGGAATACTCTATCTGTGGATTCAGTATTTCCACTCGTGTAATGAGCTTACATATAGAATTGCACTCTCCTGGTCACCCTTTTGGGAAGAATTAGGGTTATTATTTTGGATTCTCGATCACATAATATCTGGGTTCCTACTCCCACTTTAATCACACTTTGGCCATTTATTTTCTTCTCTTTAATATCATAAGATTCATCCTTTGGTCTCGTGATTTTATTTCCCTTAAATTATATCTCGGTTCTTTGTTGGCTCCATTTCCTCCTATACTCTACTTTCCATCCTTTCTTGATGATTCATGCATCTCCCATCTCTAGTTCATCTGGATCTTGAATAGATATGAATTTTAATCCAAAAGAAGTGGTTCTCAGCTCTGTTCAGTCTAGATATGATGTCGGTGGTTCCCTTCAGTTTTGGTTTTGGTAATCCCATCCCAAAGTGGCATTGTATCATCTTCCTTGAATTGACGGTGACCTGGTTCATGGAGGTTTGGTGCTTCCACTTGAAGAATCAAAGAAGGTGTAATGCTACTGAATTATGTTTCTTCGCCTATTGGTTCAAGTTCTTGGTTTTTCTTAATTGTGATAATATAAACGTAGATGGATCAAGTTTTCTTCTTTGTTGCAACTGATTTCCTATGATGATTTTTATGGGTTTTTTTTTAATTTTTTGTGATCACTAATGGTGTAATGAGATTACATGGACCTATGATCCTCCATAAGATTTTGTATTTCTTGAACATTTGTATAGGGAATCGGGATCCTTCATTATAGTTAACGAGAGCCTGCAAAGGGTGTTTATTTGAGATTTTTTTTACTTCTTGGGGTGTGGGATAATTCTATATGGCCAGCTATGAAGGACGTGTCTATTTAAGTGGTTAGATATTGATATAAAAGAGGATATAGTGCCCCTCATTTTAAAATCATGATTTAACAATAACTAAACTCTTCTTCATGGGTTATAGAGGTGGCATGAATTTTGGAGTTCTAAGCAGTATAAACTTCTAGGAGACTTGTGATTCCTCAACACCCTAGAGTTGAATCTATGATGCAATGTTGTAGCTATATATCATCTATAGACATCATGTACTCTCCAATGTTCTGATCACCTCTATTTTCTCATGCGATGTGGCTTTAAAGGATTATTGTTGAAATGATCAGGACTTCCATTTGTCCTTAAGGCTTCTACTGTTAAGTATATGAGGATTATAGTTTTTTTTCTTTCTCAGACACTCTCGAGTAGTGAAAACTATAAGATAAAATGGTGTTATATTTTCTCTATTTCATCTTCCTCCTTGTCACCTCTAGTTCTAATATTTGAGATGATATGTTGATTTATTTTTTCATTATGGATTTCAAGGAATCCTATTGGGTGTGCTTATAATCACCCCTATAAGGGCCTTGTTCCCACACATGATGTGTTTGTGTAAAGGGTTCATAGTTCAAATATTTTTATGTAAATATAAAGGTGGAATGGATTGTTTATAGATAATTTATGGTGATGATAATTGAAAAAATATAGAACATGGTGATTCATGATGGTGGTGGTGGATAATGTGGATAGAGTGTGATCCAAGAGTACATGTAGTGTAGATGATCTTTCTAGTGCTCTATATTTGAGAGGCCTATCAAATATACTTCCCCCATTGTATTTACCATAGAGGTTGTAAATGAACTTGATATATCATTCATGTATTATGTATAGTTTATCTGATCATTTATATATCCTCTTTTTTATTTTGGTTGTCTTATATATTGAAGATACGTGTTTATTATAAGTTGATATATTCTATGACCTCCCATATTGTGAGATATGTTTACTCAGTGCAAGTCACCAGCCCCTGGAATATTGGACGCATTCTTGGGGTGGAACCCTCGTCTATACACTAACCCAATATGACCCTTAATGGGTTAGGTTATGTTAATAATCCACCATTAATAAGATAAAAACACTTTAAAATTTAAAATATAATGGACTTCCAATCATTAAAACCAAATAGAACCATTTACTTATTTCAAATCATTTTAAAAATAAACATTTCAAAATAAGTTGAAAATTAAACCATATAATAAAAGGAATAATTTAAATAAATATTTTTAACATCCTGATATTTTAAAAATAAATACTTTGTTTGATAGAGTATAAGATATGCAACTTCGAGCTTAAATGAATAATGAATTATTATTATTTAAATGTGACCATCATAACCTAGCTTTTAAATCGGTGGGAATAAATAGTATTAACCACATTATGAAATATATAATGGTACTACATGTTTCTAATATATTAATTTATTTTTTTAAATAAGAACTCGGTTTTTAGTTATCATTTTATAATTCAAAAATATGTTTTCTTTAAAAATGGATTTTCTTTCTTTTTATGAGTAAATATTATAATTAATTTTTTGAAAATTTTATAAAATTTATTTAAAAAAAATATTTTTATTTTTCAATTCATCATTTTAAATTATCTTCAGAATAATTTTTTAGAATTTTCTGAAACGATTTATTTTTTAATGAATAGTTAGAAATACTGATTTTTATTGAAAAAAATTATTTTATTTTTAAGTTTTTCAAATTCAAATTAAATTCTTTTTAGTTTTAAATTTTCATTAGTTAATTTTGATTTTAAATAATCTAAATATGGTTTTGAAATGTATTTTAAAATTTAATTTATCATAAAGACATTATATATTTTAAAATGTCATTTTTCTAAAAACCCAATTTTCATCGTGTATTACCAGTTTGATTTTAAATTAAATTCTGGAACTTCCATGTTTTTAATTTTAAAAAATGGATTCCATTTTTGGAATAATTAACTCAATTTTTTTAAAATATTTCCCTTTTATTTTTTGTAACGCCCCGACCCTAGTTACCCAGAGTCGGTGCATTATTACATAACATTGGCATGAGCACAAGAAAGATCAAATCTCGAAAGACCGATTGGTTTAGTAGCCTTGGAAACACTAGATATATTCATAAGTTTTACATTACATCATAAAATGAAAAACTACTACAACAACATAATGTCTCCATAATCCACACTCATATCCCCACATAATATCCTTGCAGGTCATTCATAATTTACTTCTTCACTTCTTGGGAAAAATAAAACATAGAAAAGGGGTGAGCTCAAATGCCCAGTAAGGATAACAATATAGCGGAAACTTTCATAAATAAGAATAAACATTTAAGGCAATGTATAACTAAAAAAAATCCTTTCAAACATGAACTTTCATGGTATGGCATAAATAAAATTAAATAATTCCATTTACTTATTCACATGGATATTCTACTAATCGAATAATCACATGCAAAAATCAATAACCACTTTCATAATGTTGGAATGCATAATTCCAGACTATCATAACCACATAGCCAAGGCCTCGTGCCAAGACTACAAATAATATTTTTCCAAGGCCTTGTGCCAAGACACTAGTTTGTCTCATGAGACCTACCGATGCATCGAGGAGCTATAGCGGGCTCCACCCGTCACATATTAAGTCCAATGCATTCCCATATGAAAAGTTTTAAACATAACATAAACATTCGTATTAAAAATAGCATACGAAATGTCAATAATTTCACCATAAACTATGAATGGTATAAAAATAGCACATCCACAGTCAAACATATCACAAAACCTTCAATACAATATAGAAGTTTTGTATCATAATAAATCAACTTCAAATAAGCGTAAAATCCATCAAAGGATGTTGACATAGATGAAATCAAAACTCTTTTTAGAGAAATATCTCTTTTTATTTTGAAATCATTTAAGATCCATATAAAATAAAACATTTTCTTTGAAAATATTATTATAAGCTTGTAAGGGAAGCTTTTAAGATTTTATAACGGCGGAAAATAGCCGCACCCGCCGTATAAGTTAAAAAAAACATTCTTACCATAATTCTGTCGAAAAGATTAAAAAGGACCTTGTTTTGAAAACGACGGAAAGATTCCTTTATAAACCTCTTATAAAAAGGTCAAACAAGGGTATAAATAACTTTAACCCATATTCTTGTAAATAATAAATATGTTTTGAAATACATTTCTAAGAAACATGGATGTGGATGATAAAGAAATCCCAGTAGATTATTACGTATAAACAACCTCGGATAATGAAGAGATTGTGAAATAACCCTTAACTTGTACTTTTCCTTGGTTGGGGTAGGTTAAACTCCTGTATAATGGTGAAATAATTGTTATTAAATTATACAAGAATCATATATATTAATATGATATCATATATGATCTTTTAACATTGATTTGTTAATAATATCTTAGAATTATCGTCGTTTCGGGTGTTAACTTACTCGTTTTCTTTTATATGTTTTGTTACATAAGACATGTTTGTTGTATCTTATTCATATCCAGAATGATATCAAGTACTTAAACATCATTTTTAAATCATCAAATGATAATTATACTTGAATGGATACGATGGAGAATGAATCTCATCGCGTTCGTGGAGACGGTAGTCCGTACGTACGCACGAGCGACAATATCATTATTTTGATATTAAAATAATATATAAATGGATGGTATATCATATATACAGAATCATTAACATGTTATATTTATTATTTACCTGAGTTAAACATCATTATTATACCCATCCAAATAATATTATATTGAATAACAATTACACCACGACGTGGAGACGGTAAGCCGTACGTACGCACGTATGGTGACATTTTATTCAAAGGGTGGATATAATACTGAATATGGTTGTAACATATTTATAATAACATCACATTATATGTGAGATACTGGAGTTATTATTTTAGAATGGTAAGAATAAATAAAGAAGAAGTGGAAGAAGAAAGGAACTTGAAAAGGGGTGGTGAAAACATTACCTCTTCTTCGGGTTCTTCCTTTTGATTTGATCAAAAGGGCTCATTAGGTTGGCTTTATGATCAAACTAAGTCCTCTAGGTTGTATTGAGGGATGTTGGGAGAGTATTTGGGCAGAGTATTTCCGAACCAAAAGGCTTTGAAGGTGTGAAGAAATGAGAAGGATGAGTTCCCTTTTATAAGAGGGGTGAGGGGCACCTTTGGAAAAGCTAGAAATATTAATTTATAATAAATTAATATTCGGTTTCTAATGGCTCAAAAGTTGATTATTCAAAGGTTAAGGTGGGGATGGGTCGAAAACAACTCAACCAATATAATTTAGACAGGTTTGGGTACTTATATTAACCTTATCTTTAATTATTAACTCTAAGTTAAATAGTTTCACTTTTACAATGTCTCTTTGTATTTTTATATAATATGGTTAATAAACTTACTATATACATCCAAGAGACCCCCAAGTGGTCCATTAATGATGAACCTATCATGATATAAGTCTCTTGGCCGAACCTTAGATTTTTAGGAATTTAATATCAATTGATAATATAATATTTGTTTTAAGAACTCTTTTATGTCAATTTTGACACTATTCAATAGTTGATTTTTGTGAAACTCATAATAGATTGTTTAATTCGAAAAAAGTCAATTACATCAATCCTAATATATCATATTATCCTAGAAAATTAGTTTAATTCATTAAAAGTTTCATATTATATTGATTTGGGTATTTATAATATCAATTATTTTAATTTTTCACTATTATAGTAATTACTTCATCATCATTGTGTCATAAATAAAATAAATTATTTAATGTCTAAAAATTATAAATAAAATATCATTATGTAGGAAATCGTTTTATCTTTCTAATTAATATTTATAATCTAAAATCCAACATATATAACCCTATGTAACAATTGTTTTTCTAAAAGATATATGCTTGTGTCATTTTTGTATTCATTTTAACTTAATTAAAATAAAGTGTCATTATCACTTACAAGTGGATCCATGGGGTCCCAAAATCGACCCAAAGATGCCCATGGTCGACCATGTATCAACCAATAGGGTTAAGACACGTTTTAGGGTAATTTAGTATTATTATAATATTATTTTTTAACCCTTATTTACCGGATTTACCTTTAACCATGGTAAATAAAATATTTACCGCAGTAATTATTCAAAATGTATAAAAATAAAAGCTACCTATTTACACAATTTTAACATCCTGATTCCAAATATGGAATCTATTTTCCTAAATTCAAAACACAAAAGTGGCAGAAATTAATTTAAAATTAATTCCCGTTGTCAAAACAAAAAGCGTGTTTTTAAGAGATAATAACTATCAAAAGATTGACACTTGTTTATGTTCGGTTTAATTGTAAAATTATGTCCAATGACCAACATTATATTAAATGGTAAAACTATATTCTAAATATACTTTAAAACTACTAAAATTCATAATTTATCACTATTAATTATTTTGATTAAAAAGTTGTTTTTAATTAAAATTTAGTAATTTTCACTATTCATCAAAATATGAAAGTTATCCGAAAAGTACCAAAATTTCACCTTAGGCTAAATTAGATATTCCGAATCCAGAAATGAAGTCCATTTTAAAATATAAAATATATATAATTTCTAAAAGTAGGTATTACTATTCATAACGGCTAGTTTGATTGGTTATGGTGTGTTAGAACTCGGTGTTGCGTACAACACACGCTATCACATTATTCAAAGAGAAGCGTACCGTAGAAGCTTGGGGTGTTACATTCTCCCCTCTTTCAAATAATTTCGTCCTCAAAATTTCTAGAATACTACCACATGAAAAGACTCGGGTGGTTATTCATCATAAGTTCCTCGGGTTCCCACGTTGCCTCTTCCATCTTATGGTTTCTCCACAAAACTTTTACCAAACGCGTCGTCCGGTTTATCAGTACTTGTTCTCTTGTATCAAGAATCCTGACAGGCTCTTCACAATAAGACAGATCAGGTTCCAGTTCTAATTCCTCATATGTGAGTACATGCGTTGGGTCAGGCATGTATTTCCTCAACAGAGATACGTGGAACACATCGTGAACTTTGGAGAGACTTGGCGGCATTTCCAATCGGTAAGCTACAACCCCAATTCGTTCTAGAACTTCGAAAGGTCCGATGTACCTGGGACTCAATTTACCTTTCTTACCAAAATGTATGACTCCCTTCCATGGAGATACCTTTAGGAAAACATGATCACCGACTTGAAATTCCAAATCCTTCCTTCGATTATAGGCATAGCTCTTCTGCCTACTTTGAGCTGCTCTGATGTGATTTTGGATTACCTTCACCTTTTCCATCGTTTCCTCCACCAGTTCTGGACCTCAAAGTTTTCTTTCACCAACGTCATCCCAACAGGTTGGTGTACGACATCTCTTTCCGTATAACGCTTCATATGGTGCCATCTGAATACTCGAATGGAAGCTATTGTTATAGGAAAATTCTACCAGTGGTAAATATTGATCCCACATACCCTGAAAGTCAAGTGAGCAAGATCTCAACATGTCTTCTAACGTTTGAATAGTCCGTTCTGATTGTCCATCTGTCTGAGGGTGGTAAGCAGTGCTCAAATGAAGTTCAGTATCCAGGGATTTCTGAAGAATTTTCCAAAATCTTGAAGTAAAACGCGGATCACGATCAGAAACAATTGATAAGGGTACTCCATGAAGTCTCACAACTTCATTAATATATAGTCTTGCTAGACGTTCCAGGGGTAGATCTTCTCTTATAGCAAGAAAATGTACTGACTTGGTAAGACGATCAACAATAACCCATATTGCATCGTTCCTTCTAGGAGTCTTTGGTAGCCCCATGACAAAGTCCATTGTAATATTGCCCCATTTCCACTCCGGTATGGGAAGAGGTTGCATGACTCCTCCAGGCTATTGCCTTCCAGCTTTCACTTGTTGACAAACCATACATCTTGACACAAAATCAGCAATCTCCCTATTCATGTTGTCCCACCAAAAATGTTCCTTCAAATCTCTATACATTTTTGTGCTCCCAGGGTGTATAGAGAAATTGGAACTATGAGCATCATCCAGCAATTCCCTTTTTAGATCAGGTAAATCGGGAACACAAAGCCCCTTCCCGAATTTCAAAATTCCATCTTCATACACAAAGTCTCTCAATCTCCCATCATTCACAGCTTTAATCTTCTTTTGGAATTCTTCATCATCGGTATGAGAACTCTTAATCCTTTCTAGTAAAGATGGTTTGGCAACCATTTGAAAAAGAATTGATGTTTCACCTTCCCTGGTTATTCCCATGTCCATCTTCACTAGATCAATGAAAATTGGATCCCTTTCAATTCTCATATTGTTCAAAACTCCATGGTCTTTTCTACTCAAAGCATCTGCCACCTTGTTTGCCTTCCCCGGGTGGTAGTGTATCGTACAATCATAATCCTTGAGTAATTCAAGCCATCTCCTTTGCCTCATGTTGAGTTCTTTTTGTGAGAAAATATACTTCAAACTCTTGTGATCAGTATAAATCTCACATTTTTCACCATAGAGGTAGTGCCTCCATATCTTCAAAGCAAATATCACAGTTTCTAACTCGAGATCATGAGTAGGATAGTTTTGTTCATGAATTTTCAACTGTCGTGATGCATAGGCAATAACTCTATCATTCTGCATAAGGACACAGCCAAGTCCTTTCTTGGATGCATCACTATAAATAACGAACCCATCATTCCCCGATAGTAGAGTCAATATAGGAGCATTGAATAATCTTTTCTTCAGTTCTTAAAAACATTCTTCACACTCTTTTATCCAAACAAATTTAACCCCTTTACGTGTGATCTTCGTTAATGGGTTAGCCAATCGGGCAAAATTCTGGACGAAACGTCGATATTAACCTGCCAAATCAATAAAACTACGTACCTCAGTTATACTCGTAGGTGCTGGCCATTCTTGGATTGCCTTGGTCTTAGAAGGATCAACAGAGATTCCATCTTTATAGACAATATGGCCAAGAAAAGAAATCTCATGAAGCCAAAATTCACACTTGCTAAACTTCTCATATAATTCATGCCTCCTCAGAGTCTTCAAGATAATGCGCAAGTGATTTTCATGATCTTCGTAGGTTTTGGAGTATACCAAGATATCATCAATAAATACCACCACAAATTCATCGAGATACTCCTTGAAAACTCTATTCATCAGATCCATGAATACAGAGGGTGCATTAGTCAATCCAAACGGCATTACAGTAAACTCTTAATGCCCGTACCTGGTTCAAAATGCTGTCTTCGGAATGTCTTCTTTCTTCACACACAACTGATGGTATCCAGATCGAAGGTCAATCTTTGAAAAGTATTGAGATCCATGCAGTTGGTCAAATAAATCATCAATACGAGGTAGGGGATACTTGTTCTTTATCGTTATAGCATTGATCTCCCTGTAGTCGATACATAACCTCATAGATCCATCTTTCTTTTTAACAAAAAGAACAGGGGCTCCCCATGGAGAAACACTAGGGTGAATAAATCC
The DNA here is from genome assembly GCA_963277665.1 of Viscum album. NCBI lineage: Eukaryota > Viridiplantae > Streptophyta > Magnoliopsida > Santalales > Viscaceae > Viscum > Viscum album. The sequence goes on along the minus strand of OY728132.1, from coordinate 1,263,874,258 downwards.
CTTATTACTCAATTCCTCTAGTTGTTTCTTTAGTTCGACTAACTCTACAGTGGCCATTCTATAAGGTGTCTTCGACATAGGCCTTGATCCAGGAATCAAATCAATGGAAAACTCAACTTCTCGTTCTAGAGGATGTCCAGGTAAATCTTCCGGAAATACATCTACAAATTCTTTCACAACAGGTACATCTTCTATTTGAACATTCCTTTCCTCACCGACAGTTATTTCATTCTCTTCCTCCCCAATAATTGAATTAAGTTGAGCTACTGGGGGTGGATCTAAATAAGAATTAGGTGGTGACGATTCTGCTCTAAAGATAAGGTGTTCCTTATCATTATTATCAAGAATCCTAACCTCTTTCTTCTTACAATAAATCTTCGCATCATAGTCCGAAAGCCAGTCCATACCGAGGATTATATCAAACTCAATCATAGGTATGACGATGAGATCAGCAGATAAAGAACATTTATGTGCTCTAATGGGGACTGATTCACAAAACTTTGTTGCAGTGATACTTCCCTTAGGAGTTTTAACTGACAACTCCCTTGTTAAATCAAACTGGAAATATCTAATTTTCTTAGCAAACTGGGAAGATATGAAACAATTCGATGATCCAGAATCAAATAATGCATTTTCTAAACTTGAGGAAACCATTAAATTACCTGCCACCACGTCTTTCGGAGCTTCTACCTCAGCAGTAGTGATAGCATAAGCTTGGCCTTGATCCCTTGGCCTTTTCTGAGGTAAGTTCTCCTGATGCTTAGGACATTCATTCGCATAATGTCCCATCTCCCTGCAATTGTAGCACTGAACGTTGGTGGCTTCCTTCTTCCCTTTGCAATCACGAGCTTGGTGGCCTTTTTCACCACACTTGTAACAGACTCTCATTCCCTTCAAGAAAGCACCGGGGTGTTTCTTCCCACATTTACCACAGGATGGATATTCAACCTTTCCTTTCTTCCCCTTATTTCCATTCCCAGATTGATCAGCAGGCCTCTTCTTCTCTTGCTTTGCTTTAAAGTCATAAGACCTAGAGAATTCCTTTTCGGTCTTGATAGCACATGAGACAATGTCTTCGTACGATGAAAAGGATTGTGAGACTAATGCTCGACGGAGAAATGGTTTTAACCCATCAAAGAAATGATCAATATTACTTCTTTGGTTACGTATATAATCACCAGCGTACCTTGATAACCTTGTAAAGTTAGCCTCATACTTTGTGACATTCTCATCCTCCTTCTGTCTCAGACTTAGAAATTGTCTTTCCATATCTGCTCGATAGTCGCGAGGAAAGTATTTTTCTAAAAACAGATCTTTGAACTCCCTCCATTCCATATTTGATACTTCATCATCTTCCTTCATATTTTGAATTAATGACCACCATTTATCAACATCTCCAGTGAGGTGGTAAACTGCCATGATAACTTTTTCCCTTTCACTGCTCCCCAAAGCCTAAAATATTTTCTCTAGGGAATTTATCCATTGCTCAGCTACTAAGGGATTTGTACTCCCACTGAATGTTGGTGGTTGTTGCCTCATGAATTGATCTAACATTGATCCTCCACGCTTTGGATCAGGGTGCTCCATACGGGTAAAGTTATTATTCATAACCTGAGTAAGTTGTCCTAGTATGGTAATTAGCTGATCTTCACCAGTTGCATCACCAGCTCCACTATAATTATCTTGAGTAGGAGGGAAAACCCTACATGGAGTGAGTGCATTGATACGGTTTCCATTTCTTCCACTAGGCGCCATTTCTAAACAATGGCATAAACTAGATCAGTTTATGAATCAAAATACATAATCCCATACTTATAAAACACTTAACATAAATTGAACTATTTATGGATATAATCCATAATCATAAAAATGTTTTCTTTGAAGAAGTATATACTCATAAACCCTTCATAATGATTTGTAAAGAAAATGAGAGTTATCCTAAGCATATCCCCCGGGAGTGTCGTAACCAAGAGTGCAGCAAGGCCCGTTGTCGTGCACCAGTTCTCGTTCTAGTCTAGCTCAAAGCAGTGTTTTCGGGTTTTACCCCTAGGTACATCTGTGCCAGAGCCGCCTCTACCTGCTCGTATTCAGACAGGGATGCATTGCTCGGAAAACTCACAAAATCTCTACAATACCAAAATTCTAGGAAGTTCTTCTATACTAATCCTCAAAGTTCATCTTAGGTTTACGTGCTCTAATCAGAGTTTATCTAAATCTAGCTTCCAAGGTTTGTACTAAACTTCCTCTGATACCAACTGTAACGCCCCGACCCTAGTTACCCAGAGTCGGTGCATTATTACATAACATTGGAATGATCACAAGAAAGATCAAATCTCGAAAGACCGATTGGTTTAGTATCCTTGGAAACACTAGATATATTCATAAGTTTTACATTACATCATAAAATGAAAAACTACTACAACAACATAATGTCTCCATAATCCACACTCATATCCCCACATAATATCCCTGTAGGTCATTCATAATTTACTTCTTCACTTCCTGGGAAAAATAAAACATATAAAAGGGGTGAGCTCAAATTCCCAGTAAGGATAACAATATAGCGGAAACTTTCATAAATAAGAATAAACATTTAAGGCAATGTATAACTAAAACAAAAGCCTTTCAAACATGAACTTTCATGGTATGGCATAAATAAAATGAAATAATGCCATTTACTTATTCACATGGATATTCTACTAATCGAATAATCACATGCAAAAATCAATAACCACTTTCATAATGTTGGAATGCATAATGCCAGACTATCATAACCACATAGCCAAGGCCTCGTTCCAAGACTACAAATAAGATTTTTCCAAGGCCTTGTTCCAAGACACTAGTTTGTCTCATGAGACCTACCGATGCATCGAGGAGCTATATCGGGCTCCACCCGTCACATATTATGTCCAATGCATTCCCATATGAAAAGGTTTAAACATAACATAAACATTCGTATTAAAAATAGCATACGAAATGTCAATAATTTATCCATAAACTATGAATGGTATAAAAATAGCACATCCATAGTCAAAAATATCACAAAACCTTCAATACAATATAGAAGTTTTGTATCATAATAAATCAACTTCAAATAAGCGTAAAATCCATCAAAGGATGTTGACATAGATGAAATCAAAACTCTTTTTAGAGAAATATCTCTTTTTATTTTGAAATCATTTAAGAGCCATATAAAATAAAACATTTTCTTTGAAAATATTATTATAAGATTTTAAGGGAAGCTTTGAAGATTTTATAACGGCGGAAAATAGCCGCACCCGCCGTATAAGTTAAAAAAACATTCTTACCATAATTCTGTTGAAAAGGTTAAAAAGGACCTTGTTTTGAAAACGACGGAAAGATTCCTTTATAAACCTCTTATAAAAAGGTCAAACAAGGGTATAAATTACTTTAACCCATATTATTGTAAATAATAAATATGTTTTGAAATACATTTCGATGAAACATGGATGTGGATGATAAAGAAATCCCAGTAGATTATTACGTATAAACAACCTCGGATAATGAAGAGATTGTGAAATAACCCTTACCTTGTAATTTTCCTTGGTTGGGGTAGGTTAACCTCCTGTATAATGGTGAAATAATTGTTATTAAATTATACAAGAATCATATATATTAATATGATATCATATATGATCTTTTAACATTGATTTGTTAATAATATCTTAGAATTATCGTCGTTTCGGGTGTTAACTTACTCTTTTCTTTTATATGTTTTGTTACATAAGCCATGTTTGTTGTATCTTATTCATATCCAGAATGATATCAAGTCCTTAAACATCATTTTTAAATCATAAAATGATAATTATACTTGAATGGATACGATGGAGAATGAATCTCATCGCGTTCGTGGAGACGGTAGTCCGTACGTACGCACGAGCGACAATATCATTCTTTTGATATTAAAATAATATATAAATGGATGGTATATCATATATACAGAATAATTAACATGTTATATTTATTATTTACCTGAGTTAAACATCATTATTATACCCATCCAAATAATATTATATTGAATAACAATTACACCACGACGTGGAGACGGTAAGCCGTACGTACGCACGTATGGTGACATGTTATTCAAAGGGTGGATAGAATACTGAATATGGTTGTACCATATTTATAATAACATCACAGTATATGTGAGATACTGGAGTTATTATTTTAGAATGGTAAGAATAAAGAAAGAAGAAGTGGAAGAAGAAAGGAACTTGAAAAGGGGTGGTGAAAACATTACCTCTTCTTCGGGATCTTCCTTTTGATTTGATCAAAAGGGCTCCTTAGGTTGGCTTTCTGATCAAACTAAGGCCTCTAGGTTGTATTGAGGGATGTTGGGAGAGTATTTTGGCAGAGTTTTGCCGAACCAAAAGGCATTGAAGGTGTGAAGAAATGAGAAGGAGGAGTTCCCTTTTATAAGAGGGGTGAGGGGCACCTTTGGAAAAGCTAGAAATATTAATTTATAATAAATTCATATTCGGTTTCTAATGGCTCCAAAGTTGATTATTCAAAGGTTAAGGTGGGTATGGATCGAAAACAACTCAACCAATAGAATTTAGACAGGTTTGGGTACTTATATTAACCTTATCTTTAAGTATTAACTCTAAGTTAAATAGTTTCACTTTTACAATGTCTCTTTGTATTTTTATATAATATGGTTAATAAACTTACTATATACATCCAAGAGACCCCCAAGTGGTCCATTAATGATGAACCTATCATTATATAAGTCTCTTGGCCGAACCTTAGATTCTTAGGAATTTAATATCAATTAATAATATAATATTTGTTTTAAGAACTCTTTTATGTCAATTTTGACACTATTCAATAGTTGATTTTTGTGAAACTCATAACAGATTGATTACTTCGAAAAAATTCAATTAAATCAATCCTAATATATCATATTATCCTATAAAATTAGTTTAATTCATTAAAAGTTTCATATTATATTTATTTGGGTATTTATAATATCAATTATTTTAATGTTTCACTATTATAGTAATTACTGCATCATCATTGTGTCATAAATAAAATAAATTATTTAATGTCTAAAAATTATAAATAAAATATCATTATGTAGGAAATATTTTTATTTTTCTAATGAATATTTATAATCTAAAATCCAACATATATAACCCTATGTAACAATTGTTTTGCTAAAAGATATATGCTTGTGTCATTTTTGTATTCATTTTAACTTAATTAAAATAAAGTGTCATTATCACTTACAAATGGATCCATGGGGTCCCAAAATCGACCCAAAGATGCCCATGGTAGACCATGTATCAACCAATAGGGTTAAGACACGTTTTAGGGTAATTTAGTATTATTATAATATTATTTTTTAACCCTTATTTACCGGATTTACCTTTAACCATGGTAAATAAAATATTTACCGCAGTAATTATTCAAAATGTCTAAAAATAAAAGCTACCTATTTACGCAATTTGAACATCCTGATTCCAAATATGGAATCCATTTTCCTAAATTCAAAACACAGAAGTGGCAGAAATTAATTTAAAATTAATTCCCGCTATCAAAACAAAAAGCGTGTTTTTAAGAGATAATAACTATTAAAAGATTGACACTTGTTTATGTTCGGTTTAATTGTAAAATTATGTCCAATGACCAAAATTATATTAAATGGTAAAAATATATTCTAAATATACTTTAAAACTACTAAAATTCATAATTTATCACGATTAATTATTTTGATTAAAAAGTTGTTTTTAATTAAAATTTAGTAATTTTCACTATTCATCAAAATATGAAAGTTATCCGAAAAGTACCAAAATTTTACCTTAGGCTAAATTCGATATTCCGAATCCAGAAATGAAGTCCATTTTAAAATATAAAATATATATAATTTCTAAAAGTAGGTATTACTATTCATAACGGCTAGTTTGATTGGTTATGGTGTGTTAGAACTCGGTGTTGCGTACAACACACGCTATCACATTATTCAAAGAGAAGCGTACCGTAGAAGATTGGGGTGTTACATTTTTTCCCATATGAAGATTAACCATAGTAATTTTTGTTACCATGTTGAAGGGTAAATTAGGTAATTAAAGGTTAAAAATAAAATGATAAGGAATAGAAAACGACCCTAAAACTAGACTTAATTTTATTTTATGATTCCATTTCATCCATAATCATCAAATATTTGTTTATATGGAATTTTTTTCCATTTTTCTGTGATTATAACCTTTTAAATATTTTATTTAAAAAAATCAAACATGGCATACCTTTGTTTTTAATAACTATTATATTTTTTAAATGGGGATAAATATAGGATATGATTAGTTATAAATATTTATTTGAAATATAAATTATTTATCTTAATCATGGTGATTTATTTTAATTTTTAATGAAGTAATAATTACCTTAAATTCTTACTAAATGCTGAAATAGTAATTATTCAATTGATGGAAAATGAAATAAATAATATTAAAAGTAATATAATTTGAAAACATTAATGTGATACATGAATTTTTTAGACAACTATAAAATTTTAGGTATATATTAATTTATTTTAGGTGAATTAATTGGTTTTATTGATGTTATAAAAATCAAATTATATGAATAGTCTTAAAATTTACATTATTGATATTTTATGAGAATAAAATTTTATGAAATGATATAAAATTCCAAAAAATATTATATTCATATAAATTAATGGTATAGTGTTAGTGAAATAAATAATGGTCCACTGATGGGTTTATTGGAATTTTATATAACATTATTAACACTTAATGAATATAAAATTTTAATATTGTTTTAATTATTAAAAGGATTAATGAAGGGATAAAACAAAAAGATAAGTGTTAAAATGTGATAAAAAAACTTGTCTAATTTTTATTATATGAGATTTTTTTATCCATAATCATCCAAAATTATAAATAAATCAGTTTTTATACATTTTTAATTAAAAATTAATTTAATATTAATTTAATATTTTGATAAATTTTAAGAGTTCCCCTTCCCTCTCTTATAAATGGAAATCTATACTTATCTTTACTTTATGATTCAAGAAACATTTTGTTCCAAAACTCCCAACAAAAATACCTTACTATAATCCCTCCTATTATTATAGAGGTCTTTTTTAGTCATAAAACCAATCTTATATGGCTTAAGGTGTTAATTAGACGAGACTTTCCAGAAAAGAGGTATAGTTTTAACAACATGTTTTAGTTTTATATATTCTTCCACCCCATTAAAATATTCTTAAAACATGATAAAATAATAATATAAGTATCCAATATATACGTAGAAGTTACTATTTTAATGGAATAAACTATATTCATCTCTAACCTCTATCAAATGGGAGAGGAATTCATCATTCGTGTTTATGGTAGACTACCACCTCACGAACCGATGTAATTCATTTTTCATCACTATCTCTCAAGAATATTTATAATTATGGAATTAAAATATACATATGATATTCATTAAATATTTATAATTATTAAAATTTAATATATATTTTACTTTATTACTTTTCCATTCACTAAAAAATGATAACTTCGTTCCTGCATACGTGTGGACTACCACATCTAAGAAGAGATGTGATTCGTTTTTCATCACCAATCACATGGATAATGTAACACCCCGAGCTTCCACGATACGCTTCTCATTCAATAATACAATAGCTTGCATTGTACGCAACTTCGAGTTCTAAAACATCGCGACAAATCAAAGTAGCCGTTATGAATAGTAATAACCACTTTTTAAAATTATAGAAATTTTATATTTCAAAATGGACTTCATTTTTGTATTCCTAATATTGAAATTAGCCTATGTTGAATTTTTTGTAATTTTCTGAGAACTTCAAAAATTTTATGAATAGTGAAAAATACTTAAAACAACTTTTTTAATCAAAATAATTTATAGTGATAAGTTATAATATTTAGTGGTTTTAAGGTATAATTAGAATATATTTTTACCATTTTATCCAATGGTGGCCATTAGAATTAATTTAACATTGAAATTGGACATAAACAATTGCCAATCTTTTGATATAAATTGTTTCTTAAAAACACGCTATTTGTCGTAACAGCGGGAATTAATTATAAAATTAATTAATGCAACTTATATGTTTGGAATTTTTTAAAATAGAAATCATTTTTGAATTCGGAATATCAATTATAGCTTAGGGTGAAATTTTGGCATTGTTCTGAAAAACTTCAATTTTTGATGAATAGTGAAACCACTAAGTGGTAGTTAAATAACTGATTTTTCGTTTAAATGAAATATTACCACTTCTGTGATTTGATTTTCAAAAATCCGACATACATGGTTGTCATTAAGAAGTAAAATGTGGTTCAATGAGATTAAAATAATTTTTTGGTGAATAGTAACTTTTAAGTCCTTAATCGCGATTAGAGGTAATTAGTGTAGTTTAAGGTACAAATAATGTTTTAATAATATGAGATGAGCATGACACTTGTCCTACTCCTATTGGATGAGTCATGGCCGACCCAGACAACCCATGGGTCAACTTGGGGACCCCATGGAGCCACTTTAGTTAGAAAATGACATAAATACCTTTTATTTAATGTTAAAGTAAAAAATGACACAAACATAAAATGTTTTACTAAAACAATTTTTACGTGGGGTTACACAAGTCCAAATTTTGATTATAAATATTCATTAGAAAGATAAAAAGATTTCCTACATCATAGTATTTGTTTTATAATTTTTAGACATTAAATAAATTAAATTATTTATGACATAATTATGATGTGGCGATGACCTCATTATTTAACGATTTAAATAAAATGAGAAGATAATGAAATATCCAAGGCTTACACTTGTCCAAAGCCTATTGGATGAAGATATTTCGAAACCTTATCACCTTAGCCTCGAATTATATAAGTGTGGGACCTTTAGAATCCGAAAAGCATTGTGAAATAATGTAACATTTCAATCTTTCCAAAAGTGCCCCTCCTCTCCACTTATAAAAGGCCCCCACCTCTCCCACCTTATTTACACTTTAAAGCCATTTGGATCGGCCAACCTATGCCCAAATACTCTCCCAACTTCCCCCTATTACTCCTAGAATCCTCACTTTGGGCAGAACTCTTCCCAAGGAAGCCTTTGGCTCAAATCAAAAAGAGTTACCCGATTTTGAGGTAATGTCTTTTCTAATGTTGTTTTGTTTTATTTTTCTTCTCCAACCCCCTAAACTCTTTTCATTCCATTATTTTGTAACAAAACCAGTACCTACAATATACTAGGATGTTGTTATGATAAGTATTTGGTTTACACTTACACACACCTTCGTCTAATGGTTAAAGAACATACGGTTTCTGTGGATGGCGAATTTCTGCCTCACGAAACGATGATGGTTCAACACTCATATAACACCTTCAAAGGTGGCCATTAAGATGTCACTATTTTTATATATGATTTATAATTTGTTTATGTTTTACTTATGCTTCTGTATTTCTCATTTATGTCATACTTTATGATTTCCATTATGGGTAAAACGCGATAATTTCATTTTAGGAAGTGCGGACTACCGCCCCCTCAAAGTGATTTGAATCGTTAATGCCATATGTGGGATGTATAAAGGATGGAGTAAATGGTATTATACACTATATTATACTGGAATTATATTATACATTTATATCATTATTATTTAGTTCCATTAAATATGAAATTGAAATGAAAGTAGCGTTCATGCGTACGTACGGCTTACCGTCTCCATGAACGGTGCATTTCATTTCTTACCTCTAAATGTTACGTAATATTATAAATGAATGTATATACTGGATATATAAGATATATATGACATCTAAATCATGAATATAATTCTGGATATAATGGATATTTCACCACATAAACAACTTGTAATTATAAGAAGCTTATTGTTGACTCAAGTACCAAAGATCGACAAAACGACCGTTATTAACTTAAATAATTACATAATGTTCATATCATTGTAATAAGTGATATAATAAGGATAATGAAGTTGAAAATGGTTCTTAATAAGGTATATATTAACTCTAGTTTATTATTCAGGAGGTTAAAGAACGGTTGATTCAAGTCGGACACAAGGTAAGGGAACTTCTTAACCCAATTTCCATTCTTTGGGTTAATCTCCTACTTTCAAATTATGTCATGATGTTATTATGTCCTATTTTGTATTTTTACTTTCTTTATGTGTACCTATAGTGAATACACATAATATATCTATTTTATTTTAAAAATGATCTTTTTAAGGACTTCGTCTCAATCTCCTTTCATTGAGGCATACTTTGTTTTATACACAAATTTCTTTTATACGGTGTATAAACCCCTTTGACTTTTACGTTTATTCAAAAGGAATCTTTTTATACGAAGCATTTTGCTAAACGACAAAAGGGAATGTTTTTCTTTCCGTACTTATGCGGCGACAATGACTTCTCCGCCGCCGTGACCATTATTTGAGTTTCGGCTTCCTCTACAAGCCATCATTTTTTTTAATTAAAAATAAATACAAAGTTTTAACTTTCTTTTATTTTGGTATTGAAAATGGTTTTGAAAGCATTTTTATTATATCAATGTGTTGTATTGATATCTTGTGATTGAAATGTGGAAATGTTATGTTTCCGTTATGCATGTTTTATGTGATACGATTATGTTATGGTTTATGATATGTTTAAACCTATTCATATGAGGAATGCATTGGACTTAATAAGTGACGGGTGGAGCCTGCTATAGCTCCTCGATGCATCGGCAGGTCTCATGAGACAAACTAGTGTCTTGGCACGAGGCCTTGACAAAATCTTATTTGTGGTCTTGGCATGAGGCCTTGACTACGTGGTTATGATAGTCTGGCATTATGCATTCCATCATTATGAAAGTGGTTATTGATATTGCATGTGATTATTCGACCAGTAGAATATCCATGTGAAGAAGTAAATGGCATTATCTCATTTTACTTTTGCCATATTATGTTGATGTTCAAGTTTATAAGGCTTTTGTTTTAGTTATACATTGCCTTAAATGTTTATGTTTATTTATGAAAGCTTCCGCAATATTGTTATCCTTACTGAGCATCTGAGCTCACCCCTTTCAATGTTTTAATGTTTTCCAGGATTTGAAGAAGTATATTATGAATGACCTGCAGGGATAGTGTGAGGGGATATGAAGACAATATGTTGTTGTTGTTTTGGTTTACTTTATGATGTAATGTAATGTTTACAAATGTATCTAGTGTTTCCAAGGCTACTAAACTAATCGGTCTTTCAAGACTTGATCTTTTGTGATCATGCCAATGTTACGAAGTAATGCACCGACTCTGGGTAGCTGGGGTCGGGGCGTTACAGTTGGTATCAGAGGTAGTTTAGTACTAACCTTGGAAGCTAGATTTAGATAAACTCTGATTAGAGCATATAGCCCAAAGATAAACTTTGAGGATTAGTATAGAAGAGTTTCCTAGAATTTTGTTATTGTAAGAGATTTTGTGAGTTTTCCGAGCAATACATCCCTGTCTGGATACGAGCAGGTAGAGGCGGCTCTGGCACAGATGTTCCTAGGGGTAAAACCCGAAAACACCGCTTTGAGCTAGACTCGAACGGGAACTGGTGCACGACAACGGGCCTTGCTGCACTCTTGGTTACGACACTCCCGGGGGATATGCTTAGGATAACTCTCATTTTCTTTACAAATCATTATGAATGGTTTATGATTATATACTTCCTCAAAGAAAACATTTTTATGATTATGGATTATATCCATAAATAGTTCAATTTATGTTAAGTGTTTTATAAGTATGGGATTATGTATTTTGATTCATAAACTAATCTAGTTTATGCCATTGTTTAGAAATGGCGCCTAGTGGAAGGAATGGAAACTGTATCAATGCACGCACTCCATGTAGGGATTTCCCTCCTGCTCAAGATAATTATAGTGGGGCTGGTGATGCAACTGGGGCCGATCAGCTAATCACCATACTGGGACAACTTACTCAGGTTATTAATAATAACCTTACTCGTATGGAGCACCCTGATCCGCAACGTGGAGGATCAATGTTAGACCGCTTCATGAGGCAACAACCACCAACCTTCAATGGGAGTACAAATCCTATAGTAGCTGAGCAATGGATAAATTCCTTAGAGAAAATATTCCATGCCTTGGGGAGTAGTGAAAGGGAGAAGGTTGTCATGGCAGTTTACCGCCTCACTGGAGATGCCGATCAGTGGTGGTCGCTGATTCAAAACACAAAGGAAGATGATGACGTATCGAATATGGAATGGAGGGAGTTCAAAGATCTTTTCTTAGAAAAATACTTTCCTCGTGACCATCGAGCAGATATGGAAAGGCAATTTCTGAGTCTGAGGCAGAAGGAGGATGAGAATGTCGCAAAGTATAAGGCTAACTTTACAAGGTTAGTGCGGCATGCTGCCGATTATATACGTAACCCAAGGAGTAAGATTGATCGTTTCTTTGATGGGTTAAAACCATTTCTCCGTCGAGCTTTGGTATCACAATCCTTCTCATCATACGAAGATATTGTCTCGTGTGCTATCAAGACAGAAAAGGAATTCTCTAAGTCTTATGACAACAAAGTAAAGAAAGAGAAGAAGAGAACGGTGGAACAAGAGACAGATAAAGGGAAAAAGGGAAAGAAGGATTTTCCATTATGTGATAATTGTGGGAAGAATCACCCTGGTACTTGCCTAAAAGGAATGGGAGATTGTTATAAATGTGGAGAAAAGGGTCACCAGGCTCGTGATTGCAAGGGAAAGAAAGAGGATGTCAAAGTTGAATGCTACAATTGTAGAGAAATGGGTCATTATGCAAATGAATGTCCTAAGCGTCAGGGAAACTTACCTCAGAAAAGGCCAAGGGATCAAGGACAATCTTATGCTGTTACTACAGTTGAAGTAGAATAACTAATGTATTGGTGCTTTTGGACTCAAGGATTATATTCTGGTTATAAGAATAATGTAATATATATATATGTATTGTACTGCAGTACTTTTTGATTTCAGTAAGGTTTTAATATGGTTAAGGTAATCATATTTTTAGTATGTGACAATAAGAGAAACTTTTCTTTGTTTGGGGAATCTGATGTTACAATTGATTTTGGAATTTAGAGACCTTTTAGAGAAAGTCTGGATGAAGGTATTTTGGATAACTATAAAAGTTGGAGTGGATTAAGTTGAACTTTGGATAGTATTGTTTAAGGTTAAAACATTTATGAAGATTATTTTTGGAATAGTATAGTACTATATTTTTAGGAAAAGGACAACCTGCAGGGTGGGGAATAACCCGTCGCGTCGGACAAAGCTGCAGGAATCGAACCCACAACCATAGTACGACAAGCCTTTATTTCCTACCACTAGCCTACAGGAAGTCCCTGGTTATTACAAAATAGTTTTACTAATCTAAATGGTATGTGTTAACATTTTGAACCTTATACAATTAGGATAAATAGAATATTTTTGAGTTCTGTTACCATTTGGAGTAAAAGTTGGGTTTGTGGTAAAAATTTATTAACGAATGAAAGTATACATAACAAGTATGTATATTCCCTTACGTTCTTAGTAAATCTCATAAATAAATTCCTCAACATTATAAAAGGTAACTTAAAACAAAAATTTTGTCGGTTAACTTTTCCAACTGGGGATTCAATGACCGTTTAACCAATCACAAGTTTGTGATTTTCTTATGGTTAAACTTTCTCCTAATCCTGTTTTCTATAACTCTCCATCAGACCTTGATGGTTTGTTTTTCTTCCATATCCATATTTTCATAGAATCCTAGAATGGGCTATATCGGGTGACCTTTGTACTTATCTTGCTTTCTTTTAATGTTATATATTTATTAACCTTATTTCCGATGTGGGTTATCCTCAAAGGTATTTTCTCTTTTCAAACTTTTATTTTCGAAGAAAAATTTCAAATTGCGAGGACGCAATTTATTGAAGGAGGGGAGAATGTAACACCCCGAGCTTCCACGATACGCTTCTCATTCAATAATACAATAGCTTGCATTGTACGCAACTTCGAGTTCTAAAACATCGCGACAAATCAAAGTAGCTGTTATGAATAGTAATAACCACTTTTTAAAATTATAGAAATTTTATATTTCAAAATGGACTTCATTTTTGTATTCCTAATATTGAAATTAGCCTATGTTGAATTTTTTATAATTTTCTGAGAACTTCAAAATTTTTATGAATAGTGAAAAATACTTAAAACAACTTTTTTAATCAAAATAATTTATAGTGATAAGTTATAATATTTAGTGGTTTTAAGGTATAATTAGAATATATTTTTACCATTTTATCCAATGGTGGCCATTAGAATTAATTTAACATTGAAATTGGACATAAACAATTGTCAATCTTTTGATATAAATTGTTTCTTAAAAACACGCTATTTGTCGTAACAGCGGGAATTAATTATAAAATTAATTAATGCAACTTATATGTTTGGAATTTTTTAAAATAGACATCATTTTTGAATTCGGAATATCAATTATAGCTTAGGGTGAAATTTTGGCATTGTTCTGAAAAACTTCAATTTTTGATGAATAGTGAAACCACTAAGTGGTAGTTAAATAACTGATTTTTCGTTTAAATGAAATATTACCACTTCTGTGATTTGATTTTAAAAAATCCGACATACATGGTTGTCATTAAGAAGTAAAATGTGGTTCAATGAGATTAAAATAATTTTTTGGTGAATAGTAACTTTTAAGTCCTTAATCGCGATTAGAGGTAATTAGTGTAGTTTAAGGTACAAATAATGTTTTAATAATATGAGATGAGCATGACACTTGTCCTACTCCTATTGGATGAGTCATGGCCGACCAAGACAACCCATGGGTCAACTTGGGGACCCCATGGAGCCACTTTAGTTAGAAAATGACATAAATACCTTTTATTTAATGTTAAAGTAAAAAATGACACAAACATAAAATGTTTTACTAAAACAATTTTTACGTGGGGTTACACAAGTCCAAATTTTGATTATAAATATTCATTAGAAATATAAAAAGATTTACTACATCATAGTATTTGTTTTATAATTTTTAGACATTAAATAAATTAAATTATTTATGACATAATTATGATGTGGCGATGACCTCATTATTTAACGATTTAAATAAAATGAGAAGATAATGAAAAATCCAAGGCTTACACTTGTCCAAAGCCTATTGGATGAAGATATTTCGAAACCTTATCACCTTAGCCTCGAATTATATAAGTGTGGGACCTTTAGAATCCGAAAAGCATTGTGAAATAATGTAACATTTCAATCTTTCCAAAAGTGCCCCTCCTCTCCACTTATAAAAGGCCCCCACATCTCCCACATTATTTACACTTTCAAGCCATTTGGATCGGCCAACCTCTGCCCAAATACTCTCCCAACTTCCCCCTCTTACTCCTAGAATCCTCACTTTGGGCAGAACTCTTCCCAAGGAAGCCTTTTGCTCAAATCAAAAAGAGTTACCCGATTTTGAGGTAATGTCTTTTCTAATGTTGTTTTGTTTTATTTTTCTTCTCCAACCCCCTAAACTCTTTTCATTTCATTCTTTTGTAACAACACCAGTACCTACAATATACTAGGATGTTGTTATGATAAGGATTTGGTTTACACTTACACACACCTTCGTCTAATGGTTAAATAACATACGGTTTCTGTGGATGGCGAATTTCTGCCTCACGAAACGATGATGGTTCAACACTCATATAACACCTTCAAAGGTGGCCATTAAGATGTCACTATTTTTATATATGATTTATAATTTGTTTATGTTTTACTTATGCTTCTGTATTTCTCATTTATGTCATACTTTATGATTTCCATTATGGGTAAAACGCGATAATTTCATTTTAGGAAGTGTGGACTACCGCCCCCTCAAAGTGATTTGAATCGTTAATGCCATATGTGGGATGTATAAAGGATGGAGTAAATGGTATTATACACTATATTATACTGGAATTATATTATACATTTATATCATTATGATTTAGTTCCATTAAATATGAAATTGAAATGAAAGTAGCGTTCATGCGTACGTACGGCTTACCGTCTCCATGAACGGTGCATTTCATTTCTTACCTCTAAATGTTACGTAATATTATAAATGAATGTATATACTGGATATATAAGATATATATGACATCTAAATAATGAATATAATTCTGGATATAATGGATATTTCACCACATAAACAACTTGTAATTATAAGAAGCTTATTGTTGACTCAAGTACCAAAGATCGACAAAACGACCGTTATTAACTTAAATAATTACATAATGTTCATATCATTGTAATAAGTGATATAATAAGGATAATGAAGTTGAAAATGGTTCTTAATAAGGTATATATTAACTCTAGTTTATTATTCAGGAGGTTAAAGAACGGTTGAGTCAAGTCGGACACAAGGTAACGGAACTTCTTAACCCAATTTCCATTCTTTGGGTTAATCTCCTACTTTCAAATTATGTCATGATGTTATTATGTCCTATTTTGTATTTTTACTTTCTTTATGTGTACCTATAGTGAATACACATAATATATCTATTTTATTTTAAAAATGATCTTTTTAAGGACTTCGTCTCAATCTCCTTTCATTGAGGCATACTTTGTTTTATACACAAATTTCTTTTATACGGTGTATAAACCCCTTTGACTTTTACGTTTATTCAAAAGGAATCTTTTTATACGAAGCATTTTGCTAAACGACAAAAGGGAATGTTTTTCTTTCCGTACTTATGCGGCGACAATGACTTCTCCGCCGCCGTGACCATTATTTGAGTTTCGGCTTCCTCTACAAGCCATCATTTTTTTTAATGAAAAATAAATACAAAGTTTTAACTTTATTTTATTTTGGTATTGAAAATGGTTTTGAAAGCATTTTTATTATATCAATGTGTTGTATTGATATCTTGTGATTGAAATGTGGAAATGTTATGTTTCCTTTATGCATGTTTTATGTGATACGATTATGTTATGTTTTATGATATGTTTAAACCTATTCATATGAGGAATGCATTGGACTTAATAAGTGACGAGTGGAGCCCGCTATAGCTCCTCGATGCATCGGCAGGTCTCATGAGACAAACTAGTGTCTTGGCACGAGGCCTTGACAAAATCTTATTTGTGGTCTTGGCACGAGGCCTTGACTACGTGGTTATGATAGTCTGGCATTATGCATTCCATCATTATGAAAGTGGTTATTGATATTGCATGTGATTATTCGACCAGTAGAATATTCATGTGAAGAAGTAAATGGCATTATCTCATTTTACTTTTGCCATATTATGTTGATGTTCAAGTTTATAAGGCTTTTGTTTTAGTTATACATTGCCTTAAATGTTTATGTTTATTTATGAAAGCTTCCGCAATATTGTTATCCTTACTGAGCATCTGAGCTCACCCCTTTCAATGTTTTAATGTTTTCCAGGATTTGAAGAAGTATATTATGAATGACCTGCAGGGATAGTGTGAGGGGATATGAAGACAATATGTTGTTGTTGTTTTGGTTTACTTTATGATGTAATGAAACGTTTACAAATGTATCTAGTGTTTCCAAGGATACTAAACTAATCGGTCTTTCAAGACTTGATCTTTTGTGATCATGCCAATGTTACGAAGTAATGCACCGACTCTGGGTAGCTGGGGTCAGGGCGTTACAGATAATATATATAAGTATAGTTAAATAAATAATATTATATTAAATATATAATTATTATTATTTAAAGATAAAATTATACTAACCATCTTTCCATAATGATCACTGAAAAATGTAAAGTTACACATGTGTACGTGCAGCCTACCGTCTCTATGATTGTAATGTGGTTAATTTTTCATAACCATCATTCATTATTAGTTTTAAAAGTATAATTTATATATAAAAATGATAATTATTTCTGAATTTTTATTCTATATATGATAGAATAATGACCTATTTGACCATAGTTGACTTACCAAATCTATTCTGGATATATGAACGGGATATAATCAAAATGTACGATGTGAATTTAATTGATTAAATACATCGATATGGTAAAGAAAGAGGAAAAATAAAATAAAAAATAAACTTGAAAAAAATTATTAAAAATTTAAATTATTAACCTAATTTTATTATTCAGGAAGATAAATAATGTTCGTAATGATCAGACCCAAGGTAAGAGACTTTCTTTTAAAAATCCTCTTTTAAAGATTCCCCTTAAAAATATTTCTTACATGTCCATATTTTTAAAAATATTTCATGGATGTACTTACATGTAAATAATTGGATTATAGAGGACATTTTATGTCTCTTTGACTTTATTTAAATGGTTTTAAAGAGGAATCTTATTACAAAATGTTTTAATGTTATTTACCACAATACAATAGGAATGTTCTATTTTAACGTATACAGAGACAAGAACATTTCCCATCATCATAACCATTAATTAATTTTTAGATAAATTTATATTATTTCTTGTTTTGTTCAAATAAAACCCCTATTTCCATTTTTTCTGTAAATTTCAGTTTTTAAAATGGGTTTTTAAGTAAAGGTATATATCAATATCTAAAAATTCTTTCATCTAGGTGAAAATAATTTTTTTATAATGCAAGATTTTATGTGTTATGATTATGTTATAGTTCTTGAAATTTTTTTATGATGATGTGTGGTTATATTATAAATCAAGGTTTGGGGATCCCTTTATAGATCTCAAATTCATTGGGTGAAGGTATGGAGTTAATTTATTATGTTTATCCTAATATATTATGGAAATATATTGTGATGGTTATTCCAAGTATAACCGTGATGGTTATTTAAAGTGTAACTATGATGGTTACTCCAAGTACAATAGTGATGGTTATTATATGTATATGTAAGAATGATATGAAAAGGATTCCAAAAGTTACCTATATGATTTATCTATACATGTTTTGGGTTATTTGAAAATCATATGATTTCACAAGGTAAAGTAATGTATATTTTACTTTGTAAGGTTGAAAAGAATAACTTTTTTAAAATAAGTTATTATGAGTATTTCATGATTTAAAAGAAACCTTAAATGTTTTATTTTTTGTTTAGGATTTTTTATGAAAAACTTTTGGCAGATAAGGTAATTTATTGGGTAATAACATGTTTATTTTGATCCCAATTTTATTTTGAAAAAGGGAAAAAATTATAAGTAATAATGGACTAAAGGTTTATTTATTTCTTTTTTATGCCCCTTAATGGTATTTTTGTGATCATTCGATGTTTAAAAAGGTTTTAATATGGATTAAGTATGGGTAAGGGAATGGAATAATTCCAGTTGAAATTCATGAATATTTTTTATGAAAGGAAATCATGTTTTACTTTAAAGTTTTTATATTGTAAAAAATGGTTAATGAGTATAAATATCCTATTTATAATAAATGGGATTATTATGTAAGATTTATGACCTAAATATCTAAAAATATAAACCTAAAAGATATATGGGAATAAAATAAAATGAAATATAGTATATATACACAAGATTATGTAATTTTTAATTTTGGTTCCTTACAATCACAGACACTGTTATTTCAAGAAAACACAATATAAATAAACAAAAATAAAATAAATGGTTTCATATAAAAATGTTAAAAACAAGGGGATATAAACAAAGTGTGTAGTGGGAATCCTTTATATAAAGTCATAATTAAGAGAATTCATGTCATGGGTAAATTCTTAGGTCCTAACATGAGATGGTTTCATATATACTCAACTAGAAATGATGGTTATCCTTTATTGGGTTCCAAAATGTGAAAGCTCCCAATTAGTTCTCATAGTTTCATTGGTGAACTCCTCATAATTATCTCCCAAAATATAAGCAAGTGAACCTATCCTAGTCATATCCCATATTATAATCAGGTAACTCTCTCTAATTATCTCCCATGGTTTAATTAGGGTACTCTAACTGATCAGCTCCCATAGTCTAAATGGGATACTCTTCTCTAGTAAAGACATAACCAACACTAGGGGTCACAATAAATTTCTCAAAAAATTCAGTATGATATACACTAAATCTCTCACCTAGTTACTTGAGGTCCCATGACGTGTCAAATCATAGGTGAGAAATCAAATAATCAATATGATCATCATGCATCAAAATGTATAAAAAATAAACATCATCTCACCTTAAAAACCCTCTCAAAAAATATCTCCTTTCTACATCATACACACATATAATAATAATTTAATAAACTTCCCATAAAAGGTGTAAAATATATAAAAAAATAATATAATGGTCTCTCAATAAGGGTTCCATAATCACTAGGAAATATCATTTTATAAAGTGTCAATTGGACCTTCAAAACCAACTTGAATTTCCTATTTATAAAACTAACCTTGTCACATGAACCAAGGAATATTTTTATCAATTTTCAAATGGTTTATTGAGTACAAAATGTGGACCAAATTCTAAAACATTATTTGAAAATAGAAGAAGGATATGCTCCTAAAAACAAGTCTTTCTCCCATTAGGAATCACTTGAAATGAAAACATATCTTTAAATGAAAATAACCCTTAAACCATGGGTTAAAATCTTAAAAAATAAAAAACAGGGCTAAAAAACATCATTTATTATTAAAATCCTTCAAAAATAGTCTTATAGACATTTACATACACTTGGAATAAAAACAATTTAGTTTATAATTAATTCATTTAATTTCAATGAAAATAAACTATTCTAAGTCTAGGAATCCTTTGAAACGTTTTATAAAACCTTAATTGGAATCACATATAGATATAACTTGATAATAAATAAATTTAAAAAACCTAACCATTTAATTAAATTTATTAGCAAAGGAATAAAAAAAACTACCTAATTCAAGCTGAAACCATTCACCTTTAATGGAATAAGCACAATGCTTAAGGGAAATTACCACTACACACCCTAAACAACCAAAAACTCATTATTAGAGCCATACCAAACAATAAATTTGACCCACATAGCCATTAGGGTTCAATTAAGAAAGTAAAAACAAGGGTAAATATAATGGGGAATAAGAGAAGAATAACAAAAGGAAAAAAGGATTTACCTAAAAGAATCACTTGAAATCGAAGAAAAAGGATCTTAAAACTAGGGGAGGAGGATCTCCCTTGATCCATCCTAGAATTTAACCACATGATAGGGGGTAAAATATAGATAAAAACCTTAAAATCAATGAGGAATGTAAAGTGAATTTTACAATTTAATGAAATTTGGGTAGTCACATAATTTGGCTCCATGGTTTACTAAACTATTCACTAACCAAGCATCTCACACTAGAACTAAGATTCACACCTCACATAGTTTCTTCGAACATTTCTCCCTAACTGTGTGAAAATCATAAACCAACACCCCATATGTAATATTAAATCATATGTTTTGGAATAATAGTTTACCAAACTGTGTTATATTATTGTAATCCTCATTGAAACAAGATTTAGTACTCTACATGATTTCCATTGAAACGTTCACGGTTTTAGTAAACTATGTGTTAACTTTACAATAAAATTAAACCACACAAAAATAAAAATTTCAAATCCCAAATTCCCAAAAATTAAAAATTAATCATAGATTTATAATATTTAATATAAAAGTGATATAATGGTATCACAATATGTGTAAAATTATCTCAGTTCTCTTATATATTAATAATATTTATTTGTTAATAAAGAGTTTTTATAAACAATATATGATAATTAATTCAATACACATGGTTTATGATTCATTATTTTATATATCATGTTTTAAAAATGATTCAAGTATAAAAATGTTTTGTCTAGGATAAAATATTTATCCAAATATTTTTTTAAATATGAGGGAAGGTGTTCCCACCACCCATCCAGGGCATATTTTAAAGAGTGAATACTTATTTTCATAAATTGGTCCAAATACATAGAATATGACATGGAAACAATAGTTTATTTGTTAAATATTATTTTTAAAAGAAAATAAGTGTTATTTTTTAAACACAAAGGAGTTTTTATATATTTTCATGGTATTATTGAAAGAACATAGTGTCAAAGAGTCTACTAGACTGTGTTTGGACTTATATAAGTTCAAAGTTAACAAAAAAATATTATACCAATCTAAAATTAAAGTTATTTATACTTAATATCCTAAATAGTTTAGAATAAATGACAGTAAAGAAAAATATAAATAATTATATATAGTTATCAAAACAAAGTAAATATAACTTTATCCTAAAATAAGTTTAATATGTGATAGTATGAGGTAATGTAAATAATTGAATTATTTATAGAAATATTCCAAAGAAAAAATTTAATGGAATGTATTCAAATAGTGTTGATGATGCACCTAGAAAAGTTATAAGTAGACAAAAAAAATTATTAACATCATAAAATTTGACATTATAGAGATAATATGTTTGAATATGTTCAAGATGTTTATCATTAGGATATGATTCCTAGATATCATCATTATTCAAAAAAATATATCCATTGACGTTACTCATTAAAGTGTTTAGTGGAAGGTTTTATCATATAGTCACATAGTGATGTGGAAAATATTTCATATAGTTTTAATGTAAATTATCATGGTTTTCATACATAAATATTAAAAAAAATTAGATGAATATTAAATACATTGCATAAATATACACACAAGTACCATAAATGTTTAGTGTCTTTTAAAACTAGATACATAATCTTCTAATTTCATGAAATATATTCAACATCTCTCACAAAGATCTTCCCAATTAGTACACTTAAAAAACATACCCTATATAACTTGGGGAAAAGAAACATAATAAAGGGTGAGCTCATATTATTGGTAAGGGTAAACATTACATATATCAATCAATGATCATATTAAATCATAAGATAATAATATAGGTATGAGATAATAACCATAATATAAAAATTTTATACCTAATCTATTAAAGATCATAAACATGAGTCTTGGAATAAATAATTATCATTTCAAAATACATGAATCATAATAGTGAGAAATATTTATGAATTAATCATGAACCATAAGTTAAATTCATAGTAGTGTGTCATCATCGTAGTTATATAAACCATTTCATATGTCAATGTTAACTACCAAGACCATCAAATCATAATGGATCATGCCTCAGCACCTATTTCTTATAACATATCAAGTGCATTGACATGTTTCCCATAATAGATCAAGAACATAAACTTTTTTCCCATAATGGATCAAGCACACTGACTTGTTTCTCTTAATGGATCAAACACATTGAACTTTTTCCCATAATGGATCAACAATATTAACTTGTTTCCCATAATGGATAAAACAAAATGACTTGTTTCTCATAATTGATCAAGTACATTGACATGTTTCTAGTAATTATCTCATGGGATATAATATTTTACCCAATTCAGTGGATAGATATGTGATTCTATTCCCACCCATCACATAATGAAAACCATATATATGTGTTCCACAAGATCATGAAATATTCATCAGAACATTATATCATAACCCATGTAAAGAAAATATGTTTCATAAACATTTCATAATCTCATCATAGAATAACCCATGGAAAATAAATGGGTTTATAAACATATCATCATCATATTTATAAACCATCCAAAAAAAGGATAAGGGTGGTACCATTGGATAATATCCCCTATAAAACATAATAAAAACTAAAGGTTCTTATCATTAATGAATAAAAATATCATTTTTTAGGAAAATACCCTTCTTATTTTTAAACCAATAATTTAAAATAAAAAAATTGTGAAAATACATAGAAACCATTTTATTTGAAAATAAATATTGAGAATTTTAAAGTAAACTTCAAATCATTGAGTGGTGATTGTGTAATGAAATTATGTTCATACCATATAAGTTAAAAGAAAAAATTCCTTTCACACTTTTGTAGAAAAATTCAAAAATTTCCTCATTCAGAAAATGACAAGAAGAATCCTTTTAAAATGTTTTATAAAAAGTCAATCATGGGTAAAAATTAGTTTAAAAAATCATAGGATAATATTAAAACTATTCTTGAAAACATTTTTAAAAAATATGGACATATAAGAAAATGGATTTTAAACTGAAGAGAGAAATAAAGTTTATTTTCTTAGAAAAAAACTATTTTGATCTCTTAAATAATTAAAGTGTTTAAAATTAAAGGAAAACATATATTCTTAAGAAATAACTAGAGGAGAATAAAATTAAAGGGATTCATCAGATAAGCATCATATAATTTCATCAAGGTAAATTCAAGCATAAACAATCCCAATTAAAATAAAATTTCAACATATATATCTTACCTCATGTCTCTGATTTCTTTGTACATGTTTGAACCTATTTTAAATTAAATATATATTTATTATAAATTTATTCAAAAACCACTAGTCCATTTTTCAAGCATATTTCAGTTTGGCAGTCCCGATCATTGTACTTTTATTATGGTTATATCATTTATATAATGTTAATAATGATATAAATATAATATATGTTCATTAAATACATATTTAGATACATGGATAAAATTTAAAATTTTAAAAAATGATTTACATTGTTCATAGAGACAGTAGGTTATACGTATGTATGAACGTTGTTTTCACTTTTTGATGGATGGATTGATATAAAGATACATAATAATAAATAATTTAAGGGTAATTATTATATCATATAAATCATATATATTCCTAAAATACATCATCATTACCCTACATGTGAAATAGAGAATAAAAACTAGTCACATTACTTCATGGAGGTGGCAGTCCACATGTGTGTAAGAGAAATGTTATCATTTTCCAATGGTATTGAAGGTAAGAATTTAGATAATATAATATCATTAAATTATAATTAATTCATTTATATAATATATAAACATTAAACTCATCATAATTATCATCCATAAAATATAGTGATGTAAATTGAATTGTATCGCTATGTGGTGATAGTAAGTCGTACGTATGCACGAGCGAAACTTTCACTTACCATTTATTAAAAAGATGGTAAATAAAGGTGGTTTCATAATCATAAAAACTTTTCAGTGTATTTAGGATAATAAATTTATTATTTAATGAATAATATAAAATATTTATACAAGGTAAAATAATAATTAAAAAGATAGTGATCATTTATGACGATTACTCTTCTTTGAAACAACTCGTTGAGATATCCTATTAAAGAGACTAGTGTTATTATTTTGGAAAGATCAAAACATATAGAATGTGTAAAATTTATTTTAAAAGCGATTTTGGTGTGTTTTTTTCTATATAGAAGGATAAAAGTGGTTTGATGAAGAGAAATGAGAGGTTTCCTTTTACAAGTGAGGGGAGGGGCACTCTTGGAATTTCTTATAAGATTAAAATATTATAAAGTAAGTATAGAGACAAAATTCCTATATAATTACAGGGATTTTAAGATAATATAATATATAGTTTAAATACTATCATTTAATAAAATTTATACATGTTTAAGTGATTTTCTAAACCTTCTATTTTAGTTTAACCCTTTAGTTAACCTTTTTTAACATTAATTATGGTAATGTTGTTCACACTTAAAGGGTTATAATTTTACTTATAAGATAAAAATTGGTTCATAAATTGAAAAGGGGTGACATATTAGACCATATGTTATCCAAATATTCATATTTATACATTTTATTATTTTTAAATAATTTAATAAAATTTTATTTTGATAAAATATCATTAATATTAATTTTGACAATATTAAGGTAATTTGAATTAAAATGAATAAAAAAATTAATTAGAATATAATACTTTTAAAAATAAAAATATTTCCTATTCATTTATAAATTTATTATAACACTATTAATAAAATAAATTCTGTTACTTTTAATATTTTTGAAACCATTTATTTTATTTTTATATTAATTGAAGAATTATTGCATCGGTGTTTCATAAGAATTTAATGTAATTATATAATTAATAAAAATTATAAATAAATTTCCATTTTGAAAATAATTTCATTACTCTCAAAATTGATAATTATATTCATTCATAAATTTCTTTTCACCCTATGTGGAAACATAATTGATATTTAAAACTAAGAGAGTGACATTTTATAACTTTCTTTTATTTAAATATTATATAACTCATTTTCATGGACAGGTGTCCCTTAAAGAATGAAATTTATATCCTCATGTAAAAATTTTCAAATTATCTTCATATAATAAGAATTATAATGGAAAATTATCACCTTATTACTTAGTTTTAACATAGATTAACTTGATTTACCCTTTATCATGGTAATAAATTTTACCATGGTTACTATTCATAAGGCCTAAAAATAAAAGGGGCCTATTTAACAAATATTAACCTCATGATTCTAAATTTTTAATTCATTTTATCAAATTAAATTTCTATAACTATCAGAAATTAATTTTAAAATAAGTGTGCAAAGGGAAACAAAAACCACTTTTTAGAAAAATAAATTTTTAACCATAAAAATGGATTTATTCTTATCTCATGTATAAAAAATATTAGATAAATGATATAACATTTTATTGAATATATAATATTTAAATTTAATTAAAATAATTAAACAATATTGATTGATTTAATTTATTAAGATAAAAAAACATTAAGAATATAAAAACATTTTTTAAAAAAAAACTCTTATTTTCAAATGATTTTTTTATTTTTGTTTATAATTTATTGATAACCAACGAATTAATTTTATTCATGTGTAGAAAATAAGTTTTTAATAATTTAGTTATTCCAAATCATAATCACCAATCTAATGGTTGGGCGATATCTATCACATTAAATAATAATATTTTAATTGTATATCATGGTTCATTTAAAGTCAGTGATGCATGTAACACAAGATATCAAAGAAATAAAATTTATTTATAGAGAAATATTTTATAAAATATTATGGTGTTATATTATAACACCCTTAAAATGAATTTATCTATCAAAATTCATCACTTTGATACAAAAAAATGAGGATATCTCTATTTCATTACATCATCAAGTTCCCATATAGATTCTTCAAATTTATAATCTCTCTAGAGAACATTCACCAAGTGAGTGGTATTGATTCATAGAAATTTGTCTCTATGATCCAAGATTTATACTCATTTTTATTTATAAAAAATATCATATTCTTGAGGTACAACCTCAAAGTTCAATACATGTGATGGATGAGGTATGCACTTTCTCGAGAGAGAAACAAGGAACACATCATGAACTTGAGGTTGGTTTGGTGGAAGCACTAAGAAGTAATCTAACATCCCTACGTGATTAAGAATATTGAAAGGTAAAATATACATAGGGATCAAATTTCCCTTGTTTCCAATCTCATAACCTTATTCTATATTTAAATTCACAGAAAAACCTTCACACAAAGTTCAAATTATAGATCACACAAACGATTGTCACTATAAATTTTCCATCAAATATTTCATCACTTCGGCTAACTCAGTTCCTAATAGAACTCCTTCTCAAACATCATCCCAAAACATTGGATTTTAAAACCTATTTCCATATTTGTCTTCATATGTAACCATCTAAATTCTCTAGAGAAAGCTATTTTTAAATTAAAACATAACTAGAGGAAGCTGTTGATTCCAACCAACTTTGAAATCTATTGAACAAGATCTTAGTATATCCTATGGTGTTTGAATGTTTCTCTCATACTAACTATATGTTTGATGATGATATATTATACTAAATATTATATTTATATACAAATACTTTTAAATACTTTTCAAAAACTTTGTGTTAAACCTTGGGACCTGATCAGATAGAGTGGAATGTGGTACTCTATGTAACCTTATTATTTCCTTAATTTATATCTCAAAAAGATTATCTATAAATAAATCTTATAAAATATCAATGAAGCATGTTGAATTTATAATATGATTGACTAAAATCCAAATATAATTGTGTCCTTTATAATTTTTTGGGAGTCCAATGAAAAAATCCATGGTGGTGTTTTCCCATTACCATTCTGGTATGGGTAATGATTGTAACATCTTCACAGAATTTTATCTCTCAACCTTAACTTGCTAACATACCAACTATCAAGATACATACTCATCAATATCTCTATTTATTCAATCAACTAGTATAAATTTAAGTATTTTTGGGGTGGTATTTCAGGAGACCGTCATTTAGCGGTCACTATTGATATTATTAGTAACTGCTAAACGACAGTCACTGTACATTTTAACTCCCACACCCTAATTTTTCCTCTCCCATATCGCGACCTCGTGTCTCCCTTCTCGTTCTTCGACTCATGACCCCATGACCCCCCCCCCCCACACCCACCACATACACGCAGTTCCGTCGATCCCTCATCTCCCGCCATCATTGAGACCTCCTGTCCCACCATCGTCGAACCCTCCCAGCCCTGTTGTGCCCCATCGTCGAGCCCTCTCAGCCCCATCGTGCCCTGCTATCAAACCCTCCCTCCTCCGTCGAGCTGTCCTTCCCCCGTAAATTTTTCATGCCCTTATCAAGATCCTCCATCAATCCCCTATCATTTATTCCTTGTCATCAATCCCTTGCACCCCGTTTTGGATCCCCAATCTGATCTCCCCCCTTTACCCACAGTGGATTCCCCTCCAGGTAAGTTGTTCGCATTAGTATGTTACTGTGAAACTCTTTCATTCTACACAGTCTACTATGAATAGACTATAAAACTCCTCAACAAACACTTCCTTAGGTAATACTTTCCTTTCAATGAGTTTCTCAACTGTTATTGGTATTTGAATGACCATTTTTTCAATACTAAATCCAGTTTTTCATGAATTGGGACATCTACTTCTAGAACATAAAATTGGTTTGTTATATTAATAGTTTATTTGATCCTTCAAGGAGACTACTTGTTCACTACATTCACTCAGCACCCATTCACACCCCATGTTAATTGCATTAAAGTTTCATAGATAATGTATCTATATGAATCTCCCTTACTTTCCACCTATATAACTGCCCCATGTATAGATTTTTTTCCAACTCACACTACCTATGAATAGGATAATGACATGGGTATACTGATGGTCAGATTCAAAGGACCTATTGAATGAACCCCCTTAATACCCTTTGAACCATATGGGGCCTGCACTACTGATTTATGGTCAACCAAATCACATCTAAAGTTACCTAAAATGTTCCCATCCATTTAATTATAATTCAAGGATTTGTCCACTTTTTGAATGGGATTAGGATTTACTGTATCACTAGTAACCAACTAATCAACATAATAGAAAATGAATTCCTTTTTCTTAATCTATATTCAATTTACCAATTCAATCACTCCAGGTCAATCCAAGTTACCACAATGACATATTGAAACCAAATGTCCCAAGTGTATTGATAATGAAAAACACACTATCCAAGGCTCAATGACCACCACTTGTTTACTATGAAATTCATCCCCCATTGAGATCCATACCCACTCCACCGTTAGTTTATACAATATGACTTTAACTAAAATATGACAGGATACATAATAGAAAACCAAATTTGTTCTACTATCAAAACACATGTATCGGCCAACAAAATTTCCTAGAAAACACATAATAGAATTATTTTTGGAAAGGCTTCTGAGATTATGGAAAGCCTACCAAGTAACTACGAAGTCATAAAATGTAATCTTCATAAATAATGATGGTTTTGAATGTGGGAAAAGGATATTTTATGAGAAATAATAAAAATGGGATTCTTTTTTATGTACATGTATTCTATGTGCCTGATAAAATTTCCAAGTTGGTTTTAATGAATTTTTTTATCAATAACCATCTTTTTTCGAGATGTTTAGAAGTTATAAGGTGAATGGTTTCATTTATGGAGGTAGTGTGAGTGAATTCACATTATTATTTTTTAGAAGTTTTGTAAAATTACAATGACCGTAATTTATTTAATAATAATGAAAAATTTCATGGTAATTAAAACTATACATGATTTTAACCATACTTAAGCTTCTTTGAGTTTTTCAACACCCGTCATTAATTGTGAAATATCTTTCTTGATTTGGTAATTTTGATGATTATAGGACTCTTGTTATTCTTTCATCATTTGATTAGAAAATATTTCTTTAGTCTTTTTCTAATAAATCACTAATTTTTATAAAGTTTTCATCTTTTTATTTACTAAAAAACACTACTTTTCTTACAATTAGAAAATTTTTATTTTTTTTATTAAAAGTTTTCTTATATCAAAAATATTTACTCTATTTACTTTTTTTAGAAGAATATTTTTTCTTATCATCTATATTTTCAATATTTTTATTCATTGGATAGTTAAATTCTAATTTTCTAATTTTACAACAATTAAATAATATTAAAGAATTTTTACCTTTGTAACTTCTTCCTTATTTTTTCAGAATTTTTTGATATGAGACACATGGTTTTTAACACTATTTATCTTGTACTCCATCATATTTAGAGTTACTAGTAAAATATTCTATCTTCTACTTTAGTTTAGGTTTTTTCATTATTTTGAATAAAATTTCATTCTCTTATTTGGAATTCTACTTAAATAAAGGGGATTTATTATCTCATATGTATCATGTGTACTTCATAGTTCATCTTGAGAGAGTAAACTCAAATATCTTATAAGGAAACATTGGTATTAAATATATTAAGAACAAACCATAATGTATTTTTCAACAAGGTGGAGCCCATTGATTTTTCTCCAAATCTTTTGATGTTTTATGTAATTTAAATGACAAATTATTAAAAATTCATAAATGGATTCATCGTTATCCATTTTCACATCTTCAAACCTATCACTCTATTTTTAGTTTTGATTTTTTTCTTTAATGGATTGATATTATCATCTAGCATAGAGTCCAATAATAGATGAAGTCTATAGATGTCTTGTATAAAATAAATCTTGATCATAATGTATATCATGATATTTTATATTCATATAACTGATCATACTCTCCTTTATCTAAGAATACCAATTCGTTATTATTTAGAATTTATTCATGGTTGGTATTTCTCAATATCTCATTATTATATTCTATTAAAAGAAAAATCATTTAAATATTATAAATTAATATAATAAGGTATGATTTCTATTTTTGAATATTGGAAAGCCTACAAATTTTGGTTTTGATATCGTCATTCAATTTAGATTAAATATCATCCAAAAAATATTTTCATATCCAATATTAAAATATGGAAACTATTATCTTCTTGAAATGTACATAATTTCTATTCAAATATATTCTCCAATATCCCTTTATTTTCTTTCATTTTTTGTCCTTAAAAATTTCTTTGAACTCATTGGTTCATAAGTTTTAATGATATGAGTTTTTTTAGAATTTAAATGAGATATTTCAATTATTTTCTTTCTATTAAATATAGATATGGGTAAGAGCCATATTGATATAGAAGATAGGTTTTTTTCTAAATCTTATGAGGTGATTAATCGATTTATGGATTTAACCATTTGATTTCAAAATCAATTTGATTTGTTTTCCATACATAAAAAGTGAAAATTGATATCTCTTTAAATAGATAGTGTTAGAAAACATCCATTTTTGAAAGGGTTTTTGAAAAACTATAAGACATGGACACATCATGGAGAAGAGTTTGTTTCATTTCACTAATTAGAAAGTATTTGTATAGATGTATATTTGAGAACAGTTGATTTGATGAACATAATTCTCAATTATATGATGCGTCAATTTCAACCTAAAGGCAATAATATCGTAAATGATGACATTGGATGGAGTAATCCTCATTCTTCTGTAGATGGAGAATCATTGAAATTATTTGAAATTATTCATGATGTGCATACTAAATTATATCATGGATGAACTAAATTTATTAAATTTTCATTCATTGTTGAATTTTTACACCTTAAGGCCTTGAATCAGTGGTCAGAAACATCATTCAACATGTTGTTGGTATTGTTGAAGAAGGTACTCCCTATTAGAGAAAATATTCCAAAATCATTCTATCAAGCTCACAAGTTGAATAATGACCTTGGTTTTACATATGAGACCCTTTATGCATTCCAAAATAATTGTTTGTTGTTTAGAAAAGATAATTCACAATTAATTAATTTTACTGTTTTCTATTCATCTAGGTGGAAGACCAATGAGATTAATCAAGGTATTCAGATTCTTCTTGGTAGGGTCTTGAATTAAGGTAAATAAGTTTCTTCTAAGAAAATGTGTTATTTCCCACTGAAATAGATACTAATTAGATTATTAATGTTAGCTAAAATTTCTAAAATAATGAATAAGAATTTAGAGAGAAACAAAGAGGATGATAAATTAACTCACCCAGAAGATTCTTTGGCATGGAAAGAGTTTGATCAAAGACACCAAGACTTTTCTTGGGATGATAATAATGTTTGAATAGGTTTGGTAGGAGATTGTTTTTACCCATTTAGGTTTATAGTTGGAGAGAAAAATAGTACATGTCTAGTGGTGTTGGTTCCATACAACCTTCCCTTGTGGGTATGTATGAAGCCACCACTTTTGTTGTTTTCAACTCTAATTGATGGACCGAGAGGACCTGGTGATAAAATTGATGTTTATATGCAAACTTTTATTGATGGGCTACAAGAATTCTAGGTAGATGGTGTAATGACTTTTGACTCGGCATCTAATGAAATTTTTAGACTCTGAACTGCTTTGTTATGGACAATTAATGACTTCCTAGTGTATGCTAACTTATCAAGTTATAGTACAAAAGGATAATTCACCTTCCCTTATTGTAATAAAAGTAAGAAATCTATATGTCATAAGAACTCTAGAAAGTGGTCATATCTTGGTCACAGATGATTTCTTCCTCCATTGCGCAGGTTCGGAAAAGATAGTCTATCATTTTATGGGAATAGATATCATGACCCATCACCACAAATAATGGTTGGGGTTCAAATTTGTGCACAACTTTATTAAGAAAACATTTGTACAATGTATGATTTTCAAGATTTATTGGCTCCTGTATTGCCTTCTATTCATGCTGAAAATAGATAGTGCAGTCATAATTGGAAGAAACTAAGAATTTTTTTCAAATTTCCTTATTGGAAATATAATATTTTAAAATATAATTTGGATGTTATGTACATTGAAAAAAAATGTATATGATAATATATTGTTCACCATTTTAGGAATCAAGGGGAAATCAAAGGAAAGTTCCAATGCTCCATGTGATTTGCAAGAAATGGGATTGAGAAAACATTTACATTTACATCTGGGTGACGGTAATCAAGCATACATGCCTGATTCATAGTGCATAGTGAGTAAAAATAAAATCAAACATTTCTATAAATTTGGAAGACCGTTAAGGTTCCATATGGTCATTTCTCTAATATTTACTAGTGTGTCAATATGACGAGAATGACATAACAGGGGTTGAAAAGTCATGATAATCATATTATGATTTAATAGTTAATCCCTATAGAAATTATTGATTTCTTACCTACCAAGGTATTTGAGTTGTTGATTGAAGTTTCTACTTTTTTCAGACAACTCTGTTCAAGTAATAATCACATGAGTGATTTGAAAAGGTAGCTAGATAATATTATTCTTGCACTATGTCACCTAGAGAAACTATTCATTCCCTCTTTTTTGATGTCATGGTCCACTTGATTGCGCATTTAACTAGAGAACTCATTGTTGGCGGTCTTGTGTAATGTAGGTGGATGTATCCAATAGAGTACTTAAATACATTGAAATAGTATGTGCACAACAAAATCTCATATGGAAGATTCGATTTCCAAGGGATATTTAATGGATGAGTGTATTAATCTTTCTACTTCATATATTGATGAGGTTGAAACAAATTTAGATAAACCCTCTCAGAATGATGAGGGTCCAATTGGTGAAGGGATAACGTTTGATATACCCAACGATGAGTGAATTCAAGCTCATCAATAAGTGTTGTTCAACACTCCATCGGTTATGACATTGATATAGTAAGTTTCATTTTTTACCTATTATGTCTTATGTTTCTATATTTATTTTATTACTTACCTTTTATTATGTTGTGATTTAGTATGCATATCATGGAGTTGAAATGTGAAAGGTCTTGTGCAACCGACCATCAAATCCAAAAAAATCATTTCAACACATTTCATGAGCGGTTCAATACTCACGTACATATAAATAATTGATTTAATATTTTTATATTGACAATTAGTTTTATTTTTACAATCCTTTATCCATTGAATTGTGTGAAATTTACATATTCAAAACATGCATGATTTAAGTACTCATACTGTGAGTGAAGAACTCAACGAACTAGTTCATGGCCCATTTCTTACAGATCATCACTATAAGCCTTTGGATGCTAACAGATTCTAATTCTGTATTAGAGATGTTGATGTGAACCATGCCATGCAGAACAGTGGTTTTAGTAGTTAATTTTTTTATGCGGGTTATTATTATGGATTGTTGAGGGATATTATTGAATTTTTTTATGGTCGTGGTTTAAAATACATATTGTTAAGGTGTGATTGGGTTGATCTAGTTCATGGAACTAAAGTTTATCACTTCCAATTTACATCATTAAACCTTAACAATATGCTATATAAATATGACCGAGTGAGAAATGATCCCTTCATACTGACATCACGGGCAGAGTAAGTTTACTTTATCTACATTGATTCTAATTGGAAAGTTGTGGTGAAAATGTCGAGAAGAGGTGTTTTTATGATTGATCAAGAGGAACCGGATTTTGTTGCCTTTCCCAATAAATCAATTGAACAAATGACTGTAGTTGTATGATATGAAGATATAAAATGGTCTTGAGAGACAATTGAAGGAGATATGATATACTTTCATGATAAGTGAAAGATTGTAATTTTTTCCAATTTAATGTTTGTAAAAATATTTATTAATTATATGTATAAAAAATTCTTGATTTAACTGTATATTTTTCATTAATGTAGGTATTTCATAGGGTGGTTAGAGTGGTTCACCTGATATTGTCATTATGTATGTTTTAGTTTTTCTAAATTAATTTATTGTAATTTTATGTAAGTATATTTCCCAAATTGTTTCTAATTTTTAATAAATAATTTGTTTATATTTTAATTTCATTATAAATTTATATTTATCAGGATTTGTTGCATCTTCTAGAAAATGTAGGGGTCCTGGTAGAGGGGTTCGATCCTAGAACTCTGGAACTCAATTGGATGTGTTATTTAATGACACATTTTATCCAGTTGGAGAAGGTGCAAGTGTATTGATTCATCAGTTTGGTCATATGATACAAGTCTTGCACAGATTCCCTATGACAACTCATGATTGTACTTATTTCCCCCAGGATACAATTGATAGATTATGGAAGTAGGTTTGGGTAAATTCAATGTTTAATTTTTCATGACATTATTTTTATTATTTTTGCAGCTACTGACTATTTTTTTAATGAGATAATTTGACATCTTTTATAGATGATTTTTGGGTAGTATGTATCACCAAATGCCAAAAATTATGGAAGTATTACAAGGAAAGGGTGAAGAGAGATCAATGGATACCATTTTTGGGTGTGTTATACATTGTACAACGAGTCCCTCCTAGAATTATTCCCGCACAGTGGCAGGATTTGGTTATGTTTTGGTCGAGTGAGGCGAAGATGATAAAATTTATTGATTTTAATCTATAAATTAATAATTTTTAATATGTTTATTAATTAAATATATTGAATGTAGACTGATTCTTCTCATCATTCATGTAATTGGGTGATGTAGGTCCTGCCTTCTAGATTTAGTACTTGACATGTGTCACAACTCAGATATGATGTAAGTTTAGAATTCACTATTCATTCATATATTAAAAATATTGAAGTAAGACATGAATATAAATATGTATTTTGGTGACCCCATTATTATAATTACACCAATTAGGTGAGCAGATCGATCAGATGTCGATATGGGTGAGGACTCATCAGGTGGGTGATCCCGATGTTGTCGGTGATATAGTAAGTGTAACGCCCCGACCCCAGTTACCCAGAGTCGGTGCATTATTACATAACATTGGCATGATCACAAGAAAGATCAAATCTCGAAAGACCGATTGGTTTAGTAGCCTTGGAAACACTAGATATATTCATAAGTTTTACATTACATCATAAAATGAAAAACTACTACAACAACATAATGTTTCCACAATCCACACTATTAACCCCTCATAAAATCCCTGCAGGTCATTCATAACTTACTTCTTCACATCCTGGGAAAAATAAAACATAGAAAAGGGGTGAGCTCTAATGCCCAGTAAGGATAACAATATAGCGGAAACTTTCATAAATAAGAATAAACATTTAAGGCATTGCATTACTAAAACAAAAGCCTTTTAAACTTTAACTTCGACATAGTATGGCAAAAGTAAAATGAAATAATGCCATTTACTTATTCACATGGATATTCTACTAATCGAATAATCACATGCAAAAATCAATAACCACTTTCATAATGTTGGAATGCATAATGCCAGACTATCATAACCACATAGCCAAGGCCTCGTGCCAAGCCTACAAATAAGATTTTGTCAAGGCCTTGTGCCAAGACACTAGTTTGTCTCGTGAGACCTACCGATGCATCGAGGAGCTATAGCGGGCTCCACCCGTCACTTATTAAGTCCAATTCATTCCCATATGAAAAGGTTTAAACATAACATAAACATTCGTATTAAAACTAGCATACGAAATGTCAATAATTTCACCATAAACTATGAATGGTATAAAAATAGCACATCCATAGTCAAACATATCACAAAACCTTCAATACAATATAGAAGTTTTGTATCATAATAAATCAACTTCAAATAATCTTAAAATCCATCAAAGGATGTTGACGTAGATGAAAAAAAAAATTAAAGAAATATCTCCTTTTATTTTGAAATCATTTAAGATCCATATAAAATAAAACATTTTCTTTGAAGATATTCTTATAAGCTTGTAAGGAAATCTTTGAAGATTTTATAACGGCGTAAAATAACCGCACCCGCCGTATAAGTTAAAAAAACATTCTTACCTCAATTCTGTCGAAAAGGTTAAAAAGGACCTTGTTTTGAAAACGACGGAAAGATTCCTTTATAAACCTCTTATAAAAAGTCAAACAATGGTATAAATGACTTTAAACCATATTCTTGTAAATAGTAAAAATGTTTTGAAATACATTTTTAAGAAACATGGATGTGGATGATAAAGATATCCCAGTAGATTATTACGTATAAACAACCTCGGATAATGAAGAGATTGTGAAATAACCCTTACCTTGTACATTTCCTTTGTTGGGGTCGGTTAACCTCCTGTATAATGGTGAAATAATTGTTATTAAATTATACAAGAATCATATACATTAATATGATATCATATATGATCTTTTAACATTGCTTTATTAATAATATCTTAGTATTATCGTCGTTTCAGGTGATAATCGATTCGTTCTTCTTAAATGTTTGGTTACGTAAGACATGTTTGTAATGGATAGATTAAATCTTATTCATAATCAGAATGATATTAACATTATTTTTAACCCTAAAATGAGAATAAGACTTGAATGGATACGATGGGGGATGGATCTCACCGCGTTCGTGGAGACGGTAGTCCGTACGTACGCACGAACGCTACTTCCATTTAATTTTTATTTTAAAAGAATTGAATCCAAATGATACATAGGTATATTACTATTCCAGTATAATATAATATTTTATATATGTTACTTAAGTTCATTAACACCATCCTTTATACGTTCCATGTGTGGTATGAACGAGTCATATCATTTTAAGGGGGCGGTAGTCCGCACTTCCTCAAATGAAATTATCGTATGTATATACAACATGAAACGAATAATGGTATGAAATAAAATGGAATTACAGAAGCTTATACATAAAATATATATCATTAATATCATATTTAATTACAGTGCCATCATAATGGCCACCATGAGAGGCGGTAAGATGTATTTGAACAATCATCGTTTCGTGAGGCGTTAGTTTGCCATCCACAGAAACATTATCTTCATCATCCATTAGATGGAGTTGTGTGAATGTGTAGTTTGAATCCTTATTATAACAACATCCTAGTATATTGAGGATACTGGTGTTGTTACAAAATAAAGGAAATAAAAAGAGTTTGGGGGTTGGAGAAGCAAAATAAAGGAAAATAATTTAAGAGAAATCGTTACCTTTAATTTAGGTAACTCACTTTGGTTGGAACCAAAGGACTTCTTGAAATGATTTCTGCCTAAGGGGAAGCTTCAAGGAGGAGGAGAGGGATGTGGGGAGATTAGTTGGGCAGAGTTTGGACGAGCCAAGTGGCTTGAGAGGTGTGAGGAATGAGTAGAAGTGGTCTCCTTTTATAAGGGAGAAGAGGGGCTCTTTAGGAAAGAGTGAAAGTATTACTTTATAATATAATTATATTCGGTTTATAATAGTCCAAAAATCATTTAGGTCGAAGATAAGATGACTAATATTCTAAATAACATCAACCAATAATAATTGGACAGGTTTTAGATAATATTTTAATCATTATAATCTTATTTATTTAAATGATTTATTAATGAGGTAAACAATGCATCATTATTGTCTCATTAATAATTTAAATTATTTGATGTCTAAAAATTATAAATAAAATATCATTATGTAGGAAATCTTTTTATCTTTCTAATGAATATTTATAATCGAAAATCCAACATGTATAACCCTATGTAAAAATTGTTCTTCTAAAAGATGTAAGCTTATGCCATTTTTATTTTTATTTTAACTTTATTAATATAAAGTGTCCCTACCACATACAAGTGGCTCCAAGGGGTCCCCAAATTGACCCAAGGATGCTCATGGTCGGGTATGTGTCCACCAATAAGGTTAGGAAACGTTTTAGGGTAATTTTTATTATTATAATATTATTTTTTTAACCCTTATTTACCGGATTTACCCTTAACCATAGTAAATAAAATATTTACCACAGTAATTATTCAAAATGTCTAAAAATAAAAGTTACCTATTTACACAATTTGGACATCCTGATTCCAAATATGGAATCCATTTTTCTAAATTCAAAACACATAAGTGGCAGAAATTAATTTAAAATTAATTCCCGCTGTCAAAACAAAAAGCGTGTTTTTAAGAAATAATAACTATCAAAAGATTGACACTTTCTTATGTTCGGTTTAATTGTAAAATTATGTCCAATGACCAACATTATATTAAATGGTAAAAATATATTCTAAATATACTTTAAAACCACTCAAATTCATAATTTATCACTATTAATTATTTTGATTAAAAAAGTTGTTTTTAATTAAAACTTAGTAATTTTCACTATTCATCAAAATATGAAAGTTATCCGAAATGTACCAAAATTTCACCTTAGTCTAAATTCGATATTCCGAATCCAAAAATGAAGTCCATTTTCAAATATAAAATATATATAATTTCAAAATTTAGGTATTACTATTCATAACGGCTAGTTTGATTAGTTATGGTGTGTTAGAACTCGGTGTTGCGTACAACACACGCTATCACATTATTCAAAGAGAAGTGTACCGTAGAAGCTTGGGGTGTTACATTCTCCCCTCCTTCAAATAATTGAGTCCTCGCAATTTCTAGGGTATTACTGCATAAAAAGACTCGGGTGGTTTTCATCATAAGTTCCTCGGGTTCCCACGTTTCCTCTTCCATCTTATGATTTCTCCACAAAACTTTTACCAGACGCGTCGTCCGGTTTCTCAGTACTTGTTCTCTTGTATCAAGAATCTTGACGGGCTCTTCACAATAAGACAGATCGGGTTCCAGTTCTAATTCCTCATAGGTGAGTACATGCGTTGGGTCAGGCATGTATTTCCTCAATAGAGATACGTGGAACACATCGTGAACTTTGGAGAGACTTGGCGGCATTGCCAATCGGTAAGCTACAACCCCAATTCGTTCTAGAATTTCGAAAGGTCCGATGTACCTGGGACTCAATTTACCTTTCTTACCAAAATGTATGACTCCCTTCCATGGAGATACCTTCAGGAAAACATGATCACCGACTTGAAATTCCAAATCCTTCCTTCGATTATCGACATAGCTCTTCTGCCTACTTTGAGCTGCTTTGATGTGATTTTGGATTACCTTCACCTTTTCCACCATTTCCTCCACCAGTTCTGGGCCTACAAGTTTTCTTTCACCAACGTCATCCCAACAGGTTGGTGTACGACATCTCTTTCCGTATAACTCTTCATATGGTGCCATCTGAATACTCGAATGGAAGCTATTGTTATAGGAAAATTCTACCAGTGGTAAATATTGATCCCACATACCCTGAAAGTCAAGTGAGCAAGATATCAACATATCTTCTAAGGTCTGAATAGTCCGTTCTAATTGTCCATCTGTCTGAGGGTGGTAAGCAGTGCTCAAATGAAGTTCAGTATACAGGGATTTCTGAAGACTTTTCCAAAATCTTGAAGTAAAACGGGGATCACGATCAGAAACAATCGATAGGGGTACTCCATGAAGTCTCACAACTTCATTAATGTATAGTCTTGCTAGACGTTCCAGGGGTAGATCTTCTCTTATAGCAAGAAAATGTGCTGACTTGGAAAGACGATCAACAATAACCCATATTGCATCATTCCTTCTAGGAGTCTTCGGTAGCCCCATGACAAAGTCCATCGTAATATTGTCCCATTTCCACTCCGGTATGGGAAGAGGTTGCATGACTCCTCCAGGTTGTTGCCTTCCAGCTTTCACTTGTTGACAAACCATACATCTTGACACAAAATCAGAAATCTCCCTCTTCATGTTGTCCCACCAAAAATGTTCCTTCAAATCTCTATACATTTTGGTGCTCCCAGGGTGTATAGAGAAATTGGAACTATGAGCATCATCCAGCAATTCCCTTTTTAGATCAGGTATATTGGGAACACAAAGTCTCTTCCCGAATTTCAAAATTCCATCTTCATACACAAAGTCTCTCAATCTCCCATCATTCACAGCTTTAATCTTCTTTTGGAATTCGTCATCATCGGTCTGAAAACTCTTAATCCTTTCTAGTAAAGATGGTTTGGCAACCATTTGAAAAAGCATTGATGTTTCACCTTCCCTGGTTATTCCCATGTCCATCTTCACTAGATCCATAAAAATTGGATCCCTTTCAATTCTCATATTGTTCAAAACTCCATGGTCTTTTCTACTCAAAGCATCTGCCACCTTGTTTGCCTTCCCTGGGTGGTAGTGTATCGTACAATCATAATCCTTGAGTAATTCAAGCCATCTCCTTTGCCTCATGTTGAGTTCTTTTTGTGAGAAAATATACTTCAAACTCTTGTGATCAGTATAAATCTCACATTTTTCACCATAGAGGTAGTGCCTCCATATCTTCAAAGCAAAGATCACTACTGCTAACTCGAGATCATGAGTAGGATAGTTTTGTTCATGAATTTTCAACTGTCGTGATGCATAGGCAATAACTCTATCATTCTGCATAAGGACACAGCCAAGTCCTTTCTTCGATGCATCACTATAAATAACGAACCCATCATTCCCCGATGGTAGAGTCAATATAGGAGCATTGACTAATATTCTCTTCAGTTCTTCGAAACATTCTTCACACTCTTTTGTCCAAACAAATTTAACCCCTTTACGTGTGAGCTTCGTTAATGGGTTAGCCAATCGGGCAAAATTCTGGACGAAACGTCGATAATAACCTGCCAAACCAATAAAACTACGTACCTCAGTTATACTCGTAGGTGCTGGCCATTCTTGGATTGCCTTGGTCTTAGAAGGA
The DNA here is from genome assembly GCA_963277665.1 of Viscum album. Classification (NCBI taxonomy): domain Eukaryota; kingdom Viridiplantae; phylum Streptophyta; class Magnoliopsida; order Santalales; family Viscaceae; genus Viscum; species Viscum album. Next base: position 1,263,832,621 of record OY728132.1, on the reverse strand, counting down.
TCAACAGAGATTCCATCTTTAGAGACAATATGGCCAAGAAAAGAAATCTCCTGAAGCCAGAATTCACACTTGCTAAACTTCCCATATAATTCATGCCTCCTCAGAGTCTTCAAGATAATGCGCAAGTGATTTTCATGATCTTCGTAGGTTTTGTAGTATACCAAGATATCATCAATAAATACCACCACAAATTCATCGAGATACTCCTTGAAAACTCTATTAATCAGATCCATGAATACAGAGGGTGCATTAGTCAATTCAAACGGTATTACAGTAAACTCGTAATGCCCGTACCTGGTTCGAAATGCTGTCTTCGGAATGTCTTCCTTCTTCACACACAACTGATGGTATCCAGATCGAAGGTCAATCTTTGAAAAGTATTGAGCTCCATGCAGTTGGTCAAATAAATCATCAATACGAGGTAGGGGATACTTGTTCTTTATCGTTATAGCATTGATCTCCCTGTAGTCGATACATAACCTCATAGATCCATCTTTCTTTTTAACAAAAAGAACAGGGGCTCCCCATGGAGAAACACTAGGGTGAATAAATCCCTTATTACTCAATTCCTCTAGTTGTTTCTTTAGTTCGACTAACTCTACAGTGGCCATTCTATAAGGGGTCTTCGATATAGGCCTTGATCCAGGAATCAAATCAATGGAAAACTCAACTTCTCGTTCAGGAGGATGTCCAGGTAAATCTTCTGGAAATACATCTACAAATTCTTTCACAACAGGTACATCCTCTATTTGAACATTCCTTTCCTCACCCGCAGTTATTTCATTCTCTTCCTCCCCAATAATTGAATTTAGTTGAGCTATTGAGGGTGGATCTAAATAAGAATTAGGTGGTGACGATTCTGCTCTAAAAATAAGGTGTTCTTTATCATTATCATCAAGAATCGTAACCTCTTTCTTCTTATAATAAATCTTCGCATCATAGTCCGAAAGCCAGTCCATACCGAGGATTATATCAAACTCAATCATAGGTATGACGATGAGATCAGCAGATAAATAAAATTTATGTGCTCTAATGGGGACTGATTCACAAAACTTTGTTGCAACGATACTTCCCTTAGGAGTTTTAACTGACAAATCCCTTATTAAATCAAATTGGAAATATCAAATTTTCTTAGCAAACTGGGAAGATATGAAACAATGCGATGATCCAGAATCAAATAATGCATTTTCTAAACTTGAGGAAACCATTAAATTACCTGCCACCACGTCTTTCGGAGCTTCTACCTCAGCAGTAGTGATAGCATAAGCCTGGCCTTGATCCCTTGGCCTTTTCTGAGGTAAGTTCTCCTGACTCTTAGGGCATGCATTTTCATAATTCCCCATCTCCCTGCAATTGTAGCACTGAACATTGGTAGCTTCCTTCTTCCCCTTGCAATCATGAGCTTGGTGGCCTTTTTCACCACACTTGTAACAGACTCCCATTCCCTTCAAGCAAGTACCGGGGTGTTTCTTCCCACATTTACCACATGATGGATATTCAACCTTTCCTTTCATCCCCTTATTTCCATTCCCAGATTGATCAGCAGGTCTCTTCTTCTCTTGCTTTGCTTTAAAGTCATAAGACTTAGAGAATTCCTTTTCGGTCTTGATAGCACATGAGACAATGTCTTCGTACGATGGAAAGGATTGTGAGACTAATGCTCGATGGAGAAATGGTTTTAACCCATCAAAGAAACGATCAATATTACTTCTTGGGTTGCGAATATAATCTCCAGCATACCTCGCTAACCTTGTAAAGTTAGCCTCATACTTTGTGACATTCTCATCCTCCTTTTGTCTCAGACTCAGAAATTGCCTTTCCATATCTGCTCGATGGTCGCGAGGGAAGTATTTTTCTAAAAACAGATCTTTGAACTCCCTCCATTCCATATTTGATACTTCATTATCTTCCTTCGTATTTTGAATCAATGACCACCATTGATCAGCATCTCCAGTGAGGCGGTAAACTGCCATGATAACTTTTTCCCTTTCACTACTCCCCAAAGCCTGAAATATTTTCTCTAGGGAAAATATCCATTGCTCAGCTACTAAGGGATTTGTATTCCCATTGAATGTTGGTGGTTGTTGCCTCATGAATCGATCTAACATTGATCCTCCACGCTGCGGATCAGGGTGCTCCATACGGGTAAGGTTATTATTCATAACCTGAGTAAGTTGTCCCAGTATGGTGATTAGCTGATCAGCACCGGTTGCATCACCAGCCCCACTATAATTATCTTGAGCAGGAGGGCAATCCCTACATGGAGTGCGTGCATTGATACGGTTTCCATTTCTTCCACTAGGTGCCATTTCTAAACAATGGCATAAACTAGATCAGTTTATGAATCAAAATACATAATCCCATACTTATAAAACACTTAACATAAATTGAACTATTTATGGATATAATCCATAATCATAAAAATGTTTTCTTTGAGGAATTATATACTCATAAACCCTTCATAATGATTTGTAAAGAAAATGAGAGTTATCCTAAGCATATCCCCCGGGACTGTCGTAACCAAGAGTGCAGCAAGGCCCGTTGTCGTGCACCAGTTCCCGTTCGAGTCTAGCTCAAAGCGGTGTTTTCGGGTTTTACCCCTAGGTACATCTGTGCCAGAGCCGCCTCTACCTGCTCGTATCCAGACAGGGATGTATTGCTCGGAAAACTCACAAAATCTCTACAATACCAAAATTCTAGGAAGTTCTTCTATACTAATCCTCAAAGTTCATCTTAGTTCTACGTGCTCTAATCAGAGTTTATCTAAATCTAGTTTCCAAGGTTTGTACTAAACTTCCTCTGATACCAACTGTAACGCCCTGACCCCAGTTACCCAGAGTCGGTGCATTATTACATAACATTGGCATGATCACAAGAAAGATCAAATCTCGAAAGACCGATTGGTTTAGTAGCCTTGGAAACACTAGATATATTCATAAGTTTTACATTACATCATAAAATGAAAAACTACTACAACAACATAATGTTTCCACAATCCACACTATTAACCCCTCATAAAATCCCTGCAGGTCATTCATAACTTACTTCTTCACATCCTGGGAAAAATAAAACATAGAAAAGGGGTGAGCTCTAATGCCCAGTAAGGATAACAATATAGAGGAAACTTTCATAAATAAGAATAAACATTTAAGGCATTGCATTACTAAAACAAAAGCCTTTTAAACTTTAACTTCGACATAGTATGGCAAAAGTAAAATGAAATAATGCCATTTACTTATTCACATGGATATTCTACTAATCGAATAATCACATGCAAAAATCAATAACCACTTTCATAATGTTGGAATGCATAATGCCAGACTATCATAACCACATAGCCAAGGCCTCGTGCCAAGACTACAAATAAGATTTTGTCAAGGCCTTGTGACAAGACACTAGTTTGTCTCATGAGACCTACCGATGCATCGAGGAGCTATAGCGGGCTCCACCCATCACTTATTAAGTCCAATGCATTCCCATATGAAAAGGTTTAAACATAACATAAACATTCGTATTAAAACTAGCATACGAAATGTCAATAATTTCACCATAAAATATGAATGGTATAAAAATAGCACATCCATAGTCAAACATATCACAAAACCTTCAATACAATATAGAAGTTTTGTATCATAAAAAATCAACTTCAAATAATCTTAAAATCCATCAAAGGATGTTGACGTAGATGAAAAAAAAAATTTAAAGAAATATCACCTTTTATTTTGAAATCATTTAAGATCCATATAAAATAAAACATTTTCTTTGAAGATATTCTTATAAGCTTGTAAGGAAAGCTTTGAAGATTTTATAACGGCGTAAAATAACCGCACCCGCTGTATAAGTTAAAAAAACATTCTTACCTCAATTCTGTCGAAAAGGTTAAAAAGGACCTTGTTTTGAAAATGACGGAAAGATTCCTTTATAAACCTCTTATAAAAAGTCAAACAAGGGTATAAATGACTTTAACCCATATTATTGTAAATAGTAAAAATGTTTTGAAATACATTTTTAAGAAACATGGATGTGGATGATAAAGATATCCCAGTAGATTATTACGTATAAACAACCTCGGATAATGAAGAGATTGTGAAATAACCCTTACCTTGTACTTTTCCTTTGTTGGGGTCGGTTAACCTCCTGTATAATGGTGAAATAATTGTTATTAAATTATACAAGAATCATATACATTAATATGATATCATATATGATCTTTTAACATTGCTTTATTAATAATATCTTAGTATTATCGTCGTTTCATGTGATAATCGATTCGTTCTTCTTAAATGTTTGGTTACGTAAGACATGTTTGTAATGGATATATTAAATCTTATTCATAATCAGAATGATATTAACATTATTTTTAACCCTAAAATGAGAATAAGACTTGAATGGATACGATGGAGGATGGATCTCACCGTGTTCGTGGAGACGGTAGTCCGTACGTACGCACGAACGCTACTTCCATTTAATTTTTATTTTAAAAGAATTGAATCCAAATGATACATAGGTATATTACTATTACAGTATAATATAATATTTTATATATGTTACTTAAGTTCATTAACACCATCCTTTATACGTTCCATGTGTGGTATGAACGAGTCATATCATTTTAAGGGGGCGGTAGTCCGCACTTCCTCAAATGAAATTATCGTATGTATATACAACATGAAACGAATAATGGTATGAAATAAAATGGAATTACAGAAGCTTATACATAAAATATATATCATTAATATCATATTTAATTACAGTGCCATCATAATGGCCACCATGAGAGGCGGTAAGATGTATTTGAACAATCATCGTTTCGTGAGGCGTTAGTTTTCCATCCACAGAAACATTATGTTCATCATCCATTAGATGGAGTTGTGTGTATGTGTAGTTTGAATCCTTATTATAACAACATCCTAGTATATTGAGGATACTGGTGTTGTTACAAAAGAAAGGAAATAAAAAGAGTTTGGGGGTTGGAGAAGCAAAATAAAGGAAAATAATTTAAGAGAAATCGTTACCTTTAATTTAGGTAACTCACTTTGGTTGGAACCAAAGGACTTCTTGAAATGATTTCTGCCTAAGGGGAAGCTTCAAGGAGGAGGAGAGGGATGTGGGGAGCTTATTTGGGTAGAGTTTGGACGAGCCAAGTGGATTGAGAGGTGTGAGGAATGAGTAGAAGTGGTCTCCTTTTATATGGGAGAAGAGGGGCTCTTTAGGAAAGAGTGAAAGTATTACTTTATAATATAATTATATTCGGTTTATAATGGTCCAAAAATCATTGAGGTCGAAGATAAGATGACTAATATTCTAAATAACATCAACCAATAAGAATTGGACAGGTTTTAGATAATATTTTAATCATTATAATCTTATTTATTTAAATGATTTATTGATGAGGTAAACATTGCATCATTATTGTGTCATTAATAATTTAAATTATTTGATGTCTAAAAATTATAAATAAAATATCATTATGTAGGAAATCGTTTTATCTTTCTAATGAATATTTATAATCGAAAATTCAACATGTATAACCCTATGTAAAAATTGTTCTTCTAAAAGATGTAAGCTTATGCCATTTTTATTTTTATTTTAACTTTATTAATATAAAGTGTCCCTACCACATACAAGTGGCTCCAAGGGGTCCCCAAATTGACCCAAGGATGCTCATGGTCGGGTATGTGTCCACCAATAAGGTTAGGACACGTTTTAGGGTAATTTTGTATTATTATAATATTATTTTTTTAACCCTTATTTACCGGATTTACCCTTAACCATGGTAAATAAAATATTTACCACAGTAATTATTCAAAATGTCTAAAAATAAAAGTTAACTATTTACACAATTTGGACATCATGATTCCAAATATGGAATCCATTTTTCTAAATTCAAAACACAGAAGTGGCAGAAATTAATTTAAAATTAATTCCCGCTGTCAAAACAAAAAGCGTGTTTTTAAGAAATAATAACTATCAAAAGATTGACACTTGTTTATGTTCGGTTTAATTGTAAAATTATGTCCAATGACCAACATTATATTAAATGGTAAAAATATATTCTAAATATACTTTAAAACCACTCAAATTCATAATTTATCACTATTAATTATTTTGATTAAAAAAGTTATTTTTAATTAAAACTTAGTAATTTTCACTATTCATCAAAATATGAAAGTTATCCGAAATGTACCAAAATTTCACCTTAGGCTAAATTCGATATTCCGAATCCAAAAATGAAGTCCATTTTCAAATATAAAATATATATAATTTCAAAAAGTAGGTATTACTATTCATAACGGCTAGTTTGATTAGTTATGGTGTGTTAGAACTCGGTGTTGCGTACAACACACGCTATCACATTATTCAAAGAGAAGCGTACCGTAGAAGCTTGGGGTGTTACAGTAAAAAACTTATTTAGTAACAAATTTATTATTATTTCATAGAAACGCTTAGTCAGAGGCAAGCCTCTGACCATTTATTAATAAAAGAAAAGGCATAAAGTAGATAAAACAAGTCCAAATCATCTACATAGCATAGAAATCATATTCATCACCACCCCCTTTGGAAATTATGTCCTCCGCATTATCTGTCTCCCACTCTGAGCTTTCTTAGTGTTTAAGAAACTTGGAATATTTCCTTCTAATATTCAGCTTCTCCAAGGCCAGAAATTCCTTCGAGGACTGCATAGCCCAACTCTCCTTCCCAATTTAAGATCTAGTCGACATCGGCTTCGGAAGAGAAGAGTAATCTTTCTTCGCTCTTCATCATGGAGGGGAAGTCCTCGCACCTTCATCCTCGTGCACCTTCATCCTTTATCTCTGTACAACATTATTGTAGGATGGTCGAACCTCACCACTTTCCTTCTCCTTGTCACTATCTGAGAGATCACCCCATTTCCCCAAGATTTTTACATGCAGGAAGCCATCCTTCAATCCAGAAGTTTGCTGGACTGTATTGTCGGTGTCAGCTATAGAAAGGAATTGTGGCTGAACCATCACGTTCAGCCCACCTTCCCTAGTTGCAACATCCATTGGGTCAGTCTCAATCTGAAAATGGCCAGCTTCCTGCCTCACAGAAATCTCCTCATCATGAAATTCCTCCTCATTCTCTAGTTCAAGGAACCTATTTACAGTAGAAATCAAGATCTCCACTCCCTCATCTCCATCATCCTGTCGTTCTGTAACACAATCCCCCATAGCTATGGGGATAAGAGAAACTGCGTCCCAACTAGTATCAAACACCAGCTCAGCCTGCAAGGAGCCGCCATCCATAACCTGCGATTGGATCTATTGGCTAATCTGCCCCTCACCCTCAGCCATAACCTGTGTAGGGTCTACCACAATGGCAGCATCACGATTCACCCCCTGCAAAAAGGCTGGAGCTGAGTGCTCCTCCAGCACTGAGCAGCCTATCCCTCCCACCTGAGAGCCCAGCATCTCCTTAAAAGAACATACAGTGACCACTGCAGCACCAGTTCCTATTGCCTCCTTCTCATCACCTTCATTACTTCTGTTCATACCCCCATGATCACCAGCCGCAAAAACCATATGCACCTCAGAGGAAGGATCCATCTGCAAGTGACATGAAATCTTTTCCACGGCATACCGGGACTCCACTTCAATATCACACTTCATCCTGTCAAAGACCTGTGTCACTGATGGATTGAGAGAAGCCTGTACTTCCTTCACACCACATGTATGGCATGAGACATTATCAACCAAGCCACCAAATTCATTGCAAGAAGAACCCAGCCGGCCTCCCTGCCCATCTGGACTATCAATTCTGGGACACCTATCAGATGCAGCTGATGCATTCAGGACTCCAACCCTACAGCCATCATTTACAGCCTCTAGAGCTGGCCTCACATCATTCCGAACATCAAATTCTTCACCACCATTTCTTTCCATCACCTGAAATCTACCACTCATCCCTCCATTGCGGCAAACAGCCTCCAGATGCCCAAACTGTTTACAATTCACACAGAATTTCATCCACGATTCGAATACCACCTCTTGCATCCATCGTAACTCTTTATCATCTGTAATCCAAACTCGACGCACCGGGGGCTTCGCAAAGTCAACCTCAACACAGATTCATGGGCAGATTGGATGAGAAACAGACCCAATCCATTGATCAGAACAGAGATAATGACTTATCATATTACCAATTGTGCAGAGGATCGAGGGATTTTGAAAGGAAAGAGGGAGACCAAGGAGGCTTACCCATGTCGCGATCGAAGAGGGATCTCACTTCATATGGAAATCAGAATTCTATCGGAAAAAATAAAAGGAGGAGCCACCACATCTTCCTGGCGTCTTCTACCAAGCAACATTCATGTCCTACTCCGATCCAAAATGGACCATTAAATGTCTCCAATCAAGCAGCCCGACAATCGCACGCTCGCAAAGCTCCCAAGATTTAGCAACGACCTGAGCAAATGCTTCCACAGAGGGTCTTTGAGGACGGAAATGAGCCACCAGAGTGAACTTACACAAATCTGCAGCACTATTTATCTCTGCGGGAAGAAGGGAAAGCGGGGGGGGCTCCTGGAAGAGACCCGGCACTTTCGGGGAGATGAATATCTTAGGAAAAGGTTGCAGCGCACCGTGGCAAGACGAAGGATCCTCCCCCCCAGGCAGCAATGAAGGTGAGCCTCCCCCCTCCGATAGGGAGGGGGGAGCGACTCCCGGTGACATTGAACTAGGTCATCAGAGAGGGGAAGCTCGCAGCGAGGTCTCCTTCATCATCCCTTGGTATAACCTTCTTTTTATTTCAAAGAAATTATTCATATTTGGTCATTAATTAATTATATATATGATAAAGGCTTAGTTTGATGCTGATTTAGCAGAGCTACCAGAGGAGAAACTCTATAGTACTGTGTGTACAGATGAGATATTTCAGTGTGTTGTGGGGCATGATGGTCATGGTTATTCTTTGACTTATGGAACTAGCGTCCCACGACGTGCAGTTGTTAGAGCAGAGGTGATGGTTTCATATAGAGATGTAGGGATGCGTACACATACTAAGATAGATGTTTCCATGATAGCCATGCAACACAATATAGATGAGCGGTTTCATTATTTATGTATAGAGTATGAAGAGAGATTATCACAAATGTCATCAGATATCGATGAAGTGACGACACAACATCTTTCTGATGGAACAAAAGTGGTTCCAAAGGTAAAAAAGAAAATAAACCATTCTCATGTTGAATTTTATTGATATGCTTAAGATACATAATATTTATATATGTTTTAGGCTTTGGATATAGATGGTGGATATCAAAGAGAGTTAATTAGTGATCTAGATGAGGATGAACCTCATGCATGAGGTAATTTACATTACCATTTTAATATCATACATGAATTAGGAATTAATAATTATTCCCATTACTTTAGTTCTATTTACACCACTTTGTGTTTTATTGTTTTAATTATTTTGATTTAATTAATTCTTTTAAATTTTACTTGATTTTTAATCATGATATAGTATTATCCTAATTTTCATTAATTCCAACAATCTGGAGTTTTCTTTGATCCCATAAAAATAGATGAGGTTTCTCCCACCAACCAAGATCAATGTGGGTATGAAAATGTGTCACCTCTCAAAGGTTTATTTACCATGTTTCTCATTCTATTTTATTCAATTTATAGTGGTGAATGTGTTTTTGTCATATCAAAGATTTGGCACAAATTTTGGTGATTCTCAAGATCTCCAAATGTATAGAATTTCTCCTTCTCTTGGTTCTTTGAAATCAATGCATTAGATTGAAATTGAAGTGTAGCAATCTGAAATTGAACATTATTTTTGGGAAATTTATTCCTTGGTCACACCTTTTCTACCTCTTCATGCGTTCTCTTGAGAATTAAAGGCCATTGGATGGAATGAACGAAAATCTATAAAAAAAATATGTAATGAATAGGTTGGAATTCTCTTGGTTCTCTAAAGAAGAATGGGAAGGGACTTTATTTGATGGTTCTTGAGCACATATTCAATTTCCTTTAGTGAGGGATTGATTCTTGGTTGAATCCACCTCACTTGAGGTATTTCCAAGTCTCACAACTTAGGTGTACCTTGATTCTAGTTCTGGTTGGCCATATAGTAGTGGTGTTGTCCACTAATTCCAGCTCACATAGCATGTTGTGTTACTCCTCTTTAGATGCCTTGAGAGTGTTGAAGATTACTCCCCTGATGATTTACTTCAATTCCAAAATTTAAGGGCTTTAAATAGAATGAATGAAGTCCTTAAAATTCCTCAAACATCCCTTAAAAAAGATTTCAGTAAAGGGAATTCCAGAAAATATAATATGATTGAAACTGTTTATGGGCCGTTATTATGTCTATTTTTTGTATTTTTGAATTTCTATCTAACTAAATCCATGAAAAACAATGAAACAATCACACCTATCTCTAAAAACAGTGCCCGTTTTTTGTTTCAAAAAATGTGACCAAAAATATTGGTTAGTATCAGGTCATCTCCATAGGGAAAGGTGGTAGATTCACCAATTCTGGTGACATAAAACACCAAAAAATACATTTAAAGTTCAGATCCATAAAAAAGTCTTTGGGGTGACATGAAATCATATGAAACCCCTATAATTATTATTAGTGATGTGTATGAGAAGGTGAAATGTCAATCGGATGTGTGGTGTGCATGGTATGACTAATAAGGTGGTTTTTAAGGGTTTATAGCACTTTAAAAAGGTGTGTTGGGTGGTCAAAACCAGACGAGAGACCTTAGAATTCCACGAAACTAGATGACAAAAACCATGGAGTAAATTTTGAAATGTTCTAGCAGACAGTACATCAATTAGAAGTTTCGTTTGACCACGGTGATGGAAAACAAAATTCTGGGGTCATAAAACCCCAAAACGGACATTTAACGGTCATATCCATAGTAAACATACTCAAGATGACTTAAAATCACATGAAAATCATCTAATTATTATTTTTTATGTGTGTTATGAGATTACACATCAATCGGACATGCAGTGTGCATGGTACAACTGAATCGGTGGTTTTTAAGGATTTGTTGCTCTTTAAAAAGGTGTGTTGGGTGGTGAAAACCAACTAACCAACCTCGAAATGCCATAAAATCAGACAACAACAATATTGGAGTTAATTTTTAAATGTTCTAGTATATGGTACATCAATCGGAAGTGTCTTTTGACTGCGGTGATATAAAACACAATTCATGGGTCATAAAACACCAAAATAGACGTTCAACGGTCATATTCATAGAAAACATCATCAAAATGACTTGAAATCATAGTAAAATCTTCTAATTATTAATTTTTACATGTACGAGGAGACAGAATGTCAATCAGATGTGCGTTATGCGTGGTAAGACTAAATATGTTGTTTTTAAGGGTTTGGTGCCCTATAAAAAGGTGTTTCAGGTGGTCAATACCAAACAAACGACCTAATAATTCCACGATATCATAAAAAAACAATTGTGGTGTGAGTTTTGAAATATTCTAGCAGATGGTACATCAATAAGAGGTGTTGTCTGACCGCGGTGATGGAAAACATAATTCTGGTGTCATAAAACACCAAAATGGACATTTAACGGTCTGATCCATATAAAAAGACCAAATGATGACTTGAAATCATAGGAAAATTCTCTAATTATTATCCTTGATTTTTAAGAGGATACTGCACATCAATTAGGCATGCAGTGTGTGCAGTATGACTGAATATGTGGCTTTTAAGGGTTCGACGCCCTTTAAAAAGGTGTGTCGGGTGGTCAAAACCAGCCAAACAACCTTAGAATGTCATGAAATCAGACTAAAACAACCATGGAGTGAATTTTGAAATGTTATAATAGATGGTACATCAATCAGAGGTGTCATATCACCATGGTGATAGTAAACGCAATTACTGTGTCATAAAAGACCAAAACGGACTTTCAACATCCAGATCCATAGAAAACATCCTCACAATGACCTGAAATCACATAAAAACCATATAATTATTATTTGTGACATGTTTGAGGATAAGACATGTCAATCAGATGTGAATTGTGTGTGGTATGACTGAATATATTATTTTCAAGGGTTTAGCGCCCTTTAAAAGGGTCTCGTGCCCTTTAAAAAGGTGTGTCGGGTGGTCAAAACCAATCAAAAAACCTTGGAATGCCATGAAATCAAACGAAAACAATCATGGAGTGAATTTTAAAATGGTCACATAGAAGATACATCAATCAGATATGTCATTTGACCACGGTGATGTAAAATGCAATTCTGGTGCCATAAAACACCAAAATGGACATTTAACAGTCATATCCATAGAAAATGACCTCATAATGACTTGAAATCATCATAAAACCATATAATTATTATTCATGATGTGAATGAGGAGACGGTGGGTCAATCGGACATGTGATCTTCATAGTATGACTAAATATGTGGCTTTTAAGGGTTTAACACCCTTTAAAATGGTGTGTCGGGTGGTCAAAACTAGCCAAATGACCTCAGAATTCCATGAAATCAAATGAAAACAACTATAAAGTGAATTTTCAAATTTTTAAGTAGATGGTACATTAATCGGAGGTATTATTTGACTGTGGTGACGGAAAATGCAATTTCAGTGTCATAAAACACAAAAACTGATGTTTAACAGTTAGATCCATATCAAACACCCTTGGAATGACTTGAAATCATAAGAAAACTATCTAATTATTATTCGTTACATGTAAGAGGAGACATCATGTCAATCAAACGTGCAATGTGCGCAGTACGACGGAATAAGTTGTTTTTTAAGGGTTTGACACCCATTAAAAAGGTGCGTCGGGTGGTCAGAATAATCTGAACAACCATAAAATGCCATGAAATCAGAAGAAAACAGTTGTGGAGTAAATTTTGAAATGGTTTGGTAGACAGTACATCAATCGGAGGTTTCGTTTGACTGTGGTAATGGAAAACGAATTTCTAGTGTCATAAAACACAAAAATGGATGTTTAATGGTCATATCCATAGAAAAAATACTCATAATTACTTGAAATCATAGGGAAACCGTATAATTATTATTTTTGATGTTTATGGGTAGATGACACATCAATCGAACATGTGGTCTACTTGGTACAACTGAATATGTGGATTTTAAGGGTTCGACACCCTTTAAAAATATGCGTTGGGTGGTCAAAACCAGCCAAATGACCTCATAATTCCATAAAATCAGACATAAACAACCATAGAGTGAATTGTGAAATGGTTGGCTAGACAGTACATCAATCACAGTTTTCATTTGACCGTGGTCATGGAAGACGTAATTTTGGTTTCATAAAACCCCAAAACGGACGTTTAACAGTCATATCCATATAAAACATCCTCAGAATGACAATAAATCATAGGAAAACTGTCTAATTATTATTTGTGACATGAACGAGGAGACGGTATGTCAATCGGACATGCAGTGTGCACGGTACGACTGAATATGTGGTTTTTAAGGGTTCAATTCCCTTTAAAAAGGTGTGATGGGTGGTCAAAACTAGTTGAACGTCATAATAATTCCATAAAATCATATGAAAACAACCATGGAGTGAATTTTGAAATGTTTTGGTAAACGGTACATCAATTGGAGGTGTCATTTGACCATAGTGATGGAAAACGCAATTCTGGTGTCATAAAACACCAAAACGGATGTTTAACAGTCAGATCCAAAGAAAACATCCTTGAAATGACTTAAAATCAAAATACAACTATCTAATTATTTTTTTTGACGTGTACGAGGAGACGAAATGTCAATCAGACGTGAATTGTGTGTGGTACAACTGAATATGCGGGTTTTAAGGGTTGGATGCCCTTTAAAAAGGTGTGTCGGGTGGTCAAAACTAGCTGAACGACCTCAGAATTCCATGAAATCAAACTACAAAAACCGTTGAGTGAATTATAAATGTTCAAGGAGACAGTACATCAATCAAAGGTTTCATTTGACTATGGTGACTTAAAACACAATTCTGGTGTCATAAAACACTAAAACGGACGTTTAATGGTTAGATCCATAGAAAATGACCTCAAAATGACTTGAAATCTTTGGAAAACCATCAAATTATGTGTAAGAGGATATGGCATGTCAATCGGATGTGTGATCTGTGTAGTATGACTGAATCTGTGGTTTTTTATGATTTGAATCCCTTTAAAAAGGTGTGTTGGGTGGTCAAAACTAGCTTACTGATCTTGGTATGCGATGAAATCAGAAAAAAAAAATAACCGTAGAGTGAATTGTAAAATGTTTGAGTAGATGGTACGTCAATCAGAGGTGTCATTTGACTGAGGTAACAGAAAATGCACTTTAGTGTCATAAATCACTAAAACATGCATTTAACAATCAAATGCATAGAAAATGACATGAAATCATAGGACAAATGAATTATTATTATTGGTGAGGTGTGCGAGTAGGGGACACATCAACTAGACATGTGGTCTGCTTAGAATGATAAAATAATCAGTTTATAAAATTTAACAAATTTATTCAGAATTATTAATATATTTTCAAAATAAAATAACTTCAATCTATTGTACTAATCTTCAATCAAAATATATTATTTCATTTCAATTATTAGTTGAAATATTTTTTCTGTACTAATTTCTTTATTAAAATTTTTCATGCATTTATATTCAATGATGGATGTGGAGCTTGGAAGATGATGAGATGAAGATATTTATGTGCCCATGAGTTTAGATTTTTGGAAATATTTTTTTCATTTTTCAAATATAGTGATTTTTTTAGTATTGTTGTGAATTTTTTAAAAAAATAAAAAAAAACCTTATAGTGACTTCCCTTTGGCAGTCGCTATATGGTTTACCTGGTCGAGCTATAGTGATTGTCGTTTGGCGGTCACTATTGTGCATTTCGACGTGGTCTATAGTGACTACCAAATGGTGGTCGTTGTAGCTTAACCTTAGATAGTCTATAGAAACTATCATTTGGTGGTCACTATAGACCATGTCAATCTCTTCTATAGTGTCTACCATTTGGCGAACTCTAGGCGATCATTATAGGCCTTTAGGGATGGATTTTAGCAGTCTCTAAAAGCCTTTATTATATTAGTGATCCACCTAGAAATACTCTTTCATATCTATATACATCTTCGTACTTCCATGATGGATATAAAATGATGAATTTTGAGCCTCATATAATAGCTCCAAAAAATATAGTATAGATGGAACACATACATGGTTCCTAAACTTTATAATTTCATCACAATCAATGTCAAACTCAGGAGCATTTCTCACCTCTTTTGTAGCTCCACATCTTCCTTACGTACCTATTTAATCTTCACTTTGGTAGATGGTAGAACATTCATTTGAGAAAGATAATATTTCTCCCCTTCCTTCATGATTTCTAGGTCTATCATTTGAAAATATAGAAATTTTGGATATTTTATGATTCTCATCATAAATAATATTTCATGGTTCTTTTAACTCAAAGAATATTCTACCTAATTCTATTTCCCAAGGTAGTAATGTATTGAGAAATCATAATCTTTAATTAGATCCAACCATATTCTATGGAACATATTCAACTCTTTCGGAGTGAAAATATGCTTTAAAATTTTATGATCAGTATATATATAAAACCTTTCTTTAAAAATATAATGCCACCATATCTTTAATTCAAAGAATACTATAACTAACCCCAAATTTTGAGTTGGGTAATTTTTCTCATGAGCCTTTAATTAACATAAGGTATAAGAAATAACCATATCATTTTTCATAAGAACACATATGAGTACATTCTTTGATGAATCACTATATAATACAAACCCTTATCCATTATAGGGTAGTGTAATCACATGTGCACTAACTAGCCTTCTCTTTAGGACCTTGGAAGTTTCCTCACATTCATCTATACAAAGGGACTTGGCTCCTATAACAACCATGCTATTTATTACATATTTAAATGTGATTTATTAAATAAACATGCACTTAAGAAAACTTCGTGGATAGATAGGTCTAGTGTCTTGGGAAATTAGGAACATTACATGATAACTTAAGATATAAAATACAACATCTTTATTGAAAAATTATTTTACATGACCACAACATTTCTTCTTACTTATCATTGCATGGGATAATTTTAGTACATACATAATAAAAGGTTGAGTTATAAATCATATTAATGGAGTAAACAAGACATAACATGAAGAATACAATACATGTTAGGAAATAGGCATATCAATGGAGCACAAGAGAAACAGGAACATAAAGGCATGATGTAGCATGATTATCAAAACATAGAAATTTGGAAGAAACATAAAACATGATATTATCATGATACAAGTCTCATTGCACATGTATTAGCATGATTAAACCCTCATTGCACATGTATTAACATGATTAAACCCTCATTGCACATGAATTAGCATGAGTAAACCCTCATTGCACATGAATTAGCATGAGTAAACCCACATTGAACATGAATGGGCTTGATTAAACCCTCATTGCATATTAATTAGCATGATTAAATCCTTATTTCACATGTCGTATCATGATACTAAACATTACCCAATGCATTGAAGCGCTATTAGGGTGCACCCTTCATAAACATTTCATTTCATGCATAAGTGTGCCACATGGATCATATAACATGGAATCATTCAACATCATAAGTTATTCCATGATTTAGTAATGTGGAATAAATACATGTAAGTACCATAAAATATGTATTTTTGCATAAATTTTAATACCCTTGATATAGAAATGGGTATGGTATTCACTACACGATGATTTTGGCTTGGAAAATTGCGGTGCAATTTCGGCAACATAACGTTGTCATATAGAAATTCATAAGTTGGGTTGATGAGAGAGAAATGGATATATCATCATTTATACATAAAATAGATATTATTGGGATTATGGAACATAATATCCCAACATATTAAATGGAATTTAGATGCATAATATGGGATAAATACTTGAATAGAAATAAGAAGAGAGAAATCTCTTAAGGAATTTCAGTATGGTAACGGGTGTACACAGAAGGCATTAATGAGAGAGAAAGTGGTATATCATCATTAAAACGTAAGTAGGGAAGTATGGAGTATGTTTTAAATCATACCCCAACATTTTTAATTGATTGTAAAATGGTATTATGACATAAATAAACTTGGATAACAATGAGAAAGGAAGGAATCCCTTATGAAAATTCGGCATGGTAACAGGTGTGCTTAATAGATCATATAGGGGGATTGGTGAGAGTGAAGGGAAGATCTAATAATATATAAATAAAATTGATATTATGGTTTTTTGGTAACATAATAACCCAAAATATAAATATGGAACTTAAGAAGCATAATGTAAAAGAGTACCTTGAATGGAAATGAGAAGAGTGAAATCCCTTACAAAAATTCGGCATTGTAATGGGTGTACATAAGGGTTCATAAGAGGAATAAATGAGAGTGAAATGAGATATCATCATTTATACATAAAATAGGAAGTAATTAGGATATTTAATAACATATAACAACATAGGAATTAATGAAATTAAAATACATAACATGAAAAGAATGCTTGATAAAAGAAGAGGGTGGAAGATCCTTTACGGAATTTTGGCATAGTAACGACTTAGGTAAGAGTCCAAATGAGGGAGGATAAATGATCCCTCATTTAAATAAAATTAATTTTACAGTAATTTAATGATTACAAACGAATTTCAATGCAAACAATTTAAATTAAAAGAACTAATCTCAAAGAAGGTGCTTGAATTCAAAGAGCAGGAGAGGAATCCCTTACTTGGGAGTGTGATCCCAAAGGCTTGAGAGAGTATTTAGAGAGGCTTCTAGGGAGATTGGGACACCATGGGAGGATTTTATAGATAGTAGGGAATAGTTTTGTTGAGCTCCAAATGGTTTGAGTGAAGTGGAATGAGAATTTTAGTGGGTTTATATAGGAAAGGAGAGGGAATTCTTTATTATTTAGGTTTTGGACACTACACATTAAACTAATCAAAACCACCAACCATCCCATGTTTTTTCCCATGTTTTCTTCCAAAGGGTAGTGGTATACAATATTTTATAAGTCTATGTTCTGATCATATTAAAATATTATGCTTTCTTATGTGAAGGTGAGTCACACTCTCAAAGAAAAAATATTAAAATGTTAAAAAAAATTATAAGTCATGGAGGGTCAACTAAGGAATTATAAAATTAATCAAACAAATATAAAATCACAATATTTTAATTTAAAAACATATATTGTCCGAATATCCCTTTTATATTATTTTATGACATCACTATTGGGTCATTATGATGTCATAAAACAAATTGTATATTTATTTGGTATTTATTTTTTACCCAAACATTCGATTGTCTAAGAAAATTATGAAAAATTCACCATTGGATAATTTCAATGTTCTGATTCCAAAAAAATATTCATTTTATCTAACTAATTTTCTAAATATTTGAATTTTAACTTTTAAAATAAAAGCTATTATTTATTGAAAATTGACGGATTTTGACAAAAATAATTTCCAAACGTTAATAAAAGTTACATTTGACTTCATAAAAATTATATGATCATTTATATTTAATAAAAAATATATAATAATAATATTTTATTAAAATATTATTTATTCCAAAAATTCATTAATTCATCAAAATAAATTCTTTAATTAAAAATACAATTTTAGTTTCATCATATGAAAATATAATTCTTTTGAAACTAAATAATTAATCATTTATAAAGTGAAAACAATTAGAAATAAATATAATCATTACTTATAATTATAAGGAGTGTTCTTATAATAATATTATAATAACAATATTAATAAAACCTCAGTTTAATATAATAATATATATATATTTCTCAAAAGTAATATTTTACCCAAAAACTCTATTTATTTAATTCATTGTATTTTTAAGAAAAACTATTCTCGTAAAGGAATTTATGGAATAATACTTTTATTTATAAAAAGGGATTACAAAATAAGTAACTAATGCATTATTACATAACCCCTTATAAGGCCTGCATAAGATCTAAGGTTAATGTGTGAGATGGTGATAGACTCTTAGGGCGGCTTAGATAACATCGCTCGGGTGTTAATCTTGATTAACTTTAACTTCTCTCGTACACAATTTTGTTCAAGCTTAACGTGTTGAAGCTCAGTTTGGTCTTAGTCAAGAGTGAAGCCTGGTGACACTACCTCCTTTTTGAGCTCTGAAAAATGAGATTCATACAGGTTAAGTCTACTGGATGAGGCCATCGACTCTTCTTTCCGAATTAATTTTTTCATTCTCATTTATATTTATAAACAACAATTATAACGTTAAAATTATTATTGTTTCCAATGGCCATATTTATCTTCGATCATAATTGACCAGTGGTCATATAATGGTTGAAAACTGATATTTACATTTCAATTTATACTTATATATTTTTAATTAATGAGACATAGTAAAACATACATTTTCAGAAAAAAAAATACTCAAAAGTTTGGGTCATTACATTATTTCCCCCTTAAGAAATTTCACCCTTGAAATTTATTTTTACATACTAAGTCGAAAACAGGTGAGTGTACTTCTCCTTCATCTCATCAATGAGGTCTTCTGTCTCTCCTATTATAATTTCCTTTAAGTAGAAAGGGTTCATGCATCACAATGTTACCTTAGGATATTTCTAAAATCATCTACTTCCTTTACCCAAAAACACCTCAAGATTCTTGGATTATATCGATGGAAGCACTGATAAGTCATTAAAAAGGTATTTATTATATATAATTTTTAAATATCTTTTTAAACTTGTTTTTTATAAAAAACTATTAATGACTCATCTTCAAATATTTCAAAATAGGGTTTTGGTATATTAGTTTTGGTGTTTCCCCAAAGACATAAATCTTTAATTTGATACATATAGGCTTCTCAGAGGTCACCCTCTTTTATAGAATCTAGAAAATGTTTTAGTGCTTTATCATTTTGAAATAAAGAGAAGAATTTAAAAATAACATAGTGGTACTTCTAATTTTTAGCATGGTAAGAATGTTTATAGCACAGGATTATCCAATAGACGGTGCCTAATCCTTGAAATAATTGTTCAATTCTAGAGGTATTGTATGCCTTATAAAGTTTTTTCATGTAACTTTGATATTTAAAAAAATTTCAAAGTCATCCGAGCATGACTTCAGCATAATCTCTCCAAGTAGTTCTTCAGGAAGAGAGAGAAGAGTTGTTTGTGATCTTCCTCCATCCATATTTTAACTATGAAAAACAAAATACAATTAGGAGGTTTTAATACATAGATAATAAGATTGTAAAAAATAAAACATTGGATATAGATGGATAAAATTGTATTGTATATCCTAACTTATGATACCCTAATTTTTAATATAGGTTATCAATGATCTATTTCATAACATATATTATTATGGTCTTTTTTTGTTCCGTTAATAATGATTCAAACTAAGATTATGAATTTAGAAAAGCATATCCCCTAGGAGTGTCGAACCAAGAGTGCAGCAAGGCCTGTTGTCGTGCACCAGTTTCAATTCGAGTCTAGATCAAAGCGGTGTTTTTGGGTTTTACCCCTAGATACATCTATTCCAAATCCACCTATACTTTTTCATATCCATAAAAACATTTATTTTCTTGATAAACCACTTACTCTATACTCACCAAAATTTAGGGATACTTTTATTATACTTGGTTTTATCCCTAAGTCTTTCACTAGGGTTTTTTAATTCTTATCCCAAAAATAACTAAACCTATCCTTTGATACCAACTATAACAACTCTGCTCTTTATTACATATTTAAAAATGATTTATTACATAAACCTTCACTTAAGACAACTCTGAGGATCGATAGGTCTAGTGTCTTTGGAAATTATGAACATTACATGACAACTTAAGACATAAAATACAACACATTTATTGAAAACTTCTCTTACATGACCACAGCATTCCTTCATAATAATGATTTCATGTGATAAACTGAGGATATAAAAAATAAAAGGGTGAGCTATAAAGCCCTATAAGGGACTAAACAAGGAATAACATGAATAATACAATACATGTTAGGTAATAGGCATATCAATGGAGCAAAAGACAAACAGGAATATAAAAGCATTATATAGCATGATTATCATAACATGGATATGTGGAAAAAACATACAACATGATATTAGCATGATCCAAGGATCATTTCACATGGATTATCATGATTAAATTCTCATTGCACATGGATTATCATGAGTAAACCCTCATTGCACATGAATTATCATGAGTAAACCCTCATTGCACATGCATTAGCATGAGTAAACCCTCATTACACATGAATTATCATGATTAAACCCTCATTGAACATGAATTATCATGATTAAACTCTCATTTCACATGGCGTAACATGATACTAAACATTACCCAATGCATTGGAGTGCTATCAGGGTGCACCCTTCATAAACATTTCATTCCATGCATAAGTGTGCCACATGGATCATATAACATGGAATTATTCAACATCATAAGTTATTCCATGATTAAGGAATGTGAAATACATTCATGTAAGTAACATTAAATATATATATTTTAATAAAGTTGAATACCCTTGATAGATAAATTGGAATAGTATTCACTACACAATGATTTTGTCTTGGAAAATTGTGGTGCAATTTCGGCAACATAACGTCGTCATATGGAAATTAATTAGTTGGTTTGATGAGAGAGAAAGGGGTCTCACATAATTTATACATGAATTATAAAGTAAGTTTATCATGGAAAATAATATTACAATATATTAAATCGAATTTAGATGCATAATATGGGATAAATACTTGAATGGAAATAAGAAGAGAGAAATCCATTATGGAATTTCTTCATGGTAACAGGTGTACACGGAAGGCATTAATGAGAGATAAAGTGGCATATCATCATTAAAACATAATTAGTAAAGTATGGGGGGTTTTAAATCATACCACAACATTTTTAATCGAATGTAAAAGGGTATTATGACATAAAGAAACGTGGATAAATATGAGAAAAAAAGGAATCCCTTACGAAAATTTGGTATGGTAACAGGTGTGCTTAAAGGATCATAGGGGGCTTGATGAGAATTAAAAGAATATATCATCATATATAAATAAAATGGACATTATGGGGGTTGTTTAAAATCATAAACCAACATATAAATATGGAACATAAGAAGCATAATGTGAAATAGTAGCTTGAATGGAAATGAGAAGAGTGAAATCCATTGCGAAAATTCGGCATGGTAATGGGTGTAAATAAAGGTTAATAAGAGGGATAAATGAGAGTTAAAGGGTATATTATAATGTATAAATAAAATAGTAATTAATTAGTATATTTAATAACATACTAAAATATATGAATTAAATAAATTAAAAGACTTAACATGAAAATAATGCTTGATAAAAGAAGAGGGTGGAAGATCCTTTACGGAATTTTGGCATAGTAACGACTTTGGTAAGGGTAAAAATGAGGGAAGATAAATGATAAATATTTTAAATAAAACCAATTTTATAGAAATTTAATGATTACAAACGAATTTCAATGTAATAAATTGACATTAAAGGAACTACTCTCAAACAAGGTTCTTGAATTGAAAGAGGAGGAGAGGAATCCCTTACTTGGAAGTGTGATTCCAAAGTCTTGGGAGAGGCTTGAGAGAGGATTATTGGGATATTGGGTCACCTTGGTAGGATTCTAGAGATATTAAGGCATATTTTGGTCAACATCCAAATGGTTTGAGTGAAGAATAATGGGATATTGAGTGGGTTTTTATAGGAAAGGAGAGGGAATTCTTTATAATTTTGGTTTTGGAAACTACACTTTAAATTAATCAAAACCACAAACCATACCATGGTTTTTACCCATTATTTGTGAAAAATAGCATTGTTATAAAATATTTTATAATTCCAAGGTCAGAACATATTAAAATATTAGGCTTGATTTTGTGGAGGTGAGTCACACTCTCAAGAAAATCATTTTAAAATGTTAAAATATTTTATAAGTCTTGGAGGGTCCACTAAGGCATTATAATATTAATCAAACAGATCTAGAATCACATTATTTTAAAGGTAAAATATATATTTTATGATTATCCCTTTTATAGTATTTTATTACATCACCACTTGGTCATTATGATGTCATAAATCACATAATATATTTATTTGGTATTTAATTTTTACCCAAAAAATCGATTGTCTCAGAAAATTATGAAAAATTAACCTTTGGGTAATTTCAATGTCATGATTCTAAAAATAATATTCATTTTATCAAAATAATTTTCTAAATATGTGAATTTTCACTTTTAAAATAAAAAACTGTCATTTATTGAAAATTGACAGGTTTTGACAAAAATAGTTTCCAAACCTTAATAAAAGTTACATTTGACTTTATAAAAATTATATAATCATTTATATTTAATAAAAATATATAATTATAATATTTTATTAAAATTTTATTTATTTAAAAAATTATTTAATTTATAAAAATAAATTCTTTAATTAAAAATACAATTTTAGTTTTATCGTATGAAAATATAATTCTTATCAAACTGAATACTTAATCATTTATAGAGTAAAAAATAAGGAATAAATATAATCATCACTTATAATTAAAAGGAGTGTTCTTATAATACTATTATAATAACAATATTAATAAAACCTCAATTTAATATTAAAATTTTTATATTTTTCAAAAGTATTATTTTACCCGAAAAATAAATTTATCTAATTCATTATATTTTTAAGAAAAACTATTCTCATAAAGGAATTGATGGAATAAGACTTTTATTTATAAAAGGGATTACACAATAAGTAACTAATGCCTTATTACATAACCCCTTATAACACCCACATAAGACCTAATTGTAAGGTGTGCGATAGTGACAAAATCTTGGGACGGCTCAGATAAGATCTCCTGGGTGGTAATCTTGATTAAATTGAACTTCTCTCGTAGGCGATTTTGTTCAATATTAACGTGTTGAAGCTCAAATTAGGTTTGGTCAAGAGTGAAGCCCAGTGATGCTACCTCCTTTCCAAGATCTAAAAAATTAGCTTCATATGACTC
Organism: Viscum album; assembly: GCA_963277665.1. Classification (NCBI taxonomy): domain Eukaryota; kingdom Viridiplantae; phylum Streptophyta; class Magnoliopsida; order Santalales; family Viscaceae; genus Viscum; species Viscum album. The sequence continues at coordinate 1,263,808,605 of OY728132.1, read as the reverse complement.
TAGTCTACTAGATGAGTCCATCGACCCTTCTTTATGAATTAATTTTTCCATTATCATTTCTTTTTATAAAAAATAATTATAATTTTGAAATTATTATATTTTCCAACAGTCATATTGATCTTCGATCATAATTGACCAATGGTCAAATAATGGTCAAAAACTGATAGTTACATTTTAATTTATACTTATATAGTTTTAATTAATGAGACAATGTAAAACGTACATTTTCAAAAAAAATTATTCAAAAGTTTAGGTCGTTACAGCTCCCTTTTGAGTTAACTTAGTGAGTGTATTACAAATCCCTGAGAAATTCTCCATAAATCATCAATAATATCCAACCAAACCAAGAAAACTATGGGTCTCATTATTTTTGGTTGGTCTAGACCATTTCTCAATAATATCTATCTTTGAAGGATCCACTAAAATACCCTCATTTGAGATCATATGAACTAAGAATTAAACTTTCTATATCCAAAATTCACACTTGATAAATTTTTTAAATAACTTATCCTTACTTAGGGTATTTAGTACAATTATCAAAATGATATTCATGTAAAACCTTTCTTTTTTAATATATAATAATATCGTCTATAAAGACTACTAAAAACTAATCAAGGTAATATATAAAGACTATTTTCATTAAATCCATGAAGATATGGGGGAATTTTTTAGACCAAATGGCATAACTATAAATTCATGGTGACTATAACTTATATGATATGTTGTTTTGGGTTTATCCACTTTAATGACCCCCAATTAGTGATATCCAAAAATAATAATCTTATCAAAGTATTATGCTCCACCTAGTGGATCAAACAAGTCTCCAATATAGGGTAGGAGATACTTGTTTTTGAAAATGATATTGTTAAGTTCTTGATAATAAATGTAGAGTGGCATTGATCCATATTTCTTATTAACAAAAAGAACAGTTTCACCCCAAGGTTCTGATTGAATCCCTTGTCAATATTCTCTTGGAGTTTCTTTTTCAATTCTTGCAACTCAACCAGGACTATTCTGCATGGATTCTTTAAAATAGGTGTAGAAATGGGTATGAGTTATTTTGATAACTCAAATTCATGATTTGGTGGAAACTGGGAAATTATTATTAAAAGATATCAACAAACTCCCATAAAATAGGCATATCTTCAATGTTTAATTTCACCCAAACTATCTGAGATAAACATCCCATTTGAATATGAATCAAGATCCGTATAATGGATGTGATTTCCATTGAAAGATCATATTTATCATCACACTAATAGATGATCGTAGTTTGATTAATAATATCAAACATGACTTTCCTTCCATGGAAATTGATTTGGGATTTATCTAAATAAATCCAATCAATGCCCAAAATAACATCAAATTCAATCAGAGGGGGAATAAAAAGATTTATAGGAAGAACAGTCCCACAAACTTCAATTGGAGAATAATCATATACTTCATATTTGATCATCATACCATTAGGTGTTTTCACTACTAATTTACCTTATAATCATTGAGATATAATTTTCATACCCTTAGGAAAATATTCAAATATAAAAGAGTATATCTAACTAGATTCAAATAATTTATTAGTATTTATAGAGTGGATGATAAGTGTACCTTTAATCATGTCATTTTCATAACCCACTTTAGGAGTAATAATCGTAAGATATTTCTCTTTATCTTTGAGTCTAAAATGTTTTTTATGCTAATAATTATTAAAAACTTTTGGAATTGTGCTGTAGTTAGTGTAATTCCCACACTTTTTAAAATTGATGAATTGGAGCATAGGTGGTGAATTAGTTGGAATCTTCTTCTCCTACATTGAATTAACTAACCTATTTATCCCCTTTTGACATTCATGAGATTTATAACCCATATTTCCACAATTAAAGAGCCTCCCAATTCCATTCAAGCAATTTCCTTGATGTTTATTCTCATATTTATGGTATATAGATGGATAGAATTTCTTTTCGTCGAGGGATCTATTCTAGTTTTCATGAGACTCAATCTTCTTTTTTCTTATCAAAACCTTGGTAATGGTGGGAATATTCTATTTTAATTTCTACCTTGAGTGCACATTGAATTATTTCCCCAAAGAAACTAAATTATCTTATAGATAATTTATTTTAAAGACTTGGTTTTAAGACACTAAAGTATAAATCAATTTTTATTTCAGGTCTGATGATAAAACTAGAGGCATACTTGAAATTATTGTAAAATTTTCCTCATAGGTACCAATGTATTCATCATCACTTTTCTTCATATCAAGGAATTCCTTCTCCGTATTTCCACATATAATATTAAAGAAGTACTTACTGAAAAATATCTTCTTAAACTCAACACATTCCATAGAGTCAATTTCTTCCTCTTAACTTGTGTTATTAATAAGATTACACCATTGATTTTATTCACCTCCCAAATGATAGATGACTAGGATACCTTTTTATATTCTAAGAACTTGGGAATAAAAAATATTTTTATCAATGGTGTTTATCTATCTCTTAGCTACTAGTGGATCGGAATACCCCCCAAAAGAAGGTTGATATTACCTCGTAAAAGATTCAACAGTACATTTTTTCTTCCTTTCATCATTTCAAAGCTCAACATGATTCTTGGATTTAGAAATTTTTGTGAGCATAGCAATAATATTTTGTATTCCATCTCCCACAGAATTTGGATTTCAGGTGGAAAATCATTTCATTTTCCATCAAATTCATTGTTTACATAGTGCCCTTTGGTTATATCCATTGACTAAAACCAAAAAGGAAAAGTTTTAGAAATAATAATCATAGTAGAAAACTACACAATAATTAAAATAATTTATAGGATGTCTAAATCATGACACCTTCTTCCAAATCTATGAAAATTTAGGATTAACCAAGGTCATCCATGGTCATTGCCACAACTTTTGGATTTTATCCAATACTTATACTTATCCCTAGTGTTCTCCTGAAATTTTTTTCATCATGGTTTTCAAAGGTTAACTAAACCTTACTCTGATACCAACTATAAAAGTCTCATTCTTTTCATACTTAAATATTACATATTTTTAGATGAATATTCCATGCATTCAATAAATACACACCCACTACAAAAAAATGACTTATACCAATAGAAATTTATTGACAGACAATATATCTGTTGGTAAAAATGAGCAATTAAAACAGATATTAAATTTTATCTGTATTAATTTTAAGTACCAACACTTGTTTTTACCAATAAATATATATGTTGGTATTGATCATTTAACACCAATAGATCTTTTTCCAACAAAAAAATCTATTTCTTTATCATAGTAATACCAACATTTTTTTCCAACACTTGTATCTATTATTAATAATAATCATTACCAAAAAATAATTTATCATCAATAAAATCTATTACAATAAACCATTCATTGATAATAACCAAGAGAAACCAATTTTTCTATATATTATTATTTTTATGACCAAAGTAAATATTCACTTTTAAAGGTTTTATTAAAAACATATCATATATATGAATATATACACTGCTTATATTTTCCAATGTTTTTCATTATAATAAAAATTTGAATTCTTTTTATAAAAAAATTAAATCATTATAATATTTTAATTTAATAAACATAATAAATAAAAACACGGTAATGGATAAAGAAATAATAAACATAATTGAAATATAAGTAATTAATAATTGATATTCATATATTGAAAATTTTTATATCATAAAGAAAAAATATTAAATTTTATTATTTTTTATATTCATTATATAATAATAAATTAAGTAATTAAGTAATGTTTATATTTTATATCATAAAGAAAAAATATTAACTTTTATTATTTTTTATACTCATTATATAACAATAAATTAAGTAATTAAGTAAAGGGTATTTAGAGATTGAATTTTTTATATAATACATTATTATATATTATATTTATTAAATATTACAAAATTAATAATGTTTATATATACATAGTAATTTTATATATAAATATGTTTTATGTAAAAACCCTAATTTTCCGCAAACCCCCCCCCCCCAAGTTGTTTCGTGCGACCTCCCTCCCCCAACCCTACATCTCTGTTCCCCACGGCCTGTGTTCCCCGCAGCCGGTGTTCCCCGCAGTCGGTGTTCCCTACGCCTGACGATCCCCACGGATGGCATTCCATGCAGAGACGTTCCCCACGGACGGAATTCCATATGGTCATTGATCCCCGCGGACATCGTTCCCTGTGGACGGCATTCCCCACGGATGGCATTCCTCGTGGCCAGTGATCCCTGTAGACGGCGTTCCCCACGACCAGTCAACCAGTATTGAATGTAATCCCAGGTATTTCCATATATTTTTTCTCTACCCCCATTACAGATTGTATGATCTTCTTGGACGGCTTTTCTCGTCGCTATTCATTCCTTAATGGTAAAACATAGACGATTATGTTTTGTGTATTTAATCTCACAAATCTTTGATGGTGGTTATTTTTCTAGTTTCACTCATGCACATTGTCTAGTTGGGTGGTGTTTAGTTTTTTGATTTTTCATCAGTCATTAATCATTGTGTTTCAATAAGATTATCCGCAGTGATTATTTCCTACACGGGTGGTGATTGATAATGCTTATGTTAGTTTTATTTTTAGGAATTATTTTCAAATCATTAAGGTGGGTAATTAACAATGTATTTTGGCATGGACTAATCAAAGGAATTAAGGTAGTTCATATTGTTATGTAATATAGGTTTTCATGTTATTTCAATTAGTAATACTGGTTTAATTTTGGTTGTTCTTCCTCCAAACAGGTTCAGTTTTGGATGTTTTCATGCTCTTGCAGACAGCATGAGGCATTACTGATTAGAATTTAATCATGAACATTCATTCTTGGATTAATTTGTGTCCTTGCAGTTTTTTTTATTTAATTTAGTAATACTAGGTTTTTACTATCTTGTTATCATACTTTGTTATGTTCTTGAATTATAAATGAGAGTTTAATTCAGGTTCAGTCGTGTTATTACAGTTTTTGTTACTAATTCAGGTTGAATTTTTATTCAATTTTAGTTATATTACATTATTATAGTTAGAATTAGTAATGTGGTTTCAGTTTTGGTTGTTACCATACCTGCTTTCTGTTAGTATTAGTAATTCATGTATAGTTTTGGTTCAGTTTTTATTGTTATCATACTTTATTATAGTTAGCATTATTAATACAGGTCTAGTTTTGGTTGTTTTCATGTTCTTGCTGTTAACATGAGGCAGTGCAGATTGGTATTTAATCTTATACTTTTATTATCATATTAATTGAGGTTCTTGTAATTTTAATTCAATTTGTTCACTTTTTATTTTCATATGCTGGAAAGTTCTATCTTTTTTATAAGTGCTGTCAAAACTCATTTCTGTATTGGAAATTTTTAATAATAAATATTTAAGTACCAGATGTTTTTTAATATATATTATAATGCTTCACTGCAAATCCTATTGAGGTTCGGTGTTAACCAATGTTCGTGATAGAGAGTATAAATTTTTATCTAGTGTATTGAAACCCTAATCTAATGTCTTCCCCTAATTATCTTCTAGTAAGGCAGATTGTGAATGCATCCATTTACCTTGACGAGATGTCCCTTTCATATTTTCTATCTTCAATCAGTACCGACTCGAAATATCTAACATGTCCTTAACTGATGGTTCATTATTTACATATGTGGATCCAAATATTTTTTTAGGGTTTCTGTATAATTTGAGATGTTTGCCTCATCGATCCACATCAAAAAGAAGACTGTAAGCACTATTTATAAGGTAAAGGTGTTCTGACTAACTGAATTTGTGACCCAAATCTATGTTAAGGGTACCCACAGTTTCACTTTAAACCTATTGTAGGCTTGGAAAATTAATTTTCATTATTTTTTTTTTGTATGGGAGTTTAATATTCAACTCTCTCCAGGGATTAGTTGATGTTTTACATTTTCATCTGTGATTTTTTTCCAGTGTCATGTTGGTGTGCCTGTTAAAGAAATGGGATGATGTTATAAGTTTATTATTTGTTGATCAATGAATTATTATTCATCATATCATAATAAACTAGCTTTACTATTACTATTTTGAGATTTCATTAGAGAGATCTCTAAGGATTGCTGATTAGGCAGGCAAAAAAACTTGGTTTCATTCAGATCATGTGATATGTTATAATTGTACATTCATTTATAAGATTTATTGCAAGAAAAATCATAGGTTCACACTTATTTAATGTCTTATTGATCTTTTATTCATCATTTTTAGTTAATATTTAGAGCATATATGCATAAAACTTGGGTTCGTATTTATATCAGATAGATTTTCTTGACTCTCAATTTACTTAGCTAGGTTGATTTTGTATCCCCTATTCTATTTTTCCTCTACATAGTTCCCTTGAAATGCTTATAGTTAATAACAGATCAAAGAATTTAGTGAACATGATCAACAATAGAATCAATTCTCAGTCATTTCACATAAGAGAATAGTATCAGGTGGATATGAAGAGTATTGAAAAATATAGATAAAAGATAAAATAACTCTCTATATATTCCACCAAAAAATTCAAAATTATTCTAGAACAGATCCTGTCTTGGTTAATGGATTTGATTTTAGAGGATAGTGGATACCTGATAGGCAATATACAGTTGTCTGACATGGATTTTAGGTTCTTCATGCTTGGAAATATCTGGTCAATTACTTCATATATGTATTTTCTAAAATAAAATGCGTCCATTTTGATTTTGATTCAAGTCAAATGGGATGATCTTGTAGGCAAAATTCCTCTAAATATATGTTATTCTATTTAGATTATAAGGATTTCTATGTGATCACTGGAGGTAACCTGAATAATGTGTGAGTTTCTTTATACATTCAATTATTTTATCCTTTGACTGTTTTCTTGTGTGATCATGAAACTATTTAGATGTTCATTAATTCTTTTCAAGCTAGGGATTCTTCTTTTTTTTAGCAGATTATTTAATCTTGATATATCTTTTCTCTTTTCAATACATTATTTTTTTTATTGTTCTATACAGTGTGATTGGTTCAATTTATGAAAGATAAGTAAATCAAAACAAAGATAAGAAGATGAAACAAAAGTATTAGAAATATAATTACGGATATATAATATGGTGCACTACACCCATGGAATGACCAAACAAGAGAATAATTACATAATTATATTTACATAAAAAATCTTTTTACTATGTGCATGTCAAATAGTACATGATATGTTTGGATTATTTAACCATTTTCAATAGTTTAATATTTATATTGTATAATCATAATATAAAATAGTAATGAACAAATTATTATTTTATATCCTGTAATCACTTCAATAACATGTGCACTTTAGTAAGAAACTATCTGTAAGAGTTTGGATTATCAATGACATGGCATGATTTGTATTATACCCTACACTTTGAAATCTGGAATCTCTATATGTTTAATATAATTCAGTGTCTGTAAACTCAGTGTTTAATCTATTTATAACTTGGAATATATGAATTTCAATTCAAATATTACATATTACATAATCTGGATTCCATGTTTTATAATTTGTAATGAAATCTAAAATCTATTCCCATAATATATTTGTAATTTGAAATAATTCTACATTTTGGATCTTGTCTGTGATATTTCTAACCTCTGTATTCTAGAACCACTATGTAATCTCTGTGTATATATTCCTTAACAGGAAACTGAAGAACAAAAGATATTTCCAAGCATTCTTATTGTTATAATATCCTCCTCAAAGTGGAGGATGCCTAGTATAATGAGCTACATAAACATGGGGCTAAGTCCTTTCCCCTGGACGAAGATATTCCTAGAATGGGTCAAAATTAATACTAACACTATGACCGATACATTGAGAATGTATCCATGAAGTATGAATGTTTCAAAAAAAATCACCATAACATGTGTTTATAAAGTAGATAATGATTCATGCACCCCACACCCAACAGGATGTGGAATTGGATGCAAGAATGGGGATACCTGACAATGGCATGAAGCTTATGTGAACCTGAGCATTGTGAGTATTCCTTTCATTTATCCTTTCATCCTACAACCTTCTTTTCTAATTGTTTTGGGATCCCCTTATATTAATCATTTTTTATATTATGAGACAAGAACAATTGTTTTATAAAAATGTTTAAAATAATTCATGGCAATCAATGTACTGTGTTTGAGATCTAGAAACAATTAATAATAAGTCATTATTTCAAAATATCCTTAAATCTACAGGGTTAAAAATATGTTTATGGTCTTCAATACTTTAAATCAAGCATGGGATTATCCTGATCTCTTGATATAATTAATAAAATACCAAAAATAATAAACCATTAATAAAAAGGTATTGGTATCTTTATTACCTTTATCATGTGGTGCACAAGTCTATTGGCATGGGGCATCCAAATATGGAAATTAATCAGTGTTTTTTTTATCCTTCATCATTTTGTGATCTTTCAATTTGAAAAGTATTCAATTATCATTTTTCATTGTTTCAACCACAATTAACTTGTAGGTCACTTTTTTCCTTTTATTTGTTATTTGGCCATCCATTTTTTTGTACAAGCATGCTTGAATTTGAATATTGCTTTGGTTGTTGTTATTTTGAGTAATGAGAGTTATTCTAAAAATTAAGCAAATATTAAGAATGTCTGAAATTTTTTGGAATATTGTTAAGAATTTATTGACTGGTTCAGGGAATCATTTGGTTCATAGAATATTTTTTAGAAGTTTATTCACTTCATTGTTTTTTATGGTATGTTTGAGTTCTGTGAATTTGATGAGTTCAGTATTGTTGCAGCTATAGAGAATTTTGGATCAAGTGAGTAGGTAGGCTATTTCAAATTGTATCATCTTATTTCTTGTTCAAAGAAAAATCAACTCATTAGGCAATTAAGTTTTTACATACTTTATTTCTATTAGTCCTTTGACAGGTGAGTAAAATATCAATAAGAACATTATATGACTCATTTTGTTTGCATTCAAGTAAAAATATAATTCAAACTAACTTGCTATTATTTTTATTTAGATTTATTTCTCATTGATAAGGCTTAATGTTATCTCAATGTTATGTATTATGTGTATATTGGTCTTAGATTGGTAAGATCTTAATATTGTTTCTTTTCATGCAAGAAATATCACTACATGCTGCATATGAAAATTTGTATTTATTTGGAAATACTGGGATTTTTAAGAAACCGTAGTAATTATATGTAGTTTTTATAAACAATGTTATTGATAAACCCTTCAGAAATCATTTTTTTGTAGGGAATTTTATTTCCACACTATCTAAACTGCGACATTAGGAAACATCCCTCCTAATAACTAGTTCGGACTAGTGATGTGGCGGTGACTATAAATCTAAGAGACATGATGAGATCTATGTGCGACCCTTATTCTTGTAGTTTCACATAATTCCAGACTCCTTTTTACTTGTTTTATAAAGATATCCAAGCATCAACTTCATTGTACATGCCATAAACTCAATTCTAGTGAACAACACCATGCTACTGCTTGTTTTTTTCTAAATTATTTGGTGTAACATTTTTCATTTTTTTTATTCGCATTGTTCTTTTTCAACTTCTACTTGTGTTGGTGTGTGGGATTCAAGAATATGGTTTAAGTGTTTTTTCTATTGTTGTATTGTTTTTTCTTTATAAATTAATGGAAAAGATTGTGCATAGACTAGAGATAGCATGGATGCTTCTGGAGATGGAGCTGGCATAGATGGGGCTAGAGCTGGATGAGTTGGAATAGACTAGAGATAGAATGGATGGAGCTAGAGCTGGCATAAATGGGGTGAGCTGGCATGGATGGGATGGAGATTCTAGTGTTGGAGTCACCAGTGATGATTGGCTAGAGCTGCTGGGGTGGTTGATCATGTTTTGGGGGGATCCAGTGTGGGGGTGGTGGGTGGGTTGTCAAGCGGTGTAATTGTGGAATAGAATTTAGGGGTGAGGGTGGGTGGGGTTGTTCATAATTGTGGAACAATCCTGGTGGGGATCCAAAAGGTTTTATTTGTAATGAATTTCATTATTAATATAATGAATTCTTGTCTAATTTGTCTTTGGATTAATAATTAAAACATATGTATTATATATGATGAATTAATAAATATAATATAAAATTATACTAGTAATAAAAAATTATATTTTTTATTTAAATGTAATTTATAAATAAATATTTTATATTGGTAATATTATTACCAACAGATAAATTTGACACCAGAACCTGTTGCTAATCTCTTTAACCAACATATACATTATCTGTTGGTATTATTATAATTACATCAGAACTATTTTATCCATTGCAAAAACATTTTGCAATAGAGTTTTTACCAATTGTTTAGTGATAGGGACATATATGTTGGTAAAACGTTTTACCAATAGAAAATAAACTTTTACCGACAGATATGATCCTGTTGGAAAAATTGAAATATTTTTTAGTGACCCAAGGACAATAAATTTTTAGTTTATTTCTAGACTAGATAAACAATATACTTATTATATAAAATATATTTAACATTTATAAAAAATCTTCCCATTTAGCACACTTCATAGACATTCCCAACTTAAAACCTTTCTTTATAACTAGGGTAAATGAAACCTAAGAAAGGGTGAACTCAGATTCTCAATGAGGGTAAACATAAGAGATATCAATCGATGATCATATGAAAACATAATATAAGCATATGGTTATGATGTCATAACTATAACATACCAAGTTTATACCCAATTATTCATATATCATAAACATGAGTCATAGAATAAAGTATTATCATTTTAAAAGATATAAATCATAAGAGTGAGAAATATTAAAATCAATGAGGACCATAAGTTCGTGTTATAATAGTGTAGTACCATCATAGGTATAGAAACCATTTTATATTTCAAGGTTAACTTCCAAGACTATCAAATAATAATGGATCAATCCTCAACACATGTTTCCCAAAGGGGATCAAGCACGTTGACTTGTTTCCCATAATGGATTGAGCACATTGACTTGTTTCCCATAATGGATAAATCACATCGACTTGTTTCCCATAATGAATAAATCACATAAACTTGTTTTCCATAATTTATTTATTACATCAAATTATTTCCCATAATGGATTAATCACATAGACTTGTTTCTTGTAATGGATCAAACACGTTGAGTTTTTTCCAGTAATTATCACATGAGATAAATATTTACCCAATGCATTAGAAGGATATATAATTTCAGGACCACCCATAACATAATAAAATTATATATATGTGTGACATGAGATCATAAAACATTCATCATGTCAGTATATCATAAACCATGGAAATAAAATGGGCTTTATAAACATTTCATAATCTCACAATAGCATGACCCATGGAAAGAAAATGGGTTTCATAAAAATATCAACATCATATTTATAAACCATCCATAGAAAGGATAATTATGGTACCATTGGATCATATACCTGGTAAAACATATGCAACACTAAAGGTTTTTATTTTTGATGAATTTAAATTTTTTTAAAACATTCTTTAGGAAAATATCTTTTCCATTTTGAAATAAATTATTTAAAATCTTAAAATTTCAAAAATACTATCAAACAATTATTTGAAAATAACTATTGAAACTTGTAAAGGAAAATTAAAATTATTCATTTTTCATGATGATAGTAAATTTCATCCATGCCATATAATTTAGAATAAAACATTCCTTTCACGCTTTTGTAGAAAAAGTAAAAAAGTGCCTCATAAACTACAAGAAGATTCCATTTAAAACATTTTTTAAAAATTAAATCATGGTTAAAAATTAATTTAAATAATCTTATAAACTTTCTCGAAAACATTTTTAGAAAATATGGATTTGAAAGAAAAAGGATTTTAGACCGAAGAGAGAAATAAAGCCGATTTTCCTTAAAAACACTCTTTCAATATCTTAAATACTTAAAGTGAGTAAAATGAAAGGAAAACATATATTTTAAATAAATAAAAATATGAGAATAAATTTAAATGTATTTATCAGATAAGGATCATGTAATTTCTTTAATGTAAATTCAAGCATAGATAATCCTGATTAAAATAGGACTGAAACATAAATCTCTTCCCTTAAGTTTTAACATTCTTCATGCGCATTAGAACATACTATAAAATAAATATATATTTATTACACATATATTAAAATACCATATTAATATATATCATACCATTTATGATTTATTTATGACATATTATCACCCTTTTATTAATAATTTTTTATTAAAATCATTGTTTTGGGTGATATCTACTTCATTTTTCAAGCATGTTACGGTTCGGCAGTCCCAATCCTTGTACTTTGATTATAGTTCTATAATTTAAATAATTTTAATAATTATATAAATATAATATATTTTCATTATATTTATATCAATATTCATCCATGAAATTTATAGATATATAAAATGAATTACATTATTCATGGAGACAGTAGGTCGTACGTACGCATGAACGTTGTTTTCACTTTTCAATGGATGGAATGAAAGAAAGCTAAATAATAATTAATCATTATTATATCATTATTATGTCATATAAATCATATATATTCATCAACTATATCATTACTACCATCCATGAAAAAGGATATGAAAAACAATTCGCATCACTTCATGGAGGTGGTAGTTCACACGTACGCATGAGTGGCCTTATCATTTTATAATGATTTGGAAGGTAAGAAGGTAGATATTATATTATAATTATATAATAAAATATAAGTAATTAATTTAATATATAAACATTAAATTCATCATAATACTTATCCATAAAATATGGTAATGGAAAATTAATTATATCACTACGTGGAGACGGTAAGTCGTACATACGCATGAACGATACTTCTATTTATCATTTGATGGAAATAAGGGTGAATAAAGGTGTTTTAATAATAATAATAAAATTATAGTATATTTATGATAATAAAATTATTATTTAACGAAAAATATAATATATTTTGAGTAGGTAAAATAATAATTAAAAATAAAGTGATCGATTATAGAAATTACCTCTTCTTTGAAACAACTCCTTTAAATCTCCTCTTAAGGGCCCTAGGGTTGGTATTTTTGGAATAAAATCACATTTATAATGTTTATAAGATATTTTATAAGATAATTTGGTAAGTTTTGGTCAATATATAGGTCTCAAAGTGGTGTGATGTAGAGAATGAAGATGTTCCCTATTATAAGTAAGGTGAGGGGCACTCTTGGAATGTCTTACTAGATTAAAATATAATAATGTCATTATCTACCCCAAATACCTAAAAAAGTAAAATTATTAGATTATAAGATATTATTGTGCTTAAATAAAATCAACCAATAAAATTATTATGGGTTTAATTTGTATTTTAAACCTTATATTTTTGTTTAACACTTTGGTTAACTTATTTTAACTTCAACTACGGTAACACCTTTTTCACTCTTAAAGGTTTATAATTTTTATTATAAGGTGAAAATTGGATAATAAATTTACAAGGGGTAAACAAAATAGTTTTTTGGAGATCAAAATAGATCCATTTGTGGTATGAGTAGCACTAATTATTTTCTATAGGATTACTTTTTCTTACATTTATATATCCACGGATTCAAATTTATTTCCAATTATACAAAGGACCATTGCATCATAATTTATGATTGAATTAATGTGGATTGATTTTGACTCAGAGTGATCCTCTAAAAGTTTTTAAATGTTAATACAAAATAGTTTTGGGTGGGTTTTCACAGGGTATTTCATATGACTTGATACATAGTGAATTTGGTGATACCTTTCCAAAATTGTTTTGAAATATATCTAAAAGAGTTTTGGATATGATTTGAAAAGTTATTCTATATGATATAATAAATGGTTAAATGGAACAAATTCTTTTAGATTTTAGTACTAATGGGATATTAAAGGAGTTATATTCTAAATATTGTATATATATATATATATGATATATATGTATAAGCTATATTATATGGTATGATATAAAAAGTCATTGAATATGACTTGTATGTAATGAAATGGTTTTGTTCATGCATTGGGGTATATCATATTATATGGTGAGGATATATAATATGGAATGAAATGTGATTTCTTTCCACTACCCATTAATATTGTAAGGTATGATTGATGGTTATCGTAATTCATGGTTGTTGCCACTATCCATGAACATTTTACTATACAATTTATTATATTATATAGCATAAACCATGATATGATTATTTTGGAAAATGAATGATAAATTTTATCATTCAAGTGAATTATTCTACATTATTTATCATTAAATAGGCATTATATAAGATGTAACATAAGAGTGTATGATGTATTCATGCATGATTTGGAAAAAGAATTTACTTATGTGTTTTAATTCATGAGTAGATGTGTGATATCTCAAGAAGAATTACCAAGGGATCTATATAAATATGTTATTTCCCATTTTATGGGTGCATGTGTGGTAGCATGAAGTCCTACCCAAGATCTATAATTCAAATCTATTACCAAATTCTCTCTTCATCTTCCACCATTACCTAGAAAGGAATTATCATGGTGTGGTGAGAATATGGATCCATCTCATATGATGAGCAATTGAGCAGCCTATGGATACCTCCAAAGGTTGGATGACTTTCAATTTTGACTTATTTGATCTTCATAAACCATATATGATGAAGATGGATATTGTGGAGACTCATTATTATAAGGTACACATTTTCCATCTTCTTAATTTCTAGTATGCATGATTCCATTTATTCTTTCATGGATAATGTAAAGACCCAGAAACTAGTATCCTAGAGTTTTTTGTTACTTTATTACATTGGTACTTTATACAAGTGATTGCATCCCAAAGTACCAAAGAGTTTAGTATTATTGGAAAACTAGATACATGATTGAATCCCAAATTACATTTGAAAACATAAAATAAAACATATAATTATATTTGAGAACACCATTATTCACTTTATTATATCCATGTATATAAATAATATTACATTTTCTATCATCCTATGGAAAAGGAACATAATAAAGGGGTGAGCCGAGATGCCCAGTAAAGGTATGCGTACAGCAAAAGATAATAAAGGATGAATAATATGGAAAGAATAAATAATGATCAAATAATATCATATAAATAATCACATGATCTAGAAACTTATCCATGGATATAATAACTATTCAAATAATCACATAGACATTAATAAATGATTTTATAATGATGGAATGTATAATATCAGACATCTAAAATTTACTATTGCAGACACATGACAAGATGTTTAACATAAATTGGTAAAGACTCATACAAATACCCAATATAGTTTGTATCATAAGACTTACTAATGCATTGAGGGGATATATAATTTTATTCACCATCTATCACTTAATAATTCCAATGATTTTATCATAAGAATAAACAACACAACATAATCAGCATGCCTTAAAATCAATAACTATCTGTATTGGAAGAAATAGCATATGGAATATCAATAGTTTCCCCAGTCAAGCTAATCATAAACCTTCCATAGAGATATGATGGATGGTATCATAAGAGTATAACCTCAATAAATCATAACATCCAAAAAAATATGATTACATGGATGAAAATACTTTCAAAATATCACTAAAAAATCTTAAGGAAAATACTCTTTTCACATTGAAATGTCTTATTTAAAATCTAAAAATTTACCAAATGTAAAGAAAAAAATTTCTTTGAAAAGAAAATTTTAAAAATTTAAATTAATATTAAAATAAATGAGAAATTATGGTGGTGGTAAATTCCATTCATACTATATAATTTAAAAATATATTTCATACACACTTTTTAAAAAAGTTAAAAAAGGTACTTTCTTCGAAAAATGATAAGAATACTCCTATTAAACCATTTTTTAAATATTAAGAAATGGGAAAATTTTCTTTAATATATCATTTTATAATGTTAAAAATATATTTTTAGATATTTTAAGGAAAATATTGTAACGTCCCAACCCAGGTTTCGCACACCGGTGCCCCAAGCTAGTCGATCACATTATCTCAGGTGCACCTCCTCGTATGCCAGAGGCTTCTGACAAGCAACGAGTGTCTAATATATCAATCACGGGGATACTATACCCTCTTTTATTAGATTAAATACACCATCATAAAATAAGAAAAAATAATTGAATAACATGTAATTATAATCTGAAGGAACTAGTACCATAATATGGTCAAAACTAGAAATAAAATATCAAAACTAAAGTAGAAAATATGTCATGCTAATGTACGTGTCAAGTGTCTAAAATGAAACCCAAAATAAAGACACTAATGACTCCCCCAAGTGGGTCCCAAATATTTTCCAATTCCCACATCCACACTCCATCCCATATCATCCATCTAACACAGGTCCCTTTCCCTTAACCTGTCTAGAAAACACAAAGTCTATTCAGGTGCCAATCTGGTAGCCCAAGTAGGGTGTCAGTACAACTCAGTAGAATACCACCACCAACATATAAAACAATATCCAGTCAAATAATAGTGTATTAATTTGTATAATTAAAATAATTACAATGTATAAGTAAACATTTATCACATTGTCAATTAATCTTTATTTAACCTCATAAACCCCTAGGTTCTCATAGACACTCATACCTCAATCCCTACTTCGACTCATGTCAGATCCCAAAGTATTTTTGAGGGGTAACATATTTCAAAATTCCATTGTTACAATTATTTAACTCATACTTGAATTCTATTTTTACCTTTCATACATTAAGAAAGAGAATGACCATGTTCTAATTCTTTAATTCATAACTAAACAACCATGTTATCATTCATACCCTACACATTAGAATGACCTTGTTCTCATTCTTTATTTCATAAATAAATGACCATGTTACCATTCATACCTTACACATTATAATTACAATGTTCCCATTATTTATCTCACAACTAAAATACCATGTTACCATTCATAACACATAATTAATTTAACAATTAATTATCCACATAAATTCCATAAATAATTCAACAATTAGTTAAAAACAACAATTCCATTAGTTAACTTAATAATTAACTAATCACATAAACCCCATGAATTAATTCATCAATTAATTAAGTATGTGAAACCCATTAGTTAATTCATCAGTTAATTATTCAATACCCACTACTCAAAAACCCATATTCAATTCCACAATTAATTATCTTAATATCAATCTCAATACCTCATAATTAATTCATAAATTAATTATCTCAAATCAACAATCTATATATCTCATGATTAATTCTACAATTAATTATCTTAAATAAACAATATCTATATCTCATAATTAATTCTATAATTAATTATCTTTAAATCCATAATTCCCGAAATCCCCAATGTTATATCTCCTCAATTAATTAATTCATCAAATTAATTAATTCAATCAAGAACACAATTTTTAAATATCCAATATAAATCCTAAAATTACATACACATAATTTAGATAAAGGCTTTGGTATTTGAATTGTGTACCACCTACCTTAATTCTTTTATGAGTGATCACCCAATGGATATTTTCAAAATTTGAGTGGCACAATGACTTATAATGAGATTTGGATCTAAACCCCTAAATCAAGATTAAAAAATTCAAGATTTCCTTAAATATAGGTTTAGATATTAAATACTAGATCTATATTCACAAAACCATATCTATATCTAATCAAAATAGGAGGAACAACCCCTTTCTTGAATGAAGAATAAAGGAAGAGGAACAGGAAAACCAAACGCGATTGGATTCACTTACGAGGAGAGGTGTAGATCTTTGATACATGCTTCAAATTGTGAAGAAAATCAGTCAAGAAGTATTGGAATCAATATAGGAGGATCCAAAATCATGAAATAACCTCTAGGTTCGAATGGGTTTTGATTTAGGATTAATTATGGAGTCTAGATAATTAAGAATCTAATTTTCAATTCAACTTAATTCCCACACACGGTTTGTTGGGAAAAGGCACACGATTTTCCCTAACCATGCACCTAAACCATGTGAATATATTATATGGTTTCGTGTTTACTCTTAATAGGTTGAATGGTTTGAGGAAACATGTACCAACCATGAAAATTCTCACTATCTAAGGTTACATGGTTTGTTGGGTTGTGACGCATGGTTTGGGAAAATCGTGTATCAACTGTTCACTGCCCTTCGACCTTCAAATTTTCTCAAATTTTCACCTAAACACACCATAAAGTAAAAAACATAAAAAATTACTCAAAAAAATTAAAAATAATACCTTTAAAAAATACTGATACTTTTCTATAAAAGGATGGGGTTTTACAAATATGGAAATAGAAGAGACATATTCCTGACCAAGTAGACAATCAGTGTTGGTTTTACTTAAAAAATTATTTTGGTATCTTAAGTACATCAAAAGAATGAAAATAAAAATAAAACATATAATTTAAATAAAAAAATTATAATTAAATAAATTTGGTTTAATATATAAAGATAAAATATTTCCCCCATATGAGACTTGAACATAAAAAATCTTGAATAATGATGTGATTATGAAATAAACCCTTACCTCAAGTTTGACTTCTTCGTATGTGTTCTAAACTCTTGTAGAATAAATATATGTTTATTTTATATAAATTAAATAACCATAATAATATATATCATTACATATATTATTTACTTATAATATTTTATCTCTCTTTTATTAATAATTCTTTGTTAAAATCATTGTTTTGGGTAATAATTGGTTCGTTTTCCATGTATGTTTTGGCTTGATAGATCTGGTTCTTGTACTTTGATCGTAGTTACATCATCTATAAAATTTCATTCAGGATATAAATATCATAAATAATCATCATATATGAATTTATAGTAATATATAAAATATATATATAGAAAAATGAATTACACTGTTCATGGAGAAGGAAGGTTGTACGTACGCATGAACGTTGTTTTCACTTTTTGACATATAGAAAAAATAAATAAAGGTAAATAATAATTAACATTTATATAATTATTATTATATCATATATATATATAATCTATATTTATTAAATATCCCCTTATTATAATCCATATAAAGTGTAAATGAAAAATTAATCACATCAATTCGAGGAGCTGGTAGTCCACAAGTACACACAAGCAATGTTATCATTTTTCATTTTATAAAAAATAGGGTGGATAATGGTGGTTTCATAATCATAATAAAATTTAATTAAATTTTGGATAATTATTTTATTATTTTATGATAAATACCATAGATTTGTTAGAGTTAAAATAATAATAAGAAACAAAGTGATTGTTCAAGATGATTAACTCTTCTTTAAAAGAACTCCTTTAGATCCCCTCTTAGAGACCCTAGGTTTGATTTTTGGGGGAATATAAACACCTATAGAATGTAGATAAGGATTTTGAGAAGATAAATGGTCAGTTATTTTTCAATATAAGTTTCTAAAAGTCATTTAAATAAGATAGGGAATTATTTTTTTTATAAAGGAGGGAAAGAAAAAACATGGAATTACAAAAAAGATTAAAATATAAATAATAATTCTCAAGAAAAATGCTTCCAATTGGATAGATATTTGAACATATGGTAGTATATGGTCTAAATATAATCAAAAAATAAAATTTGGAAAGGTTTTAGTGGTATTATAATCCTTATCTTTTGGTTTAACCCCTTAGTTAACCTATTTTAACCTTAACTGCGACAATAATTTTTTCAATCATAAAGGGTTCCCATTTTACATATAAGGAAATAGTTGGATAATAAATGAAAAAGTGATGAAATGTTAGACCATATATTATCACCATTTTCATATTTCATTATTTTTATGATTTTTAATTATTTTTTCAATATTTTTATGATTTTTAATTAATTTAATAAAATAATTGTTTATAAAATATCATTATTTTTATTTTTGACACTACTCATTTAATTTAAATTTAAAGACATAAAAATAAATATGAATTAAAATATAGTCATTTTATGCTTCATTAATATGTTATATTAATCTATAAAATTTTTGGAAAACTATAACTTACTCAAATTATATGAATTTTAATATTTTTAAAATCATTTATTTTATTTTTCTATTAATAAAAGAAATATTTCATCGGTGTTGAATAAGAATTAAGTAAATTATATAATCACTAAAAGTTATAAATAAATTACTATAATTAAAATAATTACATTATTCTCAAAATAATCATTAATACTCATTCACAAATTTCTTCTATCCCTATGTGAACTCAAAAGAGATGTTTAAAAGTAAGAGAGTGGCATTTTGTATTTTTCTTTGCTTTGAATATTATATAGGTCTTTTTCATTAATGAGTACCCTTAAATAACTAAATTTAGATCCTAAGGTGGTAATTATATAATTACCTTAGTCAAATAAGAATTAATATGAAAAATGGTGATCTTAACACATAGTTTTAACCTAGATTAACCCAATTTTTCCTTTACCAAGGTGTTAAATGTTACTATAGTTACTATTCAGTAAGACAAAAAATAAAGGGGGACTATTTAAAAAAAATTAACCTCCTGATTCAAAATATGGAATCCATTTTTTAGTATTCAATGTCTATAATTTTCATAAATTAATTTTAAAATATGTTTGAAAAACACGACGAAAACTGATTTTTATAAAAATACGGTTTTTAAGCATAAAACTAGATTTATTATTATTACCTTACTAGAAAAAAAATTAGATGAATAATAAAAATTTTGATTTAATATATAATATATATATTTCATCACCAATATTTATTAATTTAATTTATTAAGATAAAAACACATTATATGCATAGAAATAGTTTTTTCAGAAAAATATTTCTTTTACATTCAAATGATTTTTATTTTTATATATAGTTAATTGATAACCAATTAATTAATTTTATAAATGTATAAACTACAAATTTTTTACAATTTGGTTAGTCTTATTCATACCCACTAATCCAATAGTTATGCGATAAATTTCATATTAAATGATAATATTTCAGTAGTATGTCACGATTCATTTAAACTCTATGTTACATGTAAAGAAATCCATTGAAGAAATTAAATTTAATTAAAAATAAATATACCATAAAATTTAAGGGTTTTACATTCTACTCTCCTTAAAATAAATTTCACCCTTGAAATTTTATCACTCCAATATTAAAAAATGAGGATACGTATGCCTCATCATATCCATGGGTTCCCACATAACATCCCCAAATTTATAGTTTCACCAAAAAACTTTGATCAGGTGAGTGGTATCATTTTGTATCACTTTCTCCATAGAATCTAATATCTCCTCCAGTTTTTCCTCATTAGATAAATATTTATTTTTTGGTATGGCCTCTAATTTTAGTACATGTGCAGGATCAGGTATATACATGCTCAGGAGAGATAGATAGAACACATCATGAACTTGAGAGAG
The DNA here is from genome assembly GCA_963277665.1 of Viscum album. Taxonomy (NCBI): domain Eukaryota; kingdom Viridiplantae; phylum Streptophyta; class Magnoliopsida; order Santalales; family Viscaceae; genus Viscum; species Viscum album. The sequence continues at coordinate 1,263,787,267 of OY728132.1, read as the reverse complement.
ATTTTGTAGAAGTTCCAAGCAATAAGATACCATCCCAGTATGATCAAGAGACTTTAAGGGGGGAATATACATAGGGTTTAACTTTCCCTTATTTATAAATATCATTACCTACTTTCAGGGAGATATTTGTAGGAATAGCTTGTCACCATTTTCAAATTTTATATTTCATCAATGATTATCATCATAACAAATATATCATCTCTAAGATTCCTTGATATGTTGTTGAATGGATATAAAATTTTATATAATTTCCTAAGAAATCTCAAGTGCCAATATATTTCTTTATTTAACATCATTCTAGCATGTTGAATTTCTACACTTATTTCCATATAGGGATTCATAAGGATCCATATGAATACTTGAGTGAAAGCTATTATTTTATGAAAATTTTACTATATAAATGTGTTCGTACCAACCACGTTTTAAATCCATAGAGAAATACCTAAACATATCTTATAGATTTAAAATGGTCCTCTCATTTTGACTATCTATCTGATGATGATAAGCAGTGATAAAACTCCACTTTGTATTCATATATTGCTGAATACTTTTCCAGTACTTCATGGTAAACCTAAGATCTCGATCAGATATAATATAATATGGTACTTCATGTAACCTTACCACTTCTCTAAGGTATATTATATAAAGATGATCATGAGAGAAATTTTCTATGATATCAATGAGGTGTTCTAACTTCATAAGGTGATCAAATAAAATCTTAAGAGCATTATGGCCTTTTGAAATTTTGGGGAGTCCGATAACAAAATATATAGTGATTTTTTCCCATTTCCAATCTGGTATGGTTAATGATTATAACATCCCATTAGATTTTAGTCTCTCTTCCATAACTTTCTAGAATACTTGGTACTGAGATAAATAATCTATAATATATCTCTTTAGGTTGTCCCATCATAAATACTCTTTTATATAATTATAAATCTTTTTACTTCTAAGATAAATAGAAAATGATTAACTATGAGCTTAATTCAATAGATCCTTCTTCAAGTATAGTACTAAATGGAAACATACATGGTTCCTAAACCTTATCATTCCATAAAAATCAAGGTTGAACTTAGGATCATTTCTGATCTTCTTTTGTAGTCCCAGATCTTCCTAGTGTGACTCTTTAATCATTGCATGGATAGATAGTTAAACACTCATTTTTGAAAGATAATATTTATCCCCTTCCTTAAATATTTTTAGAAACATCCTTTTAAAATCCATAAATATTGGATCTTTTTTTATCCATGTCATAGATAATCTAGCTTGAACCATTCAACTTAGAGAATTTGTCACCTCAATCACTTTCCTAGTGTGGTAATGTATTTTTCAGTCATAATCATTGATCAACTTTAACCACGTAATTTGGTTTATATTCAAATATTTCTATGTAAATATATACTTTCATATTTTATGATCAATATATATATATATATATATAATTTTACCATACAGATAATGCCTCCATATTTTCAATATAATAAATGTTGTTGCCAACTCCAAATCATGAGTCGGATAATTTTTCTCATGAACCTTTAAATGGCATGAGGAATAAGCTACCACCGTATCATTCTTCATGAGAACACATCCCATTCCCATATATGATTCATCACTATATATCACAAACCCTTCTCCATTGTAGGTTAGTGTAATAACAAACATATTGACCAACCTTTTCTTCAGTTATTTGAAACTCTCTTCATATTCATCTTTCTATAATAAATTAACTCCATTATGATTCAACTTGATGATTGGATTATATATTCATGATAAATCTCTCACAAATCATTGATAATATCCATACAACCCAAGTAAATTATGTATTTTTATTATCATGGATGGTCTAAACAATTGATCAATAACATTAATCATTGAAGTATCCACTGATATACACTAGATTGATATTATATGATTCAATAATAAAAATTTATAAAGAAAAAATTCACACTTGGTAAATTTATCATATAACCTATCCTTCCTTATGGTATTCATCTCAATTCTCAAGTGTTATTCATAATATTCCTTTCTCTTTGAATATATAAGAATAATATCAATAAATACTACCAAAAACTAATCAACGTAATCTATAAAAACTCTTTTCATTAAATTCATGAAGAGGGTAGATGAATAGGTAAATTCAAATGGCATTAATATAAATTCATAATGACCATACCTCGTAAAAAAGATTATCTTGGTTATATTCTTCTTTTTTATCCTTAACTGGTGATATCCAGATCAAAGATCAATCTTGAAAAAATATAGAAATCATCATAATGGACCAAATATTTCATAAATGTGGGGTATAGGATACTTGTTCTTAATATTGATATTTTTAACTTACCAATAATCAATTCAAAGACACAGCGACCCATATTTATTCTTAATTAAATTAATAGGTGTACCCTATAGAGAAAAACTAGTCTGAATGAATTACTTATCTATATTATCCTATAGTTTCTTCTATAATTCTCAAAACTAAATTAGGGCTATTCTATGTGGATTCTTTAGAATAGTTATAGCACCATGTTTGAGCTCTATTTAAAACTAAACTTCATGATTTGGGGAAATACTAGAAAATTATTTAGGAAATACATTAGAATATTCTTGAACAATAGGAACATTTTCAATGTTTAGTTTCTATCCAACTATTTTAGATATATATAATTCATGCATTGGTTGAAAACCCCATATGATTGAAGTAATTTTCATTGGTTGTTAAAGTTCATCCTCGCACTGATATATGATTGAAGGTTGATTAGGAATATCAAATGTAACTTTCATTCCTTGAAAATTGATATGGTATCTATACTAAGAGATCCAATACATACCCAAAATTACATCAAATTCAACTAGTTAAAGAATAAAAAGATTCACAATAACAACATTCCTGCAAACTTCTATCAAAGAATAGGTATCTACTTCAGATGCGCTCATCCAAACCTAGGGACTTTTCATCACCAAATCAATATCTATTCATTGAGGTGATAATGTGATTCCCTTCTAAAATTATTAGGATATAAAAGTGTGGGTGGAACCATAATCAAATAAAACATTAACAATCCTAGATTTGAGGATAATTTTACCTTTCACATCATATCTTGGAACTTCTATGTATTCTATAGTAATTCCATAATCTTGGAATTCTCCCCTTGGCTTCTTTTATGGTAAGTTGACTTGATGTTTAGGGAATTACGTAGAATAGTTCCATATCTCATTATTGTTAAATCACTATAATTTTATGGATTCTACCATACCATTTCATTTATGATCATGAAGGAATTTTTCTCTGCACTAGAAAAAAAACTCTTTTTCCTTTTAATCATGTATAAATGTGTTTCTTTCCACAATTATTGTATGTTGGAAAATTAGCTTTTATCTTCTTCCCCTTATCCAGTTTTTTCAATGTATTCCCCTTTTTCTCTTTCATTCCTTTAAATCCATAAGACTTGGAAAAAAAATTCTCTATCTTGATAGCACATGATACAATATCTTCATATGATTATAATTATTGGGATACTAGTTCTCTTTGAAGGACTGTATTAGTCCCGTCAGTGAAACACTTAATATTTCTCTTTAGGATTACATACATAATCTACAACACACCCTAATTAACTTGTAAAGTTAACTTAATACTTTTAAACATTTTACTCTTACTTTTGTCCCAATATCATGATTTTTCTCTCTATATATTCTCATTGTTCATGAGGAAAATGTTTTTATAAGAAAGGTTCATTAAAATACTTCCATTCTATGCTCTCTATTTTCTATTCATCCTTAGAGTTTGGAATAAATGACCACTTTTGATTAGAATATACTAAGAGATGATAAACTAACATGAAAACCTTTTCCATTTCATTACTTCCCAAAGAGATAAATATATTATCTAAGGAACTTATCCATTGTTGTGATACAAATGGATTTATACTCTGGTTGAATAATGGAGGTTAATGACCTATGAAGTTGTCTAAAATTGTTACCCCACATTATTGATTAGAATAATTCCCTATAGAGGTAAGGTTATTGGTCATAACCTAAGTTATCTACCCCAATATATTTATAATGTGTTCAACTATAGATTCATTATCTTACCTTGGTGAGAAATCCCTACATGGATTACATGTATTAATATAGTTTACATTTCTTCTTGTCTGTTCCATTTCTAAAAAATTTCATACACTAGATTAGATCATAACATTATGAATCATAATGTATAATATCAAAACTATTGATACACTTAATATAAATTAGAAAATTTATGAATAGATAATCTCATAATCATAAACTTGGTTTCCATGGTAATATTCTCAAATCATGAAAATTTTAAAATAATCGATACTTTTTTGTAAATAAAATGTAAATTAACCCAATAATATCTAGTGGGAGCATCAAAATAGGTGTTTAATAAAGGAAAACTCACCATACACAAGAAGGATATCCATGTTATACTTGAAAAACTATTTTCAGGGTTATTAACCTTATATGCATCTATTCCAAAACCATGTCCACTTGTAGTATCCAAACATGGATGTATTTATAATAAAAATTCATAATATCTACCTTACAAAAACTTTGTAATATTATCTTATTCTTATATTTTACCTTAAATTTATTCATAGGTTTATATTCTCTAATATTTGTTTTCTTAAATCTAGTTCACAATGTTTCCACTAAACATTCTCTAATAGAAACTATAAATACCCAAACACTAGTATCCTAGATTCGATGGTTAATTTATTACATTGGTACTAGATATAAGTGATTATATCCCAAAGGAATGAATAGTTCAGTGTTTTTGGTAAACTAGATACATGCTTGAATGCCAAATTACATTTGAAAACATAAAATTCAATATAGTATTTTATTTGAGAATAATATTATTCCATTTATAATATCACCGCATATTAATCATAAACAATTTTCTATCATATGGGGAAAAACATAATAAATGAGTGAGATCATATTCTCAATAAGGGAATGAATACAATAGGATCTAATAAGGCATTAATAATATGGAAATAATAAATAATAATCAAATAATTCTATATTATTAATCCCAGGAGTAAGAAACTTATCCATGGATATCATAAATATTCAAATATTCATATAGACATTAATAAATGATTTCATAATGATGTAATTCATAATGAAGGACATCTAAAACTTACCATTGAGGCATTATTCCAAGACATCATAAATAAATGGGTAAGACCTCAACTAAATACCCAGTCTAGTTTTCCTCATGAGACCTACTAATTTATTGAGGGTATATATAATTCTAAGACTCACCCATAACTTAATAAGTTTAATGAATTAAATATATGAATAAAAAACACAAATTAATCCATATTTCTTAAAAATAAATAACTCTAAATGTTATTCTAGAGGTCAGGTTCGTGGGTGTGGATGGAGTATAAATTGGAATGACCTTAGATAGGAAGATAAAAATATTATCTCTAATATTATGAACATGGTCTTTGATATCTTTGAAGTGGGAAGAGATTCTATCTGACCCCATCCTCTCACTTTCTTTGTATTTCCTTTTTATTATATTTCATGTGCTTTGACACTGCCTTTTTAAAAAAATAACTCTAAATATTGGATAAACTAGAATATAGGATATTAATAATTTCCTCAATCAAGATGATTATAAACCATACAGAGAGATATATTGGATGGTATTATAAGATTATAACCATAGTAATACATAATATTCAATAAATTATTTTTATTTAGATGAAAATACTTTCAAAACATCATAGGAAAATTTCATGAGGAAAATACCCATTTTCACATTGAAATAACTTATTTAAAATTAAAAAAAAATCCCAAATATTAATAATATAATTTACTTCAATAATAATATTGTAAAATTTTAAATTAATCTTCAAATAATAAATCATTCATGATAGTGAGAAATTTCATTCTTGTCGTATAAGTTAAAAAAATATTTCTATCACACTTTTGTAAACATGTCAAAAAGTACCTTGTTCAGAAAATTACAACAAGATTCATTTTAAAAAAAAATAATGTTTCAAAAATGGGTAAAAAAATATTTCATAAATTATTAGATAATTTAAAAAACATCTTTTTATAAGTTTTAAGTAAAATATTGACAAGTAAGAGAAATATTCCTGATCGTGTAGAAAAATAAGGTCGTTTTTCCTTAAAAATATTTTTTTGGTATCTTGAGTAAATTAAAGAGATAAAAATGAAAGGAAAATTTTTAATTTATATAAATAACTATATTAGAATAAAATATTTTTTTTAATATATAAAGATCAAATATTTCCCCCAGTGGAGTCTTAAACCTAAACAATCCTGAATAAAGATGAGATTGTGAAATAAACTCTTACCTCAGGTTCAACTTAAGTCATCTAAGTTTGAACCACTTATATAATAAATATATATTTATTATAAATCTATTACATAACTATAATAATATATATTATAAAATATAATATTCACTTATAATATTTTATAAAATTTTTATTAATAATTATTTGTTAATACCACTATTCTAGGTAATAACTGGTTCGTTTTTCATGTTTGTTTTGGTTCGATAGTTTCAGCCCTTATATTGTGATAATAGTTCAATAATATCCATAATTTTATTCATAATATAAATATAATATATTATAATTATAAATTTATTTATATTAATTCATATAATATAGAGATATAAAAATGAATTGCATCATTCATGGAGACGGTAGGTCATACGTATGCATGAAAACTATTTTCACTTTTTGATGGATGGAAAGAAAGAAATGTAAATAATAAATCAGATTTATTAAAATGTTATTATATAATATATATCAAATATATTTTATTAAATATACCCTTATTACTATTCATGTAAATTAAAAATGAAAAATGAATCGGATCACTTTGTGGAGGTTGTTGTCCACATATATGCCTGAGCGACCTTATTATTTTTCATGTGATGGAAAAGAGGATGGATGTGTTTGGTTTCATAATAATAATAACATTTTAGAATATTTTTGATACTTAAGTTATTATTTTATAACAAATACCACATATTTATATGAGATAAAAGAATAGGTTAAAACACAACGTGACCGGTTAAGGCTCTTCTTTGAAAGAACTCCTTTAGATCTCCTCTTAAGGATACTAGGGTTTGTTTTTTGGTAATAAAAGAACCTCTAAAACATTTTTTTATGATTTTTAGAAGATAAACTAATAGTTATTTTTTGATATAGGGTTCTAAAAGTGGTGTAAAGAGGATAGAGAAGGGGTATCCTTTTATACGAGAGGGAAAGGACAGACTTGGAATTACAAAAAAATTAAAATATAACTAAGTAATTATCAATAAAAATAATTCAAAATGGATATATATTAAAATATAAGGTATTATATGGTTTAAATGTCATTAAAAAATAAAAAATGGATAGTTTACGTTGTATTTTAAACCTTATCTTTTGGTTTAATCCCTTAGTTAACCTATTTTAACCATAATCGTGAAAACGACTTTTTCAATCATAAAGGGTTATAATTTTACTTATATGGTAAAAATTGTCTCATAAATGGAAAAGGTATAACTTTTTTTACCATATATAATCTATATTTTCCTATTTCAATATTTTTTGTGATTTTTAATTAATTTAATAAAATATTGTTTTCATAAAATATCATTATCTTCATTTTTGAAACTATTCATTTAATTTGACTTTAAAGACATCAAGACAAATATGTAATTATAATATAATTCTTTAAAACATCATTAATATGTTATATTATTAAATAAAATTCATGTAACTCTATAAATTACTCAAATCATATTACTTTTAATATTTTTAAAATCATTTAGTTTATTTTTTTTTATTAATTGAAGAAATATTGTATTGGTGTTGTGTAAGAATTAAATTAATTATATAATCACTAAAAATTATAAATAAATTATTATCATGGAAATAATTTAATTATTATCAAAATAACCATTAATATTTATTCACAAATTTATTTTATCTCTATGTGAACACAAAATAGATATTTAGACATAAGAGAGTGATATTTTGTATTTTTATTTGGTTTGAATTTTATATAGTTAATTTTCATGAAAAATCATGCCTCAAATAAATAAATTTATATAATAAGGTTATAATTTTCGAATTACCTTCATACAATAATAATTAAGATTAAAAATGGTGACCTTAACACATATTTTTAACCTAGTTTAAACTGATTTATCCTTTACTAAGGTGATAAATGTTACCATGGTTAAAATTCAAAATGACCAAAAATAAAATGGGCCAATTTACCAAATTTAATAACCCTTATTCCAAATATGTAATCCATTTTTCAATATTTAACTTCTATAAGTGGTGGAAATTAATTTTAATATATGTGCTCAAAACACAATGAAAACCACTTTTTAGAACAATGTAGTTTCTAAACATAAAAAGGGATTTATTCTTATTCCATGTATAGAAAATTTATTAGATGAATGATAAAAAAAATTATTAAATATAATATATATATATATAACATTTAAACCATTCATAAATAGTGATTAATTTAATTTATTAATACAAAAACACATTGGGTGTATAAAAATAGTTTTTTAGGAAAAACATTTCTTTTACTATCAAATGGTCTTTATTTTCATTTATAGTTAATTAATAACTGATGAATTAATTTTATACATGTGTAAACTAAATTTGTTTCATAATTTATCTATTAATATTTATACCCACAAATCCAATTTCTAGGAGATATATGTCATGTTAAATAATAATATTTCAATGGTATATTGTGGTTCGTTTGAATTTGGTGTTGTATATAAAGCAAGTCATCAAATAAATTTAATTTATTTAAAAGGAAATATATCATTAAATCTTATGGTGTTATAGTCGATCATGGTATTCATTTCTTTATTCCTTCCAATAGTCTAATAAGTGTTGTTATATCCCTTCGAAACCCATTAGTAATTACTATACTAAAATAATACCTTATGTGATTATCTAAATTCTTATCTATAAAAGGTAATTTGGAAAGGAAATATACATGATAAAATTGATTCATTTCTACCTTTTTATTTCCTTATTATTAACTATGAATAAATATAGCCTTTTTACTGAAAACATTTCATCATGAATACCCCATACTTTCTTCTTTATATTAAAGGGTGTTCACCTAAATGGTTATACCATTCGATTGACTAGGGAATACTATTGACTTGATCATATATCATTTTATTCTATATGATATAAGTACCATATACTTTATTATTCTTATTAAATGGTATTTAACTTGATAGTAACTTTCTATTTTGAATGATTTTATGATTCATTAAAGTTTATATGTATCCCATTTTATTTTCATGATTTAATCATGTTATGATTTTATTTGATGTATGAATATTTTTATATATCTCACATATTTATAAATATATCATTAAGTTATGGTTAGGACCAAAATTATATACCTATCCCATTCATTTGTAAAATATTTACATCTCAATAGATTACTCTAGGATGTGGTTAATGGTTCCCAATTCACTATGTTATGGGACATGGGTAGTGATGCCCAATACACTATGTTATAAAGGTCTTGGCTAGGAAATTTGACATATGTTATGATTTTATATGATTATGCATCTAATATGTTCTTATGTTAGGTCAAATTATTATTTTATGTCATCATGGTTCATAATTATTGTAATATTATTCCTCATTTTTATTGTATGGTATATGTTATGATTTCATGATCATCCTTATGGATTATATGCCATGTGTAATGCCTAATAGATATTTGGGATGTAGAGACCCAAGCTTGACGTACATGGACATTACATTACTTTTGTGGAATACTTAATACATAACAAAAACAGACACTCAAGGACCATAATAGTTTAGTGTCTTTGGAAACTTGGAACACAATCTTCTAAGATCTTCAACATCTCCCATAAATATCTTTCCCCTTTTTTTCTTACCTAGAACATTTCTTTATATCCTGGGAAAAGAAAACATAAAAAGGGTGATCTCAAATGCTCAGTAAGGGTAATCATGGAGAAAATAAAACAAACCATATACATTTGAACTTAAAAACATGAACATAATGTTTAAACATCAAAATCTTGAGTGGTGAAATAAATATTAGTAGTACGTAAGACATAGATCATAAAGGAACATTAATCATGATAAAATAACATCGTAATAAAAAAATTAATTGTGGAAAACTATTAAGAACATGATATGATTTCCATAGTAGCCAAGGCATTTCTTTCAAGACCATTATAGTGGACAATTTCCATTACTGAACCGGGTTTACTTGTGTTCCATCCCTGTATAACTGAACCATATTTACTTGTCATTCCAGCTATGTCTATCTCATGAGAAATAAATCTTTACCCAATTCATTGGAGGGAGATATAGGTCCCACCCATCTCATAATTAAACCATTCTTATGTGTTCCACAAAATCATAAATCATACATCATAGCATAACCCATGTAATAAAAATGGGATTCTTAAACATCATGTCATCATAACATAATCCATATAAGATAAAATACTTAATAAAAATAATTCCATCATAACATAATCAAATAAATGTAATAATATGGATATAAACCTAACCCTATATCATATTATATGGACAATAATTTTGATAAAACACTTGAACATAGTTCTTGAGGAAAATATCCTTTCTTATTCAAAATCATTTTATTTTCTCAAAATGAAATACAATTTTAAAAGAAATGGATTTTTATTGAAAATAATCATGAAATATTTCATAGGAAGCTTCATGGATTAAGGCATTATGAAATTGTAAAAATATCTTCATGCCGTATAAGTTAATAAAAAACATTCTCCTCGTACTCTTGCCGGAAAAGTCAAAAAGTACCTTGTATGGTAAACCAAATAAAGATTCCTTATGTACCATGTAGTGAAAGTAAAAAATTCATAAAAATGAATTTAAACATACATGAAAAAAAATTTAGAAAACATGGGCATGGATGATAAATGTAACCCTAGTAAATACTTACGTATGAGCAATCTCCGATAAAAATGAGATTTGCAAAATTGTCCCTTACCTTAGGTCCAATTTCTTTTATACGTGTCTGAAAATCTTTTATAGTGGGTTTAAACATATTATTAACTTTTAAAAGAACCATAATAATATTTATTATATCATATATGATTCACTTATGACTTTATATTACCCGTTATTTTGTCAATTCCATGTTAAAGCAGCGTTTTGGGTAAAATCGTTTCATTTATCGTACGTGTTTGGACTTATTGTTCTTGATATTATTACTTATATCCTAATTTACTTAATTACTGAATTTAAAACATGATTTAAATATAATATATATTCATCATATAAATATATATGATAGATCGATAAATGTAATGAAATACACCGTTCATGGAGACAGTAGGCCGTACGTACGCATGAACACTATTTTTGTTTCCTTATTTAATTGAATGGAATTAAGTAAATGAAACATATATGTACATAAATATAGTATAATTATTATGTCATATATTTCATGATTATTTATTATATATAATTTATAATCATTCTTTAATGGTTATCATGGAGAATGAATCTCATCGCGTCATGGAGACGGTAATCTGTACGTACGCACGAGCGATGATATCGTTCCCATAATTATTGAATGGAATCAGAGTGGTTGATATAATATATCAAAATAAATATGATGTTATGATAACCATATATAGTAATTATTTTCACCATTATACCCATCCAAGTAAGGTGGTGGTGGAAAAACAGATTACACCACGGCATGGAGACGGTATTCCGTACGTACGCACGCACGGTGATTTCATTTTCCATAGGATGGATAGAAGGTGAAATGGGGTTGCTTAATATTTATAATATCATATCATTATATTATTGATACTTATTGTATTACTTTATAATTAAACAACTAAATAAGAGGAATTTTAAGAAGAAATAAACTTGAAAGAATCGGTAGAAGAGATTACCTCTTATTCGACGCACCTCCTTTAAGCTTCCTCTTAAGGGACTAGAGTTGGTCTTTTGAGAAGACCAGAACCTCCAGAATATGACTAGGGAAGTTTAGAAGAGTAATTTTCAGGGGTTGTCTGAGATTGAAGGGTCAAATTTGTTTGAATAGGAGAGGGAAGGGGTACCCTTTTATAAGAGAGGAGAGGGACACTTCTTGGGAACCTCCAAAATATTAATTTATAATAAACTCAAACCCCACTTAAAAACTTTCAAAGTGACTCAAATTAAAATATCAGGTAATATAGGGTTTTAATATCATAAACCAATAAAATTTAGACATGTTTTTATTTTATTTTAAACCTTATCATTTTAATTTATCCTTATTTAATCTATTTAATTTTATTTATGGTATTAATATTCTAATTTTTAAATTGTTATAAATACTTACTTATGTGTTTTGAATTTTCCAAAATTAGATAAATTATTACATTTTAGACCATATAATTTTAAATTTGTAATTTTTAAATATTTTTGTGATTTTGAAAAAATTTAAAAATATGTTATGTTTATAAAATATTTTTAGTTTCAATTTTGACACTATTCAATTATTTGAATTTAAATAAAATCCAAACAGAATTTATATTTGAGAAAAAATATTTAATAGATTCCTAACATGTCATATTAATCTAAAAAATTCATGTATCAAATTAATTTGTTCATATAATATTTATTTTAATATTTTTAAAACCATTTATTTGGTATTTCTCTTAATAAAATAATTACTGCAACATTGTTGTATAATTATTTAATATACTTATTTTTTGCATAAAAATTAAACATAAAATACAATGATTAAAATAAATATAATATATTTCATAATAATACTTTTATTTGAATTTATCATCTTAAAATCACAACATTTAAATTGTTATATTTATTAAATTGTGAAGGTGACAACTTTGACATCATTTAAATTAAAATATTATAAATATCATAATCTGTTTTATAAGGATCCAAATGGTCCAAAAGTATACCCTTTGATGGTTATGGTTTATATGTACACGAAAAATAAGTTTTGGTCAGGTTTTTGGGCATTTTATGGGTATTATTAGCTTAATAAAAACTATATTATTTATTTTTCACTAAATAAATAATTTATGTATCATTAATGTATAAGCTATTAAGGTAATTATATATTACTTAAAAATTGAAAATAAATTACCATGATAAATAAAAACATTTTATATTTCAAATTAGTATTTATAACTGAATTTATATTTTGTATAACCTTATATTAAAAATAATTTAATTATTAAAGTTTGAGTACGACATATTTCACTTTCATTTAAATAAAATAAATTAAAGGTCTTAATCACATAAAAGTGGGTTATAATAGATAAAATTTAGACCCAAGTATATTTTAGAATGAAATATAATCATCCAATTATATTAAGACAAGTGTTATGTTAATTTTATAATATTATTTTTACCCTTAATTACCAAATTTACCTTTAACTGTGGTAAATAAAATTTACCGTAGTTACTATTCATAATGCACAAAAATAAAAAGTAGCCTATTAATATAATTTGGACATAATTATTCAAAATATGGAATCCATTTTTCCAAATTCAAAACATAAAAGTTTCAGTATTTAATTTAAAATTAATCCCGCTATTGAGAAAACAGGTTTTAAAAGTTAAAACATTTCAAAAGATTGAAAAGTTTTTACTTATGAATTCAAAGTAAAATTAATGATAATGACTTACATTATATTAAATGGTAAAAATATAATATATTTATACTTTAAAACCATTCAATATTATAATTTAACTATATAAATTATTTCAATGAAAAAAGTTGTTTTTAATTAAAATTTAGCGTATTTTTACTATTCATCAAAATAAGAAACTTATCAGAAAAATATAAAAAATTTATCCAAAGTAAATTTTTATATCCTGATTCCAAATAAGAATTTTATTTTGTCAAATTGAACTTATAAATAATTCAAAAACTATATTTAAAGTTGGTGCACCGTCAAAAGGCGGCAAAACTGCATTTTTTGAAAAATACTTATTTTAACCAAAAAAATTATTTTGTTCTCATACCATGTTCTATAAAATGTGTAAGATGAATTATAATTTCATAAAATTCAAAATGTAGTTACTAATATTCATAAAGGCTAGTTCATAATAATATTATTACAATATATCATTGTTTAGTGAAACTAAGTATTACGTACAACACACGCTAGTGAGGAAGGTTTCTCATGTGTGCAACACAAGCCAAGAATAGTGTTTGCGTATAATACAAGCTAATACGGTGTTGCGTATAGCACAAGATAATTTTGGTGTGGCTTACAACACAAGACATCAATGAAATTAAAAGAATATTTTTCATAAAATCTTGGGGTGTTACATGGGATGTTATGTTTTCAAAATGAGTTTAAATTTTCATTTGATAGACATATAATTTTTAGAATCGTGACTTATAATGGGATTATTAGATTTAAAATTTCTATAAAAGGTTTTTTAGACGTGGTATAAGGTCTTATGGACACACCAGAGGTTCGGTGCAGCATTTGAGGGGAGACAGAGTGGTTGGGCTACAACAGGGAACTGGTGAAATTCATTCATATTATAATGAAAGAATTCATGACATGAGTTTTTTTGATAAAGGATATGGTTTTGCCTACCCTAATGGTTTATTAAGTGAACCATTTTTTATGCCTTGAAAGTTTTAGGATCCCTTTTTAAAAAATGGTCTTAGCCTCTTTTGTTCTTGATTGATGGGAACATCTGGGGAGGGTCTCCACCAGACCTCCCACTCTATGTTATTCCCTCCATTTGGGGTATTCATGAGTGAGATTTCATGGAATTTATAGGTAGGTTTTTTCTACCCCTTCCCTCTATGATTTTTTTCACTTTATAGTCACTTATTTTGGGTGATTTTTTTTAGGTTTTGGCATTTATTCCACTGTAGTATGGTATAATTGACCATGTGTTGTGGGGGTTTTTCTCATATTGTATAGATGAGGACTTGATATTATATATTCACATCATTACATGTCATTTCAATGAAGTTATGTCTCCCTATAATTTTTATTAGGATTTTGTAGATTTTGGGTGAAATATATCATTTGAACAAGAGTTTAATTTGAGGCGTTTTATGATGTAAGTTTGGGTGCATGTAAAGAGTGTATTGCACCTTGTTGCTCGAGGTTTCAATAAGAAAATGCATTTTTAGGAATTTATTACTCTTTAAATTAAATTTATTAATTAATTATAAATTATTATAATAAATTATTAGGTTATTATAGGTGAGATATATGTTCCTGGGAGCATGGGAGAGGCTTCAATGACTTGAAAGAGGCTCGACAGAGCTCTGTAAGGGGTTAACTCTGATATCATGGTACGTAGACCCTATGAAACAATTTTATATTCATGTTTATTTATGAATGTGAATTCCAATAAACTTTTATTGGTTTGTGAATAATTAATAAGGATAGGTAGAGTCCTTATGCAAGATGATTGGTTGGATTGAGTCTCTTGGGATAAGACCAAGTTCTCTTTAGCACTTGGGATAGTTTGAGATTACCCGACGACTATGTATCTAAGGGGAGAGGTCTTGGTATAAGTGTAAAAGAGACATAAGGGAGGTCCTAGGATGTGAGATGAGATTTAAGATGGCCTTGGTTGGGATATTAGGGCTAGTGGAAAGGCATGATGGGTTAGCGGAAGAGTTATAATGGGTGAGATGGTTGTATGCCTCATGAGTGGTGATAAACTCCCTTCTAAGATTGGAGGTGGGTCTTGATATCCACTTAGATAAAGAAGAATACTTCATGACTTAGCGGGGATAATGAGGAAGGGTTTCCTCTTGGTGATGGTCTGAGGGATCTCCCTTAAGAGATACGATATTGGAACTAAGTGTGGGTCATGTGAATAATTTGGGACTTGGCATCAGGATTCCAAGAGGTTTATAGTGAGTTGGATTGGGATATACCTGGGTAGTGGGACTATGAGTTTTAAGGTTTTTGTGAGTTTAAACTAGACTATGGGGTATGAGTGAAGATGAGACTTCAAACATTAATGTAACCATCAAGAGATGGGATTCAAGTGGTATCATTAAGGTGAGACTTTGAAGGGTCTAGAGGACCCAATGGGAACCCTGATGTGTGAGTTGGGACATGTCATGATGATCGGATAGGTCTTGAGTAACTAACACCCTAAGATTAGTTGATGATTTGTGTGGTGGGATATAACCCTATGTGTTTTTTATGTTCTTATTGGAACTTTACTTTGGTGGGTTAGGTCGGTGTGATTGACCTCTATAGAATATGTGGGGGTGGGTTTATGGGATGTAAACTCCACAGAGTTTATGGGGAAGGTATAGTGTTCTTATGACATCATTAGAGTTTGTGAGGATGGGTCAGTGTGATAAATGTGCCTAGTGTCTATAGGTATTGGGATGAGGAACTTTACATGAGTGGCTTGGTTTGGCGTGCATGAATTGGACCTTTCCATGTAAAGGCCTTGGTAAAGGACTTCCCTTGGGGTTTGGTCATGGTGTGATGTGGTCAGATCAATGGACCTAGCCTAAAGTGATCAGGTCGTGGGTTGAGTTATGGATGTATGATTTTTCCCAGTGTCTATGGGTTTTGGGTTACAGTTTTTATGTCACCCTACCCTAAGTCATCAGGTACAATAAAATAATTGGTTACTATAGTGTAGGGTGATGCGATAATGGATTCTATCATAGTGGTGAAGTAGGTATGCTTAGGTGTTGAGTTGTCTTGGTTAGAACCTGATAACCTAACAGGAATGTGTAACTCATCAAGTTTCATGGAGGTATGGTTATCACCATATGAATAAGTGATCATGTTTATTTATGTATTTATTTTCCTCATGAATATACATGAAAATAAAGACATATATTAGAGTTAATTGGTGAGACCCTATTAATTTATATGCTCACACCCTGCATGATCATCTCGGTGCGTGAACAGACCTTATTTATATATTTATTGTTTAGGAACGTTTTTTGTATAGAATTAGGCTAGATAATCTCAAGGGTATTAAGGGGTTAGGATATTACCTAGGGATGGAATTTGGGCCACTGTTTGAGTGATTTATTTTTAGATTATTTTATATTTGGGATTGGTCTAGTGGGAGATCAATTGTATGTTTTGTATGATATCATCATGTATGATATTGGATGTGTTGATTGTTTATGTGTAATATTATGTTTGTTCTATGAATGTTAGGTTTTTTTAAACTTATTTTTTTTACTCTAATTAAAAGGAATAGTATCCCCACTATATGTATTAGGCCCTGGTTACTAGTTCATAACCTCTAGTATATGAGTATACACGCTTGAATCTGTGTAATGTCCTTGGTTAGGGTAGTGCTAAGTGGCCCTTGTCTAGGGCATTACGTAATGATAAATTATTATTCTATCATACCTCATGACCACTTATTATAATACCATTTTTCTTATTCCATTAATCATATAATTACACTAATGTTATTTGTTTATTACTTTATTATTATCATGTTAAATTCACAATGCCTCATTTATGTTATTTTTTCACTTACAAAGTGTTTGTGATCACTCATTTCTTATGTTTAACCATTTTTTCAAATGAAGAAGAAGAAGAATATGTATGATGTGTCTACAAAGGAATCAAGTCTGAAAACTTTTTTGGAAGAAAAGTACATTGTACGATGAAATAAGATGAATATATAGTTAATCTTTGAATTCACTAAACCTTTCAGTTTTGGGAGTGTGTTTTATTTATGATATGTACTTTATAGTTACTTGAAATAATATAAAATATATGTTTGTTATGTGTGGGTCACTTAAATTTTAATAATGAAGTTAAAGTAATGAGAATATTTATACAATTATTTTCCCTTTTTAGTTATGGTTGAATATATTTTATCATAAAATGTTTTAATAAGGGTGTGTAATGTAGAGACATAAAAATTTAATATTTTGGAGTTTTTGATATTTCAAGGTTTTTTTACTATGGAGGGTAAAATGGAAATTTTTCTGGTATTAGAATGAAATTTTTATCAAATTGTTGGTTTCACAACAATATATTTACTCTTGAGTGATAATTTAATAATTTTATAAGGTAATTATAATATTCTATAAATTATATATGGTGGTGAAATTAAATTAATTAATTAATTAATTAATTAATTCAATTTTAAAATGGAATTATTTTTCTCAAATAAATAATATTGAATTGTGTGATATTATATGTGATGGTGATGATGTGAAATATTAGAGGAAGAATGTTGGATATTTTGATAAGTTGTGGTATGACCAATAAATTAAATTAATGTAGGATTTTGAATAAGAGGATTTAATGGGAAGGGATAGGAATGTATTTATGAGAGTTTTGGTATAAAATTTGATTAGAGTGAAATTAGTGTATTAGATCATTATATCTAGTTATTAATGTAGTGTCCTAGACTCATACACCTAAATTCGGTGCTAAAAACATACTCTTTATATATAGTGTTGATATCAATTTAAGTGACCCAATTTTAAACATCCACAATTACAACATCAAATAAATGATTGAGAAACTTAAATGACTAAGACCATTTTAGGTTTATAGATTTAGAGAAGTAATAAAAATATTACTTAATATAACCCATATCATTCTCACCTAATGGATATTCTTCCCACTATACCTAGATATTTTTATTCCATATTAATTCTTCGAACATATTCTACAAAATTATCCACACATGATACACTTCTAGATGTATCATACACATTAATCTTATTCATAACCTAGGAAAATGAAAATATGAGAAGGGAGAGCTCAAACGCTCATTAAGGTAAAGCATATAGTGAAGATATCATAAAATAAACTAGGAATGGACAATATGAAAGAGTAATTAATAGTCAATCAATTTAACTTACAATATGAGAATTAATTATTTATATAGATAACATAAAAACATAAATGATTGAATGGAAAGAAATAAATAATTTCATAATTATGGAAGGTATAATTTCTAACATCATAATCTTACTATTAAGGCCCCATGCTAAGACACACTGATACATCAAGGGGAATTCTAATACCAATACCCATCTATCAGTTACTAAATCCAATGAATTCATTATATGAAATAAATAAATAACAATACAATACATAATCAACTTTTCCATGTTAATCAATAATCATTTGTATTGAATAAATTTTATTGAATGTCAATATTCCTCATTCAATAGAAAACCCTTATTTGTAATATTCCATTAAGTAATATTGTATATAGTAATGGTATATTTTTAAGAAAATATTGAAATAATAAATATATCCAAGAACAAAGAATGTGAATATAATTTCAAGAGAATAATGTAGAGTGATTGAGATCATAACTTCAAGTAAATGAACTAAGAACAATCCATGTACATGAGTTATAGTGTCACGAAACAACCTGGGTACCCTGGTAACCCAATAATCGAGCTAGACCTGACATGGCCTGAATGGCATTCCTGATCCTCATGGGTTAGTGACTATCACCTAGCATCATACAACATGCAAGTGGTAAAATGCAAAAGTAAAAGAAGTAAAACAATATACATATAAAAAGAAACCTCCACTTGGAGTAAAGTACCAAAATATTATAAGGCATAAACAATACCAAAGTACTTCAACCCAAGTACTAAAACAAGAAAACACAACCCAAGTTCCTAAGGACACAACTCATCAAGACCACGGTTCAACAATTAGATCCACCTCCAAGGGATCTTTTTCCTTTGCTCGAACCTGGAAAAAGATAATCTGCAAACACCTAAAGGCATAAGTAGGGTGTGAGATAAAAAACCTAGTAGGATACCACCAAATATTCCATAATAGATTCCAAATATAGATTATCCAAATAAAAACTTTCAATTTTCAAAATAAATAGTTTTTTAAATTCAAAATCATATTTAAACAAAACATGCTATAGATTTTCAAAATGGTGTAAAATACTTTTAAAGCATAGGATTTTACTTTACAAGAGATGGAATATTTAAAATAATGTTCTGAGTAAAATAGTTACATAAAATAGTTTATGTAAACCTAGAAAATTCATTTAATGTAGTTTTACAACATTGACATGCATTTATATCTTAAATATAAATAAACAAGTGAGAAACACAGTCATCTTCCAAGTAGGTAAAAAAATATTATCTAGTTATAGGACTCCTCACTCTCTAAGTGATCACAGCAAAATGAGTATAATCACATCCCTTTGAAACTATCCAAATATGACTCATAACCCTATCATTAGAGATGTGACCCACCATAGGTATGTTTTAGAACATTGTAATAAAATAAAGTGTATCCAAATAACTCACCAACTACCTAAGGCTTGAATGAGCTCTTATATGATGAGAAAATTATTTTAAGACTGATTAAAATACAATAAATACCATTATTAAATTTCAAAAATGCCAATTTCATTCCATTTAAAACTAAAATGGGTTTTAATAAAAAATATGCCCTTTCCACAAGATAAAACCACTGGGTTTATATCAAATCATTTTTAAGGCATTATCACCAGTTTGAAATCCATTCAAAACAAATTACATATTTTTCACAATTCATTTCCAAAATGAAATTCAATAATTTAATTGAAAACATTTACATTAATTCCACAATTTAAATTCAACAATTTAAATCATCCAATTTTCCATAAACACGCCACAATTCAATGGAATTGGGGGTTTTCCAAATTTTCATGCCAAAACCATTTCAAATATCCCAGTTCACTAGAATATAGTTTTTATAAATTTAATTGAAAGAAAACTTGATCAAATAAATTTAAATCAACCATTGAAATAAATTGAGAAATTTAGGAATAATCAATTTAGCTAATCGGGATGGAACCACCTACATTTTCCCAAAACTCAACACTCATAATAGCATCCATCAACAAGAACGAAGGTGGGGTAGATCTTGAAACCCAACCTAGAAGAAAGATCCAACACCATAGGGTATATATCCATAAATTCCAATATCATCCATTGAAAACCCCAAAAGAGGAGAAAGAGATATAGATGAAGGGCGATGAAGAATGATTACCCAGATATCACCCACCAAAGCATTGATGATAAAATGCCAAATGAATGGATTCGGAAGGGCTAGGAAGATCCGAGATTACCTGGGGAATGACTTGGGTTGAGAAAGTTGAGTCAGGAGAAGAGGGAAAATAAATAACCATCTGCACTATCTATTTAAAAAAATATAGTTGGGTATTATGCGACGTGTAATCCCAATACACATCGTAAACCCTTTAATTTTTTGTAACCACTAAAAAACATGTCACCTCGACTTAAATTCTGATGCTCCAAATTAAAGACCCTTCATTAACTCCTTCACGGTGTGAAATGGAGACTCACGATGTGTTCTCATCACAGTGTGAATATATTCATGACTTTTTTGTAGAACCATTATGTGATGTGTAAGCCTATTACACGACGTGTGATTCTCTGGAAGCCTTCATGAAAAATTAGGTTTAAATGTGAGAATCCAACAAATATTTGACTTCTCCATTATAGGAATACTCCCAATTCAAACTCGACCCTACCCCATCAAAGAAAAGGAAAAATCCTAAGAAGTTTTAAAGCATACTTCTCATAGTAGTAATGGGATGTTACAACCATCTCACCATAAAAATTTATGACCCCAGAAAGCCTATGAAGAATCTTCTATGCCAAAAATATGAGTCCACTTCTCTCTCATCAGTTCATCTCATTCCCACATCTCATTAATATCAAAACCATGCTTCCATAGAACACGAACCAAAGGTATTGTCCTCCCATTAAGTACCTTGGTCTTAGAATCAACTATCTGAATGGGATGTTTAGTCAAAGATAGATCAGGTTCAATCTCAATATCACTCTAGATCAAAAAAATGAGATGGATCAAAGATATACTTTTTCAGCTCTGATACATAGAATACAATATGTATTGTTGTCTTCTATGGTGGAAGCGCTAAATGGTAAGAAAATTTCCCTAACTACTCAAGAACCTTGAAAGGTCCCAGAAAATGAAGAGGAAGCTTCCCTTGCCTCCCAAGCTATTAATGGACCAACCAGGGTGAAACATTCAAGAACACTTGGTCTCCAACTAAAAATTCCAAATGTATACAGTGACTATCAGCATAAGACTTATATCAAATATATTCTATCAACATCCTATGATGAATCAGTTGAATCTTTTTTGTCGTCTCTTACACCAAACTTGGTCCAAACAAGGAACTTTCACCAATCTCTGACCAACACAATGTATATTTACAAGGTCATCCATACAAGGACTCAAAAAGTGTCATTCTAATTGCAGACCGGTAACTATTGTTATAAGAAAACTCAACCAGTCATAAGTAATCATCCCAATCCCCACTTAATTCATGAACATAATAATGAAGCATATCCTGAAGAATCTGTATATCTCTTTCTGTCTGACCATCCAACTGTGGATGGTAGGCCATGCTCAAATGAACTTAAGATCATAGTGCCTCCTCAAGGCCTCTCCAAAAGAGAGAAGTAAACTAAGGATCCATATCAGATACTATAACAGATGGAACTCTATGAAAAATGGAAAATCTCTTTCACATAGAGATTCCCCAACTCCTCAATTTTGGCTATATCTTAAATGGGTGTAAAGTTATACGACTTGGTCAGACTATCAATAACAACCTAAACCACATTCATCTTTCTATGGGTATTAGGAAACCCAACCACAAAGTCCATAGATATTTTATCCCACTTACAAGTAGGGATAGTAATTGGCTGAAGTAAACCCCAAGGTTTCTGGTGCTTGGTTTCCACCTATTTTAATGTATAGCAACGGGAACCAAACTCAGAAATGACTCATTTCATATCAGGCCACTAGAAATGTTTCCAAATATCATAGAACAACTTATTGGTTCCTTGGTGAAAATACCACTAGGAATTATGAAAATCCCTCATTAAAGCCTTCCCAATTGTAAATGGCATAACAAAGCGATTTTGATAGCACAGAACACCCACTTTGGAGAATGATCACTAGGTAAATGTTTCCACACTATAAATAGAATATCTAATTATATAACATTAATCATCAAGCAATTGATCATGAAGAATCAACTTGAGAATATTAGATGTCAACTAATCACTGGATAAAGAAACCTCATCCCCTTTCTTTTGAACTCAAATATGAAACTATGAAAATTCAGTCATCAAATTCCACTCTTCAGAATATTATTTCATGGCCTAGGTTAGAAGCTTCCTACTCAATGCATCAACAATGATATTCCCTTTTTCAGGGTAAAGGTGATATCAAATTTGAAATATTATAGGTACTCCACCCAACACCTATGAAGAAGATTCGGATCATTTTGAGAGAAGATATAACTCAGAATTTTGTGTTCTGAAAACCCAATAAACCACTCACCATAAAGGTAATGCTAAAAACTCTAAAGTGTGTTAATCACAGCTACTATTTCAAATTCATGGGTAGGATAATTCTTCTCGTGTGTCCTAAGATGATGAGATTCATAAGCAACCACATATTCTCCCTATATAAGAACACAGCCCAAGCCTGAACCTGATGCATCACATAAGACTATATAGCCATGCCCAGCCTCTGGAAGAGTTAACACTGGCATATTAGTCAAAATATGTTTCAACTCAATGAAATAAGTATGACATTTATCATCCCAAGAAAACTTCACCCCCTTCTTATTTAGATTAGTCATCAGAGAATCTAACTTCGAGAAGTCCTTCACAAACCTATAGTAATATCTGGCTAAGCCCAAGAATTTTTTAATATAGAAGACATTTCATAGTTTCTCCCAAGTCATAAAATCCTTTACCTTCTTAGGATCAACTAATATACCATGTTCAGTCACCATTGGTCCAAATAATTTCACTTCCCAAATCCAGAAATCACACTTCGAAAGCTTTTTATAGAGTTGATGATTTCTTAGCATACTCAAAACTATTCTCAGGTGATGCGCACGATCCTCCTCGTATTTAGATTAAATAAGTATGTCATCCAAAAAGACTACCATAAAGAGAACCAGATACTAGTGAAAAATCATGTTCATCAAGTCCATGAAAATTACAGGAGCATTTGTTAGACCAAAGGGAATAAGAAGGTACTCATAATGGATATACCTACTCTAGAAAGTAGTTTTTTTAATGTCAGATTCTTTTATTCTCAACTGATGGTGACCAGACTGAAGTTTGATCTTTAAAAACCATTTCACATCATTTAAATGATCAAATATATCATCAATATATGGAAATGGATACTTGTTCTTTACTGTAAGTCGATTGAGCTTTCGGTAGTCAATACATAGGTGAAGGGAACCATTAGCCATCTTGGTGAAGAGAACCAGTGCCACCCATGGTGACACACGTGGGTGTATAAATTCTTTCTCAAGAAGATCATCCAACTGGGACTTCAGCTCTTTTAGTTCAGCTAAAGTCATTCAGTAGGAGGTAATAGAGTCTAGTTGAGTACCAGGCATTAATTTAATAGAAAACTTAACCTCTATCACCAAGGGTGGACCAGATAAATCCTAAAAAAACACACCGGGATACTCGACCATGACTAGAGGGATATCACCACTCAAAGACTCACACTCTAGATCAAATTTGAACACAGATATCACTTTCCCCAACTCTAGATAAGAAGGTCTAGATCTACTCAACCTTGGGTCCTAATCTCCCTGAAATACAAGAGACACAACACTGGGTTTAGTAAAGTAGACCTGTTAAAGATAACAATCAATATAGGCACTATTGGAAATAAAACAATCCATCCTTAATATGATGTCAAGATATTTCATGTCGAGCACCATAAAACTCCAAGTAATTTATACTTTTGATAGAGATAAGATGCAAGCATGACTATGAAGTCCCTACTATCTCTTTGTACCAATGGGTGTAGTAATAACCATTGCGCAAGATAAAATATCCATAGGGAGATTAAGCATATTAACAACATGGGTTGAAATAAAGGAGTGAGATTCACTAGAATTGAAAAGAACGTTCACTGATGATGATGTTATAGTAATGGTACCTCTCATAGTTGCTGGACCCATATCTACTTCCTCTGGAGACTCTTCTACTGTGTGAAGTAGATTTGTTGTGGATTCCTATGGTTATAACCCTTTTAAATGTGAATCATTTGACTTCCCCATAGTTTTAGGAAGATATTATAATCTTTTTCCACTACTTGGAGTAGATAAGTGATGGAATAATCTCTGTAAGTGCCCTAAAAATTCGTAGGAACTATAGTTCTTGGTTTCCTTAGTTCAAACCCTCTTAGAATTTTCTAGATTTCCACCTTTATTGCAAACCAAAGAACTTCCTCTTGGAGATGTAAGAGGTCTGGAATGACTCTACCATCAATAACTACTATGAGAATCACCACTCTTACTTTTTTCTTTGAAGTAACTAAAGCTTCCAATGGGAGAAAAAGGAACTTCCATAAACCATGACTTTCCATCTAGGTCCATCTCAACCATCATCGCCCTATCCATCACATCAAAATAGGTGGGAAGCTTCATCAAGAAAACATGATAATGGATATCTGATCGACCTCCCAACTCGAATTGTCGAGTCTTCATCCTCTCATTAGATACTATCTCATGTTAAAAATGCACCAGCCCAGTAAAATGATGTGAATACTCAGTCACAGTCCTGTCAGCCTGGTCAAGCCTGAAAAACTCCACAGCCTTAGCCAACACTATTGAATCTGGATAGAACTGGTTGGTGAAAAAAACCTTTAAGTCTTTCCACTCTAGGCCCTCATGTTTCCCTACCATCACCATCATGTCTCACCATATCATGATCAGTCCCTCTAGTATGAAGGTGGAACATTTCACCCTGATAATTTCTGATGTCTCTAATAACCCAAACAAATGATCAATCTTACACAACCATTCCTTGTAATGTTTAGGTTTAGTGGAGCCTTTGAAAACTGGTGGATTCTATAGAAGTAACTCTTTAGAATGATTCTGAAAAACATCCCCCCTGAGGATCCACAGTTAGAGCCTAAGAGGGAACTATAGGTGGTGCCTATCCCAAATATTGGATAGTGTGTACAATTACTTCAACCAGATTTGGATCTACAATAGGATTTTCTTGATGAGGTTCAGCAGTAGCCTCTTCCTATATCCAATTTTCCTGTCTTCTCAAAGGCATGATGCTACAAAAAATCATAAAATAAAAAGAATACATTATATTAACACTAAAATTCATTAGTAAGAGAAATTATTCTCAACAGAAGGAACAAATGGGATTTATATTTTACTCTATCCAAATCTCAATAGGTAAAACACTATAACTAATCCACAAGATGTCTATCCCTAACCACCCCTAAAGAATTAAAGTTCATTGTAGTGAGAGCTGACCAGACAATCAATCGCAACTACCTCCTAATTCCCAACAAGATTTCAAAAATGAATACTGACTTCAAGAAAAAATTTGAACAACCTCCCTATGATACCAATTTTTCAGGAACCAGCCTGAGTACCCTGTTAACCCGATAATCGAGTCAGTCCTAACATGGTCCAAAGGGAGTTTACAATATCCATGGGTAAGAGAATAGTACATAGAATCATACAATATGCAAGTGGAAATGATTTTTTGCACTAACAATGTGGAAGTAAAATAAGTAAGATAGTATGCATATCAAAAGAAAACTCTACTAGGAGTAAAGTACCAGAATAACATAAGGCATAAACAATCCCAAAGAAATACAACCCAAGTACTAAAATAAGGAAATTGAACCCAGTTCCTAAGTACACAACTCATCAAGACCGTGGTTTAGTAGCTAGATCCACCTCCAAGTGATCATTTTCCTTTGCTCAAACCTGGAAGAAGATAATATACAAACAGTTGAAGGAATAAGTAGGGTGTGATATAAAAATCCTAGTAGGATACCACCAAAGATTCCATAATAGATTACAAATATAGATTATCCAAAGAAAAGATTTCAATTTTTAAAATAAATAGGTCTAGCAATTCAAATTCATATTTAAACAAAAAATTATATACATTTTCAAAATGATGGAATATACTTTTAAAGCACATGATTTTACTTTACAATAGATAAAATACTTAAAACAATAGCTTAAGTAAAAAAATTACATAAAATATTTATGTAAACCTAGAAAATTCATGTAAAGAATTTTTATAACATTTTCATACATTTATATCTCAAATATAAATAAACAACTGAGCAACATGGTCATATTCTAAGTAGGTATGAAAGTATTATCCAGCTATAGGACTCTACACTCTCTAAGTGATCACAAAAAAATGAGTATACTCACATCCCCTAACAATATGTAGAGGTGAATAATCACCCTCCCATCAAGGATGTGACCAACCGTAGGTTTGTTTTAGAACGTTGTAATATCATAGAGTGTATCCAAATAACTCACCAACTACCTAAGTCTTGCATGTGCTCTTAAATGATGGGAAACTTATTTTATGACTGCTTAAAATACAATTAATCCCATTATCCCATTTCAAAAATTCCAATTTCTTTCCATTTAAAAACAAAACCGGTTTTAATCAAAAATATGGTCTTTTTATAAGATAAAACCATTGGGTTTCAATCAAATCATTTTTAATCCATTTTCAGAGGTTTGAAATCCATTAAAACCCAATTCCATAATTTTCAAAATTCATTTCCATAATTAAATTCAATAATTTAATTGAAAACATATCCATAAAATCCACAATTTAAATTCAATAATTTAAATCAAAAAATTTCCATAAACACGTCGCAATTCAATGGAATTGGGGGTTTTCAAAATTTCCATGACAAAATAATTTCAAATATCCTGCTCACTAGAATCACATTTTTATCAATTTAGTTGAAATAAAATTTAAGAAACTGAATTTAAAATCAATAATTGAAATAAATAAATCAATTTAGGAATAATCAATTTGGTTAATCAAGATGGAACCACCTACCTATTCCCGAAACTTATCACCCACAACAGCACTTTTCAACGAGAAAAAAGTTAGGGTAGATCTTGAAAACCAACCTAAAATAAAGATCCAACACCATAGGGCATAGATCCATCAATTCCAAGATGATCCATTGAAAACCCCAAAATAAAATAAATATAGATAGGTGAAGAAAAATGAAGAACACTTACCTGGATATCGCCTACCAAAGAAATGATGATCGAATGCCAAACGAATGGCTTTGGAAGGGCTAGATAGATCCGAGACCACCTAGGGAATGACTTGGGTTGAGGAAGTTAAGTCAGGAGTGTAGGGAAAATAAATAACAAACCGCACTTCCTATTTAAAAAAAAGAAGTTGGGGTATTACACAATGTGTAATCCCAATACACATCATGAACCCTTTAATTTTCATAACCACCAAAAAATGCATCGCCATGACTTAAATACCAATGCTATGAATTAAAAACCATTCATTAACTCCTTCACAATGTGAAATGGAAACTCCCGACGTGTACCCATCATAATGTGAAGCCGTTCACAACTTGTATAGAGAACCATTACACGACGTGTAAGCCTATTACATGACATGTAATTCTCTGGAAGCCTACATGAAAAAGTCAGTTTAAAGGTGAGAATCCAGAAAATCTATAACTTCACCATTATAACAATCCTCCCAATTCAAACTCTACCTTACCCCATCAAAGAAAAGGAAAAACCCTGACAAGTTTTAAGGCGTACCTGTCAGATTGGTAATGGGATGTTATATAAGGTAAAAACCATAAATTATTAAAGGAATAAATAATACCATAAAATCATCATAAAAGAAGTTTTTTAGTAAAATAAATTCTCTTGTAAATTATATATGAAAATGGAATCAAAACTTTGAAAATAAATTCATTAAAACTTTTAAAAAATTGTTGTAAAATGAAGTTATAAACCACTTCCATAACATATTTAGTAAGGTGTTAAGAAGTTTTTTTAGAAAAATATTTTTAAAATATTTTATAATAATAGAATCTTGAAAATAAAACATGATTAATTAAGAAAATGTAGATTATAAGATAAAAATATACATAAGTGAAATGAAAACCATTTTAGAACTTTTTGGAAAAAAAATAATTTCCTTTTATTTAATATATAAATAAAAAATTTATAGAATAAAGGGAATATATATTAATTCATAAAACCATAATAAAACACGGAAAGGAAGATAAATAATGAGTAATTTTCATGATAATAGAGAAATTTTTTCATTCATAAAATGTTAAAAATAGATTTTTTTTTTAAACTTTTTTAAAGAAATTCAAAATTGAATTATATTGAAATCATTAAGAATATTAATTTTAAAATTTTTAAAATAAAGTTAAATTTTATATAAAATTATCTTTGTAATTAATTTATGTATATAAGATAACATTCGTGTATAAAAATAAATAATATGGATATAGAGGAAAAAGATCCCTAACAAAAAATGAGAAATAAGGTCACCCTTTCTCAAATACAGTCATTATGTGGTTTTTAGTGCCAAAGAGAGGGAAAATGTAATTAATAATTTTAAACTATATAATTCATAAAAAAATATAATATAATATATGAGGTTTAATAAATAAATATCATATAATTCCGCAATTGTGATTCAAGAATAAGTAATCCCTATTAAATGTGAGAGTGAAACATAAACACTTATGCCTTTAGTCACTTTTGGTTCAAAATCCATAAAAAGATAAAAAGTGATATTCTTATATATATCCCATGAATAAAATAAAATATTATGAAAAAATATATTCATTTTCTAGTTATTACACCATATAAAATAAATCATGGTGCAAAACATGAAACATGTCTCAAGGAATCAAGATTGAGAGTAAAAACCCTTACAAATTTTATAACACTTGAATCCAAGCCTCTTGAAAGAGATAAATTGAAATTGAAATTTATTTATTAATTTTATTATTATTAAGTTTATAATTATATAATATTTCTAAGTTTTAGAATATAAACCATGTAATGGTAATAAGTGTGTAATTCAAAACATGTCTCAAAAAGGAAATTTAAGACGAGAAACTCTTACCTTGGATTCCAGCTTAGTCGGACGTGTTCCAACCTACAGTATAATAAATTTATATCTATTATTAATAAATATAATATATATATATATATTACAGTATATCATTTATTCATAACTTATTTCTACCCATTTACTCATAATTCTTTGTTAAAATCGATTATTTATGTGTTAACTGTTTTGTTTCTCGTGCATGGTTTTACTCAGTGGTTCTCTTCCTTACAATGTGGTCATGATTTAATCACCTAAATAATTTTAATCATTTAATATATAAAATATTTATACATTAAATACATTTTTATAA
The DNA here is from genome assembly GCA_963277665.1 of Viscum album. Classification (NCBI taxonomy): domain Eukaryota; kingdom Viridiplantae; phylum Streptophyta; class Magnoliopsida; order Santalales; family Viscaceae; genus Viscum; species Viscum album. The sequence continues at coordinate 1,263,756,951 of OY728132.1, read as the reverse complement.
CCATTCATATAATTTAGTGATTAAAAATGAGATACTTCATTCATTAAGGCGATATTATGCATGTATGCATGAGCAACGTTTTTGTTTTTCTAATGGATGAAAAGAAAAAAAATTAGATAAAGTTTTAATATTAAATAATGATAATAATATAATATATATCATATTTATTAATTAAATACATCCTTATGACCATCCTTGTGAAGTGGTGATGAAAAATAAATTACATCACTTTGTGGAGGTAGTATTATACACAGAGGCATGAGCGACATTTCCATTTTACAATGGATGGGAGGGTAAGAAGGTAGATAATATATTATATTTTTATAATAATAATTATTTTATAAATATAATATATATTTATTAATTATATATTTATAACCATCCATGTGAGGTATTGATAAAAAATAAAATACATCGCTTCATGGAGACAGTAGGCAGTGCCTACACATGAGTGGTGTTTTCATTTCCCATTAGATGGAAAAGAGGTATCAAATAGTTATTTCATCAACATAATAATATTTAAGTATAATAAATATAATTATTTAATTATATTATCATGTTTATAATATATTTTATGTAGGTAGAACAAGAATTATACTTGAAAGAATTTGGTTAGGACTTATACCACCTCATTAGATATCTTTCTTTAGCTTACATATTAAGCCTTCTAGGATTGGTATTTTGGTGATACCAACACCTCTAAAACATTGATAAGGTTTTTGTGAGGTTATTTAGTTATATCTTGGTTTAGATAAAGATTATTCATGTTTGTGTGTATAAGTGAGGAGATGAGGCATCATTTTATAAGTGAGGGGAGCGGAACCTTTGTAAATATTAAGAAATTTAAAATATAATAAATGTCTTTATCATGGAAATTGGATCCAATTTAATCCAATTTAAAATATAGGATAATTTAATTTAATAATACAATAAAATAATCATGTTTATACAAGAAAAAAAAGATATTAAAATCCTTATCACCTACTTTAACACCCTCGTTAACCCTTTTAAACTTTACCATGGTGACAAACTTTTACCATGATAACTATTCATTATGAATAAACTTGAAATTGAAATCATTAAAAAATTATAAAATTATGATACAAAATATGGAATTCATTTTCTAATATTAAATTTTTATAATTGGTAAAAATTAATTTTAATATGAATTCGTAAAACACGGTGAAAACTGTTTTTAAAAGAATAAACCTTTTAAGCATAAAAATGATTTTATAAAAAAATATTGTATAATGTTGATTTACATAGAATTAATTATATTATATTTAATAAAATAAACATATTTTACTTTCAAATCAAACTGAACTAAAATTAATCTTATGAATTCTTGATTAAAATTGAAAAACCAAAATAGTTTTTATTTTCATAAAAACATTACTTAGATTTCCAAAATGTCAAAAATAGGGTTATAAGTTCATAATTATATTTTTAAATGAATTATATTACTTATTAAATATATATTTTGTCTATAAAAAATGTTTCGTAAACTTTTAATTCATTCTTATATCATGATAATGTCAGAAAATTTGTTGTATTTGTAAGATCGTTATTTTTCTCTATTCACCCAAAAATTAACCTTTCCAAAAAAATCTAAAAATTCAAAATAAAATAATCTTAACATGAATAATTCAAAAATTAAGTTAATATTATCAAAATAAAATTATATAATTTATAAATTTATAAATTTAGCTTTTACATGGAAATAAAAAACATTAAAAACATATTTTATTTAAAAATGACACTTTTAAGATTTAAGTGTTATTTATATCAAAATATAATTAATTGAGTGTTAATATTTTATTTCACGCATTAAAATGTTATATATTATCATAATAATATTTTAAAATTAATTTATGTAATTCATTAATATAAAATAGACAATACTTAAAAACAGTTCTTTGAAATAAGATCCCTTTTTTAACATTGAATGATTTTAATCATTTCATTTTAATTATTTATTTTATAGTCATTAAATCTCATCAATCAAAACAAAATAATACAATGTAAGTATCATAATTTATTACTATATTAATATTTATTAATTTTTTACAATAATATATCATGATGTATTTTGTTTTTTGTTGTGTGTCACAGAAGTTATCGAGCATAGTATTATTTAAAGGAGAATTATATTTTGACATATTAGTATGTTACATTCTCCACCCCCTTAATAAATTAGATCCTAGAAATTATAAAATTTTTTACCAAAGATGGGTATATCAGGGAATATTGATAATATTATATGTATATTTTATCATGATAATGAATTTTTATGTTACTACTAGGTAGCTTAGTATCTTTAAGTATTTATAAAACCATGTATATACCATTATAGGACTCATATTCAGTTTACGAAATCATAACTTGATGGATGAGTGATATTTTATACATAAGACTTGATATATTTATCTTTTTCTTGTTTTATTTGTGAAATTATTTTAACATAGAGATATAAAATATGAGAAAATATACTTATTTGATTTCTTTACATTTCATAAGCACAATTTCATCTATTGGTTGTGTTTTGAGCAGTTTTCCACCTATGATTCTTCTCATATTCTAAATGATAAGTATCCATGATTAATTTTTCATTCTTAAAGTACTAATATTAAATTGTAATGGATCATAATATCCATAAAATGATGAAACTTTATTGCTGTTATTTTTATCCATTAACCAAACCCAAAAATGGTTAGCATAAGTTAGTATAATATACAGTATTAATAAGCCTTAATATGAAGAAATAATACATTAATCATCAAAGCCTCAATAAGAACAGGAAAAGTTCATATTAAATCATTCCATAAATAACTAACCCTAAAACTCTTCAAAATATGATAGACCAAATTTAAAACTGAAATATTAGAATGATTTGATCACATATTCTTCTAAAATCAACTTAACATTGATCTTCAAAAAACATCAATCACTCATAAAGTCACATACCAAAAATTTATATGACCTAATCATATATTCTATAAAATATGTTAATATTTCCTGTAAATAATTTGAATCAATATAAATACATAATAAAATCATATATTCTTCAAAATGTTAAATCAATAATTATTCAACAATTAATATTAACCACATTTACATAAAATCCCATAATAACTAAAAAGGTACAATTTACCTTCATTCCTATAATGTTCCCAAAAATATAATACCCCTTTATTATAATTAACCATAATTAATTTAACATCAAATATCATATTAACCCATACTATTATCTATACTTTAATCATGAATTTATCCTAAAACCCAATAAACATCTACCAAAATATCATTAATCACCCTTCAATACAACCACATAAGACCTCAAAAAGGGTATCTATACTTTTCAATGTATGATCATTCTTAATTTTTATTAATAATTAAATAAAATACCATGAAATCATAACTATTGAAACCTTATATATAGACACTTCAATAATTAAACTTACTTCATAAGCATTTAAGAAATATTTTTCATCTTATTCCTTAATACCTCCTCCTTATAATTAATAATAAGAATTTTTTTACCATGATTCATCAATATTAATCTAATCATGTTTCCTACTTTAAACATGTAACAAATGTTAAAATAATTCATACCTTTTATATTTTCTTCATAGTTTCTTCATCTTTAGTGTATGATCTTCCTAAATATTTATTCATATAATCATGTTGATCTGATTGATGAACTTTATTCCTAGGGAATCTATTTGTGTAATACCCAAAATCCCTATATTGGAAACATCTAATTAATACCTTAAGAAAAAATTTATTCCCCTCTATTATGTTAATTAAAATATTCATTCTTACTTGGTAGATTCTTGATCTATGACCTATTTTACTACAAATGAAAAATCTTTTTATTCCTTTGAGACATTTATTTGGGTACTTATTACCACATTATTAACACATAGAAAGTTTAATATGTTTACCTTCATGATCTTTATCACCTAAAATTAAATGAAATTATATTTTTATCTTATTTAGTTCATTAGGAAACTCACTTAGGTTTGGGTTGTTAATCATAGCTCAATATAGCTAGTTAGGAATAACTTTAATAGTTTTTACTCTAGTTTTTATCCTATTTGGTTTCATATTCCCATAACCACCACATTATCCTTTATCTTCATTGTTAACTTTATTTCAGCTGGCATAATCCATTTACAAAAACCAAAAATGATTAGTGTGATTATATTAAATAAAATCATAATAAACCATCGTATAATGAGGATAAATACTAATAAATCCTTAAAAATATCATTATTATTCAAATTTTTTGATTCATCCAAAAATAACCATAATTATCCATAAAATATTAACCTTTAAGGTTATAAAATAGTTTTAACTTATAATCACAAATTATCATATTAAATGTTGAATTTTTCTAAATATATTAAATTATAGTCATATAATGACATGTTAATATCTAATGGTATCTAAACTATGTTTTAATACCAATTGTAGTTGACCAAACCCATAAACACAAATACGGTGCAAAAAAATATATTCTGTATTTACAAGATTTGACACTGATTAAGGAGACGTAATTTTAACCATACATAATTACAAATTAAAATAAATGATTTAGTCACTTATATAAACAATACCCTTTTAGGTTTATAGATTTATAGAATTAATAAAAACATTACTTAACATAACCTATATCTTTCACACCCAATGTACATTTTCTCAACTATACCAAGATTTTATTATTATATAATAAGTCCTAAAAATTTCCCACAAAATACTCCAAACATTATACCATTATAGATATATAATAATTATTACTCTTCTTCATAACCTAGGGAAATAAAAAAATAAAAAGGTTGATCTCAAATGCTCAGTAATGTAAAGTGTATAGTTAAAGATATAATAGAACAATATGGTGGGAGTAATAAATAATCAATCCATTTAACTTAAAATATTAGAATGAATTATTTCTATGGATAAAATAAAACATAATCACATGTAATGTAATAAATGATTTCAAAATTATGGAATTCATAATGTCAGACATCATAATCTTACCATCAATGCCTCATGCCAATCTATCATACATAAATAGGTAAGGTATATTCCAAATACCCAAGATAGTTTGTCTCATGAATCATATTGATGCATTGAGGGGATATATAATATTAGTCCTCACACTTTACTTACTAAGTTAAATGTATTCATCATTTCAATACATAATCAAAATTTCCTTGGTAATCAATAACCATCCATTTTGAATCAAGTATATAGAATTTCAATATTCCCTAGTCAATAAAAAACATTTATTTTAAGATTCCATTAAGTAATACCATATTCCTCAATGGTATATGGTTAATATAATGTTGAAATAATAAATATATTCATGATACAAAATAATATGGATATAATTTCATGATAATAATAGAGAGTGAAAGATAACATAACTTCAAGGCAGTAAATAAACTAAGAATAATCCATATGTGTGAGGTAAGGTACAATACATAAATCATTCAAGGGTAAAAGAAGACCATAAATTAATTATAAATTAAGGTTTTGTATTAAAGGAAGTCTTTTTTTAAATTAGATATGAAAATGGAAGTAAAATAGTAAAAATAATGTTATTAAAACTTTTATAACTTTGCTGTAAAATAAAAGTTATAAATCACTTACAGAACACATTTTATAAGGAGTCCAGAATATTTAAAAAATTTATATTTTTAAAGTAGTTTATAATAATGTAATAATGGAAATAAACCATTTTTATTTAATAAATGTGGAGTCTAGGATAAAAATATACATAAATTAAATGAAATATCTTTTAAAACTTTTAAGAAAATATTATCCTTTTATTAAATATGTAAACAAAAAATTACTAGAATAATGGAAATATATATTTATAGGGACCCAGGATTAAAATACATGGATATTAAATATATTTATATGAATATTCATTACATTACATAAACACATTCTCAAGGACCATAATATTTTAGTTCCATTGGAAATATGGAACACAATCTTCTATTTTGGTGAAATATCTTCAATATTTCCCACAAAGATCTTCCCCTTTAGTACTCCTACTTAAAACATTTGTTTATAACATGGGGAAAGGAAACATAAGAAAGGTTGATCTTAGATTCTTGATAAGGTTAAATAAATAAGATACGTAATAATAACATGAACATAAGGGTGTGAGAACATCAAAATAACATTTGAAAAACATACCATGCATATCAAAGATCAAAAACATGAATTATGGCATAAAATGTTGTGTTTCATAAGACATGGATCATTAGAAAATTAAATAACATGATTCATGAGAGAATAAAATTGTAAAATGACATATAATTGTGGAAAAAACATTATATTATAACATTATAAACCTGTGTAAATAGAAATAGACTCACTCATTAAGTTAAGTATATGAAATCAAGCCCTCTCATAAACTTATGGACATGCAACCAGGTCCATGCATATCATTATGGAAATAAAATATTGGTCCATGTATAACATTATAAAAATGTAATCAGGTTCACACATAACATTGTAAACATATGATCAGTTTAATGAATAACATTGTGAACATGTAATCAGGTTCACACAAAACATTGTGAACACATAATAAGGTTCAAACATAATATTGTGAACATGTAATTAGGTTCACGCATAACATTATGAACAAAAAATAAAGTTTATAAATAACATTTTTAACATGTAATATGGTTCACACATAAAATTTTAAACATGTAATAAGGTTCATTCATAACATTGTGAACATGTAATTAGGTTCATGAATAACATTGTGAACATGTAATAATCTTCACTCATAATATATATACTCGTGATTTATCCACTGTTTACTAATTCATTGGAAGGAGATATAGGTCCCAGCTGTCACATAATTAAAATCATACACATGTGTTCCAAAATATCATAAACATTCATCATATCATAAATTATTACATGAAATGGTTATCTTAAACATGTCATCATAGAATAATCCCTTAAAAGAGGAAGGTTTTATTAGCATTTTATCATGGTATAACACGTGGAAGAGAAGTGGGTTTTATAAACATCATGCCATAAAAACATAAACCATTCAAATAAATAATATGAATGGTATCCTTGGATCATATCCATAGTAAATCATAAGTAACCTCAAATAATTTCTTCTTATATGGAAAATAATTTTGAAAGACTACTTGGGACATTTCTTGAGTAAAATAGCTTTTCTCTGAAAATAAATTCTTAAAATGTAAAACATTATGAAAATAATTTTCCTTAAAAATAACCTTGAAAAATTTATAAAGGAATATTTTAAAATTATTTAAAATATTTCTTGAGTAAAATATCCTTTCACTTTGAAAAATTCTTTTTTAAACATAAAATATTTTGAAAACCTTTCCCTTTGAATATAACTTGATAAATTATAAATAAATATTCAAAAATAATTTAAACTAATTTTTTGAATATAAAACATTTTAAAAATAATTTTCCTTGAAAATGATATTAAAATATCATGTATAAATATTTTTTGAAAACATTTTTAAAAAACATGGTTTTGGAAGAAAACAGATTTCTGACCGAAGAGAGAAATAAAGTCAGATTTTCATAAAAAGAACTTAATTATATTAAGTAATAAAGAGGGAGAAAATGGTAAAATTAATTTAATATATCATAAATAACCATAGGATAATAAAATTAATGATAATTATTAAGATATGGATCTTAATATTTAATCAATGGAATCATAATCATAAACAATCCCAATGAACGAAGAGATTATAACAATAAACTCTTACCACTTTGGAAACACTGAATCATAAACCCATTGAAGTAATGACATAAAATGAAACATAAAAATATCATTAAGATGAAATAAATCAGGATATTACATGAAAAATGGGATATATATACACCTCTTGAAACAATATAGGTTTATAACACAATGTATGATCAAATAAAGAAAATTGAGACACAAATTCCATCATCGCTTTAGTAATGTTTGAATCATAAACCCAATGAAAGAGAGATAATAAAATGGATATTTAAGTCAAAATAAATATTAGTATAATAATAATAAAATACATCCATGGTCAGTATATGTACTATATATAAGAAATAGGTGGTGAACATGGATTGTGTCTCACAAAAAATAAAAGTGAGACGAAAATCCATTACTACTTGAGTAACCTTTGAATCATGAGATATGTGAAATAATAAAATCAATTGAAACTTTTAATATCAATAAATAAATTAAATTCATGATATAACATTTCATATTTAATTATATACACCATTTAAAATAAATGATTGGTGAATATGGGATAACTCTCGTAGAAATAAAATTGAAACTAGAAATCCCCTTACCTTAAGTCGTGAGTTCCTTCATACACATTCAAACCACATGTATAATAAATATAAGTTTATTATAAATCTACAAAATTACAATATTCATATATATAATACCATATGTTATTTTATTATGACTTTATATTACCCTTTTATTAACAATTCTATGTTAATGTTATGTTTCAGGTAATAACTGCTTTTTTTCATATATGTTTTAAATTATTATTTTTTATGTCCTTTTACTTTGATAATGAATTATTAATTTAAATAATGTACACCATGATAAAAATATAATATATATTCATTATATTTTTATTTATAATAATCTATAAAAGGTAGAAATATGAAATTAAATACATTATTCATGGAGATGGTAGGTCGTACGTATGCATGAATAATGTTTCCATTTTCGTATCGTATTGAAAAAAAAAAGTAAATTATATATATATTATAATTCAATTAGAAGTTTTATTTTATATATATCACATATTTTTAATAAAACCATCCTTAATACATTATATGTAAAGCATGGATGAATCACATCGCTTCGTGAGGCAGTTGTCCGCCATACACATGAACAACGTTATCGTATTCCTAAAAAATGGAAAGCATACATTTATGTTTGATATAAAAATTAAATAATCATAATAACATCATAAAAATAATAAATATAATATATAAACTATAAATCCATCATTATTACCAACCTTTAAATGTGCTAATGGAAGAATGGACAACATTGGTTTGCGAGGTGCTAGTCTATTGTATACACGAATGATGATTGTGTATCCCATTCGATGGAAGTTTTTGAAGTTTTAGGCCATAAACATAACATAACAACATCTCATTATATTGAATATAATTATTTTATTATATAATAATGATATAAAATAATTAGATGGGTTTGAGGGTGAAATAAAACAAAAATGTTTATTGATGAACATTACCTCTTCTCTGGGTATCTCCTTTTGGTTTGCACTAAAGGACTTCCTTGGTTGAATTTATGCCCAAATTGAGGATTATATTATTAGGGGAGGGAATTTTTAAAGTTATTTTGGTATGTTTTTTCTGATCCAAATTTCTTGGGATTTGTTAAGAAGAGGGAAGAGTGAGTTCCCTTTTATAGTGGAGGAAAAGTGGCATTCTAGTAAATACCAAAAAAGTAAACATTATTGGGCGGTCTCTCTTGCCTCATGTGCCTCCAATAATGAAAAATTTTCTATAAAAGAGTTTATATAGTCTAAATTTTTCCATAAAATAGGTTTTGGATATGTTTCTAGGTCATTTTTACCCTTAAGTTTAAAGTTTAGTCCCTGGGTAAAATCATTTTTCTCGTAATTGTTGTAATTCATTTCAACTGTTTTCACTAATCATTTTGTTAAAAAATTAATTTTAACATATTATAAATTTAAAATTATGATTAAAAAAATATTTTATTCACTTTTAAAAATTAAAATCACATAATTGGAAAAAATTAACTTAAAATTAATCATACAGACGAGATAAAACAATGAGTTTTAAAGTGAAAATGTTCAAAAGTTTGAAATATTTTTATATCCAATTTCTATGTGAAATTAACTCCAATTAAAAAAATTGGATTTATTGATTTATAATTTAAATAATTATATTTTAAAACCAATTTAAAATATATTTTAATGATATAAATTATTTAAATGAAAATTTAATTTTAAATTAAAATTCAGTATTTTTCACTATTCATAAGAAAATGAATCTTCTCAAAAAAACTACCAAAAATTCACTCTAAGATGATTTTTACATTAATATTTCAAAAATTAAGTTTATTTTTTCAAATTAAATTTATAAATGTTTCAAAATTTATCTTTGAAACAAGTGATCCATTGAAAGGTGGAAAACTGCCTTTAGAAAAATACAGTTTTGTTTGTATAAAATTAGATTTTTTTCTTATCTTATGACAATAAAATATATTGGGTGAATGTAAAATAATTATTGAATATATAATATATAGATTTAATTAAAACATTCATCAAAAGTTGTTTTTTTAATTTATTAAGATAAAATGTGTTTATACATAGAAAAATAGTTTTTTAGAAAAATAATTTCTTTATTTTCAAATAGTTCTTACTTTAATTTATAATTAATTGGTTACCAAATAATTCATTTAATAAACATGAATAAATCATATTTTCATAATTTAGTTCATCCTATTCATACCCACCATTCCAATGGCTAGTTAATAACTATAATATTATTATTTTATGTTTGGTTTAAACTCGGAGTTGCATGTAGAACAGGCTAAACTCAGAATTATGTGTAACACAAGGAAAAATTTGTATTGTGTGTAATGTAAGAAAAATTTAGTGTTTCATGTATTGAAAGTTTAACTTGGTGTATAATTTAATGAAATCCATAAAATAATTTTAATTTATTCAGAAAAAAATCATAAAAACTCAGGATGTTACATTCTACCCCCTTAAAATGAATTTCACCCTCAAAAATCATCTGGATCATTAAAGGTTTTATATTTAAAAGTCCATTTCATAAAAACCCACATTGTGAAAATGAATACTGAAGCATTCCTTAAAATGGTAAACTTTTAAACATAATGGTTACCCAAATTAACACATAACTAGGTTTCCACATATGAGAACATAGGTGGGAAGTGAAAGAATGGATATGGAAGAGAAAACTAACACTCAAATACTGATGGAGACTGATAGAAAACATGTTCAGGATAAAGTTAATGATCACAAAATCATAAACCAAATATTATTTAAAAAGGTCCTTAATAACATCAAAAATGATGATAATAGGACAATATTTTATTTCAATATGCTTTTCCAAAAGTCAAAGAATTTTCACAATGAGATATTCTTACTTGATTTCATTCCATATCATATACACAATATCACCTGTTGGTTATTCCTTAACCAATTTCCACTTCATATATTACTCAAAAAATGAAGGTAAATTGGTTATTCTAAAAGCACTAATGGATCATAATATCGATAAATATAATGATAATTCATTCCATCTATCTTTTATTATCATTAAATAAAAATGGTTAGCACGGGTTATCCAATATTTATAAATCATCATATGATGACGTAATATTTTAATCTCCAAAACCTCATCCAAAGTTAAACTCAAACCATTATATAAATGGTTAGCATTATAACCCTTAAAAATATAATTCACCCTTTATTCCTTAAATAAGCTCTTATTTTATACCAAAAATATTTTCATTAGAAACTTGGGTCTATACTTGTACTGATAGAATATAAAATCTGAATTTATTCTTTAAAAATCCAGGTATAGGTAGATAATCACATGAAATTTCACTAAATGATGAACAATAATATTTCCATAGGTATCATTCATACAAACTCAAACATGAAATTTCCAACTAATGAGGGGGAGGATAAGTATTCCATAATTATCATGGTTCTCTTAATCCATTACGATAGTATAAGATTATTATTTATCCTTTATCTTTATAATTTTTTATATCTTATCATCCACATTATTCCTTGGATTAGGGCACTAGTTATTACAATGACCAAAATCCTTGCAATTGAAACACTTAATTATAGGTGGTGCATTAGTTGTAATTCTCTTCTCTATAATTTCATTAACTATCCCATTAATCATATTTAGACATTGATGGACTTTATGACCTTCCTTTCCACATTTAAACCACCTCCTAGTTATATTAAAGAAATTACCTCCATATTCCTCCCCACAAATTTAGAATAAAATAAAGATCATATCATTCTCTCCGTGGTTATTATATTTTCCTTTTAAATCCATCTTTCTTATCTTATCAAAACCATGGTATTGATCAAAAACTCTAATATCCATTTTGGTACAAAGAGTACAAGGAAGGAACTTAATGAAAAATAAGTTTTTAAACTCATAACAATCCATGGAGTCAATTTATCATGTTTCCTCATATTCATTATAAAGGTCCACCATTTATTTGCTTCACCTTCCAAGATATAGTAGTACAAAATTAAATTTTCATGTTATGAACAATGGAGAAGAGAAAATTTATTTTCAGTGGCACAGATCTATTTTTCAGTAACTAGTGGATCAGTTGTTATACTAAAATAAGGTTGATGTTTCCTTAAAAAGGATTCAAGAAAACATTTCTCTATCCTTTGATTATTTGGAATCTCATCATGATTCATGGATTAATAAGGTCGTGTGATCATAACAAATAGGTTTTTAATTTCATCTTCCATAACATTTAGTTGCTTAATAGGACCATCGTTTCATTATACATTTCATTCCTCATTAACACAGTTTCTTCTGGTTCCAACCATTATAACATATTGTTTCTATTTTCGTGTATTTTTAAACCCCCTCTTTTTAACATGCTTTATTTGGGTTTCATTTTGGGTTGTTTGGGGTAAAATTTTCAAAATTTTGAAATTTTTTGGGCTATTTCATGGTTGGATCATATTTTTTCTAAATTGTGCGCCCTCTCAAGGAAAACTGTGTAAATCCAAAAAACCATGCGTACATTCTTTTTTTTAATCCAATTTTAAGTTCTAAAATCCCGAACCCTACTTTTTAGGTCCACAGTAGACCAATACGGACCCAAACCAATTTATCCTTCCTTGGTGGCTCCCAAGAGAAATTCTTGGACCCTCAAAACCCTCCTAGAATTGATTTAAATCTAGTAGAATGGTAGTCGATCCTCTTCCAGTTAGTTTCCTCATTATATTCTATATATCCCGCTATCTCTATTCTCCTCCCTAGGGTTTTGTGGATTCCTTTGTTGATTTGTGGATTTAATACCCTCTATTTGGGGATCTTAAACCTAGGTTTTATTATTGGTTCTTGTTCTTGAAATTCTTCATTGTTGAATCCCATTTAGGGATAAGTGTATTGAGATCTATTGATTCTGGTAGGTGGTTCCATTTTGATGCCCAATTTTTATTAACCCTGAATTGTTTTATTATTGATTTAAATTAATTTATTGTTATAAATGAAATATATATCAATTTATTGATTAAAAACCTACTTCCATTTAATTTGGGTTTTGTTAGAAATTGTATTTTTGTCTTGAAATTAGGAAAAACTCCAATTCTATTGAATTGGGGTGTGACTGTGAAATTAATGGAAAATTGTGGAGATTTAAATTGTTGAATTTAAATTGTAAAATTTATGGAAATTGTTTCAATTAAATTTTTGAATTTAATTGTCTAAAATTAAATTGTGAAATTGAAATGTGAATTGATTTAAAATAATTTTTTGGGAAAAATGGCTTAAAATTTTTTTGATAGAAACCATTGGGTTTTATCTTGGAAAAGGGCATGTTTTGATTAAAAACCCATTTTGGTTTTTAAATGTAAAATGTTTGTTTTTTAAATGGGGTAATGGGGTTTAATTGTATTTTAAGGTTTCTCAAAATAAATTTCCCATCATTTAATTTTACTAGAGCACATGCAAGCCTAGATAGTTAGTGATTTATTGGGATAAACACTCTAGGATGGGAATTCCCTAGCACTATATTGATGCTTTACAACACTAAGAAAACAAATTTTTAGAATGACTTATTCCTTAGTAGGACATAGATGAGTTATATATTTCCGATGTTGACGGATGTGTGTACACATTATGGTTATGATCATATGAGTGTGTGAGGATCCCATAACCTGGAACTATCGTACCTCTTGGTAGATGAACATGTTGTTCACTTGTTTATATATGAGATATAAATCTATGCCATTTTTGTAAACTATTTTATATAAAATTGTTTTATTAAGACATTTTTTTAGAAATATCCCATCAATTAAAATGTGAATCATTTGTTTAAAGTATTTTCCATCATTTTAAATTTAAATCATGATTTGTTTAAATATTATTTTAAAATGCCAAACCTATTTATTAGAAAATTTAAAGTTATTTATTTGGTTAATTAAATTTTGAAATCTTATTATAGAATCCTTGGTGATACCCCAATGTAATTTTATCCCACACCCTACCTATTCCTTAGGGTGTTTATAGATTATCTCTTTCCAGGTTCGAACAGGGGTAAAGCACCACTTGGAGGTGGTTCTAGTTGTTGATCTGTGTACTTGGAGATTTGTGTCCATTGGGACTTTATCTATTTATCAATCATGTTTTATTGGTACTTTTATGTGGTAATTTGGGTTTTTTATACGTTTTTAACTTTTGGTACACATCTCCTAGTAGAGTTTCTTTTTTATGCATACTGATTTTTTATCTTGCTTCTCCAATGTTTTTGGAAAAATCATTCTCACTTTCATTTTGTATAATTCCATGTGGTATCCACCAGTATGTGGGGATCAAAGATGCACTTTGTGATATTTCAAGACCGTATCAGTTATTGGGTTACCATGGTACCCAAGCCAGTTCATGACAAAGTGGTATCAGAGGGAAGTTGAACTGCTTGTCTGGAAGTCGGTATGCATTTGGGTAATCTTTTCGGGACTTAGGAGGTAGTTATGATTGAGTTACTAGCTAGATATCACTGAAATGAACCTTAAGTAACCAATGGTGGTTAGGGAAATATGTATTTAGGATTAGTTAAAGTCTTTTCCCTACTTTGATTTAGATAGGATTGAAACCTAAATTTTTTTTTTCTATCTATTGGTATTAATTTCCCTCATTTATTTGTTTGACTGTTCATGTGATGTCTTCCTTGTTGTCTACTGACATTGTGTAGCATCATTCCTCTGATAAGACGTGTGAATTGTATCTAGGAGGAAGCTACTACTGAACCTTAGTGAGAAAATCTTCTTGTGGACCCAAATCTAGTTGAGGTGATCATGTGTACTGTATAAGCTTTGGGACAGGCACCACAACTAGTTTACATCCAGGATCCAACTATGGAACCTCAAAGGAATGTTCTCTAGAAAATTTCTAAAGATTTACTTTTCTAGAAGTTATCAGTCTTCAAAGGCTCAAATGATTCTCAATATGATGATGAATGGTTGATCATAATGGAACATTATTTTGGGTTCT
Organism: Viscum album; assembly: GCA_963277665.1. Lineage (NCBI taxonomy): Eukaryota > Viridiplantae > Streptophyta > Magnoliopsida > Santalales > Viscaceae > Viscum > Viscum album. Next base: position 1,263,741,639 of record OY728132.1, on the reverse strand, counting down.
TGGAGACACCAAACTAAATCAAGGTGAAGTGTCCCACCTTCATGATGGAAAAACCAAGAAAGAGGAGGTGGGACATTATGATAATGGAAAAGAAGCATGAGGTATTAGAGATAAAATACTTAAAAGTTCTTTTCACCAACCAATTCTATCCACAGTTGATGACATTGTCCAAGGTTGTGAAGTTTTACAAATTTGAGTACACTTAAAGGATCATGACATAGTATGCAAACCGTTTTGCTGAGATCATGCATTTCACACCTAAGATAGTATTGAATGAGAAGATGAAGCCTCGATGGTTCAATTTTGGACTTCAATAGGATATTCATTCTTAGGTTTTATTGTTAAAACTACCTTCTTATGCTGATGTGCTAGATAGAGTAATGATGGTTAAAATGGACCTGGATGGAAAGTCAGGGTTATTATTAGTTTCTTTACCTCCCAATATAAGTGTGAAGTCCATCAAAATAAAGTTTAATTGTGATGATTCTCATGGTGGCTCTCAATAGCAGGGTCATTCTAGACCTCTTTCAATACCTAGAAGAGGCCTATTTATTTTATACCGGTGTGGAAATATAGGGCATTCAAATAGGGTTTTAACTGAGTCACCCAAGGTCTGTGGTTATTGTGGATGCTTAGGACACTTACATAAATTCTACCATGTTTATTCTACTCCATGTAGTGGTACGGGATCTCCAGATCCTCTTAAAACTATGAGGAAATCAGATGATTCAATAATAAATGGGTTTCGGCCATATGCATTTGGAACGAAGATTCCTTATGTAGTGGAAGAGTCTCCAGAGGAAGTGGATATGGGCCCAGTGACTGTGAGAGGTACCATCACTATAGATTCATAATTAGTGACTACTTTATTTGATACCAGTGCATCACATTAATTTATTTAAACATGTTTTGATAATCTTATAAATCTTTATATGAAGCTTTTATCTTATTTCATGGATATTACTACACCCCTTGGTATGAAGAGAGAGCAGGGTCTTCATAGTCCCACTTGTTTTTTCTCTGTACTAGACATCGAGCTTGCTTGGAGTTTTCTAGTTCTCAATATGAAACCACTTGATTTCATTTTCAAGATGTATTGACTCATTGACAATAAATTTCATATTGATTATTATCTTCAGCGGGTCTCCTTTACTGCACCTAATTGTGTGTTTCATGTCTTTTAAAGAGAATTGGACCCAAGGTTGAGTAGAGACGAACCTTATTATCTGTATTTAGGGAGAGTAGTACTTGTGTTTTCTTTTGATCAGGTGTGGGAATCTTTGAGTATTGATCTTCCTCTAATTTTCATTGAGTTTCTCAACGTGTTTCCTTCTAAATTCTCTAGTTTTCTACTAGTAATGGAGGTAGAGTGCCCTATTTATTTAGTTCCTAGTACTAAACAAGTATTTATTTCTTCCAAACACATGGAACTGGCTAAAATAAAAGAGATGAAGACTCGGTTGGGTTATCTTCTAGAGAAATTCTTTATATGTCTAAGTGTGTTACCTTGGGTGGAACAAGTTCTATTTGCTAAGAAATATTATGGTTCACTTTATATATGTGTTGATTACAAAAATCTCAATCGATTGATGTTAAAGAAAAATATCTATTTCCATGTATTAATGATTTTTTTGATTAGTTTATAGGGGAAAATTAGTTCTCAAATATCAACCTTTGATCTGGTTACCATCAGTTGAGGAACATATGTTTCACCTTAGATAAATTTTGGAAATATTGAAAAATCACCAACTTTATTCCAAGATTTCAAAATTTTATTTTTGTATTTAAGAAGGGAAGTTATTGGGGCACATAGTGTCAGAACATGGTATATCAGTTCATCCTGAGAATGTAAAGGCTTTTATGACATGGGAACAACCACAAAAAAAATTCAGATTTAGTGCTTCCTGGGTTTGGCTGGTTATTATCCCTAGTTCATTAAGGACTTCTTAAAGATGGATTCTCCAATGGTTTCTCTAACTTAGAAGGGATTAAAGGTTTATGGGGATGAAAAATGTAAAAATTATTTTATTAAGCATAAATATCTTTTGACTACTACTCTGGTGATGACATTTCTAGAGGTCGGGTAGGGCTATGTGGTCTTATGTGATGCATCGGGTTCAGGTTTGGGCTATATTATTATAAAAGGTGATCATTTTGTTGCTTATGGTTCTCATAATTTTAGGTCACATAAAAAGAATTACCCAACCCACAACATTGAACTTTCAGTTGTGATGCATCCACTTAAGAGTTAGAGGCATTACCTTTACGAAGAAATGTTTACCTTGTTTTCAGACAACAAAATCTTTAGTTGTTTCTTCTCTTAAAAATATTTTAATCACTTACAGAGGAATTGGGTGTAATATCTAAAATATTTTAACTTTTACATCACATAAACCTTAGGGAAAGGTAATGTCATCAAAGATTACTTGAGCAATAAATTTTTGACCCAGGCCATGAAGGAATCATCATAAGAGTGGAACTTCATGGATCTCTTTGAATAGTTTCATATTGGAGTATAGGAATCAAGGTATGAGGTTTCTTTTCCCAGGGTTCAATTGGAATCCTCTCTTATCGGGTTGATTCTTTAGGAACAATAGATTTATTATGAGTTTTGTAGCATTAGAGACTCTCATTATGGTGGGGAGACTGTTGCTGAGTGGTCATTCTCCAAAGAGGGAATTCTATGTTATCAAAATCACTATGTTGTGTTGTTAGTGGCAAGGAAAAATGTTATGGGGGATTTAATTATTCTTAGTGGGATGTTCACCTGGGAACCAAGAAGATGTTATATAACATGCAATGTCAATTTTCGTGGCTAGGTATGAGACAGGGCATTTATGAATTTGTCTCTCATTTCTATACATGCCAATAGGTCAAGGTCAAGCACCATAAAACTTCAGGTTTGATTCAGGTACCTCCAATTACTACTTGAAAGTGGGATGAGATCTCTATGGACTTTTTGGTTAGGCTTCCATGTACCCATAGAAATAAGAATGTGATATGGGTTGTGATAGATTGACTGATCAAATTAGATCACTTTATACCCATTCATGATACAACCAAGTTTGAGGATCTGGTAAATATTTATTTGGAATAGATTGTTTGTGTTCATGAAGATATGTATGTTATAGTCTTTGATAGGGATCGTCATTTTACTCCTCATTTTTTGAGAGGCCTTTAGGAGGCACTGGGATCTGATTTCCATTTGAGTACGGATTACCATCCGTAGTCAGATGGCTAGATAGAGATAGCCTATACAGATTCTTGATTATATGTTTCTCACTTATGTTCTCAACTTTAGTGGGTCTTGGGATGATCATTTAGGGTTGGTTAAGTTTTCATATAACAATATTTACCAGTACAGGGTTATAATGAATTCTTTTGAGGCCTTGTATGGCTAGCCTTGTAGATCTTCATTGTGTTGGTCAGATATTGGCAAAAGTTCATTTGTTGGACCAAGTTTGGTGCAAGATACAACATTAAAGATTCAATTGATTAATTAGAGAATGTTGATTACACGTATCCAGTATAATTCTTATTCAGTTCATTATTGTAGACTGTTGGAATTATCAATTGGTGACCAGGTGTTCTTGAAATTTTCACCCTATTTGGGTCATCGATGGCTTGGGGGGGAAGGGAAACTTGCTCTTAATTTTTTAGGACCTTTTGAGTTTATTGAGAAGGTTTTAAAAGTTTCTTACTATTTATAACTTCCACTATAGGTTATTTTGATACATAATGTGTTTCATGTATCTCAACTATAAAAGTATCTATCTGTTCTATCTTGTGTTTTGAGCTAGCATGACTATGAGGTTGAACCAGATTTATCTGTGACTGAACATCCAGATGGAATAATTGATTCTAAAACCAAGGTACTTTGGGGGAGGTAAATACCTTTAGTGTGCATGAGCCTTAGCCCGGTTGGTAAGGACTCTGTAAGTGCATCCAAGCCACCAGGGATCAAAACCAGGCGGAGGCAGAATTTCTGGGGGCACTGTAGCAGTACTGTAGTAGTACTGTAGTAGGTACTATAGCGGGAACCATAGAAGGCACTGTTTGGCACTGTAGAATCCAGGAATATGCCCCTGTTTGGGCCTTTGAGCCACCGATTTGGTCCCTGAGTCCTTTAAGGTGTTCGGGCCACCCAGGCCTTCGGGTCAGTAAGGCCTTAGGTCAACCTCAAGGCCTTCGGGCCACCTTATGTGCAGATGAAAACCAGACAACCTACAAGGAACAAGCTCTACAAGGAGGGTGAGCAAGGAGCTTTCACCACAGAAGAAGCTAAATAGATTGAAAGAATGAGAGGGTATAGCACCTGCCATCAGGACAAGCCTGTGCATGCACGGGAATACCTAGCCGAATAGCCATGCGAAGGTGGAGAGCTGATTTCACGATGAAGATGCTGGGGAGGAGCAGTTCCAAGTAGTTAGTCTAGGTTGTATGTAATATTAGAAGCCTACGGGAAATGAATTCCTCTAAGGCCTATGGTCCATGTAATACTTACGCCTACGAGCCTTATAAGGGTTCCACATCACCCCTTTAAAGGTGGATTATCAAAATCAATAAAAAATGAAGGCCTTGGGGCCATTGTAGGAAATACCTTTGGTCCACATACGATGGTATCATGGTTCTGATAATCATGAGACAATAGAGAGGGAGGCACTGATGAGAGAGCAGTGGCCTCACCTTTTTTACATGGAAAGTTATTCTTAGGATTTTTGGGGTAGAATGCTTCTACAGTGGAGAGGTTGTAACATCCTATTCTTTTTTTAGGGTATTACTAAACCCCATCTTTTTACAATTATTTGGTTGGGTTTTTTTGGGTGAAATGTTGAAAATTTTGAACATTTTTGGGATGGTGTATGGTTGGCGCATGGCTTTCCAAAACTATGCACCCACTCAGGGAATACCATGAAAACCCATACAGTGTGGTTTTTCATGGATTGTGCATGGTTTGAAAAAATGTGCATCCTCTTAGGAAAAACTATGCATCCTAGTTTAAAAATTCACACGGTCAGGGCACATGGTTTGGTCTAACCATTCAACTATGCCTAGGAAACCATGTGTATAACTTTTTTTTAATTCGATTTTTAGTTTAAAAATTTGAAACCCTCCTTTTTAGGTCCTTGATGGACTATTATGACCCCAAACTGATTTATCCTTCCTTGGTGGATACCAAGAGCATCTCTTAGTCCCTTAAAACCCTCCTAGAAGTGATTTGAAGCTAGGAAAATAGTGGTCAATCATCTTTCGATTAGTTTTCTTTTCTCATTCTTTATCTCCCACTATCTCTCTTCTCCTTCCTAGGGTTCCATGAATTCCCATATTGATTTTTGGATCTAATACCCTCTTTTTTGGGATTTTAAACCTCGGTCTGATTCCTAGTTCCCATTCTTGATGTTCTTCATTGATGAAACTCATTTAGGTTTTGATGTTTTGAGATTCGTTGATTCCAATAGGTGGTTTTTTTGTGATGCCCAATTTTTATTAACCCTAAATTTTTTTATTGTTGATTTAAATTCATTTACTATTATAAATTAAATAGAATTAAATTGATTGATTAAAATATCCATTCTATTAAATTGGGGATTTGTTAGAAATTATATTTTTGGAATGAAATTGGGAAAACTCCCAATTCCATTTAATTGGGGTGTGATTGTGAAATTTATGGAAAATTATGGAGATTTAAATTGTTGAATTTAAATTGTGAAATTGATGGAAATTGTTTCAATTAAATTTTTGAATTTAATTGTGGAAAATTGAAATGTTAAATTAAATTGTGAATTGATTTCAAATTCTTGTTTTGGAAAAAATGATGAAATTTTTTTTGATAGAAACCTTTGGGTTTTATCCTAGAAAAAGGAATGATTTTATTAAAAACCCATTTTGGTTTTTAAATGGTAAATTGGAATTATTAAATGCGGGAATGGGATTTAATTTTATTTTAAGGTTTCTTAAAATGAATTTTCCATCATTGAATTATACTAGAGCACATGAAATCCTATGAAGTTAATGAGTTATTGAAAAAAACATGCTAGTATGGGAATTCCATAGCACTGGATTAACGCTTTACAACACAAAAAACATATTTTTAGCACACCTTATGCCTCAGTAGGATATAGATGAGTCCTATATTTCTAATTCCAAGGGATGTGTGTACACATTTTGGTTATGATCATATGAGTGTGCGAGGATCCCATAACCTATAACTATCATACCTTTAGGAATATGACCATGTTGATTGCTTGTTTATATATGAGATATAAATGTATTCCATTTTTGTAAACTATTTTACATGCCTTGTGAATTTATATAAACTGTTTTATATAAAAATAATAATTAATCCATTTTTTAGAAATATCCCATCAATTGAAATGTGAAGCATTTATTTAAATTATTTTCCATCATTTGAAATGTAAATCAGGATTTTTTTCAAATATGATTTTGAAATTTTAAACCTGTTTATTTAAAAATTGAAATATCTTTATTTGGTTAATTAAATGTAGGAATATTATTATTAAATCCTTGGTGAGAAACAACTCGGATTTTAACTCACACCCTATATATTCCTTCAGGTGTTTGTATATTATCTCTTTCTAGGTTTCTAAAAGGGTAAACCACCACTTAGAGGTGATTCTAGTTTTTGATTCGTGGAATTAGAGAGTTTTATCCATTGGGACTTGGGTTGTTTATTTGTTCTATTTTATAGGTACTTTTCTATAGTACTTTGGGTTGTTTATACTTGTTTGAATTCTGGTACAAATCTACCAGTGGAGTTTCTTTTGTATGCATACAGATTTTTTATCTTTCATCTGTGATGTTTATGGAAAAATCATTCCCAATTTCATTTTGTATGATGTCACGTGGTAGTATACAACCCATGGGGATCGGGGACGCCCTTCAGGCTATGTGAGGAATAGCTCAGTTATCAAGTTAGTAGGGTACCAGATCTAGTTCATGAAATCCATTGAATAAAATTAGAAATCATAGTGTGAGTAATACTTATCATAGAGTAAAAACACATCATCATGAAAAAATACTTATACGGTGTCTAAATCATAACACCTCATTTTTAATCTATGATGCATTAGGTTTATCCTAGGTTATTCATAGTCATAATTTATTAAAAAACTTTATAATGGTTTGTTAAGAGTCTATGAATTTAAAAATCATATCCCTAGAGAGTGTCAATCCAGGTGTGCATTAAGGCCCATTATCATGCGCCAGTTCCTGATAGATTCTAGCTCAATACGATGTTTTTAGAGTTATTACCCCTAGCTACATCTATTCTAGGGCCACATCCACTTGTGGTATCCAAAAAGGTATTTAATTTCTTGGAAACCACTCTCTCACTCCTTTACCAATATTCGAAGACATTTTCCTAAACATTGAATTATCCTTAGACTTATCCTTAGAGACATCCCTAGAAATGTCCTTAGAAATATCCCTAGGGATCTACTGAATGTTTTCTCATCCTAGTTTACAAATTTTGAATAAACCGTTACTTTGATATAAACGATAGAGAAACAAGATTAAAATGCATAAATATTACATATTTTTATATTAATATTTATTAAATTACACAAACAAATTTCTGAGGATCATAATAGTTTAGTGCCTTTGGAAACTTGGAACACAATATTCAAGTCTGGTGAAAGATCTTCAATGTTTCCCACAAATACGTTCCCCTTTATTACTCCTACTTAAGACATTTATTCATAACATGGGGGAAGGAAACATAATAAAGGGTGATATTAGATGTTCATTAAGGGTAAATATATGATATGTGTAAGTATAACATGAACATAAGGTTATTATAACATCAGCATAGCATTTGAAAACCATAACCAGCATATCAATGATCATAAACATGAATCATGAAATAAATTTTGGAAGTTAATAAGACCCAAATAATTTTTAAATCAAATATCCATGAGATAATAACCTTTTCATAAGACATAAACATGGGGAATACACATCATCTTATAACATTGTTGATATGTGTAAATAAAAACAGGCTCACTCGTTAAGTTAAAGACCTGAAATCAGGCCCTTGAATAAATTTATAGACATGCAGTCAGGTCCACTCATATCATTATATACATGAAATATAGGTCAAAAAATAACATTGTGAACATGTAGGTTCATACATATCATTGTGAACATGTAATCAGGTTCACACATAACATTGTGAACATGTAATATGGTTCGCACATAACATTGTGAAAATGTAATAAGGTTCACACATAATATTGTGAACATGTAATCAAGTTCACACATAAAATTTTTAACACATAATAAGATCCACATATAACATTTTGAAAATGTAATAAGTTTCACAAATAATATTTTTAATATGTAGATATGTTCACACAAAACATTATGAACATGTAATCAGGTTTACTCATAACATTGTGAACATGTAATCAAGTTCACATATAACATATATACTCATTATTTATCCATAATTACACAATTAATTAGAAGAATATTGATATTACATATTAAATCATGATTTTAAATTACTATAATCACATAATTTTCACTTAAAAATGATTAATTTCTATTCAATTTCATGTTTTGATCAAAAACACATAAGAAAAGCATTGTTCAAATTTGTTTAATTAAACTGCAGTTTAATGTTTTTATCATATCCTTAAAAATAATAATCCAAATTATTTGATTATTCTTTTTTAATATTTCTAATTAAATTTCCAACATATAATTACAACATAGCTTTTTCCAATTTATACATTTTAATGGTTATATGTACCACACAAGAAGGCCCACCGAATCTATTGAGAAAACTAGACCAGCCATGAAAATATAATTTATAGGATCAATATAGAATCAAAAATTTGATTAAACTCTAGAATATGTTTTTTAATATCAAAACACATATTGGATAAAAAAATTAAGTCCCAAAACCACCAAAATGGGGACCAAATAATACTTGAAGTCTAGCCCACAATTTTGTCTGGGATTCAAAAGAAGCACACGATACTTGACTTTCTCCCCATATAGACATAAAATCAATATGATATTTTGGGGTGTGAAATCCAATATTTAATATCCCAAGTTTTTAGAAGAAATGTTTTGGATTTTAGTGCATCTTTTCGTCCTAAAATTCATTTACATTAAGACTAAGGAAAAACTTCACAGAAAACTAGACAGCGGAATATTGTTTATGAAAACAGCCATAACTTTGAATAAAAAGGTCTAGTGGCTACTAAATTTTTATGTTTAACTTTCCAAATAAATATCTATATCATTTAAGAATAAAATTTCTACAGATTATTCTTTCTTAATTGTAAAATTATTTGTCTAACATGAGGGATAGTTGTGGAATGAAAATAGTCCACTCCCTTTGGCTATAAATAGACACTCATTCTCACCTTGAAAAGAGTTGGCATTTCAGAACTTAAAAAATAGATTTAGAATTACTAGATCCTTTCCAAGGGAATGATATTAATTTTCTTAATCTTTTTTCAATAATAGAGACCTCACATACTCTTTCCATTTCATGTTTATTTTTCATTATTTTCAATTGTAATCATGTAAGTTGTTTTCGATTTCATTTGAATTTCAAGGTAAGTTTCATCTTAATATTATATTATAATCATCCAAATTCTGTTGAATAATATTAATGCTCTTAAAATAGTTTAAATAAAGTTTAAAACCCTTCCCTTTTCTCACTTTCTCATTCAATAAAAAACGCATTTTTACATTGCTTTACATTTCGTGTGTGTGTTCAGCACACCACTCTTTTCTTGTCCTGTTTTTTTTCTTATCTTTTTAACTAATCACCATAAGCATTCCAACCAGATTATTAACCACCCAAATGGATGAGTAAATATATCATTGTTTTGAGTTATAATTTTTGGATTTCAATTGATTGAGATCTTTCACTCATTTTACATTCTTTAAATTAATATTATGTATTCACAAATAAAATATGTTATAGATTAATGAAATACTTGTGAAATGTGGATTCTATGGATTATTGGAATGTAAAATACACATGGGTTCATGAAATATTTAACCTTCCATAAATAATATTTGATAATGATTATAACCTTATTTAAGTCTTGGATTAAAGTAAAAAAAAGGTAATTTCGATCGAAATCACTTCGTGAAGTGGATATTAATTTAATGAAAAAAATTTCAAAGCTCAAGGATATCACGAGATTAACTCTAATGATGAAATCACTCCAATAATTATTAAATTTTTAAATCAATATTCATCAATTAAACATTTCTTATAAGCTTTGAAAACAACCCCCCTCCCATTAAAAAGACAATTATAAACAACAATCAATTATAAAAAAAGTACCATTTCCAAGGATTCGACCCAAGTTTCACTATACACATTAGCAAAGCATTTGACCTTTGAACGGTCAATAGAAGACAATCAGTCATGCTTCATAGATATGGGTTCCCCAGTCACATAAATAAAATCATACACATGTGTTCCATAAGACCATAAACATTCATCATATCATAACCCATTAAATTACATGGGTATCATAATAATTTCATCATATAATAACCCATTAATATAGGTAGGTTTCATAATCATTTTATCATGGTATAACCCATAGAAGAGAAATATGTTTTATAAACATCATACCATAAAAACATAAACCATTCAAAGAAAGAATATGAATGGTGTCCTTGGATTATATCCCCATAAATCATAAATAACCTCAAATAATTTTATCTTGGATGAAAAATAATTTTGAAATATTACTTGGGAAATTTCTTGAGGAAAATAGTTTTTCATTGAAAATCAACTTTTAAAATGTAAAATATTATGAAAATAATTTTATCTAAAAATAAACATGAAAATTTATAAATGAATATTTTAAAAATAATTTAAAACATTTCTTTAGGAAAATATATATTTCTCTTTGGAAATGATTTTTAAAACATAAAACATTTTGAAAACCTTTTTCTTTGAAAATAACTTGAAAACTTATAAATAAATCTTTGAATTTTTTTTTTAAATTACATAAAAAAATTTCAAAAAAAATCCTTCCAAAGGATCTTAAAATATCATTTATAAAAAAAAATTAAAACATTTTTAGAAACATTATTTTGGAAGAAAACATATTTCCGACTGAAGAGAGAAGTAAAGTTGGATTTTCATAAAAACATTTTATTAATTATATTAAGTACCAAAGAGAATAAAAATAGTACCATTAATTTAAAATATAATGAATAACCATATTATAATAAAAATCATCATAATTATAGAGATATGGATCATAATATTCCATCAATGAAGGCATAATCATAAATAATTCAGGCCAGCAAAGAGATTGTAGCAATAAACTCTTACCACTTTTTTAACATTTAATCATAAATCCAACGAATTAATAACATAAAATGAAACTTTAAATATCATTAGGATGAAAAAATTCATGATGTTACAAGTAAAATTTTATGTATATACACCACATTAAACAATATAAGTTCATAACATAATTTACGTCTCAAAGAAGGCTAATTGAGATAGAAATTATCTTACTACTTTGGTAACATTTTAACCGCAAACCCCATAAAAATATATCATAAAATGGATATTTAAATACCAATAATTCTCAGTATAATAATAATAAAATACATCTATGGGCATTATATTAACCACATATAAGAAATATTTGGTGAACATGGCTTGTCTCTCATAGAAAATAAAAGTGAGATGGAAATCCAACCATCCAATGGCCCGAAGGCCTTCAAATATTTTTTATTATTGATAAAACCCCCTTTTAAGGGAAGAAGGGGGAAACCCAAAGGACTTCATGGACTTAGGAAAAACACACCCAAGGACAAAGAGAGTGAAAAACAGAATGAAAACCAAATCAGCCCCACCTTAGAATAAAAACAACTTGAAGCACTCCAAAATTGCAACGCTAATTGGTAAGCAAGTGTCCTGTGTCAAAGCACACGCTCAATCCAATGGCAGACGTCATACCCTCTCAAACATCCAAATCTGAAAAGGGGTGAAAATCTGGACCACAAGCTCTGAAACCTCCTCTAGACCTTTTCCAAGTGATCGATACCAGAAACACCACCTTCCTTCTCTAGGATCAAACCAAACAAACAAAAAAACACCACACAACAAAAGAAATGAGTGGTGAATATGGCATAAGTATCTCAAAAATAAAAGTGAGACTAGAAATCCATTACCTTAAGTCATGACTTCCTTCGTACATGATCAAACCTCATATATAATAAATATAAGTTTATTATAAACATACCAAAGAACCATATTCATATATTTCATACCATATATTATTTTATTATGACTTTATATTACCCATTTTTTAAAAAATCATGTTAAAGATACCTTTTGGGTAATAGTCGCTTTATTTTTCGTATATGTTTTGACTTGTTATTTTTTTGGTCCTAATAATTTTATTATGATTTAATAATTTAAAAAATGTAAACCATGATATAAATATCATATATATTTAGTATATATGTATTTATAATTATCTATAAACTATAGAAGTAAGAAATTAAATACACCATTTATGGAGATGGTAGGTCGTACGTACGCATGAAAATTATTTCCATTTTCTTATTGTATTAAAATAAAGAAAAGTAAATGATATATATATATATTATCATTAAATTATAATTTTTATGTCATATATATCACATGTGTTTATTAAAACCATCTTTAATATATTCTATGTAAATCGTAAATGAATCACATCGCTTCACGAGGTGGTAATCCACCGTGCACAAGAATGAAATTATCGTATTCCCAAAAAATGGAAATCATAAAGGTATGTTTGATATAAAAATTACATAATAATAATAACATCATAAATATCATATATAAATTATAAATCTATCATTATTCCCAACCTTGAAAGGTGGTAATGGAAGAACAGTAACATCCCATTACCTTTTTGATAAGTATGTTTTAAACCTTGTCTTAGATTTTATTTTTCATTATCTGGGTAGGGATAAGAATGAATTAGGAGGATACCTATAATGGTGAAGTTAGATATTTGTTGTATTTTCATCAAAAACCATGATGGTTCTGTAGCATGCTGGGGATTTATATGCTGTGTAATATGGTTACATGATGTGTAAATTCTAAAATAATAATAAATCCATTTTTAACAAAAGGTGATGGGTTTTTTCTTGATTTTGGTATTTTTAAATTACATGATGTGTAATTGGGTTACATGTCATGTAAAGTCTTGAGTTTTTTTTAAATAGGCATCTTGGATGAAAATTTTATTTTCTTCTCTTTAGACTTCCTTTCTCTTGACCCAAGAGCCATCCCAAAGCAATTTTAGAGCCCTTAAACCCATATAGGTCATTTAATTCATTGATTGATCATTGTTTCAACTATGGTGTGACATTTTAGGTAAGGGTTCTCCCTGTATCTTTACCTCTTTATATTTCCCTCCTTGGAGTTTGATATATCGTCTTGGGATTGATGGATATAAACTCTTTATTGATTGAATCTTGTTTCTAAGTTGAGTTATTGGATCTTATGCACCTTCATTCTTGGTGGTGGGTTATATTATGGGATTTATGCTTTTGTGACAAAGGTAGTTGGTTCCGTTATGATGGAAAAAAATTGATTAACCGTGAATTAAATGATTTAAATTCAATTGTTTGATTTAAAATCAATTACTTTAAACTAATTTAAATTAGTTTATTGAAAACCCAATTCCATTGAATTGGGGGATTTGAATGTGAAATTGGATTTTGGCATAAAATTGGGAAAACCCACAATTCCATTGAATTGGGGTGTATTTTTTGAAATGGATAGAAAATTATGGAATTTAAATTGTTGAATTTAAATTATGAAATTTATTTTTTGAAATTTATTTCAATTTTATATGTTAGAAAATGTATTAAAATGGTTTTGATAGAAACCCAGTGGTTTTATCTTAGAAAAAGGTATGTTTTAATTAAAAACCAATGATTTGGTTTTTGAATGGAAAATTGGCACTTTTGAAAAGGGGGAATGGGTTGAATTTTATTTTTAAATAGTTTTAAAAATAAATTTTCCATCATTGATTGTAATAGAGCACATGAAATCCTAATTAGTTAGTGAGTTATTGGGATAACACTCTTTTGACACTTTACAAATGAAATATAACATAGTTCATCAGGTCACATCCTCTATGGGATAGTGATGAGTCACCTTTAGATAGTGTCATAGGGATGTGTGTATACACATATTTCCATGATCACCTTCGATTGTGTGAGGATCTCATAGCCTAGAACTATCGTACCTTTTTGTAGACAACCATGTTTCTCACTTTTTATATTTGAGATATAAATGTGTGCCAATGTTTGTAAACTATTTTACATGCCTGATAAATTTATTTAAACTATTTTATATATAATATTTATTATGCCATTTTTTTAAAGTATATACATCATTTGAAATGTAAAGAATGGATTTTTTTAATTATGCTCTAAACTACCATAAATATTAATTTAAACTTTAAATATTTAATTGTTTAATTAAATGTTGGAATATTGGTATAGAATACTTGGTGAGACCATATTAGGATTTGAGCTCACACCCTGCCTATTCCTTTGGGTGTTTGTAGATTATCTTCTTATAGGTTCGAGCAGGAGTAAGGCGCCACTTGGTGGTGGTGGTTTTTGATCCTTGGGGCTTGGAGATTTTTGTTTGTTGGGAATTTGGTTTTATACTATTTATTTGTAAGAACCCAAGTTTTGGGACTCTGAGACTTTGAAAATTTTCTTGATTTCATTCCAGAGTAGGTCATTCAGACAGTGTGCGATTCTGAGGCCCGGTGTGCCCGGAATAAATTTTATAAAAATGCTAAGTGTTTTTATACTATTCACTTGGTGGGGTTGTGTTCTCTCCTAAAAGGTAGCTCGTATTAGAAATATAAGGGCACAGTTGCATCCGAATGGTGTCGTTTACCCTAGGAAGGGTGTAAAAGTTGCGGGCGCGTGTAACGACCTGAATCCAGAGCCACTCAACTGGGGCCCCATACCCGGTTCGCCACATGACCTCAAGCGCATTTCCCCAAATTCCAGAGGCTGCCAACTAGAAGTGAGGGCCTTGGTGAGTCATGGGGGAAGCTATTCCCTCATTTAGTAAAGTATACAAGGGAGAGGAAATAACAGTCAATAGTGGAAGCAATAAACAGCATACAATAACTGAAACTAAACGGCAGAAGAAATGTATAATATAATAATGATACAGCATAGTACATGTATCTAAGGAAAGCAACAAACACAACAACGTGCTGAAATACAACTGAGAAACAAAGTACTAAAAGTAAACAGCAACTCCAGCAGCATCGTCAGCCTACGCTCGGTCCTATGCTCTCTAGCTCCAACCAGCAATCATGTACCTGAAGTAGAAGGGACCCAATCCCCATCCACACCTGCAACCATATAACTTGTTTGGGATGAAAAGTATGACCCAAACAGGGTGTGAGACTAATCCCAGTAGGCAACCACCACAAGATATGTGCCCTACTATCAGTGATCAATATAGTTAAAGTAATGGAAATAAATGCAGCAGAGAAACAGGAGTACACTAAAGTAAACAATCCTAAAAATATCCATTCACATTTATTTATTAATTTAATTCAATCATTTAATTATCAGCCAAGGAATCAAGCAGCCAGCTCTATATTCTCAAGGCATAGCAAGCAACACAACAGGTATCTCAGTAGAATACCTAAACAACAAGCAGTACAAAACTCAAGCTTGTTCTTTGTCTTGGTGGACTCCTCACAACCAACCAAACAATATTCACACTGACTCTATGGGTGGTTCATACTGGCATACCCCTCTAGTCAAGTAATCATACAAAGGCACAAACACTCTAGGAAGCTCTCACCGTCAATTCCCATGTGGTCTGGTAACGATATCTATAGACTCTCTGAGGAAGAACTTATGTCTAATTCCCCTTGTAGTCTTGATACATAACTAGGGACACTCTGAGTAAGTGCAAAGTCCCATTCCTGTAGGTCCTATGAACCATACTAAATTATAACAGACTCTCTAGGGAAGCCCTTAATCGTCAATTCCCTCTTTATTCTACTGCACCAGGTTCACACATCCCTGAGCAGTCTAGTCGTGCGTAATCGACTATCAGTATCCCTAAGTAAGTTCAACAAACTACTATGATAATAGCTACAATGCATCAAAATCATATAAACAGTAGGCAATACATTCAATCAATTATATCAAGGCAGGAAATCAATGCAACAAGGTCTTCCTCATAGGTAACCTAAGACAAACGGTGATAAACAGGCAAAATAAGGGAAAACACCCATGGTGTGATCCTCAAAAATACTAACAAGAAATCATTATTCATCTAATATCCTCAAGCACACAATAAATCTAAGGTAGATAATAATACAGGATCAAAACCCTAACCCGAGATACCCGAAACATGGGAATCCAGAATTTTTTCACAAAAACTCAAAGACATTCAATGTAAGGCAACAAACCACCTACCTCGATCCTATAAGATCGATATACTTGAACCTCGGACCGTGAATCGGCCTAGAACGAAGTAGATCGTTGTGATTCTATTGCAACTGACGGCGTCCTATTCGGATAACCGGTGACGGATTGGTGGCTCAGAGAAGATCTATGGTCGTACCCTCACTCTCGGTCGAAGAAGCTGGAGAAGAAGGAGTTTTTTGGGGTTAACACGTGACCCATGTCTGTTTAATGAAAAAAATAAAGTAAACGGAGTGTAATTTTAGAGTACACGGCATGTACTAGGCTTTTCCGTACTCCGCATTAAGCAGCCTCCACATCACCCCTACATGATTTTGTGTGTGTCCATGACACGGCCAGCACACAGCCTTGACTGGCAACAAAGTACATGGCATGTACTTATAAGGTACATGGTGTGTACTCAGAAATTTTCCAGATTCTCCTCTTTTCCCCAAAAATAACCAAAAAAGGAAAAACATACCTGAAAAGAAGGTCTGGGTTCTTACAAACTTCCCCCCCCCCCTAAATAAATTTGTCCCCAAATTTCCCTAGCAAGGTGGCAAAGAAGAAAACTCGAACAACTCTAGCCACTGTGATCGCATATCAGCCTCCCTCCCCCAAGTATTGTCATGTACACGGTTGTGCTACCATAGCACCTTTACCAGAGGAACAGACCATCCATGGAGTACCTTTGCACTATGATCAACAATCCTAATAGGATGCTCTTTGAACGATGCATCTAGCTCTAGCTCAACCTCCTCAGGTTTAAAGATGTGAGACAGGTCTAGGAAATAGCATCGAAGCTGAGAAACATAGAAGACGTCGTGCATAGCCTGGTACCTCTACGGTAACTGCGACCTATAAGCAACCAGCCAGACTCTCTCCAGAACCTCAAACAGCCTGACATATCTCGGTGAAATCTTGCCCTGTCTCCGGATCCTATTGTGTCCCAACCTCAGGTAACATGTAGGAAAACCCGATCTCCGACCTTGAACTCCAAAGGTCATCTCCTCTGATCAGCATAAGATTTCTGTCGATATTGTGCAGTAGCCATCCTTTTCCGAATCAACTCCACATGTTTTGTGGTCTTCTGAACAAGATGAGGTCCTAGCATAGCTACCTCTTCTGCCTCTAGCCAACACAAGGGTGATCGGCACGGTTTACCGTAAAAAGCCTCATAAGGTTCCATCTGAATAGTTTCTTGAAAACTATTATTGTAGGAAAACTCCACTTTAGGTATATGTCTCTCCCAAGAACCTCCAAAATCCAAGATGCATGCTCGTAGCATGTCCTCTAGCACCTGAATCGTATGCTCTGACCGGCCATTTGTCTGGGGATGGTAAGCTGTAATCAGAAGTACCTGTGTACCCAAAGCCCTCTGTAGCCCTTGACAAAAATGTGACGTGAAGTGGGAGTCCCTATCTGAAATAATAGTACTCAGAACCCCATGCAAGCGTACAATCTAATGGATGTACAACCATCCAAGCTCATCAACACTGAAGGTCTCCATAATCGGCAAGAAGTGAGCAACCTTCGTGAGCCTGTCAATAATAACCCATACCGCGTCATTCCCTCGAGGCGATCTCAGTAACCCTGTAATGAAGTTCATCGTGACATCATTCCACTTCCACTCGGGAATGGGTAGCTGTTGTAAAAGCCCTGCTCATCACTGGTGCTCCTCCTTCACCTACTGACAGGTGGAACACCTCTTGACAAAACCAGTAACATCTCTCTTCATACCTGGCCTCCAATACTGGCAGTGTAAATCACGATACATCTTGGTAACACCAGGATGAACTGCCCAAGTTGAGGAATGAAAGCCTCGAATCATCTCCTCGCGTATATCTACTGGCACCCATACGCTTCCCTGGAAACGTAAGATCTTATCCTCACTTACGGTCCATCCAAGAAGAGGGTCCTCTCCTGACACGCTTTCCCATAGGACTAGGCCTTCAGAATCTGATAGATGCCTCATTAGAACTCGGTCAAGAAGGGTAGAGGTAACAGATACAGAAGAAAGAAAAGTATGACCCTGACCGTCATGCACCTCTAAATGCATCTCAGAGAATATAGCCATAAGATTCCACTCACTACTGCCCTCCTGAACTACTTGTATCTGATTCCTCCTGATCAGTGCATCAGCCACTACATTGCCTTTCCCAGGCATATATAAAATCTCGAAATCGAAAGACTGGAGATACTCAACCCACCTCTGTTGTCTCAAATTCAAGTCACACTGCGTGAAGATGTACTTGAGGCTCTTGTGGTTAGTATATACCACAAAATTATCTCCCAGAAGATAATGTCTACAACAACGCAAATCATGAACAAATGAAGCCAAATCCAGGTCATGTGTAGGATAGTTTCTATAATGTGGCCTCAACTACTGAGATCCATATCCAACAACATGATCCTCCTACATAAGCACTGCTCCAATCCTGATGCCAGATGCATTAAAGAAAACTATATAACTCTTGCTCAACTCTGGAAAACCTAGAATCGGTGCTGAAGTAAATCTCCCCTTCAGCTCCTGGAAGGCTGAATCATAGGATTCTGACCAAACATACTTCACCCCCTTCGTATTCAATCCCATCAATGGCGATGATAAGTGTGAGAAGTCCTATATAAAACACCTGTAGTAACCAGCTAGCCCTTATAAAATTCATACCTCGAAGACATTCTTCGGCTGCTCCCAGGTAACTACCACTCTCACCTTCTCTGGGTCTACTGATACTCCTGTATCTGATATGACATGACCCAGGAAGTGAATCTCATCCATCTAAAAGTGGTACTTTGAGAGCTTAGCATATAACTGATTCTCCCTCAATGTACTCAAAATGATCTCAAGATGGGTAGCATGGTCGTGTCGAGTATGAGAGTACACCAAGATATTGTCTATGAAAACCACCACAAAATAATCCAAGTAAGGATGAAAAACTATGTTCATCAGCGCCATGAAAACTACTGGCGTGTTCGTGAGACCGAACGGCATAACCAAATACTCATACAGACCATACCGGCTCCGGAAGGCTGTAAGAGGTATATCAGATGGTCTGGTATGCAACTGATGATAACCGAATCTCAAGTTGATATTCGAGTACACTTTGGCTCCTTGAAGCTGATCAAAGAGATCATCTATCTATGGAAATGGATTCTACTTATTGACTGTTAACTGGTTCAGCTTCTGATAATCCACACAAAGTCGTAAAGTACCATCCGCCTTCTTTGCAAATAGAACAGGTGAACCCCAAGGAGAAGTACTGGGTCAGATGAAACCCTTTGCCTGAAACTCCTCCAACTACTTCTTGAGCTCCTACAACTCAGGTGTAGCCATCTTATAAGTAGGAATGGACACCAGTTCCGCTCTTGGCACAAGCTCAATAGAAAATTCTACCTCACGCTCTGGAGGCAAACCCGAAAAGTCTTCGGGAAACACATCTAGAAAGTGATTAACCACTAGAGAAAAATCTATCTGGGAAGTCCCCTAATCATCCAGATATAAGTTAGTAATCTGAGTCGTAACACCACCCAACCCATTATGATATATTCCATCTCTGCTCACCTCGACATCCCATTCGTCCTTGTGAAGAAAAGATCTTCCCTCTGGTGATGTGAAACTCACCCTACGGTGATAGAAATCGACAATGGCCTGGAAGGGAACTAACTAGTCCATCCTAAGAATGAAATCATAGTCTATCATCTCCAAAACATAGAGATTCCACGAAAAATGACACCCACCAACCTCAAGGAGGCAGTCTAAGCACTAACGCATTCTAGTAGTTCTAATTCCCAAGGGAGTGTCTAACGTCATCATATCCTCAAAAGTACAAATAGTAAGTCTAAGGATTTCCATAGTATGCACAAAAATAAAGCTATGAGATGATCCTGTATTGAAAAGTGTAGAGGATAAAACTGGGGCTACTAAAATCGTACCTCGAACTGTAGAAGGTCCAGGATCCTGCTTCTAATGAATCTTTTCTACCGCAAAAGTCTGGCATGTACCGCGGCCCTGTGTAGCAGCCTGAGATCCCTAAGATGACCCTCCCTGATCCTGACCACTTCATCCATAGCCTCTACCCTGGCCTGAATGACCTAAAGAACTCCAGCCCCCAGTCTGCTGTGGAACTAGTAATCCTACTCCTGTACGCGGAGTCAAAACTGATCCACCTTCACTAGCCGCTAGAAGGAGAACCTTGCAGAAACGCTGCAGATGACCAATCTTTCCGCAATATCGGCACTCCACTAGGTCTCTCGGGCATTGAGGCTTCTTATTACCACTTTTTACACACTGATAGCACACTACTTGGTTGCCAGAAGGAAGATCTCGTCTACTAGAAGGAATACCTCGCTTCCTCGGGTCACCTCATGTAGACTCTCGGTGGCGCTTCCTGCTGTCTACCTAAAACGAATCAGCCCTGGATGCTGAACCTCCCTAGTCCACAGCTCCAGTCTACCCCAGATTTCTCTCCTTGATAAGTGCCTAGTAGACTATCAGAGTAATAGAATTCAACTGAAAGACGTTCACCTGTGATCTGATGTTCGATCTGAGGCCTTCCTCAAACTTCCTTGCTAAAAACAGCTCGTTATTCCCCAGAACAGGAGTGAAACTCCATAGATCTATGAAGAAAGAGGAATAATCCATAACTGTGAGAGTATCCTGCTGCAGATTCATGAACTCTCTCGCTCTGTCAACCCTCAGCATCGCCGGGTAGAAGTAATCATAGAATGTACGCTGAAACTCGTCCTAAGCCATAGCCTGTTGGTTCCCTGCCTGAAAAACCACATCCCACCATCTCTTGGAAGAATCTCGCAGCATATAAGTCGTGAGATTCACTCTCCTCTCTGGAGGTGTCTCTATGTGCTCGACGATGGATAACATGGCTTCTATCCATGACTCTGCAGCCTGTGGTCCTCCATCCCCTGTGAACGTGGGAGGATGCTGCTGCTGAAAAACCCACGTCAGCTCTACCATAGACGGGGTAGGATGCTGAGATCCCTATAAGGTCTGCATTATTCTCATGAAACCCTCTCTGAATGTAGTGTCGGCACCAGTTTCTGGAATCACTGTAGGTGCCATATCCGGAACGATAGGAGGAACTTCTAGTAATCCCTGATCTACCGTATCAGGTGTACGGTCCCTATCTGGTTCCTGACGTGCAATGGGAGGACGTCTTGGTTTCATAGCTTTGAAAGGTCAAAAACACACCTCAGATTCAGGATTAACAAAGACATAAAAACTGAAGGCATAATAAGGAATAGGGAAAAGAGGACATTCAAGTAAGAAAAAACATGACTACACGGTGTGTTCTTTCCCTACACGGCGTGTTCCCTTAGGTCATTCATATGGGCGTGTACTTCTACCTAAACTGGTCGTGTAACACCCAAAATACACGGCGTGTTGTCCTAACACACGACATGTACTTGAATCCTCTTCCCTACCCAATTCCTTCTACACAGTCAAGCCACACGGTTCTTCTAAGACAAAACTACACGGCGTGTTCAAGGGAGACACGGCGTGTACTAGACATGCCTTACTTGGCCCGTGTTGTTAGCGACACGGCCTGACACACAGCTGACACTACACGTCGTGTTACAAATAGACATAGCGTTTATGAGGAAGGTAACATCGACCCATGTTGTTAGCTACATGGCCGGATCCACAGTTAACTATACACGGTGTGTTTCAGAGAGACACAGCGTGCACTTGAAGGAAACCCCCAGCCCGTGTTGTTCGTGACACAGCCAGATACCCAAGTCAAACTACACAGTGTTTAAACTAGTACATGGCGTGTTCCTACAAGAACTTTCACATCCCCGTGTCCCTATCCACACAGTCAGCGAAACGGCTAAAAACTACACGGCGTGTATTCTTAAAGTATACGTTGTGTATTCTGGGTTTTTTTGGATATTAGCCTCAGAACTGCACCGGATCTCAGAAAACACAGAAAAACATGCATTAAGGTGCCAAATTCCAATCCGTGGGGGGCCATACTCCCCACGAATCAAAGCTTGGCATCATAACAATGCACATAAGAAGTAAACAGTATAACAAACTTACGACCCACAAAATTCCAATCCTTGAGGGTCCATAACACCTCTAAGACCAAAGTTTGGCATCCATGATAAAGAATATCTAAACAAACAATACCCCCATCAACATATCAGGTATTGTATCATTGTATCTATCACAACAGCATGCATTGTCTATCACAAATTCTATCACAATAGCATACAATTTCTAATGCAATCTAGATGGCGTGGAAAAATGCACGACATGTGATTTCCTAACAAGTGCCTATATGATGCATGATATGGAATGCCCTCATCTCATCGGGTTGCAACAGAATATAACCACAATCATATAAACAGTAATAGAACAAAACAAGTGCACCACCCAATGGTGAAGTCAATTAAACTATAACATTTTCAAAACATAAAAACTGCAATATTCGAGGTAATATGGATTTTTGCATGTACACAGGTTCTAGAACTCCCAGGCATAGCTATTTACCATTTACCTATTCCATCATATCCCTGTCTAATGTTGCTAAAAAGTAAGTCAATATAAAATGAAAGAAGCTCCCCTCTTATACCACTTTGTAACGACCCGAATCTGGAGCCACTCAACTGGTGCCTCGTACCCAGTTCGCCACATGACCTCAAGCACATTTCCCTAAAAACCAGAGGATGCCGACTAATAGTGAGGGCCTTGGTGAGTCATTGGGAAAACTATTCCCTCATTTGGTAAAGTATACAAGGGAGAGGAAATAACAATCAATAGCGAAAGTATTAAACAGAATATAATAACTGAAACTAAACAGAAGAAGCAATGTATAATATAATAATGATGCAGCATGGTACATGTATCTAAGGAAAGTAGAAAACACAACAACGTGCTGAAATACAACTGAGAAACAAATTACTAAAAGTAAACAGCAACTCCAACAGCATCGCAAGCCTACGCTCGGTCCTATGCTCTCCAGCTCCAACCAGCAATCATGTACCTGAAGTAGAAGGGCCACAATCCCCATCCACACCTGCAACCATATAACCTATTTGGGATGAAAAGAAAGACCCAAACAGGGTGTGAGACTAATCCCAGTAGGCAACCACCACAAGATCTGTGCCCTACTGTCAGCGAGAAATATAGAAAAAGTAATGGAAATAAATGAAGCAGAGAAACAGTAGTACACTAAAGTAAACAATCCTACAAATATCCATTCACATTTATTTATTAATTTAATTCAATCATTTAATTATAAGCCAAGGAATCAAGCAGACAGCTCTATATTCTCAAGTCATAGCAAGCAACACAACAGGTATCTCAGCAGACTACCTAAACAACAAGCAGTAAAAAACCCAAGCTTGTTCTTTGGCTTGGTGGACTCGTCACAACCAACCAAACAATATTTACACTGACTCTCTGGGTGGCTCAGACTAGAAGACCCCTCTAGTCAAGTAATTATACAAAGGCACAGACACTCTGGGAAGCTCTCACTGTTAATTCCCCTGCGTTCTGGTAATGATAGATATAAACTCTCTAAGGAAGCACTTACGTCTAATTCCCTCTGTAGTCTCGATACGTAACTAGGGACACTCTGAGGAAGCACAAAGTCCCATTCCCTTAGGTCCTGTGAACGATACTAAATTATAACAGACTCTCTAGGGAAGCTCTTAATCGTCAATTCCCTCTTTAGTCTACCGCACCAGGTTCACATATCCCTGAGCAGTCCAGTCGTGCGTAATCGGCTGTCAGCAGCCCTAAGTAAGTTCAACAAACTACTTGGATAATAGCTAAAATGCATCAAAATCATATAAATAGTAGGAAATACATGCAATCAATTATATCAAGGCAGGCAATCAATGCAACAAGGTCTGTCTCACAGGCAACCTAATCCAAACAGCAATAAAAAGCCAAAACAAGGGAAAACACCCATGGGGTGATCCTCAAACATGCTAACAAGAAATCATTATTCATCTAATATCCTCAAGAACACAAGAAATCTAAGTTAGATAATAATACAGGATCAAAACCCTAACATGAGATACCCAAAACATGGGAATCCGGCACTTTTTGCACAAAAACTCAAAGACATTCAATGTAAGGCAGCCAACCACCTACCTCGATCCTATAAGATCAATATACTTGAACCTAGGACCATGAATCGGCCTATAATGGATTAGATCTCTGCGATTTTATTGCAATCAAGGGCATCTGATTCGGATAACTGGTGACGGATTGGTGGCTCGGAGAAGATCCACGGTCGTACCCTCGCTCTTGGTTGAAGAAGCTGGAGAAGAAGACATTTTTTGGGGTTAAGACGTGACCCCGGTCCGTTTAATGAAAAAAATAAAGTACAATGTGTGTACTTTTAGAGTACACGGAGCGTACTAGTCTTTTCTGTACTGTGAATTAAGCAGCCTCCACATCACCCTTACATGGTCGTGTGTGTGGCCCTGACACGGCCAGCACACGGCCTCGAGCGGCAACAAAGTACATGGAGTGTACTTATAAAGTACATGGAGTGTACTTAGAAAATTTATAGAATCTCCTCTTTTCCCCAAAATCAACCAGAAAAGGAAAAAACGTACCTAAAAAGAAGGTATGGGTTCTTACAGCGTGGGTCTGTTGTGAGAGATGGTCACCTAGGGGCAAAAATCGTCATTTTGAAATAATGACTTAGTGATTTTTCGTCACTGGCGTTCTTTTCAAATAACTTTCGAATGAAGCCTTGGAATGAAAATCTGAGACTTCCATTGAGTTCGAAATGGGGCGTTTTTCCTAGGAGAGATATAAAATGAGCGGGCGCGGAGGTTTTGGAATCCTCACCCATCTGCGGAGTTTCCGAGAGTTATAAATTTGAAGTGTTGGAATTAAGGGGGGACCCATTTTCCCCTTCTCTCTCTCTCTCTCTCCATCTCTGTCTTGTCTGTTCTTCGGTGTTCTTCATCATTCTTCATTGGATCGAGGTGTAGTCTTCCCCAAAACTTTAGCGAATCAAGTCAGGAGCCTCACGGATGCATAGCCTACGACGTGCATCGAAACCGAGGTAGGATTTCTTATGGTTTCTGCACCCTTGTTTTCAATTCTTAATTTATTTGAACTGTCATTGTTTGATCTTTGATGTGATTATCATCGTTGATCACCACAAGAATATGACCATCAAACCATGAATTTTACCACCCTTGGTTGCGTGTTATTCACGTGTTTTTCATCAATTTTTGGGCACTTCAGAATGGCGACGGATCATCCAGTGGAGTCGAATGTCGTGAAGGTATCGTCTAGGATTCCGAAAACCGGTCTCGGTTTAGTTTTTGGATGAGCGGGGTGGTCGCGGTGGTCCATAGGATGGATCACCAGAGAAACCCAGCCGGCGGCGGCCGGTGATGGACTATGGGCGGCGAGCAGGCAGAGCGGCCAGCCAAGCGTGCGGGGCTGGGCGTGCGGCGTCGGCTGGACGGCGGCCGATGAAGCAGGGCCAGAGCACGAGGGAGTGCAGCGCTCAAGCGAGGCCGGGGTTCAGCCGGCGCAGAGGAGGATGGAGCGGGGCGCTGCCGGCATGGTTCGACGGTGGAGGAGCGGAGCGCCGGCGTTGGGTGGCGCGGGCCGCGGCGTGGCGCGACGGTGTTGCTGCGGGCGTCCGGTGTGGCGTCGCGGTCGAAGGGGAGCTTGAGGGAGACCTTAGGTTTGCGGAGGAAGCAAGGACCCATAAAGGGTGGGTCCTGCGGGTGCGCTGAGGAAGACTGGCCAAGAGGCCGGTCTGCTGGGAGACGAGGACCCGCAAAGCGCATGTCCTGCTGGGCGACGCGGCGGAGACCGGCCAACTGGCCGGTCTGTTTTAAAAAAAAGAAAAAGAAAAGAAAAGAAAACTGGACCTGAGGCGGGTCCGGTGTTGTTGGAGAGGGCCGTGGCCAGAGGGTCGCAGTGGTTTGGGCCAGACCCGCGGTTGGGCCGCGGGCCGGCGGTTCGGACCGGGTCGGCCAGGGTGAACCGGCCTAGTTGGGCCCCCTTGCGTTCGGGGGGGGGGGGGCGTAACTTCTAAACGGCGCGTCCGTTTGACGCGTCGTCTGCGGATGCAGGTCTGTGTCAGTGAGACGGACTATTTAAAGTGGGTTTCGAGGATTTTGGGTTCTACGCCCGAAGGCGGGTAACCCAGAACGCTCTAACTTAATAATATTAAATTATTATTAAAGATCGCGATGGATGTACTTCGCGAGCCAGACGTCTGTTTGACGTGCCGTCAGAGGTGTGGTGGCCCTGGTGTTGAGACAGTCCTTCCAAAGTTGGTACGGAACCCTTGCGGCCTGGTTTCGTTGCCTGGTGGCACGAAACGCTTAATGTGAATAATTAATTATTTATTTAATTAATTAATTAATCTT
Source organism: Viscum album (assembly GCA_963277665.1). NCBI lineage: Eukaryota > Viridiplantae > Streptophyta > Magnoliopsida > Santalales > Viscaceae > Viscum > Viscum album. Next base: position 1,263,714,780 of record OY728132.1, on the reverse strand, counting down.
GCGTTGGACCTAACTTCAGTTTGGGATGTCCGATTTATGCACCGTCAGCGGCAGCGTGACTCCTGTCCTCATGCGGACTTTTTGAGATGCTTTCTGAAGTGTTTGGGTTGGAGACAAGGTACGGGCCCCACAGGGCCTAGTTCGCACGTTTTACGGTGAAACGCCACTTTTTCACCCGACATCCGTTCGGGGCATTTGAGTACTCGTTTCTGAGTGTTCTTCCGAGGGGATTGCAACAGTGCAATCTGCCCGACAAAATTCAGGCCTGAGGCATGGGCCCCATGAGGCGGCTTTCAGACGTAAGCTGCGTTTTTACGACTTATGCTACATAAGTCCATTCAGGTCAAATGAATAGCCTACGCCACATGGTTATCTGCAAGGAACGCGATAGTATGATCTGCGTGACGTGTTTCGGGGTCGAGGTGTGGGCCCCACAGGGCCCCGTTTGCACATAACGCGGGGAGTTGCAGCTTCTGCATCCGGAGTCCGTTTTAGGCGTCGTCAGCAGCGTTGTGACCCTAGCATCGAGAAGAAGTCTACCAGGGTGGTTTCAGGCATAGAAGTAGGACTTGAGGCGTGGGCCCCATAGGCCGTCTTTTGAGATGTGTGCAGCGTACTGTGACTTTTTCATCAGGCATCTGTTTGGGATGTATGAATAGTCGATTCTGCATGTTTTTTCGAGAGCATCGCGACAGCGTAGTTTTCCTGACCTCTTTTGGGACTGAGGTGTGGGCCCCACGAGACGTCGTATGTCCATAAAGCGGTGTTGAATAACTTTTCCACCAGGAGCTCGTTTCCAGCGAGTAAGTAGTCTATCTCGCGTGTTTTTCTGCGAGTATTACAATGGTGTAATCTATTTGGGCGTGCGGAGCCTCTTTTGAGATCTCATTAAATGTGGAAACATGAAAGGGCATTGTTTGGAGGTTCCTTTGACACACTCTGAACCTATGCATGGTAGCGGTGTTAATGACACCCAGTGATGGAACGGGAAATGTGGAGTTATCGGACCAGTTCCGAGTTTACCCTCCAGTGAGGCTGGGTAGTGGGTTACCCATTGACCTCTTAGGGTTCACCCTCTAGTGAGGTTGGGTAGTGGGTTACCCGTTGACCATAAGGTTTACCCTCCAGCGGGGCTGGTCAGTGGGTTACCCGTTAACTTTAGGTTTTACCCTCCAGTGGGGCTAGGTAGTGGGTTACCTGACAATCTCTTGTGGTTTACCCTCTAGTAGGGCTGGGCAATGGGTTACCTGATGATCTCTTGTGATTTACCCTCCAGTGGGGCTGGGCAGTGGGTTACCTGACGATCTCTTGTGGTTTACCCTCCAACGGGGCTGGGCAGTGGGTTACCTGACGACCTCTTGTGGTTTACCCTCCATCGGGGCTGGGCAGTGGGTTACCCAACGACTTCTTTCAGAATCATCCCTTTTCTATGAGGATAGTTGGTGGATTTTCTCCGTGATTACCGGAGCAGGACCCTTGGTTGTACAGTTCATCAATGAGGTCGCTTGGACGTGCGGGATTTTTGGGTATCAAGGATGGCTACCCTTAGAACTGTTGGCGATTTCTCTTAGGCTGAGCTTGGAGATAGAGATCCCCTTACACACTCATTCGGGTTTTTTTTTTGAGCATATATATATACACCCTAATTTTTTTCCCACTCCTTGGGTTCAGTTACTCTCCTTCTAGGAGGGGCGAAGATGCGCGGGGTATGGCACGTGCTTTCCGTGTCTAGCTCCTCTTGGATTGGTTGAGTCTACTTCCTTCCTTTTGTTGGGTTGAGCTTCACTCTCTCTTTTTTACTCTTGCACTGTTCTTTGTTCTGTCTACTACTCATTGTTTTAGTACCTCCTTTGTTTCTCCCTCGAGCTTTCGGGGCGTCCTACTGAGTATCTTTATACTCACCCCTACTTGGGCTTTTCCCGCACTTGGTGTGCCCTTGCAGACGATGGATAGGTTGATCGAGACTGTGGAGGAGCATAGAGGACACAGTATATTGGGCCACGTTTAGTGGTCACAGTAGGACTTTCAAGCGAGAGACTCACCAGCGGTTTACTTTCATTTTACCTGTTGCCGAGTTGTGGCACCTTTCTGGTTGGGTGCATGTTTTTTCCCTTTTACTGTTCAGTTTACTTGTCAGTACTTTTCATCACTTTACTTGTACTAGTTAGAGTTTGATGCATGTATGTTGGTTTCCCTTTTCGTGGAAGTGTTGTATCTTTCTTTCTTTTCTTTGAACTTTTTCATTGAGTTGCTACGTGTGTGCATACAGTTTCTTAGGCAAAGGCCTCTCCTAGTTTTTTGATCCTTCAACACTAGTCGCCAGCCCCTGGCCTATGGAGGCGGGCTTGAGGTATTTGCGGCTCGAGCCCTGGGTCGGGTCAGTTCATGACAATGTGGTATCAAAGGTGGTTCATTCCTTGGGGCATTGTTTGGACGTCCCTAAAAAGGAATTGGTTGAGTTTTGGGGAAATAGTGTCAACGTGTCTCGAGAGCAGCTCTTAGACTAGGGAGTCCAGTTATGGTGCGGCGGCCGACATATCCATTCACCAGGACACTGATAACCCGCTTGTCGACTCAGCACACTGAGAAACTTGTTGAAGGGAATTGAGTTCGTGCATCATATAGGATTTAGTCTTTGACTATCCTTCATGAGTCAGCTCCCCATTGTTGATGATATATATATGCTCATTTGACCGCGGTACTCCTTGATCGGATTCAGGATGTCTTCCCGATGATAGCCAGCCAGGATACTAGCTCCGGTTTGTGATGAAAACTTCATGAGCGACGAGGCCTCAGTTCAAAATCCATCATACGATTACCCTTTCTCCAGGAGGACATGCAGCAGCACCTCCACCTATGGAGTAGCAGATAGTACCGGCATTGAAGGTCGATGATGAGTGCAGGATGGGCGCTCCACATGAGTTCTATCATCAAAGACCGCTAAGGTTCCACAATGATCCATACCCTCAGACAGTGAAGGGTTGGATAGAATTGGTGGTTCACCTCTTCAGGATTGTTCGGAAACTGACAGGTTAGATGGTGGCTTTGACAGCCAGTTTTTCCACCGAGCAGTTTGGCGTTAGTAGATCCAGGGTTACTCAGATACAAGATGAGTCGGTACTCTCGTGGGATGACTTATAGCAGCTATTTTTTGAGGAGTACTACCCATCCTACTTATGTTTTTTGTGGTTTTGGGAGCTATTGGAGCTTTAGCGGGGAGTGATGGCAGTGGCTGGGTACGCGACTGGGTTTGCAGACTTTACTCGGTACTCTTTGGACGTGGTCCATGATGGCAACTCCCGAGCATAGAATTTTGAGCGAGTTCTCTATAGAGGATATTCATTCTAGTGCAGTGCCCTTGTGCATCCTCACCCATCTCGAGGTGCTAGATCAGGCACTGGTGACAGATAAATTTCTGTCAGAGGGACGACAATTGGCTGGGGCTCGGTGCCGGAAGTCTCCCCTTGATGAGACTCAGGCACACGGTTGGGGGCAGCATAGAGCACTGAGATCGCCCAGGGAGGACTAGTGATATGGTTGTGATGTGAAAGGTCACATGGCGTGAGACTATCTGACCAAATGTGTTGAGTCTTCCAGATAGTTGGTAGATGCGCCGCCACGGCAGAGGCAGTGTCGCGATCAGAAAACTCCCAGGTGAAGACAGGGTGGTCCCCAGGGAGGTGGTGTTGGCAGAAAAGCAGGAAGAACTGTGGTTGGAGGACGACATTTTGAGGTCCTTCCACCACCACTAAGCGGCCCATGTCAGGCTCAGGGAGTTGACGGATGGGGCCACGGGTGGCAGTGTGCTAAGGATGGCTACAATCCTGCAATGCTTGAGATGATAAGAGGTACGCTCTATGTATTTTTATACTTTTCTTAGTAGAACTTTTTAGACACTGTGTGAGGTACTATTTTCATCTAACTTCTTGTTCGAGGGGTTACTAAGGGTGACACAGGGTGTCGGTGTAACCCTGCGTTGGTGTTGTCCGACGTAGCTTTGAATGCCCAAGAAAGAGAGGTTCTTCTCCCACTGAGATGCATTTTTGTGATGCGATCAAAACCGTGAGGGAGAGTCAGTACCACCCAAAGTAGATAGTATTAAGGTTAATTGTATGAGTCCCTATAACATGTTCATTCATGGCTGGGTTGTGTGGTGGAGTGTCAGAGCAGGTTTGGGATTTTCCAGTAAGGATTTTCTGCTTGACCTCCCTTCGCTTGAGGTTCCACTAGTGGGTTTGGAAGAGTGCCTTTTTTGGGGGTTACTCTCCTTCCGAGAGGGGAAAAGACACATGGGGTATGCCACATGCTTTCTGTGTCTATCCTCTGGAGGTTGGATGAGTTTGCTCGCCTTCCCTGTTCATTGGTACCTTGCGTTCCCAATGTTAATCTTGATACTGTTATCAAGTACAGGTCGAGGTGATGGATACCCCATAAACAGAACTACATGATTCACTAGGTGTTATTGGTGGTGGTGGTTCTTGCACTGAGAATGTGGAGACGTTATCTTCTGGGAGAACACTTTTTGGTTTGCTCAGACCACCAGTGTTTCAGGTGCGTCCTCACCCAGAGAGTCTCGGTTGTGATGCGCCGACTGTGAAAACTTGTGTGACCAGATATCCTTGGGTGTTTCACCAGATGGGTATTCTGAAGGAGGGAATCACAAGACCATGTTCCAGGAAAAAATTGTGATTTTGGTCGTGATGTGGAAAGTAGAAGTTCGTTCGGGGAAGTCCCCCGAGTTTCTTTGGGCCATTCAGGAATCATGCAAGCGGTAGAGAGGTTGCCTACCATCTTTCCCTACCCTCCCAACAGTAGGAGTATGCGTACGATGTCTTCCACGTGTCATAGCTGATGTGGTGCATGCATATTCATACGCATGTCTTCGATATAAGCATACCTTATAAGTACAAACCATCCCTTTGGTTCGTGTGTTGTGTTAACATGGTGTTGTGCAAGTTTTCTTGGGCGCGGGAGAGTTAAGTGTGAGCTCTGTATCCCGAGTTGTTTTCCCTAGTTTTTCTTTTCAAGGAAGAAAATATTGAAGGAGGGAATGATGTAAGAACCTAGGTTTTGTGACTCTGAGACTTTGAAATTTTTCTTGATATCATTCCAGAATAGGGCATTCAGACGGCGTGCGATTCCGAGGCCCGGTGTTCCTGGAATAAATTTTATAAAAATGTTAAGTGTTTTTATACTATGCACTTATTAGGGTTGTGTTATCTCATAAACAGTAGATTTGATTGGAAATACAAGGGCATGGTTGCGTCTGGAGCATGCCTTTTACCCTAGGTGGGGTGTAAAAGTTGCGGGCGCGGGCCTTCTTTGAGAGATGTCACCTAGGGGAAAATCGTCATTTTGAAATAATGACTTAGTTATTTTTTATCACTGGCATTCTTTTCAAATAACTTTTGAATGAAGCCTCGGAATGGAAATCTGATACTTCTGTTGAGTTTGAAATGGGGTGTTTTTCCTAGGTATGATATAAAATGAGCGGGTGTGGAGGTTTTGGAATCCGCGCCCATCGGTGGAGTTTCCGAGAGTTATAAATTCCAAGTGTTGGAATTAAGGGGGGGACCCATTTTCCCCTTCTCTCTCTCTCTCTCCCTCCCTATATCTCTCAACCATTATTTGGTGTTCTTTATCATTCTTCGTCGGATCGAGGTGCAATATTCGCCAAAACTTTGGTGAATCAAGGCAGGATCCTCGCGGACGCATCGCCTACGACGTGCATCGAAAACGAGGTAGGATTTATTATGGTTTCCACACCCTTGTTTTCAATTATTAATTTATTTGAACCTTCATTGTTTGATCTTTGATTTGATTATCATCATTGATCACCACATGAATACGACCATCAAACCATGCATTTAACCACTCTTGGTTGCGTGTTATTCGAGTGTTTTTCATCAATTTTCAGGCACTTCAAAATGGTGACGGATCATCCAGCGGAGTCGGATGCTATGAAGGTCTTGTCTAGGATTCCGAAAACCGGTCTCGGTTTAGTTTTTGGATGAGCGGGGTGGTTGCGGTGGTCTTCGGGATAGATCACCAGAGAAACCCATCTGTCGGTGGCCGGCGGTGCAATGCGGGTGGCGAGTAGGCGGAGCAGCCGGCCTGGCGTGCGGGGCTGGGCGTGCGGCTTCGGCTGGACGGCGGCTGATGAAGCAAGGCCAGAGCGTGAGGGAGTGCAGCGCTCAGGCAAGGCCAGGGTGCAGCCAGCGTGGAGGGGGCTGGAGCGGGGCTCTGCCTGTGTGGTTCGACGGCGGAGGAGTTGAGCGTCGGCGTTAGGTGGCGCGGGCCGCGACGTGGCGCGACGGTGAAGTAGCGGGCGTCTGGTGTGGCATCGCGGTCGAAGGAGAGCTCGTGGGAGACCTCGGGTCTGCGGAGGAAGCAAGGACCCGCAAAGGGAATGTCCTGCTGGTGCGATAAGGAAGACCGGCCAAGTGGCCACTCTGTTGGGAGATGAGGACCCGCAAAGCGCGGGTCCTACTGTGCGACGCGGCGGAGACCGGCCAACTGGCCGGTCTATTTTTTAAAAAAACAAAAGAAAATAAAACCGGACCTGAGGCGGGTCTGGTGTTTCTGGAGCGGGCCATGACGGTTTGGGTCGGACCCATGGCTGGGCCGCATGTCGGCAGTTCGGACCGGGTCGGTCGGGGTGAACCGGCCCGGTTGGGCCCCCTTGCATTCGGGGGGCTGTAACTTCTAAATGGCATGTCCGTTTGATGTGCCGTCTATGGCTACAGGTTTGTGTCAGCGAGACAGACTATTTGAAGTGGGTTTTGTAGATTTTGGGTTTTCTGCCTGAAGGCGAGTAACCCGGAATGCTCTATCTTAATAATATTCAATTATTATTAAAGATTGTAACGGAGGTACTTCGCGAGCCGGATGTCCGTTTGACATGTTGTCAGAGGTGCGGTGGCCCTAGTGTTGAGACAGTCCTTCCAAATTTGGTTCGGAACCCTTGCGGCTTGGTTTTGTTACCCGGTAGCACGAAACTCTTAATGTGAATAATTAATTAATTAATTAATTAATCTTGCGTCGGACCTAACTCCTGTTCGGGATGTCCGATTGACGCGCCATCAACGACAGCGTGACCCCAGTCCTCGTGCGGACTTTTTAAGATGCTTTCTGAAGCATTCGGGTTGGGAACAAGGTGCGGGCCCCACAGGGCCTAGTTCACACATTTTATGGTGAAACGCCACTTTTTCACCCGACATCTGTTTGGGGCATTTGAGTACTCGTTTCTGAGTGTTTTTCCGAGGGGATTGCAACGGTATAATCCACCCGCCTAAATTTGGGCCTGAGGCGGGGGCCCCATGAGGGGGATTTCGGACGTATGCTGCATTTTTACAACTTATGCTACATAAGTCTATTCAGGGAAAATGAATAGCCCATGCCGCATGGTTATCTACAAGTAACATGATGGTACGATCTACATGACGTGTTCTGGGGTCGAGGTGTGGGCCCCATGGGGCCATGTTTGCACATAACGTGAGGAGTTGCAGCTTCTGCATCTGGAGTCCGTTTTAGGCGCCGTCAATGGCGTTGTGACCCTAGAATCAAGACGAAGTCGACCAAGGTGGTTTTAGTCATTGAATCCAGACTTGATGTGTGGGCCCCACGGGCCGTCTTTTGAGCTGTGTGCAGCGTACTGTAACTTTTTCATTAGGCGTCCGTTTGGGACGTATGAATAGTTGATTTGGCATGTTTTTCTGAGATCATCGCATTGGCGTAGTTCTCTTGAACTCTTTCAGAACCGAGTTGGGGTCCCCATGAGACGTCGTATGGGCATAAAGCGGTGTTGAATAACTTTTCCACCGAGAGCTTGTTTCCAGCGAGTAAGTAGTCTATCTCGCGTGTTTTTTCATGAGTATTACAACGGTGTAATCTATTTGGGAGTATGAAGCCTCTTTAGAGATCTCATTAAATGTGGAAACATGAAAGGGCGTTGGTCAGAGGTTCCTTTGACACACTCTGAACCTACGCATAGTAGCGGTGTTAGTGACACCCAGTGATGGCACGGGTAGTGCGGAGTTATCGGACTAATTCCAGGTTTACCCTTCAGCGAGGATGGGTAGTGGGTTACCCGTTGACCTCTTAGGGTTCACCCTCCAGCGAGACTAGGTAGTGGGTTACCCATTTACCTTAGGGTTTACCCTCCAGCGGGGCTGGGCAGTGGGTTACCCATTGACCTTTGGGTTTACCCTCCAGCGGGGCTCGGTAGTGGGTTACCTGACGATCTATTTTGGTTTACCCTCTAGTGGGGCTGGGCAGTGGGTTACCTGACGATCTCTTGTGTTTTACCCTCCAGCGGGACTGGGCAATGGGTTACCTGACGATCTCTTGTGGTTTACCCTCTAGCAGGGCTGGGCAGTGGGTTACCTAACGACCTCTTGTGGTTTACCCTCTAGTAGGGATGGGCAGTGGGTTACTCGACGACTTCTTTAAGACTCATCCCTTTCCAATGAGGCTATTCAGTGGATTTTATCCATGATTACTGGAGCAGGACCCTTGGTTGTACAGTTCAACGATGAGGCCGCTTTGACGTGCGGGATTGTTGGGTATCAGTGATGGATACCCTTAGAACTATTGGAGATTTCTCTTGGGATGATCTTGAAGATAGAGATCCCCTTAAACACTCGTTCGGGTTTCTTGTTGAGCATATATATATACACCATACTTTTGTTCCCACTCCTTGGGTTTGGTTACTCTCCTTCTAGGAGGGGCGAAGATGTGTGGGGTATTCCGCATGCTTTCCGTGTCTAGCTCCTCTTGGATTGGATGAGTCTACTTCCTTCCTTTTGTTGGGTTGAGCTGCACTCTCTCTTTTGTACTCTTGAATTGTTCTTTGTTCTATCTACTTCTCACCATTTTAGTACCTCCTTTTTTTCTCCCTCGAGCTTTTGTGGCATCCTACTGAGTTTCTTTATACTCACCCCTGCTTGGGATTTTTCCGCACTTGGTGTGACCTTGCAGACGATAGACAGGTCGATCGAGACTGTGGAGGAGCATAGAGGGCACAGGAGCTTGGGCCACATTCAGTGGGTGTGGTAGGAATTTCAGGCGAGAGAATCACCAGTGGTTTACTTTCATTTTACCTGTTGTCAAGTTGTGTCACCTTTCTTGTTGGGAACATATTTTTTCCCTTTTACTGTTCAGTTTACTTGTTAGTAGTTTTCAGCACTTTACTTGTACTAGTTAGAGGTCGATGCATGTATGTTGGTTTCCCTTTTCATAGCAGTATTGTATCTTGCTTTATGTTCTCTGCATTTTTTCATTGAGTTGCTATGTGTGTGTGCATACAGTTTCTTAGGTAAAGGCCTCCCCTAGTTTGTTGAGCCTTCAGCGCTAGTCGACAGCCCCTAGCCTATGGAGGCGGGCTTGAGGTAGTTTCGACTCAAACCCTGGTACGATTCGGGTCATGACATTATGGTACTTTTCTGTAGTAATTTGGGTTGTTTACCTGTTTAAATTCTGGTACACTACTCCCTATAGAGTTTTCTTTTGTATGTATATTGACTTGTTTAACTTCTTCCATGATGTTTATGGTAAAATCAATCCCAATTTAATTTTGTATGATGATTGGTGCTATTCATAAACCTGTGTGGATTGGGAAATCCCTTTGGGGAATGTCAGGAATGGATCAGTTATTAGGTTACCAGGGTACCTGGGCTGGTTCATGACAAAGTGGTATCAGAGCTCTAGGTTGAGATTTGTGTCTTAATGTCTGTATGAATTTGTGTATTCTTGTCAGGAATTAGGATATAGTTATGAATGAGTTCCTAGATATCACTCATTGTAATGAACATTAAGTCACCAAGGGTGGTTTGGGAAGATGTATTATGGTTTAGTTTTAGTATTTTCCCTACTTTTTTATTTGGATAGATTGGAATCCAAATCTTGTGGTCTATCTGTTGGGATTCATTTACTTTGTTTCTCTATTTGAGTGTTAATCTGATGTCTTCAATGTTGTCTTATAATGTTTTATAGAATCAGGACTCTAATAAGATGTTTAAATCAGATACAAGAGTAAGATTCTGACAAACCTTATTGAGAAAATCATCATGTGGACCTGAGTCTGGTTGAGGTGATTGTGCATACTATCTAGGCTCTAGGACAGGCACAACCACCAGTTCTCATTCAGGCTCTAGCTATAGAATATCGTAGGACTATTCTCTAAGATCATTCTTAGAAGTTTCTTCACCACAATACACCAGTTTTCAGAGGCTCCAATGATCCTCAAGAGGATGAGGAATGGTTGAGCATCATGGATCATTTGTTTGAATTCTTGGAGACACTTGAGAAGATCAAGGTGAAGTGTACCACCTTCATGCTAGAGGGACCGAGCAACAGATGGTGGGAAATGATGGTGAAGGTGAAGAAACAAGAAGGATTATATTTTAAATAATTCAAATATATTTTCATTTACTAGTTCTATCTAGATTTGATGTTGTTAGGAAATTATTTAGAGTTATTTAAACTCGAGAAGGCTGACAAAACCGTGTCAGAGTATGAAAAACGTTTTTATAATCTAGTGCAGATTTCACCTGAGGTGGTATAAAATTAGAATATAAATAATTTACGGTTAAATTGTTTACTTAAAGATGATATTCATTCTCAGGTTTTCTTGTTGAATCTTCCTTCTTATGCTGATGTGTTGGATAGAGCATTGATGGTTGAAATGGACATGGCTGGAAAGTTAGGGTTATCAGGGACTTCCTTTTTCTCCTAATGGTAGTGTGAATTACTATAACATAAAAAATGAGGCATGATGATTCTCATGGTGGTTCATGATAGTAGGGTTTTTCAAAACACCCTATAGTTCCTGTAATAGGCCTTTTGATTTTCTACCAGTGTGGAAAGCATGGGAACTCAAATAGGGTTTACACTGAAGCACTTAAGATATGTGGCTCCTACGAATGCTTAGGTCACTTTCATAAGTTCTTACATATATTTTACACTTTTCATAGTGGCATGGGAACATCAATACCTACCAAAATTATAGTTCAATCAGATACTTCATGAGCAAAGGGGTTCCAACCACTAGCATTAGTAACAAAGCTTCTTTACACTGTAGAATAGTCCCTAGAGGAAGTAGATACGGGTCTAGCAACTGTGAGAGGTACCATCACTATAGTTTCATCATTATTGAATGGTTTATTTGATACTAATGGATCTAATTCATTTATTTCAACCCTTATTTTCAATATTATAAATTTTCTTATGAATATTTTGTCTTATGTGATGGATATTTCTACTCCCCTTGTAATGAAGAGAGAGAAGGGCCTCTATAGTCCCTCTTATGATTTCTCTTTATCAAATGTCAATATTTCTTGGATATTTATGGTTCTTGACATGAATCCACTTGATGTCATATTCATTATGGATTTACTCATTTATAATAAATCTTAGATTGATTTCTATCTTCAATGGGTCTCCTTTACTACACTCATTGGTGTATGTCTTATCTTTTAAGGATAATGGGACCCAAGGTCGAGTAGAGGTAGACCTTATTATCCAAATTTGGGGAAATTAATATTTGTGTTTTATTTTGATCTAGAGTGAGAATATTTTAGTGGTGATCTCCCTCTAGTTTTCATTGAGTTTCTTGACATGTTACCTTTTGAATTATCATGTTTTCTATCAGTAAAGGAGGTTGAGTTTTCCATTGATTTGGTACCTGGTACTCATCTAGTGTCTATTCCCTTTTACCACATGGAACCTAATAAAATGAAATAGTTGAAGTTTTAGTTGGATGATATTCTAGAAAAAGGATTTATACACCTGAGTGTATCACCTTGGGTGGTGGCAATTCTCTTTGGTAATAAAGTTGATAGTTCACTTCACCTTTGTGTTGATTGCTTAAAATTCAATCGAGTTATGGTAAAGAACAAGTATCTATTTCCATGGATTGATGATTTTTTTTTATTAGTTTAAAGGGTAAAGTTTTTCTTGAAGATTGATCTTGGATCTGGTTACCATCAATTGAGGATAAAATAATATGTCATTTGGGAAACTGCCTTTTGGAGAAGGTATGACCATTATGAGTACCTTTTCATGCCTTTCAGTCTAACCAATGCTCCAGTAGCCTTTATATATCCAATGAATTGGATTTTCCATGAGTATTTTGATAATTTCATGGTATTATTTGTGGTTTAAATCGTCATATACTCTAGGTTTGAAGAATATTGTGTGCATCATTTGAGAGTAGTTTGGGAATTATTGAGAAATCACCAACTTTATGCCAAGCTTTCGAAATGTAATTTCTGGATTCAGGAAGTGAAATTATTGGTACATATGGTTTCAGAACATGGTATATCAGTTGATATTGAAAATTAAAAGGATTTTATGATATGGTAACAAACAAGAAATGTTTTTGAGATCCAAATCTTCTTGGGTTTAGTTGGGTATTAATGTGAGTTCATTAAGGACTTCTCAATGTTGGATTCTCTGATGACTTATCAAAATCATAAGGGAGTAAATTTTTCTTGGTATGAAAGATGTCAAAATTATTTTTTTGATCAGAAAACTTTTTTGACTACTACACTAGTGGTGACTCTACTAGAGGCTGGGCATGTCTAGGTGGTATTCTGTGATGAATCAGGTTCAGGTTTGGGATGCATTCTTATGCAATGTGATCATGTCTTTGCTTGTGGCTCTCGTCAACTTAGGCCACATGAGAATAACTATCTAACCCATGACCTTGAACTTGTAGTTATGATTCATGTTCTTAATATTTGGTGGATTTACCTTTAAATAGAGAGGTTTACCATGTTTTCAGACCAAAATATATTGATTTATATCTTATCTCAAAGAGATTTGAATCTCCTCCAGAGGAGTTGGGTGGAATACCTATAATATTTGGACTTTGACATCACCTATACCCCAAGTAAAGGGAATTCCATCTCAGATTTCTTGAGTAGGAAACTTCCAGCCTGGGCTATGAAATAATATTTGGAAGAGTGAAACTTGATGTCTCTTTTCGCACAGTTACATATTGGAGTCTGAGAATTAGGGGATGAGGTTGCTTTAGAAAGTGTTCAGTTGACCTCATCTCTTCTCAAGATGATTCTTTAGAAATGGTAGATTGATGATTAGTTTCATATAATTATAGACTCTCTTTATAGTTGGGAGACCGTGATTGACTATTCATACTCCACTAATGGCATACTATGCTATCAGAACCACTTTTTGTGCTGTTAACAGTAAGGAAATCTATGATAGGGGATTTCCATAACTCCAAATGAGAAGTGCACCCAGGAACCACGAAGATGTCCTATGATAGGTGGAATAGATTACAATGGCTATGTATGATATATAGAATTGATTAGTTTGTCTCTCATTTTTATACATTCCAACAGGTCAAGTTTGAGCATAAAAAACCATAGAGTTTTCTTTAGCCACTTTTGGTGCCTACTTGGAAGTGGGATGAGATCTATATGGACTTTTTGGTTGGATTCCCATGTTCCTAGAAAAACAATAATGAAATATGGGTTCTGATCAATTATCTTATGAAATTGGATCACTTTTTACCCATTCATGATACTACCAAAGTTGAGAAGTTAGGAAATGTCCATGTGAAAGAGGTTATTCATTTTCATATATGTCCATATTCTATAGTCTCTAATAAGGATCCTCAGTTTACTTATTGCTTCAGGAGAGGCCTTTAGGAGGCATTGGGATCTTAGGTTCATTTGATTATGGAATACCATCCATAGTTGGATGGCCAGACATAAAGGGTTATGCATATTTTTTAGGGCATGCTTCATGCCTGCATTCTCAACTTTGGTGGGGCATGGTATGACCATCTAGGGCTGGTTGAGTTTTCCTATAACAATATTTTCCAATCTATGATCAGAATGACTCCTTTTGAAGCCTTTTATGGACAAACTTTAAGATCTTTGTTGTGTTGGTCATAGAGTAGTAAAAATTATTTGGTTATACCGGTCTTGGTTCAAGAGGTGACAACAAAGATTTAGTTGATTCATTAGAGGATGTTGATAGTATAGATTTGGTATAAATCTTATGTTGATCATCATCACAGACCATTAAAATTTTTAGTTGGTGACTAGGTGTTATTGAACGTTTCACCTTAGTTGGTTCATCGATGGCTTGGGAGGCAAGGAAGAATTACTACTCATTTTGTGGGTCCTTTTGAGGTTGTTGAGTATATGGTGAAAGTTTCTTAACATTTAGCACTTCCATAACATCTGACATCGATACATAATGTGTTCCATGTATCTTAGCTATGAAATTATCCATTTTATCCATCTCATTTTTAGAGCTGAAGTAATCTTAATGTTGAACCTGATTTATCCATGACTAAATGGACAGTCAAGATAGTTGACTTTTAAACCATGGTACTTCATGGGAGGGTGATACATTTGGTTTGAGTGCTATGGAATCATGGTTCAGATTCTCATGAGACATGGGATCATGATGCACTAATGAGAGAGAAGTGGTCTCACTTTTTGATATGGAATCTTCTGGACAGGCTTTCTAGGGATAGAAATTTTTTATGGTGGGGAGGTTGTAACATCCCATTACATTTATAATGGATGCATTTTTAAACTTTTCATGGTTTTTCCTTTACATTATCTGGGTAGGGCTGATAAGGAATTAGGAGTATACCAATAATGGTGAAGTTAGATATTTGTTGGATTTTTAGCAAAAAAAAACTACTAGTTCTGTAGCCTGTAGGGTATTTACACATTATGTAATATGGTTACACGATGTGTAAATTATAAAATAATAATAAATATGTTTTTAACCATAAAGGGATTTTTAATGATTTCTGAATTTTCTAATTACACGATGTATAATTGGTTTACACATCATATACAGTCCTGAGTGTTATTTTTAAATAGGAATATTGGATAAAAATTCTATTTCCACATCTTCAAACTTCCTTGATCTCGACCCAAGAGCCATACCTAGGTGATTATTGAGCCCTAAAACCCTTTCGAGTTGTTTTTTTCAGAAATTGATCATTGTTATGATTGTGGTGTCACATTCTAGGTAAGTGTTCTCCCTGTCTCTTTGTCTCTTTCTCTTTCCCTCCTTAAAGTTTGATAAATCATCTTGGTATTGGTAGATCTAAAATCTGTGTTGATTGAATATTGTTTTTAAGGTGAGTTCCTAGATCTTATTCACCTTTTTTCTTATTGGCGGGTTCCATTATGGGCTTTGTGTTTTTGTAAGATAGGTAGGTTGTTCCGTTCTGATGGAAAAAATCGATTAACCCTAAATTTCTTGATTTAAATTCATTTTTTTGATTTAAAATCAATTACTTGAAACTTATTTCAATTGGTTTATTGAAACCCAAATTCTATTTAATTGGGAGATTTGAATGTAAAATTGGATTTTGGAAAGAAATTAGGAGAACCCCCAATTCCATTGAATTTGGGTGTGTTTTTGAAATAGATGAAAAATTGTGGAATTTAAATTATTGAATTTAAATTATGAAATTGATTTGTTGAAATTGATTTCAAAGTTGTATTTGAGAAAATTTCTTAAAATGGTTTTGATATAAATACACTAGTTTTATCTTGGAAAAAGGCGTGTCTTGATTAAAAACTCATGTTTTGGTTTTTAAATGGAAAATTGGAACTTTTGAAATGGTGGAATAGGATGAATTATATTATTAAATAGTTTTAAAAATAAATTTCCCATCATTTATTATACTAGAGTATATGAAATCCTAGGTATTTAGTGAGTTATTAGAATAGCACACTTTTGACGATTTATAACTAAAACAAAACATAGTGGTGTTGGTCGCATCTCCGATGGGATGGTGATGAGTCACATTTGGTAAATGTCATAGGGATGTGTGTATACACATATTTTCATGATCATATTTGAGTGTGTGAGGATCTTGTATCCTGGAACTATTATACATTTTGGTAGGTGACCATGTTTCTCACTTGTTTATATTTGAGATATAAATGTGTTCCAATGTTTTTAAACTATTTTACATGCTTAATTAATTTATATAAACTATTTTGTATAAAAAATTTATTAAGTCGTTTTTTTAAAGTATTTCCATAATTTTAAATTTAAATCATGAATTTTTTTAATTGGTCTCTAAACTTCCATACCAGTTTATTTAAACTTGAATGATTTAATTGGTTAATTAAATTTTAGCATCTTATTATGGAATCCTTAGTAAGACCCTACTGGGATTTTATCTCACACCCTACCTATTCCTTTGGGTGTTTTTATATTATATTCTTCTAGGTTAAAGTAAGGGTAGGGTGCCACTTGGTAGAGGTAGTTGTTGATCCTTGGGGCTTGGAGATTTTCATCTATTGGTACTTGGGTTTTTGTCCTATTTTATGATACTTTGTTTTAGTACTTTGGGTTGTTTGCCTATTTGAATTATGGTACACTACTCCTTGTGGATTTTTCTTTTGTATTCATATTATATTGTTTATCTTTTTCCATAATGTTTATCCGAAAAAATATTCCCACTTTCATTTTGTGTGATGACAGGTGCTAGTTTCCAACCCATGGGGATCAGAAATTTCCTTCAAGCCATGTCAAGACGGTCTTGTTTATTAGGTTACCAGGGTGCCCAGGCTGGTTTGTGATAAGAATGGACGATATATTTTCGAAAGGAGTTAGTCCACCATACACACAAATGATGATTGGGTATCTCATTTGATGGACGTGTGTAAAGTTATAGTTCATACCCATAACATAAAAAAATATAATTATATTGAATATACTGAGGTTATTATATAATCATGATATAAAAGGTATTAAATGGGTTTTAGGAATACATAAAATAAAAACATTTGTTGTTGAACATTACCTCTTCTTCGGGTATATCCTTTTGGTTTTCACCAAAGGAATTCCTTGGTTGGATTTGTGCCCAAAGTGAGGCTTCTAGGATGAGTGGGGGAAGTTGGGAAGTGATTTTATTAGGTTTTGGTCGAGCCAAATGGCTTGGTATATTTGAATAAGTGGGGATAGTGAGTTCCCTTTTATAGTGGATGAGGAGTGATATTCTTGTAAATACCAAAAAGGTTAACACTATTGAGAGGTATCCCTTACCTCATGTGCCTCTAATAATGAACCATTTTTGATAAAATAGGGTATATGGTCGAAATATATCAATAAATTGGGTTTTTTACATCTTTTTAGTTCATTTTTTCCCTTAAGTTAAAAGGTTAGTCGCTTGGTAAACTCATTTTTCTCTTAATCATTGTAATTAATTTTAATTCTTTTCATTCATAATTTTGGAAAAAAAATAAGTTGAAATTATTAGAAATTATAAATTATGATTATTTTAAATTTTTACCCATTTTTAAAAATTCTTATCATAGAATTAGAAATTTTTAATTTAAAATTAATCTCATAGACGGGACAAAACAAAAAGTTTTTAAATTGAAAATATTCAAAAGTTTAAAATGTTTTTATTTCAATTTTTAATTTGAAATTGATTCCAATAACCTAAATTGTATTTATTGATTTATAATTTAACTTATTATATTTTAAAATCAATTTAAAATATAATTTAATTATATAAATTATTTAAATAAAAATTCATTTTTCAATTAAAATTCAGTATTTTTCATTATTCTTCAAAAAATGAAACTTCTCATAAAACTACCAACAATCCACCCTAATATAATTTTGAAATTACTATTTCAAAAAGTATTTTTTTTAAATAAAATTTATAAAAGTTTCAAAATTTATTTTTAAAAAGAGTGCACCATTCAAAGGTGTAAAAACTACCTTTAGAAAAATGCATCATTTTATGTGTAAAATTGGATTTTTTCTTATCTTATTACTATAAAATCTATTGGATGAATAAAAAAATGATTGAATATTTAATATATAAATTTTATTATAAATATTCATCAAAATTGTTTTGTTTAATTTATTTATATAAAACATGTTTGTACATAGAAAAATATTTTTTCATAAAAGGAATTCCTTTATTTTCAAATAGTTATTTCTTTAATTTATAATTAATTAGTTAAAAAATAATTAATTTTATAAACATTAATAAACCATATTTTCATAATTTAGTTAATCCTATACATAACCATTATTCCAACGGCTTGTTGATAGCTATAATAATAGTATTTCATGTTTAGTTTATACTTGATGTTGTAAGTAACATAAGCTAAACTTAGAATTGTGTATAACACAAGACAAACTTATAATTTCATGTAACGCAAGAAAAAATTAGTGTTGTGTGTAGTGCAATATTAACTTAGTGTAGTATGTAATGCATGCTAGAAAATAATTTTAATTTATTCAAAAATAATAATTCATAAAAACTCAGGGTGTTATAATATTACTTTAAAAACCCATAAAAATTGGAAAGGAACCTAAATAATGGGGAATGGTCATGATGGTGGGAAATGTTTTTCATGTGAAAATCATTAAATGGTGATTCTTTTCACAATCTTATAAAGTCAAAAATGACTTATATGGAAAAAAATAAGAAGAATCCTGTTAAAATTTTAAAAAAATAAAAATTTATATAAAATTTTCTTTATAGTTAATTTAAGTTTATATAATAATATTCTTAAATAAAAATAAATAACATGAATATGGGGGGAAAATATTCCTCACCAAAAAGGGGAAATAAGTTTGATTTTTATTAAAAAAATATTTCAGTGGTTTTGAATACCAAAGAGATGGAAAATAGAATGAATATTTTTAAACCCCAAAATTAATAAAATTATAATAAAATTTATGGGTTTTAATAAATAAAGAGAGTATAATTCTCCCAATATAGATTTAATCATAAATAATATTGATTAAAATTGAGAATAAAAATAATCCCTTATGGATTTGGTAACCATTGAATCAAGAGCCATTGAATGTTATAACATGATATGGTTTTGTAAATGACATGAATTATATAAAATATTATGTCAAGATATATTCATGGGGAAGTAATTATATCATATATAATAATTTAAGGTGCATAACAAAAAATATTTCTCAAGGAATCAAAATTGAGACCAAGAACCCTTACAAATTTTATAACACTTGAATACAAACATCATAAAAGATAGAAAATGAAATGGAAATTTATTTACTAAATTAATGAGTGGATAATGGTATAATATTTCAAATATGTTGAATATACACCATGTAATGTAAATAGGTGTATAATTTAAAACAAGTCTAAAAGAAGGAAATTTGAGATGAGAAATCCTTACCTTGGATTCTCGCTTGATTAGATGCATTAAATCCTCCAGTGTAATAAATTTATACTTATTATTAATATTATATATATATATATATATATATATATATCTTATTGGATATAATTTATTCACAACTTATTTCTACCTATTTACTCGTAATTATTTGTTAAATTCGATTATTTAGGTGTTAACTATTCTATTTATCATGCATATTTTGGTTCAGTGGTTCTGGTCCTTATACCTTGTCATGATCTAAAAACCTCCAAAATGTTAATAATTTCATATATATAATATTTATATATTAAATAAATTTTAATAAAAATCCATTTTAGGTGGTTATGAAAAATGAGATATGTCATTCGTAGAGGTAGTAGTATGTACATACCCATGAGTGACATTTTTATTTTTTTGATAGATGAAAATGAAATGAATTAGATAAATTTTTAACATTAATGAATCATAATAATATAATATTTATAATATTTATTCATTAAATTCATCCTTATGACCATCCTTGTGAGGTGGTGATGAAAAATGAATTATATCTCTTTGTTGATGCGGTAATCCTCACATACGCACGAGCGACGTTTTTATTTTCAAACAAATGGGAGGGTAAGAAGGTGGATAATATATTATCTATTTTTATTATAATTATGATATAAATATAATATATATAAATTAATTATATCTTTATAAATATCCATGTGAGGTAGTGATGAAAAATGAAATACATTTCTTCATGGATAGAGTAGTCCATATGTAAGCATGAGCGATGTTTTTATTTCCCATTAGATGGAAAGGAGGTAGAAATTAGTTTTTACATCAACATAATAAAATTTAAGTATATTAAAGATAATTATTTCATTATATTATTATGGTTATAATATATTTAAATGAGTTATAAGAAAAATAAACTTGAAAGAATCCAATTAAGACTTTTACCTCTTCCTTGGATTTCTTCCTCCAGCTTACACATTAAGCCTTATAGGATTGGTCTTATAGTGAGACCAGAACCTATAGGATGTGTATAATGATGTTTGGAGGGTTTTGGGTAGATATTTGTTGACCTAATAGATCTTTGGGTCTGTATAGAAGTGATAAGAGGAGGTGTCCTTTTATAAGTGAGGGGAGAGGGTCCTTTGTAAATATTAAGAACTTTAAAATGTAATAAATTGTTTTCTACTATAAAGTGGATAATTTTTAGTATAATTTATAATATATGATAAATTGAGGTCTAAATACACTCAACCAATCACATTTATAAAATATTTATATATATTTGAAGCATTATTTTCTAGTTGAACCTTCTCATTAACCCTTTTAACATTTACCAAGGTGACAAACTTTTACCATGCTAACTATTCATTATGACTAAAAATAAAATTTACCAAAATATAATTTAATACTACCAAATAATTAATAAATTTTATAAGATTTAATTTCTATAAGTGTTAAGAATTACTTTTAATATAATTTCGCAAAGCGCAACATAAACCTTTTTTAGAAAAATTCTCTTTTGAGAATAAAAATAATGTTATACCAAAATCATGTATAATTTCGATTATCATGGAATTAATTAGATTATATTTAATAAAATGGAACTTATTTGAATTTAAAACTAAACCAAAACCAAAATTAATCATGTAAATACTTGATTAAAGGAGAGGAACTAGAATATTGTTTTTGCATAAAATCATTGCTTAGTTTTCCATAATGTCAACATAGATTTATAAGCTAAACATTATTTTTTAAAATGAATTATATTAATTAATAAATATATGTTTTTTCCTTTAATAAAGGTTTTATAAACTTTGAGTTCATTATTATTCCATGGTAATTTCATAAAAGTGATTGTATTTGTAAATTTGGTATTTTTCACTATTCACCCAGCAATCTACTTTTTCAGAAAATTATCAAAAATTTACCCCAAGATAATTTTGAAATTAGGAATTCAAAAATGAATTTAATTTCACCAAAATAAAATTATAAAATTCATAAATTTATCTTTTACATGAAAATAAAAAAAAATTAAAAAAACGCTTTCATAGAAAAATGACCCTTTTAAACTTTAAGTTCTCATCGTATCAATTTCTAATTAATTGAGTGTTAATATATTAGTTCAAAAATTAAAATATTAAAATTTATCATAATAATAATTTAAAATTAATCAAAATTATTTATTAATATAAAATACACATTACTTTAAAAACAATTCATTGAAAAATATCATTTTTTAACATTGAATAATTTTAATCATATCATATTAATTATTTATTTTCTAATAATTAAATTTCCTAAATAAAAATAAAATAACAAAATGTAAGTATCATAATTGATTGTATTATTTATATTAATTAAATTTTTGTTGTAATAATTCATGACTCATTTTAGTTTGGTGTTGTGTGTAACGTAATCTATCAAACATAGTGTTATTTAAATAAGAATGACATTTTAAAATCTTAGGGTGTTACAATACAACCGTGAACATTTATTCTATATTCTCTCTATTATATCAATAAATAAACCCTTGGGGATAGGTGTATTATATTTAATTATAGAAATATATATAGAGAACTATAATAGATGAATTTTCAAAGGTGATTAAGGATCCATATTCATTATGGAATCAAGGTAGGTAAATCAAAATTATCATGTTTTTAATTAATCCTTATGAATATACCATGATTTTATTATTTTATAATGGGTATATAATTCATAATAATTTTCGATGAAGGTAATGAAGGTGAAATAAAACTATAATTAATTAACATTGGATATGAATAAGAATTTGATGGAATAAATATTCCCAAATAATATTTGAAATGATTTTTCATTTAGTGATTTTTTTTTATGGGAATTGGTAATGGTGGAATTAAAATATTGAAATTTTTATAAATATAATTCTATGATAATAAAATTTGAATTTATAACAAATTAGTTGGATTAATAGTGGAATTAATATCTTGATAGATATTTGTAAGAATATTTAAATAAAGGAAAAAATCGTATGATTTGTGTTTTTGATGAAAATGGTGGTGATTGTTACTTATGATTAGAGTGTGTATTATTATTGGTGAGTTATTTATTACATAAATTGGTGTTGATAATTTTTTATGAAAAATTTTAAAATATTTTTTAGCTATTTATATTAAATTTTGAACTTTGAATCATAAAATAATGTAGAAAATAATTTAAGTGGTGATAATAGTGGATTTATGATTTTTGATATGGTCATACCAAATCAGCATGGGGGTCATTCCACTTTCTAAAGAAATTTACCAAAGTGTTAGTGATGGTTGGGAATGAATTCATGGTAATTTAAATGGTTATCATGCCAATTAAGCATGGGTCCATGCCATATTTTGGAGTTGAGATACTTTTTAGTAGAGAGTACACTAAGGTGGTGTGAATTCTAAATGATTTGTATCACCTTGTCACAAGATTGTTCGATATTCAACATGGGTCATGTAGCATAATTCTTTCTTCCATTTTACTTTAGGTGTCTAGTGGGTATTGTTGGATTATTTGTTTGTAGTAAAGGTACTTTAATCTCTCATAAACACCAAGATAATCTTTTATTGTGTGTATATATGGATGTGTGAATGTGGAAAGGTGTGGTGGATAATTAGAATTGGTTTAAAGGGATTTGTCGTTATGTCTTGTCTAGTGATGAGGTTGTGAAACTTGTAAGTTTCTAATCTTTGATGAATGTTAGTGAAGTGATTATTTAGTCTATATGATATGGATTATGGTAGACCTTGGTGGGAGTGTGGTGTGAAATGAAGTTGTGACTATTTTCTCCCTAGGATCTAATTATGGTAAACCTAGGTGGAAGCATGGTATATAAATGTGATTTTTATATTCCCTAGTACCTTGAATCATGTGGTGTCTTAATAGGAGGTAAAATGGACTGTGTGGATCTGAATTAATTTGTAATACTTGATAAAATGTGGATGTTGTGACTAGTTATATGGTGGTGGTTTATGATATGATATGGTGAATATGTGATGTGTGGTAATGATAATTCAAGATAAGGAAGATAGAATACCCAAGGGTGGACACCCAATAATATAGTGAGAGTCCTTGTGGGTGGACAACTACCCAATCGATGCAAGTTTTAGTGGCTAATATACCCTAAGGGTGGACATCCAAAAATAAAAAGAGTCTTTGTAGGTGGACAATGACCCAACAAATGAATAAAGTTTAGAAAGGTCCCTATGTATAGACAATTACTCATATATATATATTAGTGAGGTCTTTATGGGTAGATAGGTACTTAAGGATGAAATGATGAGATCCATGTGGGTGTAGAGTTACGAGATGTTATTACAGTGAGGCCCATGTGAGTGAATAACTACTTGGTAGTTATGATTTTTATTGGTGATAGAGATTTATGTTGATAAGAGTTATTTGTTATATAAACATTATGGTATGGAATGGGAGTGGGTGATATAGTTGGAATTGAGGATATGGTTGATCGATTGATTTTTCTTTTATCATACACAGATGCATTGGTAGGCTTTATTCACATGATAAAATGAGAGTTTTTGGGGAGGAACCCACTTAGTATATTTACATGATCACTCCTTTTTTATATATAATGTTTTAAAATTATCTACATAGAGTTAATGGAGGTGTTGATCAACCTTATCCTTGGACACAAGAGACTTTTTGATGGAGGTAGATTTTATTATACCTTACTTGAGGTATAAAGGAGTCTATAAACTTTATGGTTGTATAATCGCTTATGGTTTGACCTTGTATGACATGGAATATATTTCATATGCATTATTTATGTATTTTGGATGATAATTACATACATATTATCCATGGTGATATGGAGTATTTATTTATAAAGGTTAATTTTTTCCATATATGTGTATTTAAATATCCTTGGGGATAATCATAAACCTATAACCTATAGAAGGGGGTTTCAGGGGTCACATTCATGCTCATTGACAGCCCAAGTGGAGTCCTTATGGGGATGTGTTATGACACAAGGGGAACTCATGCATCTTGTTACCACTCTCCATTTCAAAATGGTTTTAGGAATACATATTTATACCTTTTAAATTTCATCATTTATTCTTTTTAAATGAATAATTTACGGGGATAAGGACTTTTCACCCTTTTGATAATGAAGAACCACATAATTTCTTTGAGATACTAAAATTCCTATGCCTAGATGGTTATTATCAGTGGTTCGTAAAATATTTCTCGATGATGGAATTGTTATTTACCACTCTTACTAAGAAAGGGGTGAAATTATTATGGTACACTAAGTGTCAAGCCTTTTTTATGAGTTGAGATGGAGTCTGACATTAGATCCTATTCTAATATTATTAGAACCTGGTAAGGAATGTGTAGTTTATTGTGATGATTTCGGTGTTGTACAGGGATACATGTTTATGCAGGGTGATCATGTTATGGTGTACGGTTCTTGTTATATTTGTATTCATGAGAACAATTTTCATAATCATGACTTGGAACTCATTGTTATTATGCATGATCTCAAGTATTGGTGACACTATATTTTTAGGGATAGGTTCACAGTGTATTCTGATCACAATAGGTTAAGTTATATCTTCTCTCTTAAGGACTTGAACCTAAAGTAGAAGAAATGGGGGGAGTACCTAAAGTCATTTGACTTTGACATTTTCTACTCCCCTATTAAGGGGAATATTTCTTTAGATGATATTAATAGGAAATATCCTTATCAGGTCATCTTATCATTGAAAGAGGAGCAGCAACTTATAGGGATTTTCACTTAGTTGCATCTGGATGTGAAGGGGGTGATTTATGTATGGTTATTACTAGTGTCCATTTTTCATCATCTATCCTTGATTCAATTCTACAACAGCATCATTAGGATGATGAGTTCAGAGGAGTCATGGAATCCTTATATAGTGGGGAGATCGTTCCTAGTTTTTCTCTCCCCTCTGGTGTAATTATTCACTTCAGGTGTCAGTATGTCATCCCTTTGCCTTTTAGAATTTTGGTGATGCATGATTGTCATAGTTCTCTATGGTTCATTCATCCTGGAACTATGAATATGTATTATGACATGAGACAGTGTTTATGGTGTTTGGGTATGAAGCGTAACATTTCTAGTTTTGTGTCTTACTATTATACCTTCCAGTAGATTAAGGCAGATCACCTAAATCCTTTTGGTGTTATTCCACCTCTTTTGGTGCTGTTATAAAAATGGGACAAGGTATATATGGACTTTATAGTTTTATTACCATGGAATCAACAAGTAAAGAATAATATATAGGTGTTGATTGATAGATTTATGAAATCAATACATTTCATTCAGATTAAATACACTACCAAGATTTAATTTATAAGTAAGCTATACATGTAGGAAATTGTGAGGTTACATGGGGTTCTCTCTGCCATTATCTCTGATAGAGTTCTAGGGTTTACTTCTCAATTCTGGAAAGGTATCCATGAGGCGATGGGGACTCATTTTGGGTTGAGTGTATCTTATCATCCATAAATGGATGGCCAAAAATAGAATGTTATTTAGATTCTAGAGGATATGCTTCATGCATGTGTCGTTGATTTTGGAGCATCTTGATATCGCTATCTAGTATTAGTTGAGTTGGATTAAAATAATAGTTACCAATATTTTATCAGAATAGATCCTTTTGAGGATTTGTATGGTTTTATGTTTAGGTCACTTCTTTGTTGGTCAAAGGTGGGTGAGGCCTCTCTCATGGGACCAAGTATCTTTTAGGATATGTCAATGAAGATTCAGGATATACATCGATTCTTGGTATAGATCAGAGTTAAAAAAAATATGCAGATCATTGATGATTCCCTTTGGATTTTTCTGTTGGTTATCAGGTATTTTTAATGTTTCCCCTCAGTTAGGTCACCATAATCTCAAGAAACAGGGGAAGTTTTCTTTGAGATATGTTGGACCGTCAAAGATCACTAATCAGGTTGCACATGTGGCTTATCGATTAGTGTTACTAGTGTAGTTGATAGATATAAATGATGTTTTCCATGTATCTTAACTCAAGAAGGATCATCATGATTCTTCGCATGTTATGAATTGGGAGTACATTGATTTAGATCTATATGTCTCTATTATGAAGCATCAAGTGAAGATTATTGACTCTTGGATAAAAATTCTACATGGTAAGTCTATTTCGTTTGTCAAAGTGTTATGGCAACATAGGTTAGATTCTCATGATACTTGGGAGAGGGAATCATCAGTGAGGGATAAATGGCCTCATCTATTTATATTTCTTCATATGCGTTAATTTATAGAGATATAAAGTGTTATGGTGGGGAGGTTGAAATATCCCATATTGAGGTATGTCTTTTTTTATCCTTGGTATGTTTTCTTCTTGGTTCAGAAATATTTGGAAATATCTTAGGGGATTTAAAAGGGCTTTTTTTAGATTTTGGTGCACCAAAACCATAGTGTATTTCATGGTGTACCTATGTGCCTCCTTTACACCATGGGTAGATCCAAAACACCCAGAGCAGGTCATGGCTCAATAGTGGTCACCCTGTATTCCATGACCAACACACCTCACCATGGGTGTGGTGGACACTGTAGCCAAACCAAAATTGTTAGGGTCTCAGAGCTAGGATGAGTTTTCTGGGTGTTTCAAGCACCATGGTAGTGTTCTATAGATACCACCATGGTCATGGTGTGTATCCACCACATTATAGTTCCGTTTGTTTCAAAATTTCAAATGGACAATTTTTCACCTTTTTTGAAGGAGGAGTTATGTCCATTTATGAAAACTTTGGGATATTTATGAGGGGGTTTTTAATACATATTTGTCTCAATTTTCCCCTCATTTAAACCTTATTTATTTATTCCCATCCTAGAATTTTTAATAAGATGATTTTGGTAAGAGATTTGGGTATCTGTTCTGATTTTAGAAGATTGCCTCGGGTGATATGAATCCTCTTTATTTGGTCAATCCATCCTCTCTCAATCTATTCATATTATTATTCTTGTGAAGAAATAATTGAAGTATATGAATAACTTTGTATCATTTTATATTAAGGATGTTGGATACTATTATAGTAATGAAAATCCTTGGTTTAGTACCTCCTATTTCTACTATTAGATACCTCATTATTGTTTTTTGTGGATCCATTTGTTTTTATCAGCTAAACCCAAGTGTGAGGTAGGTGGTTTCATCTCTAGCCTACATTTGGTTACCAACATATTCTATAGTTTTATAACTTGTTTTCTAAATGATTATTGGAATGAAATTTGATATTTGATATGCGGTCTTAAATAGATTTTGATAAAATATGGTTTTTACCTTGTTTTGGTAAATGAAATGTGTTTTCAAAGCAATTTTAAATGGTTTGTGGAATCGGTTTTCAAAGCATTATTTTGATGGAAAGGGTTGTTTGTAAATAGTTTTATGAAATTTTATGATCCATTTTGAAATATTTTGACATATAAAACACATGAGTTCCTTGGGTACCGAGGAGGGGGTTTTAGTATTTGTCTTTATCCTTGTTTCTATCAAGGGGTCCACTCATGGGGTGTTCTAATGTTCCTTATGCCTTTATGTTCTTGGGAATTGATTATTTGACACCATAATGGGTTGTCTCATGGGGTATTTCTATATTTCCAAAGCCTTGATGTTCTAAGGAATTGTTTAGTGCACTAAGTATTAACTTTATTATTGAGATATGAGAGACCTATCTAGCCTAGACCTATATTATCCTAGGGGTGATATCTATTGTTCTTTTCTTTGTTTGGATTTGGTTTTGATATATATGTGTGATTTATGATTTGATAAATGATAAATGGTTTACTGGAAATGTGATTTGAACTATTTTATATGGAATTTTTTTTAGAACTATGGAACGGGTAAATGATTTTTACCATGATTTTGATATAAATGTGAAAACTATTTTATCATGCCATGTTTTTCATATGTTGATAATATTGGGATTATTTGATGGATACTTATTGTAGAACACTTGGGTGGGATCCTATTGAGATTGTTATGCTCACACTCTGAACACTCCCTTGGGGGTGTTTAGGCCTTGTTTTTTATAATGTAGGAAATGGAAAGGATCCATAATGAGGCAGTGATGTTTCATGTCAATTGTACATGGGTGGATGGTGGTGATATGTTGGGATGTTTCCCACGTATCGCATGGAGTAGATTTTGTATCTTGGGTTGTCGTTGGTTTTTTTCTTAGTCAGATACCTAGGTTTTTTTGGATTATTTCCATATTTGTGTCGCTACCATTATTTGTTTTTGGTTATGGAATATTCCCTTTCTGATTATATTTTTCTATATGTATATCATATTTCTTATTTTAGGTTGGAAAAATTTCTCTCATGGTTGTTGTTGGATGCTTGGGTGTTTCTCTCCAGTCTGTGGGGGTTAGGAATACTCTTTGATTCTTATCGTGGTCTAGTTCAAAGCCTAGTTAGATGGGTTGTGAATGCTGGGTCATGATACTTTCTAGATATGTCTCGTAAGATGGAAGCATAACAATTAACCATATTCCAACTAAATTTAATAATGGATATTAAATTTTATGATATGATCTGATTCCATTATGTCATAGCCTAATATTTTTTGATGAGAATTATTTGTTAAATTTGCCTTAAATTCAAATGTACATAAAAGGAAACACAAAGTGAATATTAGTTACTTATATTATATCTATTGTGTATATTAAAATATCCAATAAATAAATTTATTAATCATACAAACTACATTTTTATAAGAGGGTACATCTCTGTTGAGATAGTGGGAGAAAGAAAGGATTTGGTTGAATCTTGGCTCCAGATGCACAAGTTGGTATAAGAATAGTTAACTCCATAATTTTAAGTTAGAGGAATTGTTCTAGAGGCACATACTAATAGAGTATGTGTCCTAGGAAAAAATAATTGTACTTTAATTACATGTATATTTTATGACTTGAATAATAATTAAACATATTTTTATATAATTTTCATTGTTCTACATAGATTTAATATAATAATTTCCTTTAGTATTGTTCATGTTGATAAGGTCATAGAAGTTACCCACTATAATGATAACCTTGAAGTGATATGAGAATATTCTTAATATAGTTTTGTGGTTAGATAACATACTATGATGGGACATGTAGTATTTATACTGTCAGATGTGAGTACTCATAAGTGGATGAGGCTAATTCTCATGAATTTCACACTTGGTGATCTCTAAGATAGGATATTGTAAGAAGATATTCACCAGTATAAATTCCACATGTTTTGGTATTATCATATATTTTTATATATGATAATTTTTAATGATCCTTAGACTTTAATATTATCATTAATGCATTTCATGACTCATGCACTTAGATTTACGGATGAAAACTATCATGATATATGTTGGCTAGAAGCAGGGTATGTTGGGTGCATTCTGATTGACATGTCATTGATAGATAATTCAAGGAAGGATTTTTCATTTCCATCTTTATGGTAGTTTATATCTCATCCCTTTGATTTTAATATAACTTCCACCTAAATTTCATGGCCATGGTGTAACGATGTGTTTATTTCAGATAGTCAAAGAAAGACGTATCGAGTAAATAGGTTGATGATACTGTCATGAAACCTAATTGATGAGATATCATGACAAAGGGATTATATTAGACAGTGAGTGTTTGTATGTTGTTTTCTTCATTGTCACATTAATTTCTTTCTCTTGGGTGTCTGGACCCATTTCTAGATAGTAATCTTGGACTTTAGGAAAGCCTGTCTAATGCCAATAAGGAAGAATCCTACAGGGTCACACACTAAGTGTTTCCATTGATCCTAATTAAATTTTACTTTAATTTAATTAATGGAATAAATATTATTCTCAATACCAAGGAATAAATTTATTCAATTTATATTTATCATACAAATTAAATAAATTTTTATTCACTAGCATGTGAATAAAAATATAATTTTTTATTTTATTGAATATTTTATAAATATTTATTCACTGATATGTGAATAAAAAGCTTATTTAATACTAAAATATTTATTCAAATATTCAATAAATACCAAGGAGTCCAAACAGACCAAGACCGCATCTAGTGATAAAATAATTATTTACAAGATGATAAATATTATTTATCAATTGGTGCAAGTTGGCACATCATAAAATAGTATTATTATTATTATGTGGAATGGGTTTTATTAAAGGTAATAAAATTTATTTAATGGTTAGCATGTAATTAAATAATATTTTAACCTAAAACCTAACTCTATAAATAGATGGTTATGTCAATTGTGTATTGCATCCAAAAATTGAGAATAGAGAATTGTTGTACACAATAAATTCTCTCTCAACTCCTTATCCTCTCTCCCTATCAAGAACAAGAAAATCAAGAGAGATTTATCCAAGAACAAAGAACGAGAAATCAATAACAAACAACACAAGACATTTGATTCACCACGCTAGCACCTGATAATCGAGTGGTGTTTTTCAGAGATCATTGGATTATGTGTGGATAATTTCTAGAGAGAATATAACCTTGGATCCTTGCAGCTCAATGAAGTAAATCTGAAAGGATATTTTTGGATGATCAACAATCATTAAAGAATAAATTTTCTAATCCAAGGTTTTTATTTCTTCATATATTAAATAAATTAATTGTAAATTTTATGTGAAGGATACTCACTTATGGTTTCAAGAAACTATTATTAAAAGAAATTTTAATATATCATCCACCACCATATGCTTCTGCTACACCAGAAACCAATAAGTGGTATTAGAGTGGTAACATTTAAATTTGTAATTATTTATTTTATTATTTATATATGCATAATTGGGGTTAGATTTTCATTTAAAGTTATTTTTTCTTTAATTAGATTTGAATTAACATGTTATTGACATATTAATTATTTTTATTTAGTGTTTAATTTTCTTAAAGGATTAAGAGAACATGAAGAATGATCGAAGATGCCATCAGGAATTGTCAAATATTTGGCTAGTAAAACTGGATTACACAGCGTGTAGCCGGAGAACAATATGTGTACCCATGCACATTATATGTGGATGCACCGAGCAATTAATTACATGCAGTGCATTCATTGCACACTGCATGTTGACTAGGCCAATATGGCACATAAAAAGCAAATACATGGCATATAGCTTTAATGTACATGTCATGTAATATATCTGAGATAAAATGATGAAGCCCTAAGCGTTTGACTTAGATACATGGCAATTGAGGTACACAGTGTTGGGCGGAGAAGAAAAGGAAGTGATGGCAAGAGGGGGGGTGAATTTCCTTTTAAAAATTAATTAACAATTTAAAATCAAAGTGAAAGTGCAGCGGAAATAAAAGAGGCAAGACACGCAACTTGATAACGGAGTTCGGCTTAAACCCAAGCCTACGTCTCCGCTCCCAACTCAACCGTTGAGAGATTTACTACCACTTGCTTTTTAATGGTTTTAGCAAGAAACCCACTAGAATTTAAGGTTAGTCTAGAACCTATTACAGCTTGCTTTTATTGGTTGAGCAAGAACCCACTTGCTTTCAATGGTTGAGCAAGAACCCACTAGCCTTCTTACAGGTGAAGGCTAGCTCACCTATGACACAAGCCTTTTAAAGGGAAGGCTTGTCTAACCTCTTCACACCTTGAAGGTGGTGTGAAAACCCAAAAGAGAGGATGAGAGAAAGAGATGGGGTTTGTAGGCACAAACCCAATTTGATGCTCAAAATAAATAAAGCAATGAAAAACTGTAATGGGGAAGTCTTGGGCGCCAATGGATTGAAGGAGTTGATGAAGAGCGCTCCCAAGCTTCTTTGGTGGTGCTCCTTAGATGTGGAAGTGTGTTGGAGCAAGTGGGGTTCCCTTGGAGGAATCCGCCGGAGGTTCGCCAAATGATCAAAAATGTGTTCGTTGGCTTCACAATAGTTCCGACTATGTTCCTTGGGCTTCCGGGGGTTCCTAGTCCTTTATTTATAGAGGGGGAACCCTCATATGGCCTTTGGAGGTCTTCAGAGCCGTTGGAAAAGGCTTCGGAGCCGTTGGGAGGCAAGTGGACCAGCCTGGTCAAAGGCCCAACGGCTAGTTTGACTGGCTCCACCGGCTGACCGGTGCTAGGCCACCGGTTGGCCGGTGCTTGCAAAAAGGAGAGGCCTTCGGGCTCAGGCACCACCGGCTGGCCGGTGAGGAGGCCACCGGTTGGCCGGTGCTGAGGCAGTAGCAAACACTATTCTGCTGGGTGCCACCGACTGGCCGCTGGTGAGGCACCGGTTGGCCGGTGCTGAGGCAGTGGCTCAGCCTTTTGTCTGGGTTCCATCGGTTGGCCGGTGGTGAAGCCACCGGTTGGCCGGTGGACTGAATTTCAGTCCTTTTATGGCTTTTTGCCTTCTTGGCCTTCTTGGCCCAATTCCTTGGCAATCTGAAATTATGCCTATCATCCAAAAACACTTAAAACAATATTAGAAAAATAAGAGAGTGATTGTGATCATGAAAATTAAACCACGAGGGGTACGAGAGGTACAACAATCTCCCCCTATTTTGATGATCACAATCACCAAAACAAACAATGTAGAAAATTAAATGAAAAACATGCTTTAAAATATTTTTCCCCCAATCAACCAAGAATTTCTCCCCCTTTGTGATTATCAAAATAGCACGGGGCATAAAACTTGATTGAGGGAATAAGTTGAAAAACAAAAATAGAGATTTTAAATCAATTGAAATTTTTAAAATTTGAAGTGAAAGTTTTGAAAAATTTGTATTTCAAGTTTTGAAATGAAAAATTGAATAACAGTTTGAATTGAAAGTTTTGAATCGAAAAACGCAAAAAGCTTAAACAATCCTAACTCCCCCTAAATAAAAACAACAAATCACCGGGGAGAGGTTTTTGAAACCGAGACAAATTTTGGCCCGGAGAGACTCGCTATAAGGGATTTTTCAATCCACACTTGTCTAGTGGCGGGTCTTCTCCTAAAAAATTCATCATTTAAGAAAATAGTTTTGGGCCTACCATACAGGGCATTTTTGCAATTGCACTCATAAATTAAGTGCCCGGGTTTTTTGCAATAATTACAAAATTTAAATTGGGAGCTCCCCCTTACAAAAATAGTGGGAGCATGGGAAGAGGAAGCTTGCTTGGAATAGCCAAGCCCTTCGGTGGTTCTAGATATGCATTGGGAACCTAGGAGTTTGGTCAAATTTTGTTCACCTTGGGTGAACTTGGCTAGGGATTCCCTTAAATCCTTGATTGTTGATTCCATAGAATCAACATCGGGAAGATTTTGGATTTTGAGGGACAGCTCTTCCTTCTCTTTGAGAAGTTGTTCTTTTTCGGAAGAGATTTTTTTGAAATTCTTTTTTAAAGCAACAAATTTGGAAGAAAGTTTGTGAAAACCTTCCTCCAATTGATCTCTAGCATGTTGGAAATCCTCGTAGGATAAATGATTGAAAGAATTAGAAGAACTGGAGGAAGAGGATTCGGAAGAGGTTACCTCATGGAATGCCATTAGGCATTTGTTACCTTTGTCGCTTGAGGAGGAGGAGGAGGAGGATGTGGAGATATCACTCCATGTGGCCTTGAAAGCCTTATTCTTTTCCTTTTGCTTGGCCTTTTTCTTGTTGAGTGGGCAATCGGGCTTGTAATGGCCTTTCTCGCCACACCCATAGCATGTTACCTTGGGCTCGGATTTTTCGTTGGGTTGAGCCTTGCAGGATTTCTTCTTTTTGTGCTTCTTCATGAACTTGTGCATTTTGCGGGCAAGGTTCTCCATTTCGGAATCACCGCTTGAAGAGGAAGACGATGAGGAGGAGGAGATTTCTTCTTTTTGAGCTTTGAAGGCGATGTTCTTTGGAGTTTTGATCGGTTTGCCTTCTTTTTCAGCTTGCCTCCTCATGGTGATCTCATAAGTCATGAGGGATCTGATGAGCTCTTTGACCGGCATGTTCTTGATGTCCTTTGCTTCTTGGATTGTCGTTACCTTCGGTGCCCATGTGCTTGGTAGGATCTAAAGGATCTTTTTGACCATCGTTTCTGCAGACACATCATCACCAAGGGACTTTCTCCCATTGCAAACATCAGTAAAACGCGTAAACATTTCAGTAATATTTTCAGATGGATGCATGGTAAAAGATTCAAAATCTTGACGGTACATGTCCAATCGAGTATCCTTAACTTTGTTGGTCCCCTCATGGGTAACCTCCAATAGTTTCCAGATTTCATGTGATGAGGTGCATGTGGAAACTCGATTGAACTCATTACGATCAAGGCCGCAATGTAGAGTGTTCATGGCTTTGCCATCAAGCTCGAAATTTTTAATATCGTCTTGGGTCCATTTGGATTCATCGGGAGAGGAGAGAGAATAACCATGCATGACAATTTTATAAATAGGGTATCCTATGCTTCTAAGAAAAGTGGTCATGCGGGTTTTCCAATAATTATAGTCGGTTCCATCAAAAAATGGTGCACGACCCAAAGAATAGCCTTCGGGGGCGAAAGAGGTTGAAGCCATCAAAAAAAAGATCTTAAATTTGAAACCGGTGAAGGTATTACTCAAATTTTCCCTCTGATACCAATTGTTGGGCGGAGAAGAAAAGGAAGTGATGGCAAGAGGGGGGGTGAATTGCCTTTTAAAAATTAATTAACAATTTAAAATCAAAGTGAAAGTGCAGCGGAAATAAAAGAGGCAAGACACGCAACTTGATAATGGAGTTCGGCTTAAACCCAAGCCTACGTCTCCGCTCCCAACTCAACCGTTGAGATATTTACTACCGCTTGCTTTTTAATGGTTTTAGCAAGAAACCCACTAGACTTTAAGGTTAGTCTAGAACCTATTACAGCTTGCTTTTATTGGTTGAGCAAGAACCCACTTGCTTTCAATGGTTGAGCAAGAACCCACTAGCCTTCTTACAGGTGAAGGCTAGCTCACCTATGACACAAGACTTTTAAAGGGAAGGCTTTTCTAACCTCTTCACACCTTGAAGGTGGTGTGAAAACCCAAAAGAGAGGATGAGAGAAAGAGATGGGGTTTGTAGGCACAAACCCAATTTGATGCTCAAAATAAATAAAGCAATGAAAAATCGTAATGGGGAAGTCTTGGGCGCCAATGGATTGAAGGAGTTGATGAAGAGCACTCCCAAGCTTCTTTGGTGGTGCTCCTTGGATGTGGAAGTGTGTTGGAGCAAGTGGGGTTCCCTTGGAGGAATCCGCCGGAGGTTCGCCAAATGATCAAAAATGTGTTCGTTGGATTCACAATAGTTCCGACTATGTTCCTTGGGCTTCCGGGGGTTCCTAGTCCATTATTTATAGAGGGGGAACCCTCATATGGCCTTTGGAGGTCTTCGGAGCCATTGGAAAAGGCTTCGGAGCCGTTGGGAGGCAAGTGGACCAGCCTGGTCAAAGGCCCAACGACTAGTTTGACTGGCTCCACCGGCTGACCAGTTCTAGGCCACCGGTTGGCCGGTGCTTGCAAAAAGGAGGGCTCAGGCACCACCGGCTGGCCGGTGAGGATGCCACCGGTTGGCCGGTGCTGAGGCAGTAGCAAACACTATTCTGCTGGGTGCCACCGGCTGGCCGCTGGTGAGGCACCGGTTGGCCGGTGCTGAGGCAGTGGCTCAGCCTTCTATCTGGGTTCCATCGGCTGGCCGGTGGTGAAGCCACCGGTTGGCCGGTGGACTGAATTTCAGTCCATTTATGGCTTTTTTCCTTCTTGGCCTTCTTGGCCCAATTACTTGGCAATCTGAAATTATGTCTATCATCCAAAAACACTTAAAACAATATTAGAAAAATAATAGAGTGATTGTGATCATGAAAATTAAACCACGAGGGGTACGAGAGGTACAACACACAGCATGTAGTTGGGTTGTACATACTGTGTAGTCTCTCAATTAATGGTAGAATTAAATTAAATTAAATTGAAAATTTCAGTATTAAAACCTTAATTTATTAATTGATATCTATTGTTTGTTTAAAAATTTAATAATAATTTTAAATATTTTTAAATGATCGATTAATTTATTGTAATAAATATGTCATTATTGGTTCTGCCATTTATTTTCAATGAATTCCATAAATTATGGGTATCTTCAATTAAGTTTGGATGATTATTAAGATGAAATGGAATTAATTAATTAATAAAAGCATGTTTATGTTAATAATAAAGAACAAATAAATAAATGCTAGCTAGTTACTTTTGTGTATTTGTTCCATGTATGACCATTAATAATCTTGACCAAGACATGTGTATGCATTAGATGTTTTAATTTCATTTATTTCATGGGTTTAAAATTATTTATTATTAAATTAAATATTATTTCTGTTTCATTTCTCCCTCCATTATTATGTAGGACCTGCGTGTCTAAGGATATTTATTTCATACTTATTTAATTAATCCTTTAGTTCTCCTCACCTGCATGTAAGTCATAAATACATGTAATTAATGGATTATCCCAAGGCATGTGGAGGCGGTTCAAGATAGAACCATAATGATTCCAACTCAGGTAATATACAGGTGTAAAGATGGAATTTTTTAATTCATGCCAAGACCGGAAAAAGGAGCTATTTACCCTAGGTTGTAGGTTAATTTAATGTCTGTTCATTAAATCAATCATTAGATAAAGCTCATGAATGGGTCATTTAATATTAATTTATTTTTTTCTATTCAATTATTTATTTTATGGATGTAAGGTTGTGGTCACATAAATAAATGAATTAATGTGAAAAATGGAATTTAAATAAATCTATTATTCATAATTGTTTTATCCAACATTTTTAATTCATTAAGTAGCATACCATTAATATTAAAATGACATTTAAAGGATAAAAAAAGATAAAATTTATGCATAATAAATTAAATAAATTAATTATGCATAAATGTTTTATCCAACATGGTTAATTAATTAAGTAAAATCAACTTAATATTAACAAGTCATGTAAAGGATAAAACAAGAAAAAAATTATGCATAATTAATTAAAACCCTTCGACCAAATATTAAGTCAGTATTGGCCTTCCATTACTTGATTGGGAATAAAACTCAATGGAACTAAGTGTTTGGCCAACCCTTATTGGGACACTTACTTTTATAAGGGGGGGTCTTATGAAGGTTTTGGGTTGAATTAACCATTTTACATCAAGAGGAGTATCCCTTGAAAGACTTTGGGTAATTTGGAGGCAAAAGTTTAGGAAATACAAGTTAGGATTTCAGGATAGGGGAGTTCACTCAATGAATCAAGGAATTACAAGCCCGTAGTTGGCAATGATCAGTCTACCTAAATACCTTCAAGTAGCTTGATCAACCCGTGTCGGGGTTATGTGAATGGGAATATGTATCCTTGCTACTAGAATGTCAGAATAACTAGACATTCTGATTTCAATAGTGAGGGCTATTGTAACTTGATAAAATAGTTAGATATTTAATAAAAATCAATTAATTTATTAATATCTTCCCCAATTTGTAATCAAGAAAAGTACTAATAATATACTATTTTAATTTTAGAATAAAATGGATGGATCTTCATCCTCATTATCCCTATGATAAATATTGGATAAAGAAAACCTACTAACTAGTAGTAACTTCCATGAATGGTATAGAAACCTTTTTATTATCCTATGCCATGAAAAGAAATCTTATGTTCTAGAATCCTCATTTCCTGATATGCCTTTAAATGAAGATTCTATAAGAAACATATAAATGATGCACTTGACATTCAGTGTTTGATGCTTTCGTCTTTGTCTAACGAACTCAAGAAGTCTCATGAAAACATTTATTTGTATAACATTCTTGAGAACCTCCATGGTCTTTCCCAAGAGAGAGATACGTAGGAATAATTTGAGATTTCCAGGGTTATATTTTAGAGGAATCTTGTAGAGGGTTCCCCAATTGGGCCTCATGTATTCAAGCTCATTATCTACATTGAGTGCCTAATGGTTCTAGGGTTTAAACTTCCCAAAGAATTGGGTGTCGATCTCATTTCGGCATCACTCCCTCAGTGATTCTCCAACTTTGTTGTGAATTTTAATATAAAAAACATTGAGTAGTCTTTGTCAGATATTCTCACTCTTCTTCTCTAAGTAGATAATGATACGAAGTGTGAAAATACTTCTATACTTATGGTGAACAAACGAAAAGGGGAAGAAAATAGATTTAATCCAAAATATTCTTCACTCCCTTCCAAGAATAGAAAGATCAAGGGGAAATCAAGGAAACAGTGTGATATTTGTTTCACATGTGACAAGAAGTCCCATTGGAAGAAAAACTACACCCATCCAAAGAAGCAGGGAGAACCTTTAGGTGTGTTTGTTATCGAGTGTAATTTTTTTGTTTCTATAAATTGGGTATTTGATACAGCTTATGGTGCTCTCGTATTTATTAAAATATAGGAACAAAATAGATATATAAAGATTGATCGAGGGTAGATCTATGAGAAGCCAATGGAGATAAAAATTTTGTTATAGATATTGAGGACTACCACATCATGTTTCCAAATGGAATGATATTGGTTTTAATGGATTTTATTATGTGCCTTCATTTACCAAAATCATTGTTTCTATATCCAAACTAGTTACAGATGGATTAATTTTCAAATTTGGGAATAAATGTTTCTTATTTTATAAAGATATAATTTGTTATGTTAAGACGCATTTAAATAATGGTCTTTATGTGTTGGATTGTACGAACCAAGTAATTTCAATCGATAACGAAGTTAATTCACATGAATCATACTATGCCCAAATATTTCATTACCAACTAGGTCATGTAAAAGAAAATTGCTTGACTAAATTGCATCAAGATGGATATTTATATTCTTTTGAACTAAAACCCATTGGTGTATGACATACATTTGTATAAGGAAAAATGAATAAATCCACATTTAATGGGAAAGGTGGAATGGATACATAGCTTCTTGAATTAGTTATATCAATGTGTATGGACCATTTCTTATTAAAGAATGGGGTGGGAACTCATACTTCATAACTTTTTCTGATGTTTTTAGTAGATATTGATATGTATACTTAATGAGGTATAAGTTGGATTCTTTTGATAAATTAAAGAAATATAAGAATGAAGTTGAGAACTATCTTGGTAGGAAGATTAAGAAACCCCACTCAGAACATGGTGGAGAATATCTTAATTAAGAATTCGTTTGATAACTTATGGGAGTTTGGGATCCTATCCCAACTCACTCCTCTTTACAAACCTCAGTAGAACAGTGTAAGGGAAATGAGGAACCACACCTTGTTGGACATGGTCACATCATTGAAGAGTCAAGCAAGTCTTCCATTATTCTTTTAGGGATACATGTTAAAAACAGAAGCACATATACTAAATCAAGTACCAACTAAATCATTAAATGATATTACATATGAATTTTGGAGTGGAAGAAAGACCATGATATCAAATTTACATGTGTGGAGAAGTGAAGCATTTGTTAAGGCCTCTTCAGGTAATAAAATTTTACCCTAAGTAACAAAGTGTACCTTTATAGGATACCCCAAGGAAATAAGGGGATATTGCCTATACGTACCCTTATAAAAAAAAGGTTATAGTTGTCATAAATTACATATTCCTTGGTATTTATCTCATATATAAAAGATATAGTGAGAGAAAGATAAACTTCGATGAAGTCAAGGGTCTGGCGTACAATAGTTGGTATAGGAATAGATTCCACAAAGCTCTGTAGAAGAAGAAATTGTTCTAGAGGCAAGTACTTCGTAGGAGTACAAGAGAGGTTAGAGAACTAGAATGTTATGTTTTTCTAGTCACTAAGGATAGTGACTCATTATTAGTTGATAGTAATGATCCTTTAACCTATAAGGAATTAGTAAGTGTCATAGAAGTTGTCGAGTGGAAAGAATACATGAGTTCTGAAATGGATTCTATATACCAAAACCATGTATGGATTTTGGTAGACCCTTCAGTATATATAAATAACATTGGTTAAAAATGATTATTCATGAAGAAACTAGACCTAGAGGGAAAATTTAATACCTATAAGGTGTGATTGGTTTCAAAAGGGATTAAACAACATCAAGGCATTGATTGTGATGAAACCTTTTCACTATTTTTAATACTAAAATCCATCATAATTCTACTTTTTATTACACCTTCCCATGACTATGTGATTTAGAAAATGGATGTCAAAATAGTATTCCTTAACGAAAACATTTAGAAATATGTCTATATGACAAAACCCAAAGGTTTTGTGACTCAAAAGGATGCTAATAAGATGTGAAAATTTCAAAAGAACATTTTTGGATTAAGGAAATCATCTTGGTCATGGAACATTCATTTTGATAAATCCATAACAGAACTTGGTTTCATAAAGAATAAATGTGATCCTTTTGTCTATAAACAGTTTATTATAAGTGAGATCATTTTCCTAATAGTATATGTTGATGAAATATTACTCATATAAAATGAAATACTAGTCTTACATTCTGTTAAGAAATGGTTGAATAAATGATTCTCTATAAAGGACTTAGGAGAGGCAGAATATATTCTTGGGATTAAGATCCATCATGATAGATCCAAGAGTTTGATCGACCTAAGTCAAAGTACATACATTGACAATATATTGAAGAGATTTAATATGGAACAATCCAAGAGGGTATTGTTGCCAACATCACATGGAATTCATATTTCCAAGAAAATGTGTCCTCATACACATGAGAAAATGAATAGAATGGAAAGGATTATATATGCGCCAGTGATTGGATTAGTCATGTATGTTATGATATGTAATCTTCTAGATGCTTTCTACACATTGAGTGTGGTAGGAAGATATCAAGATGATCTATGTGACTGCCATTGGATGGTAGTCAGGACTATATATCCTTAAGTATCTGAGGTGTAATAAGGATATTTTCCTAGTCTATGGAGGATATGATGAACTATTCATTATAGGATATGTAGATGCTAGTTTCAAAACTAATCAAGATGACATGAAGTCACAAACAGGATACATATTCACTTTTAATAGAGGTGTTGGGAGTTGGAAGAGCTCAAAGAAGGTTGTGTTCACAAATTATATAGTGGAGTCTGAGTATACTGAGGATTCTAAGGTAGCTAAGGAAGCAGTATGGATGTGTAACTTAATCCAAGAGATTGATGTGGTTCCTAGAAGTAAAGATACTATCACACTCTATTGTGATAATATTGCAGTGGTGTCTCTTGAAAAATATCCAAGGTCACATCAGCAGACGAAGCACATACTTTGGAAGTATCATCTCTTGAAGGATTTTTATCATAGAGGTGAGGTTGCAGTGAGTAGTATTTCCATATAAGACAACATAGTGGACCCATTGACTAAATATTTGACTCATTAAAAACATGATTATCATGTAGTGGACTAAAATTCATAGGTAGTTGTCTCTAGTCCAAGTGGGAGTTTGTTAGAGTTGGTATCTTAGGAACAACTAATTGAACTTTGATTACATGTATATTAGATGAATTTAATATTAATTAAAAATATTATTACATAATTTTAATTGTTCTACATGGATTTAATATAATAATGTCCTAGATTATTTGTTGAATTGATAAGGTCATAACAATTCCCTACTTTTATGAGAACATTGAAGTGATATTACAATATTCTTAATATAGTTTTGCAGTTGGATAATGTACTATGATGGGACACATAGTATTTATATCGTCAGGTGTGAGTAATCATAAGTGTATGAGGCTTCTTCTCATGAAGTTTTCAATTAGTAATCTACAATATAGGAGATTATGAGAATAAACCTGCCAGTATGAATTTTGTATGTTTGGGTGTCATTATATAGTCCTATCTGTGAACATGTGTAATGGTCCTTAGACTTTAATATTATCATTGATGCATTTCATGACTTGTGCACTTATATTTACTAACAAAAACCATCATTCCATATATTGGTGTGAAGTAGGGTGTGTTGGGTGTGCCACGATTGACATGTGATTAATGGATTAGTCAAGGAAGGATTTGTACCTTCCATCTTTATGGGAGTTGATATCTCATCCCTTTGATTAGAATATAACTGTTACCTAAATTCCATGTCCATGGTGTAATAAAACATTTTTTTAGATAGTCAAATAAAGATGTATCAAGAAAATAGGTTGATCACACCGTCGTGTAACCTACTTGATGAGATATTGTGATAAAGGGGTTATATTACACAGTGATCATTTGTATGTGGTTGTAATCATTATGTCATTAATTTCTTTATCTTGGGTGTCTTGACCCATTTCTAGACAGTAATCTTGGACTTTAGGAAAGCTTATCTAATGCCAATGAGAAATAATCCTAGAGGGTCACACACTAACTGTTTCTGTTGATCTCGATTAATTTTTATTTGAATCTAATTAATAGAATAAATAATACACTCAAGATTAAGGAATAGTTTTATTCAAGTTATATTGATCACATAAATTAAATAAATATTTATTCACTGACATGTGAATAAAAATATATTTGTTTATTTTATTGAATATTTAATAAATATTTATTCTTCGATATGTGAATGAAATATTTATTTATGAATAAAATGTTTATTCAGAAATTCAATAAATACCGAGGAGTTAAAATGGACCATAACCATTTTTGGTGATAAAATAATTATTTACAAGATGGTAAATATTATTTATTAATTTGTGCAAGTTGGAACACTACAAGATAATATTATTATTATGTGGTATGGGTTTTATTAAAAGTAATAAATGTTATTTAATGATTGAAATGAAATTAAATGATATTTTAACCTAAATACTAACTCTATAAATAAAAAACTATGTTTATTTTGTATTGCATACAAAAATTGATAATATATAATTTTTGCGCACAATTAATTCTCTCTTGACTCCTTCTCTCTCCCTCTTAAGAATGAGAAATGCAAGAGATATTTCTTCAAGACTAAAGAACAAGCAGTTAAGAATGAAAAACGCAAGACATTTGATTATTTATGCTAGCACTAGGTGATAGAGTGGTGTTTCTCAAAGATCATTGAAGCATGTATGGCTCATCAATAGAGGGATTATATCATTGGAATATCACAGTGCAATGAATATAATCTGAAAGGGTCTTTTTTGATGATCAAAAATCATCAAAGAAGAAATTTCCTAATCCCAGGTATTTATTTCTTCATATATTAAATAAATTAATTATAAATTTGACATGAAAGATCATTGTTCATGGTTTTGAACAATGATTATTAAAATAAATTTTAATATATAACCCACCATCGCATGCTTTCGATGCGCCTGGAACTAACACATATTGCATAAGAAAGATAAAATCATAGTGGTGGTTTTATATTCACCATTGTTGGTGATAAATTATTTGATGAGAATAATGATTCTTTCATGAAGGAATGAGTGGAAAACCAAGTATTATTGACATGTTTTCTTGAAATTAAAAATGGATTCCATGTACCAAAATCTAGTTCTCTATTTTGTAATTTTATTTAGTTGATGTAAAGTTGTTGGTATGTATTCAAGAGAAACAATACATGTATGGTCATGTTTGGACCAATAAATCATATATGATTAAGATAAGGTTTAAAATTTATATACATAGTCTATTATAATACCTTCTCACTAATCATCATGAAAACTTCCATTTAAACATTACTTTTGATAGCTTTTCTATGATCATTTTTATTGATTATTAGATGTCAAGACCGTTCTCCTTAAAGGAAACCTTATGGGATATGTCTATATGACATGACCAAAAATATTGGTGACATTAATAAATACCAATATGATACATAAGTTTCAAGGATCCATTTATAGATCGAAATAGGAATAATGAAAATATGACATTCATTTGTGATGATTGTGTGCCTAAGTTTCTATAAGAAGTCAGTGGGATCATAATTTTTTTCAAGGAAAATATGTTTGAAAATATATATAAAACAATTGATTATTATTATGGTTAATTAATACTAAATTTAATTTCTACAATATGAATTAAGTAAAAACTCGATTTCTAGGTAATAAGATATATTGGCCTAGATTAAAGGGTTTCTTAATCCAAGTCATTCTATATCAATGACATGGTATTAAAAAATATAATATGGAATAATACACCTAAGTTTTTTTAGTGTAACATGGTATTATTATTATGTATAGACTACATATTACTAAGAGTACTTTGGAAATCTATTTCGTGTGTCATGATATGTACACAGGTTTGATATTGATTATGCATAGTGCATAAAATTAAACTATCAAATGAGGCC
The DNA here is from genome assembly GCA_963277665.1 of Viscum album. Lineage (NCBI taxonomy): Eukaryota > Viridiplantae > Streptophyta > Magnoliopsida > Santalales > Viscaceae > Viscum > Viscum album. The sequence continues at coordinate 1,263,670,435 of OY728132.1, read as the reverse complement.
AAGAGAATTGTATTGGATGGTAGTTTGAACTATCTGAAAATACTTGAGGAAGAAAAACTGGATGAGATTGTGGTAATTGGAGAAATGAGAATACTAATTTTTTAGGGAATATAAAACTAGTTTTTTTAGATTGATTTGATCAAGTATCATAGTAAGGCTTATGAAATATGTAAGGGTTAATAATATTACATCCAGTAATTTTCATATCTATATTCAACCGATCACATTACAGATTCTTATGCAGCTTAAGAATCATGTTTATAAAAAAATTTGTTTCATATTTTGAAGTTTTACTCGGATAGTAAAAATTTAATCATAACATGATGAATTTTAACTATGGTACAATAGATGATGTCAGGGGTGACATAGGACAAAGGGTATATACTTGGTGATATTGTATCATGAGGGATTTTTTTAGATAGATGTGGTCTCACTGAATAGATTAACCAGGGGTAGCATGGTGGGCTCATCAAATATAGTCATATCTTAAAAAATCATGTTTATCATGTGAGTATAATCAGTTTGATAGTTATAAGTTGAATATAGTTCAAGTGGGATTCAGTTGGAGTTGGAACTTAAGAACCAACTACATTGAACATTTGATTATCAGAATATTCATAGTCTTAAATATTAATTCATATCTTATCACATGACGATTTTTTTTCTGATGTCTATGTGATAATGTCCTAAGGTAACTTTTCGCACCAAAAGGTTATGGTAGTTCCCTATTAATATGAGTACCTTAAAGTGATATGATGATATTATTACATTTTTGTTTTATGGTTAGATGATATCATTTTATAGAACATAAACGATACATACTATCAAAGGTAGGGGGCTCATAAGACAACGAGACTTCTTCTTAGGAATTTTTTCCTTAATCTCAAGTAAGTAGATTATGAGAACATGACCCGCTAGTAAGAAATTCACTTTTATATGTGTCATTGGATGTTTCTATCTATATACATGTGTAATAGTCCTAAAACTTTAATATTATTATTAATGGATATCATAAATAATGTACTTTGATATATTATTTCAAACCATGCTGATAGATATTCATAGAGAAGTTTGGTATGTTGGGTGTGTCACCACTAATATTGCATTAATGAATGATGTGAGAAATGATTTTTCTCTTATTTTCTTTAACATAATTTGATATATCAATCCCTTCTATGGAAATGGAACTACCTGATTAAGTCCATGGTTATAATGTTCTATCAGCAATTTCATTTTTGGAAAGTCAAAGAAAGATACATTGAGCACATAGGTAGATGACATAGGTATGAAACCTGCTTTATTTGTGATATTTAGACAAAGGGATCATATTACAAAATGCATGTTTGTATGCAATTATTTTTTTTTGTCAATTAACTTCTTTCTTTATGGCTTCATTGGCATATGGTTAGACGATAACATTATACTTTAGTCGATATTGTCTAATGATACTAAAAAATGGTTCTAGAGTGTCACACACTGAGTGTATTTGAAACCTTAGTTAGATTCTATTTGAATTTAAAATGTTAAATAAATATTATTCATGTACATGGTTTAATAATTATTTAGTTTTAGTAAATCATAAATATTTAGTCGTCTTTTATTCGAGAGAATATATGTGAGTTGAATATTTGATAAATATTTATTCATCATTTTAGTAAATATAATATTTATTTATTTATCGATGAAAACTATAGTGATACTTATTTATTTAAATAAATAGTCCTTATTCATGATCTAGTAAATATTTAGGATTGGAAGACCGAACTTTATGGTATAATGATAAGTGACATATTGAATATTATTTGAATAAAAATTCATTAATTTATTCAAGAAAACAATATTTCATCATCCATAGGTTTATCTCATGTCAGATAAATAATAATATTATTATTATTATTTAGGCATGGGGTTAGTTGGGAATTAAGATAATAATAAGGTATCATATAAAGTTTTTTATTTCTAAACCCTAAGTCTATAAATACCTAGTCAATCCATTCTCTAACCCTAGTCATGACATTCTATCATTGTGAAAATGAGATTTATATACAAAATTCTCAACTTATAGAGATTTATTCCTCTAAAACATTCACAAGAACAGAGAGTGATCTTCCTCTTCAACCCTATTGAGTCAAGAGAGAACAAAATAATTATTCTGCCTCAAATTGATTCTTATGGAGATCAATAATGAATAACAGAAGCATTAGAGTCTTTTGTGTTATCACCCAGGAATTTCTATAACGATGTTTGGAGGCTCAAGGAGCACATGTGCATCACTGATAGATAGATTCAACCATTGAATCCTCTTATTGAAATGATGGTTCACCAAAAATTGGTCTATATAATCTTTAATGAAGAAATAATTCCAATGTGAGGTTATTCTTAATCTTCATTAATTTATTATAAATTATATGTGATGATCCAATCTTGTGGAATCCGTGGTTTCTATTCCACCAATTTATAAGGATAAATCTAAATAAATTGATGTAAAAAAACTATTTTGGGACATGAGCCTGGCCATTTCCATTGTTCCCCTAAACCTTCAAAATCAACTTCCTTGAAGAACAAGAAAAATTATGCTAGATCTGGATAGAAAAGTTAAAAATATAGAATGCAATGTTATGGAAAACACTATATATTTAACAGAATATTTGGATTTAGTGATTATTGTTAGTTCTATGATATTTTTTCCACAAGTCATATAGATGCTGGTACAATATTTCCTTACCTAAAAGAAGGCATGAATCAAGGGGGGTAGCTCTAAAGTAGAAAAGAATGATTCTCCAAAGAATAAGGCTATGAAGAAATTATCTATAAGATTTATTACTAAAAAATAGTTTGAAAGTTTGAAATAAGCTTGTAGAAGATGTGATATACCAATAAATTTTACTGAGTAGTGCATAAAAAATCTATTTAGACGGTTCTTGTAACACATTGAAAATTCTATAAGAATAACATTTTATTTGATAACATGTATGACACGCAACACCAAATATAGAAAGGAATATAACCTCTCAAAAATTTATGGTATATTTCATATTTTAAATAAATTTAATACATTCTATAGATTAAAATTCACACAATAATGAGTTGTCTTGTGTTTCATGGAATAATGAGTTTCTTCGATAGCTTTCATTACACGCAAGACCAATGTTTACCGAACCAAAATATATTATTGAAATAATATTATTTAATATAATAATATATAACCTAGTGGTTAAATTGGAAATTATGAATAGTATTAAAAAACTTATTAAAATAAATGTTTTACACAAATATAAGATAAATTCATTGGTTACTAATTAATTATAAATAAAAATATAAACCAATTGAATATAATGGAAAAAAATTATTTTTTATGCTTCCAAAGGTGTTTTGTCTTAATAAATTGAATTAATTATAATTAGTGAATGGTATTAATAAAATATATGTGTTATATATTCAATCAATTTTTTTGATATTCATATAGTATATTTTATATGAAAAATATCAGAATAAACACAATTTTACGCATAAAAGACTATTTTTCTAAGGGCGGTTTTATAGCCTTTTAATGGAAAAAGTATTTTAAATCCAATTTTTGGAACTTTTATAAATTTTATATGTAAAAATAAAATTAATTTTTAAAATTGGAATGTTAAAATTATCTTATGGTAAATTTTTTGTATTTTTCTAAAATATTTCATTTTTTGATGAATAGTGAAAATACATAATTTTTATTCAAAACTGTATTTTTTTCTAATTTATTTATATGGTTAAATTATATTTTTGATTGGTTTTAAAATTTAATTAGATAAATTTTATATAAATTAATCCAATTTATGTCATTGGAATCAATTTCACAATGATATTGTATATAAAAAACATTTCAAACTTTTGAATATTTTTACTTTAAAAACTCGCTTTGTCGTCCCGTCTACGAGATTAATTTTAAATTAATTTATATCACTTATATGATTGAAATTTTTTAAAATTTATTCCAAATTTGGAATCATAATAATTTATAATTTATAATAAGGTTAACTTAGTTTTTGACCAAAAATATTAGTGAAAGTAATTAAAATTAATTACATCAATTAAGGTAAAATTAAGCTTAACAAGGGACTAAACCTTAAACTTAAGGGCCAAAATGATATAGAAACTTGTAAAAAACCCATTGTATAGAAATATATTTACCCTATACCCAATTTTCTCAAATTTGGTCTATTATTGGAGCCATTTGACATGACAAAAATGTTGGTGGAATTCCCTCTTTCAAAAATTTATAAGAATATCACTCATCATCCACTATAAAAAGGCACTCACCCCTCCCAATTATTCACACCTCCCAGAATTTTTTGCTCATCCAAACTATTCCCAATAAGCTCAAAAAATTCCTACCCTCATCCTAAATGTCTAAATTTTTTTTAGAAGGAAAACCGAGGAAGTCTTTTGGTATAAACCAAAATGAGTTACCTGAATAAGAGGTAACGTTCTTCAATGATCACTTCTGTTTCATTTACTTCTCCAACCCTTCATTTATTTTTATATCATGCTTATATAATAACCTCAATATCTTAAATATACTTATATCTTGTTATTATAATAGTTATACCTACATTTTCTCACACATCCATCAAATGGGATACGCAATCATCATTCGTGTGTACGGCGAACTCCCACCTCGTGAACTGATGTCATTCATTCTTTCATTTACTACCTTTAAAGGTGGGAAATAATGATGGATTAATAGTTTATATATAATATATATAATATTTATCATTTATTTATGCTTCTTTAATTATTTTATAACACATACCTTCATGCATTCAATTTTGTGGGAATACGATAATTTCATTTGTGGACGTGTGGACTACCGCCTCCTCAAAGCAATATGATTCGTTCACACTATACATGGAATATATTAAGTATGGTATTAATAAAACTATATGACATATATCACATAAATATTATACTATAATTATAATATATACATATATATATCATATACTTTTCATTCTTTTAAATACGACAAGGAAATGGAAGTACTGTTTATACGTACCTATGGCCTACCGTCTCCATGAATGATGCATTTCATTTACTATCTTAAAATTTTATGGATTATTATAAATACATATATAATGAATATATATGATATTTACATTATGGTTTACATCCTGGATATGATGAAATAATGATCGATGTAAGAATAAAAAAAAATAACAACTTTCAGATATGGAAGAATAGGATGAGATCTCATCTAAGATCTCTTAGAATTGAAGTTCTTTTTACTACAGCTCAAGGAATAAAAGTAACTAATACAACAGGGTTGTCTATGACTAATACAGATAGGAATATGCTTGATGCATATTCTAAAGTGCATAATTCTCTCACTACGACACTTTCTAGTTAGATCTATCTAAAGGTGATGAGTTATACTTCAGCAAAGTCTATGTGGGAAAAGTTGTAGAATATATATGAAGGATAAAAAAAAGTGAAGGAAGAAAAACTAAAATCCCTGCACAATAGGTTTGACGATTTAAATATTCATCATTATGAGAATACAGATTCCTTCTTCAATCGTATTACTGAAGTAGTAGGAGCAATTTGAGGGCTTGGGGAAGAAATCAAAGACATTTATATTGTGAATAATTCATCCTGATAAGAATGCATATGCCTTCTTCAATCGTATTACTGAATTAGTAGGATCAATTTGAGGGATTGGGGAAGAAATTAAAGACATCTATATTGTGAAGAAAATATTAAGAATACTTCCACCTATTTAGAACCCAAAAGTGTCAGACCTTTAGGAAATGGATCTATCTAAACTTTCTCTAGATGATCAACTGGGTAGTCTTGTGGAATATGAAATGAGAATAAATCCAGAAGATGCGATGACACATGTCAACAAGGAAATATAATTCAAATTTGTGGACAAACTAAAAAATTCAGGAGATAATTTTGATAAAGATAATGAGAAAGTAGAACTTATTTCTCTCATTTCCAAGAAATTAAAGAATCAAAAAAGTGAAATTCAAAGGTAAGTTACCTATGTATTGTTTCTGTTGTGGTAGATTTGGGCACATTGCCTCTCAGTGCACAAGAAATTTTAATGATGAAGAAAATGAAGTTAGAGACATGCAGGAGCCTTGAAAAAGGTTTTTCAAAAATAAGACTTCAAGTATGGTAAGAAATTATAGAGAAATATTTTTTTTTGAAGAAGAATATAATGATAGTGAATAATTTGAGGAATAAGAACCGAAATTTAAATCTAGAGCCCATGCATCAATGATGGTTGTCGTTGAAAAGACAGAACCTTCGGGAGATAAATCTAGAGATAGTCAGTTGTCCACTAATGCCATCTCAAGTTGGAATATAAGGATGTTTTTAGTAAGATTGATAATCAATGAAAGATATGAAAAAGGTGGAAATCAATTATGGAATAATTGTTATAATATGTTGATCAGCTTGAAGCTGAAATTGAATGATTATAAGAAGTAGTGAAAGCACATTCAACAACCCTTGAAAGAACAGAAGATGTAGCGGAACTAAAGTTGAGAATTAATGAACAGGAAAAGATCATCAATGACCTCACCTCTAGACTGGAACAAAAGTCCAATACTATTGAGGGTATAGAATAAGAAGTTGTTACTCTTAGGAGTAAACTTGAAAGCAAATCAATTTCAAAGGAAACAAAGAAGAAAATATAGTTTGGAAGATTCTCAGATGCTAAATTTATGTAGAGTTATAAGCATGGTTCTGATGGAGTTGAAAATATTTTGAATGATCAACGACTCGCCTGTATGGGAAACAATGAAATTGGTTGTGATGATGAAACATAAAATGTTGTAAAGTTGTCTAGAATAAAATAAAGCTAAAAGTTTTTCATGTTGTAAGGTCACTTGAAGTTATAAAAAATAAACCCTCAATTCAATGTAAAAGAAGAACTAAAAAATATCCTCAGGTATCCAGAAATGATAGGCAGCCAAACTTTTTTTCTAAGGAGACATAAGGAGGAATTGAAATGAGAAGACATTTCCACTCATGGAATGTTAATTCTATGGCTATTTGGTCCATACCATGTCATATTGAAAAGAGGAAATGAGTAATTTGAATGGATAAGATATAGGATCTCAATAAAGGAGAAAAAAATCATATCCTACTTCTTATAAAAGAAATAATTTCTATGGATATTGTTTTCGGTATTCTAACTTTGGCCATAAAGCTATGTATTATAGGTAGAGTAATGATAGGAGAAATTCATACAATTCTCAAAGACAGGTTAATACTCAACAACCAGACAGTGTGGCTATTTCAAATAGGTTCTCTCCTTTAGAAGAAGATTATGAATATAAAGAACCCGTCCATGTGGAAAATGGATTTGAAAGGTCATACCTATCCTCCACTCATTCTAATATTTTATGGAAGGAAAATATGAAAAATGAAAACTCAAACCTTGTAGAAGTATATCTAAAAGCTATAAAGAACAATAGAACATGGATTTTTGATATTGGGTGCTCATCCCATATGACAGGAAATGAATACCTATTAATGAATGTTAAGAAAAAGGTTGATGGGACAATAAGGTTCAGTAATGATGGTTCTTTTAAGATCAAAGGTAGTGGAAGTACTAAACTAGCCAATGGAGAGATAAAGAAAACTGAAGTACTTTATGTGGATGGGTTACGTCACAATATCCTAAGTGTAAGTAAACTCTATGAAGAAGGACTTATAGTAACTTTCAATCAAAAATACTACACTATAAAGTGAAATAAAGGGAATTCTCTCTTGAAAGTCTATAGAAAAAATGGAAACTTGTATCAGGTTGACAGTAAAGAAAACATTTTCTACATGACAGTTGAAGAATAAAACAACTTATGGAATCGGATATTGGGGTGTATTAATCAAAAAAACATGGAAAAGATGTCTAAACTGAATATTGTCATGGATATTCCAAATCTTAAGTGTGAACGGGAGAAGACTTGTGATGCTTGCATGTGAGGAAATTTTGTGTGTAGTTCAGATCGTCCAAAGAAGAAAAGGACATTAAATCTTCTTGATCTCGTCCATAAAAATGTTTGTGGTCCAATAAATGTTGTCATAACTCTTAGATAAAGGCACTTTGTCCTATTCATATATTATTACAGTAGAATGTAATGTGTGATGTTTATACACAGAAAATGTAATCTGCTTGATTGCATGAAAACTTATCAATGAATTACCAAGAATGATATTGGATGGACAATCAAAGTTCTACGATCTGAAAACATAGAAGAATATACATAAATTGAGTTTAAAAAATAACTAGAGAAACATGGAACTCAACATCAGGTGGATACTGCGAGAACGCCATATCAAAATGGAGTTGTTGAGCACTGAAATCGATAAGTGAATAGTATGGCCAGAACTGTGCTGATTGAGAGTCGTATCACTCTCCATTATTAGAAAGAGGTCGTTCAAGCTGTGATATATATTAAAAATCGAATAGGGATTTATATGGGTGAAACCAAGACACTGTATGAGTTGTGGCATGGAACAAATCACTATTTTAAGTATTTATGTGTTTTTAGAATAAAATGTTTTATCATAAACAAAGAAGGAAATCAAGGAAAGTATGGTGATTCTATAGATGAAGGAATATTTCTTGGATATTCAATGAATAAAAAAAGCCTACAAATTATTCAATAAGTGTCTCAAAAATTTGTGGAAATAAGTGATGTAAATATCATTGAAGATAAAACAAAAAATGCATCAAAGAGTTCTTATACTGATGTAATAGAATATGAGGAAGAATGTGAACATGGAATAGATCCAAATGAAAAAGTAGAGGAAGGTGTACAAAACTCTTAGGAGTCACAACATGATGTTGACTGTGAAGAAGAATCAGAAGAGGAAACCAAGGCTGGAGGGAATTATAATGAACCTCAAAGGAGAAATCAAAGATCATAGATTGATCAATCCAACGTCATTGGGGATTGGATTGCACCCACAAAAATAAGGAGAATGAGTAATAATGCACAATCTGTCTTCCTATCAGTTGTGGAACCATCGTCATTTGAAAAAGCTGTAAAGGATGAATCTTGGGTTAAATCCATGAATGAAGAGTTGGATCAGATCGATGAAAACTAGACATGGGTTTTATTCAAGGGACCTGAGGGTCACAATGTTACTAGTAAAAATTGTATTTTTAAGAATAAATTTGATGAGCATGGTAATGTTATTATAAATAAGGTTATATTGGTTTGTAAATGATATTCACAAATTGAAGTCGTCGATGTTGAAGAAAAATTTTCTTCAGTGGCTATAATGGAGTCAATCGGGATATTTCTTTCCATAGCGATCCAAATAGGATATAAACTATATCAAATGGATGTCAAGATAACATTATTGAATGGTTTTCTTGAAAAATAAGTCACCATTGAACAACCAGTGGGTTTATTACTTGGAAATGATGAAATAAAGGTTTTTTGGTTAAAGAAATCACTCTATGGTCTGATGCAAGCACCACGAGCATGGTAATCTTGACTGGATTCTTATCTGAAAAAGATTGAATTCAAAATAGGATGTGTGGATCACAATATCTATGTAAATAATTCTCAGAAAGATCAGATCATGGTACTAGTGTATGTTGATGATATTATGTTCAGTGGCAGCAGGCAAGGTTCAGTGGATGAATTTTCTAGTCACATGAATTCTGAATTCAAAATTTCTATGATTGGTGAACTCACATACTTGTTGGGGTTACAAGTGATTTAGAGGAAATACTACGCTTTAATTTCTTAGGAAAAGTATGTCAGAGAGTTTCTAAATAAGTTCAATATGCATGAATCCAAAACAATGTCGACTTCGATTGCGGTTAGAACTAAACTGGGAAAGCATGAGGATGAGACACATATAGATCCCACAATGTACAAGATAATAATTGGAAACTTAATATACTTGATAGCAACATGGACAGATATTGTATTTTTTACATGCTTAGCAGACCATTTTCAGAGTAATCCAAAGGGAAAACATATGGAGGTAGTGAAAAGAATCATGAGATACATTCAAGCCACTCACAATTAAGGATTATACTTTGATATTGTAATAGATAGTGAACTATTATCATTTTATGATATTTATTGGGATGTAGATGTGGTGGACAGAAAGTCCACAAGTGGTAGATCATTCTTTATTGGCAAGAAGTGTGTGGGTTGGTTAAGTAAGAAATAGGAAATCAATTCCCTCAATACTACTGAAGCTGAGTATATCTATGCTAAAAAGGCTTGCACTTAGCTATTATGGATGAAGCAACAACTAATCGATATTGGTGATGAGGTGAAACAACCGACGGTGATTCACTATGATAACAAGAGCACAATTGATGTTACGAATAATTGTGTTCAGCATTCACATATAAAACACATTGAAATCATATATCACTTCATCAAGGAAAAAGTTGAATAATGAATGATTAAAATATATCATGTGGGAACTAATGAGAAAGTGGTTGATATTCTGACCAATCCCCTGCAATCAGTTGTGTTCACGAATCATTAGTTGAACCTCGGTGTTCAGCCACCTCCAATGCATGAGGAGGTCATGAGATTCCCCTATCCCTAGTTCGATTAACTTTTTTTAATATGTTTGTAGAAGTGATGAAAGTTTATGGGGAGATATGATATAGGTGGAGTGTGTTTTGAGCTCTACAATATACAGATACTTGTCATTGGGTTTATTTACAATGGTTTAGAATGAATAAATTCAATGGTACATAGGAGGTGGATGAAATGTTTTTATGTTTATGAGAGAATAGAGAATGAATAATGATGAGCATTCAGTGTTATGAGGAAATAGTTTAGGACATGTAATGCTTATGTGTCATGATGATAATTTGGTATTAGGAGGAAACTGTTCAGGGCATGTAATGCTTCTGTGACATAATGAGAGATTAACTTGGACATCTTTAAGCATTCCAAAAGACGAGAACCCAATTCAATATTTCCCTCTTGTTTTATACACCAAGTGTTTCTCACATATACTTAGAGTGTTGGCTGAGTTTATTCTTGCATATCAGGTTTTGATTATGGTTGGTGCTCTATTGAATTTATCTAGAGATTTCCAACAAACCCAAAGGGGGATATTGTTGAAACCAATGTTGTTCTGTGATGGAAATAGAATATGGTTTGTGTTTGTTGTCAATACTCAATAGAAGATTGTGTAGTTTACAAGAAAAGGGATCTTACAGTTCAATCAGACAACAATATGAAGGTAGTGTCATTTCCCAGTATTTACCAAAAACATTTGGGTCCAAAAATTGGAATATGGAAAAAGTTTTTTTGAAAAGGGAGTTGTGTGTAATATTGAAGGGTGCTTGGAAACTTGCGTGCAGGTATTGATTTGAGATTAGTGCATCAAAATATGTAAAAGGAAAAAAGTGTGTGAAATATTTAAATGTGCGTGAAATATGATGTTACACAGAAGAATCTTGTGTGCCCAATGTGACGTCAAAAGGGGTTTTTCATGCTCTGAAAGAATTTTATGTGCACCGATGAAGATGCATCTGAAACTTGTGTGCAGGTTCATCAAAGACTATAAATAGGTGGATACCCCCATGGAAGACTTAATAATTTTACAATGAATATATATTTCCTCCACCACTCAAAATATTTCTACGTGAAAGATATGCAGAAAGTTAATCTTGTGCGCAAGATGTTCCTTTAGTCTCAAAAGACCAAGTTAACCTTGTTTTATACTTGTACGAAATATAAAAGTTGTGTGAAAGTCACTTTATGTGAAAAAATTTAAATCATGAATGCAAAAGATGATGTTTTGTGCAAATGTATTTTTGAGATTCTAATCATCTTTTGATATCTGGGTTGCTCAATCAGTTCTTCCAAGTGCATCCTTTCTGGATTTTGATACAATAAGTGACTCGTGTTGGACAGATACAAATACTTCAATTCCAATATTTTAAAGAGACCTTCAAGTCGATAAACTGAGTAAGATTTTTCCCAACGTAGTGTGCTAGGGGGAGTCAATGGAAGTGATCTAAGGAATGTATTGAGTTATCCCTGAACCTTTTTAAAGGAAGTGTGTCTGGAACAAAGTGATTATATTTGAAACTTTTGTAATCCACAATTAATGAAGAATAGTGGACTTTGGTATGATCAAAAACCTATCGGCGTATGCTCATTGGACTATCCCTTTGTGGTGAACCAAGTAAAAATTGTCATGTCATCTCTTTTTAGGTTTTATTTTGTTTTCATTACTTTCACATCAGATAGGTTTATCAATTTCTTACCAATGTGGGAACAAGATCCATAAGTTCAAAAGAAAAATTTGACACCCTAGTTCACCCCTCCCCTCTCATGGTGTTCTGGGGTCCTTAAAGTGGTATTAGAGGTAGGTAGGCAAGCCTCTAATCATAGTGAAAGCATTGGGGGAGATATTGTTGGAATCCCAAATGAACACAGTGCATCCCTATAGGTCTAAGTTTATGGGTGCAGGGACCCTGTCCCACATCAGAGACTGGAGGGCGTTGGGCATCATATATAATCCCTATCCATCCCCCTACCATCACAAGGCCTTTTCAGAATAGGGTTAGCAGTGATCCACCCTGGTGGGTAGTGAACCCTACTAAAGAACAAACTCGTGAGGTAGTAAAGCAAAGTGGACAATATTGTGATGTAGGGACCTACATCCTTGATGTAATCCCTACACAATTAACATCTAAAATAGTGAAAATAATAAAATATTTTTAACAAAAAGTTAATAATATATTTTAATAAGATCATATATGATATTATAAATATGAGTATGGTTCTGTTATAAGTTAATGACATACTTAAAACTATTATACAGAAGGTTAAATGATGTTCACCCAAAGGGATACACAAGGTAATGGATTTTGTCTCAATTTCATTTCATTGAGGCATATTGTATTATTATACGCCTAATTTATTTTTTATGGTTTACATACTTTCCCTTGACATGTAATATCATGAATAATTCATTCTTCATGGTATTTTGAGTTTAAATTTGAATTATATCATATAATGGTATTTTAACTTAAAGTTACCAAGTGGTAGAGAAATTTCATAACTCAATTCTTTTTCATTGGGTTATATTACTTCCTCATTGTTATTAAAATTATATGATTATATTTATAATTACTTTGACTATATATTGATGTATTTCAACTTCATTTATGTGTATTGAAAATTGATAAACATAATCAATTCATTGATTAATTATCACTTCAATGTGATGATCTTTTTGAGTGTTTATTTCACAATCACATTATAATCGAGATTTCCTATTCTTGAAATTCAATTAAATGAATTTATATGATTATTTTTAAATAAACACTTTAATGTTTATATCCTATAGTTATTCATGAACATTTTCAATTAATAGTACCATTTTTTACTCTTTGGTACTCAAAATGTTTTAGAAAATGTTTTTAAGAAAACCATAATTCATTTTTAGCTTTAGTCGGAGTACCTATTTTCTTCTAAAAACCATGTTTTCTAAAAAAATCAAAATTGTTTTTGACCTTTAAAAATGATTTATTAAATAAATTTTTACCCATTTTTTTTACAAATGTTTTCAAAGGAATCTTCCTATCACTTTCTTGACAAGGCACTTTTCTAACCTTTTTTACTTTGCAAAAGGAATGTTCTTTTTACCTTGTATAGAATTACCCAACATCAATTTTTTGAAGCTTCCTTTGAAAGTTTAAAAGGTTGTTTTTTAAAGAAAATATTTTTAAATGTGATTTTCAAAGAAAATGATTTTCAAATGAAAAGGATATTTTTGTTTCCTTTTATGGTATTTCTATTCATCAACGACAACAACCCTTTATCCTTACACCACTTGGGATATGTTTTATTGATACCATCCTTATTATCACATTGGATGGTTTATTATTTGTTTGAACAAGGATAGTATTGACATTCCCAGCCTTGATTCCTTTTAGTCCCCTTGAAATATTCAATTTCATGTGATCATTAGACATTAAATTTCCCCTAAATATCCATATTATTTATCATGGATATGTTTATTACCTAAACCATATACCATTTTTACATATAGTATTTAATTTGATAATTATTTGATTATCTATGGAAATATTGATAAATCTGTATTCTTTATTCAATACAGATATTTGATAAGGCATATTGTTCATTAATTAAATCAATTACTCGATATGAGGAATTATTTAGACTAGAAGTGATGGGTGGGGGATAGACTTTATATATCCCTCAATGCATCGATAGGTTCTCATGATAAAAATCATTTGTGCAAATTAAATGGGTTTTTACCTGTCATTTTAAACTGTCTTGTGAAAGGTCTTGATAGTGTAGGTTTTCATGTGCCTCAGACATGACATCCAATAATTAAGCATTGCCTTCATTTGAGAATTAAGTTGTTATTATTATTATTATTTATCCATGAGAATTTCACATTGACATTATTTATGGAATCATTTCATTCTTATACTATTGATTAAATGGAAAGTTTTTCAGTTATTTACCTTAGCATATTGATTATGCCTTATCCAATTATTTTATTTACATGTATTCTCAGTTATTTACCTTTCCATGTTGATTTATACTCATTTATTCATTATTTATTCTATTGTACTTAACCCTTATTGAACATTTGAGCTCACCATTATTTATTTTCCTTCCTCAGGAATCAAAGAAGTGTACTAAGAAAGATATGTAAGGATATTCTAAGCGGGAATAAAGTTGTCCTCAAAAAAATTTATGTTTTAATTAGTGTATTCATTTTTAATAAAAAAACCCATGTATGTATAAGGTTTACCAATACTACTAAACTCTTCAGTCCTTCGAGATTTTATTCCTTGTAATCATTACAATATAATGGTAGTAGAAATCGGCTCCATACTTACTGGGGTTGGGTCGCTATAGTTAGTATCAAAATAATTTTAGCAGTAACCTTGGGAATAAGATTTAGGAAAACATAGATTAGTGAACATAACCCTAAGAAATAATTTGAGGATAATTATATAAAGAGATCCTAAATTTTTAATAAGATAGAGATTATGTGGGTCTTCCTTGCAATACGCCCCTATCTGGATACTACAAGGGGATTTGGTTCTAGAACAGTTGTACCTAGGAGTAAAAACATTGAAAAGTTGTGTCGGGCCTAACTCGAGCGTAACCTAGTACACGAAAATGGGCCTTATTGTGTACCTTCTTTGACACTATTGAGGGATATGCTTAAGATAATTCACATTTTCTTTACAAACCATTATAAATAATTTGAATAGATAATGAAAATGAATGATCTAGGTTAAACCTAAGGTGTTTTAGATTGAAAATAAGGTGTTATGATTTAGATATCCTCTAAATGATTATATGTTTTTCTCTTTATGACTATTGTTACTCACACTTTGCTTTCTGGTTTTATTCAATGGATGGAACCCGAAGAATTCATGTTAACATTGAACATGAAGGAAAAGGTGGTGATAATGAGAAACCAAATGAGGTGTTGATAGGATTGAAATATATCATGTTTATTCCTAATTAGTTTTCTTGAAATATTATTAACAACATATACCTTAACCAACTCCAGAACTCACCAAAGAATAGAAGGATATAGGTTTCTAAGAGCACAAATGGTGGAGACCATAGAGAAAATAAGGCTCAATTTCCATCATGCAATAAATATAAAAGGAGGAACCTAGTAAAGTGTCTCAATATAATGGTTAAGTGATTTATATATGGAAAATAAGGACATAAATCAAGGAATTGCTGAGGAAAAATGAAGAGTACGATGGAAGGAAATAAAACTCGTCATAAGGATCCATTTATAGTCCATTGCCTAAAATGTTGAGAACCTAGGCGTTACCCAAGTTAATTCCATCTTATAAAGGATAAACTCTAGAACAAGGAAGGAACTATATGTAAATAAATGGATAAAGTATTTATGTATTGGGGATGTATTCAAAACCTTAGTTAAAATGATATTTAATGATTAATGTTTATGGATGTCCATCATATTTATTTTGGAAATTATATTAATATGTTTTTAGAAAAGTATAATTTTTATGTCTAGTGATAACTCATTATGTCTGAAAGGGCTGTGGGACATGAACCCATGACTGAAGGACGATATGGGTTTAATTTCAACCACTAACCTACGCAATGTCCTGGTTAATATTTCATTGTTTTTAGTTAAAAATTTTGATTAATAAATATTAATGATAAACCATTAGTGTTAATTTTTGGGTTTGGAGATTAATTTATTAACCATATTGGATTTTGAGAATAGTTAGAGAAAAATTTAAAGACATTTCACTCTTTTATGGGCCTTACAATCCATTAAAAGTACATTTTATTGCTTCATGCATCAATGTTAATTTTTTGGATATCCATTTCTTGAAGTAATTGATGAATTGGAAATTAATCAAACACAAACAAAGGATGGAAATTGTATTTATGAAATAGAATTATGTCAAGTAAATATATTTCCTTATATTCTTAGGTAGTAAAAGAGTTACTCAACATTAGAAAAATGATCAAAAAAATGTCTTCCTAATACCTTAATTTTTTATGAACCGATGGTCTTTTAAATCATTATAGATTTATGGATTTGAGGCCCTCGACTTTCAAATGATCATTCACTTATTTGTGATCAATGACCCCAATCACCCCTATAAATATTTACACTTTCCCTCTATGTACATATCTCCACTTTCCACTAATTTTCTACTAGTTATAGACCTAGTTATATGTTATTCCATATGACTTTTTTACTTCTCATTCTCTCTTATTAAGAGGATATTTTATTAACTATTCTCATGATGTGGGATATCAATAAAGTAATTTTCAAATTTTAAACAATTTATTACCAAAATCGTGTTTAAATTGAGAGGACACAATTTATTTATGGTGGGGAGAATGTAACAACCTGAAAATTCTAAAAGAATAACATTTTATTTCATAGTGTGTATGAAATGCAACACCAAATGTAGAAAAGAATATAACCTCTTGAGAATTTATGATATATTTAATATTTTAAAAAACATTTAATATATTATATATCTTTCAATGCATACAATATCGAGTTATATTTCATCATACGCAATAATGAGTTTCTTCAATAGTTTGTGTTACATACAAGATCGAGTTTTATCAAACAGTAATATATTATTAAAATATTATTATTTAATATAGTAAGATATAACCTAGCCTCTAAATTAGAGATTATGAATAGTATTAACTAAAATATAAAAATATATGGTTTACACAAATATAAGATGAAGTCATTGGTTACCAATTAATTATAAATAAAAATATAAACAAATTGAATATAAAGGAAATATTATTATTTTTATGTTCCCAAAAGAGTTTTGTCTTAATGAATTAAATTAATTGAAATTATTGATTGATATTAATGAACTATATATGTTATATATTCAATAAAATGTTTTTTATATTCATTCAGTAGATTTTAAAGGTAAAAGATAAGAACAAACTCAATTTTACGTCTAAAAACATATATTTTTCTAAAGGCAGTTTTACAGCCTTTCAATGGATAACTTATTTTAAATATAATTTTTGGCACTTTTATAAATTTTATACATAAAAATAAAATTAATTTTTTAAATAGTAATATTAAAATGATCTTATGGTGAATTTTTTGTATTTTTTTGAAATATTTCATTTTTTGATGAATAGTGTAAAATACTAAATTTTAATTTAAAATTGTTTTTCATCTAATTTATTTATAAGGTTAAATTATATTTTTGATTGGTTTTAAAGTTTAATTAGATCAATTTTATATCAATTAATATAATTTAGGTCATTCTATTTAATTTCACATTGATATTGGATATAAAAAAATTCAAACTTCTGAAAAATTTTACTTTAAAAACCCGCTTTTTCATCCCGTCTACGGGATTAATTTTGAATTAATTTAAGACACTTATGTTATTGGAATTTAGAAAAATAGATTCCAAATTTGGAATCATAATAATTTATAATGTATAATAAGGTCAAATTAGTTTTTTACCAACAATATTATTGAAAGTAATTAAAATTAATTACAGTGATTAAGGTAAAACTAAGCTTAACAAGGGACTAAACCTTAAAATTAAGGAAAAAATGACCTAAAAACTTTTCCAAAATCCATTTTATATACATATTTAGACCCTATAATACCTTTTCTATAATTTTTTTCATTATTTTAGGCACTTGACATGAAAAAAATGTTGGTGGAATTCTCTCTTTCAAAAATTTACAAGAATGACACTCCTCCTCCACTGTAAAAATTCACTCACCCCTCCCACTTATTCACATATATCAAATCCTTTGTCTCATATAACCTCTTCCCAAATAATATCCCAACATCCCTACCCTTATTCCAGAAGTCTTACTTTTGGCAGAAGGAAAACCAAGGAAGTATTTTGGTATAAACCAAAAGGAGTTACCTAAATAAGAGGTAACGTTCTTCAACGATCACTTTTGTTTCATTTAATTATCCACCCATTAATTTATTTTTATATCATGATTATATTATAACCTCAGTATCTTAAATATAATGATATATTTTTATGAAAATATTTTAACATACACTTTCACACACATCCATCAAATGAGATACGCAATCATTGTTCGTGTGTACGGTGAACTATCGTCTCGTGAACCAATGTCATTCGTTCTTCCATTTACCATATTTAAAGGTGAAAAATAATGATTTATATTAGTTTATATATGATATATATAGTATTTATAATTTATTTATGATTATTTAATTATTTTATAATTCATACCTCCATGCTTTCAATTTTTATGGGAATATGATGATTTCATTTGTGGACGTGTGGATTACTGCCTCCTCAAAGTGATGTGATTCGTTCACGCTATACATGGAATGTATTAAATATGGTCTTAATAAAACTATGTGACATATATAACATATATATTATACTTTAATTATAATATACATATATATATATCATTTACTTTTCATTCTTTTAAATATGAAAAGGAAATGGGGGTAGTGTTTATGCGTACATATGGACTATCATCTCCATGAATGGTACATTTCATTTCCTATCTCTAAATTTTATTTATTATTATAGATACATATATACTTAATATATATGGTATTTAAATCATGTTTTACATCTTATAGATGATGAAATCATGATCAACGTAAGAAGAACAAAGATAACAAGTCAGAACATACTCAAAAAACTAGTCAATTAATACCTAAAATAGAAAAAATAATAAAATATTATTAAAAAATGGGTAATAAGATATTATAATAAGATAATATATGATATTATAAATATTATTATGTTTCTGTTATAAGTTATTAACATTATTAAAACTGTTATATATGAGGTTAAAGGATGTTCACCCGAAAGGAAACGCAAGGTGAGGGATTTTGTCTCAATTTAATTTCATTGAGGCATATTATATTATTATTCACCTAATTTATTTTTTATGGTCTATATAATTCCCCTTTACATGTAATATCATGAATACTTCATTCTTCATGGTATTGTGAGTTTCAATTTGAATTATTTCATCTAAGTGGATTTGAACTTAAAGTTACCAAGTGGTAGACAAATTTCATAACTCAATTCCTTTTCATTGGGTTATATTACTTACTTATGTGGATTTATATTTGATACACATTTTCAATTCATTGATTAATTCTCACTTCAACATTATGATCATTTTGAGGGTTTATTTCATAATTTCATTCTATTTGATATTGGTTATTACTAAAATTCCATTAAAGTAATTTATATGATAATTGTTCAATAAACCATTTAATTTTATTCTCCTATGATTATTCATGAACTTTTTCAAGTAATAATACCATTTTCCACTCTTTGGTACTCAAAATGTTTTAGAAAATGTTTTTAAGAAAACCTGATTTTGTTTCTCTCTTTAGTCAGAGTACCTATTTTCTTCTAAAAACCTTGTTTTCTAAAAATGATTTCAAAAATATTTTTAGCCTTTAAAAAATTATTTATTAAATAAATTTTTAACCTTTTGTATTTTACAAATTTTTCCAAAGGAATATTCTTGTTACTTTCTGAATAAATCACTTTTCTAACCTTTTTACCTTGGAAAATGAATGTTCTTTTTACCTTGTACAACATGTACGGAATTACCCACTATCATTTCTTTGAACCTTTTTTTCAATTTTAAAAGGTTAATTTTTGAAGAAAATGGTTTTAAAATTTATTTTCAAATAAAACGATTTTCAAAAAAAATCAAAATGAAAATGATATTTTTGTTTCTTTTTATGGTATTTCTATTCATCAATGACAATAACCCTTTATGATTACACCACTTAAGATATGTTATATTGATACCATCCTTATTCTTTATGATTTATTTTACAATGGATAGTATTAAAATTCACTGCCTTGATTTCTTTTAGTCCCCTTGAAATATTTAATTTCTTATGATCATTAGACATTAAATTTCCCCTAAATATCCATATTATTTATCATGGATATGTTTTTTTCCTAAACTGTATACCATTTTTATATATGATATTTACTTGGATAGTTATTTGATTATCTGGGAAAATGTTGATAAATCTGTATTCTTTATTCAATATAGATATTTGATAAGGAATATTTTTTATTAATTAAATCGATTACTTAATATGAGGAATGATTTAGAATATTAGTGACAAGTGGAGGTCATACTTTATATAGCCCCTTGATGCATCGACTGACTCTCATGAGACAAATTAGTTATGAAAATTAAAAGGGTTTCTACCTGTAGTTTTAAACCATCTTGTGAAATATCTTGACTCTATGGGTTTTCATGTGCCTCAGACATGACATCCAATAATTAATCATTATCTTCATTTATAATTAAGTTATTATTATTATAATTTATCCATGATATTTTCACTTTGATATTATCTATGGATTCATTTCATTCTTAGATTACTGATTAAAATGAATTTTTTTTAGTTATTTACCTTTCCATATTGATTGTGTCTTATCCAGTTATTTGATTGGAATGTGTTATTAGTTATTTACCTTTATATATTGATTTATCCTTGTTGATTAATTATTTATTCCATTGTACTTATACCTTACTAAGAATTTGAGTTCACCCTTATTTTTTTCCTTCCTTAGTAGTCCAAGAAGTGTACTAAGAAAGATATGCAAGGATAAGTGGGAATAAAGTTATCTTCAAAAACATTATGTTGTAATTAGTGTATTCATTTGTAATAAAAAACTCATGTATGTATCTAGTTTACTAAGACTACTAAACTCTTCAGTCCTTATAGATTTGATTTCTTGTAACCATGTCAATTTAATAGTAGTAGACACTGGATTTGGGCTTACTAGGGTCAGGTCGCTATAGTTATCCTATAAATAAAAGGGGATAGAAGTTGAAAAGAAAAATCAAGAAGAAAAATCATTCATAGTAGAAGTGGAATTGAAAGCAATAGAGAGGAAGACTGTGGATCTTTGATAGTGGGTGTTCTTCACACATGAATTGAGACACAAAAATCTTGAAAGATATAGAATATCGTGAAAGATGGGTAGTTACATTCGGCAATGATAGCTCCTTAAAAATCAGAGGTGTTGGAACTATTAAGATTGGGGCAAAAGGAATCAAATTAAAAAATGTGTTATTTATAGAATGACTAAAACATTATTTACTTAGTGTTAGAAAATTTTGTGATGAATAAAATGGTATTTTTTTTTAAAAAAAACTCATGCATTATCAAGATCTACATAGATAAAATAGTCATCACAAGAGGTGATAGAAAAAGGGGGAACTTGTTTCGAATTGTTGACTCATCCAATTCTTGATATATGAGTTCCAAATATGAGAATGACTTGTGGCATTTAAGAATTGGAAATCTTGGCCATAGAAACATGAGAAATATTTCTAAACATGATTTGGCAGCAGGTCTTCCCAAACTATGGGATAGAGAATCAATTTGTGGTACATGATTAAAATGAGAGATGACTCAAGGGGTACGTAAGAAAGTGGATATTCAATCCACTAGACCATTAGAACTTGTATATTCATATGTGTTTGGTCCTACGAGGAACAATTTAACCAATGGTAATCTCTATTTCATTACATTAATTGATGACTACACCCGAAAGACTAATGCTCTCTTTATAAAGCACAAATCATAGGTTCTTCAAATGTTTGTAATTTTCAAAAGACAAGTTGAGAGATAACTTGGTCTATATGTCAAGAATGTGAGGCATAACACTGGAAAAGAGTATACATAAAATTATTTTGAGACATATCTATAAAATCATATAATAAAGCATCAATATAGTATAATATACACTTCACAACAAAATGGTGTGATCAAGAAAAAAGCATAAGCATTATGGACATGGGAATAACAATGTTAGCTAGAAACATGCTTTCATATTTATTTTGGAGAGAAGTTATGTGAACTACTATGCACATTTAGAATTAATTTTTTATGAGATGTGAGACACACAAGACTCTATATGAAATGTTTTATAAAAAAAATACAACTTTCAAATACTGCAAAGTATTTATAAGTACTACTTACATGAAGATAAAAGAATAGAAATCTTAGAAAGTTTGATGAAATGGATAGAGAAAATACCTTTGTATGCTATCTTTCTGATTATAGTGACTAAAAATGCTAGAAAAAACATTAAAAATATAGTAGAGTTTCCAAATGTCAGAGTTATTGAAAAAAACACAAAATGGATGAGTTTATTGAGACTGAAGTTGAATCTGGCAGAGATGGAAACATGTAGATTGTAAAAAAATGGGTTGTGGAACAAGATGGAAATAAGAAGGTTGTGGTTGTTATTGACTTACATGATATCAGTGATAAATAATCGGTTGGGGATCATAGGTAGAGACATCAAAGGCTGAATAAACATGTTTATTCTGATAATATTATTAGATAAAAAGATACACCTGCACAAACCAGAAGAAGTTTGAGGTTAGAAAACCAAACTACACTTATTTCACAAGTATAACCTTAAACTATTTATGAGGAAATTGAAAATAAAGAATGGATTGTTTCTATGAATGAGGAACTTTATCAAATAGAAATGAACTCCACTTGGGATCTGGTATCAAGGCCTGAAAACAAAAACATCATTAGAAAAAAGTGGGTTTTTATAAATAAGATAAATGATAAAAGATAAATCAAAAGGAATAAAGCAATGATGGTTTGAAAAATATATTCTCAAGAGGAAAGATTTTAATTTTAAGGGACCTCTGAAGCAGTGGAAAGACTTGATAACATTAGGATGTTCTTAGTAGTGATAGATCAAAGGAATTACAAAATTTATTAAGTGGATGTGAAATATCCCTTCCTAAATGGTGATATTGAAGAAGAGGGTTTCATTGAACAGGATGAGATTTTTATTCTAGATAAATATGGGAGCATTGTATATAGGATTAAGAAGGGTATATATGGATTAAATAAGACCCAAAATCCTAGTATGCCAAGCCATATGAATTCTTGAGATGCATGGATTTTTCAAAAAGAAAAAAGTTGATCTCTATGTGAAGGAGTTGTCCATATGTACTCTCATTATCATAGTGTATATTGATTACATAATTTTTACAAGTGTAAAAGAGAATATTTATGATGAGTTTTCTAAGTATATAAAGAGGCATTTTGTGATGTCTATGTTGGGTGAGATTTCATATTTTCTAGGATCAAAAATCATTCAAGGGTTTGATCACATTTTTCTAGACCAAGAAAAAAACTCAAGAGAATTGTTAGATGTTTGGAATGGAGGAATGCAAGGTTATTTCTACTCTTATAGATGGTGGCACTAAGTTAATCAAATATGAGGTAGGAACTTGTGTAAATCAATGGGACTACATAAAACTAATTGGAATCTTTCTCTACCTAATAGCTTCCAAAGAAGACATTTTTTTATTGTGATATTGTGTGCTTGAATTTGAAGCAATATCAAGGAATCTCATATGTTGGAATCCAATAGGATTCTGAGATAATAAAAACTACTATGGGATATGGAATATTGTATAGATCTAATTCATATTTTATGTTGCAACACTTTAAAAAATGCTAACTAGGATGGAGATTATATTGATAGGAAGTCCACTTTAGGTGGCACATTATTTCTTTTTGAGAGTTCTGTAGAATGACATTGGTTACACTTTAATCCGGGTACATAGCACCCACGCAAGTTTGTACTCAAATGATATGGATGCATGTATAACTAGAATACTTGAGAGTTAGGGTTGATAAGTCACTATGTGTTTCCTAACAATAAAAGTGTTATAGATCTCTTTAAGAATTTTGTCCAGTGTTCTAGATCCAATCACATTGATTTTAGATATCATTTCATCAAAGAGAATGTGGCAGAAAGTGATGTGAAACTTGATTTTGTTAGCACTAAGGAACAAGTTGTATATATTTTCACCCAAGCATTTACAAAGGATAGGTTCACTGATTTGAGGCTAAAACTCCATGTTTAGTCTTTCCCTATCACCTAAAAATGTATGTAAACAACACCCCCCACAAGGCTTTGGTTTGTGTTGTCAAAGGGGGAGAGAAAAGCATCATAACTCTTTACTTGTTATTTTTCAAAGGTAGGGAGTATTTTCAAACAAGAGTGTGCACAAATTTCTTATCCATTGTTATGGTTATTATAAAAATGGGTAGTTTTTTAATGGGTTAAAGGATAATGTCTTTTGAATCACTTTGCCAAAAGTTTCTTGTCACCAAGGGATGATATTCTCTCAAAAACTCTACATTATCCTATGGTGTAGTTTCAAAATGCATCTCACTTGAGATAGGTTATCATTTAATGATTCATAAGTGAATTTATTTTAATCAGTGATGAGTTTGAGCAGTTGGAGAAAATTTTGAAAAAGGATTGACAACAAATCCAAAAGGGAAGATTGAAGAACCCTTTGACTTAGAGGAATTATTAAATATTTTTGTTTATTGTATTTTTTGCAACCAAGTCATTGAATTGTTTTTTAGATGTTTTACAGTGTTTGAGATGGAGTGTAAGTATTTTAAAGTTTCTCTAAACTTAAATGAATAATAATGGATTTTTTGATTTCAAGCAGAAAAAATGGCAAAGTCTTCTATGCATAAGCAATATTACAGTGGTTGCCTAGGAATCATGTTACATATGTGTAACCATCATTCTACCTTGTGTAAGCATCATGATTGTATGTGTAACCATGATCTGACTCTACACAAGTATCATCAGTTTACATAAACATCAAATTCTTGTTTATGTAAGCATCAAACTGTCTCTGTGAACATCAATTATGTGTTGTGTAATCATGATACCACTCTGTGTAAGCATCAAACATGTCCGCATAAACATCATCTATGATGTGTCACCATCATTTCTACTACATACAGATCAACACTTATAGAATTATGTTGGATGAAATTATCCTTTACAAAATTATTTTCTGAAGAAGGAAACATATCAGGAGGTGTCAAATTTGGTCCTCAATGATCAAATCATCAAATTTAATATGTGATTCAAGATAGATGATGAATATGTGATCCCCACATCATGAAGATCAAATTTTTCAACTGGTACAACCTAATGAGGTTGATCTCAATGAAATTGAGATGAATTTATTCTATTTTCAAGAATAATATGGATATTAAATGGGACCATTCTTTTTTTCTCTTAAAATCCTAATTCTCATACTAATGAAGTTGTGATGTAAGATGTGTTTTTTTATTGTATGAGTTTTTAAGAGTTTGTGATATTTAGTGTAGTTCTACCTTGATTGTTTCCTTCATGCCACAAGCAGGTATAAAAAAATTAAAATAGTAGAAACAACGATTCTCAGTCAGGAAATAAGCAGGTTGGAGATAAATAAAAAAAGGTGGCTAATCTAGTTAAAGTAAGAAGATATTATGTTGTTGTGTATCCGAGATTTTTTATCCATTGATAACAAGAGAATGATAGTTTTGGAACACATCATGAGATAGTGGGAGGGTGGCCCTCTTGTCGGGTTGCTAATATTTTCACAAATATCATGGTTAACAAAAATGGATTTACTTTCATAATGTTTTTTCTTAACATGCTCGAGACATCTTATTATATACCAATTTAGGTATATGAAAATAATGTGAGAAATGAATGAGCCGATTGTATGGGAAAATTAATTTCTCAAAGGGAGAGAATGTTTCCACTAGGAAGTATCAAGTATGTTGATATTTTGAGTCAAAGTAAATAAAATACAATCCTATTGTACATTGTGAAGAGTGTGCAACTAAAAAAAATCAAGAAACTAAAGTTGAGGTTGAGTGAGTAGTGTAAAAATTTGCATACCTGGGATTTTAGAGGTGAGAAAGAGAATAAGAAAGAGGAGAGCATGTAGTTAAGGTGGGTAGTCACCAAAAAAGAGAGAAAGACCATGGATCCTTGAAGTGGGTGTTCTTCACACATGATTAGAGACACCAAAATCATGAAAGATATAGAATATCATGAAAGAAGAGTAGTTACATTTGGCAATGATAGCTCCTTAAAAATCATAGGTGTTGGAACTGTTGAGATAGGGCCAAAAGAATTCAAATTCAAAAATGTGTTATCTATGGAATGACTAAAACATAATTTTCTTAGTGTTAGCCAATTGTGTGATGAAGAAAATTTTATTGTTTTTCAAAAAAAAACTCATGCATTATTAAGATATACAAAGATGGAAGAGTTATCACAAGAGGTGAAATAAAAAGTGATAACTTGTTTCAAATTGATGACTCATCCAATTCTTATTATATGAGTGAAAAATATGAGAATGACTTATGGTATGAAAGACTTGGACATCTTGGTCAGAGAAACATGAGGAAGATTTCCAAACATGAGTTGGCAAGAGACTTTCCCAAGCTATGGGATAGAGAATCAATTTGTGGCACATGCCTTAAAGGGGAGATGACTCAAGGGACACGTAAGAAAGTGGATATTCAATCCACTAAACCATTAGAACTTGTATATTCATATGTGTTTGGTCGTAGTTGGGGTGGTAGCGGAGTGGTTAACACACCCCGTAAGTCTGCATGAAACCCATGATCAAATCCTAGTGGAGGAAGATGTATGGGTACTATAGCAATATTATAGCAGGGTCTGTAGTGGAACTGTAGCATCTATAACTATCCATCCATTTAGACCATCAGGCCACCGATTTGGGCCTACAGGCCATAGGACCTTCAAGCCACCCAAGGCCTTTGGGCCATAGGGCCATCAGGCCATAAAGACCTTAGATAATCTCAGGTAGACCACATATAGTCAATCCTAGAAGAGGATTCAGAGAAAGTAGAAGCCATCAGAGCAGAGCTAACCAGATTGGAAGAACGAGAGGGTATGGCAATCGCCATTGGTACCAAGCATCGTACACCTATGCACGGGGCAATTCTAACCAATCAGAAATGTGATGTGGGGATCTAGGAACCTTCAATGATCACTACTACAAAACTCATGTTCAACAGCACTAGTATTCATCAACACTAGAAAAAAAAGTGCTGATAAATGGAATATTTATCAGCACTAAGGAAAGCACTAATAAATGTAACCTTTTATTAATGATTTTTTTTAGCACTGATAAAGGGAGCATTTATCAGCGCTTTATTTTTAGCACTGATAAATGGTATCCTTTATCATCGCTTTATTTTTAGCACTGATAAAGGGTACCCTTTATCAGTAATTTATTTTTAGTGCTGATAAATATTTCTTTCATCGACGCTTTTTTAGCGCTGATAAATATCTGAATAAATAAAATGAAATAATTAAATAAATATAAAATAAAAATTTATTTTATTAAAAAAATATTACAGATTTTATTAATTAAATAATTATTGATAAAAATGAATAAATTGATTATACATTATTAAATTTTAAAAAAAATATTAATTATATAATTATGATAATTAATGTTATTAAATTGTATATATTAAATATATAGATATATATCAGTTTATATAAATATGATTTACATATTACAAAATATTTATGTGCTTTATATTAAATAGTAATATATTTATTGAATAATGGTTTATAATTAAAAATTAATATGAATTAAAAATATTAACTAATTGTATAGTACTCGACATATAATTGAATGTCGTTTGATTTTTCAATTTAACATAGATCTAATCTATGTTATATTGATTTCACAAATATGCAATTAATGCATTTTTATATACAATGCACACACATAAAAGTTGTCCATTTTTTCAATATTGTTAAAGTGTACTTATTCTTAATTTATTCAATTTCACTCATTTTTAACATACATGCATGCACTTAAAATTAGATATTCATTAATAGTGTTAAAAAATATATTTATAAAAAAATATTTATAAAAAAATATATTTATAAATGTACATTTAATATATTTATACAATTATATATTTATAATTATAAGTAAATAAATATTTTTTAAAAAAGTATTTATACAATTATAAATAAATAATTATATATATTTAAATAATTATTAAATTTAAAATAAATTTACTTAAATAATGAATATATTTAATATATTTAATATATTTAATATATTTATATATATTTATTAAATATATATATGTGTATAATTTTATAAATATATATAATGATATAAATATTATTTTTAAAAAATATTTTTATAATTATAAATAAATAATTATAAAATTATAATAAATATATTTAAAAAGGGAATATATTTACTATATTTATATTTATATATATTTATTAATTATATATAAATATTTACAATTTTTTAATTTATAATTATAATTATAAATCCTTTATCAGCGCTTAAGTAATACGCGCTGATAAAAGCATCTTTATCAGTGCTTTTTCATGCTGATAAAGATTGATTTTGTCAATGCTTATTTGTAAGCACTGATAGAAGTGTCTCGGTCTAATTAAAAAATCCTAACCATTGGCAAACCTATTGTGATATCAGAACCTTTCTGCAAATGCCACCCACTACTGGTGCTCCTCCTCGGTGAATTGAACCTCAAATCACATCACTCGACTGCCTCTCGAACATCTCATCTGACATACGGTGTTCGATTGAAGTTAGGGTTTCCAAAGAGGGTTTTAGATTTTCTTCAACCTAGAGAGGTAGGCCTTCTTATTTTCTTTGTGTATTTTTTGTTTCATTTTTTGATTTCTTCTTTGATGATGTCATTATTTTTGGTCCGATGATTGTATACTAGCGAGGTAGGCCTTCCAATTTTCTTAGTTTCCAAATTTTATTAAACTCTTGATCGCTAGTGGAGATTTTATTGTTTCTGGACTCAATGGTGACACATGGAGTCACATAGAGTTTAGTTGGTTGTTTTATTTAGTTTAAATTTCCAAAATTGATCGCCCAAAGCTATGATACATATTTTTGATTCTATATTTTATTAATGGTATTCCATATATGTGAAATTTTAGAAATTGAAATTGGGTCTTTTGTGTGTGAGGGAGTTGAAGGTAGGTTAAGGGATTTATTTTATATTATACCTATTCATATCTTCTTTTTTCTACTTATCTAAGTTGGTGTGAGAATCCAATGTATGGATGCATCATGGAAGCTTTTATTTAAATTTTATTTTTACTAGTTTTATTTATTTTTTGGGCCAAATCATTCGCACTGTGTTGTTTTTCATGCCCTGGTGCTTATTGCCAGCCTGAGGGGGCTCGAGAATGTCCCTTGGACATTATCATGTGCTAGCTCGGATGTTTAATATATGGTTGTCTTGGTTCTATTTTCGAAACTCTATTTTATTGTTAAATGTGTTGTACCTTTTCTCAATAATCCAACTTTTTATGTCTCTACACTTTAAAAAAAATTATTTTTCTCCCTCTTTAGATTAATCCAACATTATTTATAAATCCTTTTAATAATAACATATGAAATATTATACCTTGATTATCTATACTATTTTCCAACTACATTATAAGTTTTCATCATCATCCTACTCCCCCTCTCTCAATAATTTACAAAAAAAACCTTTTTAGATTACCCCTTTCTAGTTATACCACTTTTTTGAGACCTATATACCACTATAAGATATTATAATTTCTTGCTCAGAAATATAGATTTTCAAGAATTTTGCCCCTTTTGAGTATTTATTTAACTAATAACAATTGGATTTCCATGGAATCACTTTGATACCTAGCTATATGACTTGTATAAAAATAGTATGTAAAACCTTTTTACTATAAAAAAAGTTGGCATATAATGAATCTCCCACATTCCATGATATAGATTGACATTCCATCCACATTATTTTCAAATTTTATTCAATTTTCAATGGGTGTCAACATGGGTTTTCAATATTCCTTTTAAAATCTATAAAACACTTCCCTCACATACATGGATTGGGAAATAAATATCCCATGAATCCCATGAGTCGCCTATAAACTAAGGAAAATGTCAACTAAATAATCATCAACATTTAAACATTGGTCATTGTTAATATAGAAAATTAGTATCATCATTCATCTCTTGGACCTCTAAATATTATGTCATCCACATTGATAAACACTTTTAATCTATCCATAAATTTTTTTTATGTAATGATTCTGATCAATTTCTCATTTTTTTAAATTAATGTTTCTTTAATAATTCATATAACCTCCAATACCAAGTTCTTAGTTCTTGTTTCAATTCATACATCACCTTTTTCAATTTAGAAACATTATTCTCATATTAAATAATGAGAAAACTATCTTTTAGTTTGATATAAACTTCTTATTCATGTAATCTATTAGAAAATGATAATTTTACATCCAGGTGAAGTACCTTGAATTTCCTTGGGATGGGTCAGTGTGGTGATATGACATCCCAAGAGTTTTGATATGTTTTAAAATATTGATATACCATTAATTTTAAATATAATAATTCTTTAGGTTGTTGTACCACTTGTTCTAATAAATCTTTATATATTATAGTTGATTTATTGAGAGTTTATTATTCTTGTTTATCATATTTGAGTTTCTTATTACTCTTTAATTGCCGATATTATATTTTCATTTGTTTAGGGGATTTAAGAATGATTTTATGTGGGGTAATTATTTTCTTAAATTCAATTACCCATTTTCTTCAACATACTGACATTCTTTAAAATAATCAAATGTGGAGTTTCCATTTTTAGAATTGTCTAAAACTTTCACTTTTGATAATGGATATCTTGTGTGTATTTATTTATATATTTTATAAAATTAATATTTTATGAACCCAATAGGATGGATATAAACTGAAAATGGATGCATTTTAATCTTTTGACAAACAAATATGAAGATGGAGTTAAAGAGTTCATCATGTTTTCAAGAGATAATGTAGAAGACCATTTTAAAATCATTTGTCCATGTTTACGTTGTTTATATTCAAGACAAATTAGTCTAGAAGAGTTGTGAAAACATTTTATTTGTCACAGAATAGATCAAATCTATAAATTTTGGAATTAACATGGGAAAAAACTGAATATGGACATCAATTGGGATGATACTACGGTTTATGAATCATTTGATATGGATACCTTTGTAAAAGATGGTGGAGATCGCATGGAAGAAATGACAATGGAAATTGAAGATGACCTTTATGATTGTCCAAAGTTTATTGAGGAGTTGAATAGCTATTCCAAGAAACCATTGTATACCAGTTGTACTAAATACACAACATTGTCAGTTGTATTGAAGTTATATAATTTGAAAGTTGGCAGCGGATGGAGTGACACCAGCTTTACAGAACTACTAGTCTTCTGAAATATATGCTACCAGAAGAAAATAAACTACCATTCTGAACATATGACACTAAAAGAATATTACATTCAATGGGCATGATCTCTAAAAAATACATGTTTTTTCAAATGATTGCATATTGTTTCGCAAGGACCGTGAATCACTTATAAAATTCTTTAAGTGTGGCATAGATCGACACAAGAAAAATCAATCAAGTCCTTCGAAATATGTATGGTACTTCCCTATTATTCCATGGTTTAGAAGACTATATGGATGTCAGAAAACTACAATACAATTAACATGGCATGCAAATATAAGAATTAAAGATGTGAACCTACATCATCCATAATATTCTCCTTAATGGAAGAAAATTGATTACGAGCTTCCTGAATTTGGAGATGATCTAAGAAACTTTCATCTTGCGTTATCTACATATGGAATAAATCCTTTTGGTGTACAAATTAGTACTAACACTCCATGGACCATCATGTTGGTAAATTATAACTTGTCTCCATGGTTATGCCTAAAGCACATATACATTATGTTGTCTCTGCTTATATCTAGACCAAAGAGGTAATGATATTGATGTATATTTGACTCTATTGATTGAAGATCTGAAATTGATGTGGGATACAAGTATTACAATGTATGATGATCATAGAAGTAAATAATTCACATTGAGGGCCATGTTGTACGGAATCATAAATGACTTCCCCACTTATGAAAATTTATCAGGTTATAGAATTAAAGGAATTTTGGGTTGTCCCATTTGTGAAAAATGAACATACTCAGTTCGGTTGAAACATTTCTCAAAGACTGTGTTTTTAGAACATCGTAAATTTTTACCTCGATGACATAAATACCAATCCTAAACGACAACATTTGATGGGAATATCGAACAAGGTACAACACTGTCTCCAACAGTGGGTGATCAACTGTACAAAAAAGTAAAAAAAAATTGACACTGTTTTCAGTAAACCACTTTTGAAAAACCTTACAAAATTAGGTTGGAAGAAGAGATCAATTTTTCATTAAATTACCATATTGGAATTATTTGTGTTGGTCGGAGTAGAGTACTCAAGAGGGGGGTGAATTGAGTATCTATTCAAAATTTATGTTTAAAAAGTATTCTTAAAAGGGTTCCCCAATAAAGTTAAATACAGCCTAGTTAATCAAGGTTATACTATTATGAAAGTTTTACTATTTAAATAACTTCTTAAAAGATTGATTAATTCTCAGTTATCTTAATATTGGTTATTAACATTACTTTTGAAGCTACTCTAATAAGACAATACAATTATAACTTCTTTCCAAGATTAACTATCAAAGTAAATTTAGTGAATTCTGAATTAAACAGTAAAACAGAGACAACTAAAATAAACAACACAACAGATATAAAATAAGTGGTTCAGTCTCAAGCCGAGACCTAATCCACTCCACTTGGTGATCACCTACCACCAAGCAGTTTATATAAATAAACTAGATACATAGCCTGTATTGGGTTTTACAACAGTACACAAGACTGTCTAGGTCACACGACATCTTCCATAGTTCTTTGTGGGTATGAACTAACAGGTCACACAGAAGCCTCTTCCACACTTATATGTGGGAATAAATAAGTGTAAAAAATATTTAAGAGAAAGTATATCTTGTATCCTTCAGTTTGATGCAGAAGATAGTGCGTGTTTAATACAGACACACACACTACTCAAAAGATAAGAAAAATAATACACAGCAGAGCAAAAATGATGATATATGGTTAGAAGTTCTCTGAGTGTTAGTCTATGCATCTCTGGACTTCTAGGATGAAGCAGATGCAGAAATCGAGTCCTCTCGTGGAAAATAGAGTATCATAAGTTAGCTAGATATGGCTCGTGTTCTTCGTGGTATTGTCAATACGAAGATGTGATCAATGATTCTGATCTATGGTGTCCATATTATTGATTCAAGAATGCTTCATGTGTTCTTTAGAAATGTTGAGTTTCATGTGTCGGTTCTCGTTTTTAGGAAAGCTTGTGTGTACACCGTTATTACGCTTCATATTTGTTTCTAGGCCGCACTTGTCTTTTATTCTTGGAGTGCATGTGTTGGAGCCAACAGGATGCATGTATTATACACCTCGTACCTCATACTATCAGATGATGTGTCTATAAAGAAACATTTATTATGACAATGCATTTAATATATTCAAATATGACCGTTATAAATTAAATTGAAAAACAAAAAAACAGGTTAAGAAACGGTGTTGCAACCTGTCTGTAAATGGTGTCTCCATGGAATGATGTCTCCTTGAAATGGTTTCTGGATGTTCATGGTGTCTGGATGGTCATGGTATCTAGATGGTCATGGTGTCTAGATGGTCACGGTGTCTGGATGTTCACAGTGTTTGGATGGTCATAGTGTCTGGATGGTTATGGTGTCTGGATGGTCACCGTGTCTGGATGGTTACAGTGTTTGGGTCCTTTTCCAGAAAAGCACAACTGGTGGAAGACTCACAGTTTCTAATACTTAGTCAAATATCTATATACAGACTTAAATAGTTATATTCATAAAATGTTTTAGACTTATTCATTCATCAAAGAAATAATTATGAAGTAAATTAAACATAGTGTACAATAATTACACTTAATATATAGCAATTAAGATCTTGGATAGGTTTATTTAAATCATAAAGATACTAATCATATGTACATGTGATTTGAGACAGATTACATAGGATTAACAGGTTTCACATAAAGTAAAGGATTTGTGATCATTAAAACATGAGTAAGATAAAATAAGTCCAACAATCTCTCCCTTTTTGATGATCACAAATCATGTGAGTGAGAGATTTATTCTTAGCTAATGTGTCTCTTCTTTAATGTGCATTTAGTGCATATAGATTACAGATTTATCCCCCTTTTGGGATTATCAAAAAGAGTAAAAAAGAAGTAGACAAGGAAAGTGCACAATGCATTAGATGGATAAAGAGTGTCATTACAAACAGTAAGGAACAAGAATACGTAACACATCCTTATCAAAAGATATTAGTCACTATTATTCAGCATTGTCTTGTTTTCTATTTACCCTTAGCAGCAACATTAGAAGAATAATCCATAGGATTAGAGGTAGAAATAGAGGAAGGGATTGAACCAGTGGACAGAGAAGGTAAAGGGAGTCCTTCAAAAATAGAAGGGTCTAAGGTAGGTGCAGTAGAAGATCGAGGCAACTGTTGATCAAGGATTACAGGCCTGATCTGACTCAGAGCCTGAGAGACAGATGTAGAGGTGGAGGCTAGGGAAGAGTATAAGAAGGTAGGCAAACCAGATCTCAGGGGTGCAGCTGCAGGAGTGACAATGGCAGTACTCTGAACATGAAGATAAGGCCGTAAAAGTTTGATGAAGTCAGCAATGATTTCACCACCATACTTCATAGCTTTCTCAAAGTCATCCTTGTTCTCCATAAACTTATCCAACAAAGGATTAAAATCTTTGAGCTTTTGGACTTGAGTTACAGGAGGAATCCTCATATTCTCCACAAGGTACTTGAAGTGGTTTTTCATGTCATTCTTTGAGAAGATCTGATTGAAGTATAAGTCCACCTTCTTATAAATTTCTTTCTGAGCATCATTGGAAATCTTGGAATGGATGCGCACCAAATCAAGAACTTTGTCACTGTTCTTGGTAACTTCAGATAGAGATTCTTTATCAAAGCCACTAAGCACAGCCAGAAGTTCTTCTTTGACAACTGTTCAAATCAGATCACTATCTAAAGAAGGTTGAGATGATTGTCCAGTAGTATGAGAAGAAGTGACAGCCAAGGTAAGGGATTTGAGTTAGTTCAAAACTTTCTAGAGATAGATTTTATACTCATTAGTAAACTTGTTAAGTCCAATAACAAGCTCACGCATCTCTTGAACAATTTTCTTGTTTATTTCAGCTACTTTATCAGCTAAGGAAGTTAAATGAGGTTGAATCAGTGAGGCTACTTCCTGTGGGGTCTGACTAACAACCTCAACAGGATGAGAAATAGGGTCTGCCCTTGAGGTTATCACTCTCTAAATATCTTCAACCATACCTTTTAGAGTTTTTACTTCATCACTGAACAGTTTGTTCCAAACTCTAACTTCTTGAATCTCATGAAGCATCTTGGGTTGAATCTTCCATATGACTTTTCCCAACAATGGTGAAGCATCTATTTCACTCAGATTGGTTACAGGATCTGGTTGGGTATTCATGAATTTATAAAATCCATCCAACAGGGTATCTCTAAAAGCTTTTAGATCATCCTGATTCACCAAGTTTGGAGATTCTTGTAAAGGCTTGGAAACAGGAGCTGATACAGGCTCAGGTTCCTTTGCAGAGACAAGATCAGAAACTAATTTCAACTAAAACATAGTAGACAGATCAAGACTTTTGACTGAGACTTCCTGTGAATCAGTCACATCAAAATAACTGGGAAATTTGTACCATGTATCCACTGAGCTTGGATTAACTAGATTAGGAACCTCAATAGCTTTCAGATTGGGGGGCTGCTCCCCCTCAATAGGTGCATCTCTCTCGGGACTGAGAGATTTGGATCCTTTATCTATCTCCATGATTTCATTCCTAATTTCCTCATCCATTTCCTTTCGAGCCAGCTAGAATTATTTCTCCATTCTCTCTTCAGCAGAAGGAATAACTTCAAGAACATCTTGTTCCTTTGGGAGTTCCTCAAGGGAAGCTTCTTGCATAATAGAAATGTCTTCTTCTATATTCTCTTCTACAATACTCTTTCCACTTACCTTAGAAACAGATTCTACTTTTGAAGCAAGTTGTTGTTCCAGATCAACAACTTTTTTAGGAATAGACACTTCCTTTTCAAATAAGACTTGAGGAGAAGATTCACTATCTTCCTCAACCATAACAGTTTCTCTCAGAGGTACAACAGCCTCTTCTTCTTCTTCCTTGTTAAAACACTCAACAAGTTCATCTGGCTCCAAACCAGGATCAAAAATTTCCTTAGGTCTTGAAGGGTGTTCCACTGGATTAAACTTTTCATAAATTTGATCATTATATTCCACCCATGCTTTCTTCCATGGATTCCAATTGATTTTCATTTTCTTTACAATAAATTTCGAAATATAGAACTCATAATCCTTTATGAATTCTTTATCTAGTCCAATCAATCCCTTAGTATGAAGCATAGCTGAGATAATCCATGAATAAAATAGGGAGGTTGACTTGGAGGTGGTTTTGATCAATTCACACATATGGTGTATGACATACTTACAAAGATTGATCTTATGTCCATTATTCATGATATGTATCAAAAATAAATCCTAATACTTGAGTACAGCAAAATCACCTTTTCTGGGGATAACCAAATTCTGAACATACTTAAACAAGAGTCTAGATTCACCATCTAGTTCGGTAGTTATGGCTCTCCTCTTGGTTTCATTTCCAGTTAAACTTCTCAAAGATTCTTCCAGAACAAAGAACTCGCTTGGAGGTGGAGGACCTCTCTGGTAGTCCTCACAAATACCCTCATGAGGTATCCTAAGGCATTCATCCCATAACCTTGAAGAAAACGTGCATCTATGGCCATTGATCTAGCTTCGCACAATATATTCATCTTCTAAATCAAAATAAAATTGAACATACTGTTAAAATTATGCAACTAGCTTCGGATAGATAGGCATATCCTCCTTAGTGAACCAATCTATCTAGCCTTTCTCTGTTATCACTTTCAACACCAAAGACTTACTTGATAGAAGCCACTTAGGTAGTATCTTATTTTCAGGTACTACTATTCTGTTCAGTAGATTTGGGTTCAGAGGACCCTCAGGTGATAACTTTGGTGCTATCTTCAACTTGTTCTTTGAACTGCGCTTCTCAAGAGTTGACGATGAAGGGAGTTTCATCCTGGGCATTCTCCGAAGGTTCGAGAGAGAGGGGGGTTGAAGAGAGGTTACGGTTTGAGAGAAGAGAAGAGAGCTCAAGTGAAGAACAAGTGAAACTTCTTTTATTTTATCATTTAGGGATATCAAGTGTCGCGGGATCAAAAGCACAGGAAAATAAAAATAATGAATTATCGTGATATGGGTTATAATTTATAAATAAAACAATAAAGCATATTTACGGTGAGACCGTAACAAGCGTTCACGATGAGACCATAACAAGCGTTCACGGTGAGACAATAACAATGTGATTTCTAAATTGTGTGATCGTAGTGTTTGAGACAGTAAGTTTAAGACAGTAACCGAGTGATAGTAACTGTTGAGACCGTAAACATGAAATAGCAAGTCTTGAGACAGTAAAACTATAGAACTGTTAAAGTTAAATAGTAATCTCAAGATAGTGACTTGTGAAACAGTAAAGTGTGAAACAGTAAGATATGAAACAGCAAGATATGAAACAGTAAGATATGAAACAGTAATATATGAAATAGTAAGATATGAAATAGTAAGATATGAAACAGTAAGATATGAAATAGTAATCTATCTACTTAAGATTTATCATACCCAATTCATGTATGATGTAATATATTCTTTCAGAATTTAAAGGTTTGGTGAATATATCAGCAAGATGATATTCAGTTCCAATAAATTTCAAAGTGATATCACCTTTTTCATAATGATATCTCAAAAAGTTATGTCTTACATCAATATGTTTTGTCCTAGAGTGTGAAACGGGATATTTTGATATGTTAATAGCACTTGTATTGTCACAATTTATAGGTACATTCCTGAATTGATATCCATAATCTCGTAATGTGTATTTCATCCACAAAATTTGTGCAAAACAACTGTCAGCAGCTATGTATTCAGCTTCTGTAGTAAATAATGCAACAGAGTTTTGTTTATTACTACACCATGATACTAGTGACTTGTCTAAAAAGTGACATGTTCTAGAGGTACTTTTTCTATCTAACTTACAATCACCAAATTCAGCATCCAAATAACTCACTAACTCAAATGATTGTCCTCTGGGATAGAATAGTCCTAGATTGGGTGTATGCTTGAGGTATTTGAGAATTATCTTAATAGCATTTAAATGAGATTCCTTGGGATTTTCTTGAAAAAGAGCACACATACACACACTAAACATAATGTTAGGTAGGCTAGAAATCAAGTAGAGTAAACTTCCAATCATTCCTCTATAAGTGGTTTGATCAACATATTTTCCATCTTCATCAAGATCCAACTTACAAGAAGTACTCATTGGAGTGTCACTACTTTTAGTTCTATCCAATCCAAAACGTTTTAGAAGATCTTTAGTATATTTTCTTTGATTTAAAATAATACCATCGTTATTTTGAAATATTTGAAATCTAAGATAGAATATGAGTTCACCCATTAAACTCATTTCAAATTCATTTTGCATCATTTTATAAAATTCAATACATAAAGAATTTTTCGAAGATCCAAAGATAATGTTATCTACATAGATTTGAACAACTAAAACATCATTGAAAATTCGTTTTATAAAAAGGTTAGGATCATCTATTCCTTTTTTAAAACTTTTGGAAATAAGAAAAGTACTTAATCTATCATACCAAGCTCTTGGAGCTTGTTTTAAACCGTATAAAGATTTTGATAATTTAAAGATATGATTTGGGAAATTAGGGTTCGTAAAACCAGGGGGTTTCTCAACAAAGACATCCTTAGATATATATCCATTTATAAATTCACTTTTGACATCCATTTGATATAGTTTTAAATTCATATGTGCTGCATAAGAAAAAAGAATTCTGATGGCTTCAAGTATAGCTATCAGTGTAAAGGTCTCTTCATAGTCAATTCCTTCTTCTTGACTATAGCCTTGTGAAACCAATCTAGCCTTGTCTCTAACTATATTACCAGCTTCATCTACCTTATTTCTAAACACCCATTTAGTGCCTATGGTGAATGTGTCTTTGGGTCTTTCAAAAAGTTTACAAACTTTGTTTCTTTCAAACTGATTAAGTTCTTCTTGCATATCCATCACCCAAAATTCATCATTGATAGCATCATTAATGTTTTTAGGTTCATGTTGTGACAAGAAGACTTGATGTTCAACCTGATTTCTAAGAAAATCTCTAGTTTGAGTTCCTTTGTCTAAGTCTCCTACAATAGCATCTAAAGGATGGTTCTTAAGAGTTCTAACAGCTCTAGAAAAAGGACTGGTGATTTCAAGTTCTTCAATGGGATCTAGTTCATTGTGACTAGAATCTAAATAATTTTTAGAACTTGAAGTTTTCACAGATTCCTTTACAGGATGGTTAGGGGATTTTGAATTAATGTCTAGATTTGATACATCATCCTCCAGGTTCTCTAGAGTGGTCTTAGGATCATGTGGATCTGTTTCATCAAATTTGACATGGACAGATTCTTCCACACATTTAGTTCTTTTATTAAACACTCTATAGGCTTTAATAGAAATTGAATATCCTAAGAAGATTCCTTCATCACTCTTGGATGCAGATTTTTCAAGATTGTCCTTAGTATTAAGGATATAGACTTTGTAACCGAATACTTTGAAGTAGATAACTTTGGGTTTTCTATTATTACACAACTCATATAGAGTTCTTTTAAGGATAGGTCTAATCAATACTCTATTGATTATGTAGCATGATTTATTTACATCTTTAGTCCAAAAGTAAATAGGTAAGGCATATTCAATGAGCATGGTTCTAGCAATCTCTTACAGGGTACTATTTCTTCTTTCTACAACTCCATTCTGTTGAGGTGTTCTAGGGGCAGAGATATTATGACTATAGCCATTTTATGAGAAAAAGGACTCAAACTCTTGATTTTGAAACTCACAGCCATGATCACTTCTTAAGGATTTAATTTTATGTCCACTAATATTTTTCTACAGTTTTGGAATATTTGGTAAAATGAGAGCAGGCTTCACTTTTGTGAGCCAAAAAGAAAGTCCAAGTATATCTAGAAAAGTCATCTACAAGAACATAAACATAGTACTTTCCATTTAAACTAGAAACTCTAGATGGTCTAAACAAATCCATGTGAACCAATTCGATAGGTTGAGAAGTTGACACTTATTTATTTGGTTTGAAAGAAATTTTTTGTTGCTTTCCTTTTTGAAAAGTATTACACACTTTATCATTTGGAAACTCAAGTTTGGGTAGGTCTTTGACTAAGATTTTTCTAGTTAACATTCTAAAGGAGTGAGTGCTACAGTGTCCTAGTCTCCTATTCCAAATAAAAGAATCTTTGTGAAACACACTTAAACATGAATCGTTTTGAGAAGCTAAAGAATTCAAGTTGACAATATATACATTTTCATTTCTTAATATAGAAAACACTAATTCATTTTTAGAATTAAAAAAATTACAGGCATCATTTTCAAATTTAACATGAAATCCATCATCACATAACTGTGAGTAACTAAGTAGATTATATTTCAATCCATCAAAAAACAGTACTTTAGAAATCAAAACTGAGTTAGAGTTACCGATTTTTCTAAGGCCAATAATCTTTCCTTTGGCATTGTCATCAAAGGTGACACGCCCTCCATCAATTTTTATTAAGTTCTTGAAGCATGAGTAGTCTCCTGTCATGTGTATTGAACACCCACTATCCAAGTACCATATGCTTCTACAGGAACTCTTTAAGCATCTTTCTACCACAATAGTCAGATAAAAATAGATTTTGGTACCCACACTTGTTTGGGTCTAGCAATATTAGTGACTAGTGCCTTAAGAACCCATATCTGCCTCTCTTTTTTAATGGCCCAAAGGCCTTTATTTTTATTGATTTTTGATAACCCCCCTTTCAAGGGATGAGGGGAAACCCTTACAAGGACCATAGTCTCAAAGATTATATGGATCATAGGCTTAGGAGATTACATGACACGAAGGTCTTAGGGAATTAAACCAAACTATCTACAAGGAACTGCCCCTCCCCAGTATCTACATCGTGATAGTAGCTCTCTACCTTTGCATAGTCGTCTGGCTAGGCTTCCCGTGCAAGCATAGACTGGTCCCAATGGCATATCCATACCCTCTCATTCTGAAAAATCCATTTGGCTCTACTCTAGTGAGTGCACCTTCTCTGAATCCTCTTTTGGGGCTGCTTCTTTTTTGTAGATTCTGTCTGGGGCAATTACATGTGGCCCGAAGGCCTTGAGGTGTCCCAAAGGCCTTAAAGGTGGCCTGAAATCCCTACTGACCCGAAGGCCTAGGTGGCCCGAAATCCTTAAGGACTCTAAGCCCAAACCGGTGGCCCAAGTTGAATAGTTCTAGCTGCTATAGTACCGAACAGTAACTGCTACAGTACCCACATAGTGTACATTTCTACCTCATAGGTTTCCTATAAGCATTATGTAAAGTATTTGAAAAATAAACTCTATTTTGTCTAGAAAAGATTGAGATAGTAGAGAGTGTGTCATAACTTGATCTAGCTAAATGTTTTCCCGAACTAGGAGTAAAGTTGTATGTCCTAGATTTAGAAACAAAATTAGTTCTTCCAAAATTTCTTTTACCAGGTTGATACCTAATGACAATAGTATATTTAAGAGCAATCTGTTTACCTAGAATTTTTATCAATGTATCTTTACCATTAGTAAACCTTTCAAGATCCTTTTTCAATTTCTCATTATATAGTTTTAGTTCATTGTTCTCTTTGAGTAATTGAGAATTTTTATCCCTTTCAATAGTGAGTTCAGTTTTAACAGTTGAGGTAAGAGCATGTTGTTTCTTTAAAGACTTGTATTTATCTTTTAGTTCATTGCATGTATCTTCAAGCATATTACAGTATTCAAACATTTATTCATTAGAAATATTTTCAGAGTCACTCTCATCTCTAGAATAATAAGAATTGTGTACAAGAGATTACAGTGTTACCTCAGATGTGTTTATCATAAAACACATATTGGCTTTGTTAGCCTGTTCATCATGTGAAGATTATAAGTCACTTGAACTATCCTCAGAAGCACTCCAATTTTCTTTCATTTCCTTTT
Source organism: Viscum album (assembly GCA_963277665.1). Lineage (NCBI taxonomy): Eukaryota > Viridiplantae > Streptophyta > Magnoliopsida > Santalales > Viscaceae > Viscum > Viscum album. The sequence continues at coordinate 1,263,627,847 of OY728132.1, read as the reverse complement.
TATACTTTTTATCTTTATCCTCATATTTCTTTTTGTACTTGAGCTTGGGACAGTCAGCCTTGATATGTCCTTTTTGTTTACATTCATAGCAGACAATCTCATCAGACTTGTTACTTCTTTTCCAATCTTTCTTCCAACTTCCTTTTTGATCATATCTTCCCTTGAAGTTAGGATTTTTGAAAAAGTTCTTCTTTTTTGTAAAATATCTTAAACCTTATGGCTAATTGATCCATCTTCTTGTCAATTCCAGGTGATGATTGTTCACTGCTAGAAATTTCTACAGAAGGTTCCAATTTCACTTTCTCTTTGTGTTTAGAGGTGGTGGTCTTGAACGCAACTAATTTTCTTTTGGGTTCATCCTCATCTTCCTTTTTGACTTTAAGCTCCTCTTCATACATCATTATTTTTTCAATGAGTTATTTTACAGGTATCTTGTTGATGTCACATGACTCTCTAATAGAGACAGAGGTTCCTCTCCATCTGTTAGGTAGGCATCTGAGAATCCCCATAATCTATTCTTTAGCTATGACTTCCCTTCCAAGAGAAATCATGGTGTTGAAAATTTCATTGAACCTGAGATACATTTCAGAAATAGGCTCATCAGGTTTTATTTTAAAGTTTTCATACTTAATAGTGTAAGTATTAAGTCTTATTTATTTCACACTGGAATTTCCTTCATGTGAAATAGACAATGTATCCCAAATTTCATGGGAAATTTTACATACAAAGATTCTATTAAATTCCTTATCGCCTAAAGAGAAGTATAAATAATTCATAGCTTTTCAATTGTTATTATAGGCATTTTTGTTAGGTTCATCCCAAGTGATTCAATCAGTAGCAGGAATCTTATATTCATCTATAACTGAAGACCAGATTTCAAAGATCATACTTTCTAAATGCATTTTAATTTTAATTTTCAATTGATTATAATTAGTTCCATTAAAGAATGGTGGTATATTTGTTGCAGCACCTTCAAATATATTATCCATAATACAGAAATACTTTAAAAGAGCTATAAATTTAGAATTAACAAAAATTTACAAATCTTTAAAGTACAACTACAATCATAGTTGAATAGGCTCAAAAATAGAGTCTTAATAGTATTAAAAAACACTCCTTTGATACCAAATGTTGGTCAGAGCAGAGTACTCAAGAGGGGGGTGAATTGAGTATCTATTAAAAAAATTTGTTTAAAAAGTATTCTTAAAAGGGTTCCCCAATAAAGTTAAATACAACCTAGTTAATCAAGGTTGTACTGTTATGAAAGTATGACAGTTTAAATTACTTTTTAGAAGATTTATTAATTATCAGTAATCTTAATATTGGTTATTAACATTACTTTTGAAGCTATTCTAATAAGACAATACAATTATAACTTATTTCCAAGATTAACAATCAAAGTAAATTTAGTGAATTCTGAATTAAACAGTAAAACAGAGACAACTAAAATAAACAACACAACAAATATAAAACAAGTGGTTCAATCTCAAGACGAGACCTAATCCACTCTACTTAGTGATCACCTGACTCCAAGAATTTTATATAAATAAACTAGATACACAAATTGTATTGGGTTTTACAACAGTACACAAGACTGTCTAGGTCACACGACATCTTCCACAGTTCTTCATGGGTATGAACTAACAGGTCACATAGTAACCTCTTCCACACTTATCTGTGGGAATACACATGTGTAAAAAGATTTAAGAGAAATGATATCTTGTATCCTTCAGTTTGATGTAGGAGATAGTGTGTGTTTAATACAGACACACACACTGCTTGAAAGATAAGAAAAATAATACACAGTAGAGCAGAAATGATGAGATAAGGTTAGAAGTGCTCTGAGTGTCAGTCTATGCAGCTCTAGAATTCTGGGATGAAGAAAATGCAGAAATCGAGTCCTCTCATGGAAAAAAAGTATCATAAGTCAGCTAGATCTGGCTTGTGTTATTCGTGGTATTGTTAATGAGAAGATGTTCTTGATGATTCTGATCTATGGTGTCTAGCTTATTGATTCAAGAATTCTTTGTGTGTTCTTTAAGAATGTTGAGTTTCATGTGTCGGTTCTCATTTTCAGGAAAGCTCATGTGTACATCGTTATTACACTTCATATTTGTTTTTGGGCCGCACTTCTCTTTTATTCTTGGAGTGCATGTGTTGGAGCTGACATGATGCATGTATTCTGCACCTCGTACCTCGTACTATCAGATGATGTGTCTACAAAGAAACATTAATTATGTCAGTGCATTTAAAAGCTTCAAATATGATCGTTAGAAATTAAATTGAAAAACGACAAAACATATTAAGAAACTGTGACACAATCTATCTGTAAATAGTATCTCCATGGAACAGTGTCTCCTTGAAACGGTGTTTGGATGGTCATGGTGTCTAGATGGTCACGGTGTATGGATGGTCACGGTGTCTGGATGCTCACGGTGTCTAGATGGTCACGGTGTCTCGATGGTCATGGTGTCTAGATGGTCACGGTGTTTGTATGGTTACGGTGTTTGGATGGTCACAGTGTCTGGATGGTTACAGTTTCTGGGTCCTTTGCTAGAAAAACACAACTGGTGGCAGACTCACGGTTTCTCATACTTAGTCAAATATATGTATACAGACTTAAATAGTGATATTCATAAAATGGTTTAGACTTAGTCATTCATCAAAGAAATCGTTATGAAGTAAATTAAACATGGTGTAAAATAATTACACTTAATGTATAGCAAGTAAGATCTTGGATAGGTTTATTTAAAGCATAAAAATACTAATCATTTGTACACATGATTTGAGACATATTACATAGGATTAACAGGTTTCATAAAAAGTAAAGGATTTGTGATCATTAAAACATGAGTAACATAGGAGAAGTCCAACAATTTGTATGTCAGACATTTTCTTGATGTCATGCATGTAGAAAAAAAATGTATTTGATAGTGTTATTGGAATGTTACTAAATGTTCTTGGAAAAATGAAAGATGGTATCAAGGCCAGGTTGTACTTGATTAAAATGGGGATAAGGGAAGATTTGACACTAGTGAAGGGTAAAAGGTGGACTTTTTTTCCTCCAGTATCTTACACTCTATCCAGACAGAAAAAATTGTAATTTCTCTTTTTCCTTACTAGTATAAAAGTTCCATAGGGGTATTCCTCAAATATCAATAATGTTGTGTCAATGATTAATTTGAATTTACAATGACTAAAATCACATTACTAACATGTTTTCATGCAAGATTTAATGTTTGTTACTTTCCATTTCATTCTACCTCAAAATTTATGACATACATTAACCAGACTCTACTTCTTTTTCAAAGCCATATGCAGTAAAATTGTAGACCTGGTGAAGTTTCCCATCATGAATAAGGATATTTCAGTCATATTATGTGATTAGAGATGTTCTTCCCACCACCATTATTTGATATAATGGTCCATCTGATGGTTCACTTGGTCAGAGAGGTTCGACTATGTGGTCTTGTCCATTATAGATGGATGTGCCCCCATTGAATGGTATATGAAGATTTTGAAAGGGTATGTCAAGAATATAAGTCATCCAGAAGGTTGTATTGTAGAATGATATATTTTTGAAGAAGCTATTTAATTCTGTACCAATTACCTATCATATGTTGAAAGCATCGGTCTCCCAAATCTCATCACAGCGAACACCTTATGGGCGAAGAGATTTCTGAAAAAGATATTGTTATAATTACCTTGACAGAGTGGAATCAAGAACATCTTTACATATTACATAATAGTGAAGATGTTGATCTATACATTAAATCCCCAAAATAAATTCTTATAGATTTGAATCTAACAAGGGATGAAGGATAGATATCAAATACATATAATCAATAGTTTATAGGATGGTTGAGAGATCAATTTTATAAGGAGTTATATAGAAATCCAAATTCAATTTTCTAATGACTTCAATGGCTAGCTAAATGACCGAATGAAAATGTTATATCTTACACTGGTTTTTTGATAAATGGTTATACGTTCTATAAAAAATAACACGATGAAAATCAGTACGATGAAAAATAGTGGTGTTACGCTTGTGGTTAAAGTAATGCACATATCTAGTTCCAAGGATAGAAATCCAATTTATGAAAATATGTCATATTTTGGCATTATTGGACAGATATACGAGTTGGATTATACAACATTTTAAGTGTCTATTTTTGGTTGCAAATGGGTTGACAATATCAATGGAATGAAAGTTGATGAAATGGGATTTGTGAAGGTGAATTTTAGTGTGGAGGGGGGGAAATAAAATCCATTCATAATGGAATCACGAGCAGTTTAAGTATTTTATGTCTCTGATCCAACAAACAATAATTGTTCAATTGTCCTGGTGTCGACCAAAACAAATATTGAGTCAGATGAAAATTAAATTGAGGATGACCCTTTCCTTGGGACATCACAATTAGTTCATGTCAGTTTCAATGTAGATAATGTCTTGTATGTTATAGGGGACCAAAAATAGGGGATTTGGATTCTCAATAGAGGAACCAAATCCTTAAAAACTTTAAAAAAAATAGGTTTCAATGAGAAGGTAAAAATGTTTTTTAATATATTATGTTTTCCCTCATAATATGATATGTCCTCTACTGCATTAACATAATCTAAATTAAATGTTTGACTGCTCATGCAGATAATGTCTTCTGCACATGATGAAAGAAAAAACTATAATAAAGGAAACCCTTTGGAAAGATGTAAAGGTAATGTTACAATATACATTCTCTATTTTACTGAAAAAATATATAATGAAACGTTGATTTAATTTTCATTATTCCTTGTAGAGTTCGTTTATTTTAGAATATTTCAATCCATGTGTCATGCCTTTACAGGAAGAGCAATGATGTTGTATCTGCTCAATCACATAGGTAATCTTAATGTTTGCATAGTAAAATCATTGTCCATAGAATTAATTTATTGTTTCATATTTATGTTTAATTTATTTCTTTTTAGTATTACTCACATAATAATTATTTTCTCATACAGGTGGATTTTTTGTTTGAGTTAGGGTGCTCTATCCAAATTTCATGCTTCTTCTCCCTTAAAACCTTTTCACCCCTACAATGATTCATTTATCATCTTCTTTCAAGTTACCTCCACAACCTTTGCAAGAAGAGAAATGAAGCTTCCTTTGCTTAATTACAGAGGTAATTTTGATGTTTTCACAGTAAAATCATTGTCCATGGAATTAATGTATTGTTTTATATTTATGTTTAATTTATTTCATTTTATTATTACTCACATAATAATTGTTTTCTTATACAGTGGATTCTTTTGTTTGAGTTGGGGTGATCTGTCCAACTTTCATGCTTCTTCTCCCTCAAAACCTTTTCACCCATACAGTGTCACATTTATCACTTTCTTTTAAGTTCTCTCAACTTCCTTTGTGGGAAGAGAAATGAAGTTGCCTCTGCTCAATTACAGAGGTAATCTTGATGTTTTCCCAGTAAAATCATTGTCCATATAATTAATGTATTGTTTCATATTTATGTTTAATTTATTCCTTTTTATTATTACTCACATAATAATTTTTTTCTTATACAGGTGGATTCTTTTGTTCGAGTTGGGGTTCTATGTCCATATTTCATCCCTTTCTACACCAAAACTTCCACATACTTCTTCTCCATAAAAGCCTTTCACCCCTGTAGTGTTTTCATTTATCACTTTCCTTCGAGTTCCCTCCACTACTCAATCACAGAGGTAATCTTAATATTTTCACAGTAAAATCATTGTCCATAGAATTAATGTATTATTTCATATTTATGTTTAATTTATTTTTTTAGTATTTCTCATAATAATTTTTTTCTTATATAGTTGGATTCGTTTTTCGAGTTTATGTGGTTTGTTCGAAGCTGCTCATGCAGTGTTGGCGGTTTGACAAAGAAAGTTAATGGAAATCATGGTAACATTGACAGTTAGGATTTTTTTGAGACTTTGGTACGTGTAGGAATCAGTTGTATCTCAATCCAACACATGATATGACTGGTATGACTTCAATCACTTCTTTCTATTTTAAATTGACATTAATTTTAGTAAAAAATAAAACTGACTCAATGTGTCTGTTATCAGTTTAAAATCGACATATGACTTTAAAAAGTTTCACTAACTAAAAACCGAGAAAACACACTCGGATTTTATTAATAATTTAGGGAATCGATTCATAAATCATTTGTGACGTGTAGGAATCGGTCACACATCAAACCGATACACGATATGATCCGTATGAGTCAAAGTGTGTGTTTCAAGTTTAAAATGACATTTTAGTAAAAAAGACAAGTGATGTACTCAAAACTAAGAAAACACATTCAGATTGTTTTGATACTTTAGGACAGCAATCCATATGTGATTTGGAACATATAAGAATCAGCCTCACCATGATCTGATGCACGGTGTGACCAGTATGACTCTAAGTGTATCTTTATTTAAAATTAACATCAATTTTAGTAAAAAAACAAACTGACCTACTCAAAACTGAACCAACACATTCAGATTATTTTTATACTTTAGGACAATGATCCATAAGTGATTTGAGACGTGCATGAATCAACCACACCTCAATCTGACACACGGTGAGAATGATATGACTCCAAATGCGTGTTTTTATTTAAAATTGGTATCAATTTCAGTAAAAAGGCCAACTAACCTACTTCAAACTGAGCAAACACATTCAAATTGTTTAAATACTTTAGGCCAATGATCTATAAATCATTTTTGATGTGTAGGAATCAGTCGCACCTTAATCTAATGCACGGTGTTATCAGTATGACTCTAAGTGCGTATTTTTATTTAAAATTGATATCAATTTTAGTAAAATTAACACTTTCTAATAATTTTGTTCTTTATATTATTACTAACATAAGAATTTTTTTTTCTTATACAGGTGTGTTCTTTTTCTTGAGCAGGGGTGGTTTTTTCGGCAATAGCATGGGTCATGTCAAGATTAAAAGATAAAGGAACATTGATGTTTTTTAATGTATGTAATAATTTGTATTTATGTAATTGTATGAACCAATGTTTGAAATGTCTATAATATAGTGTTTTTTCTTGTGTTTGTGTTGTAAATTTCATTTCATTTAAATCCTGTATTGTGACTTGTTTTCATTGATATCTGGTGTGTTTCTGGTGTTACGGTGTGTTGTTACAGCTGATAAAACGCTATTTTGTTGATTATTTTATTGATAATAAATGACATAATTTCCTCACATTGTGTTAAATATGTTTATTTATAAAATATTTGGGATTTGATCATTCATTTGAAAATTTGGTGAAAATTCCAGTTTTACCCATTATAATTCACTGTAGTATTTCAAAAATAAATATTTTTATACTTATTATTTGAATTTTAAATTTTTTAAAAGTGTTCCTAACTTAATTTTCTACAACTTTTATTCAGGACACTAGAGATAAATAGTGTATTTGGTTGATGAAAATGGGCCATGAAATCAAAGTTGGGATGGAATCGCCAGAATTGAGAAGCTTCTGTATTTGGGCCATAACTCCTTCATTTGGGCTTGGATTGAACCCAAAATTTTATAAGAGATAGAGGACTCATATCCTCACATATGATATTTCTGGAATTCCGGCCAATTAACGCTTTTTAGTGGTCAACTTGGCAGTTCAAGTTGGATTAAAATATTTGGCCGAATTTCCACATTCACACTTGAAACCACTTGTAAACTATCCTCCCCTCCCCTCTATAAATTAGAGTTTTTATCATTTTTAAGGGTTGGGACGTGCATTGGGAAGTTGAGGGCAGAGGAGAAGTGTATCCACTCCAATTCTCCAACCATTTCAATAAGGGTAGCTCTTGAAGCAAGGATCCCTTCAACGAAGCCTTCTTCTTCTCCTTCATGTTGTAATGCTTTCGTTTGTGTAGTAAATTTCTTTGTACTTCTTTTATTTATTCTCTTTTCTTATGTTTTATTTAAATTTATTATTCTCTTAATATTTCTCTTTGGGCTGGAATTCTTGAGTAGAAACGTGATCGGGTTCTACCCTTTCTAAACCTTTGCACATGCAAAACGTTTCTACGATGATTACGCCACCCATGGAAGAGTAGTCTTTTAGTAATCGATCTATCTCTTACCCTCTTCATTTAATTATTTTGAATCATTGATCTACTGTAATTAACTTAATATGATCAATTAATTGTGTTTTTAAATTGGAAGAAACTAAGAAATAAATTTCATAATTAACACAAAAACACGCGAGGTCGAGATTTTGTGTAAATTGTGAGAGCGCGATCTTAATCGGTAATGCAAGACCACACGGGATAAATTTGTAGAGTTCAAATATAATCTCTAAACACAATTAATCCTCATTTCCAGAATGGATATGTGCTCTAATTAACCACTTACCATAAGCTAACCTTAGAACAACAATCAAAGCAGGGTGCTGCGATTGCGTGTTCCAAAGCTAGCCTAGGGTTTAAGTAATTTCATCTATGTGGTTAAGTTAACTCTCGTAGGGTTCGAGGGTTAACAAATTAGGGGATCATAATTAAGTAGATATTAATTTAAATGATAATGATTAATAAGTTAATGAAGAGGTATATTTAGATCAATCACGCCTTTTAAATATTTTCTAAAAAAACATCTTTTTGTTGTGTCATTTTAATCGAACTTCATTTCAAAATTAAAAACAAAAAAAATGCAATCTTCTTCCAGCAAACTTGTTAAAGTTTCATAAATGATAAAACCCCCCATACTTTCAAGTAGTGTTTTTATTCTATTCTATTTTATTTTTTTAGAATACCTCTGAAAAGTTGTTTTAATTCACTTCCTCCTTTGAGAGACGACCTTGGTCAGCCACTCTGCTGCACCTAAGTACCCCAAAATCACACTAATCATTTGAGGGCGCCCACGACAGTGCTCTATCAAATTGGCACCGTTGCTGGGGAGGCAAGTAATTTATTCAACCATTTAGAGGTATTTCTTTTATTTTTCATTTTATTATTTTCTTCACCTCTTTCTTTCATCTTTCCCCTTTCTCAAGTTTTCATTTTTTTCATCCTCTACTTTTCTTTTTGGACCATCAAATCAAACTTCTCATTTTTATTTTACTATGGTCCACTTTCTTTCTTTTCATTTTTATTTGATTTATGACACAAACTAATCCTGAATATCTCTTATATCTTGACCCTGAGATTGAACGTATCCTTAGGGCTCGAATCAGACATTCTCAGTCTACGGGAAGTTTCAATATTCAACCAGTTGGTGAATTCTTCTCTTCTGTAAACATTGAAATTGGAATCTATTCAAATTCAAACATAAAAGAGGAACCAATGGCTGAAAATAATGTAAATGAACTTAATAGAACCATTCAAGAATTGGTTGCACCATATATTAACTATCAACCAAATTGTATTGCATACCCAAACCTCGAATTGGACTTTGAATTGAAATCTGGATTAATTCACCTTCTTCCAAAGTTTCATGGCCTCTCTGGTGAGGATCCCAATAAACACCTTAAAGAATTTAATGTGGTTTGATCAACTTTAAAACCAAGAAATGTTTCTGAATATCAAACCAAACTAAGAGCATTCCCATTCTCACTTGATGGAGCTACGAAATATTGGATGTATTATTTGCAACCTGAAGATGTAACATGTTGGAATGATTTGAAACGTCTTTTCTTGCAAAGATTTTTTCCAGCATCAAGGACCACATCCATTCGAAAGGAGATATTAGGGATCAAGAAAGCCCAAGTAGAGTCAATGTATGAGTACTGGGAGCGATTCAAGAAGTTGTGCGCAAGCTGTCCGCATCACCAAATCAGTGAGAAACTCATCATCCAATACTTCTATGAAGGACTCACACCCATGGATAGGAGCATGGTAGATGCTACAGTTGGAGGAGCATTGGTGGACAAGACACCAGCAGCCACACATGCATTGATCGACAAGATGGCCCAAAACTCCCAACAATTTGGCGATAGAGGTACACCACATATCAGGGGAGTACATCAGGTAAGTACTTCTTCTCTTGAGAGTCATTTGATTGATACCAAGTTAGAAGAATTGAAAACTATGGTGAGGTAGATTGCTTTGGCACAAGACATCCCTACCCCCTCCTTCAAGGCCTTGTGGTATTTGCACTGAGACAAGCCACCCAACAGACTGTTGCCCACAACTCCAAGAAACAGAAGATTGTGCAGCAGTGTTCCCTGGGAGACCATATCATCAAAAACAACAACAAACATACCCCCAAAATAAGTTTGATTCATTTACTCCAACACACAACCAAGGGTGGAAAGATCAACCAGACATAAGGTATGGCTCTGGACAACAACAAAGGCCACCCTTTCAACAAAACTTCCAGTAGCCTCCACCTTACCAGCAGGGTTTCCAACAACCCCAAAGGAGATTTGAAGCCCAAGCATCAACAAGCCAACAACAAGGGAATCCCCCACAAAAGGTAGATTCTAATACTAATGATATTTTGAAGAAAATCGTTCTTAATCAACAGAATGAGCTGAAGAGTCAAAGTTCGGAGCTGAGGGAGTTGAAGACTCAAATGAGCCAGATTGCCACCGCCCTCCATGAACTTTTAAGTAAGAATTCCAGAAATATACCTTCCCAACCCACTCCAAATCCAAAGGGGAATGTTAGTGCTATCAAATTGAGAAGTGGGAAGCAAATGAACGATACATATGTACCTACCATTCCACCGGGATTCACCTCTACTCCAGAGAAGCTGCATTCCATACCAACTGATGAGCAATCCAAGGAGAAAGATAAAGGTAAGAAAAAGATTGATGATGTTCCTCATAAACCCCTTCATTTTCCAAACAGGGTTTTTCAAACCAAGAAGATGGTTGAAGAAGCAATTAAAAAGGAGGTTTTGGACACATTCAAGCGTGTGGAGATCAACATTCCTCTACTTGAAGCCATTAATAAAATCCCAAGGTATGCCAAATTCTTAAAAGAACTCTGCACCAATCGAAGAGGGCTCAAGGGAAATGAGAGGATCAACCTTGGAAGGAATGTCTCAGCACTCATTACACCAACTCTAGCAATGCCAACAAAGTGAAAGGATCCCGTGACATTCACCATCCCATGTACCATAGGGGAGTTGCACTTCTCTGATGCTCTTTGTGATTTAGGAGCTTCAATAAATGTGATGTCTCACTCTGTATTCTCTTCTTTACAGGTTGGTGAGTTGAATCCGACGAGAGTAGTGGTGCAGTTGGCAAATAGAGCTACGGAATATCCAGCGGGAGTTATTGAGGATGTACTTGTCCGGGTAAGAGACATGATCTTTCCGGCAGATTTCTATGTTCTTAACATGGAGGATGATCAGGTAAGTTCTCATGCCCCCATTATCTTAGGTAGACCCTTCCTCAAAACTACAAAAACTATCATAGATGTCAATGAGGGTACACTTTCCATGGAATTTGGGGATGAAGTTGTGGTATTTAATGTCATGGAATCCATGAAGTACCCCTCATAGGACCATTTTGCTTTTGTTATCTCCCATTTTGAACCACCAAATAAAAACTCCATGGAATTTGATTGTCCTATGCTTAGGGAGATTATGAGTATTGGTTCGAGTTTGATGTATAAGATTACTTCCACACATGTTGCTGATACACAATCCTCTCTTGGATTTGATTTTGATGTGGATTCATATTCTGATTTTGATCATGTTCACTCTGATTATGACATGGATGTTGAGTATGCTGATGGATTTGATGCTTTATTCGCTGATTTTGATGATGTCTATTCTAATACTGATGCTCTTTGTGCACATATTTCAGTTCCTTTAATGTCTTCATCCATACTACACCCTCCTTCATTAGAACTCAAGCCATTGCCACCAAATCTGAAATACTCGTACTTGTTGAGTGGTGAGAGATTACTTGTTATCATTGCTAACAATCTCCCTTTTGAACATGAAGAAAAGCTTTTGAATATTTTGAGGGATAACATCAGGGCGATTGGGTGGACCTTGGCTGAAATATCAGGTATTAGCCCCTCTATTTGCATGCATAGGATTCTCTTGGAGGATGGGGCTAAACCGGTGAGACAGCCACAAAGGAGACTCAATACCACCCTCCTGGAAGTTGTTAAAAAAGAAGTTGAGAAATTGCTCGAGGCTGGTATAATCTTTCCCATTTCATATTCTCAGTGGGTAAGTCCCATGCAGGTTGTGCCTAAGAAGAGTGGTGTTACTGTTGTTAAAAATGAGAAAGATGAGTTAGTTCCAATGAGGGTGCAAAACAGTTGGTGTGTGTGTATTGATTATAGGAAACTAAATCAGTCCACTCGCAAGGACCATTTCCCCCTCCCATTTATTGATCAAATGCTTGAGAGACTAGCTGGGAAAACACACTATTGTTTCTTGGATGGATTTTCTGGATATTTTCAGGTTCCTATAGCTCCGGAGGATCAGGAGAAGACTACATTCACCTGTCCCTTTGGCACATTTTCCTACCGGAGGATGCCATTTGGACTTTGCAACGCCCTAGGTACCTTCTAGAGATGCATGGTGAGTATTTTTTCTGATTTTATTGTGACCTGCATGGAGGTATTTATGGATGATTTTACAGTGTATGGATCCTCATTTGATGAATTTATAAATATTTTTGGAAAGGTATTGCATTGTTGTATTGAGAAGAATCTGGTCTTAAATTTTGAAAAATGTCATTTCATGGTCGAAAAGGGCATTGTCTTAGGGCATGTAGTGTCAAAACATGGGATAGAGGTTGATAGATCTAAGGTAGACATTATTTCATCCTTACTCTATTTTTCATGTGTACGTGATGTTAGATCTTTCCTAGGGAATGCAGGATTTTATCGGCGCTTCATCAAAGATTTTAGTAAGATTGCTCTTCCCATGTCACGATTACTTCAAAAAGATTCTGATTTTGTGTTTGGCGATTCTTGTAGGACTTCCTTTCATGAGCTAAAGAAGTGTCTAACCACTCCACCGATCATACAGCCCCCGCGGTGGGACCTTCCATTTGAGCTTATGTGTGACGCCTCCAACTTCGCAGTTGGAGCTGTCTTATCTCAGAGGGTGGAGGGACGTTCACATGTGATCGTCTATGCATCGAGGACACTGGATTCATCCCAATCAAACTACACAACCACGGAAAAGAAGTTTCTTGTTGTCATATTTGCTTTAGATAAATTCCGTTCGTATTTATTGGGCTCTAAAGTAGTTGTTTTTTCTAACCACGCAGCTCTGAGGTAGCTCTTGAAGAAGCCAGATGCAAAGCCCAGGCTGATCCGATGGATGCTCCTTCTTCAAGAATTTGATATTGAGATAAAGGAAAAAAAGGGGTCAGAAAACCTGGTGGAGGACCACATGAGTAGGCTTACTCACACACTAGAGGGTGACACCTTGGACCAGGTACCACTTTGGGACACTTTCCCCGATGAGAATCTTTATTCCATCTCAGGTACGCATCCTTGGTATGCAGATTTAGTTAACTACCTTGTTGCCTCTGAAATCCCTGCAAATTTAAAGAAACATCAAGTCCAAAAATTAAAGAGTGATTCAAGATTTTATGTTTGGGATGATCCATACTTATGGCGCATGTGTAGTGACCAAGTTATCAGGAGGTGTGTTCCTGATCATGAGTTTGAGTCTGTTTTGCAATTATGTCATACACTTGCATGTGGTGGACACTTTGGACCCCAACGGATAGCTAGGAAAGTTTTGGACTCTGGATTATATTGGCCTAGTTTATTCCATGATGCCCATGTGTTTTGTAAGTCATGCTCTCGTTGCCAACACACTGGGAATATTTCTAGGAGACATGAGATGCCCCAATAACCCATACTATTCTGTGAGATTTTTGATGTGTGGGGCATTGATTTTATGGGTCCTTTTCCAAGTTCATATGGTTTCTTGTATATTTTGGTTGCTGTTGATTATGTGAGTAAATGGGTGGAGGCCAAGGCCACCAGGACTGATGATTCTCATGTTGTTGTGGATTTTGTGAAGGCAGAAATTTTTTGCAGGTTTGGAGTACCGAAGGCCATCATCAGTGACCAAGGGACACACTTCTGCAATCAGAATTTTGCTTCCCTCCTTCGGAAGTATGGGGTGACACACAAAACATCAACACCATACCACCCTCAAACAAATGGCCAGGATGAGGTTTCAAATCGTGATTTGAAACAAATTTTGGAGAAAACTGTGCATCCAAATAGGAAGGATTGGAGCAAGCGCTTGGATGATGCGTTGTGGGCTTATAGGATAGCATACAAGACACTCATTGGTATGTCCCCATTTCGAATTTTTTTTGGTAAAGCATGTCATCTCCCCGTGGAAGTTGAGCATCGAGCTTATTGGGATATAAAGAAATGCAACATGGATTTGGCCCAAGATGGAATCCAAAGGAAGCTGCAAATTCAAGAGCTTGAAGAGATTAGATTATCTTCATATGAGAACTAAAGTCTCTACAAGGAAAGATCAAAAGCATCTCATGATAGAATGATCCAACAAAAGGAGTTTCATGTTGGAGAGAAAGTCCTTCTCTATAGTTCACGACTGAAGCTGATGCCTGGTAAGTTGCGTTCCAGATGGTTAGGTCCTTATGTTGTGACTAATGTTTTCCCTTATGGTGTAGTGGAGATCACACAAGAGGACACAAGAAGGAGCTTTACAGTCAATGGGAAATGTTTGAAGAGATACATTAAGGGACTTCCTACTAATGCAGTGGATTTTATCACACTGCATGACCCTATCATCACTTGAGCACATCAGGCTGTTCCTAACCCTTTCACTTTTATATTATCTATCCTATTTAAAAATTCTGCATTTCATGTGCATATATCATCTCATAGGTTCACATTGAGGACAATGCAATATTTTAAGTGTGGGGGAGGGAACTTTTTAGTTTAGTAATTTCAATTGTTTTCCTGTTTAAAAATAGAAAAAATAACAAAAAAATTGTGTTTTTTTTCAAATTTCGTGTGTTTATTTTTCAATTTTATTTATGTTTTTGAAATTTTTGAGCTGAAATGATTCTCATCACAATTTTGAAATGCATATCAATGAGTAAAAAAATTTATCCCTTGAAACTAAGCTTAAATGAATGTTGAAATGACTTTGTTTCAAGTTCAAATATTTAGTAATTTCATGAAAAGTACACTGAATTTTGAATCCCATGCCACATCTCACTGTCTTTATATTTGAAATCACTTTCCTGTGAGGCTTCTGAACCATTATTTTCATATTCTTTACATTCACCTCACTTCTTGAGAGAACCAAACCATGGTTGATTTAACCAGAATTTGATTTATTCTTATCAAAACTTGAGGGTTTGAGGTACTTATGTTTAAATGATTGAGGCATTTGTTTGGTATTAAAGCCCCTATTTCAAATAATCCTTTATATAATGGCCTACCTTGAACATTTAATCCTTGTAGCCCTTAGAAGCCATGCACAGCCTGTTAGGTTAGCCACATTACAAGCCAATTTTCCCTATCCAACCAACTCTTGAAGTGAAATTGCATAATCTAGTTGAGCTTAAGTGTGGGGGAAGCTATGTTGTGTTGTGCTACCACATTCTATGATACTTTGGGTGGAAAATTAAATTCTGAAGAGATGTGTTTGCTACTGAAGAAATTCGTTATATTGAAAGTTGTGTCTTTTCTGGAGCTTTCATGACAAGTGAAGTTGTGCCTTTTCTGGAGCTTCTAATTGAGGTGGAAAGATGTGCCTATTTGGAGCTTCCAAGAAAATCATGTTTGAGAAGATTGACAATTTTTTTTGCTAAATTGATTAATGGTGTAAACCTTTCATGACTTTTCATGATGATGGAGCTGAATTGATACTATGGGGATTGAGGAGAAGACCATATTTAAGTGAAAATTAGATTAATGCAATTTTTCTTCAAAAAGAGTCAAGCTCTCCTTATTCAGCCTTAGAATTTTTCACATCTAAATCTTACCAACCGAAAGCCACAGAACAACCCTGAAAAGTCTTCATGATAAACATATGTCTTTGACTCACATTGGGTGGATATGTAGGAATTTATCAAGCCTATGGTGACCCTTGTATGAGTTTGGATGAGGAAGACATTGCTAAAAAAATTGACATTTATGTGGTGAGTGAAAATGAATATTAGGTAAGTGTTTTGTGTGCATGGGAGGATAAATGAAGTGGAAATATATTGAATGATATAAATGGAGAACTTGAAATAATGATTTTTATGAGGCATGATATCTTTTGTTTCTTGGTGTGTAATTGTTGGATCTCAAGGATATGTGTTTTAAAATTTGTTTTGATTTGATATTGATGTTTACTTGACATTAGGTTTTGCCGAGGAGTGCAAAAGGGTAAGTGTGGGGGAGTTGATAAAACACTATTTTTTTGATTATTTTATTGATAATAAATGACATAATTTCCTCACATTGTGTTAAATATGTTTATTTATAAAATATTTGGGATTTGATCATTCATTTGAAAATTTGATGAAAATTCCAGTTTTACCCTTTATAGTGCACTGTAGTATTTCAAAGATACATATTTTTATACTTATTATTTGAAATTGAAATTTTTTAACAGTGTTCCTAACTTAATTTTATACAACTTTTATTCAGGACACTAGAGCTAAATAGTGCATTTGGTTGATGAAAATGGGCCATGAAATCAAAGTTGGGTTGGACTCGACAGAATTGAGAAGCTTCTGTATTTGGGCCATAAATCCTTCATCTGGGCTTGGATTGAACCCAAATTTTTAGAGGAGATAGAGGACTCATATCCTCACATATTATAATTCTGGAAGGCCGGCCAATTCACGCGTTTTGGTGGTCAACTTGGCGGTGAAAGTTGGATTAAAATATTTGGCCGAATTTCCACATTCACACTTGAAACCACTTATAAACTATCCTCCTCTCCCCTCTATAAATTAGAGTTTTTATCATTTGTAAGGGTTGGGACGTGCATTGGGAAGTTTAGGGCAGAGGAGAAGTGGATCCACTCCAATTCTCCAACCATTTCAATAAGGGTAGCTCTTGAAGCAAGGATCCCTTCGACGAAGCCTTCTTCTTCTCCTTCGTGTTGTAATGCTTTCGTTTGTGTAGTAAATTTCTTTGTACTTCTTTTATTTCTTCTCTTTTCTTCTGTTTTATTTAAATTTATTCTTCTCTTAATCTTCCTCTTTGGGTTGGAATTCTTGAGTAGAAACGTGATTGGGTTCTACCCTTTCTAAACCTTTGCACATGCAAAACGTTTCTACGATGATTACGCCACCTATGAAAGAGTAGTCTTTTAGTAATCGATCTATCTCTTACCCTCTTTATTTAATTATTTTGAATCATTGAGCTACTGTAATTCACTTAATATGATCAATGAATTGTGTTTTTAAATTGGAAGAAACTAAAAAGGCAATTGAATAATTAACACAAAAACACGCGAGGTCAAGATTTTGTGTAAATTGTGAGAGCGCGATCTTAATCGGTAATGCAAGACCACACGGGATAAATTTGTAGAGTTCAAATATAATCCCTAAACACAATTCATCCTCATTTCCAGAATGGATATGTGCTCTAATTAAACACTGACCATAAGCTAACCTTAGAACAACAATTAAAGCAGGGTGCTGCGGTTGCGTGTTCCGAAGCTAGCCTAGGGTTTAAGTAATTTCATCTTTGTGGTTAAGTTAACTCTCGTAGGGTTCAAGGGTTAACAAATTATGGGATCATAATTAAGTGGATATTAATTTAAATGATAATGATTAATAAGTGAATGAATAGGTAGATTTAGATCGATCATGCCTTTTAAATATTGTCTAAAAACATCTTTTTGTTGTGTGAAATCTCCCTTCCTAAATGGTGATATTGAAGAAGAGGGTTTCATTGAACAACCTGGGAGTTTTCTTCTTGATAAAGATGGGAGCATTGTATACAGGATTAAAAGGGCTCTATATGGATTAAAGTAGGCCCCAAAAGCCTAGTATGCCAAGCCAGATGGATGCTTGAGATGCATGGATTTTTCAAAAGGAAAAGTTGATATCTATGTGAAAGAGTTGTTTATAGGCACTCTCATTGTCAGTGTATATTGATGACATAATTTTTACAGGTGACAAAGAGAATATTTATGAGGAGATTACTGAGGAAATAAAGAGGCATTTTGAGATGCCTATGTTGGGTGAGATATCATATTTTTTAGGATTGCAAATCATTCAAGGGGTTGATCGTATTTTTCTAGCCCAAGAAAAAAAAACTCTTAAGAGAATTTTTAGAGGTTTGGAATGGAGTAATGCAAGGTGATTTCTACTCCTATAGTTGGTGGCACTAATTTAATCAAAGATGAGGCAAGAACTTGTGTAAATCAATGGGACTACAAAAAACTAATTGGCATCTTTCTCAACCTAACGGCTTCCAGAGTTGACATTTTTGTTGTGGTGGTATTGTGTGCTTGATTTTGAAGTAATCTCAAGGAATTTCATATGTTGGCAGTCAAGAGGATTCTGAGATAATCAAAAATACCCTGGGATATGGCATACTATATAGATCCAATTCAGATTTAATGTTGTAGGGCTTAACAAAATGTTGACTAGACTGAAGATTATGTTGATAGGAAGTCCACTTCAGGTGGCACATTCTTTTTTAGTGAGAGTTGTGTGGCATGACATTGGGTACAGTTGAAACCGAGTACACAGCAGCCACACATGGTTGTACTCAAATAATATGGATGCATGTCCAATTAGAAGACTTGAGAGTCAAGGTTGAGAAGTCACTATGCGTTGCTTGTGACAATTTAAGCGTTATAGATCTCTCTAAGAATTTGGTTCAGTGTTCTAGATCCAATCACATTGATTTTAGATATCATTTCATCAAAGAGAAGGTGACAGAAAGTGATGTGAAACTTGATTTTGTTAGCACCAAGGAACAAGTTGCAAATTTTTTCACCCAAGCATTTCCAAAGGAGAGGTTCATTGAGTTGACGCTAAAACTCCATGTTTAGTCTTCCCCTCTCACCTAAAAATGTATGGAAACAACATCCCCCACAAGGCTTTGGATTATGTTCTCAAAGGGGGTTGAAAAGTGTCACAACTCTTTACTTATTGTTTTCCAAAGGGGGGGGGGGAGATTGACAGACAAGAGGGTGCACTAATTTGTTATCCATTGCTATGGTTATTACAAAAAGGGGGAGTTTATTTAATGGGTTAAAGGATAAAGTCATTTGAATCACTTGGCCAAAAGTTTCTTGTCACCGATGGATGAAATTCTCTCAAAATCACTACATTATCTTGTGGTGTGGTGTCAAAATGCATCTCACTTGAGATATGTTGTCATTTAATGATTCATAAGTGAATTTATTTTAATCAGTGATGAGTTTGAGAAGTTGGAGAAAATTTTGAAAAAGGATTGACAACAAATTAAGGGCAGATTGAAGAACCCTTTGGGTTGGAGGAATTATTGAAAATTTGTTGTTGTATGTGTTGTCAACCAAGTCATTGAAGTGTTTTTTAGATGTTATGTAGTGTTTGAGATGGTGTTGAAGTGTTTTGAAGTGGCTCTAAACTTAAATGAAGAATTATGAAATTTGTGAGCTGCAAACATCTTTATACCCTGCGCGTAAACACAATGCTTCTTTGCATAACCATGATCCGAGTATCAATCAGTCTGCGTAAACATCAACTGCTTCTTTATGTAAGCATCAAACTGTCTGTGAACATCAATTACGTGTTGTGTAAGCATGAGACCACTCTACCTAAGCATCAAACTTGTTTGCATAAGCATCAAACTTGTTTGCATAAGCATCAAACCTATCTTCGTAAACATTATGGGTGATGTGTAACCACCATTTCAACTGCATAAGGACCAACACATTGAGAATTTTGCTGGATGAAATTATCAATTGCAAAATTATTTTCTGAAGGAAACATACCAGAAGGTGCCAAAGTCAATCCTCGATGAAAAAAATTGCCACATTTAATATGTCATTCAAGCTAGATGATGAATATGTGATCCCCACATCATGAAGATCAAAATTGCAAACTGGTACAATCAATCGAGGGAGATCTCAATGAAACTGAAATGCATTTATTCTATTTTCAAGAATAATGTAGATGTTAAATGGGACCATGCATTGTTGTTCTTCAAATCCTAATTCGCATGCTAACCAAATTGTGGTGTAAGCTAGTTTTTCGATTGTATGAGTTTTTAAGAGGTTGTGATATCCAGTGCAGTTGTGCCATGAGTGTTTCCTTCACGCCTCAAGCAGGTAGAACAAAATGAAATCAAGGCTATTGAGATTTTGACATGCTCAAGACATCTTATTATATGCCAGTTCAGGTATATGAAAACAACATGAGAAATGAATGAGCCGAATGTATGGGAAAAGTGCTTTCTTGAAGAGAGAGAATGTTGCCACTGGGAGGTATCAAGGCTATTGAGATTTTGAGTGAAGAGTGCAACTAATAAAAAGGAAGCAACTAAAGTTGAGGTTGAGTGAGCTGTGTAAAAATCTGCAGACCTGAGCTTTCAAAGGTGAGGAGAATAATAAACAGGAGAGCCTATAGTCAATGTGGTAGTCATCAAAAATCTGTGCTGCCCAAGCTTGCAGTGCTTTGTTTGAGAGAAAAAGGAAAAACAGAAGGGTTCTGCGTGTAGGGAGTTGAGCAGATTGAGACCTTCAATATTTATTCACCAAGTAGATTATAAAGTGACTGTTCTTAAAGGAAGTGATTGTTCTAGAGAGTGAGTTGTATTCTCTGGATAATACTGTGTTGCCTAAAAGAGGAAGATCATTTATATGTTATTAAAGCACCCTGCACTTGGAAGGAAGATCTCTCTCAAGAGGATCATGTCCTAATTGTCCTAATTGATTCACCTCTCCCCTCTCAGGGCACCCATCCACAGGAGCTTTCATCCCAAGCTTAAATTCTCTATTCTCGGCATCGCCACCAGTTTCACCTTTGTTGCAAAGCCTGTATGGCGATTCTCTTCAGTGATTGCTCAATGACAATAGCCTAGGGCGATGCTCTTTGTCCATGTTACTAGATCCGATATACCCGCCATCTCCCAAATGAAAACTCATGACCATTACACCAATTCATGGAAAATTATTGTTTTAAAGCAACCAAATACTTAAACAAAATCCCACGCATTATTTCCATATCTTAGATTATCATCACCAAATCAGCAAGAGACTCATTTGAAACCCAAAACCACATCTCTCAAGACAAGAATCCTTGAAAAAGGTTCATCACATAATTTCATGGAACCCAAGAACAGAGAAAAAGACATAATCAAAAGGCCCAACAGTCACCCAACATATGCAGTGTTTCATCACAGTTGCCCGCATGGAGGTTCAAAAAACACTCAGATGACAATCACAACCAGCAATGGTTCCACCCCTGCAACCATATTTCTAAAATATCAAAGGAGGGTTGAAGAGAGACAAACCAACTCTTAAAATGGTAGCCTAAAGAAAGGGCCACAGCCCTCCACCCACTCTTCTGTACCTCCCAGTATCAAATCTGTGCAGCAGAAGGGAAAAAAACACT
This sequence comes from Viscum album, assembly GCA_963277665.1. Taxonomy (NCBI): domain Eukaryota; kingdom Viridiplantae; phylum Streptophyta; class Magnoliopsida; order Santalales; family Viscaceae; genus Viscum; species Viscum album. The sequence goes on along the minus strand of OY728132.1, from coordinate 1,263,606,364 downwards.
TATCAATTTTATCAAAGGACAGAGAGAAAAGAGAGGAAAAAATGAGAGAGAGAGAGAGAGAGCCTATAATATAATATATTTTTAAAAACATGAATTTATGCATCTAATATTTTAAAAACATTATTTTATATATATGCAAACCCCAACAAATTTTTCTGATCGAACCTCTCCTGGAGAGTGAGCAACATGAAGATAGTGCTTGGAAAATTAATGCAGGCAAAGAGAAATTACAGCAAACAAAATTTGAAGGATATCATAGATATCCTTACATGGCCCGATAAGCATAGTTAGACCTAGAACCATGAGGACTAATGTTTCATTTGGTATATTAGAAGTGTTTTCTAAGAAAATAAATAGGGGAATGGAAAATAAATAGGGGAATGGAAAATAAATAAACTTTACGGTCATAATTAGTACATTAGGACAGACATCCCATCATCTTATAATTGTAAACTAAGACTCCATTGAACATGGTAGTAATCTGCCTTGTCACTCGTCTTGCAAAAAATCTTTTACTGATGATGGGACTTCATCCTTAAGCCCCAAAATCAAGCTGAAATTAGAGCTAGAAATGTTAAGAATGGAGATTAAGGTTGGGTTTGACAGTGGCTGGGCAGGGGGGCAACATGAGTTACCGCCTCATGTAACATTTAACCCTTAAATCTTAGAACCAGTATAAAGAAGAAAGTGAATGAGCCTTAGAATATCAGAAAAACCGTCCACTTCTAGGGGGGAACCAAACACTGTTCTTCAAAGATCCCAAAGAAAAAAAGAAGATAATACAGAGTCAAAACAAATTAGCTTTACTAAAAGTATCTTTTTTTAAGACAAGAACAGTTTAAACAAAAAACTCAAAATCACAATCAATCACCCGCATCTATATCTATAAAGGAACTAAAATTAGCTAAATCTAAGCAATCACGGATCAAAAGTACATATAGATAACAGAAAATCCCATTACCATGTTTCCATTATTTCTTATTGTTTTTTCCACTAGAACCTCCTTCCGAAGCATCCTTGGCTGCCTTCTTTGATAGCTTTTCTTGCAGCGCCTTCGCATCCCTAAAAAATTCACATAAACCGTCGAAAAGTCGATATTTCCCCGAATAAATAGAACGTCGGTCTTCCCTCGATGACGATTGAGCAAAGCAAAAAAGAAAATCATGATTTCCAAAACGGGGGGGGGGGTGGATGAATCCAATCCAATGGCGAAAGTAATCAAGCTCGTAGTAAACCTTTCTCGACGTTGTTCGGGAGTCAATCCATCGTCCTTAGTCTTGGACCCCTTGGTGCGGTTCTGAGCCCTCTTCCGATCAATTTCTCTTTGGTTCCCGCGTTAGATCGAATCAAAGAAAACACCACATCTATATCCCAAAACAAAGGGCAGATATTTGCTACAAAATCAAAACACCATATCAAAGCAGCAAAGACAGAATCCTAGAACGAAGTGAAATCATAAACAAAAGACTAACGACAGCGATAAGATTCTGGAAGAAAATTCCAAGGATATGAGTCATCGTGAGGAGGGCAACCGCTCCTCGGCCGAAGAAAATATTCGAGGTGGTAGATCAGCCTGGTCAGGGTCTGGGATCGGGCCAAAAGGCGAAACGGTGAATTATGATTGCGAAGCAAACCAATACGGTGTCGTTTCCGGTCTATTATTAGGATTGGGGTTTTCCATGGAGGTACACTCATCCCTCTTCAACCCTCTTCATGGGAATGACATCATACTATGACAATATTCATATTTTGAATGAAACGATTCAAATTCATTGTCTAACGGGAAGGAGGGGCACAACCGATCGCATGGCGTGATCAATCAAGTCATAACCTACACTCCTTTGATCCCTCTTACCAATAGACGGTTTGGGTGGCATAGATGTGTGGGGTGTGGGGCAGAGGGTTACGAGGTCAAGTTCTGACCTCAGGTTCATTGCATTGCAGTCGAAAAAACCAAAAATTGATAATATATATTATTATAGCGACTGAGGCGAGGCTCAGTTGGTCGGGTCTCTTATTTCGTATGGCCTCATCGGAGGTCAAATCCATTGATTGTCAGATTTCCCCCTAATTAAATTGGGGGGGTATTTTCCCGTATGGTGTGTACGCAGGTTGGTTCTGACACTGAAGGCGTGGAGGCATCCCGCTCAACGATGGGACACGACAACGAGTTGCGACTCTCAACAACAGAGGTAGAATATAACATCACATACCTTAAACAACTCATAATTAAATTATTTATTACAAGAGTTGCACTTTCTTACATTTTCAGGATCTTTCCGGTTTATATTTTTAGAGAATTAATTAAAACATTACATAACAAAGTGGACATTTTCACATAGTATCCATTTTTTCCATAAAAAAAATCTTTATTAAGATACACTATATTCGTTCAAGGTAACTCTCATATTTGGAACTCTGATTTAATTAACTTTTCTACTCATCTTTAAACCCAGTGAAAAATCATTTTAAAACATGGGATGAGAAAAATAGAGCTCAATAAAAAACATAAAAGAATAGAAATTCGTTAATCCATCTGAAAAATCCCTAAGAAAGTTGGCTTTTTTCACAATAAACATTTGACATCAAATATTTGTTTACTTTTTCATGAAAACAACTTAATTGCTTAATAGATTTCATAAAAGATTTCATATGAAATCAAAAAGTAAAAAACATAGTCGTAAAGGTTTCTTGAAAAACATGAAATCCCATAAATACATTTTCATGAAAAACATTCCTTTCACCTTTATTTTAAAAAAACTTCATAATCTTGCCTTAACAAGCATAAGCTCATTTACTTACCTTTTGAAAACAAAAGATTTCCTTTATAAACCATTGCAAGCATATCATGTAGGTACCTTGGGATATTATCCTTACATCCACCCTTACAATAACTCATATAGTGGAATCACCCAATTAGATAATTCTCATATCTCTTAGGATTAACTTATCACCGATAAACTCTGTCACTTTACCGAATTCATTGGAGAGCTATATCGGGATCACCTGTCATAAAAACTATATCAGGCTCACCCATCATTCATATAAAATGTAAAAGATCCATAACATGAATAAACATATATAACTTTCACTCTAATCATAAAACACATTTGAATTCGCATTCAAGCCCATAAATAATAACAATTTTAGTTATCTCATAAAGATGAGAAATTTTTTTTATTTCCTTATAAAAACTTTTTAAAACTAAAAATTCCCAAAATATTAAGAGAATGATTTTCTTTGAATATAGCCATGGATACTTGTAGAGAATTCATGATAATGAATAACCGCCATGATGATAGGAAAAAGCGGCTGAGTTGTATATGTTAAAAGCATTCTTTTTTTTACTTTGGTAAAAAAATGTCAAAATGACTGGCATAATAAATGTTTCAAAGAATATTTTTTAAACCTTTAAAAAGAAATTCAAAAGTAGTTGAAAGTGATTTTTAACAATATTTTCTGTATAAATAAGAATATTCTTGGTATATTTTTAGGAACATGGATATGGATGAGAAAAATTTTCAAGGAATACTTTAAAACAAAGTTTTAAAGAAAAATCTCTTACCTTAAGTCTCGTATAGCTTCTTACGTTCTCTAACTACCAAATAATAAAACTATATCTTCTTTCTACTTACTCAGTAACCTTTTTCATGTTCATTTAATTATTATTGTTTTTTTTTATTACCATGTCTTATTTAGTTACTAAAATAGTTAGTTTATATTGGACTTTTTGGGGTCATTCGGTTTATAACCTTGAAACAACATCAGTGTGTTGACCGTGGTCAATGGATTTATGGTTCCATTACCTCCAGAATCTTAAACATGTTATATTTATCATATTTATACATTATATACACTTTTAAAACTAACCATGTAATACAATCATGAAAAATAAACCACATTGTTTCATGGAGATGGTAGTCTGTCCGTACGCATGAACGACATTTTCATTTTTCTAACAGATATATAAGAAATAAACTAGAAAATATTTTAATATTATTTAACCATAAATATGTTATAATTTTTATATTTATTAATTATTTATACCCTTATAACCATCCTTGTAAGGTGTAGATGAAAAATGAATTGCATTGCTTCGTGGAGGTCATAGTCCACACATACGCACGACCGACGTTATCGTTTTCTAACGGATGACAGGGTTAGAAGTTAAGTAAAATATTATATTTAAAGAGCAATAATTATGTAATAAATATCATATATATTCATTTTATCCATCATTTTAACCCACCATATTATCTGGTGATGAAAAACAAAACACATCGTTTGTGGAGGTGGTAGTCCACATATACGTACAAGTGATGTTTTTATTTCCCATAAAATGAAAAAGGTGATGAAAAAGGATTTTAATAAAATAATAATAAAATTTAATTATATGTAAGATAATTATTCTTTTATTTCATCATGGTTTAATAATATTTGAAGGAGGTAGAAGAAGAAATAAACTTGAAATAGGTCGGTTAAGACTTATACATCCTCCTCAAATATCTCTCTTTGTCTTACACCATAAGCCTTCTAGGATTGGTATTTTGAGATGAATAGAACCTATAGGAAATGAGGATATATGTTTAGGAGAGGTTTTTTTAGGGATTGGTCAAACTAGAGTGCTCAAAATGTGTGAGGAAGGGAGGAGAAGAGGTGCCCTTTTTAAGTGAGGGGAGTGAGACAATTGTAATTTTTCTAAACATTTAAATGTTATAAAGTCTGAATCATGTGAAAGTAGCTCCAAAAATATATAATTAAGAAGATAAGATGATAAGGGTTAAAATATAATTATACAATAAAAATTAATATAATAATTTTTGGACATATCACTTAATTTTTACCTTAATTAACCTGATTTACCCTTTACCGCGGTGACACATTTTTACCATGGTAACTACTCATAATGACCAAAAATGAAATTTAACTCCTTAATAAATTTGAACCTACTGATTAAAAATAGGAATAAATTTATAAATATTCAATTTGTATAAGTTTCAAAAATCAGTTTTAATATAAGTGCACAAGATGCAACAAAAAACTGTTTTTAGAAAATTGCATTTTTAAGCATAAAAATGAACTTATACCAACATAAAATATAATGTTGATTCCTATAGAATTATTTTTATTATTATTAATAAAATGGATCTTATTTTACTTTAAAAACAAATAAAAAATATAATTTTACTTTTAAATTACTTAATTTAAAGAAAATAAATGACAGCATTACAAAAATCGACATTTTTTACTATTCACTCAAAAATCAATTTTTTTAGAAAAATCTAAAAAGACTCATCCTAATATATAATTGATATATTTATTCCAAAAATTAAGTTTTTTATCAAATTAAATTTCTAAAATCAAGAAATTTATCTTTTAAATAAAACCATCTAATTCATGGAAAACAAACTAGTTAAATAAAAGCATTCCTTTTTAGACAGAAACCGTATATATAAAATTATTTATAAAACTATGATGAATATAAATCCATAAAATTAATACTTATAAATAATAAGATTTATTTAATTCTAGAATTACCCAGGTTTTCACATGGAGTATGATGGGTTACGGGATGCGGCGTGAGAGACCAGCTAGGTGACTGGCATAGGGCGTAGGGGGTGAAGATCACAGGTGATGGCCTCAAGATGAGTACAAAGAGTATGAGAAACCCAAGCGGTGAGAAGATAGATAATCCAGAAGATATATATATATATATATAGAGAGAGAGAGAGATCTATCCTTTGGACACTAAGCCTTTGGGCCACTAATGTTGGGTCCTTTGGGCCATTTAAACACGTAATAAATGTATTAGTGAGTGATTATCAATCCTAGTTGAAAAGGGATGAATCTTGACCCACTAGTGTATCTGAGTGTGCACATGATTGTAGTGTGTAATACTTCCAAATCGAATAAGCATTATTATTATTATTACAAATAATATTATTATTAATAAAAAAACCCAAAAACACTAACAATAACAATAATAATAAATTAATAAAATTTGAAGTAAACCAGTACCAATGATTGAGAGGGCACAGCTTGATCAACATTTTGATTTATTCATTAAAAATAAATCAACTTTAATAAAATTTTCAAGGTTATGTCATGTGAATAAAGATTAATTAATTATTTTATGGAATGGTTTTAATATAATTTTAAATAAATGATTAGGTTAAAATGATAAAAGTTCAACATATTGGATGAATTTATTAAATTGTTTCTATTAAATTTTTTAATTTAAAAATATTATTCAATTTATAACTTTAAATGATAATAATAATAAAATTTCAGTTTTAATATTTTACTAAAATCTATTGGGACCTTAACAAAATTTTAATCTAGTCACACTCACTTTTAAAGTAAAGTCACTTAAGTGAATGCATATCATTGATACATGATATCAACAATTCCCCAACATTATGTTATTCATCAGGAATTCATAAACACACGTTAATTTTTCTTTTTTTTCAAAAAAATCCTTATTTAAAACACAAAATATTTCATTAAACAATTTTTTTTTCAAAATTAAATAATTGTTATTATAAAGTGGTTATAATGAGCCACTTTGAGAGGGAGTTATCACGTCCCGGTACACTGGTAAGTGAAATACCCAAGAACGCCTTCATTGGGTTGGGGAATTGTGAGCAACATTGAGTTATCCACACAAGATAGAGAGAAACATTACCTCTATATATAACATGTCACCTGCTATCATGGATTATCTGTTGGGTTTTGGTGTGAGTATTTTTCTCTGGTCAAGTGTTTGGATTTTCAGATGTTAAGTATCCGAAAAATACACTTGGAAAAAATGGATGGAGACAGTCACACCTTCACCATGGATGTCCAGTTCATGCCAACTAAAGTCAGATCATCAGAATAAGTTAAATGGAAGTTGTTCAGTGGAAGCAGTGACCAAAAATTGAGATAAAGTTAGCTTCATGGAATTTGTGACAACAACATGGATACTAAGTGTGGGAATGTGGAAGGATGGACATCTTATGCATGCACCTAGAGGCAAAAATCATGTTTTGAAGGATGAAGTGATGGAGTCAGAAGAGTAGTTCTGAATGCAGCACTGAATCTCTAGAGGATGTAGTGAATTTTCAAAAGTTATGACATACATGAGAATAAAAAATGATGATACATAAAGGTTCCTAGTAGATTGATTCTATAGAAAAGGATAGTACGCAAGAGTCATTGATGTGATATGTAAAAGTAACATCCACAATTCACTAGAATTTGGTGGTAGAGGTAGAAATTACTATTGGAAATCATAGGTTGTTGTGGCCAACAATGGGTCCCCTATGAAAGTCAGTGGAACCAGTTGTCCTATTGGGCCCTAATATGAATAGTGGATAAGAATAACCTAAAAGTGTGTGGGAGTGCTGAGTTGGAGAACCCAAGGGTTATAGGCCCTATAGGCTGATGAAAGAGGTCATAGTCCAAATGGATGGGAGAACATAAGGAGTTGAATCAAAAGGTGGGGCTATCAGAGGGATTACATCCCCTCACTCATAGGTCATCTTAATGGGAGCACTTGCGAAAAGAGTCTATTGTTGGAGGTGTTGGTATGATACATTCTATTAATTTGGTTAAGGAACCAGAAGATAGATTTTCCCTTATAACTTTGATGAACTTTTTTCCTTGAATAATGATGTGCAATTTTTCTCCCATAGGTGTAGGACTAAGGTTCAAAGCATGTAATTCCTTATGTAATGTGATTTTGTTTTCTATTTTATTTTTTGTGTTCTTCTTTCTTGCTTGTTTTTTGTCACATAAGGAAGTTCTTATCAAGAACATGAGGTTACTAGAACCAAAGGGTGGAAATATAGTGTAATGTATTAGGTGAAACATGAATTATATGTTATGGTACACTGGGTTTGCAGTGATCTTCTGTTCACTGGAGTTCCATAGCTTTTTCTATATTTGTGATTTTAGTAGTTTTACATTTTATAGTCAGTGTTGCACTAATTCCCAATAATTGGTATCATATCTTGGTTGTATTGCTTGGTGATAAGTTTATCAAGACTCATAAGATGATATTGGTCGGAAAACTTATAGGTTCCTTTGGTTGAAGTGGTTTACTATGTTTCAAAAAGGATGTTCACTGGGAAAATAATGATAGTACTAGGGTGTTATGGGTATATCAAAATTACTCTATAGACCTGGGTTTGGTGGCGTGTTCAATTTATCAAAGTGGATTTTATAACTTGTTTAAAATATTGGTGAGTGATTCTAGAATATAGTTCTGATACCTTATGTGTTTTAGAATTAGTGGGTTCTCATTATTCTAGATGATAGTGTTGTAACATGTATGTTATGGGATAATGATTCAATAGTTGAAATTGTGGACTTTGGAAGATGTTGGTCTTATACTCCTAAAAAGTTTTTAAGTTTCATTGAATGGTGATTCAACCATAAGTGAGATGTTAAAAAAACTGAAGGCCATGAAAAAAACACATGGATTGTTTCAGAAGTTGTAACCTGGTGAGTTGGAGCATGACCTAGAAGGAGGATTTGGTTGTAAAGTCGAAGACAATCACTCAATCTAATTCGGGTGGTGTAAGTTCAAGTCAAATAGATTTTATTGGTGCCCATTTTTTGTATATATAATTGTGAAATTAAATGGGATATTATAATAGTACTACTAGGATTGGAAGGTCTATTCCTAGAAAATGAATGTTTTAGAGGTACCAAAAATCCTGAAGATGAAAGGGGGTGGTTTTTATAATTACTAAGTGTTCACCATCCCAATTGATTTATGTCATTTGACTCTAGGGTTTCATCAATCAACATTTGAGAAGGGGAGTAGGTGTATGTTTTGGAAACATTGAGTTTGTTGAAGAATTGGTGGTTTCTTCTGGATAACGAATAAAAGCAAGGAGTATGACACAATCTCAGTTTATCGAAAGATGACTACAATGATCAATTGGAGAAACAAAAGAAGATATACATAAGGAACGAGATTCACATTGAAGGAATCATTTTCACATAAGAGTGTGAACAAGGTATCTTTTTTTTAGAAGAAGACATTCGGAAGGAGCATTTCATGTTGGAGAAGAAGAATACCAGAAGATGAAGGTTGTGGCATGGCCATCTAAATCAAATGGATATGAGTAAATAAGGTGATAACTATCTATCATTATAAGGAACTTATATGAAGGAGTCTTTAGAATCTATGATATGTGATCTTTCTTCTGAAGGAGTAGGAACTGGTGAATCAAAACATAGGAAGTTCCAGTTGTTTCTCATAGATCCATTGTACAACATACCTTTATCGGTGAAGTGACACAACAATGCAGGTGTTGTTTTTCCTCAATGTATAAATACAAGGAGTTTTGAGACCTTTATAGATAATAACCATGGTGTAAGGAAGTTGACTAGATAATGGTATGGTGGATGATAAACTTAGAAGAAAAAGGGAGTTTTCGAAGACATGTTGGCAATGATTACCTATAGTATGAGGAGACTAAACCTAGAACATTGGATGTATTTTTAGAGAAGATGTCCATACCTGATTAAGGAGTTTAGAATCTTATGGTGTATCCATGAAGGATGTATTTAATCAAAAGTCTACTTGATGGGATGTCAGGTGGATGGTTCTAAAAAAGGAGGTATAAGATATTTGGGTTCAGTTTTGACATGAAACTTATCATGTGGTTTGAGTATGTACCATTTAATTTGGGGTAGTATCTTCTTGAGATACTCCAATTTTGGTAACAGGTAAAATGTTTTTTCTATCATATGAAAAGTCTAGGGAAATTGACCATGACCATGTTAAATGTCAGGAGAGGTATAATCTCAAGTCCCATGCATGTTTTCTTTATAGAGGATTGGAAATGAAGAATTTAAAATTTTTAAATATGTGGATTTTTTTTTCAAAATGTCTTCAGAGTATTTTAAGTTTATCTAGAAAAGTAGAGGGATCCTTAAAGAATTGAAACTAGGCTATAATGTAGTGGGAGAAATGGACCGTGCGTGCTTAGGCTTCATTGAGAAATGATTTTAGTGGGAGTTTGATAGCTTGTTTTATATCATACTTTATAGAATATAAAAGTTCTAGATGGTGGTTGGTTTTGATATTATCACCGGAGTTCGATGCACTAGACATCTCTTAGAAGCTAAAAAAGCTTAGTGATAGAGTCTTCAGAAGCGTAGGTGTTTAGAAAAAGTGGGTCCATGGACATGGTACATGACACAAACTATTGATGAGACTTCAACATGATTCAAAAAGAAATCAATACTATTTCCTTTGAAATGTTTTTCCATTAATGAATTTTGAATTTTTTATGAAACATAATAGAAAATCATGGTATGGAAATCTTGGGTGGTATTTCTCCAGTGGGGCCCTAAATGATTAGAAGTAGAAAGGTGGAGAACCTTATAGGTACTATAATAGGTGAATAAATATTTGTTGGTTGGACATCATGAAATCACATATAATAGTCTTCATATGATATATTTCCAAGATTAACATGAAAAACCATTTCTCAAGTGGAAGATTTTCAGGTTTTGGTATGAGTACTATTTTCTTGTGAAATTTTGGGATTTATAAAAGTTAAGTTTCTAGAAGATACATTTGGTGAAACCCAATGGAGACAACCTCACCTTCACCATGGATGTCCAATTTAGGCCAATATAAGTTAGTTGATTGAAAGCAACTGAATGAAAATTGTTCAATGAAAGTAGTGACCAACAACTGAGTGAAAGTTAGCTTGGTGGAAGTAGCTATTTCAATGTGGTGATCAAGTGTTGGAATGTGGAATGAGGAATGCTTTACACATACACCCAATGGAAACAGTAATGTTATGAAGGTTGAAGTTATGTAGCTGGATGGGTAGTTCAGAATGTAGCATTGAAGTTATAGAGGATAAATTATATGTAAAGAATTTACAATATACACAAGGATAACTGACGATGATACATAAATGTTATCGAACTAGGTTAAATAACCTAAGGGGGGTGAATCAGGGTATGAAATATTAAAACAAATACCCCTTTGAATATTGTTTCATTGTTAAAAAACAATCTTCTATCTCTTTCCCATAACAATGTATGAACAAAAATGAAATCATGCACGAGACACATCTATTTTACTTGGTTCACCATCATTAGGCTATGTTCATGAAGCATACAATGACAATGTTATGATGTACCAAATCCACTAAGGCTCACTTCCAAATTACAAGGTTCTGGATAGACACTTTTATGCCTAGGATCACTGCCTTTACAATGTTTAGGGTTAGCTCACTACTTTACTAAGGGTTATTCCCCAACTCTCTTTAAATGGATCACTACTAGTGGAAAGGATCACCTTCTTCCTCTTCCTTTAGTCACTGCTTTGGAAAGGATCCACACACAATTTATGGACATATAGGTCCCTTCATTATCAATAAAAATTACATCATCAACTATAGGAAGATTCTATGTTGAAGTCCCTCTTTTCCACTTACTATTGGTTTTTTGAAATTACTTTTGCGAACTATTTTAGTCCCTCTGCAAACTTCCGTGTACCCACCATGAATTGTCCTACATCCTTTGTGAACTACCTTCCACTGCGTGGCACAAGTTCCTTGTGGACCACTTCTACTTCATGGAAGAATGATGATTTGCGGGCTACCTATGCTACATGGAACTTGTTCCTTTATGATCTACCAAGCCCCACGAACCCTTTTGATAACTTTTCCCACGAACTGTCTGCTTCACAAAATAAATTCCTTGCAAACTACTTCCTCCGTAGAACGCTCCATCGTGAACTAATTTGGACTTCTATAAATTATTCCTATGATGATATTTTATAATGAAATTATCTCTCTTTAATGACGTGATTGGGGTACTTTATATAGGAAAATAAACCCTATAAAACCCGCTAATCACAAATACCCAAAATTTCGATGCAATGCAACCTTCACCGCGAACTCTGTTATGCAGTCCTCATAGAACCTTAATCCTTTGCAGTGGGAAACATATTTCGAAAATGAAATACCCTTCACATATATTTAAATCACCTTCTTTTTACCACAAATGATGATCCACCTATGAATGGTTAGCCTCCCATGAACTGATTTTTCTACACAGTCCATGTAGTGCGCTTCGCGGTCCGTATAAAACTGATATGTATAAATCTTTTTTTTTTCAATTTTCCTTCACTATTCCATGTACCTCCTTTTTGTTCTGTGAACTAATCTTCGTGGTCCATGAACTTTGGTTCATGAACTCCTTTGTGGAAAACCTTACTTTATCAAAAAACAAACTCCGGATTTTGAGGCCAAAAAATTTGGTTAACACTAAGAAACTATGTCACCTTAAATATCTTCTTCAGCAACACCAACCATATTGATTTACATTCATCTAGCTTTTTCAACAAACACAATCACCCCAAAAACACCAAGATGACACCTTGATGGATTTTTTCCCAACTAGTGAAGTAGGGGAGTTTTAAACTTAACGATGTTAAAGGTGATCAATCAAAGGTTATATATCACAAAATATGTGGTTCATGATGAAAGTAGTTGAGTGGTTTTTGAATGAAATTATTCATTGATGAACTTTTCATACTACTCTTGTTTCTCATTCTGATCATGGATCATGTGGGATTATAGTGTGTGTTGAGTAAATCTTTGATCATTATCTGAATCGAAGGAAGTGAATTTTGGTAGAAGATGGAAGAAGCTTTAACAATGTATCAAAGTGTGAAGAGTTGTCAACAAACCTAATGGAGTAGATTGTTGGGAAATAACCCTCAAGGTGTTGTCTTAGTGTTTTTTGGGTGATTGTGTTTGTTGAAAAATCCATATGACTATGAATCAATATGGTTAGTGTTGCCAAAGTAGATATTTAAGGTGGCACAGTTTCCCAATGTTTGCCAGATTTTTGGGCCTTAAAATCTGGAGTTTGTTTTTTTGTAAAAGGAAGGTTTTTCAAAAAGGAGTTTGTGGACCGTAGTTTGCAGACCACAAAGTGCAGTTCGAAGATCAAAAATGAGGTACGTGAAATGACAAAGGAAAATATGGTTTTGGTATGAGTTCTATTTTTTTGTTAAATGTTGGGATTTATGAAAGTTAAGTTTCTAGAAGATACACTTGATGAAACCCAATAGAGAAAACCTCACCTTCACCATGGATGTCCAATTTAGGCCAGTAGAAGTTAGTTCATTTGAAGAAACTGATTAAATTCATTCAGTGAAAGTAGTGACCAACAAGTGAGTGAAAGTTAGCCTGATGGAAGTTTCTACTACAACATGGAGATCAGGTGTGGGAAAGTGGAATGAGTAATGCCTAAAACATACACCTGGAGGCAACAATAATGTTATGAAGGATGAAGTGATGTAGTTTTATGGGTAGTTATGAGCGTATCAATGAATTCCTAGAGGATTAAGTGAATGTAAATTAGTTACAATATACACAAGGATCACTGATGATGATACATAATGGTTCCTAGAAAATTAGTTTTGTAGAAAAGGAATTATATAAGAGTTAGTGAAGTGATACATCAAAGTATAGTTCTCTATTCATGGAAAGTTTTTTAGATAATACAATGATTGATAGAGGTAATTGGAGGTTCTTTTGGCTAATGGTGGGTCCCCTATGAAATTTAGGAAGTGGTGAATCTAGTTGACCTGCCATTCCCTACTATGAATAGTGGATTGAAACCAATTCTAAATTACATTAGAGTGTTAAGTTATAGCACCCAAGGGTCAAAGTCCTAGAGGGCCAAAGGTGGGAGGTTATAGTCCTAAAGGATAGAATAATAAAAGGTGGGGCTATCAGAGGGATTACCCTCCCCCCACCCCCCTCACGAGTCTTCATAGTGGGATCTCTTGTGATAGGAGTTTATTATCACAGATGTTGGTAGTATAACTTCCATTAATCTAGGTAGGGAAATGGATGATAAGTTTTCCCTTATAACTCAAATAAAATTTATTCCTTGAAAAAATATGTGAATCTATTCTCCCATGGATAAGACTAAGGTTTGAACCCCATAATTTTGTGTGTGTTGTGATTGGGTTTTCCATTTTTTTGTCACATACTTGTTTCTTACATTTTAATTTTATAAAAATTATGTTTTTGTCATGTCCATGAGGTGATAAGAACTAAAGGGTGTTGATCTTGTGCAATGAATTAGGCACAACACGACTTATAAGTTTTGGTACACTAGGTTCATATGTATCTTATAATCATTGGAGTTATGTAGATTATTCCTCATTTGATCTTCTGATGGTTTTACTTCTGGTGGTTGGTGGTGTGTTAATTCCCAACATCATCATACAAAAAGACATATATGAAACATAAATTAAATAATGAAACAAATGCAGGAATATATATATATATATATATATAAACATCAGGGGTATAATTTTAGATAATAAAAATTAAATCACCAGAGATAATAACAAATCCCAAATAGATATAAGCTCGAACAATGATTAAATAAAGGTGGTTTTCATAATGGGAACTCCATTCCACCAGCTACCAAACTTACCACCCATCTACAGTTGTTGGGATCATCTATCATCCACATCTACTAATCTTTATGGATACAAGGAAAACAATGTGAAAGTGTGCATGTAGGGATGTGCATAATAATACTCGATATGTCCATCCCAAGTAGTGATCAAACCCCATAAATATCCAGTGTCTATATTCATTAATAATAAGTAAAGTGTAAACAACCTAACATCATCTAACATCATCCTTATACATAAAAATATCTATGATCATTCCTGATCAAGATACCCAAATCTAACTTCCATAATGCTTTCTAAATAACAATTCATATTTAGAAAATAATAAAATTCTTATCTCATATTCCTTCATAAATTTAATGCCTTATAATTCATCCTCGATGAACTAACCATGCGATACCAGAGAAAATTCATGTCTCCACCTATCTCTGAAGCACCAAAGGAAATAAACATATCTAAAACTAGTAGCTATATGCATGCTCAAATACCATAGTAAATATATATCTAATTATAGTTATATATCAGGGTACTAAAGGAAATAAATATCTCTAAAGTTGAAACTGCATATATAGTCCTCCTAAATCCTAGATATGCGTGTATGAGAAGACATAGTCTCTGATTCATCACCATACACCTCGATCCTAGAGCTATAGTATAGAAAGAGTGTTACCACTCAGGTGAATTACCATCCATTTTATTCTCATATCAAGGATGATGGAGGAATTACCATTCTCCACCTACCACCTAGATATATTTGATCCACCTTAACCTAGAGTTGTGGGTGAGTAGGGGAATAAATATGCATATGTTTTCATCCGTCTTTACCTAGATCAGTGGTTGATAAAGGTAAGGAATCAATCATCCTAATATATCCCCAGTTAGAGGGTGAGTGAAAAGGATAATCATCAAAACATCATGTCACCACCAATATCCATCCATCATAGACCACATCAAATCTCAAAATAGGTGAGAACATAAAGAAATCACTTGGATCACAATTAAGGATCCTCCTCTTAGTCTCACAAGACTTCCTATAAAATAATCGAGAGCTACTACATCATCATTAATGGTTTCCTGCTTTCAAATATCATAGGAAGTGAATGATAATTTAATAATAGAAAAATTTTAATTATTAAATTAATAATTTTTTCACATCATAACATGATCGATATCACTTTTCTCATCAAAATTAATGTTCATGTTATCAAAACAAACTCAAGAAAATTCCACTATATTCCTTAGTCAATGCCAATAAACTAAATAATTATCATAAATATTTCACCTCTTTACACCCTAAAGACCACACCTGTCACACCCCGACCGCAGACACCTTTTTTTCACTCCTTTCTTGGTCCCGGTTTGAAATTTTTCTAAGTTTAACTGTGTTGGCGGGTTTCGCGCCGGTGCGTGGTCATCGCATCATTAGCGGTGATGGTGCATTCGGCCCGGGTGACCGCGTGTTCGCCCGACGTTTAAATATTAATTTTTTTATGTTCACAATTAATATAATTATTAGTATTAAATTGTTATAAATATTATTATTATTTTTATAAAATTTTTATTTCTATGATGTTTTATTATTATTATTAAGATTTGATTTTTATTTATTTACCTATTCAATCTTATTATTATTATTATTATTATTATTATTATTATCTTATTTTTACATATATATATATATATATATATTATTTTTACCCCCTAACCCTAATCCCTCTCCCCCCCATGCGGCGGCCCCCTCCCCCTTCCTCGTACCCTCCCTCTCCCTTTCTCCCTTTCTCTCTGCGCACATCCCGACCGTCGACCTCGCCCCGCTCCGGCACGCTCCCCCTCCGACGCGCTCCCCCTCCGGCGCGCTCCCCCTCTGGTGCGATCCCCCTCCGGCGGGTCCCCCCTCTGGCGCCGCTCCCTCGCACGACCACCCCCGGACCCCACTACTCCCGCACCTCCCGGCATCCCGGCTCCCTCCGCCGTCCTGACCCCCCCTCCGCCATCCCGACTCCCCCCCCCCGTCCGGCCTCCGCTCCGACACCCAGCCCCGCCGCGCCGGGTCTCCGCCCCCGCACGACCCCCTGTTCTTCCCCGATGCCCTTCGCATCTCCCCCGCGCGAGCCCTCGGCTCCGGCGACCTCGCAGCCCGCCGACCGCACCTCCGGTGACCCCACAGCCCGTCGGCCGCACCTCCAGTGACCCCGCAGCCCACCTGCCACACCTCTGGCGACCCTGCATCCCGCCGTCCGCACCTCCGGCGACCCCGCTGCCCATCGGCCGCACCTCCGGCGACCCCGCTTTCGTTGGCCGCTCCTCCAGCAACCCCGTTACCCGCTGGCCGTATTCTCCGGTGAGCCCCGCTCCGGCCAGCGGCCTCTGGCCGCCCCGTCGGTGTTCCCCAGCCCTGTCGGCGCCTCTGCTCCGCTCCGGTACCGCCCTGTCGGCGTCCCTTGAACTTTTTCGGCACTCCGGTCGGCTCCGCCGCACTTTCGGCCGACCGCGTACAGTCTTTCTGCGGTCCGGCCAGCCGCCGCCGCCTTACATCGGCCAGCAGCGCACCCGGTAATCAGCGCGCAACCTCCGGCGGTCTCCCTGCCAGTGCGCGCCGCCCCTTTAACTGGCACGCGACCCCGGCGGTCGAACGCGTCTGCGCCGAGGTAGTATTTTGTGACTGATTTCTGGTTGAGTTTATTTTTATATCTGTGGTTTGCTATTTTTCTATTTTGGTGTTTGTTGCAGCGCGTCGGCGGAATAATTCCGCAACACTGAGGTCTTCAGCTTGTGTGCACGTATGCGCCTGCGCGAGGTGTTTTGCGTCGTCGAGTTCGGTTTGCGATTTTAGGTGAGGTTTTCTTTGTTTCTTACTTAAATTATTTTATATCAAAGTTTATATATATGTATATATACAAGTTGTCTTTTGCGTTCTCATTCTTTTGGACTTTTTAAATCGGTGTTTACGTGTTTTAGTTATTCTACTTTTGTTGCAGCGTGTTCGCGAGGTATCTTCGCGTTATCGAAGTTTCCCACTTGCGTTTTCTTATATGCAAGTGTGAGGTGTGTCGTGTCATCGCAAACTAGTTGCAAGTCAAGGTTGGTCTCCCACTGCACTTGCTTTTAAATTTAGAAATTTATTTATTCCTTGTCATTTCATTATTTTTCAATAAATTTATAGTAGCACTGGATAACTATTACTAGAGTCGTGACTTGTTGAAATTGAAAACTGTTAACTCCTTGTATTGCACTGAAAATATTTTCATGAATTTAATTGTGTGACTATCTTGTGATGTTGCTAAAAGAGTACTTTATGAAATGTGCAAGTCTTGTTGAACAGTGTTTTGAAATGGTTTGGTGTGTGTGAAATGGCGGGCGCAGCGTTATGGAAAATGGTGATTCTTGAAAACTTGAATAGAGGAAACGCCTGTTTGGCCTTTAAACTGGATTTTTGGAAAAATTTTTGTGGTGGTTTGGTTTTCCTTAAATTGGTTTCTAAGCATGTTTTCTGGTTTTCAAAGTGATGGCGTGTGATATGTCTTTTGGAAACGCTTTGGTATTAAATGGTTTAAATGTTAAATGATATGGAGGCCCGTTTGACACTTTATTGATTGTGAACTAATTACATATATATATATACGTACTTAAGGGGAACCTCTACAGGGCAACTTCCCTTCGAGGTTTGTCGTGTAGCGGTGTCCGTGTAAGGGGTTGGCAAGTGTGGTGAGATGAGTCAAGCATGCGAGGGCCCCCCACTTACACATTATTATAAAAAAAACCATTGTGGGTTCTTGGGCGTCCTTTAGAGAGTCGAGTGACGGTTGCTGGCTAACACCGATTAGACGGGTTAGTCCCCCCTTGGTAGGTAGGCCTTGTGGGGCGTGCCACTGGTTGGCTGTTAGGGCGGCCAGTTGGTTATTGACTATGGAGTACCATGCCGGCAGGTAGTCTGAACCCGAGTACGTCCAGAGGTTTTCTAGGGATGTTTAGGATCACCCATGGTTACTTGATGTTCCTTGCTTTTTTATTTTCAGTTTTTCTTCACAGCTTATACTGTTATACTTTTGAAAATGGTTTTCAAATGAAGATGCATTATTCTCTTTGTGAAAAATTTGAAAATGTAACACTTATTTCTCTTTTAGAATGAATTTGGCACCAATGAAAGGAATTCAACTTTTGAAAAAGAATAAGTGTAATGTCTCGTGTTTTGACCTTCAAGTGAAACATTATGAAAGCTTACTTTTATACATTGTAGTTCAAACCT
Organism: Viscum album; assembly: GCA_963277665.1. Classification (NCBI taxonomy): domain Eukaryota; kingdom Viridiplantae; phylum Streptophyta; class Magnoliopsida; order Santalales; family Viscaceae; genus Viscum; species Viscum album. The sequence goes on along the minus strand of OY728132.1, from coordinate 1,263,587,654 downwards.
GTAATTTATAGATTCTTTATTTACTGATGATGCTTTGGGATTTTGTTGTTGGGCTCACATATTGAGTAATTTTTGTACTCACGCCTATCCTTGAACTTTCCAGTTGCAGGTTCCTTTGTGTACAGGTTTTCCTGATTTAGTCGTTCAGTGTAGGAGCGAGGTTGGTTTTCAGTTGGGTGGTGACCTGTGGGGTCACGTGGAGGTACGTTGGTTGTGTAGTTTTTGTTTGTCTGTTTTGTTTAGTTTCTATTATTTTACTGATTCTGGTTTTCTTTTGGGAAAAATCATTCCCACCTATTTACTTTTGATGCCCGACACTAGTTGCCATCTCGGGGGGATCGAGAACTCCCCTCGGGACTTGCCGCGGACCGGCTCGGGTGACCGGTTCAGGGTCGAACCGGGCTGGTTCGTGACAAAATGGTATCAGAGCAGGTTCTTATTATTTGGGTTGTCTGGTAGAAGGAGATTAGGACTGTCGGAACTCGAGAGGTAGGTGCGGGAAGAGCGTCGCGAACTCTTGCTCACGCTGATCCTCGAGTTACTAGGGGTAGTCCGGAAATTGTGTCTTTTGACCTCGTCTTGAATTGAGGAATGAAAAAGGAGGTGAGCCAGTGTCACGTCACGATTTCACATGGAGTAGTGACCCATGTGGAGTCCGAGTACACAGTTTAAGTTCCTCCTAGCTGTTGATGCCTACTTGGGGCGTGGCTCACTACCATGTCGTCGAGTTAAGTGTAACTGCTAGTTCCTCATTCGGATGATTTTTTTTGTAAGTGTACTACATTTGGTTCTGGTTGGTGTGGTCGTGTTTTTGAAAATTAAAGTTGAATTTTGAAATGGAAGTGTTTTAATTTAAAATGGGTTTAAATTGGTAAAGGGGTTTTTTTTTTAAATTTAAAGTGTCCTGGTTTCAAAAAAAAACGGGTGTTTGCTTGGATTTGGTAAGGAAATGATTTGGGTGCGACCCTTGGTTTTCCTTATGAATGATCGCATGTGTGCGGGTTTGTGCGAAAAGTTCATGAGAGGAACTTGTTCGTGGATGACGTGAGTGGGATGGATGGACACGCATGCGGAGATTCATGAGATGCTATGGGTGTTTATTTGAAACCAAAGGTTTGACCTTGTCTTTATAAGATGATTTTTGAAAGAGGAAAATGATTTTGGAAATTGGATTTTGTTTCAGAAAGTGGGTTTTGTGTTTGGAAGTAGTCTTGAAATGAAATGGTGATTTTTGAAAAGTGGATTTTTGGCGTGCGATCTAGTTGTTGGTATGCGATTGTCCTTTTGATTAAGATTTGACTTGATGCTGATTTTTGGCTTTGTTTTTTTTATGTTGTTCAGAGAATGTCTCCCAGAAAGATCCCCAAAGTTTCTAACGAGTCATGCCCAGTTTCTGGTCCTTCTCGGATGTTGCCCATTCTTCGTGGTGATCGAGGCCCGTTAGAAGTAGTAGAGTGGCTTGAAGAAGTGGAGAGTATCTTTAGAACATTGGGAACTCCCAAGACTGTTAGGGTTCGTGCTATTATAGGATTGTTTGAAGGTCCAACTCTGGACTAGTGGAAGGTGGTTGCCCCATCGTCAACGCAAGTCGGAATGACATGGAATGTCTTTAAAACCATCTTCGTCCAAGGATTTATACCAGAAGAAGTGAAGGAAAAGAAAAAGGGAGAGCTCGTGCATATTCAACAAGGTCAATAGACGGTGAAAGCATATATTGACCATTTCAAGGAACTGATTGCCTTTTCCCCTGAGGTGGCGTCACATGAGCTCATGAAGGCCTCTCTTTTTACCGGGGGTCTCCGTCCAGAAATCAAGGAGCGGGTCCTCCCTCCTAAAGACCATTGTTTCAAGAAGATGGTGGAGGAAGCATCTTTAGCTGAGTTGGTGTCCGGAGCGCAGGTGGTTGGCAGTCCAGCATACCCAGTTGTTCGTGGGGTTTCTCCATCTGGCGAGGAAAGGATACCAGAGAAACCTGTTCCTAAGGAGTTATCTCCTTTGGCCCCGGCTCCCGGTTCGTTAGATCGTTTAGCCGTATACTATCAGTGTGGTCGTTTTGGACATTTGAAGCCATCCTGCCATAAACCTCCGAAGACGTGTCATCGTTGCGGCTGTCTGGGTCATTTAGAGAAGTTTTGCAGGAAGCGTCACTTGAAGAGGACAACGTGATTGTAGAGTGTTAGTACCTGACTATGAGGCAGGAGATGCTTCAGCCATCAGAGCCCCAGCCACAGGTCTCGGGGTGAAGCTCGCGCACAGTCAGGAGTCCCCAGGGGTGTGAAGCCTTGGTCTGGGTTTTGTGTTCCGTGTTGGCGGTGGAACAATTAAGATCTTTTTGTACTTTTTTTTCTACTGTTAAAGATTTGACGTTATTGTAAGTTCATTGTTTTACCATGGGGTTATCATGGTCTAATTCTATTCTGATCTAAGTAGTCCCATTTGTGTGGATGTGGTTATTTTTTTGTGGATTTAAATGGGTCATGTTTTCAACTCAGTGTCTGGTTAAGTCTTTTCCATGGGTTTTCTCCCTAGTGTTAAAGGTCATTACTTTGGTCGAGGATTCAACGTTCGACGAAGGTGTTGTTTTTCACTCATGCTATAAGAGTTGGTTTAAATCAGCTGGGAGTTCCCGCGTCGACCCCCCCTTTCCTAGGGTTGTTTATTTAGATGGTTAATTTTTTTTTCTGCACAAGTTGAGCTCTTGTGGTGGGGAGAACCCCTTCGTGTTCTCCCCTCAACTTTGGACTTCCGTTCTCTCTTGAATTGGTTGGGTGTGACCTGTGTTGAGTAGGGTCATCCTGAGATTCTCAGTTCTCTTCAGTTCCTTTAGTTCCATTTGGGCATAGACTTGAATCTTGTCCGAATTTTGCCTTGGTGACTTTTTGGGGGAAGAAAATGTCTGTGGTGGGGAGAATTGTCACACCCCGACCGTAGAAGCCTTTTTTTCACTCTTTTCTTGGTCCCGGTTTGAAATTTTTCTAAGTTTAACTGTGTTAGCGGGTTTCGCGCCGGTGCGTGGTCACCGCATCATTAGCGGTGACGGTGCATTCGGCCCGGGTGACCGCATGTTCGCCCGACGTTTAAATATTAATTTTTTTTATGTTCACAATTAATATAATTATTACTATTAAATAGTTATAAATATTATTATTATTTTTATAAAATTTTTATTTCTATGCTGTTTTATTATTATTATTAAGATTTGATTTTTATTTATTTACCTATTCAATATTATTATTATTATTATTATTATTATCTTATTTTTACATATATATATATATATATATATATATTATTTTTACCCCCTAACCCTAATCCCTCTTTCCCCCATGCGGCGACCCCCTCCCCCTTCCTCGTACCCTCCCTCTCCCTTTCTCCCTTTCTCTCTGCGCACAACCCGATCGCCGACCTCGCCCCGCTCCGGCGCGCTCCCCCTCCGGCGTGCTCCCCCTCCGGCGCGCTCCCCCTCCGGCGCGGCCCCCCTCCGGCGCGGCCCCCCTCCGGCGCGTCCCCCCTCTGGCGCTGCTCCCTCGCACGGCCTCCCCCGGACCCGCTGCTCCCGCACCTCCCGGTGTCCCGGCTCCCTCCGCCGTCCCGACCCCCCCTCCCCCATCCCGACTCCCCCCCCAAGTCCGGCCTCTGCTCTGGCGCATCGCCCCGCCGCGCCGGCTCACCGCCCCCGCACGACCCCCCCCATTCTGCCCCAGCGCCCTTCGCATCTCCCCCGTGCGAACCCCCAGCTCCGGCGACCCCGTAGCCCGCCGGTCGCACCTCCGGTGACCCCGCAGCCCACCGGCCGCACCTCCGGCGACCCCGCAGCCTGCCGGCCGCACCTCCGGCGACCCCGCTGCCCGTCGGTCGCACCTCCGGCGACCCCGCTGCCGCTGGCCGCTCCTCCAGCAACCCCGTTACCCACTGTCTGTATTCTCCGGTGAGCCCCGCTCCGGCCAGCGGCCTCTGACCGCCCCGTCGGTGTTCCCCAGTCCTACCGGCGCCTCTGCTCCACTCCGGTACCGCCCTGTCGGCATCCCTTGACCTTTTCCGGCACTCCGGTTGGCTCCACCGCACTTTCAGATGGCCGCGTACCGTCTTTCTGTGGTCCGGTCAGCTGCCGCCACCTTGTGCCGGCCAGCAGCGCACCCGGTAATCAGCGCGCAACCTCCGGCGGTCTCCCTGCCAGTGCGCGCCGCCCCTTTAACTGGCGCACGACCCAGGCGGTCGAGCGCGTCTGCGCCGAGGTAGTATTTTGTGACTGATTACTGGTTGAGTTTATTTTTATATTTGTGGTTTTCTATTTTGCTGTTTTGATGTTTGTTGCAGCGCGTCGGTGGAATAATTCCGCAACGCTGAGGTCTTCAGCTTGTGTGCATGTATGCGCCTGCGCGAGGTGTTTTGCGTCGTCGAGTTCGGTTTGCGATTTTAGGTGAGGTTTGCTTTGTTTCTTACTTAAATTATTTTATATCAACGTTTATATATATGTATATATACACGTTTTCTTTTGCGTTCTCATTCTTTTGGACTTTTTAAATCAGTGTTTACGTGTTTTAGTTATTCTAATTTTGTTGCAGCGTGTTCGCGAGGTATCTTCGCGTTATCGAAGTTCCCGCTTGCGTTTTCTTGTGTGCAAGTGTGAGGTGTGTCGTGTCATCACAAACTAGCTGTAAGTCAATGTAGGTCTCCCACTGCACTTGCTTTTAAATTTAGAAATTTATTTATTCCTTGTCATTTCATTATTTTTCAATAAATTTACAGTAGCACTGGATAGCTATTACTAGAGTCGTGACTTGTTGAAATTGAAAACTATTAACTCCTTGCATCGCACTGAAAATATTTTCACGAATTTAATTTTGTGACTATCTTATGATGTTTCTAAAAGATTACTTTATGAAATGTATAAGTCTTGTTGAACGGTGTTTTGAAATGGTTTGGTGTGTGTGAAATGGCGGGCGCAACGTTATGGAAAATGGTGATTCTTGAAAACTTGAATAGAGGAAATGCCTGTTTGGCCTTTAAACTGGATTTTTGGAATTTTTTTGTGGTGTTTTGGTTTTCCTTAAATGGGTTTCTAAGCATGTTTTCTGGTTTTCAACGTGATGACGTGTGATATGTCTTTTGGAAACGCTTTGGTATTAAATGGTTTAAATGTTAAATGATATGGCGGCCCGTTTGACACTTTATTGATTGTGAACTGATTACATATATATATATACACACGTACTTAAGGGGCACCTTTACAGGGCGACTTCTCTTTGAGGGTTGTCGTGTAGTGGTGTCCGTGTAAGGGGTTGGCAAGTGCGGTGAGATGAGTCACGCGTGCGAGGGCCTCCCACTTACACAGTATTATAAAAAAACCATTGTGGGTTCTTGGGTGTCCTTTAGAGAGTCGAGTGACGATTGCTGTCTAACCCCAATTAGACGGGTTCATCCCCCCTTGGTAGGTAGGCCTTATGGGGCGTGCCACTGGTTGGCTGTTAGGAAGGCCAGTTGGTTATTGACTGTGGAGTACCATGCCGGCAGGTAGTCGGAACCCGAGTACGTCCAGGGGTTTTCTAGGGATGTTTAGGATCACCCATGGTTACTTGATGTTACTTTCTTGTTTATTTTCAGTTTTTCTTCACATCTTATACTATTATACTTGTGAAAATGGTTTTCAAATGAAGATTCATTATTATCTTTGTGCAAAATTTGAAAATGTAACACTTATTTCTCTTTTAGAATGAATTTGGCACCAATGAAAGGAATTCAACTTTTGAAAAAGAATAAGTGTAATGTCTCATGTTTTGAACTTCAAGTGAAACATTATGAAAGCTTACTTTTATACATTGTAGTTCAAACCTGGAATTTATAGATTCTTTATTTACTGGCGGTGCTTTGGGATTTTGTTGTTGGGCTCACCTATTGAGTACTTTTTGTACTCATGCCTATCCTTTACCTTTCCAGTTGCAAGTTCCTTTGTGTACAGGTTTTCCTGATTTAGTCGCTCAGTGTAGGAGCGAGGTTGGTTTTCAGTTGGGTGGTGACCCGTGGGGTCACGTGGAGGTACGTTGGTTGTGTAGTTTTTATTTGTCTGTTTTGTTTTGTTTCTATTCTTTTACTGATTCTGGTTTTCTTTTGGGCCAAATCGTTCCCACCTGTTTACTTTTGATGCCCGACACTAGTTGCCATCCCGGGGGGATCGGGAACGCCCCTCGGGACTTGCCGCGGACCGGCTCGGGTGACCGGTTCAGGGTCGACCCGGGCTGGTTCGTGACAACACCACCATTCATAATCCTCTTCCCATTAATCATAAAACATTCATTAGGGACTTCTCATCCTTTCATAATGGCGTTCCGTCATTGGGGGAAATAATTCATCATTAGTGATAACACCACTTTATTTCCCTTAATATTTTTCAACAATAAACACTATTACCAACCTTTACCATTTAACTTTTTTATCTACATTTATTGATCAAAATAAATGTTGTGTCTTGATATAAATAAACACATATACATCACCCAATAAACTTAGATGAGTCTATTAATAACACTTTTAAATAAAGCACAAATCCTATTAAGTTCTATTTTTCATTAAGCATATAACTTATAACAATAATACATTATTTTACTTCATGATAATTCTATTTCATAACATAATCATTATACATTTCGTTCATCATTTATGTCATAACCCTTTTCACAAATACATTATCTAAAATTAATTATTCCATAATGAATTTTATAATCTCTGTAAGTGTTTTCAATATATTTTATGAAGAATGATTAAAAGGATTAATTGTTCCATATTCTCTGTAATGAATTACTTATCATAGCTACTAGGTCATCAATATAGACCAATCACCACCTCTCATGTTTAAGTAAGTCAACCAAGTGAGTACTTCAGGATCCTCACCTAAGTTCAATGATATCTCACTAAATATTATAATTATCATGTAATAATAATATTTTACACAATTAAAATAAAGAAAACTTAACATCCTTGGCTTATTAATTAAAAATTTATTGAATTCATTTCCCTCATGACTTAATTCCAGATATCCAATGGTGATCCCCCACTTAATCAAGTGTTTAAACCAATATAAATTATTATTATTTAATAATACTAATTTACCATGTTCATTTAATCACTTCTAACTTAATTTATCTATAATTTTTTTCCAAATTTACCCAAAATTGGTTCCAATAGATGTGGGGTTTCAAGAGGAGTCTAATTAATTTTTTGGTGTTTGAAATGCTTCTACCACACACACCCACATCCAGCCTACATATCCAACTAACCAAAGGGTTCCATGTTTCACCCTCATGAATTACCATGCATGCCATTGACCATTCCATCTCTTACTTTAATATTGACCATCTTATCATTTGATCAAGATTCCTTGGTTGTGTCATCATTCACCCTTATATTGTAGCCATCTGATCTATCCAATCGAATGGTCTTGTTGCATCCATGTTGCCAGAAGTGTTGCCTAAGGCCATGACTAGCATAATAATTCGAACATCATCAAATTAGATTGATTATATGGTCACATGATATTGAATTTCTATGTCATGTATTTTATCCCAAAGGGATACATGATATCACTTAGGCAATTCAATGAAAAATCAGACGGCTGAGAAACTGCCACTGCTCACTCATCAGTCTCCTCAATGGCACTACCATCCTCTAACATCAACGGTGGTTTGACCACCATTTTCCTCATTTGATCTTAAATGAATTTCATAGCCTAAAATATATTTTTAAACTGTTTCCAAATCAGGTCTCCATTTTTTTTAATTTGGTTGTTTGGTTGGTCAAATTAAATAGAGAAGGTATAATTCATAGAAACTTCTCTATGACTTATCTTTCAAACCATGAATCCAATTTGAGTTATTCCAAAACCATTATATTCATCTCATCGATAACTTTATAATGATATACATTAGATCTCATAAACCATTCATATTAAATAATTATCAATATATTATTAAAATCACACCTGAAACTTCTCTATAATTTTTCTCAAAATCCATTCATCTAATTTTGATGAATATAAAGGTATTTGATTTGATTCATATATAGAATATGGATCTAAATTATAGAGAAAATTTTTGGACCTAAAAACTTATCTCTCTACAATTATTTGGAATCTATGCATTGGATTCTATAAATTCCAAGGGTCAAAGGCTACTTTAATCAAGAAGAAAAAAATACTTGAATTTAATACCCATATTCAAAGATCAAGCCATAAAAGATTAAGAGAAAAGTTTGGGTATAAAAATGACACGTCATATCAAAAAACCATACCTATTTCATGATAATCCATTGATCCTCCAGTGTCAATCCTTTGATCTATGGTAGCTCCCTCCATTATGGTTGCCTCATCTATAAACCCTAATCCCCCAACATTTCCCCTAAAATGATCTTATAAATAATAGATCTAGGTCAAGGTTTCATGAACTACAAAAATAAATCTCCTATAAAAAATTATTATAAATACTCTCCATTGATGACGTAATGCATTAACATTGATAAAAAATTATGAAAACACTATCCAAGAGTAAACAACCCATTTTGGGAATAATGGATTCGTTTGTTTCTTAATATGACATTATGTTTAATTAGAATTTAATATTTTATCCTATTTAATAAAAAATTAATATTTCCACTATAAACATCTAGTGGTGGTCAATCTAAACCACTAAACACAGATTATTTAATTTAAATTAGTTCTAATAAATCCAATTACATTAAATTGAGAATATAATTTTGATCACATGCAAAGTCTTCCTCAGGTGAAGAATTGTACTGCTACATTTGGAATATGACATGTTCTAGAAAGAGGTGGATCAAAGGAAGAGGTGGGAACAAGCATGCCAATTAAAGTTTCTTATAAAATATAGTGATAATTAAGGTAAATAGTGGATGTTACTTACACATGATAGGGAACATTAAACTATTAAGGAATGAAAAATCTAAAATGAATAGAAAGGTAAGGGTTGGAAATGATTGTGTCTTACAAATCAAATTCATAGAAAGAGTAAATATCGACAGTCAAAAGCTATCCAAAGATGATGTGATTTTAGTGGTAGGTTTAAAAAACAATATGTTAAGTGTGATCTAGCTATGATTAAGTAGATTAAAGGTAATGATGAATTTTTTTATGAGGGATACGTTGAATCATGATAATTTATATCAGATAAATAGAGATGATGGAGTCTATATTCTATATAAGGAAGGTAAAAGTTTTTTTTTTACATAAAAGGTTGAGCCATTTAAATAAAAGGATCATGGAACAACTTGTAAGATATAAGGATACCTCATATTTTATAGTTTTGAAAATAGATAGGGATCATATCTATCAAGCATGATTATAAAGTAAGATCATCAGGTAGTAATATAAACCCAAAAATAAAATAGATTCTAAAGTACTTGGTTTGGTTCACATTGATGTGTGTGGGTCTATTATATAAAAGGTTACTAAAGGTAAATTTTATTACCTAATATTTGTATATGAATATAGTAGTTTGGGATTCATTATGCCCATGTTTCATAAGATAAAGTTTTTTTTTCACTTATCTTAAGAGATATAGAAGAGTGTTTGAGAAGAAGCTAGGAAGGAGGATCAAAATGTTGGGATATAATAATGGTATGAGTTCACAAATCACCCAATAGATAAATATCTAGAAAATAATTATATCAAACATTATAATGTCACTATAAGAAAACCCTAATATAATTGGGCGATTTCAAGGGTGAGACTCAACAAAAAAACAGGAAAATTAAAGGGGGTTATAACCCCCTCTAAACACTTTAGCAGTGGTTACCAGTAACCACCACTAAAGTGACCACATAATATGAGTAGGGGAAATTTTGGTTAAGTGCAGGTAAAATGGAGTTGAATTTAGAGGCAGTTAAAATAGAGGGGGGTTAAAACACTCTATAATTCCGCTCAAAGTTAACTGAAATGGGTGGATTAGGGGCAGTTTTAACCACCCATAATTCAATAATCTAATTAGGGGTGGTTTGAACTGCCCCTAATATAGGGTCCAACAACATTTTTTTGGGGTGGTTAGATAACTGTGCCTAAATATTACCCTTCTTTTAATTTTTCTTATAGCCACACCCTGGACAACCCACAAGCAACCCCACACTAAAATCCCCCACCCTCTACGACACCCTAAAATGGAGTTGAATTTAGAGGCAGTTAAAATAGAGGGGGGTTAAAACACTCTATAATGTCGCTCAAAGTTGACCGAAATGTGTGGATTAGGGGCAATTTTAACCACCCATAATTCAATCATCTAATTAGGGGTGGTTTGAACTGCCCCTAATCTAGGGTCCAACAACATTTTTTGGGGTGGTTAGATAACTGTGCCTAAATATTACCCTTTTTTTAATTTTTCTTATAGCCACACCCTGAAAAACCCACAAGCAACCCCACACTAACATCCCCCACCCTCTACGACACCCTAATTCGTCCCCCCACTGACATCCTGTTTTCCCCCCACCATTGTTTTCCACAACTACCAGACCCACCCCCACCCCACATTTGTCTGGGGAAACCCCTCAGTTGTCCGCACCTAACCCCTAACACCACACACACCCTCGAGGACCCCACAGTTATCCACATGAGCAGTCCTTCACCCCCCCGGTTGTCCGTGCATGATGAATTCCTTTATGTATCCCCCTAAACGTGCACACAACAACCACATGTGCATGCCTCATGGTTGGGAGGTAAAATTAACTCCACTGGGTTTCGAACAGATGATCAGGAGGTTCCCAGGCGCATGACTCCA